>JAYESD010000011.1:23616561-26016561 GCA_036927565.1 Tuctoria greenei | reverse complement strand
GCAAGGTTTTGGACCTCTCGGCAGTCTTCCAAACCGTGGCTGCCCGTTTTGTGAATGGGACACCACACTTTGGGTTTGCCATCGTCTTCGGAAGACGGTCGAGGTCGCTTCTCGGGGCGTGGCCCCCGGCCACCAGGAGTTGCAGCAGCTGCAACGTTGGATGTACCGGTCGACGGCTTCTTCTTGCCGTGGGTCTTCTTTTTCTTCTTGCCACCCTCGGAGGTAGCGGCTTCTTCTTTGGAGGATTTCTTGTGATCCTCCGAGGCTGGTTTGGAGTGCATTTCACGGCCCTCCGCAGCTCTGGCACATTTGTCTACCAGGCTGAAGAGTTCCGTGACGCTGGTGATCTCTTTGATCGCCAGCTTCTCCAACATCTTCTTGTCCCGTACGCCCTGTCTGAATGCCACAATGACAGAAGCGCTTGAGATAGAAGGGATTGTGTTGCGTACCTGAGAGAACCTCTGGATGAAGGACCGCAAAGATTCTCCCCCTTTTTGCACGACCGCAAAAAGGTCCAGTTCAGTGCCTGGTCCGGTGTATGAACTCTCGAAGTTGGCAGTGAACTGACGGCACAGCTCTTCCCAACTGTTGATAGAGTTGGGTGGAAGGCTCATAAACCAGGACCTGGCGGTCCCGGTTAAGGCCACTGGAAAGTAATTGGCCATTACAGCCTCGTTTCCTCCAGCTGCCAAGATTGCAGTGGAGTATATCTGAAGGAATTCAGCGGGGTTGACAGTCCCGTCGAATTTTTCCGGCAGGTGTGGCCGAAACTTCTGTGGCCATCTAACCATGCGCAGGTGCATGGCTAGGGCTGAACAGCCTCCTCCTACTCCTTCCAGAGTAGAAAGGTCCTGAGCTTCCCGTCTTTCACGAGCACGCTCGATATGGACACGGCCATCCTGTTGGCGGTATCGGCGATCAAGCTCCGCCCGGAGGTCATGAGTCGAAAGCCTGGATACCGTATGGGTACATCGTGCCCCAGAGGGCAACAATGTCACCTTCTATGATGCAGACCGTCTCCTGTTGTTGGAGACGTGCGGACCAAGTCTTCCAGACAAAGTCCGTCGCTGCGACGGGGCTCGTCCCGAAGGAGGAGGACCCTGGTTGTTGAGGCGTTCGGCCGCTGCTGCGACCAAATGCTCCACATCGGCCCTCCACTGCTCCATTGCATCTCGAGATGCGTCCGGAGGTGGTGGTCGTTGGAGAAGAGCACGCGCTGCATGGAGCGCGTGTTCTGGGTTGTCATGACTTGCCGACGCAGTCAGTGACGCCGGCGCACAATCACGTTGTCCAGCACGATTTGCCGGAGAAGATGGTGGTGGTGGGAGAGTGGCTCCTGCTGGTGCCGAGGCTCCTGCTGGTGGCTGCCTGTTGGAGGGATTGCCCTCAACAGCTTGAGCAGCAGGTTGGCCGTTGGATGATCCAGCCGCGGAGTTTACCATTCTCGAAAATCTGAGGCGCCCCCTACCTGGCGCGCCAACTGTCGACTGTTGGAGTCGGCAGATCTCCTGACACTGCTAAAGTGTCGAGGGAGTTTGTAGTTCGGTGTGGGCGCGCGGAGACTCAAGAAAGTGAATTGCGGTTTTAACACAGGAGACACTAGGATTTACGTGGTTCGGGCCGTCTGAGCGTAATACCCTACTCCACGGGTGTGTTGGTGTTGTATTAGTTTGTCACGTATGATCTCCCCCCCTGTGTCTATCGACGGCCTGTCCTTTTATAGTACAAAGACTGGCCGTTACAAGCTGGCCTGGCCCGACATGTGGCCCCGGCGGTTACTAGTATTGATACACGATTAATTGTTGTTAATGATCCTGTAACGGGCTCCGATAGTGCCGTTACAGGTGTTAAGATCGTCCGTTTAAGTGTCATTAATATGGCATTAATGACATTTAAACGGGTCTTGAAGTCCTTGGCTCTCCTTTGAAGATCCGGAGCCGTTACAAGGTAGTCCGGAGGTTAGAGGCTGTCAACTCCGACGTTTAGACACGTGGCAGCTCCTGAGCTTGCTGTGGGAAGTAGGAAGCTCCGGGGCTACCTGACACGTGTCAGG
The DNA here is from genome assembly GCA_036927565.1 of Tuctoria greenei. Lineage (NCBI taxonomy): Eukaryota > Viridiplantae > Streptophyta > Magnoliopsida > Poales > Poaceae > Tuctoria > Tuctoria greenei. Next base: position 26,014,508 of record JAYESD010000011.1, on the reverse strand, counting down.
TCTGGAGCTTCTCTCGGTCAGGGGTTAAGTCCGGAGGTGCCATTTCGGTACTTGGTCCGGAGCTTCCCCCTTGTGGGCGGTAGCTCCGGTTCGGCTGTACACGTGGCGACCTAGGGATTAACCATGTTGGAGAAGCAGGTCCGGTCATGTCTGACAAGTGGGCCTCTGAGGGTCTTCAATTCAAGTAGTTGTCCTTTCCTCGAGATCTTTGTAATCTAAGGGGGTGTACGATTTTTAGGGTACCGACACACGCTTACGGTACGGAACCAGGCTGTGAGGACCGGGTCCACACTTTCCAGAAATCGCATTGGGTGATGCCGTGCGATGCGACACCCAACAACACACATGTAAAGGAACACATATTACATAAATCATTTGCTGAAATTTACAAAGATGTTCAGTTTACAAATAATTTATATAAAATAAACTATAGCGGAAGATAAGATTACAACTTTCGTACTTAAGTCTAATAAGCAAAAGAGAATCTGTCCAGCCCACGGACGCCCCTCACTAGCCACAAAGACCAAACAACAGCGGCATGGTTCCCACATGAGTATATAACTCGGAGAGTCCCGAGTCTCATCGGACAACCATAATCATAAGAACAGAGGTTAGTACCTGCAAAACAACTTATATAGCAACCATGAACACAAAGGCTCAGCAAGACTTAACTGTCTCACCTAAACATAGAACTCTACATGAGGGTAAATACATAAACATAGGAGGGAAGATTTGCATAACGGACTCGCCTAAATATGGGTCCTTATTTTCAGATTTATTAGCAGCAGCTTAAACCTTGTGTCGGACAACATCGTAACTCCACAACCAAACAAGAAACGCTTTATCACGATGCTGCATGCCCAAGGTGGAAATATAAATTTAGTGAGCACTATACTAATACATACAACATAGCAATACAATGATAATATAATATTCATACAACAATAATTAATTTTCATCTCAAGTGCAAGTATTAACTACGTCACAACTCTGTGAACAAGTGGTACGCATATCCGCGAGGGGCGGTGATGCGAATCAATGATACCCGGAATACATGACACGTACGCCCGTACTGGAAGCCACGTAAGTGTACTCCACGGACGTCGTACGCAACCACCTTTCTGAAGTTCTTCCCAAGTTGAATCGATTCAATCATCTAGGACAGTATTCCCACTCACGATGCACCCTTCTGTTGTGAAGATGTCGTGAGCGAGTTTCTGTCTACTGTGCTGCGTCCGAAAGTCTGAGGCGATCGAAAAAGTCTTAACAAGGGCTTCCCAAGGTACATCGGTTTCTTAGACCCCAAATATCCAGTATGACTCTGGTACAATTCAAACTTGCTCAGCAAGGCGGCATACGGATCGATCCTTAACCGACACAGGCAGGGCTACACACCCAAGACCACGTCTTGCTGCATCCTACGCCCCTGCCCGGTCTCATTTTCAGATTACTACTCCATTTTCTTTGAACCAATCCCGTGTGAAAAAGTCCTAGCCATGCGAGTAGATTCCAACTACTCGACTTCCACCGAATCCTATACAATATTTATCATAGCATAATCTACACGATGACTTAACAACTACCCAAATACTCCACGGGTTGATGTTGTCATGCAAGTGGATTTTCAATCACCTTAGCCCTAATGCACATAACTCACCCTAGACATAGGTGATACAAATCAAAATTTTGTAATAGCGCTTAAATGAAAATTGGGGCTTGCTTGGTTGTGAGACGGTATCAAAGTTAATATCCAATTCAAGTAGCTCTCGGATGCTCTTGAGCTCGGCAACTAATCGATATGCAAAGAATTATGCAAGTTAATCAACACCGGTATTATGATATAGCTTAATGGAAAGGCAGTTAAGTATATGAATTTAAGACTAATGGTTCTGGAAATTTTACATGGGACACTAGGTACTATGGGTGAGATTCTGGCCAAAATTGGGATCAATTTATAGAAGTTACTGTTGTATAAAATTCAATGAACCTAAACAGTTCCCAGAATTTTGAGGAAAAATTTGTAGCTTTGACATGGCCGAAAGTTGGTGTCCTATCTATAGGAGGTCAATAGTGACTCAAAAAAATTGGTTTCATAATTTTTAAACATCCTACTGTAAGATATTGAATTTACAAGTTTGGACATTTTACTAAAAAGTTTTTGGACATTTTGGAATTTTCAGGTACATAAAGATTGGAAACACAATTTGGCTATTCAAATGAACTCAAAAGGACCTGAAAATATTATTGGAACTCAAGGGAATTATTTGTAATGATGTGGACAAATTTGAGAATTTTTGAATGAATGGAGCACCAGTAACTAATTCCAATAGCATCTTTATTTATGGTTATTGAGATAATTTATGGATTTTCATACAGATCCCAGAGCACAACTAGAAATTACAGAACACCCTGGTTCTAACAAAATTTATTTGGGAATTTTTGGACAAGTATTCTAGGAGCTATGGATTTTTAAAGTTGGGACCAAATCTGGAATTAAATTTAACTGGGAAAATTTGAATTAAACAGTGGGCCCCACGATTTTAAAATGGATCAGTGGCATTCAAGACACACGGGGCTATAATGTTAACAGGCGTAGCCACATTTGATCACCAGGCCGCAGCTGATCCGAGGTGCGTGTGTATTAGGCTGACGGCTGGGCCCCACGGGGTCTTCTTCCACCTCGCGCCAGCGGCGCTCGAGCGGCGGCCTCTAGCCGGTGCCTTGCTGCAGCTCGACCTGGGGTACGCCGGCCTCCCGGAATCGCCGCCCCCACCTAAAACTTGATGGGAAAGTCGACGGTGAGGCACCCGACGGTGATTGGCAGCCGGAGAAGTGGTCTCGACGGCGGCAGGCGGAGCTAGGGTTTCGGTGAGCCTGAATCACATCGAAAATTGGTTAAATCACTCGGGAAATAAACAGGGAGCTTCCTGGGAGTATGGGGATGATCAGCATGGATAGGAAACATATTGAAATGGGTCGCAACGTGAAGGTCGATGGTGACCCGAGCCATGAGCGGTGGATTTGGGGAGAACAACGCGTATGGCGCGTATAATCGATGAAACATCAATTTTATTCTTCCTATGGATGCGCAACAGACTCTTGAACATTATATCAATCAAGATTGAACTATAATCATGCGTGTCTTAAGAATTTAACCTCAAACCTAGCTCACTTCATATACGAAGTTCATCAGAAAAATCACTAATACTCGAGCTAGGAGGGATGGCAAGGGCTGAAACTTTACGAGCAGATTCTAGGTACTATAGCACACCTTTTTCCTTCAAGGACCGAGGCGAGATGATTCTTGCATCGCAGGGGCGTTGAGGGAGCAGAGGGCGTCAAAACAGGGGAGTTCGCCGGCGGCCCGAAAATTGTCAAGTCCTTCAATGGGGAGGCTCTGACTGGCACCAAAACTACTCAGGGGGCTGCGCAATCAAGCAAGTGAGCTGAAAATGTCGAATACAAAGGCTAAAGTGCACCGTGCGTCGATGATTTTGATCAGAGCAGAAAAGGTCGCTGATCGTCGGTTTCTTGCGCCAGGAAAAAGAGGAACGGTGGTGGCTCCACTTCGACGGCCAGGGAGGGATAAGGAGGAGGTGGAGGAGCCTTGGGAGTGTTTTATGCAGCTGGAGGCGACTTAAGCAAGCAGGGAGCTCGGTGTCACTTGCATGTTGGGAGCTGGCGCCATGGTGAGAACCGAGAGAGGCGGTACACGTATTTGACTCACTGACCAGTGGGTCCCACTGCCCCCCTCAAGTCTATCTTCTCTGGTCCTTCAATTCTCCCACCTATAATGTTCCAAAAATCCTAGATATTTTCTGGTAGAATAAATTGAAGGTGTAGAAATTGATTCTGAAATCAGATTGTTGATTTGACAAAGTTTCATTTGAATTCAAATTTGAATTTGAATTTGAGTTGAATTCAATGAAGCTATTGAATTAAATAGCAAACTTGCTTCAAAAATTCTGAAAGTTTGCAGGGAGAGTATTTGGAATATTTGGAAACTTTTGGTGAACTCAAATCTTCATGTTAACTTCTTTTGAACATTAGTTTAAGTTTATTTTTTTGAATTCCCTCATTTGGAGTTTGAATAAATTTTTTTCTCATTTCCTTTTTAATTCTTTTTATCATTCAAAATTTTTATTCCAAACTGAAGTTTGCATTAAGGAAATTAGGGCTTTTACATTCCTCCTCCCTTAAAAGAATCTCGTCCCGATATTACAATGAAGAGACGAAAGTAGGAGAGAAATTACCGGATGTGAGACGATAAGAAATTCGGATAGTTGGAGCGGAGATATTCTTCAGTTTCCCATGTCGCTTATTCAGTGGTATGTTTGCTCCATAACACTTTATAAAACCACAGAGTGCAGTTCCGTGTGGTTCGGGTCTTCTTGTGAAGAATCTGAATCGGATGTTCGGAGTACGTCAAATCCGGTTGGAATTCGCCGATTCCGTCGGTGTGGACTGCAGCTGTGCACTTGAGACATTTCCGGAGCAGAGATACGTGGAAAATGTCGTGTATACCAGCAATAGATGCTGGTAATTCCAATCGATAAGCCACGGGTCTGCACTTCTCCTTCATAGCAAACAGGCCAATAAATCGGGGAGTGAGCTTCTCTTTTACTCCAAACCGATGAATTCCTTTCATCGGTGACACGCGGAGATAAACGTGATCACCCACATCGAAGTGCAGTGGGCGACGCCGCTTGTCTGCATAATTCTTCTGTCGAGATTGAGACACTTTTAAGTTCACTTGAATGATCCAAACTTGTTCCTCGGCTTCGTTGACTAGATCAATCCCGAACGTCACCCTCTCGCCGGACTCACACCAATTCAGCAGTGTGCGGCATTTCCGGCCGTAGAGAGCTTTGTATGGTGCCATTTGATACTCGCTTGATAACCGTTGTTGTACGAGAATTCCGTCAACAGTAAATGATCATCCCAATTTTTACCGTGGTGGATGGCACATGCACGCAACATGTCTTCAAGGACTTGGTTCACCCTCTCGGTTTGTCCATCGATCTGTGGGTGATATGCGGAGCTTCTAATCAGTTTAGTACCCAACGAGGCATGCAACTGCTCCCAGAAACGAGCAATGAACAGCGAGTCTCGATCTGAAATAATCGTGCGAGGAATGCCGTGTAGACACACGATTCTTGATATGTACAACTCCGCATATTTCTTGCCATTGAATCCGACATTTACCGGAATGAAGTGTGCTGATTTGGTTAGTCGGTCGACTATCATCCAAATCGAATCATGCTTCTGGAATGTGTGAAAGTGCATCTAGGAATCCTTTGTGGGTTTTGGATGATTTATGACAAGCAAATGAGATCCTAACCTATTTGTTGAGATGAGCACAGGTTTTAATAGCAAAACAAGCAAAGTGCCAAAAAGAAGGGAGAATGAGGAGCAAAGTGGAAATGAGCTCAAGGAAGAAGAATAGTAGATCATTGTGTATGGAGTGTGTTAAGAAAACACACCCCAAGAGTTCAATCACAATTAAACACACACATTGCACAAAGTTATACAGGACTGGACTAGTCCGAATGTCACCGGACTAGTCCGATATCCTCTCTGCACAAAATCAGACAAGTCCGATATCCATCGGACTAGTCCGATATCTCTCTGACTAGAATCAGACTAGTCCTCCCCAGTGCGGACTAGTCCTAAAAACACTTCACAAGTCACACAAAATCGGACAAGTCCGATCACCACTCGACTAGTCCGATATCCTTTCTGATCCAAATCGGACAAGTCCGATAATAGCAAGGACTAGTCCGAAAAACCCACTGACCTAAATCGGACAAGTCCTCTAAGTGCGGACTTGTCACCCAATTCACTTAGGGTTTCACTGCACGGACAAGTCCGATGTCCATCGGACTAGTCCGAAGATTTCCAGAAGCGAAATCGGACAAGTCCGCCCCTAGCCGGACTAGTCCGATATTTTGGGACACTTAGGGTTTGCTACACACAGCACACCGGACTAGTCCGGTGTCCACCACGGACTAGTCCGGTGTCCACCACGGACTAGTCCGATCTTTCTAAACCCTAACGGTCACTTTTAGAAACCCCATATAAATAGAGGTGCACGACCCAACTTTAAACTCTCTCGAACCCTAGCGCCATCACACCTACCAAGAGCCTCAAAAACCACATCTCTCCACGAAATTAAGTGCAACAAAGATCAATCCTTTGAGGATTCACTCTAGATCATTGAAGAGACACATTCAACACTCATTGAGCTCTTGGTTTGATTCTCTAACACACCCCTGTGATTTCATTGTAATCTTTTGAGTGTGTTCTTAGTGGTATTTTGTGTTGTAATCTAAGGGAGCTCTCAACGTGTGAGAAGGCCCCTTTGAATTCGGTTATTCACCCCTTTGTGATAAGTGGAAGAGGATTGGCCTTCGTGGCGATCCGACGAGGGTAGGGTTGGAGAAGACTCGGTCCTTTTGTGGACTCCTCAACATGGACGTAGGTTGCCTTTGTGGGAGCCGAACCACGGGATAAATCCTTGTGTCTTCCTTTGTGTCCATCGTTCTTATTCATAAACAATCTAGGGTTTCAATCATTATTGCATACTTTACGTAGAATCATTAAATATAAGATTGAATTGTGATATACCCTAGTCCATAATCTTGCAACACTTCATTTGACTGTATATTTCCACTGCATACATCGAAGAATCAAATTAATCAATCAAACTTAATCAACCTAGTCGGTACACACCGGAATAGTCCGCACTTTACCGGACTAGTCCGATATCTCTGATTTTGAACTGGTTGTTAAGTGTTACAGGTTTCGACAAATTTCAAAAAGGCCTATTCACCCCCTCCCCCTCTAGGCCACATTCAATTGGTATCAGAGCGGGTTCTTTAAGAAAGAGACTAACCACTCGAAGAAGATCATGTCGGACATGAAGGACATCCACAAGAGTAACAACCAAGAAAAGGTTGATGATGACAAGAACCTAAAGGTGGAGAAGCTCCTCGAAGCCATTCAAGACTTTGAGGAAGACGATGAGGAAACGCTAGAACTAAAGGCGCTCCTAATAAAGAAGACACTTTCCAAAGGGAAAGTGAAGATTGAAGAAAAGAAGAAAGGAGTTGCTTTGAATTCCACCCTCAAGCCCCTATCTAAAGAAGCTAGAGAAGCACAACTAGAAGAAGACAGTGATGACGAGAGCAGTGAATTAGATGAAGAAGACATGATATTGTTCATGAAGAAATTCAAGAGAATAATGAAGAAAAGACAAGTTGCCAAATCAAGCGAAGGAAAGTACAAGGAAAGAACAAAGCCAAAGTTGAGGCGGGCGTGCTACAATTGTGGTGAGTATAACCACTTTATAGTTGATTGACCATATGAAGAGAACAAGAAAAAGACTAAAGAAGCCAAGCCTCAACCCAAGAAATTCTTCAAGAAGAAGAAACAAGCTGAACAAGCTCACAAAGGGAAAGAGTGGGACTCAAATGATGAGTCCTCATCATCCGAAGAAGAAGAGATGGCTAGAGTAGCCATCGAGAAGACATCCAAGAAGTCTACTCTCTTCCCTAAACTCGGCGCAAGGAAGGGAGATGGCACTTGCCTTATGGCAAAGGAAGGTAAACGCAAGGTAATCATTAAACCGCCTTCCGTGCATTCCTACTCTAGTGATGATGAAATCAATAGTGATAATGAAGATATGCTTGTTGGACTAGATAGGAAAACTGCCATAAAAATGAAATTTTTACTTGATCAACTTGTTGATAAGGAGAGGTTGATACATCATCAAGAGGACATGATCATCTCCCAAAAGGAGGAATATGTCAAACTTGACAAGCTTCTAGAACTTGAAAAGGAACGAAGCAATTCACTAGAGCTTGAGTTACCTTCAAGCAAGGAAACTTGCTTGGAGTTAACCGACTCAAATGCTACAATCAAGGACCAACTTGCTGACCTGATGAAGGTTAACAAGATCCTTGAAGTGCAAGTTGAGTCACTCAAGCAAGGTGAACCTTCTTCCTCTTCAAGTTCACCTTCTCAACCCACTAAAACTAAGTTTGCTCATGCTTGTACATGTAAGAAAGTTGACACCAGTTTGAAGGACAAGCCAACCTCTACAAATGATAAACATCCTGCCCAAAGTGGCATATTTGACAAGGAGAAGATCAAATATGCACGTAGTGCATACTTGGTCAAAAGACCTCCATATGTCAAATATGGCATTGGTTACTCTTATGGTGAAAAGCAACTTGCTAGAAGCCATAAGAATAACAAGGAGAGGATTACCTTTGTAAAGGGAAGACCCTCTCAAACTGGAAAGTCAAAGATTAAAATAGTAATCACACATGAATACCGGACTAGTCCGGTCGGTGTCCAGACAAGTCCGGCCTCCCAGACTAGTCCTGTACATAAACAACAACAGTTATTGTTTAGAACTTTTGATGCCTCGTATGTCTTAATGAGAAATAATTTTGGCAAAATTTATGCTTATTATGTCGGGCCACACCATGAGAACACCAAGTCTCATGTGTGGATGCCCAAATGTCTTATAACTAACCTCCAAGGACCCAAGCAAGCTTGGGTACCTAAAACCAAAGCATAATCTGTTTTTACATGCCTATTCCTCCGGTGGATCTAAATGGGTGCTAGACAGTGGCTGCACCAACCATATGACCGGAGAAAGAAGAATGTTCTATGAATATGAGGAAAATGAGGATCCAAACGAGGGCATCTACTTTTGAGATAATAGTCAAGGAAAGGTGCTTGGTTCCGGTAAAATTGCAATATCTTCTAAACACACACTTCTCATGTTTTACATGTTGAATCCTTAGATTATAACCTGCTGTCCATATCTCATTTATGTGACAAAGGTTATAATTGCTTGTTCACTAACGAGGTTGTGACTGTCTCTAGAAGGAGTGATGGTTCCATTCATTCAAGGGTATGTTAAAGGGAAAGCTTTATCTTGTTGACTTCAACAAGGACAAAGCCGAACTTGACACATGCTTGATTGCAAAGAACAACATGGGTTGGCTGTGGCATAGACGGCTAGCGCATGTTGGTATGAGGAACCTTCAAAAACTCCCCAAGGGCAATCACATCCAAGGTTTTAAGGATGTTGTGTTTGAGAAAGACAGGACTTGTAGCGCGTGCCAAGCTGGGAAGCAAGTTGGAGCACCTCACCCCGCGAAGAACGTCATGACTACAACAAGACCGCTCGAGCTACTTCACATGGACTTATTTGGTCTAATTGCCTACATAAGCATCGATGGTAACAAATATGGTTTAGTAGTTGTTGATGATTTTTCTCGCTTCACTTGGGTTTTCTTTTTGCATGATAAGTCAGAAACACAAGGAATACTCAAGAAGTTCTTCAAGCGAGCTCAAAACGAATTCTCATTGACAATCAAGAACATTCAAAGCGACAATGGCACGGAGTTCAAGAACACACAAGTGGAGGAGTACCTTGATGAAAAAGGCATAAAGCATGAATTTTTAGCTCCGTACTCCCCACAACAAAACGGAGTTGCCGAAAGAAAGAACCGAACTCTCATAGAGATGGCAAGAACAATGCTCGATGAGTACAAGACCTCAGATCGATTTTGAGCGGAAGCGATTAACACCGCCTGCCACACCGTAAATTGACTTTATCTTCACCGACTACTCAATAAGACATCCTATGAGATACTCACTAGTAACAAGCCAAATATTTCATATTTTCGAGTTTTCGGTTCTCCATGTTATATTTTAAACAAGAAGCCCAGGACTTCAAAGTTCGCTTCAAAGCCCGATGAAGGTTTCTTGCTTGGTTATGATTCAAACACTTACGCCTATCGTGTTTTCAACAAGACCTTCAGACTTGTTGAAGTAGCACGTGACGTAGTGTTTGATGAGACTAATGGCTCCCAAAAGGAGCAAGTTGATCCATGTGTACTAGGTAAAGAAGAAGCTCCTTGTCAAGCATTGAAAAGAATGGCCTTAGGTGAAGTTCGACCACAAGAGTCACCTCTACACGTGTATGAGGAAGATGAGCCACAAGAGGAGGTCAACGATCAAGGGGGAGCTTCCACACAAGATCAACCACAAGAATAAGAAGATGATCAACGAATCAACGAGGACAACCATTTAGGTGGAGAAGAAGATGATAACGAAGATACAACGCCTCAAGTGCCACATCCAAGAGTACACCAATGCGTCCAAAGGGATCATCCAATCGACAATTCGTCGGTGACATCCAAAAGGGAGTAACCACTAGATCTCGTATAGCTAACTTTTGTGAACACTACTCGTTTGTATCCTTTTTGGAACCACGCAGGGTTGAGGATGCATTGAAAGATCCGGACTTGGTGGTGGCAATGCAAGAAGAATTGAACAACTTCAAGCGGAACGAGGTGTGGGAACTCGTGGCAAGACCCAATGCGAACATTGTCGGCACCAAGTGGGTCTTCCGCAACAAACAAGATGAACACGGGGTGGTGACAAGGAACAAGGCACAACTTGTGGCCAAAGGGTATTCACAAGTCGAAGGTTTGGATTTCGATGAGACCTTTGCTCCCGTAGCTAGACTTGAATCCATTAGAATATTACTTGCATATGCTACTCACCATGATTTCAAGCTGTATCAAATGGATGTGAAAAGCGCCTTCCTCAATGGACCAATCAAGGAGGAGGTGTATGTGGAAAAACCCCCCGGGTTTGAAGACGAAGAGTTTCCCGACCACGTATTTAAATTGCGTAAGGCTCTCTACGGCCTCAAACAAGCTCCTAAAGCTTGGTATGAGTGTCTTAGAGATTTCTTAATTTAAAATGGCTTTAAGATTGGCAAAGTAGATTATACACTATTTACAAAGAATTTTGACAATGATCTTTTTATTTGTCAAGTTTATGTTGATGATATAATCTTTGGGTCAACTAATCAATCTTTTTGTGAGGAATTTAGTAAAATCATGACAGATAGGTTTGAAATGTCAATGATGGGAGAACTAAAGTACTTCTTGGGATTCCAAGTGCGGCAACAAAAGGAAGGGACGTTCATAAGCCAAACCAAGTACACACAAGACATACTCAAGAAGTTTGGTATGGATAAGGCGAAGCCTATAAAGACTCCCATGGCAACAAATGGCCACTTGGATCTCAATGAAGATGGACCTAGCGTCGACCAAAAGGTATATCGCTCCATGATTGGATCTCTACTCTATTTATGTGCATCTAGGCCAGATATTATGTTGAGTTTGTGTTTGTGTCCAAGGTTTCAAGCCAATCCTAAGGAGTGTCATTTGATAGCCGTAAAAAGAATCTTGAGATATTTAGTTCATACACCCAACCTTGGTCTTTGGTACCCAAAAGGCTCAAAATTCAATCTCATTGGTTACTCCGATGAAGATTATGCCAGATGCAAGGTAGATAGAAAGAGTACCTCCGACACATGCCAATTCCTAGGTAGATCCCAAGTTTCTTGGTCCTCCAAGAAACAAAATTCCATTGCCTTATCCACAGCCGAAGCGGAGTATGTTGCAACCGAGAGTTGTTGTGCACAGCTCCTTTGGATGCGACAAACTCTAAGGAATTATGGTTACAATATGAACTGTATTCCACTCCTTTGTGACAATGAGAGTGCCATTAAAATTTCTCACAATCCCGTTGAGCACTCTAGAACCAAACACATAGACATAAGGCATCACTTCTTGAGAGACCACTCCATGAAAGGAGACATAGCCATTTCCCATGTCAACACCCAAAAGCATTTGGCCGACATATTCACCAAGCCACTTGATGAAAAACACTTTTGTGAACTCTGAAATGAGCTAAACATCATTGATGCTCGGAGTGTGGCTTGAAATGTTGCATACCTGTATGAATTCTTCAAAATATGTTGATTGGATTGTGAAAATCATCTCTCTCAATTTTCTCCGGAAAACTATGTTAATTATTAGATCTTGGTGAATTATGATCATTGCTTGATTGTTGTATGCTTACTGATCATATTCATCAAGATTATTTGATTTGATTTGCCTCCCTATTTTCTAAATATGTACCTTCAAATATATATGAATGGGCTAAGCAATTCTTGACTGGTGACCACGGACTAGTCCGTTGTTACCTGGACTAGTCCGCCCATGCAGACTAGTCCGCAGAGTGCCGATTAGGCCGGACTAGTCCGGTATATAATGGACTAGTCCGATATAGCCTCTGGAAAAGTTCGGACTAGTCCGGTCATCTCCGGACTTGTCTGATTTTTCGTGTCCTTAACCCTAGCCGCCGCCAAAACCCTAATTTCTTCACCTCCACTCTTGCCTCACGCGTTCTCTCTCTTCCACTCGAGCTCCCAAGGCGATTTTGCATCCCCTCCACCAAAAAGCTCCGCATTTAGGTGGAGATCAAGCTTCCTTGCTCGAAGATTGAAGTTCTTGGACAAGTCCGGACTTCATCACCTCCCTCTTCGAGAATCAATCGATTTCTTCGGTAATTTTCACCCTAACCCTAGAAATCCAAATTTCCTCATTGTTGATCAAATATCCTATCATATTTCACTATATACATGTCTCCTTGATGTATTACGTTTATGCTACGCTTGTTGTGCATTAGGAATCACCATTTGCCTAGTTGCTTAGGTTTTTGAGGATGAATATCGGACTAGTCCGGTCCATGCACGGACAAGTCCGGTCCCCCGGACTAGTCCGTGCCTGTACACCAGACAAGTCTGATTTTTCTGAACTCAAAACCTAACTTTTCAATTCCTCAATGCAATTCCTTGCTATTATTTCACACCTATGCCTTGTACCATTCATTCTCATTCATGCCACTCATTCTCAGGTCATGTCGAGCTCGAACAATGAAGTTTCCGACTTTGAGGCCGAGATGGACCACGAGGTGGCACGTCGGACCTCGACGAGTCTTGGCAAGAAGCGCCAAGAGAGACCTTCCGAGCCAGCTCCGTCTCCTCCACAGGCTCGGAGGAAAGTGCTAGCGAAGAAGCCGACCTCCAAGGTGCCAGCTTCTAGGGCTACCACTGGTGGTTGCCCTAGCTCGGCAAGTGCCCGCCTAGCCAAAGGCAAGGGCAAAGGGATAGCATCGAGTCCAGTTGGCCAGTTGAAGCTGCATGCTCCGAGGGAAGGGGTCTGAGAACCCACTGAAGAGAAGTTCAACGGGAAGGGCAGTGATTCGGCAGCAAAGTTCAGAAGCATTGATTGGTATGGCCGACCAAAGCAAGCTGCCAATGGAAGATTTTGGTGCAACTTCCATGCAGACTTCTACAAATTTATGTATCTCCCAATGAAGACACCGGTTGTGCGAAGTCAATGGATTGATTGGGCACATTTTGAGAAGAAGTGCTGCTCCCTGTTCAATGAAGTGGTGGAAGCTATTGAGAGGCATGGCCTGAAGGACCTCTTTGCCTTCAAGAACATTTGGAATGATGAGGTCATTGCACAATTCTTTGCAACATGCCATTTCTCAAGTGAAGATGAGGAAAGTGTTACTTGGATGACTCACGGATCCAAGTACAATATAACTCAAGAATATTTTGCAAGCCTGCTTCACCTTGACACCTCAAGATCTGACTGCTTGATCATCCACAACATAGGTGTCATTGAGAAGGATAAGATGAAGTTCCTATATGAGCCAAACTCCAAGTTCAACCCTCGATCCACAAAGAACATGAAGCTATTCTTTGTGGTGCTCAATAGAGTCTTGAGGAAGACCATCGCTCCCAAGGATGGAGATGCCGGAGTGTGCAGGGTTATCTCCGGACATTGATGAGAGTGATAAGCAAGGACCTCTAGTTTGATGTGGCGGACTACATCTAGAATGACATGGTCAACATATCCTGCACACCCAACAGGTCTTGTGGGTATGCCCCATATCTGATGTTTGTGATCGAGAAGGTCACCGAGATTGAATTTGTCAAGGATGGAGAGCATCTACCCTTGATGCCTCAGATGCCTCAGATGCCAAGTATCCAGGCTGCTCCCTCGTCGGCCTCCAGTCCTGAGGCACCGGCAAGAAGAACTGAAGATGCCAGAGCTGCCCCTGCCAGTAGGGCAGCCCCTCAAAGGGGATCAGCCAGTGGGATCTTCAAATACCTGGCTGCCATCTTCGCTTCCTGCAAAAAGGCCGAAGTGAAGGCCCATAAGCTCAACAAGAGAAGAAAGGAAGATATGAAGTATGTGAAGGCAAATGTGAAGCAAATTTGCCAGAAACTGGAGATCGAACCCATTGGGTCTCTAGTAATCTCTGAAGATTCAGACTCAGACTTCACCGAGCTCGGGCCCTTGACCCCCTCCGAGCTTGCCTACTTTGGCATTGGGGGCTCGAGTGGCTCCGCACCTCCTCCTCCTCCTCATGAGGCTGAAGATGAAGATGACGAACACGATGATGAGAGGACTGACAGCAAAGAGTGAAGACCTTATGACCCTCCTCTCCTTCTTTTTGGTGTCTTGATGCCAAAGGGGGAGAGATTGAGGGGGAGTCTTAGCCTTAGTTGTAGGATGCGAGGAGAGAGCTCTCTTGTATGCTTTTTGACTATTTTGTGGGTTGTAATGCTTTAACTATGTTCTTAAGTTAATTATGGTTCTGTGATGCATTGCTTGATCAATTTGAGAAGTATTTGTTGAAATCTGTGATTTTGCTCCTAGAATGACATATATGCTTGGTTGTGGTTGATTAATGTCAATTATGTCATTCTCATTGTTTCAATACACTTAGTCATGCATCCCACCATAAAGAATGCACATATGGATTATGTTTTCACTGCTTGATGTATTTTAAACTCATATGTGCATACTTTATGAAAATCTCAATTTTTATCATATTTTGTGAAATCTCAATTGGTTGTCATCAATCACCAAAAAGGGGGAGATTGAAAGTGCATCTAGGAATCCCTTGTGGGTTTTGGATGATTTATGACAAGCAAATGAGATCCTAACGTATTTGTTGAGATGAACACATGTTTTAATAGCAAAACAAGCAAAGTGCCAAAAAGAAGGGAGAATGAGGAGAAAAGTGGAAATGAGCTCAAGGAAGAAGAATAGTAGATCATTGTGTATGGAGTGTGTTAAGGAAACACACCCCAAGAGCTCAATCACAATTAAACACACACATTGCACAAAGTTATACAGGACCAAACTAGTCCGAATGTCACCGTACTAGTCTGATATCCTCTCTGCACAAAATTGGACAAGTCCGATATCCATCGGACTAGTCTGATATCTCTCTGACTAGAATCGGACTGGTCCTCCCCAGTGTAGACTAGTCCTCAAAACACTTCACAAGTCACAAAAAATCGGATAAATCCGATCACCACCGGACTAGTCCAATATCCTTTCCGATCCAAATCGGACAAGTCCGATAATAGCACGGACTAGTACGAAAAACCCTCTGACCTAAATCGGACAAGTCCTCCAAGTGCGGACTTGTCACCCAATTCACTTAGGGTTTCACTGCACGGACAAGTCCAATGTCTATCGGACTAGTCCGAAGATTTCCAGAAGCAAAAACGGACAAGTCCGCCCCTAGCCGGACTAGTTCGATATTTCGGGACACTTAGGGTTTGCTACACACAGCACACCGGACTAGTCCGGTGTCCACCACGAACTAGTCCGATCTTTCTAAACCTTAACGGTCACTTTTAGAAACCCCATATAAATAGAGGTGCACGGCCCAATTTTAAACTCTCTCGAACCCTAGCGCCGTCACACCTCCCAAGAGCCTCAAAAACCACATCTCTCCATGAAATTAAGTGCAACAAAGATCAATCCTTTGAGGATTCACTCTAGATTATTGGAGAGACACGTTCAACACTCATTGAGCTCTTGGTTTGATTCTCTAACACACTCCTGTGATTTTATTGTAATCTTTTGAGTGTGTTCTTGGTGGTATTTTGTGTTGTAATCTAAGGGAGCTCTCAACGTGTGAGAAGGCCCCTTTGAATTCGGTTATTCACCCCTTTGTGATAAGTGGAAGAGGATTGGCCTTCGTGGCGATCCGACGAGGGTAGGGTTGGAGAAGACCCGGTCCTTTTGTGGGCTCCTCAACGTGGACGTAGGTTGCCTTTGTGGGAGCCGAACCACGGAATAAATCCTTGTGTCTTGCTTTGTGTTCATCGTTCTTATTCATCAACAATCTAGGGTTTCAATCATTATTGAATACTTTACGTAGAATCATTAAATATAAGATTGAATTGTGATATACCCTAGTCCATAATCTTGCAACACTTCATTTGACTGTATATTTCCATTGCATACATCAAAGAATCAAATTAATCAATCAAACTTAATCAACCTAGTTGGTACACACCGGACTAGTCCGCACTTTACCGGACTAGTCCGATATCTCTGGTTTTGAACTGGTTGTTAAGTGTTGTAGGTTCCGACAAATTTAAAAAAGGCCTATTCACCCCTCCTCTAGGCCACATTCAATGTGAGTGGCAATCCGACTATGGAATCCATACTCACATCCTCCCATTTCCATGCCAGAATATTCAACGGTTGCAACTGTCCTGCTTTCTTCATATGGTCGGCCTTCACTCGCTGACACGTATCACACTCGGATACATACTTTGCTATTTCCCGCTTCATCCGTGTCCACTAAAACTTGGTCTTTAAATCTTGATACATTTTATTGCTGCTCGTATTAATAGAAAATTTTGACATGTGAACTTCATCCAATATTTTCTTTCGGATCTTAACCTCTCGGGGTACAACTATCCGGTCCTTGAACCATAATGTACCGTGATTATCTTTCCAGAAACATTTTACCTCACCACTGTACACTCTTTCCCATATGTATGACATACCCTTGTCCTTATTTTGGGCTTCAATAATTTCCTCTCGGATGGTGGGAATGAGAGAAAGATTATTGAGAGCTCCATATGGAATCACATATAGACTTGGTTCCTCATCTTCCATTTCAGCCATGGTGATGTTGTGACATGGGCTTTCTGACTAAGCGCGTCGACAACCACGTTCGCTTTACCAGGGTGGTAGTGAATTTCAATTTTGTAATCTTTGATCAGCTCTAACCACCTTCGTTGTCGCCTATTCAGCTCCTTCTGCGTGAAGATATATTTCAAACTCTTGTGGTGGGTGTAGAGGTGTACAAGACCTCCAAGTAAGTAATGCCTCCACATTTTTAATGCCAATAACACAGCAGCGAGCTCAAGGTCGTGAGTCAGATAGTGCTGCTCGTGGTTTCAGAGTTGTTGAGACCATACGCGACCAAACATCCTCCTTGCATCAGAATGCAGCCAAGTCTGATGTCGGATGCATCACAATAAACATCGAACGGTTTTGTCGTGTCTGGCTGAGCAAGAACTGGGGCTGTTGTAAGGTGCTGCACTAATGTCTTGAATGCTTCTTCACAAGCTGAACTCCAAATATATTTGGTGCCCTTTTTTAGCAGCTCCGTCATCGGTTTAGTGATTTTTGAGAAGCTCGGGATGAACCTCCAATAATATCCTGCTAAACCGAGGAAACTTCGTACTTCATGTATGGACTTAGGAGATTGCCATTTCAGCACTTCAACAATCTTACTTGGGTCCACAGCGAAGCCCTCAGCTGAAATAATGTGTCCCAAGAATGGTACTTGGCTGATCCAAAATTCACACTTGCTGGATTTTGCTTATAACTCGTGATCTCTCAACCGTTGTAACACAATATGCAAATGTTCAACATGCTCTTCCTATGACTTGGAATAAACTAATATGTCGTCAATGAAGACCACGACGAATTTGTCCAACTCCGGCATGAATACCGAATTCATGAGATACATAAAGTGAGCCAGAGCATTGGTGAGACCAAAAGACATGACAAGATACTCGTATAATCCATATCATGTCACCGTATTCGGCATATCTTCCGGTTGGATTTTCATTTGTTGATATTCGGACCAAAGATCCATCTTTGAGAACACCCTCGCACCAACAAGTTGATCGAATAGAATGTCGATACGGGGCAGCAGGTACTTGTTCTTTATAGTCACAACGTTGTGCGGTCGATAATCTATGCATAACCGCAATGTTTCATCCTTCTTCTTGACAAACAGTGTCGAGCAACCCCAAGGTGATGAGCTTGGATGAACAAAACCCTTGTCCAAAAGGTCTTTCAAATGCTCCTTTAATTCAGTTAGCTCATTAGGCACCATTCGATATGGTCTTCAAGAGATCGGTGTGGTTCCCGGTACAAGTTCAATCTTGAACTCAACGTCACGTTCGGGCGGCATGCCCGGTAAGTCATCGAGAAACACATCAGGATACTCACAGACTACCGGAATATCTTCAAGTTTAGTTGCTTCCGTGTTACATGCAGTTGCACTGTCATGCTCCAAGCTGTCCAAAAACAGTGTTTGCTGTCCGTGTATCGGAGAGTCAATTTGGACAGTCCGGGTACCGATATGAAGAACGACACCGTGATGGCTCAACCACGACATCCCCAATATTACATCTATCTTCTGTCCGTCCAATATAATGAGCGACGTTGGATATATCTTGCCTCCCAAACATAGAACTGCTCGGGGAACAATCTGACTAGCAGAGATTCTCCCACCCAGATAACTTATAAGATACTATTCTTGGGAGTATTGGTGGATAATTGGTGCTGATCCACACATGATTTACTGATAAAATTGTTGGTAGCATCGGAATCGAAGAGTATGAGGACGGGTATGTTTTTGATAGCAAACATGCCTGCTAGCACCGGTGCTCCCTCCAGAACGCCCTCGACCGCTATATATTGAACACTTCCGGTTTGCTGTACTGTCCTCTCTGGTTGAATACGGGGCTGAATACACCATTGTACTAGTACTTGCCCGCTGCTCAACATTTTCCCTGGGCAATCCTTGTTATAGTGCCCAACACGATCACATGTGAAACACTTATACTGATTCAACGTCCCGCTGACTTGAGGCCTGAATTATCCTACATCTCACTGAGATAAATGCCCCTGGAACAATTTGGGACTGTTTTTGCTGTTGATGTAATGCTGGTTGGAAATCTGATACCTCAAACGGCCGACTCCGATACGAACTCGGTTGTGCAGCCGACTGCCATATCTGACCGGACGGTGATCGGTACACCACACGGTATTTCTGAGGAACATTATGTGTGCTATCCTGCACAGCAAGTCTCTTTTTTGACTCCTCTGCGATGCGCTCACGTGTGGCATCCTCTTGCGTAATCGCAGCATTAAGCATAGTGTTGAACTAACTGTGATTAAACAATGCAAGCTTGTCTTTCAACATGGGGCTTAGACCCCAATAGAAGTACTCTCGCTTATGATCCTCCTTACTCACATACTCCGATGCATATTGCGCTAGATTAATGAAAACTTTGGAGTATTCTTGAGCACTCATTTCTCCTTGCTTCAAATCAATGAACTCCTGAAGCTTCCTTCTCATAATGGCAGGAGGAACATGATATGATATGCACCGAATTTGGTTCGGCGAAGGGTGGCCCGATCTTCACGACAGGAGGTTCAAGAACAAGATAACTTGCTGTAGAAACAGCGCGGATAACTAGCTTTATACCTGACCAAGGTTGGATGCGACCAAGCGACGGGGAGAGAGACACCGAAAACGCGAAGACTTCTACTCGATCTCCGAACGACAGCAGAACCACAACCGGAGCTAATCCACACAAGACGGGGCAGCCGTACTGGAACCCGTAGAGCACGAATTAGTGGATCTCAAAGAGATCTCTCCACAAGTTCAAGAAGAACAAGAAAGAACAAGGGTTGAGTAAGACACTCAAGCAGCTCGGCTGCAAATATCACTGGAATAATCTTAATTCATCAAAAGGTTCTGCTTGGCTTACAAAAGAGGGGTATTTATACCAACAACTAGTCTAAAAATAGATGTGAACGGAAAAAGCCACGTGGGAAGGTGGAAGGCCAACTGGCTTGATCATTTATGCAATGGTCATCAATTTCCCGCATGTCTTCTGGCCTTTTGAGTGGTCTTCAGTGTTTTAATCATAACTCCACCTAGGGACATACAAAAGACATGGGACCAGATGCGTTGGAAAGATAATTTGATAACCTTTCACACAATGTGTATCATGCTTCACAAAATATAGTAGAGTGATATAGTTTCTAACGGAAACTTGGATATCAGGCTGACTGTTGATCTTCTGAACAGTCTGCACCAAAATCACTCGGATACCAAGATGGGAGCTCTAAAGCACTCGACACTTAGTGGCATTAAAAAGTTGACTTCAACACCTTTCCAACAAGTACTCATGGACCTTCACAGCTTCTATGAATCAAGAGGTATGACTGTTTCTTCATGACAGTTCTGCCAGGCCGAACTGGTTCGACGTAGTTCTCCTCTCTGGTTCAGACTTGGCGTGTCCTTGTCATCCTCCTTGGTGAACCTGAGTAATAGAAACATGTACGATTTAGGAAGTATATAATTATCATTAATAAATGGAATTTCACAAAGTAGCGCGTGCACCTCTTGTTGTAGCTATTTAGCTCGGCTACGAGTAATTGGTCCATCGAAAACATGAGCTGGTGCAGCTTGACTTGATGATTGTTCCATCTTGCTTGATGTAGTCGGTATACTTGATGGTTTGGTCAGCGTGGGCATATCATCCTCCCCCCTTGAAAAAGAGTCGTCCTTGACTCTTCCAATCCAAAGAATGGAGAGAGGTCGGACACATTGAAACTGATACTTACACCATAAGTACTTGGCAGATCAATTTCATAAGCGTTGTCGTTGATCTTGCGCAGAACTTTGAATGGTCTGTCAGCCCGGGGCTGCAACTTGTTCTTGCGCAGCTCTGGAAAACGATCCTTTCGAAGGTGCACCCAAACCAAGTCCCCTGGTTCGAACAACACCTTCCTGCGACCCTTGTTAGCGTGCTTCTCATACTTCTTGGTCATCTTTTCAATATTGGCCCGAGCCCTATCATGAATGTTCTTGACAAATTCAGCTCGCTTGCTTGCATCAAAGTTCACACGTTCCTGGATGGGTAAAGACAAAAGATCTATGGGAGCAGTGGGTGTGAATCCATATACAATTTCAAATGAACAAAATCTAGTGGTTGAGTGTACTGCCCTATTGTATGCAAACTCAACATGTGGCAAGCTTTCTTCCCATAGATTCAGGTTCTTCTTAAGGACAGCTCGGAGCAGCATTGATAGTGTCCGATTCACAACTTCAGTTTGGCCGTCCGTTTGCGGATGACATGTTGTGGAGAACAACAGTTTTGTCCCAAGTTCGCCCCACAATGTCTTCCAAAAGTAGCTCAAGAACTTGGTGTCACGATCCGACACAATGGTACGTGGCATTCCATGTAGTCGCACGATTTCCCTGAAAAATAATTCAGCAATACGGGAAGCATCATTGCTCTTGTGGCAAGGAATAAAATGTGCCATTTTGCTGAAACGATCAACCACGACAAAAATTGAATCCCTTCCCGTTTTGGTCCGTGGTAACCCAAGAACAAAATCCATTGCAATGTCCTCCCAAGGTGCATTAGGAATAGGAAGGGGAGTATATAAACCATGAGGGTTCAGACGAGACTTAGCTTTGTGGCAGTTTTCACAGCGAAGAACATGTCTCTCTACATCTCGTCACATTTTTGGCCAAAAGAAATGGTCGGCCAGCACTTGCTCCGTCTTCTTGGCTCCAAAATGGCCCATAAGTCCACCTGCATGAGCTTCCTGCACGAGTAAAAGTCGAACAGAGCAATCTGGAATACAAAGTTTGTTAGTGCGAAATAAAAATCCATCATGCACATGATACTTTTCCCATCCTTTGCCAATAAGGCACTTGGCATATGGTTCAGCAAAGTATGAATCAGTGGCATATATTTCCTTTATACTTTCCAATCCGAGAATTTTAGCATCAAGTTGTGTGAGCAAAGCATGATGTCGAGATAAAGCATCAGATACAATATTGTCTTGACCTTTCTTATATTTGACAATATAAGGAAAGGACTCAATAAATTCACTCCACTTAGCATGTCGTTTATTCAGTTTTAGTTGTCCCTGAATATGTTTCAATGATTCATGGTCTAAATGTATTACAAATTATTTAGAATAAAGGTAGTGGTTCCAAGTTTCCAAACTCCGAACGAGAGCATATAATTCTTTATCATAAACTGAATAATTCAAAGTCGGACCACTTAGCTTTTCACTGAAGAATGCAATTGGTCTCTTTCTTGCGTCAGCATGCCTCCAATCCCAACTCCACTTGCATCACATTCAATTTCAAATGTCTTGTTGAAATCAGGAAGTGCAAGGACTGGGGATGTTGTGAGCTTCCTCTTTAATTCTTCAAAAGCCTTTTGTTGTGCTTCTTCCCATTTGAAAGGTACGTCTTTCTTGGTCAGCTCATTGATTGGAGCAGCGATCGTGCTGAAATCTTTCACGAAGCGCCGGTAGAAACCAACAAGTCCAAGGAAGCTTCTCACTTGGCTCACATTCTATGGGGGCCTCC
Source organism: Tuctoria greenei (assembly GCA_036927565.1). Taxonomy (NCBI): domain Eukaryota; kingdom Viridiplantae; phylum Streptophyta; class Magnoliopsida; order Poales; family Poaceae; genus Tuctoria; species Tuctoria greenei. The sequence goes on along the minus strand of JAYESD010000011.1, from coordinate 25,992,089 downwards.
ATTCGTGTACAACCTTGAATTTCTCAACATCCACCTCCACACCTTGTCCTGAAACAACAAAACCAAGGAAAACTACCTTGTCGGTGCAGAAGGTGCACTTCTCAAGGTTAGCGTACAATTTTTGTTTACGCAGGACAACAAGTACGCTCTGGATATGTGCAACATGTTCTTAAAGAGTCTTGATGTAGATTAGGATGTCATCAAAATAAACCACAACAAATTTACCAATGAAAGTTCTAAGCACATGATTCATTAATCGCATAAATGTACTAGGTGCATTGGTTAAACCGAAGGGCATTGTCGGTACCCTAAAAACCATACACCCCCTGAGGTTACAAAGATCTCAAGGGAAGGACGTCTACACAAATTGAAGACCCTCGGAGGCCCACTTGTCAGACATAACCGAACCTGCTTCTCCAACATGGTTAACTCCTAGGTTGCCACGTGTACTGTCAGACCGGAGCTATTACCCGCAAGGGTGAAGCTCCGGGCTAGGTACTGAAACGGCACCTCCGGACTTAACCCCTGACCGAGAGAAGCTCCGGACCTGACACGTGCCAGGACACCCCGGAGCTTCCTGCTTCCCACAAGCAAGCTCCGGAGCTGCCACGTGTCCATACGTCGGAGCTGACCGCTTCCAACCTCCGGGAGACATTGTAACGGCTCCGGATCTTCAAAGGACAGCCGCGGACTTCAAGACCCGATTAATTGTCATTAATTCCACGTTAATGACACTTAATCGGACGATCTTAACACCTGTAACGGCACTGTCAGAGCCGTTACAGGGTTATTAACAACAATTAATCTCGTGTATCAATATTAGTAACCGCCAGGGCCACATGTCGGGCCAGGCTGACTTGTAACGGTTTGTCCTTGTACTATAAAAGGACAAACCGACGATACACGAGGGGACTCTCGAACGCTCTCAAGCTGACAAGCTAATACAACACACACACACTCCCGTGGAGTAGGGTATTACGCTCAGGCGGCCCGAACCACGTAAACCACTGTGTCTCTCGTGTCCAATCGTGATTCACCTTCTTGAGTCTCCGCGCGCCCAAACCGAACTATAAACTCCTTCAACACTTTAGCAGTGTCAGGGGATCTGCCGACTCCAACAGTCGACAGTTGGCGCGCCAGGTAGGGGGGCGCCTGAGATCTTCAAGAATGGTGAATTCTGCAGCTGGATCATCCAACGGGCAACCTGCTGCTCAGGCTGTCGGAGGCAATCCCTCCAACATGCAGCCACCAGCAGGAGCCTCAGCACCAGCAGGAGCCACACTCCCACCACCACCATCTTCTCCGGCAAGACATGCCGGACAACATGATGGTGCGCCGGCGTCACATACTGCGCCGGCAAGTCGTGACAACCCAGAACACGCGCTCCATGCAGCGCGTGCTCTTCTCCAGCGACCACCACCTCCGGATGCATCTCAAGGTGCCATGGAGCAATGGAGGGCTGATGTTGAGCATTTGGTCGCAGCAGCGGCCGAACGCCTCAACAACCAGGGTCCACCTCCTTCAGGGCGGGCCCCGTCGCAGCGACGGACGTTGTCTGGAAGACTTGGTCCGCATGTCTCCAACAACCGAAGACGAGCTGCGTCACAACAAGTGACGTCGTTGCCCTCTGGGGCACGACGCACCCATACAACATCTCGGCTTTCGACACACGACCTCCGGGCGGAGCTTGATCGCCGATACCGCCAACAGGATGGCCGTGTCCATATCGAGCGAGCTCGAGAAAGACGGGATGCTCAAGACCTTTCTACTCTGGAAGGAGTAGGAGGAGGCTGTTCCGCCCTAGCCATGCACCTACGCATGGTTAGATGGCCACAGAAGTTCCGGCCACATTTGCCGGAAAAATTCGACGGGACTGTCAACCCCGTAGAATTTCTGCAGATATACTCCACTGCAATCTTAGCAGCTGGAGGAAACGAGGCCGTAATGGCCAACTACTTTCCAGTGGCCTTAACTGGGACCGCCAGGTCCTGGTTTATGAGCCTTCCACCCAACTCTATTGACAGTTGGGAGGATCTGTGCCGTCAGTTCACTGCCAACTTCGGGAGTTCATACACCCGACCGGGCACTGAACTGGACCTTTTTGCGGTCGTGCAAAAAGGAGGAGAATCTTTGCGGTCATTCATCCAGAGGTTCTCTCAGGTACGTAACACAATCCCTTCTATCTCAAGCGCTTCTGTCATTGTAGCATTCAGACAGGGTGTGCGAGACAAGAAGATGTTGGAGAAGCTGGCGATCAAAGAGATCACCAGCGTCACGGAGCTCTTCAGCTTGGCTGACAAATGTGCCAGAGCTGCTGAGGGCCGTGAAATGCACTCCAAACCAGCCTTGGAGGACCACAAAAAATCCTCCAAAGAAGAAGCCGCTACCTCCGGGAGTGGCAAGAAGAAAAAGAAGACCAACGGCAAAAAGAAGCCGTCGGCCGGCACATCCAACGTTGCAGCCACTGCAACTCCAGGTGGCCGGGGGCCACGCCCCGAGAAGCGACCTCGACCGTCTTCCGAAGACGGTGGCAAATCCAAAATGTGGTGCCCCATTCACAAAACGGGCAGTCACAGGCTGGAAGACTGCCGGGAGGTCCAAAACCTTGCCGAGCGCTATCACAAGCGCCGGGAAGGGTCTCCCTTCCGACAGAGGGAGGGAAAACAAAAGGTCGATGAAGCTCCGGCTGAAGAGGAGTTAGGGTTTCAGGACCCCAAAAAGGTCCTGAAAGCCGTCTACACCTCCGTCGACGATGACTCCGACGTCTCCGACAACGAGCGTCGGAAAACCATGAACACCATCTTTGGTGGATCATGGGACATCACTTCTCGTCGTGTCATCAAGACTATGCGACGGGATATGGCTGCTGTAGCTCCTACAGCTAGACCGGAGCCACATCGAAAGTGGATGGACACACCCATCACTTTTGATGCTTCGGACTGTCCTCAAAGCATGGTCGGAGCTGGCCAATTACCCTTGATGGTATCTCCCACCATCAACAACATCCAGCTCCATCATGTCATGGTAGACGGAGGTTCGGGGCTTAACCTCATCAGCTTCGAAGCTTTCACTAAGCTTCAGCTCCGACCTTCGGACCTCCAGCCCTCTCGACCTTTCTCCGGAGTGGGTCCGGGGGCCATTACCCCACTCGGAGCTATTACTCTCCCCGTTACCTTCGGGACCCGGGAGAAGTATCGCACCGAGAAGTTGGTCTTCGACGTCGCTCAGATCAACTTACCATTCAACGCCATCTTGGGTAGACCTGCCCTGTACAAATTCATGGCAGCTGCTCATTATGGATGCCTGGTGTTGAAGATGCCAACACCAGTAGGCGTTCTCCGGATCCGCGGAGATCGCACTGCCGGAGTAACTGCTCTGGAGGAACTCCACGCACTCACCACGGCGCAAGAGGAGGACTCCAGACAGGAGCAAGCTCCGAAACCCCCGAGCATTCGTCAACGAGGCTCGACCTCTGCACCCCGTGTGCAGCCAAGCGGCGAGACCGACATTCCCGTCAAAGTCGTCCAAATTGGTTCCGATGCCGCTCAAACCACCCGTATATCAGGAGGGTTGAACGACAAATAGGAACTCGCGCTCATCACTTTCCTCCGGGCTAACGTTGATGTGTTTGCTTGGCAACCGTCACAAATGCCTGGGATCCCCAGGGAAGTGATTGAGCACAATCTGAAGATTTACCCCGACGCTCGGCCTGTGCATCAGAAACCTCAGAAGCAATCTGTAGAGCGACAGAACTTCATCCGACAAGAAGTGAAGAAGTTGCTCGAAGCTGGATTTATCCGAGAAGTCTACCATCCAAAATGGCTGGCAAACCCAGTCGTTGTGCCCAAGGCCGGCGGGAAACTTCGGATGTGCATCGACTACACCACACTGAATAAGGCATGTCCAAAAGATCCATTCCCACTACCTAGAATAGATCAGATAGTAGATTCCACCTCCGGGTGCGAGTTACTGTGTTTTCTAGACGCATATTCTGGATATCACCAAATCAGGATGTCTAGGGAGGATGAAGAGCATACTTCATTCATCACAGTGGATGGATTGTATTGTTACACAGCCATGCCGTTTGGTCTCAAGAATGCAGCTTCAACTTTTGTACGAGCTATGTACAAAATTTTCGAAGAACTCATCAGAGACATAGTGGAAGTGTACGTCGATGACATCGTGGTCAAAGTCAAAAACAAGGAGTCCCTCTTGGACACCTTGCAGGCTGTCTTCGATAAGCTGCGGGCCACCCGCACGAAACTAAACCCAGACAAGTGCGTCTTCGGGGTTAGTTCCGGAAAGCTTCTTGGTTTCCTGGTAAGTCACCGGGGCATAGAGGCTAATCCGGCGAAGATAAAAGCCATTGAAGACATGCGGCCACCAACCCGCATCAAAGACGTCCAAAAGTTAACTGGATGTCTAGCAGCCCTCAGCCGATTCATTTCAAGACTGGCGGAAAGAGCACTTCCCTTCTTCAAGTTACTGAGGAAGTCCGGACCATTCCAATGGTCTGAAGAAGCAGAGAAGGCATTCCAGGAGCTGAAACAGTTCCTCACCACCCTACCAGTCCTGGTAGCTCCGAACCCTGGTGAGCCTTTATTGCTTTACATTTCAGCTACTGACGAAGTTGTCAGTATGGTTCTGGTTGCGGAGAGACCGGAACTACCCAATACTCAGGAATCCAGACCCCTTCGGGAGGGTCCAGAGGTTCCTGAAAGCGGGTCTGGGTCCCAGCTCCCAAACTTGAACCCACAAGAAGCCGCTTCAGAGGACCCAGATCCCTCCGAGAGGATCCAGGTCATTCCTGAAGAAGCTCCGGGTTCCTCCACTCAGAACCCGGAGGTCCCCGAAGAGAGTCTGGACCCCTCCGAGAGGGTCCGGATCAATGAAGAGGAAGCTCCGGACCCCTCCGGGAGGGTCCGGACCATTCAACGCCCGGTATACTTCATCAGTGAAGTGTTACATGATGCCAAGACTCGATACCTAGAGGTGCATAAACTGCTTTATGCAGTTCTTATTGCCTCAAGGAAGCTTCGACACTATTTCCAAGCTCACAAAGTCTCGGTAGTGACCTCATATCCACTTCGAGCGATCCTGCATAATCCCAATTCAACTGGGAATATTGCAAAGTGGGCAGCGGAATTGGCTGAATTCGATCTTGAATTCATTCCAAGACAAGCAATCAAGAGTCAAGCGTTGGCAGATTTCGTGGCAGAATGGACTCCCTCTCCATTAAACCCTGGGGGCCCCAGCGAGCAGAAGACGGAACCTCAAGTTCCAACCTTCACTAAGCCTCATTGGACCCTTTACTTCGATGGCTCCATGCAGAAGCAGGGAGCCGGAGCTGGAATCCTTCTCCTCGCACCAACCGGGGAGAAGGTGAAATACATGGTACACCTTGACTTCAAGGCAACCAATAACATGGCGGAGTACGAAGCACTCATCTATGGATTGAAGGTGGCACTATCATATGGTGTCAAGCAGTTGCTGGTCAAAGGAGATTCACAACTTGTCATCAAGCAGGTAAAGGGTGAATGCTCCTGCAATAATCTCCAGCTGGCTGCTTACCTCCTTGAAGTCCAGAGGCTTCAGAAGGACTTCGAAGTCCTAGACCTTCACCATGTTCAGCGTGCTCACAACGCTGAAGCTGACGAACTCTCGACCAAGGCGTCAACTGGAGCTCCGGCTCCTGACGGAACCTTTGTCCGGAGGTTGTCAAAACCCACAGTTCAGCCTGCCGAACTGAACGAAGGGGGCGAGATCAGCATCCCGAAGCTGACGGTCCCGATGGCCCTGTTACCATGGCAGCCATCAAGGGTCGTAGGTGCTGCCGGAGGCTCCGAGCAACCCAGCACGCAAGACTCAAATGCTCAAGTCAGTTCCGATGCATGGATCTCGGAGATCCAGAGCTACTTGAAAGACAACATCCTTCCTGACGATGATGTATCCGCTGACCGGGTAGTCAGATTGGCAAAAAGATACACGTTGGTAGAAGGGGATCTCTACCGGCGCGGTGCCAATGGCATCCTAATGCGGTGCATCACAAGGGAAGAAGGCTGCGAGCTCCTCGCAGAAATCCATGGAGGCGAGTGTGGGAACCACGCATCTTCCCGCACGCTGGTCGGAAAAGCCTTTCAGCACGGCTTCTACTGGCCTACAGCGCTCCAGGATGCCACTGAGCTAGTGAAGAAATGCAAAGCATGCCAATTTCATGCAAAGCAAATTCATACACCTGCTCAGTCCTTACAAATGATACCTCCTACATGGCCTTTCACTGTGTGGGGGATGGACATCTTGGGACCCTTCCCAAGAGCCGTCGGAGGTTACAAGTTCCTGTACGTCGCCATCGACAAGTTCACCAAGTGGCCGGAAGCAACTCCCGTTGTGACGATCAACAAACAATCTGCAATCAATTTTCTACAATCCATCGTGAGCAGATTCGGAGTCCCAAATAAGATCATCACTGATAATGGGACTCAATTCACAAGCTCCGCGTTTCAAGGATATTGCGAAGACCTCGGCATACAAGTTTGCTACGCCTCCGTAGCTCATCCTGCCAGCAATGGACAAGCCGAGAGAGCAAACGCAGAGATCCTTAAAGGACTCAAAACACGCACTTATGAGCGCTTGAAAAAGCACGGAGCCAATTGGATCGAAGAGCTTCCGCCCACTCTATGGGCCAACAGGACTTCTCCAAGTCGGGCAACCGGAGAAACACCCTTCTTCCTGGTGTACGGAGCTGAAGCGATCCTTCCTCCGAAAATCACCTTGGGTTCCCTCCGAGTCCGGACCTTCGACGAAGCCGCGCAGGACCAGCTCCGGCGTGAAGACCTAGACCTCCTCGAGGAGGGAAGGTGCCAAGCAGCTGTTCGGAATGCCCGATACCGCCAAGCTCTACGGCGCTATCACCAGCGGCATGTACACAACCGACAGCTCAAGGAAGGCGATCTGGTGCTACGGAGAATACTATCCAGAGAAGGGCAAAACAAACTCTCCCCCGGCTGGGAAGGGCCCTTTCGAGTGATCAAAGTATCCCATCCCAGAAGCGTTCGCTTGGCTACCGAGGATGGGACACCTCTCCCAAATCCTTGGAACATCGAGCACCTCCGTAAGTTCTACGCTTAATTCCACGGAGGTGAGTCTTAAGTAACTTGAAATGTATGTTATAGAGTCATTGTACAGAGTCGAGTAGTTCCTCCGGGAGAGCAGCCGGACCTTTCCCGAAAGGTTTGAAAATCTCATGCAACACTTGATACAGTCTCCAGACTAGAAGTGTGGCTAACTACCCTGGGTCAAACGAGAAACCAAACACACTTAGCCTGGTTCCGTACCCTAAGAGTGTACTTGTTTCCCCTGTACCCCGGACCTATAATGAAAGACATCTTCATGTGAAATAGACTCCACGTGCATTCATTTTTGCATAGGCTCGACATTTTTATTTTTCTCTTTCTTGTCTATAACAGAAACGTGCAATTCTTAAGAAGTTCTAGTTTGACCGGTTTACATACGATTCGAGTTGAATTGTCAGATTTTTTGGATTTAAGTATCGTCTGTGGCCAACTCGCCTGAAAGCCGCCAAGCCATTCTAGGGCCGGAGTGCGCTATCGACTTAGCCTGGTCAAGCACCCTAAGTACGCCACTCTACCTACATCCCGGCAGGCCAAAGTAAGGTGGGTCCATGGACAGTTGGATCTAAAAGAAAAGACAATTCATCCAGTCTTATTAAAAATCGTGTTCAACTTAAAATTCTCTTGAGAACCGTAAGCCGCGACGAAGTTATAGACAAGGAACGAATTTTACTATTTTTCTTGGCTTAAGTCTGCAGGAAAAATGAACCCTACGTTGAGGGAGAAAAACCGGAGCTAACCAAGCTCCGACTCCCACCAGGGCGTCAATCGTCAGCGTTGACTAAAAGATGGTGAGAAGACCCTATCACTAGAGTCTGTTGCCAACAAACCAAGTGTGGCAAAGGTCATTGCCGGAGCTGCTAAGCTCCGACACCTTGGAGTATTAACTATCGACGCTCAACGTGTTGATAGAGGCTATTGCCGGAGCTACTAAGCTCCAGTGATGGACAGTGCCGGAGCTTCTAAGCTCCGACAACTTCAGGGGACCTTCACTATCAAAAACTTCGGACCTAAATACCACAAGTTCGAAGCAAATTCGTCTTCAACAAAACTCAACATCCTTTTGGTACATGTCCACAATCAAATTGTGCACATCTACCAGGGGGCCAAGTGAAGATAAAGATGTTGAAGACAAAAGAATGAAATTCGCAAAAAAGTGGGGATTTCATTTCATTTGAAGACCGGAGATTACATCTGGGGACAAGGGATTACAAAATTGAGGAAGAAGAGAAGATACAAGTAAAGGATAAAAGAGACGGTCCTAGACCCTATGGAAGAACTCGGCGACCTTCTGGGCGACCTCCGACACGCTGGCTCGGGTAGCTTCGCCTTCTCCTTCGACGGGGCCTTCAAGCACCGGGTCCAGAGGAAATCGAGGGTTCCGGCTGGTGTAGCACGTCAACACATATTCTGTGACGTTCCTAGCCAGGGATTGCCCCTCGACCTCCAGTTGGTCCCCGATGACGTCGCCCACCTTGGAGAGCTTGCTGCCCGCGGCGCTCAACGCTTGCAACGCAAGGTCCGGCTCCGGCTCCGGATCATCCGGGAGCACGGGGCTGAAACCCATCGGCGCCAGCGCATCGTCGGCCTTGCCCAGGAACTCCCAAACCTGTAGGGAGTCTGCCTTCCTCAAGTTCTTCATCTCCTCCAGGGATCTCCGGGCCGCCGTCAGCTCCGAATTCTCGCGGGCGAGGCGCTCAACTTCTTTGGCGTTTTGCTGGATCTTCGCAGCAACCCGCTTCTCAAGTCTTCCGAGCTCCTCCTCCCGGAGGTGGATCTTATTCCAGCGGTCGACCAGGTCCTTCTCCCTAGCCTCCACTTTCTTCTCCCGGGCGATAAGGGCACACTCGTATTCGTAGAGTTCCTGCCCCCGCACCCAGGTCTTCTCCTCTTCCTCGAGGCAGCGCTCTTCCAATTTCTTAGTGCGCTCCTCGAGGCCCTTGTCCGCCAGAGCTGTTTTCTCGGCGAGCTCTTCTTCCCGTCGCAAGACGTCATCCCGTAGCTCCAGGAGTTTTTGCTCCTCATCCTCGAGCCGTCTTTCCCTTCCTTCAAGTGCCTCTCGGCGCTTGATGAGTGCGGTGCTGATGGCCTCGAGCTGATCAAACCGAGCATTGGCCGCGTCGTTAGCAGCCTTTGCTTGGTCGTGGAACTCCCGGGATTGAGCGTCAAGGGCGTGAGTCATGCTCTCCCTCTCGTCCAGCAGCTCACCCCATAGCTCCAGGCGGATCTTCTCCCGCCTGATCCATTCCTTGTCGTCCGCAAGCCTCGACTGCGCCAGCTTAGTCTCGAATTGGAGCCGATTACGCCACCGCCTAAGGGTTTGGCGCTCCTCTTCAAGAGCCTTGCTGTCGTGGAAGAAGGCCAGTTGGACCTGATGTAGACTGGAGCAGGTGTTGTCGATGGACATCGACAGAGAGATGGGCTCCGGACCTGCTGGGGTCTCTTCCGCTGGTTCCAACGGGTCTTCACTTACAAAAATTGGGTCCCACTCTACGAGAGTGGAACCCCGAGCTTCCAAAGTGCTAGGGCCCTCCTCCGGGATGGCCTCAGTCGCCATCGAAGGAGGTCCCGCCACCAAGTCTTCATTTGCCCCCTCAGGCTGGGGGCCGGCGACTTCGTTCAGGCACTCTGGCTCTGCCACAGGTACCATCGACGTCGTCGCCTCCACTGGCTCCGGCCGGGACACTTCTTCTGAGGGAGGCTCAAGCTCCCTCGCCTCTTCAACCGCCGGCTCTGCGCCCGGCGCTCCAACAATCACCGGCTCTGCGACCGGAGCTTCGGAAGAAACCGGCTCAACTGCCGGAACTACTTCAACTTCCGGCTCGCATGCCGGAGCTTCAGCCACCTCCGGCTCAATCGCCGGGGCTTCAGCACTTTTCGGCTCCGAAGCCGGGACTGCTACTTCCACCGACTCAATAGTCAGAGCTTCTACTTCTGCAGCACCAGGACCCGGAGCTTCCACCTCCGGAAAGGGTGCCTCTGGCGCATCTTCAATCCCGTGGTCCGGCGCTACCACGGGAACTTCTGGAGACGAGTCGAGGTCCATGACCACGACAGCCGGCGCCGGAGCTGTCGCAGCCTCCGCTTGGGGCGGCACCGGAGCTGGAGCAGAAGCCCTCGCAGCTTCAGACACTGTGGCTGAGGGCGGAGCTTCACTCCCCTTCTTGGGAACGCTGCAGATAAAGAACGAAGAAATTGAGCAGACAGATGCTACAATTAAAAGTTAATCGAGGTAAGAAAGAAAAATTACCTTGGGAGGCTCACGCACCAGCTTGCGCGGAACCTCTTTCCCGGACGATCCGGGCTGGCCACGGTCGGCAAAGGAGCTCCGGGAGGACTCCCAGGACTTGCCGTAGCCGCGGGCGTTTCCCGGGTCGGAGCTCTCCTTGATCGGGAGGAACTCCTGGACCTGGAGGCCCTCACCGCTTCTGGTGCTGGAGTCGCGTGCCCGGAGCTGGCACCTCCGGAGGGATCCACCACGGGGACAGTCGCACTCCGGGAGGATCCCACCGCCGGAACAGTAGCGCTCCGGAAAGACCCCACCACGGGGACGGCCGCCACGGCGGCAGAGGATCTTCCTTCCTGAGGAGGGTGAACCTGAGGGGAAGCGGCAGGCCCGACGGACCTTCCGTCAGCATGTCGCAGCTTCCTCTTCCGGCTCTCCGGCTCCTCCGCCAACTCTTTGCCCTTGCCGACGACCTCAGCTCTTGGCTGTGGGGCAGGGGTGGAGCCGCCTTCAGACAACCCAGGGATCACCAACCGGGTAGTTGATCTTCTCTCGACGACACCAAGGTCGTCAAGCGCGGGCATCTTTCGCCGGAGCTCCCTGCTGAACTCAACTTCCACGTTCAGAGGGAGGAAAGCCGGCGGCGGAGTCAAGTAATCTCCGTCAACGTCGATGCCGTGCTGGAATTTCTTGAGGTGAAACTCCAAGGACTTCCCCACCATGCTGGACTTCAACCCGGTCTCAACCCGGTCCTCGTCCATCACGCTGTTGAGGGCCCAGGCGAGCTTCTCCCTCCTCTTCAGCGGCGCCCACCTGTTGCACAGGAAGTTGCAGAACACCGCCTGGGGAGTCAATCCTCCCTCCACACATTGGCGGATCCTGGTCAGGACAGGGTCGAAAGCTGCCGCCAGCACCGGAACTTCGCTCCATATCGACGTGTCAATCCCGGGCAGACCGTCTGGCAACTCCAACCGCTCATGCTCCTCCACCCGGACGACTACCCAATCTTTCTTCCAGTCATCCCACTTCCCGGAAGGGAATGACCGGAGGTACTTGAATGGGCACTTCTTGCGCTTCACGAAGTAGTAGAAGCCAAGATACTCATCGCTTCGGCCGGTGGTTTGGACGGTGAAGAAGGTTCGGAAGAGCTCAATGCAGGGAGGGATGCCCACCCACATCTCACAGAAGTGGACAAAGATGGACACAAGGAGAATGGAGTGAGGGCCAAGGTGGTACAGCTGCAGACCATAGAAGTCCAGCAGCATCAAGAAGAAAGAAGAAAACGGTGGGATCAGCCCCACCATGGCGTACGAGGAAAAGTACACCATCTCGCCAGAGTGCTCCTTTTTAAAGGGAAGCTCTCCGCCGGCGCGGACCGATCGGTTGAAGAAGTCCGAAGACCACCCCATGAGGGCCCGGACCTTCTTCAGATCGCCGTCTGTCTTCAAGCGACTCTCACGCAGACCCAACTCCATCGCAGCACAGCTAGGCAAGAGAAGAGGAGCAAAGTACAAGTCGGGAGTTTGAGCGCAAGAACAGATGGGAAGCGTAAAGAACTCCCGACGGTGCGCTTTCCTTCTTAAGTAAGCCCTCGCAACGCTTGGATGGAAACTGCAGGGGAGTCAAGGATACTACTCGAGAATTCAACCCTGCCGATGACTAGGGGGCCCGGGACCACCCTAACAATCAAGTCGAGGCTCTTACCCAGGCGAACAGTTGTCATCACGAGGCGGGAAACCCAAAGGCGGCGACCTGACAGGGCGCGCGGAACCGATACGGTTTTCATATCGGGAACCGGCGACCTTCAATTGCGAGAGATCCGCACATCAAAGATCTTATCTGCTGCCCGAGGTACGCCACGTGTCGGGATTTAACCGTAAAGCCCTGCCAACGGTACCTCCGAAGACCCTTGAAGACCCAGTTCAAGAGTCGCAAGTATGGACCCACCTCCGACGGAATGACTTCATCCCGATGACCTTCCCCGGAGGTAGGTCCAGGGGGCCACTGTCGGTACCCTAAAAACCATACACCCCCTGAGGTTACAAAGATCTCAAGGGAAGGACGTCTACTCAAATTGAAGACCCTCGGAGGCCCACTTGTCAGACATAACCGGACCTGCTTCTCCAACATGGTTAACTCCTAGGTTGCCACGTGTACTGTCAGACCGGAGCTATTACCCGCAAGGGTGAAGCTCCGGGCTAGGTACTGAAACGGCACCTCCGGACTTAACCCCTGACTGAGAGAAGCTCCGGACCTGACACGTGCCAGGCCACCCCGGAGCTTCCTGCTTCCCACAAGCAAGCTCCGGAGCTGCCACGTGTCCATACGTCGGAGCTGACCGCTTCCAACCTCCGGGAGACATTGTAACGGCTCCGGATCTTCAAAGGACAGCCGCGGACTTCAAGACCCGATTAATTGTCATTAATTCCATGTTAATGACACTTAATCGGGCGATCTTAACACCTGTAACGGCACTATCAGGGCCGTTACAGGGTTATTAACAACAATTAATCTCGTGTATCAATATTAGTAACCGCCAGGGCCACATGTCGGGCCAGGCTGACTTGTAACGGTTTGTCCTTGTACTATAAAAGGACAAACCGACGATACACGAGGGGACTCTCGAACGCTCTCAAGCTGACAAGCTAATACAACACACACACACTCCCGTGGAGTAGGGTATTACGCTCAGGCGGCCCGAACCACGTAAACCACTGTGTCTCTCGTGTCCAATCGTGATTCACCTTCTTGGGTCTCCGCGCGCCCAAACCGAACTACAAACTCCTTCAACACTTTAGCAGTGTCAGGGGATCTGCCGACTCCAACAGTCGACAGGCATCACTAACCATTCATACAATCCAAATTTTGTTTTAAAGGCTGTTTTCCACTCATCTCCTTCTTTCATACGAATCTGATGATAGCCACTTCTTAAATCAATTTTAGTGAAAAAATTAGCACCACTAAGTTCATCAAGCATATCATCTAAGTAAGGAATGGGATGCCTATATCTTACTGTGATGTTGTTAATTGCGCGGCAATCCACACATAGTCTCCAAGACCCATCTTTCTTAGGCACTAAAAGAACAAGGACAACACAAGGGGAAAGACTTTCCTGTACATACCCTTTTTTCATCAATTCCTCCACTTGACGCTGAATTTCTTTTGTCTCCTCTGGGTTGGTGCGGTATGCAGCCCTGTTCGGAAGTGACGCACCAGGAACCAAGTCAATTTGATGCTCGATCCCTCTCTTAGGTGGCAGTCCTGGTGGTACTTCATCCGGAAAGACATCTTCATATTCCTGCAAGACATTCAAAAGAGTACTCGGCAGGGTAGAGGGTAAGGCATTAGTAGAAAGAAAAGTGTCCTTGTACATAAGTACAAAAAACATGGCATCGGGTTCACTCAATGCTTTGATATCCCCCTTCCTAAACATCATTACTAAACCCTCTTTTCCCGGTTTATGGGTTCCTTACAGATGTGGGGTTTGATTTGGCTGTGGACACTCTTTCTTACTATTTTTGTGGCTCACTCGCAAGTGGTGCTCGCTCTCGCGCTGTTTCTTCCTGATATCATCCTTCAAAATTTCTTCCGGTGTCAAAGGAAGCAAGAAAATTCACTCTCCTTTGCACACAAAAGACAACTTGTTGGTCCTTCCAAAAATCTGGACATCACGATCATATAGCCATGGTCGACCGAGCAGAAGCTGGCAGGCTTGCATAGGCACCACGTCGCACTCCACATGATCATTGTATTTACCAACAGAGAATGGTACAGTCACAGTATGAATGACACGTTGGGCACCACAATCATTAAGCCACTACATCTTGTATGGACTTGGATGACGCCGTGGTTTTAGTCCCAATCTGTCCATCCATTCTTGGCTAGCAATATTGTTGCAGCTGCCATTATCAACGATGATGCGACACACCTTATCTTTGATTAGTCCACGGGTATGGAACAAATTATGTCGCTCCCCGTTGTCTTCCTTTTCTGCTGTTACACTAAGCACTCGTAGAGAAATAAAGCAATTATGTTCTCCTTCTTCAGGCTGAATCTCATTCTCTTCCTCCTCAATTTCTTCATCACATATCTGTCCAGCATCTTCCGGATCACTCTCGGATTCCCATTCACCTTTCTCATTCAACAACATGGTCCTCTTGCTTGGGCATTGGGCAGCAATGTGTCCACGGCCGTGGCATTTATGGCATACAATTTCTCTGCTTCGAGAAGAAGATGTAGCTCCCGAGGCATTGTTGTGGGCTGCAGAACTTGCAGCGGGTCGCTGCTGAGTTGTTGGTGATGACGCGGTGGAGGCTGCCATCTTCGATGGAACAAATGATTGAGAAGACTTGGCTGCAGCCCTTTGAGATCGTCCACCACCATAGGACGTACTTGACTGCTGTTTGCGCCATGGGGCAGCAATAGAATAACTGCCATAAGATTTTCCACGTGACTCTTGCTGAATCTTTTTCTCTGTTCACATAGCTTGATCAACAAGATCCTACAATGTACGATATGGAAACATCTCCACAAAACCAGAAATTTCTTCATTAAGACCTCCTAGAAATCTTGCCATTGTTGACTCTGCATCTTCTCTTATTCCCGCCCGCACCAACAGCAGCTCCATCTCCTTGAAATACTCATCAACTGATCTCTTCTCTTGCTTTAACATTTGCAACCAGTTCCTGAGATCACGGTGATAGCTAGATGGCATGAATCGCCTTCTCATCACTTGCTTCATCTCCTCCCATGTATTGATATATCCACGTCCCAACTCACGTTGATTCTCCTGCACTTGGTTCCACCAAGTGAGAGCGTATCCAGAGAATTCCACCAAAGCAAGATTCACACGGCGCTGAGCCAAAAGATTGTGTACTCGGAATATTTGATCACACTGCTCAGCCCATTCAAGAAATTCATCAGGATTCTCCTTTCCAGTAAACTTTGGAATACTCAATTTGACACGAGCGATGTTATCTGGGTTGTCAAGAGGACGTCGACCACGATGGTATTCCCTTTCTTCAAAATCAGCAGGTCGGCGATGATGACGCCCATCAAACCTGCCACCTTGACCGAAAGGATTTTCACCATCATGAGATCCTTCTTCATGATCTTGATCTTCAAACTCTTTGTCTTCAAAATGCATGCGGCGACCATCAGCATTGCGCCTATGTGCGCGACGCCCACCATGGTAATTATTAAAATCAGCATGGCGACCACCACCAGATCCGTTAGGGCCATCTCCGAAGCGATTGAATCCATGGCCGAAACCAGAATTCTCATCACCGGACTCCTCTCGATGACGGTCCTCTTGATCATGACATGCTCGACGTCCTCCAGCCGCAGGAAGACGCTCATCGAGGAGCTTGCCCATGGCCTCCATGGGTGAATCAGCCATGCGACGCATCTCATCCCGTGAGACAGGGGGTTCCCTATCACCATGGTGTCCACCATGAACACTTGAATCTGAGTCTGCCATGTTAGGAGCAGCAAGAAAAAAAGAAATATATATATATATATATATATATATATATATATATATATATATATATATATATATATATATATATATATATATATATATATATATATATATATATATGGACACACTCGATCTCACCTCTTACTTACCCAAGTTCTTGCCTGATCTCAAGAACTATGATGGTGCTGGTGTGACAGCTTCAACGGAGGTAGTAAAGAGGCCGTAAGGAGTACGAATCGAAAGTCCCGATTCAGGTTTTGGTGGAGCTATAGGTGGCCGAACAAGGAGGGCTACGGTACTGCCAATCAAGTGAAAAAGATGTGCTCAAAAGATTAAAAAAATTGCTGCTATCAAGATTACCACCAACTTGGATATGAAAACTTGAAATTTCAACACCCAACCGTAACACAAAATTCTTCAGAATCTTTTCACTTGTGCTCTTTTTTTTATTACTGTATTCTTTCTTTCTTTATTCTTTTTTTTTGACTCTTTTTTTTAACACTAACAGGGGTGCTGATTACAAAAAAATATAGGTAAACGGTGGTGACGAGCAACTGGAAGAACACAAACACGAGATAACAGTACCGTCAAAAGGGCTATAGGTATTTTTTTTAGGCTTTGGAATATAGGGAAAACAAATATATGTAAAAGATAAACACAGGGATGAATATGTGGATGGTGAAAACTGTAACAGATTGAAAAAGGGTGGGAGGGTGCGTGATAAAAAAAATGAACCTACCGTGACAACGATAGCTCTGATTACCACATGATATGCACCGAATTTGGTTCGGCGAAGGGTGGCCCAATCTTCACGACAGGAGGTTCAAGAACAAGATAACTTGCTGTAGAAAGAGCGCGGATAACTAGCTTTATACCTGACCAAGGTTGGATGCGACCAAGCGACGGGGAGAGAGACACCGAAAACGCGAAGACTTCGACTCGATCTCCGAATGACCGCAGAACCACAACCGGAGCTAATCCACACAAGACGGGGCAGCCGTACTGGAACCCGCAGAGCACAAATTAGTGGATCTCAGAGAGATCTCTCCACAAGCTAAAGAAGAACAAGGAAGAATAAGGGTTGAGTAAGACACTCAAGCAGCTCGGCTGCAAATATCACTGGAATAATCTTAGTTCATCAAAAAGTTTTGCTTGGCTTACAAAAGAGGGGTATTTATACCAACAACTAGTCTAAAAATAGATGTGAACTGAAAAAGCCACGTGGGAAGGTGGAAGGCCAACTGGCTTGATCATTCATGAAATGGTCATCAATTTCTCGCATGTCTTCTGGCCTTTTGAGTGGTCTTCAATGTTTTAATCATAACTCCACCTAGGGACATACAAAAGACATGGGACCAGATGCGTTGGAAAGATAATTTGATAACCTTTCAGA
Source organism: Tuctoria greenei (assembly GCA_036927565.1). NCBI lineage: Eukaryota > Viridiplantae > Streptophyta > Magnoliopsida > Poales > Poaceae > Tuctoria > Tuctoria greenei. The sequence goes on along the minus strand of JAYESD010000011.1, from coordinate 25,974,858 downwards.
CAATGTGTAGCATGCTTCATGAAATATTGTAGAGTGATACAGTTTCTAATGGAAACTTGGATATCAGGCTGACTGTTGATCTTCTGAATAGTCTGCACCAAAAGTACTCGGCTGCCAAGCTGGGAGTTCTAAAGCACTCGGCACTTAGTTGAATTAAAAATTTGACTTCAACACCTTTCCAACAAGTACTCCTAGACCTTCACAGCTTCTATGAATCAAGAGATATGACTATTTCTTCATGACAGTTCTGCCAGGCCGAACTGGTTCGACGTAGTTCTCTCTGGTTCAGTCTTGGCGTGTCCTTGTCATCCTCCTTAGTGAACCTGAGTAATAGAAACATGTATGATTTAGGAAGTATATAATTCTCATTAATAAATGGAATTTCACAAAGTAGCGCGTGCACCTCTTGTTGTAGCTGTTTAGCTCGGCTACGAGTAATTGGTCCATCAAAAACATGAGCTGGTGCAGCTTGACTTGATGATTGTTTCATCTTGCTTGATGTAGTCGGTATACTTGATGGTGTGGTCGGCGTGGGCATATCATGATAGGTGTGGAATGCCTTCCGGAACTCTGTCCAAGTGACTTGCTGTCCGGCGGCCAAGGAGGCGATGTGGTTCGCCCACCAAGCACCGGCGATGCCATGTAGTTGTTGTGCTGCATATAAAACCTTCATATGATCACTGCACTGTAGCAGTCCGAACTTAGCTTCAATGGTGTGGAGCCAATGGACCGCATCTAGAGGTTCACCATCACAACTGAAAACGGGGGGTGCAGTCGCCAAGAATTCCGGATATGTTGCTTGCTGAGGTTGACGATTGCCTTCGGCTTGACGTCCCCCCCCTGATTGGACATAATCTGCATGAGGGTTCGCAATAGCTTGGTCCGCTCGTCACGCGAACCCACCATGGTTGCGATATCCTCTGCCAATGTAAGCGGAGATGGAGGTGGCTGTTGCGCCGGCTGTTACGGCTCTCGGAAGTCATCCCTTCCCTGACTTGAAACACCGACCTCGTATGTTGTGCGAGTGCACACTATTCTGCAGTCAGGACCATGAATCCAACATGAGACGTGATATTGTGAGATCACTCAAGATTAAACAATAGTGTGCGTATTAATAACTAAACTTTCATAATGGTAACATATATTGATAAAATATATACTTTATACAACATACATCATCTCTGGACCAATGTTACAATAGTGAGTTCCAAAATAATAAACTTCATGGATCGAAGTTCATTTCGGCTATCGTTGATCCCGACGAGACGTTATGCATGTTATCGTGTGAATGCACACTTTTATCTTCAATATGACACAAACATGGTCATAAAAGAAAAGAGGTTCGAGTGGGGCAAACCCTAAATTCCACTGGTAAATGATTGAGTATTGACAACTGGTCCGTTACGACACTTATTGAAGTGAAATCGAGGACCAGATCCATAACAAGACCAAATTATACCAAATCGATGAAGTTTCTGTTGAAACCTGACCAGCTTGTACTCAAACATAAATTTAACCCAGTAAATGGCAGAATCAGATCTTGAGGTGAACTACAAAGTTTAATTACACCTAAATACCTTTACAAAAAGTATTGGTTTGCCTCCAGATCGTTTCTGGTTGAGAAGATATGGTATTGTAAACCTGACAGTTTTTCTGGAATTTTTGACAGCATCTCCTTTGTTTATGCTGATTTTGGGCCACAATTTCCAGATATAAAACTTCACAATTTACAACAGCCACAGATTACAAAATTGTAATACAAATTACAAGGATTCCAAAATTGTCTTGCATGACCCGGTTCGAATTTTTGAAAGGGAGATATGGTCAAAACAGTATGGAGTCCAGAGAGGGTTCCAGTTTCTGTCCAGTTTGGCAGATTTTCGAATTTTGAAATTTTGAACAAGTTAGAGGAGAATTCAGTTCTGGAGTTGAACATAAAAGTTTTAAAGGACTTCATAAAATTTCCATCCATGTATGGTAAACCTTCATTGGAGTTTTCTACTGGGATATATGGTTTCTCAAAGTCAGGTCTTTTCTGGCAGAAAACAGAACACTCTGTTTTTGAATTTGTGACTTCAAAGCCTACTCCAAATTTGAAAACTTAGTTCAAACTCAGAGATCGATAGCTAATATAAGTAGTTTTACATTTTCTCAGTTCAATTTTACAGAAAATTGGGTAATGCATCAATGGAGTATATGTCGGTACTACGTGCCTCACAAAGTAAAAATTCTAAACCGGTATTCCAGCATACGTCTCAACGGTGGCCTTAATGACGTTCACTCGCAAATGATTTCTAAATGCAATACGATCACGTGGTCAGTGTACCTGTCACTATACACAAACTACTAATCAATCATATGGTATCGCACGACACAGCCCGCACGGGCGATAATTTCAACAGTCACAATATATATGAAAGTAAAAACATTCATCCCGTATTGTTCCATACGGGCCGCCCAGAGTTAAGCCACATCTCGATGTACATGACCGGGTTTTCTACCACCCGACAGGGTCCCACGTCTTTGCATAGTGCTGCACCAGTAGCAGGCGCATCGGGTTATGTCCCACCCGACGGGGGCTCCCACTAATTTTGATCACACTGGGGTACCGCGTGTCATATGTTCTCAAAAACATGGGAAGTTTCAGAGACTCATATTTACATTTCCATGCCAAGCCACGGAAACAATCACATGCTACCTCTCGCATGGTGAGCTTACCGCAATTGATCCGCTTGCGGTGGCGTACCTTACCTCTTACCTGACGTTGGAACGTTGTTACAGAATATAATAACACATAAGTTAGCTTTGTCACCTTAATAACTTATGCTACTATAGTCCTTATGTGGTCCTATTACCGTATATTCACCGTATCCTATGTTTTTCTTGTAATACGATCCTTATTTAGTGTGCTATTCCCAATGCAGCTCTGGTACCAGGCTGTGAGGACCAGGTCAACACTTTCCAGGAATCGCATTGGGTGGTGTCGTGTGATGCGACACCCAACAGTAGACATGTAAAGGAACACGTATTACATAAATCATTTGCTGAAATTTACAAAGATGCTGAGTTTACAAATAGTTTACGTAAAATAAACTACAGCGAAAGATAAGATTACAACTCTCGTACTTAAGTCTAATAAGCAAAAGAAAAGTCATCCAACACACGGACGCCCCTCACTAGCCACGAAGGCCAAACAACAGCAGCTTGGTTCCCACATGAGTATATCACTCGGAGAGTCCCGAGTCTCATTAGACAACCATAATCATTAGCACAGAGGTTAGTACCTGCAAAACAACTTATATAGAAACCATGAGCACGAAGGCTCAGCAAGACTTAACCGTCTCACCTAAACATGGAAGTCTACATGACGGTAAAGAAATAAACATAGGAGGGCAGATTTGCATAACGGACTCGCCTAAATATGGGTCCTTATTTTCAGATTTATTATCAGCAGCTTAAACCTTGTGCCGGGCAACATCGTAACTTTACAATCAAACAAGAAACGCTTCATCACGATGTTGCATGCCCAAGGTGGAAACATAAATTTAGTGAGCACTATACTAATACATACAACATAGCAATACAATAATAATATAATGTTCATAACAGCAATAATTAATTCTCATCTAAAGTGCAAGTATTAACTATGTCACAACTTAGTGAACAAGTGGTACTCATAACCACGAGGGAGGGTGATTCGAATCAATGATACCCGAAATACACGACATGTACACCCGTACTGGAAGCCATGTAGGTGCACTCCACGAATGTCGTACGCAGCCACCTTTCTCAAGTTCTGCCCAAGTTAAATCAATTCAATCGTCTAGGACAATATTCCCACTCACGGTGCACCCTTCCGCTGTGAAGATGTCGTGAGCGAGTTTCCATCTACTGTGTTGCGGCTGAAAGCCTGAGGCGATCGAAAAAGTCTCAACAAGGGCTTCCCAAGATACATCGGTTTCCTGGACCCTATATATCCAGTATGACTCCGGTACAGTTCAAACTTGCTCAGTAGGGCAGCATATGAATCAGTCCATAACCGACCCAGGCAGGGCTACGCACCCAAGACCATGTCTTGCTGCATCCTACGCCCCTGCCCGGTCTCATTTTCAGATTACTACTCCATTTTCTTTGAACCAACCCCGTGTGAAAAGGTCCTAGCCATGCAACTAGATTCCAACTACTCTACTTCTACTGAATCCTATACAATATTTACCATAGCATAATCTACACGATGACTTAACAACTACCCAAATACTCCATGGGTTGATCTGGTCATGCAAGTGGATTTTCAATCACCTTAGCCCTAATGCACATAACTCACCCTAGACATAGGTGATACAAATCAAAATTTTTTAATAGCACTTAAATGAAAACCGGGGCTTGCCTGGTTGTGAGATAATATCAAAGTTAATCTCCAGAGGGATGAATTCAAGTAGCTCCAGGATCCTCTTGAGCTCGGCAACTAATCGATACGCAAAGAATTATGCAAGTTAATCAATACTGGTATTATGATATAGCTTAATGGAAAGACAGTTAAGTATATGAATTTAAGACTAATGGTTCTGGAAATTTTACAGGGGACACTAGGTACTCTGGGTGAGATTCTGATCAAAACTGGGATCAATTCATAGAAGTTACTGTTGTATAAAATTCAATGAACCTAAACACTTCCCAGAATTTTGAGAAAAAATCTATAGCTTTGACATGGTCAAAAGTTGGTGTCCTATTTATAAGAGGTAAATAGTGACAAAAAATTTGTTTCATAATTTTCTAAGAATTCTACTGTGATATATTGAATTTACAAGTTTGGACAATTTACTGAAAAGTTTTTGGACATTTTGGAATTTTTAGGTACATAAAGATTGGAAACACAATTTGGCCATCCAAATGAACTCAAATGGACCTGAAAATATTACTGGAACTCAAGGTAATTATTTGTAAATATGTGGACAAATTTGAGAATTTTTGAATGAATGGAGCACCAGTAACTAATTCCAATATCATTTTTTATGGAATTATTGAGATTAATTTATAGATTTTCATACAGATCCCAGAGCACCACTAGAAATTATAGAACACCCTGGTTCCAAAAAAATTTATTTGGGAATTTTTGGATAAGTATTCTAGGAGCTATGGATTTTCAAATTTGGGACCAAATCTGGAATTAAATTTAACTGGGAAAATTTGAATTAAACAGTGGGCCCCACAATTTTAAAATGGACCAGTGGCATTCAAGCCACACGGGGCTATAGTGTTAACAGGCGTAGCCACATTTGATCACCGGGCCGCAGCTGATTCGAGGCGCACACGTATTAGGCTGACAGTTGGGCCCCACAGGGTCTTCTTCCACCTCGCGCCAGCGGCGCTCAGGCGGCGCCCGGCTGCGGCCTCTCGCCAACGCATCGCCTCAGCTCGACCTGGGGTAAGCCGGCCTTCCGGACTCGCCCCCCCCCCCCCCCCCCCACCTAAAACTTTATGGGAAAGTCGATGGTGAGGCACCCGACAGCGATTAGCGGCCGGAGAAGTGGTCTCGACGGCGACAGGCGGAGCTAGGGTTTCGGTGAGCTTGACTCACATCGAAAATGGGTTAAATCACTCGGGAAATAAACAGGGAGCTTCCTGGGAGTATGGGGATGATCAGCATGGATAGGAAACAGATTGAAATGGGTCGCAACATGAAGGTCGACGGTGACCCGAGCCATGAGCGGCGGATTTGGGGAGAACAACGCGTATGGCGTGTATAATCGATGAGACTTCGATTTCATTCTTCCTATGGATGCGCAACAGACTCTTGAACATTATATCAATCAAGATTGAACTATAATCATGCATGTCTTAAGAATTTAACCTCAAACCTAGCTCAGTTGATACACGAAGTTCATCGGAAAAATCACTAATACTCGAGCTAGGAGGGATGGCTAGGGCTGAAACTTTACGGGCAGATTCTAGGTACTATAGTGCACCTTTTTCCTTTAAAAACTGAGGCAAGATGATGCCTGCATCGCAGGGGTGACGAGGGAGCAGAGGGCGGAAAAACAGGGGAGTTCGCCGGCGACCCGAAAATTGTCAAGTCCTTCGATGGGGAGGCTCTGACTGGCACCAAAACTACTCAGGGGGCTGCACAATCAAGCAAGTGAGCTGAAAACGTCGAAGACAAAGGCTAAAACGCACCGTGCATCAACGATTTCGATCAAAGCAGAGAAGGGTGCTGATCGTCGGTTTCTTGCGCGAGGAAAAAGAGGAACGATGGTGGCTCCACTTCGACGGCTAGGGAGGGATAAGGAGGAGGTGGAGGAGCCTTGGGAGTGTTTTATGCAGCTGGAGGCAACTTAAGCAAGCAGGGAGCTCGGTGTCACTTGCATGTCGGGAGTTGTCGCCACGGTGAGAACCGAGAGAGGCGGTACACGTATTTGACTCACTGACGAGTGGGTCCCATTGCCCCCCTCAAGTCTATCTTCTCTGGTCCTTCAATTCTCCCACCTATAATGTTCCAAAAATTCTAGATATTTTCTGGTAGACTACATTGAAGGTGTAGAAATTGATTCTGAAATCAGATTGCTGATTTGACAAAGTTTCATTTGAATTCAAATTTGAATTTGAGTTTAACTCAATGAAGCTATTGAATTAAATAGCAAACTTGCTTAAAAAATTCTGAAAGTTTGCAGGGAGAGTATTTGGAATATTTGGAAACTATTGGTGAACTCAAATCTTCATGTTAACTTCATTTGAACCTTAGTTTAAGTTTATTTTTTTGAATTCCCTTGGAGTTTGGATAAATTTGTTTTTCTCATTTACTTTTTAATTATTTTTATCATTCAAAATTTTTAGTCCAAACTGAAGTTTGCATTAAGGAAATTAGGGCTTTTACACAGGCTAAGCAGACTACACACCCTGGACCTCCGGCTTGGCGTAGGCCTTTTGTTGGGGAGACCGTCTGGCGACACAAGACTTCAAATAAGGGGGCAGCTAGGAGACCTCAGACACGTTGCAGGTACCTCAAGCAGGCCCGCCTACAGCAGGATTGTATAACTGCATTAGGCGGAGACAGGGAGAGAGTGACCGAGCATATGACAGAGAATTTGCGAAAACAAGCATGATCTGATGATCATAAAATTAATGTGTACTTAAATGAACATAAACAGAGCATAGGGCAAGAAAATTGTTCTTATAACTTGGTAATCATGGGAGGAGTCAAGCTTTACAAAAAGGCAACGACTCGCTCTGGATGACAAGGGAGGCAAAGTGTACAAGCTTAGGGTACAGGACCAGACTAAGAGGCTAAATACTCTGGACCGGACCCCTTGGAGCTTAGTTGCTTTGAGCGTTGCTCCTAGACGCTATGACACCCTTTACAGAACAAAAAATAAAAATTGTCCTACCACTGCGCCAAGAGTGAAGCTTATCGAAGTGACACTGGAGAGGTAAAGTGTACATGCTTAGGGTGCAAGACCAGAATAAGTAGTCTACACACTTTGGACCTCCCACCGTGTCAAGAGTAAAACATACAACGATAACGCTGGGAAAGCAAAGTGTACACGCTTAGGGTGCAGAACCAGGCTAAGCATGTTGTACACTCTGGACCTCCCACGCCGTCATGGGTGGACCTTACCGTAACGCCTTGGTGACATCGTTATCGCCATGGTGGAAGGAAATCACTTGACGTCCTGCCCATGGGACACCTTAGAGTCCCCCTGGTAGGTGTGGCCAACAAGTTGAGCACGTCTACCACTTAGTCACAGGATGTCATCGGCGGGCCCCCGGTGGAGCACGGGAGCTTGGGTAGTTGACACCAGCGACCCCCTGGGGAGCGCCAAACTTGAATCGAGATGTGTGGTCATTGTCGAAGAAGTCTCCAGCGGCGATGGTGAAAAGGTAGCCTCCGAACCGAGGCGGCGCCCACCCTCAACATGTGAAGCTTCGATGGCGGGCTGCCTGGGAGGTGCCGGAGCTGGGTGCTTTGGCGGCACCCATCATCAACGCGCGGAACGTCAACAGCAGGCCTTCTGGGTTGTGCCGGAGCTAGATGCTCTGGCGGCACCCACCATCAATGCTAAGAAACATTGACGACGGGCCTCCTGGGTGGTGCCGGAGCTGGATGCTCCAGCAGCGCACACCATCAACGCTAAGAAACGTCGATGGCGGACCTCCTGGGTGGTGCTGGAGTTGGATGCTCCAGCTGCGCCCACTATCAACGCTAAGAAACGTCGACAGCGGGCCTCCTGGAGGTGCCGGAGCTAGGTGCTTCAGCGGCTATGGAGGCGCAACTTCCTGAGAGAGAAAACCCCCTACCCGGCGCGACAAATGTCAAAGTGTTCTTGCGACACTTCCCCCCAAACCTGCTATGCGAGAAGCCCATGGAGGTTCTTGATCGGCAGGGCTTAGTCCTCGGTAGAGATTGCGCGTATGAGAGATGGTGAGACAGTGGTTTTACGCAGATCGACCGTCGGAGCGTAATACCGTACTCCACATTGTGAGTTGTATTGCTGGTGTGAATGCGTGTGTTGAGTGTGTATGAGTCGAGATGCCTCTGTAATGATGGCGGTCCGGTCCTTTTATAGATAAGGTCGGGCGCCTTACAAGTGGGGTTCGGGGCCCGACAGGTGGCCCCGTGGCGATCTTATCTTAAAGATATAAGGCTTCTCACATAAGCTTTTTCTTTGCCACCTCAGACGCCAGTGGCCCATGCGTGGTCATTGATGATGGCAGAAGATGTCCCGTCCAACTGTCGTGTTGCCATAAGCTACCCACTTGGCGGAGCGGGGTAGGCCTGCGACATCTTCACTGTGATGCGATTGGGCGTAGCGATACCTGACAGTAGGCGTACGCCGCACCTGTGCATCCGGGGAAGGCACGTGTCTTCAATGTGCGGCTAGTTAAGACACGCTGCCCTTTACTCTTTGAGGCCCACGGCTCATTGCAGGTCGTGGGACAAATGGTAGCCCCGGAGCCATCCTCGATGGGAGCAAGGGCCCGAAGCCGAAGGACGCGTGGCAGATCGAAGCCCTCCTCGGTGGGAGCAACGGTCCGGAGCTGGAGGACGCGTGACAGCTCTTGAGCCCTCCTTGATCGGAGCAAGAGCCCAGAGTTGGAAGACGCGTGATAGCTTCGGAGCCCTCCTCTATGGAAGCAAGGGCCTGGAGCTAGAGGACGCATGGCAGCTCCGGAGCCCTCCTCGGTGGGAGCAAGGGCTTGGTGCCGTAGGACGCGAGGAGCCCCGAAGTCCGCAAAAGCGGGGAGGCCAGGTTCAGAGCTTCTTCTAGCTTGTACATGGAAGTGCACGGTCTGCAGGGTACCGACAAGCTTGATCATATGCTTTGAACTGCTCCAACCCAACTTTAGAACTTTTCGCACACAACAAACAAAACAAAAAATCCATAAATATGAGAATTGCAAAAGTACAGGCTTCATAAGATGACCAGGTACATATCAATGAACCTTACAGTCAAGTTCAGACCTATGTAATATTTGGAAACAATTCAAATTAGGCTTGATAGATGCAAACAATCACAATTCTACACTGCACACAGACGAAGCTGTGTCCCGCGAGCGGCCAGTGGGGGGGGGGGGAGGTCATGGGGTATGGACTCTGTAGATGCGATTTGGACGTATACCAATGCAATCCTGGGCAGCTTGTGGACTGTGGTGCGTGTCCAAGTCAGGAACAACTCGTGCACTATCTAGCGGCGGAAGATAGGATAAGTAAAACCCTAACTTTGCTTGGTTTATATAACCCGAGTTTGTAACTGGTTTTTCATGTAAACAGACTGAAAAAATGTCTAAACCCTACCCAATACCGTTTGTGAGATCTATGTGTGCTGAATACATTGGCAATTAGAATAAAAGTGATGATTTACGTTCAAAGTTTTCAGCTTACACCGATACACCATACACACTGTTCGAACTTGTATTAGTACATTTTGGAAGTAATGTTACCTTCGATAGTTTTGGACTGTCCAAACTTTTCAATGTGTTTTTGAGAGTAACATTACCCTCGATGGTTTCAGATTGTCCGAACTTTTCATCACGTATCTCGCACATGTTTCTTGCTTTGAATTATCCTATGTTTCAGTCACGTGAGCTGCACGTGAGTCGACACGGTTGATCTTTACAAATGTGTTTTTGGGTGTAACATTTACTTTTTACTTTGTTTGGACTGTCCGAACTTTTTGACACGTTATTTGCACGTGAGTTTCGGATAGTTGCCTTTACATTGAAGTGTCTCTTTTGGTCTATTCGATAATTTTCTTTGCTGAAATAATTGTGCGGCGGATCTGTTTTTAACTTGCAATGTTTCAAACTTGCTTTTTGGCTTAAGGAATGTTTGCTTAGTATTCTCTTACAAAGTTTTTTGATGTGTTATGGCTGATATCATTTTTTATATGGTTTGCAACATGCTTATGTGAGGTGCTCACATAAGGTGTTGTGGCTTACGGACTAATGTGAGTCAGGTCGAGGACTTGTGCTTGAAAGAGTTGTTTGTTCATTAACATGCAGGTGTTGCTTGATATCAAGATGTGGCTGGTGACGGGATCCATTGAACTAGTCTTAGGGAGAATATGAGGTTCCACAACCAAGTTCAGGAGGAATTGTGGTTGAGTTGATCGGGAGGTCGCACAACATGTTTGAGTCAACAACAATGCATATGAAGGTATCGCGGACGTTATTGGAAGGTGTTTGCATGTGTTCAAGTGGTGCATGGATGTGGCAACATGGTTACAAGATGTGATGAAGATATATGGATGTGAAGAAGTGGTCGAAAAGGTGCAACTGGCTGGATTATGCCCCAGGCTGCGGCTGGGGTGGTTATGGTTCGTTTATGGAAAGTTGAGAGTTTGTTTTGGCTAGATTTCGTGTGGGTCACGAAGTTGAGTTATTTTAGGAACGTTTAGGACATTTCTATGGTGTTTGGAAGTCTTAAGATTGCTTCTATCTGCGTATAGAAGAGTCTTGAGCAGTTATGAAAAGTTTCGGTTGAAACTGAGTAGGTTTAGAGTCCTAGTGTTGATTGGGTTGGCCTTAGGTCCGGTTATATAAGCAAGGGATGGCAGAGCTCATGGTGCACGACTTTGGGATGTTCGTATTGTGTCTTTTATGAATAAAATTCGTAGTTTAGAGGAGCTTTTGTGCCTTGTTCGCCCGACTTGTTTTCGTCAAGTCTTTCTCATCGAGTCTCTGCGCTGCCCAACCTTTCTTTGGTGTTTTGATCATAACCCACGTTTCACTGATCCGATTGACGTGATTCTTTTTGTGTTGTCTTCATAACTCAATTTTATATCATCTATGGAAATTTCACGATCATTGTATTTGTGGTTTTTGATATACAAGAGTTTGTTTGCAGCATAGCACATCTGTTTCCTCTCTATTGGTCATAACTTGAGTTTTACTCAACGTTTTCTTGTGATTCTTATTGTCGTGTCTTTCTAACTTAGTTCTCTACAATATATACTGATTTGTCACATTTTGAACATGTTAGAAATACTCGCACACACGATTCCTCTTATCAGATTAATTTTCTACCGAGGGATTTTTGTTACTTCCGCTGAAAAAGTTTTAATCTACCATTCACCCCCTCTTGTAGCTTTTATCATGCTCTTCGACTCTACAATTGGTATTAGAGTCAGGTTGCTCTAATCTTTGTGATTTGCATGTGTTATGACTAATCAACATGAGAAATACTCTGCAAAACCTTGTGTATTCAATGGTATTGATTTTCAGGTTTGAAAGGCATGTATGGAGGCTTACATACAGGCGCAAGGCTTTACCATATGGGAAAAGGTATTCAAGCTCTTTATCATGCCTCCAAACGATGAAGTTATGGCTGCAAACATGAGAGACGTTGACAACAACAATAAGACGCGCAACTTGATCATTCAAAGATTGACTCAAAGCGACTTCGACCATGTTGCACACCTTTGATCTGCGTATGATGTGTGGAAAGCACTATGCGACTACCACGAAGGCTCCAACACGATCAAGGAGGTAAGACAAGATATGTTCAAGAAAGAATACATGCATTTTGAGATGCAACCTGATGAGTCAATCGATGATCTCTTTGATCACTTTTATTAAAATTCTCAGCAACATCCATAGCATCGGTGTTAATTTTTCAGATGCTGAAAATGCTAGGCAATTGTTAAGTGCATTAGACATGTCAATTTGGGAGATGAAAGTACATCTATACGTGAATCTACTATCATGAGTACACTTACCTTAGATGTTCTATATTCTAAGTTGAAAACTCATGAACTTAACATAATATCACGTAAAAACCCTAACAAGTCTCTTGCATTTGTTTCACAACGTGACATGCCTAGTTCTAGTCAATCTTCATCATGTGGTACACTTGCTTTGATGTCCTCTCTAACCCTTGAACAAATTGCCCTAACCTTTCAGGTTCTACTCTACGTGATGAGAAGCAAAGAAAGTTCAAGTCCTCCTCTGCAAATAAAAAGAAGAAAAGAAGGGTTTTACAGGTCGCCAACTGGTAAACAATTTTTCTCTGCACTTCAAGAACTTGGCTCGAGCGATGTGGACTGTAGAAGTGATGAAGATGAAGACACTTTGGCAAATACATGTTTCTGGCGGGCAACTCAAGATCAAGTATGGAGGAAGCAGAACACAATCACGACGATTAATAGGTACGTCCCCTTGCGAAGAAATGTGTGATGTTATTTCTCATGCCACTGTTATACTTAAGAAAAAGGACAAAAAAGTTAAGGACAATGCTGTTAAAATTGAATCACTAAAATCTGAAATTAATCATCTAAAATCATTGATTCCTTGTGATGATTCTTGTTCCTCATGTGAATTAAATATATGAACATTTGTCCTCCTTAAGAAGTGCGCACATCTCCGCCCTTTATAAACTTGAGGTTGAAATTGAAAAGAATAGAAAGCCTTTTGCACTTAATGATAAAAAACATAAAAGATGCTAGCTATTCTACAATTGATTTGCATTGTTCTAACTGTGATGAGCTTGATAGGAAACTACATGATGCCTTGAGTGAAATTTCTGTTTTGAACAATGTTTTGCGTTCTCAAGAAGTTAAATATTGTTCTAATTGCAAATTAAAAGGAAAAACTTCATGTGAAAACTGCCTAGACTTGTCTAAAAACTTGATGACATGCATAGGACACTAGAACAATTTTGTAGTGGGAATAAGAATCTAAACTTGGTCCTGAATTCTTCTAAGACTTGCAATGATAAAACTGGTTTAGGTTTTGATTCTCATGCTCATGCTAAGGCACATTCACCTAAGGTTGTTATGTCATTAGAAAGTGGTTTGATTCAAACGTTTTCTAAACAAAAAGAGGTGGTTTTAAGTCTGCAGGAATGTTGTCTTATTCGGTTGCTAATAAACTTGTTGCTTGCTCATCTAGACATGAACACAAATTTATATTTCATTGTACCTATTGTGGTAGATATGGTCATGTCATAGATTTTTGTTATAGACTAGATAAACAAGAAAATAAGTAAAGAATGCTAGCTAGATCATGTAACAAACAAGCAAAACTTGTTGCACATACTGAACCGATTGTTATAGTCTTGAAACCTGCTGTGATGAGTCTAGGATCGAAGAGCACATGAAAAGCTACCAGAGGGGGGTGAATGGTAGATTTAAAAATCTTACGCAGCGGAAACAATTAAACCCCAAACCCTATCTGCAGAAAAACGATCTGTTAAAGAAATCGTGTGTGAGACTAATCTAAACGTGTTTCACCATGAAAAAAGTGATAGATATCAGAGAGAATCAAGTAACGAAGACAACACGAGAAGAATCACTCAAATCCGTCGAGAAAAACTCAAGTTATGATCGAAAGATCAAACAAAGGTCAATCTGCCCTACCCGAGAAAAACAGTTCTGGAATGCTGCAAAGAACCTCGTGTAGATCGGAAACCACAAATCCAATGACCGTGAAATTTTGACATATGATATATAATCAAGTTGTGAATAACACCCAAAAATAATTACATCAATTGGATCTGTAAAACTCGAGTTATGATAAAACCACCGACGAAAGGTAGTGCTGTCCAGAAACTCGACGAGTAAAACTTGTCTGGAACAAGTTGGACGAACAAGGCACAAAAGTTCCTTCAAACTACGAATTTTATTCAATATAACACAAGAGGAACAGCCCCCAAACTCGTGCACCACGAGCTCTGGGCTCCCTTGCTTATATAACCAGCCCTTAGGCCATCCCAATATCAACTAGGACTCCAATCCTACTCAGATCACGAATCGTAACTTTCCATAACTGCTCAAGATTCTTCTATACGCAGATAGAAGCAATCTTAAGACTTACAAACACCTTAGGAACGTATCCCACATTCCTAAACAACTCAAATTCGTGACCCACACGAAATCCTATCATAACCAACTCAAATCTTTCCATATTTGAGTCAAACCCGACTCAGCCGCAGCCTGAGTCCATAACCTAGTCAGTTGGACCTTTCCGACCAATTCTTTACGTCCACAACTCTTCATCACGCCTCGGAACCATGTAGCCACGTCCATGCACTCCATGCACACGTGTAAACATCTTCCAATGATGTCCACGATACCTTCATATGCAGTGTTCTTGATTCAATCATGTTGCACAACCTCCTAATCACCTCAACCACAATTCCTCCTGAATTTGGTTGTTGGAACCTCATCTCCTCCCTGAGACTAGTCCAATGGATCCCGTCACCAGCCATGTCTTGAACTCAAGCAACACCTGCACATGAATAAGCAACCAATCCATACGAGCCCAAGTCCTCGACTTGACTCAAGTTAGTTCCGAACACAACATCCTACGTGAGAACCTCACATAAGCATGTTGCAAAACCACAGTAACACGATATCATCCATATCAACCAAAACGCACCAAAAACTTAGCAAATGAATACTAAGCAATCTTTCCAACAATGTAAAGCAAGTACGAAACATTGCAAATGAAAAGCAGAAGCACTGCGGTCAAGTTTCGGACCTTGCCAGAGCAACCCGGACCTTGAGCCAGAGCTAACAAAAGCTAGTAGAACCTAGCGCCGGAGCTTACCAAAACTAGTACAACCAAGCTCCCGCCGGAGCTTACAAAACTAGCAGGACCTAGCGCCGGAGCTAACCAGAACTAGTCAGAACTAGTAATCCCAAAAGCCGGAGCTAGAAAAATCAACTCGGAGCTTAGCAAAAACACGTCGGAGCTATCAAAGACATGTCGGAGCTAACAAAGACATGCCAGAGCTAAAGATAAAGCTCACCGGAGCTAACCAAAGCTAGTCGGACATTACCAAGAAGTCGTACCTAGCATCTAATGTAACCGGAGCTACCCAAACCAAGCCGGACCTACCGTCAGACCTTGCTGTAGCTCAGAGCTAGAGTCGGACCTTGATAAAAAGGTGTTTCGGTGATATTCAAAACTTTTATCATCAAAGCCAAGTGTATTCACTACAAGCCAATGTATTCAGCACTCATAGGTCTTACAATCTCCCCCTTAATGAATGCATTGGCAACACCATTTAAAATCCGAACATTGGCTTATTCTCATTAAAAGTTTTGAAGACAATTTCTCCCCTTTTTGTAAATCAGAAAATGAGAAGAAAAGCAAAAATTCAAAATTCAAAATTCACATATTTCCCCCTTTGTCATCTCTCCCCATGAATGTGTGATTAATCTCTCCCCCTTTGACAATGTATTCAACAAGGTAAAAGAGAAATTTTAATTGTTATGAGCATATTATAACATATACATATAAAACAAAGCTCATCCAAGTCATACTATCAAGTAACTTACACTATCACATAAATGAGATACATAAAGTAGTGTAAGCCATGCTAGAGATCATATGTAATTTTCAATTTAAGCAAGTCATGATCTCACAAACTTAACTATTTCAAAACCTGAAAGCATGACACTAGTTGCTGCATTTTATTATTTTTCAAAGCATAAATTTAGATCATATGATATTTGCAAGAGATTATATGCGCATCTGCCTTATTCTAACCAACCAAGCCAAGCCTATGTCATTTGACAATTAGAAGCTTAAGGACATGGTTTTAGTCATACACAACTTCTTTCAAGTTCATATCTAAGTGCAATGATAAGCCATCTCAAAATAAGAAGTGCGATGCATGCATATTCTCTTGATCTTTTCTCAATTTATATTTGTTCATAAAAACTCAACATGTGAGTTGATTACTTGATTAATTCTTTATGATTAAAAGCACTTGTGAACATGTAACAAGTTCAAAACAGCAAGAAAGTTCGACCATGACCAGTTTTAGTGTAAGTAATTATTCCAATTACTAGACATGGCAAAAACTACAAAATGTATAACATGAGTAATGTAGTAAGAACTTTCAGCATGTAAAAGGAATCACAAAGTCATATATGTATGAAATACTATGCTCATATTATTTTAATTTCAGATTCACACATAGACTTCCCAAGTTTCAAAAACTCCCCCTCAATTTAAGCCATGAGGATGCATAACCCCTATTTCACTACGAATGTAACAAAAACGAGTGAAATCCAAAGGTTTTGTAAAAATGTCAGCCAATTGTTGTTCGGTATCTACATGGTGAAGCACAATGTTTCCTTTTTCAACATTATCTCGGAGAAAGTGATACCTAATATCAATGTGCTTAGTTCTAGAATGTTGCACGGGGTTTTTAGCAATGCAAATGGCACTAGTGTTATCACAAAATAGTGGAACACTATCTAGATCAACCCCATAGTCCTTAAGTGTTTGAACAATCCAAAGAATTTGTGACCAAGCACTAGCAGCAGCTACATATTCAGATTCGGCTGTGGATTGTGCAACTGAATTTTGTTTTCTAGAGGACCAAGCAACAAGAGAATTACCAAGAAAATGACAAGCACCGGAAGTACTTTTCCTATCAATCCTACAACCCCCAAAATCAGCATCCGAAAAAGCTTTCAAAGTAACGGTTGAGGAAGAAGGAAGAAAAATGCCAAATTCTTGGGTTCCATGTAAGTACCTGAGAATCCTTTTGACGGCTTGACGATGTGAAACACGTGGGGAGGCTTGAAACCGTGCACAAAGACATACGCTAAATTTTATGTCCGGTCTTGATGCCGTGAGGTACAAAAGTGATCCGATCATGCTTCTATATTCTTTTTGATCCACGGATTCACCATCTTCATCAAGTTCAAGTGTTGTTGCTGTTCCCATTGGTGTCCGAAGAGGCTTGCTTTTGTCCATGTTGAAGCGCCTTAGGAGGTCTTTGGTATACTTCGTTTGATGCACAAAGGTACCCTCCTTGGTTTGCTTGATTTGCAGTCCCAAAAAGTAAGTGAGTTCACCCATCATACTCATTTCAAATTCAGAACTCATCATTGCTGAAAACTTGGACAAAAGATCATGAGAAACACAACCAAAGATAATATCATCCACATACACTGGAACGAATAATGAGTCATTGCCATGCTTAAGCACAAAAAGAGTTTTATCAACTTTGCCCATGGTAAACCCCTTTTCAAGTAAGAATGTTTTTAACCTATCATACCATGCTCTAGGGGCTTGTTTGAGACCGTATAAGGCTTTGGACAGTTTGTAAACATGATTAGGAAAATCTGGATTTTCAAAACCCGGTGGTTGTTTGATATAAACCTCCTCATCTATGTAGCCATTAAGAAAAGCACTTTTAACATCCATTTGATATAGCTTAAAACCTTTAGATGCTGCAAAAACTAACAAAATTCTTATGGCTTCTAATCTAGCGATAGGAGCAAAAGTTTCATCAAAATCTAGACCTTCAACTTGAGTGAAATCTTGAGCAACCAACCTAGCCTTATTCCTAACCACAACCCCATCCTCACTTTGTTTATTTTTATATACCCATTTAGTTCCAATTAAAGTGTGACCTTGAGGTGGAGGTACAAGTTTCCAAACATTATTTCTTTCAAAATTTTCTAACTCTTCTTGCATGGCAATAATCCAAGATTCATTAGTGAGTGCGTGTGATATATCTTTGGGTTCAAAAGAAGCAACAAAAGCATTATGAGCATAAGAGTTTGGATCGCAAAACCTGGACCGTGTGACTCGTTCGTGCAAACTTCCAATCATCTGTTGTGGGGGATGATCTTTGTAAAAACGTAGGGGAGCAGATGTCTCACAAGCTTCTTCTTCATTAGGTTCATCGTAGATTGATGAGCTTGTGACTTGTGGACGATCAGGACCAGCATAGGTGATAGTCGGAGCTTGTTCAATGTCCGGAGATGGACACGTGTCAACTTCGGAACTACCAGGCAGTATCACCGGCTCTTCTTCATCTTCGAAAATACCCTCCCCCTGAGGATACAGATCTGGTCCTGCAACACCGAAGCTAGTACCTGGGCTAGCTTCATCAAAAGACACTTCACAAGTCTCCATAATTTTGTTAGTGTCAAGTAAGAGCACACGGTAGCCTCTAGTATGAGATGGATAACCAAGAAACATGCCATCAATGGATCTAGGTTCAAATTTATCAAGATTACCATGTTTCTTAACAAAGAATTTGCAACCAAAGACCCAAAAGTGTGTAACACTAGGCCTATGTCCAAACCGAAGCTCATATGGTGTTTTACCTAGCTTAGAACGCAAGAAAACACGATTTGAGACATAACAAGCGGTTGCTAACGCATCAGCCCAAAATTTCCTAGGAGTTTGATATTCATCAAGCATAGTCCTAGCCATCTCAACTAAGGTTCTGTTCTTTCTTTCTACAACACCGTTTTGTTGAGGTACATATGGTGAAGAGAATTGATGATCTATTCCATTTTCAGCACAAAAGTGATCAAAAGATTTATTTTTAAATTCAGTTCCGTTATTACTTCTAATTGCTTTTAATGATCCTGGATGATCAATTGATAATCTAAGAAATAAAGTTCTAAAGTGACTAAAAACTTCATTCTTAGATGCCATAAAGTAAACCCAAGAGTATCTAGAATGATCATCAACGATAACAAGAACATACCATTTACCTCCGAAGGATTGAACACGTGAAGGTCCTATAGTGTCAAGATGCAAAAGTTGACATGGTTCAGTTGTCATGATCATTGTGAGAGGAGTATGTGAACCTGCAACCATCCTAGCATGTCTACAAGAAGAGCACACAATTTCTTTGTCCCCTTTAAGCTTAGGCAGCCCACGTATGCGATCAAGAGCACTAACACGCGTTAGGTGATCAAAGCCTACGTGATCAAGTCTACGATGCCAAAAATATAAGTCCTTTGAATTATTAGCAACTAGACACCTATGCTTAGAGGAAGTCATATCAAAATCAGCTTTAAAAACTCTTCCAAACCGAGACATGTTAGAAATAAGCTCACTATTTGAACCTACAACTTTGCAGCAATTTTTATTGAAAATAATTTCTAGATTTTCATCTAGCAATTGTGCAACAGAAAGCAAGTTGTATTTCAAATTTTTGACAAGTGCCACATCCTTCAAAGTGTAGTGATCATTTACTCTAACCGAACCCTTAGCAATTATAGGAGTTGAAGAATTATCGGCAAAAGTAACATTCTCTACACGTGACACAAAAGAGAGGGAGGAGAACCAATCTTTGTTACCGGTCATGTGGCGTGAGCAACCTGAATCCACAATCCAAATGTTATCCTTCCTCTAAGGTGTAACCTACATAAAAGCACAATACGTCGATGACTCAATATTGGGGTTAGTCAAAAGGCATTTAGGAATCCAGTACTGAGTCACGCGACGTGCAGCAGGAAAAACACGCGAAAGCTGAGACAAAACAGCAGGTTTATGAGTCAAAGTTTGAGATTTTTTATTCTTGACTACTGACCTACAAGGTGTTACTTGTGTAGCACAAAAATCAGTAGCTCCGGAGGCAAAAAACAGAAGGTCCGGAGGTAAACTTTGAATGTTTTTGACTCAAAACAGCAGGTTGTACATTTGGTTTAATATGTGCAGTAAATTTTGCATGAAAGTTATGAGATCTAGCAACCATTCTTTCCCTTTTCTGTTGTTTAGCTAGTCTATAACAAAAATCTATGACATGACCATCTCTACCACAGAAGGTACAATGAAATTTAACTTTGTGTTCATGTCTAGATGAGCAAGCAATATTTTTATTTGAAACCGAATGAGGCAACACTCCTGCAGATTTGAAAACCACTCCTTTTTGTTTAGGAACTGTTTGAATCAAACCACTTCCTAATGACTTTACAATTTTAGGTGGATGTGCCTTAGCATGAGCATGAGAATCAAAACCTAAACCAGTTTTATTATTGCAAGACTTGGAAGAATTCAGCAGCAAGTTTAGGTTCTTATTCCCATTACAAAACCGATCTAATGTCCTATGCATGTCATCAAGTTTATTGGACAGATCAAGGCAATTTTCACATGAAGTTTTTCCTTTTAGTTTGCAATTCGAACAAAATTTAACTTCATGAGAACGTAAAGCATTGTTCAATATAGAAATTTCATTCATAGCATCCTGTAGTTTCTTATCAAGATCCTC
The DNA here is from genome assembly GCA_036927565.1 of Tuctoria greenei. Taxonomy (NCBI): domain Eukaryota; kingdom Viridiplantae; phylum Streptophyta; class Magnoliopsida; order Poales; family Poaceae; genus Tuctoria; species Tuctoria greenei. The sequence goes on along the minus strand of JAYESD010000011.1, from coordinate 25,954,388 downwards.
ACAAGTAGAACAATGCAAATCAATTGTAGAACAGCTAGCATCTTTCAAGTTTTTATCATTAAGTGCAGCAAGCTCTTTGTTCTTTTCAATTTCTTCATCAAGTCTATCTAGAGTGGAGGAGTGTGCACTTCTTAATGTGGACAATTATTCATAGATTAAGTCACATGAGGGACATGCATCATCACTAGGAATCAAAGTTTTTAAATGGTTAATTTCAGATTCTAGTGATTAAATTTTAGCAGCATTATCCCTAAGCTTTTTGTCCTTTTTCTTGACAATAATAGTTGCACGAGAAATAGCATCACACATTTCATTGCAGGTAGAACATACCTCATTGTCTTCACTGTTGTGTCCTGCATCCTCCTGACTTGATCTTGATCTTGTTTTGCTCGCCATGAAGCATAAGTTGGCCAGATCGTCATCATCTTCATCACTTTCAAAGTCTACATCACTTGAACTAAGTTCTTGAAGTGCGGTGATGAAGCTGTTAATCATCTTGCGTCCTATGGTACCCTTCTTTTTCTTCGTATCTTTTGCAGAGGAGTGCTTCGTTCTTGTTTTCTTTTCATCCCGGGAAGTAGGACCTGAAAGGTTAGGGCAATCTGAACGAAAATGTCCTGTCTTACCACATTCGAAGCACCGTTGAGGTTCGGAGCTTCCTCTCCTTCTAGTTCTCACATTTTGCAATGCTTTTGAGAACCTCGTAGAGAGAAGTGCTAGCTCCTCCTCTAGAAACTCCTCAATCTGTTCAAGGGTTAGAGAGGACAACAAAGCAAGTGTACTACAAGATGAAGATTGGCCGGAGCTAGGCATATCACGTTGAGAAACAAAAGCAATAGACTTGTTGGGGTTCTTACGTGATATTATATCAATTTCATGAGTTTTTAGCTTGGAATATAGCACATCTAAAGTAAGTGTACTCATGACAGTAGATTCACGAATAGATGTGACTTTCATCTCCCAAATTGACATATCTAATGCACTTAGCAATTGCCTAGCATTTTCAGCATCTGAAAAATTAACATTGACACTACGCAAGTTGCTGAGAATCTTATTAAAGCGAGCAAAAAGGTCATCAATAGACTCACTGGGTTGCATCTCGAAGCGCATGTATTCTTTCTTGAACATGTCTTGCCTTACCTCTTTGATCGTGTTAGATCCTTCGTGGTAGTCACAAAGTGCTTTCCACACATCGTATGCAGATCGGATGTGTGCAACACGGTCAAAGTCGCTTTGTGTTAATCCTTGTATGATCAAGTTCCGAGCGTTGTTGTTGTTGTCGACACTCTCAGATTTGTAGCTGTAACTTGATCATTTGATGGCACTTCGTAAGGCTTGTATACCTTCTCCCATATTGCAAAGCCTTGTGCCTGGATGAAAGCCTCCATGCGTGCCTTCCAAACCTAAAAATCAATACCAGCGAACACACAAGGTTTGACAGAGTACTTCTCCATGATGATTAGTCAAAAACATGTGAAAATCTCAAAGATTAGAGCACCGTGGCTCTGATACCAATTGCAGGATCGAAGAGCATGTGAAAAGCTACCAGAGGGGGGGTGAATGGTAGATTTAAAAATCTTACGCAGCAGAAACAATTAAACCTCAAACCCTATCGGCAGAAAAACGATCTGTTAAAGAAATCGTGTGTGAGACTAATCTAAACGTGTTTCACCGTGACAAAAGTGATAGATATCAGAGAGAATCAAGTCACTAAGACAACACGAGAAGAATCACTCAAATCCGTCGAGAAAAACTCAAGTTATGATCGAAAGATCAAACAAAGGTCAATCTGCCCTACCCGAGAAAAAACAGTTCTGGAATGCTGCAAAGAACCTCGTGTAGATCAGAGACCACAAATCCAATGACCGTGAAATTTTGACATATGATATATAATCAAGTTGTGAAGACAACCCAAAAATAATTACGTCAATTGAATCTGTAAAACTCGAGTTATGATAAAACCACCGACGAAAGGTAGTGCTGTCCAGAAACTCGACGAGTAAAACTTGTCTGGAACAAGTTGGACGAACAAGGCATAAAAGTTCCTTCAAACTACGAATTTTATTCAATAGAACACAAGAGGAACAGCCCCCAAAGTCGTGAACCACGAGCTCTGGGCTCCCTTGCTTATATAACCAGCCCTTAGGCCATCCCAATATCAACTAGGACTCCAATCCTACTCAGATCACGAATCGTAACTTTCCATAACTGCTCAAGATTCTTCTATACACAGATAGAAGCAATATTAAGACTTCCAAACACCTTAGGAACGTATACCACATTCCTAAACAACTCAAATTCGTGACCCACACGAAATCCTATCATAACCAACTCAAATCTTTCCATATTTGAGTCAAACCCGACTCAGCCGCAGCCTGAGTCCATAACCTAGTCGGTTGGACCTTTCCGACCAATTCTTTACGACCACAACTCTTCATCATGCCTCGGAACCATGTAGCCACGTCCATGCACTCCATGCACACGTGCAAACATCTTCCAATGACGTCCACGATACCTTCATATGCATTGTTCGTGATTCAATCATGCTGCGCAACCTCCTGATTAGCTCAACCACAATTCCTCCTGAATTTGGTTGTTGGAACCTCATCTCCTCCCTGAGACTAGTCCAATGGATCCCGTCACCAGACATGTCTTGAACTCAAGCAACACCTGCACATGAATAAGCAATCAATCCATACGAGCCCAAGTCCTCGACTTGACTCAAGTTAGTTCCGAACACAACACCCTACGTGAGAACCTCACATAAGCATGTTGCAAAACCACAGTAACACGATATCATCCATATCAACCAAAACGCACCAAAAACTTAGCAAATGAATACTAAGTAATCTTTCCAACAATGTAAAGCAAGTACGAAACATTGCAAATGAAAAGCAGAAGCACTGCGGTCAAGTTCCGGACCTTGCCAGAGCAACCTGAACCTTGAGCCGGAGCTAACAAAAGCTAGAGAACCTAGCGCCGGAGCTTACCAAAACTAGTACAACCAAGCTCCCGCCAGAGCTTACAAAACTAGCAGGACCTAGCGCCGGAGCTAACCAGAACTAGTCGGAACTAGTAATCCCAAAAGCCGGAGCTAGAAAAATCAACTCGGAGCTTAGCAAAAAACACGCCGGAGCTATCAAAGACATGTTGGAGCTAACAAAGACATGCCGGAGCTAAAGATAAAGCTCACCGGAGCTAACCAAAGCTAGTCGGACCTTACCAAGAAGTCGGACCTAGCATCTAACGTAACCGGAGCTACCCAAACCAAGCCGGACCTATCGTCGGACCTTGCTGTAGCTCAGAGCTAGAGTCGGACCTTGATAAAAAGGTGTTTTGGTGATATTCAAAACTTTTATCATCAAAGCCAAGTGTATTCACTACAAGACAATGTATTCAGCACTCATAGGTTTTACAATGAGTCAAAAACATGCAAAGTTTGCTCCCAAACCTACTGTTTTTCGTGCTACTCGTGTAACAACTCTTAGATCAGTAGTTGGGTACGAAAATCCTCAAACTTTGGCTCATAAATCTGCGGTTTTATCTCAGCATTTGTGTGTTATTCCTGTTGGACGTCTTGTGCCTCAGTACTGAATTCCTAAATGCCTTTTGACTAATCTTAGTATTGAGTCATTGATGTATTGTCCTTCTTTGTAGGTTACCCACTTGAGGAAGGAGAACTTTTGGCTTGTGGATTCAGGTTGCTCACACCACATGACAGGTGTCGAGGTGTCTAAACTGACACCTCCCCCGGACCTACTCAGGAGCAGTCCGCAGAGGTTCGACGTGTTTTTGGGGGGCTAGTCCTAACAAGATCAAGCTCAGAGAATGATGAAGACGAGGGTTTTACATGGTTCGGGCCACCTGAGCGTAATACCCTACTCCACGATGGTTTGTGTGTTGTATTTCTTGGGTCTGAGCAAGCTTGTCTGAATCCGTGGCCGCTCGGTCCTTTTATAGTCCAAGGCCGAGCGGCTTATAGGTGGGGTCCAGGGCCCGACGGGTGGCCCTGGGAGTAACCAAATCCATCCTAAGATTTATGAATAAATTATATCCCCTGACAATGGTTCAATGTGCCGTCGGGCCATGCCCTATTGCAGGGCTACAGATAGCCCCTCATCATGGTCGGCCGTGTTTTGTCTGTCTTGTCGTGGCCTCTCATTGGTCCGCCGTACATAGTAGTTCGACTCTGACCAGTCATGACAAGACCGTCCACTGTCCTCTTGACTTATGAGTGGGAGCTCCCGCCTACCTAGGGAACGTGCACGTCCTTCTAGCTTAGGCGCACTAAGCATGCCTCCCTTTACTGCCGCTTCCGAGGGAAGGCCTAGGCTCAGTGCTTCCTGGCACGTGGTAGCTCCTGGACCTTCCCTCAGCGGGATGATCGGGTCCGAGAGGTCGGGTCCGAAGCTGCCGGGGACGTGGCTGCACCGAACCTTCTCCCCACGGAGGGAGGTCCGAGGCCACTGACCTAGCGAACACGTCGAACCTTCCCTCGGCAAGGCGGTGCAGCCAGCGCTGCAGGACATGTGGTAGCACTGGACTTTCCCTCGATGGGAGACGCTACTGCATCGCTTGTCGTGCGGCACCCTGGGCCCATGTTGGATCTCGCCCCGTTGGCGGTGGGGCCCAGCGTGCTTTCATCCCTGTACGTAGGGGTACTCGGATCGCCAGGCACCACAGTGGCCCCTGGGCCCATCTCGAGGAGGAACTTCCTTGGTAAGATGGTTATACCCGAGGTGGGACCATCTTGAATCTTCATGCTGCGGCTTTAAGGACTTCCTTTCAATGCGGCCAACAAAATTTTTGTCTGCGGATATTGCGCCATCAACTGGCGCCGGTTCTCGATACGAAATTCATTTTGGTTCCGCGTGCCCATCAAGTCACCGCCCATGAGCTTTAAACTCTCGCCTACAAAAACGGCTACCTTGAGGCGGTTACTCGGCATTCCCGCCGATTCAGGCTCTTGACCCACCAGTCATAGCACGGGTAGCCCCAACATCTTGGTGCCTGTGGTTTCCTTCCAAACGCTGCGGCCGCATACTTAAGCAGGGGACTAGCACAGGCCCCACGCTCTTCACGCCTCCATTCGCACCTGCGCTTAAGACCTTACTGCCTCCTCGCATCCTCCAGCCCTGAGTCCTAGCCCTTGCATGGCCATCCTCTGTTTGCTCCACCTCACTGACATGGAGTTGGGCCTTCCCGCCAGTAAGATCAAGACGGAGAAGGGGCTGAAGAAGGTCCGAGCCTACATGGGGTGGTCCCATGAGTCCTTCAACGGCAAGATCCCCATTGGCAAACTTCCTTTCAAGAAGAATAACGTCGGTGACATGGTCTTTTTCCAAGGATACGCCATGGTCAGCCTACTTCCCCCCTTCTCATCCTTCCTAATGATATTGTTGGAGTTCTACGACATCTAGCTACACTTCCTCGGGCCCCACTTAGTTCTGCTGGTCGCTACCTTCGTCCACTTCTGCAAGATGTCGGTGGTGGTGCGACCCAGCTTAGAGCTCTTTCGAAATATCTTCACCCTTCAGACCACCGGGAAGGTGAACGAGTTGATCGGGATGTACTACTTCGTGAAGCTGAACGGTGCCCTTTCAAGTACTTGGACACCTTTTCTTCTGGCAAATGGGACGATTGGAAGAAGGAGTGGGTGATCATCACTGTGGACTGGCATGAGAAGCTGGACCTGCCGAAGAGCCTTCCAAACGTGGATACCGACCTCTGGAACAAGCTCCCGGAGCTGCCAGCGGCGTACAAGCCCGTTGTGGCTAGGATTGAAGGTTGTGTCACCAGTGAAGTGACCCCCCAACAGGTGGGCGCCACTGAAGTTCAGGGAATGGACGGCGTGGACATTCACGCCGCGAGATGCTAACACCCAAGTGAAGGCTGAAGCACTGCGGGAGCTGCTGAAGAAGTTCCAAAGCAAGCCCAGGATCTCGCTTGAGTCCCTGGCGCCTCCAGCATCCTTTCCAACCTTGAACCTGGCTCTTGAGCTCTGCCGGGAGCTCCGGTAGCTGATGCCAAGGTTGGATGACATCGGAGTCGTGACGAGGCAGGCTCCTCAAGCAACCACCACTCCTGGGATCTCTGGGGAATCAGCCCTAGTTCCCCCAAGCGGGGGAGATGGAGTTGCTAGCTCCTGCAAGGGCGAGGCTCCGGCGGAACCCTCCAGTCGCAAGAGGAAGCTGGTGCGGGGTGACAGGAGTCACATCGGTACCTCCAGGGGGCCACCTCATCCAGCTCCAGGTCCTCCGGCGTGTGCCGGTTCCGGGGGGGCCACCTCCCACCATGGCACCAAGTACGAGACCGAGCTTCGGAGGTCACCCTCAAACAGGGGTCACTCCGGCCAGGGAGGCTCCAGCTCCGGCTCCGGCTCCGGTCCAAGCTCCTGGGAGACTTGAGGCTCCAGCCGCATCGGGCCCTTCGGGCTTCGGCTCCAGCCCTGCCCAGAAGCGGCTCTGTCTCCACGGCACTTGGGGATTCCCAAGGTAAGCAACCGAGCTTATTACTTTGATCTATCTGTAGGATCGAAGAGCATGTGAAAATCTACCAGGGGGGTGAATGATAGATTTAAAAAATCTTACGCAGCGGAAACAATTAAACCCCAACCCCTTCGGCAGAAAAATGATCTGTTAAAGAAATCGTGTGTGAGACTAATCTAAACCTGTTTCACCATGACAAAAGTGATAGATATCAGATAGAATCAAGTCACGAAGACAACACAACAAGAATTACTCAAATCCGTCGAGAAAAACTCAAGTTATGATCGAAAGATCAAACAAAGGTCAATCTGCCCTACCCGAGAAAAAACAGTTCTGGACCGCTGCAAAGAAACTCGTGTAGATCATAGACCACAAATCCAATTACCTTGAAATTTTGTCAGATGATAGATAATCAAGTTGTAAAGACAACCAAAAAAGAATCACGTCAATTGGATCTGTAAAACTCGACTTATGATAAAACCACCGACGAAAGGTAGTGCTGTCCAGAAACTCAACGAGTAAAACTTGTCTGGAACAAGTCGGACGAACAAGGCACAAAAGTTCCTTCAAACTATGAATTTTATTCAATATAACACAATAGGAACAGACCAAAAGTCGTGCACCACGAGCTCTGGGCTCCCTTGCTTATATAACCAGCTTGAAAGCTAACTCAACTCAAATCAGGAACCTAATCCTACTCTGTTCACGAATCGTAACTTTCCATAACCGCTTAGGATTCTTCTATACGTAGATAGAAGCAATCTTAAGACATCCAAACACCTTAGGAACGTATACCACATTCCTAAACAACTCAAATTCGTGACCCACATGAAATCCTATCATAACCAAGTCAATTCTTTCCATATTTGAGTCAAACCCGACTCAGCCACAGCCTGAGTCCATAACCTAGTCGGTTGGACCTTTCTGACCAATTCTTTACGTCCACATCTCTTCATCACATCTTGTAACCATGTAGCCACGTCCATGCACTCCTTGCACATGTGCAAACATCTTCCAATGACGTCCACGATACCTTCACATGCATTGTTCTTGATTCAATCATGTTGTGCAACCTCCTGATCAGCTCAACCACAATTCCTCCTGAATTTTGTTGTTGGAACCTCATCTCCTCCCTGAGACTAGTCCAATGGATCCCGTCACCAGCTATGACTTGAACTCAAGCAACACCTACACATGAATAAACAACCAATCCATACGAGCCCAAGTCCTCGACTTGACTCAAGTTAGTTCGAACACAACACCTTACGTGAGAACCTCACATAAGCATGTTGCAAAACAACAGTAACACGATATCATCCATATCAACCAAAATGCACCAAAAACTTAGCAAATGAATACTAAGCAATCTTTCCAGAGATGTAAAGCAAGTACGAAACATTGCAAATGAAAAGCAGAAGCATTGCGGTCAAGTTCCGGACCTTGATGAAAAGGTGTTTTGGTGATATTCAAAACTTTTATCATCAATGGCAAGTGTATTTACTACAAGCCAATGTATTCAGCACACATAGGTCTTACACTCTCTTCAATTCAAGGTCACTCTTTCAATATTTCTATCTTGGTTGTGTAGCGCTTCCAAGAAAGGAGGGACGATCGCCACACCCCCGGCCACACGGGAGGTTGCGCTGGCAGGCACTTCATCACTAGTTCATGCGCCTACTCAGGTGGACGTGGAGGCCCCGGACGGCCCGAGGGCGCACCCAACCATAGAACGGATGCCACGGGCATAGCTGCGCCAGAGCCAAGGCCCCCAATTGTTGATGTGGGGACAGCCGGGGCTCCAGTGCCGGAGCCAGAGGCCCCGACGGAGGCGCCGAGCGCCCACACAGCTCCCGAGTCGGCAGAGGTTCCGCCTTTGGTCCGGGGGGCCACCGAAGGATCGGCCCCCACACCATCTTCTGAGGAGATTCCGGCACCTCAGTCGGATGTAGCTGAGGGGCCAGCCTCCAGGCCAGATGCGAAAGAGGCTTTGGTCGGCGAGCCGGGAGTGGTTGAAGAGCCGGCCCCCACGCCAACTACGGCGGAGGTTGGGGTGGCCGACCTAATGGTCGTCGAAGTTCACGCTCCTGCTCCGAGGGTGGTTGAGACCCTAGTACCTCAGGCGGCAGCGTCAAGTGCACCTGCATCCGTGCTCCAGGCTATGGAGATTCCGGGCACCCGTCCTGCCTCCCCGATGTCGGAGGCTGAACCAGGAGCGCGTGCAGCCGCACTGGAGGGTCCAGCGGAAGCCCCAGGCACCTCAAGCCCACGGGTGCTATCGCCTTCGATGGGGATCCCCTCCCGGGTGTAGGCGGACGTTCCGGTGGAGATGGGGGAACGGGTGCCTCCATCCGGTCCGGCGCCCATTCCCCTAGGATTGGCCATCAACAATGCACGCTCTAGCCTGCAGCAGGTTGTCGAGTCTTTTAAGCACGACCGCAAGGCTCTGAAGGAGGAGCGCAACAGGCTCCATCAACGCGAAGAATGGGTAAAGGGTGAGCAAACCCGGCTGGTCGAGCAAGGTGAGCTTCTCAACACGAGAGAGGTTACCCTCAAAGCTCTCGACGAGAAGGCGCAGAAGATCTATGAAGAAGCTGTGGAGTGCCACAGAGCTGCGGACCAGTGCCAAAGCGGTTTAGCTGCCTGGCATGAAACCCTCCAGAAGTGCCGCCAGGAGCTCGACTTGACCGAGTCCGCCCTCGCCGAGAAGCTGGAGGACCTGAGTCAGAGAGAGGAGGAGCTCTCTCGGAAGTTGTTGGCGGGTGAGCAGAGCTTGGCGGACCGCTGCAAACAGTTTGAAGCGTGGTGTAAGCTCGAGGCGGACAGGCTCTGGAAATGGGGGCAAAGCCTCAACAAGCAGGAGACCAACGTCTCTGCTAGGGAAAATACTATCCGAGGCCGGGAGGAAGACTTGGCAGAGCGTAGGAACCGTATCTTTGTCAAGGAGTCGGAGCTCACTGATCGTGAGCGGTAGCTAGCCAAGAGCATCCAGCAACATGACAAGGAGGCCGAGCACCTCACAAAGGAGGATGCGGAACTTGCGCCCACCAGGAGGGCTCTGGTAGAGTTGCAGGGCTCAAGAGAGGTCGAGTCCCAATGAGTGTGGGACTTCCTAGGGCAGGCAGACGGAGCACTGGCACAGTTTAGCTTCAGCCCTGTACGTCCGGCCCACCCGGTGCTGGAGCTACACGACGCGCTGGCGGCTCTTGGCTCTTTTGGCAGCAAGTTCAACGCAGTGGTCAACGTCATCGCGGACCAGATGGAGACGGAGGGGAGGTCCTTGACCAATACTGTCGTCGAATACGTGTTGACGTGCTACCGGAGCCGGGACCCCCACTCCCCCTGAGTCCGATCGAGGGAGAGCTGGGCACTGCCCGGGAGAGTGTTCAGGAGGCCGCCGAAGCCGTTGCCTCAGCTATCCGTAGGACTTAGGCCTTTCTTTTCTTGATCCCCACTGTATGCCTCCAATTTTGTAAGATAATCTTTTAATGAATGAAGTCCTCTTGATCTTCGGTCCTGATATTTTGTGTCCTATTCCCTAGTAGATGTACACAATTCTGATTGTGTACATGTACCAAAAGGAACTAGCCCTTGCTTCGGGAACATCGGCCCCCTGGGGTTGTCGGAGCTCAGGAGCTCCAACAACACTCGTGGTCTTCGTAGGAGATGCCACCGCTGGGCCCCCTGGGGTTGTTGAACCTTAGGAGCTCCGGCAATATCCATGGTCTTCTCAGGGGATGCCACCGCTGACCCCCTGGGATTGTTGAAGCTTAGGAGCTCCGGCAACGCCCATGACCTTCGTAGGAGATGCCACGCACCGCCTGGCCCCCTGGGGTTGTTGGAGCTTTAGGAGCTCCGACAACACCCATGATCTCGGTAGGACGTCGATGTTGTGTCTCCTGTAATTGTTGGAGCTTAGTAGCTCCGGCATTGCTCATTGTTTATGTAGAGAATGCTGACGGCGGGCCCTCGAGCCTACTCTAGGCGGGGTGTCCGTTCGCCACCGGAACCACGGGAGTGGCTTTATTTAGTGTTGTACCTTAGGAACATGCGCACATGACAGACAAAAGGTAATTCCACTCTCCAGTCAATCTTTTACTTACGCTCTATTAGTGTCGCTTATCTTACAATCCGCTGTTGTTGTGGGGGGCCTTGAGCAGGTACCCAAAGCGACCCGTCGGCAAACAAACAGCAATGATCCCACTATTGTAGAGATGAAGGAAAAATTGACCGCACCCACGCTAGGCGATGAGCTAATGGCAAATGCGTGACATTACTCATAAGAACTAAAGCCAATTTCAAATGAACAAGGCATTTCAGGGTAGGGCAAACATCTTTTTTATTATAACTCTCATAGGAGAGAACAGACTTTGCAGGAGGAACGACCAAGCCCGGGTGGCAGGGAGCTGAGTGTACCTTCTTTGGGCACCGGACCGTGTCGAACAAGGCAGACACTCGGAGTTCACTTCCCTGGCCTTAGTTAACCCAAGTGTTGTCTCTAGACACTATGCCGACTTTATAACAAAAGAACAATAAAATGCCCTTCCACTGGTTATGGATAGAACTTACGGAGGTGTTCGATATTCCATGGGTTGGGCACCGGTTGTCCATCCTCCGTAGCTAGGCGAACACACATTGGGCAACAAACTTCTGTAACCCGGAAGGGACCCTCCCACTTGGGGGAGAGTTTGTTGGTCCCCTCACGGGAAAGCAGACGTCGTGGGACCAGGTCGTTCACCTTGAGCTCCTTACTGCACACGGTTCGCTGATGGTAGCGTCGGAGCGCTTTCCTGAACTGTGCGTTTTGGAGGGCAGCTCGTATGTGTCCCTCGTCAACGAGGTCCATATCTTCACGCCGGAACTGGTCCTGCGTGGCTTCTTCATACATCCGGACAGGAGGGGAGTCCATGGTGATCTCTGGGGGCAGGACGGCCTCCGACCCGTACACCAGGAAGTAGTGCATTTCTCCCGTAGCCCGGCTTGTTGATGTCCGGCTAGCCCACAGCGTATATGGCAGCTCATCCACCCAGTTTGCACCATGCTTCTCAAGGCTTGAGTATGTACGAGTCCGGAGGCCCTTGAGGATCTCGGCATTCGCCCTCTCTACCTGCCCATTACTCTCGGGATGGGCGACAGAGGCATAACAAACTTGGATTCCAAGGTCCTCGCAGTATTCTTGGAACTCCGCACTCGTGAATTGGGTCCCATTATCAGTGATAATTCTGTTTGGGACCCTGAACCTACAGACAATCGACTTGATGAATTTCACTGTGGACTGCTTGTTGATGGTGATGACTGGAGTGGCTTCTGGCCATGTGGTGAACTTATCGACGTCGACGTAGAGGTGCTAGAATCCTCCGACAGCTCTTGGGACAGGTCTCAGGATGTCCAGTCCCCACACGGCGAATGGCCATGAGGGAGGGATCATCTGCAGCGCTTGAGCTGGTGTGTGGATCTGCTTGGCATGGAATTGGCATGCCTTGCATCTCTTAACCATGTTAGCGGCATCCTGGAGTGTTGTGGGCCAGTAGAAGCCGTGTTGAGAGGCTTTGCCGACCAGCGTGTAGGCCAATGTGTGGTTCCCGCACTCACCTCCATGGATTTCTATGAGCAAGTCGCAACCCTCCTCTCCGGTAATGCAGCGCAGTAGGATGCCGTTAGCGCCACACCGGTAGAGATCCCCTTCTACTAGCGTGTATCTTTTGGCCATCCGCACAATCCGTTCTGCCAGGGCATGTTCTTCGGGAAGGTAGTTGTCTTTCAAGTAGTCCCGGACCTCCGAGATCCATGCAGCGGGACCTCCTTGAGCTTCTGGTTCTTGGGCACCCAGCTGCTTGGAGCTGCTGGAGGCGCATAGGAACCTTGGCGGGCACCATGGCTGTAGGGCCGTCGGGGTTGCTAGCTTCGAGGTGCTAACTTCACCCCCTTCACCCAATTCGGCAGCTCGGGCGGTTGGTCACGATAATGTCCTTGCAAAGACTCCTTCGAGCACTGGTGCCTCTGTGGAGGCCTTTGTTGACAGGTCGTCTGTGACTGAGTTGTCAGCTCGGGGCACATGACACAGATCCAGGACCTCGAAATCTTTCTCCAGCTTCCTAATGTGCAGCAAGTATGCTGCCAGCTGGGGGTCATTGCAACTGCACTCTATTTTGACCTGCTTGACAACTAGCTGGGAATCACCATTGGCAAGGAGCTGGCAGACATTGAGGGTCAGTGTTGTCTTTAGCCCGTCGATGAGGGCCTCATACTCTGCCATGTTGTTGGTGGCTTTGAAGCCGAGATGCACCATATAATTGAACTTTTCCTCCGTCGAAGCTATAGCACCACTCCAGCCCCGACCCCCTATTTCCGGGCGGAACCATCAAAGTAAAGCATCCACGGGGTTTCAGTGAAAACAGGTGCTCCAAACACCGTGTCTCCGCTGACTGGGCTTTCGGGGTTGCCAGGCAATGGAGTCCACTCGGCCAGGAAGTCCGCCAGGGCCTGGCTTTTGACCGCATGTCGAGGAAGGAACTCGATCTCGAACTCCACTAGCTCAGCTCCCACTTGGAGATGTTGACGGTAGCATTAGGGCTGTGGAGCACCGTTCTCAGTGGAAAGGAGGTGACCACTGAGATCTTATGGCCCTGAAAGTAGTATTGGAGCTTCCTCGATGCTATCAACACAGCGTACAGCAGCTTATGTATCTCTTGATACCTTGTCTTTGTCTCACGGAGGACTTTGCTGATGTACTAGAGTGGCCTTGGAATGGTCCGGACCCTGTCCGAGAGGTCTAGTACTCCGCGCGTTGGATCCAGGTCTTGGGGTTCCTGGCTCCCGGGACCCGCATCATACTCCGGGGGCTGGAGGCCGGGACTTCCTGATTCCAGAGCCCTCCTGAGAGAGGTCCTTGGCTTGGACCAGGACCGGAGGCTTGATGCTTGCGTTACAGGCTCCTTCTTGTCCATGTTGTTGATGCGGTTCCGATCGCTCTGCGACCAATATCATACTAACCACTTCGGTTGTTGCGGTAACATACAGCAGCAGGGGCTCTCCGGGCTACGGCGCCACCATAACAGGGAGGGATGTCAGGTGCCTCTTGAGCTCCTGAAATGCTGCTTCTGCTTCTTCTTTCCAGGCAAAGGGACCTACTTTCCACAGAATCTTGAAGAAGGGAAGAGCTTGTTCTGCCAACCTCGAAATGAAGCAGCTAAGGGCCACTAGGCAACCTGCGAGCTTCTGTACATCCTTGATACGCGCCGGGGGCCGCATCAGCTCTATCGCCTTGATCTTCTCTGGATTGTTTTCGATCCCTCGGTGAGAAACCAAAAATCCCAATAGCTTCCCAGATGAGACCCCGAATACACACTTTTGGGGGTTCAGCATCGTATGCGTAAGGCGTAGCCTGCTGAAGACTTGTGCTAAGTTGTCCAGGAAGGACGCGCGGTCTTGGATTTTGACCATGATGCCATCGACATACACCTCTACCAGGTCTCTAATGAGGTCCCCAAATGTTTTATGCATCGCATGTACAAAGGTGGGGAGAGCATTCTTAAGACCATAAGGCATGGAGACATAACAATACAGGCCATCTACTGTTACAAAAGCAGTATGTTCTTCATCATCTCTAGACATAGGTATTTGATGGAAACCAGAATATGCGTCTAGGAAACATAGCAGATCACAGCCTGATGTAGAGTCTACAATCTGATCTATCCTGGGGAGCGGGAATGGATCTTTTGGACATGCCTTGTTTAGGTTGGTGTAGTTGATGCACATCCAAATCTTCCCGCCAGCCTTGGGGACGACAACAGGATTGGCCAACCACCGAGGGTGGTGGACCTCCCGGATGAAGCCGGCGTCGAGCAACTTCTTGATCTCCTCTCAGATGAAGTTTTGGCACTCAACGGATTGCTTCTGGGGCTTCTGTTGTACCGGGCGGGCATCGGGGTAGATCTTCATATGGTGCTCAATCACCTCCCTGGGGATCCCGGGCATATGCGATGGTTGCCAGGCGAACACATCGATATTGTCCCAGAGGAAGGTGACGAGCGTGAATTCCTATTTGCTGTCCAGTTACCTGCTATGCGGGTCGTCTGGGCAGCCTCGGAGCTGATCCTGACGACCTTCACTGGGACGTCGTCTTCGGCAGGCATCATGCACGGAGCTACGGTGGAGGTCCGTTGGGGCGGACCTTGGCTTGGTTTGCCTTCCTTCTCATCATCCAGGTTTGGGGCCCGCCCAGCAGCGAGTGCCCCCCGGACCCTGAGGACCCCGGATGGCGTTGGTATCTTCAGGACCAGATAGCCGTAGTGAGCTACGTCCATGAACTGGTATAGCGCCGGCCTTCCGATGATGGCGTTGAAGGGAAGCTCAACATCTGCCACGTCAAATAGGATATTCTCCGTGCGGTAGTTCTCCCGGGTACCAAAGGTAACCGGGAGTTGGATGCTACCACTGGGCACAATCCGTCCTGGGCCCACGCTTGAGAACAGCCTCGAAGGCGTGAGCTGAGACATACGTATCTGCAGCTTCCAGAAGGATATAGTGGAGATGAGGTTGAGGCCTGCTCCGCCATCGATCAGCACGTAATGGAGCGTCATGTTGGCGATAGTTGGGGCCACAAGTAGTGGGAGCACTCCTGCTTCCGCCATGTTCTTCGAGCAGTCCGAAGCGTCGAAGCTAATGGCAGTGTTCATCCACTTGCTGTAGGGAGTCGGGCTTGGCATCGGGGCCACTGCTGCCACAACCCGTCGCAGGAATTTCACTACGTTTTGAGAAACAGGGTTTGAGGCTCCCCCGTAGATGACATAGAGGAGCTTCCGTAGCTCCAGGTCACTGCTAGTGTCTGAGTGTGCACCCGTGAACACTGCTTTCACTGCTCTATGGGGCTCCTGGTACCCCATGTCCTCATCCTTGTCCTTCGTAGGGTCAAGCTTCTACTTACCCTCCCTATGGCGAGAGGGCTCGCTCTCTTTGCACTGCTGCTTCTGCCGCTGCTCGCGGAAACGTTCCGCGAGCTTCTTGACTTCCCGGCACTCACTTGCACTGTGACCATTGGTCTGGTGCACCGGGCATTTGAAGTCAGCGTCATCTCTTTTAGGCGACGGGCGCAGGCACTTATCCTGATGCGAGCTCCGGGCTCTGCCAGGTGCCCCAGCCGCCACCATGGGAGCTCCGGGCCTCAGCTTACTTCTGTCGCGACCGCTGCTCTTCTTCTTCCTACCACCACGCCCGGTGGTGGCCTCTGCTTCGGACTGTGAGGGTTCCCCACTTTTCGAGGAAGGTTGGGCATGCCAATTACGTCCCTCCGTAGCCTTGGCACACCTGTCTGCCAAGGCAAACAACTCGGATACATCAAGCACGTCATGCGTGGCGAGCTTCTCGAGCATCTTCTTGTCCCTCACACCCTGCCTAAATGCAACTATGACAGATGCATTTGAGATGTGTGGGATGGTGTTCCGTACTTGGGAGAATCGATGGATGAATGCTCGCAGCGGTTCCCCCGAGCGCTGTCTAACAGCATGGAGGTCAACCTCTATGTCGGGGCGCTCATACGAACTTCCGAAGTTCGCCACGAACTGTCGGCACAGTTCTTCCCAGGACGTGATAGACCCCTGGGGCAGTTTCATGAGCCATGACCGGGCTGGGTCGGCCAGGACCACCGGGAAGTAATTGGCCATGATGACCTTGTCACCCCCTGCAGCTAGGATTTAAGTGGAGTAGATCTGCAGGAACTCACTCGGGTTGACGCTTCCATCATACTTCTCCGACGTGTGCGGTCGGAACTTGTGGGGCCACACCAACCTCCGCAGGTGGGGAGCTAAGGCTGCACACCCTCCACCCGTGCTTGCGGGCGGCAGGTTCGGCGCTGCATGGCCGTGATGGGCTGGTTGCACCGCTTAC
This sequence comes from Tuctoria greenei, assembly GCA_036927565.1. NCBI lineage: Eukaryota > Viridiplantae > Streptophyta > Magnoliopsida > Poales > Poaceae > Tuctoria > Tuctoria greenei. The sequence goes on along the minus strand of JAYESD010000011.1, from coordinate 25,938,018 downwards.
ACCGGGTGTTGGGGTATGGCAGCTGGTGCTTGGTGCGGCAGAGGCACACCATATGCCTGCGGTGGGGGAGGCGCAACGTACACCTGGTGCGGAGGGGGCATCATGTACGCTGGTTGACAGTAGGCATACGCGACAGCAAAACAAATGTTGCTGCCGCTCGCCTCCCACCTTGCGGAGTCGCCTCGAGTGCAGCGACGACCAGATGGTCGACATCGTTTACCCACTGCTGGGTTGCCTTTGGGGGGCTCCTGCCGTCGGTACATTGCGGAGCAAATCACAAGCAACAAGGAGCGCACTTTCTGGGCTTGCCACCGGTGGTGCCATGACGGCTGTCAAGGCAGGAGTCCGTCATGCCACGTTGTGGTGACCTGCAGCCGATGGGGTGGTTGTTCGGCGATGCGACGGCCCAGATCTTCCGCCCTAGAGTGGGACCCATCTCTGGGGTGGGATGAGGCTTGGTCCTCACGCGCCACCTGTTGACGGGACTGTGGCCTGGAGGAACTAGCGTTGGAACGGGTGTTCACTATACTGCTGGTGAAGAATCTTACAGGAGAAACCCCCCTACCTGGCGCGCCAAATGTCGAGGTGTCTAAACTGACACCTCCCTCGGACCTACTCAGGAGCAGTACACGGAGGTTTGATGTGTTTTTGAGGGGCTAGTCGTTACAAGATCAAGCTCAGAGAATGATGAAGACGAGGGATTTACGTGGTTGGGGCCGCCTGAGCGTAATACCCTACTCCACGATGGTTTGTGTGTTGTATTGCTTGGGTTTGAGCGAGCTTGTCTGAATCTGTGGCCGCTCGGTCCTTTTATAGTCCAAGGCCGAGCGGCTTACAGGTGTGGTCCAGGGCCCGACAGGTGGCCCTGGGAGTAACCAAATCCATCCTAAGATTTAGGAGTAAATGCTATCCCCTGACAATGGTTTCAATGTGCCGCTGGGCCATGCCCTGCTGCAGGGCTACAGATAGCCCCTCATCATGGTCGGTCGTGTCTTGTCTGTCTTGTCACGACCTCTCCTTGGTCCGCCGTACATAGTAGTTCGGCTCTGACCAGTCATGACAAGACCGGCCACTGTCCTCTTGACTTATGAGTGCGAGCTCCCGCCTACCTAGGGAACGTGCGTGTCCTTATAGCTTAGGCGCACTAAGCACGCCTCCCTTTATTGCCGCTTCCAATGGAAGGCCCAGGCTCAGTGCTGCTTGGCACGTGGTAGCTCCCGGACCTTCTCCCCACGGAGGGAGGTCCGGGGCCACTGACCTAGCGAACACGCCGGACCTTCCCTTGGCAAGGCGGTGGAGCCAGCGCTGCAGGCCACGTGGTAGCGCTGGACTTTCCCTCGATGGGAGATGTTGCTGCACCGCTTGCCACGCGGCACCCTGGGCCCATGTCGGATCTCGCCACTGTGGGCGGTGGGGCCCAGCGTGCTTTCATCCCTGTACCTAGGGGTACCCGGTTCGCCAGGCACCGACAACAGGTAACAAATAATGGTTCTCCTCCCTCTCTTTTGTGTCACGTGTAGAGAATGTTACTTTTTCCGATAACTCTTCAACTCCTATAATTGCTAAGGGTTCAGTTAGAGTTAATAATCACTACACTTTAAAAGATGTCACACTTGTTAAGAATTTGAAATACAACTTGCACTGTTTCACAATTATTAGATGAAAATCTAGAAATTATCTTCACTAAAAATTGTTGCAAGGCTGTACATTCAAATAATGAGCTTTTGTTTAACATGTCTCAGTTTGGAAGAGTTTTTAAAGCTGATTTTGATATGTCATTGTTGAAGTGTAGCAATGACACTTCCCCCGGTACTACTATGAAGCAGTCCGCGGAGGTTACTTTTTAGGCGTGGTGAAAACTCAAGAACTAAGACCAAGGTGAACACGGGAGATTTACGTGGTTCGAGCTGCCAGAGCGTAATACCCTACGTCCACGGTAATTTTTGTGTTGTATTGCGTGTGTGTGAGTGTGTGAGAGTTCAATCTCTCTCTGACCGTTGGGCATGAGTGGATTGAGTCCCCTCTAACGTAGCAGTGCGGCCTTTTATATGCCAAGGTCCAACCATTTATAGTGAGACTGAGTCCCGACAGGTGACCCCAGGCTATTAAGTACCCTATACACAATCTAGGCACTTAAGTATGATTTAATTGTGTATTAACATGCATTGATGGCGACGTTACTATGTCTTGAGACCTCGCCTATCGTGCGTCATTAATGTGGAGTTAGTGACGCATTAACTTGGTCTTGAAGGGGCCGATTCATGGTCTTGAATGCCCATGTCATCTTGTACAGGTGGAAACTCCGGAGCCCTCCTCGACGAAAAGGAAGAGCTCAGAGTCGCAAGGCTCATGGCAGCACTAGAGCCATCCTCAGCAGGGAGGCGGGTCCGGAGCTGCAGAATACATGGCAGGACCAGAGCCACCCTTAGCAGAGAGTTGGATCCGGAGCTGCAGGACATGTGGCAGCATTGGAGCCACCCTTAGTAGGGAGACAGGTACGGAGCTGCAGGACACGTGGCAGCTTTGGAGCCACCCTTAGTAGCGAGGCGGGTCCGGAGTTGTGGGACACGTGGTAGTGTTGGAGCCACCCTTAGTAGGGAAACTGGTCCGGAGATGCAGGACACATGGCAGCTCCAGAGCCACCCTTAGCAGGGAGGCGGGTTTGGAGCTGCAGGACATGTGACCTCTGGGTGCCTCCTCTCCTGGAAGGCAGGATCGAGCATTCCTTTTCCTGGTAGCGGGGGTACCTGGTCTGCAGGGTACCGACAGTCATCCTCTAAGTATAGGTGTCTAGTTTCTAATGAATCAAACGACTTATACTTTTGCCTCGTAGATTTGGTCATGTAGGCTTTGTTCATCTCACACGTGTTAGTGCTCTTGATCGCATACGTGGGCTGCTTAAGCTTAAAGGGGACAAAGAAATTGTTTGCTCTTCTTGTAGATATGCTAAAAAGGTTGTAGGTTCACATGCTTCACTCACAATTACCATGACAACAATACCGGCACAACTTTTACAACTTGACACCGTAGGTACCTCACATTATTAATCATTTTGAGGTAAGTGTTATGTGCTTGTAATTGTTGATGACTATTCTAGATACTCTTGGATTTACTTTATGACATCTCAAAATGAAGCTTTTGCTCACATTAGAAGTTTAGTTCTTAGACTTTCACTTGACCACCCAGGATCCTTAAAAGCAATTAGAAGTGATAATGGAACTGAATTTAAAAACCAATCATTTGATCACTTTTGTGATGAAAATAGAATGGATCATCAATTTTCTTCAGCATATGTACCTCAACAAAATGGTGTTGTAGGGATAAAGAACATAACCTTTGTTGAGATGGCTAGGACTATGCTTGATGAATATCAAAGTCCTAGGAAATTTTGGGCTGATGCAATTGCAACCGCTTGTTATGTCCCAAATCGAGTTTTCTTGCGTGCTAAGCTAGAAAAAACCCCATATGAGCTACGGTTCGGACATAGGCCTAGTGTCACACACTTTAGGGTCTGGTTGCAAATGCTTTGTTAAGAAACAAGGTAATATTGATAAATTTGAACTTAGATTTGTTGATGGCAAGTTTCTTGGTTATCCATCTCATTCTAGAGGCTACCGTGTGCTTTTACTTGACACTAACAAAACTGTGGAGACTTGTGAAATTTCGTTTGATGAAGCTAGCCCAATTACTAGTTCTGATATTGCAGGTCAAGATACTAGTTCTAATATTGCAGGTCAAGATGCATATCTGCAGGGGAGAGTATTTTCGTTGAAGATGAGGAATAAGTGGTGTTGCTGCCCAAAAATTCAACAGCTAATGGCATTGTTCCAACTCCTAATTTTGATTCACAACCAGCATTGACGACCACCATTGCTGGTCAAAATCATCCTCAAGTCACAAGCTCATCAATTTATGATGAACATGAAGAAGGAGAAGCTTGTGAAGTGTCTACTCCCCTTCGGATCCTCAAAAGTCATCCTCCACAATAAATTATTGGGAGCTTGCATGAACGAGTCACACGGTTCAGGTTTTTCGATCCAAACTCTCATGCTCATTCTGCTTTTGTTGCTTCTTTTGAACCCAAAGAAATATCACACACACTAACTAATGAATCTTGGATTATTGCGATGCAAGAAGAGTTAGAAAATTTTGAAAAAAAAATAATGTTTGGAAACTTGTACCTCCACCTCAAGGTCACACTTTAATTGAAACTAAATGGGTGTTTAAAAATAAACAAAATGAGTATGGAGTTGTGGTTAGGAATAAGGCTAGGTTGGTTGCTCAAGGTTTCACACAAGTTGAAGGTTTAGATTTCGATGAAACTTTTGCTCCCGTCGCTAGATTAGAAGCCGTTAGAATTTTGTTAGCATTTTTCTGCATCTAAAGGTTTCAATTTATATCAAATGGATGTTAAAAGTGCTTTTCTCAATGGCTACATAGATGAGGAGGTTTATGTCAAGCAACCACCAGGTTTGAAAATCGAGATTTTCCTAATCATGTTTACAAACTGCACAAAGCCTTGTACAATCTCAAGCAAGCTCTTAGAGCATGGTATGATAGGTTAAAAACATTCTTACTTGAAAAGGGGTTTCCATAGGCAAGGTTGATAAAACTCTTTTTGTACTTAAGCATGGCAATGACTCACTATTCATTCAAGTGTATATGGATGACATTATCTTTGGTTGTGCTTCTCATGATCTTGTGTTCGAGTTTTTAGCTATGATGAGTTCGGAATTTGAGATGAGTATGATGGGAGAACTCCAATACTTTTCGAAGTTACAAATCAATCAATCTAAGGAGGGAACTTTTGTGCATCAAACAAAGTATACAAGAGACCTTCTTTAGCATTTCAAAATGGAGAAAAGCAAGCCTCTTCGGAAACCAATAGGAACATCAACAACACTTGAACTTGACAAAGAAGGTAACTTGTGGATCAAAAAGAATATCGAAGCATGATCAGGTCACTTTTGTATCTCATGGCATCAAGACCGGACATACAATTCAGCTTTTGTCTTTGTGCACGATTTTGAGCTTCTCCACGCACATCGTCAAGCCGTCAAAATAATTCTCACGTACTTACATGGAACTCAATAATTTGACATTTTTGTTCCTTCTTCCTCAACTGTTACTTTGAAAGCTTTTTTGAATGTTGATTTTGGGGTTGTGGATTGATAGGAACGGTACTTCAAGTGCTTGTCATTTTCTTGATAATTCACTTGTTGCTTGGTCCTCTAGAAAACAAAGTTCGATTGCACAATCAACGACTGAATCTGAATACGTAGTTGCTGCTAGTGCTTGCTCACAAATTCCTTGGATTATTGAAATACTTAGGACTATGGGATTGATCTAGATAGTGTTCCACTGTTTTTTTATAACACTAGTGCCATTTGCATTGCTAAAAACCCCTTGCAACATTCGAGAACAGAGCACATTAACATTAGGTATCACTTTCTTCGTGATAATGTTAAAAAAAAAGGTAACATTGTGCTTCACCATGTAGACATTGAACAATAATTGGCTGACATTTTGACAAAACCTTTGAATTTCACTCGTTTTTGTTTCATTCGTAGTGAAATAGGGGTTATGCATCTTCATGACTTAAATTGAAGGGGAGTTTTGAAACTTGGGAAGTCTATGTGTGAATTTGAATTTAAAATAATATGAGCATAGTATTATATATATATATATATATATATATATATATGTGATTTTGTGATTCCTTTTACATGTTGAAAGTTCTTACTACACTACTCGTGTTATACATTTTGTAGTTTTTACCATGACTAGTAATTGGAATAATTACTTACACTAAATCTGGTCATGATTGAACTTTCTTGCTGTTTTGAACTTGTTGCATGCTCACAAGTGTTTTTAATCATGAAAATAATCAATCAATAGCCCACATGTTGAGCTTTTATGATCAAATAAAAATATGAAAAGATCAAGAGAATATGCATGCATCACATTTCTTCTTTTGAGACTGCTTATCATTGCACTTTGATATGAACTTAAAAGGAGTTGTGTATGATTAAAACCATATCCTTAAGATTCTTATTGTCAAATGACATAGGCTTGACTTGGTTGGTTAGAATAAGACTGATGTGGCATATAATGTCTTGCAAATGTCATATGATCAAAATTTGTGCTTTAAATGATAATAAAAAATGCAGCAACATGTGTCATGCTTTCAGGTCTTGAAATAGTTAAGTTTATGAGATCATGACTTGCTAAATGTAAAAATTATATTTGATCTCTAGCATGGCTTACACTACTTTATGTATCTCATTGATGTCATAGTGTAAGTTACTTGATAGTATGACTTGGATGAGCTTTGTTTTATATATATATATATATGTTATAATATGCTCATAACAATTGAAATTTCTCTTTTGAACCTTGTTGAATACATTATTAAAGGGGGGGATATGTCACACATTGCACATTTACGAGCTTTTACACGTTACTCAGTGGGGAACTTTTTTGAGATTTATTTCTCATTTGATTTTTGATTTCAAAAAGGGGGAGAAATTTGCTTTCAAAACTTTTCGTATGAATAAGCCAATGTTCGAATTTTAAGTGTTGTTGCCAATGCATTCATAAAGGGGGAGATTGTGAGACCTATGTCTGTTGAATACATTGCCAATTAGAATAAAAGTAAAGGTTTACATTCAAAGTTTTGAGCTTACACCGATACACACTGTCTGAACTTGTCTCAATACATTCTGGAGGTAACATTACCTTCGATAGTTTTGGACTGTCCAGACTTTTCAATATGTTTTTAGGAGTAACATTACCCTCGATGGTTTCGGATTGTCCGAACTTTTTCTCACGTAACTCTCACGTGTTTCTCGCTGCAGATTGTCCGAACTTTCAGTCACGTGAGCTGCACGTGAGTCGACACGGTTGATCTTTACAAATGTGTTTTTGGGAGTAACATTTACTCTTTACTTTGTTAGAACTGTCCGAACATTCTGACATGTGATTTGCAGGGGTGGGAAAAAAAACGAGACCGGAAAACTGAAACCGAAAAAACCGAGGCCGAGACCGAAAAGAATAACGTATCGGGTACCTATTCGGGTAGCAAATCTGAATGACCGATATATTTATTTTTGGTTCAGATATTACCCTCGGATACCCAAAATACCCGAATAACCGAACAATAAAATAATCAAGTTAAATTATGATATATGAGCTCTAAACAATATGAATTTTGAGATTTCATTTGTGAGTTATGATATGTGAAGTCATTAGATTAAACTATTTATTTTTTATCCATAATTAGTAAACAAAAAATTTGTTCCTCTCGGGATTAAACTTATAAATGATATTAAACTTATATTGATTGTTAGGAACATGAAATGAGCATAATGTACAATTAGGGTATTTCGGGTAAGACCGAAGACCGAACCAAAATTTAGATACCCAAAAAATTCGGGTACCTAATGTTTGTATAACATTTCGGGTAGTGATTTTAGAAAACCAAAATTCAAAAAAATTGAAATAACCGAACCGAATTTAGCGGGTAGACCGAATGCCCACCCCTAGTGATTTGCACGTGAATTTCATATTGGAATGTCTGATCTTTTGCCTTTTACATTGCAACGCCGCTTTTGGTCAATTCGATAATTTTATTTGCTAAAATAATTGTGCATCAGATCTGTTTTTAACTTGCAATGTTTCAAACTTGCTTTTTGGCTTATAGAATGTTTGTTTAGTATTCTCTTACTAAGTTTTGACGTGTTATGGCTAATATTATTTTTGATATGGTTTGCAACATGCTTATGTGAGGTGCTCACATAAGGTGTTGTGGTTAACGGACTAATGTGAGTCAAGTTAAGGACTTGTGCTCATAACAGTTGCTCGTTTATTCACGTGCAGGTGTTGCTTGAGGTCAAGACATGGCTGGTGACATGATAGATTGAACTAGTCTTAAGGAGAATATGAGGTTCAACAACTAAGTTCGGGAGGAATTGTGGTTGAGTTGATTAAAAGCATTTGTGAGCATGCAACAAGTTCAAAATTGCAAGAAAGTTCAATCATGACCAAATTTAGTGTAAGTAATTATTCTAATCACTAGTCATGACAAAAACTACAAAATGTATAATATGAGTAATATAGTAAGAACTTTCAACATGTAAAAGGAATCACAAAGTCAAAAGAACTTTCAACTCATATGAGTAATATGAGTAATATGAGTAATATATATATATATATATATATATATATATATATATATATATATATATATATATATATATATATATATATATATATATATATATATATGAAACACTTCTAGTCATATTATCTTTTAATCTCAGATTCACATATAGACTTTCCAAGTTGCAAAACTCCCCCTCAATTTAAGACATTAGGATGCATAACCCCTATTTCACTACGAATGAATGAAATACGAGTAAAATCCAAAGGTTTTGTAAAAATATCAATTAATTGTTGTTTGGTATCTACATGATGAAACACAATGTTTCCTTTTTCAATATTATCACAGAGAAAGTGATACCTAATGTCAATGTGCTTTTTTCTAGAGTGTTGCACGGGTTTTTTAGCAATGCAAATGGCAATAGTATTATCACAAAACAGTGGAACACTATCTAAATCAACCTCATAGTCCTTAAGTATTTGAACAATCCATAAAATTTGTGAGAAAGCGCTAGCAGTAGGTACATATTCAGATTCGACCGTACATTGTGCAACTGAACTTTGTTTTCTAGAGGACCAAGCAACTAGTGAATTACCAAGAAAATGACAAGCACCCAAAGTACTTTTCCTATCAATCCTACAACCCCCAAAATCAGCATCCGAAATGGCTTTCAAAGTAACGGTTGAGGAAGAAGGAAGAAAAATGTCAAATTCTTGAGTTCCATGTAAATAACTAAGAATTGTTTTGACGGCTTGACGTGTGAAGCGTGTGGGGAAGCTTGAAAGCTTGTACAGAGACATACGCTGAATTGTATGTCCGGTCTTCATGTCGTGAGGTACAAAAGTGACACGATCATGCTTCGATATTCTTTTTGATCCACGAGTTCACCATCTTCATCAAGTTCAAGTGTTGTCGTTTTTCTCATTGGTGTCCGAAGAGGCTTGTTGTATTCCATGTTGAAGCGCCTAAGAAGACCTTTTGTATACTTCGTCTTCCCTCCTTAGTTTGCTTGATTTGCATCCCCAAAAAGTACATGAGTTTCCTATCATACTCATCTCAAATTCTGAACTCATCATGCTGAAAAATTGGACACAAGATCATGAGAAGCACAACCAAATATAATACACATACATTTGAACAAATAGTGAGTCATTGTCATGCTTAAGCACAAAAAGAGTTTTATTTAAGTAAGAATGTTTTTAACCGATTATACCATGCTCTAGGGAATTGTTTGAGACCATACAAAATTTTGGACAGCTTGTAAACATGATTAGAAAAATCTGGATTTTCAAAATCTGGTGGATGCTTAACATCAACTTCCTCATCTATGTAGCCGTTAAGAAAAGCACTTTTCACATCCATTTGATGTAACTTGAAACCCTTAGATGCAGCAAATGCTAACAAAATTTTTATGGCTTCTAATCTAGCAACAGGAGCAAACGTTCTATCAAAATCTATACCTTCAACTTGTGTGAAACCTTGAGCAACCAACATAGCTTTATTCATAACCGCAACTCCATCCTCACTTTGTTTGTTTTTGAACACCTATTTAGTTCCTATTAAAGTGTGATTATGAGGTGGAAGTACAAGTTTCCAAACATTATTTCTTTTAAAATTTCTAACTCTTATTGAATGGCAATAACCCAAGATTCATTAGTGAGTGCGTGTGATATATCTTTGGGTTCAAAAGAAGCAACAAAAGCAGAATGAGCGTGAAAGTTCGGATCGAAAGCCCTGGATCCTGTGACTCATTCGTGCAAGCTTCCAATAATCTATTGTGGGGGTGACTTATGAGGATGCGGAGAGGTGTAGACACTTCACAAGCTTCTTATTCTTCATGTTCATCATCAACGGAAGAGCTTGTAGCTTGAGGATGATCCAGATAAGCACTAGCAATCGTTGGTGCTGGTTATGGCTCAAAAGCAGGAGTTGGAACGAAGTCATTAGTTATTGAATATTCGAGCTGCAGCACCACTTCTTCATCATCTTCAATGAAAATACTCTCTCCCTACGGGTATGCATCTTGACTTGCAATATTAGAGCTAGTACCTGAGCTAGATTCATCAAAAGAAACCTCACAAGTCTCTACAATTTTGTTAGGGTCAAGTAAAATGACACAATAGCTTCTAGTATGTGATGGATAACCGAGAAAGATTCCATCAACAAATCTAGCTTCAAATTTATCAACATTACCATGTTTCTTAACAAAGCATTTAACCAAAGACCCTAAAGTGTGTGACACTAGGCCTATGTCCAAATCATCGATCATATGGGATTTTTCTGGCTTAGGTCAAAAGAAAATTCGATTTGAGACATAACAAGTTGTTGCAATTGCATTTGCCCAAAACTTTCTATGAGCTTGATATTCATCAAGCATAGTCTTAGCCATCTCAACTAAGGTTCTATTCTTTCTCTCTACGACACCATTTTGTTGGGGTAGATATGGTGAAGAAAATTGATTATCTACTCCATTTTTCAGCACAAAAGTGATCAAATGATTGGTTTTTAAATTCGGTTCCATTATCACTTATAACTGCTTTTAAAGATCCTGGGTGGTCAAGTGAAAGTCTAAGAACTAAACTTGTAAAGTGACTAAAAGCTTCATTCTTAGATGTTATAAAGTAAACCCAAGAGTATCTAGAATAATCATCAACAATTACAAGCACATACCATTTACCTCCAAAAGATTGAACACGTGAAGGACCTACGGTGTCAAGATGTAAAAGTTGTGTTGGTGCCGTTGTCATGGTCACTATGAGTGGAGCATGTGAACCCACAACCATCTTAGCATGTCTACAAGAATATCACACAATATCTTTGTCCCCTTTAAGTTTAGATAACCCACATATGCGATCAAGACCATAAACACATGTGAGGTGATCAAAGCCTACGTGACCAAGTCTACAATGCCGAAAATATAATTCTTCTAAATCATTAGCAACTAGACACATATGCTAAGAGGATGACATGTCAAAATCAGCTTTAAAAACTCTTCCAAATCAAGACATGCTAAACATAGGCTCACCATTTGGATCTACAACCTTGTAGAATTTTTTAGTGAAGCTAATTTCTAGATCCTCATCTAGCAATTGTGAAATATAAAGCAAGTTGTATTACAAGTTTTTATCAAGTGCCACATCTTTCAAAGTATTATGATTATTTACTCTAACAAAACTCTTAGCAATTATAAGGGTTGAAGAATTATCGGCAAAAGTAACATTTTCTACACGTGACACAAATAAGAGGGAGGAGAACCATTCTTTGTTACTGGTCATGTGGCGTGAGCAACCTAAATCCACAAGCTAAATGTTCTCCTTCTTCAAGCGTGTAACCTACATAGAAGCACATATGTTGATGACTCAATATTGGGGTTATTTAAAATGCATTTAATAATCTAGTACTAAGTCACACGATGTCCAACAGAAATAACACACGAAAGCTAAGAAAATACAGCAGGTTCATGGGCCAAAGTTTGAGAATTTTTGCATCCAACTACTGACCTATGAGGTGTGACCTGTATAGAACTAAAAATGTTTTTGACTCATCACAGCAGGTTCCTACGAGGTTTTGCTTGGTTGTTACGTGACTTAGCATTCATTCTTTGCTTCTTTTCCTTCTTAGCTAGCCTATAACAAAAAATCTATGACATGACCATCTCTACCACAATAGGTACAACGAAATTTAACCTTATATTCATGTCTAAATGAGCAAGGAAAATGTTTGTTAGCACCCGAATGAGACAACACCTCTGTTGACATTAAAACCACCTCTTTTGTTTAGGAACTATATGAATCAAACCACTTCCTAGTGATTTTACAACCTTAGGTAGATGTGATTTAGCATGAGCATGAGAATCAAATCATAAACCAGATTTAGCATTGCATGTCTTAGAAGAATTTAGCATCAAGTTTGGGTTCTTATTTTCATTACAAAACCGCTCTAGTATCCTATGCATGTCATTAAGTTTATTGGATAGATCTAGGCAATTTTCACATGAAGTTTTTCCTTTTAATTCACAATTAGAACAACAATTAACTTCATCAGAACATAAATGATTGTTCAAAGCAGGAATCTCATTCTTAGCATCATGTAGTTTCTTACTAAGATCATCACAGCTAGAAGAATGCAAATCAATTGTAAAAGGGCTATCATCTTTTATGTTTTTATCATTACGTGCAGCAAGCTTTTTGTTCTTTTCAATTTTAGCAAGCTTCCAACCCGTTCGGCTGCACCATAGGCTCTTAGCGAGAATCATTTTGGTTTTGCCAGGGGTAAACCCGTGTCTGAAGCAAGTACTTGTCGTAGGATGTTGTGACATAGAGTCAAACCAATGAATTCCTCACAAATCCTTACCTACCAAACAAACACACATTCCTTGGATTTGATACCCTTGGAAATACTCTTTAAGGGGAAGTGCTACAGCGGTTTATCCATGTTGTCGAAGTGTAGCAACGACACTTCCCCCAGTACTACTAAAGCATAGTCCGCGGAGGTTCTTATTCGGATGGGGCGCGTAAGATCATGAACAATATAGTGACACGAGAGAATTTACGTGGTTCGGGCCGCCTGAGCGTAATACCTGACTCCGCGAGGTGGTTGTTGATTGAGTATGTGTGTATGAGGCGAGTGTCTGTGGATGCTAATGTGTGTGTGAGCTTAGTTCCCTCTCTAACATGCGACACAGTCCTTTTATATGCTAAGTACTGACTGTTACAGTATATGCCCGGCCCGACGGGTAGACCCGACAGTAATTAACCACCTATACACGATCTACATGTATAATATGTGATTAACAATGTAATAACGTGTCTTAATGGCAGCTTTACCTGTCTTGATGGTCCTCTAATCGCATGTCATTAATACCAAATTAATGACACGTTAATAAGGTCTTGTAATGGCTATTTAATAGCTTCTTGAATGTTCGCACTGTTGGAGTTCCTATAGTCTTCCCTTTGCAGGCTTAGGTCCGGAGGTCCAACACGTGGCAGCTCCAAAGCTTCCCTCTGTGGGGAGGTAGGTCCGGAGCCACTTGACGCATGGCGGCACCAGAGCTTCCCTCTAATGGAGGTTAGGTCCAGGGTTGCTGGACATGTGGCGGTACCGAAGCTACCCTGTGAAGGGAGGTAGGTCCATTCCCGCAGGACACGTGGCAGCATTGGAGCTACCCAAACGAGGGATGTGGGACCAGTGCTGTCAGATGTGTGTTGCCTTCGGAAGTCTTCAACTCGGATATAGGAACTCCTTGGTTTTAAGTGCGGCATCAGGGGGTACCTGGTATCCAGGGTACCGACACATGCGCTTGCAGATTTTTATCTGTGACGTATCAACCGTCAACACTAAGTCAAAAGAGTAAGTCTTAGAAAAAAACAAATCATACATTTGATTAAGATTTTTCATGTGTGATGGAATGTAGTGGAGTGGGGATTGAAGATAACTTTTTCTGGTGGACTCTCTTTATTGTGAGGATGAAATATGGCTACTTATTTTCTCCCTTTTTTCTCATGCTCTTGTACATGCGCATGAATTTTTCTTTTTCTTTTATTGTAGACATATCTTCTACTCCTATTTTCAAATATTTTAAAGAGAGTGTTATGCATGAAGGATATAGAGTGTTTTTTTATGGTGGAGTGGTATGACGAATTTTTCGCTAACTTCTAGTGTATTAGGTTAGCATGTGTCCGTAAAATCTTGATATTAAAGGTATGAAAAAATTCTCACATAGGTCTATACTAGTTTGACTAGGCTCAATGTGAAAGCAAATAGAATATGCACGGGTTTTATCAAATTTGAACATCATATGTCTTTGGTAGGAATTTCCATCAAATGAATAACTTCCATTTCAGAATTTCTCCAGAAAATCAAGTTTCACTTTTAACTAGGATTTAAGCAGCTCTTATCACTTTATCATATCCCACAACAACCTAGAATTAGAATAAGCTTATGCTACCCACAAATTCCAAGTTTAGGATGAGAGTATTCTAAACCAATAAATGCAATACTTGGAGAATACTAAGTTGTATACAAGGGACTAAGAAAAAATAAAACATAGCAACTATTCATCATTTCAACTTATGCAAAGTAAAAATATTCTTATCGCACATCTTTTATTTTATTTAAACTATCCTATTCTACATTATTATTTTTATTTATTTTTTAGATGAAAATGGTGTGGAAAGAAAGAAATCAAAGAAATGAAATGCAAATGTGGTGTGATACAAGTTACCTCAAGTGGAGTCCTCCCCAAGCTTGTTCTTGGTTAAGGTTCGCGGATTAATTTAGCCGATTAAAGATTTTAGCTGATTAGTTTCAGATTCTAGTGATTCAATTTAACAGCTTGGTCCTTAAGTTTTTGTCCTTTTTCGTAAGTATTGTAGTGGTACGAGAAATAACATCACAAATTTCTTCACAAGAGGAACATACTCTCCTCATTGTCGTTGTTGGATTCGGCTTCCTCCATACTTGATCTTTAGTTGCCCACCATCTAACACATAGTTTCCAAATTATCTTCATCTTCATCACTTCTAGAGTCCACATCACTCGAATTGTTATCTAGGAGTGCAAAGAGAATGTATTTCATCACTTGCCATTTTGTAAAAGTCTTTTTTTTCTTGTTGTTGTTATCAGAAGAGGACTTGAACTTTGTTTACTTTTCATCACGGGCAATATAGCACCTAAAAGGTTAGGGCAATCTGTATGAAAGTGTTCTGTCCTACCACATTCAAATCATCGTTGAGAACCACCACTTTCTCTCCTTCTAGGTCTCACATTTTGCAATACTTTTGAGAACCGAGTAGAGAGAAGTGCTAGCTCCACCTTTGGAAACTCTTCAATTTGTTCAAGGGTTAGAGAAGGCAACAAAGCAAGTGTACCACATAATGAAGATTGGCTAGAACTAGGCATGTCACATTGTGAAACAAATGCAAGAGACTTGTTGGTGTTTTTACGTGATATAATGTCAAGTTCATGAGTTTTTCACTTTGAATATAGCACATCTAAAGTAAGTGTACTCATCATAGTGGATTCACGAATAGTTGCAACTTTAATATCCCAAATTGACATGTTTAATGCACCTAACAATTGTCTAGCATTTTCAGCATCTGAAAAATTAACATTGACACTACGCAAGTTTGCTAGAATTTTCTTAAAGTGTGCAAATAAATCATCAATCGACTCACTGGATTGCATCTTGAAACGCATGTACTCCTTTTTGAACATGTCTTGACGTACCTCCTTGATCTTATTGGATCCTTCCTGGTAGTCGCTTAGAGCTTTCCAAACATCATACGCAGATTGGAGGTGTGCAATGCGATCGAAGTCGCTTTGAGTCAATCCTTGTGATATAGTTCCGCATCTTGTTGTTGTCAACGTCCTTCATATTTGCAGTCGTAACTTGATCGTTTGGTGGCACATCGAAGGACTTGTAGACCTTCTCAAAGATGGCAAAGCCTTGCGCTTGTATGTAAGCCTCCATACAAGCCTTCCAAACCTAAAAATCAACGTCATCAAACACACAAGGTTTTACGGAGTATTTCTCCATGTCAATTAGGAAAAACACGTGCAAAATAAATAAATTAGAGCACGGTGGCATGATACCAGTAGTAGGATCAAAGAGCACGTGAAAAGCTATCAAGACAGTGAATGGTAGATTAAAAATTTTCAGCGGAAGCTACAAAACCCTTCAGTAGAAAGTTAATCTGATAAAGAAACCGTGTGTACGACTAATCTAGATGTGTTCAACCGTGATAAAACTAGTATAGATCGTATAGAATCAATTCATGAAGACACCATGACAAGAATCACAAAAATACGCCGAGTAAAACTCAAGTTATGACCAAAACCGTAAGCAAAAGTCAATCTGTTTTTTATAGACAAAAACTAGATGTGCTACACTGCAAAGAAACTCATGTATATCATAAACTGCAAAACTAATGACAGTAAATTTTTCAAAGATCATAGATAATTGAGTTGTGAAAACAATGCAAAAGAATCACGATAATTCGATCTGTAAAATCTAAAATATGATTGAAACACCGAAGTAACAGCTGGTTGTCGACGAGAAAAACTTGTCAAAAACAAGTCAGATGAACGAGGCACAAAATCTCATCAAAAACTACGAATTTTATTCAATGAAACACAAGAAGAGCAGCCAAAAGTTGTGCACACACGATCCCTGACCTCCCTTGCTTATATAACCAGCCTTTAGGCGAACTCAATCCAAACTAGAACTCCTTCTCCTACTCAGTTTCAATCGAAACTTTCCATAACTGCTCAAGACTCTTCCATACGCAGATAAAAGAAATCTTAAGACTTTCAAACACCTTAGGAACATCCCACACATTTCTAAAACAACTCAACTTCATGATCAACGTGAAATTCTAACCATAACCAACTCAAAATTTCCATAAACGAACCATAACCGCCTCAACTGCAGTCTGAGGCATAAATCAGCCGATTGGACCTTTCCGACCATATCTTTACATACATATCTCTTCATCACACTTTGGAACCATGTTTCCATGTTCATGAACCCCTTCCACACGTGCAAACATCTTCGAACGACGTTCACGATATCTTCATGTACATTGTTCTTGACACAAACATGTTGCATGACCTTCCGATTAATTCAACCACAATTCCTCTTGAACTTGGTTGTTGAACCTCATCATCTCCCTAAGACTAGTTCAATGGATCACCATCACCGGCCATGTCTTGATATCAAGCAACACCTGCACATAAACAAACAACCAACTTTTTTGAGCACAAGTTCTCAACTTGACTCACATTAGTCCGAAAACCACAACACCTTATGTGAGCACCTCACATAAGCATGTTGCACAACTTAGCAAAATAATATCCACCATCATCAGCCAAAACACAACAAAAAACTTAGTAAATGAATACTAAGCAAACTTCTCATAAGCCAAAAAGCATGTTTGAAACATTGCAAGTTAAAACAGAGTGTCTGAATCAAAACAGAGCATTGTAGTTCAAATTGACAGTAACTGTTACTATCAAATACACATTGAAAAGTTTGAACTGACTGAACTGGTCAAAAGTAACTGTTACTCCTGGAATAAATTGAAAAATTTGGACAGTCAGAATTGATTGATAGTAATTGTTACCCCCGATACACAGCGAATAGTTCAGACAATGCAAAGTGTGTTATGCAAAACAAGTTGAAGGTAACTATTACTCCCAAATGCATATAAGAAAAGATAGAATATTTCAAACTAGGTTTCTCAAGTATATTCAATACTTTGCATATAATCCCTCACTTTTAAACCTATTTGTCAATGTTAGCACGTAGGTCTCACAAATTTAAACATCGATGGCAACATAGGTGTCCTTAATGTGCCAAACGGGGACCATAGCATGCATGTTTCTGTTATCTATGAGGAGGATACAACCTACGGTAACGTAAAAGATAAGACCACCAAGCTGCCGATTGTGTGTCGTTGTCGAATCATGGGTCGTCTTCTGCCACCTGATGAGCTATCATCCGTCGAGGCAGAGCCATCGAGCTGTTGTCTGCCAAACCGACGAGTTGTCATCCACGAGGTACACCCACTCCCACCGCGTGCAACAGAGCATCATCTGTGGTAGTGTAGTATTGTGCTTGTGATTGTCTCAATGTCTCTGGTAAGGCATGGTCTGTACGGGTGGTAATGAATTTGATTGATAGCATACTTTGCTTGATATTGGAGTATGCAATTAGGAAGGTATCTTATTTTAGACGGTGTTTAGATTTGTTTAAATATTGTTTAAGCCATCTAAGTAGTAAACATGCTTATGTCGTCTGTGTACGCTTTACAATTTATGATAACACTGAAATCAGCTCTCTTTTTTTTGTACACAAATGCACACTCTCTGAGTGTGGCACACACAAATTTGCCTTTTTATTGTAGCTTGTATCCGTTCACATGAATTTCCATGCTCCACAGACCTTCGACGCCTCCTTGCCGGACTCTCCTAAGGCTATCTCCAACAACAAAGTTGAAAAGGGAAGACGAAGACCCAAATAACTATGAGCAGATCACTGTGCAAGGAGAGGAAGTTGTTTGACAATCTAATTGGCAAATATGACTCATAGATAGATCCAAGTTACAAACTTTTCCTTGATAAGCATCGATACCAACACATATGTCCTTAATGTACCAAACTAGGACCATAGCATGCATGTTCCTATGGGGTATGAGGAAGACACATCCTACAGTAATGTAACGGACAAGACCACCAAGCTGTAGACCGCGTGTCATTGTCTGCCATCCATGCACCATCTTTTGCCACCTGTCAAGCTACTGTCCATCAAGGCGGAACCATCGAGCTGTTGTTCGCCAAGCCGCCAAGTTGTGATCCACGAGTACGCCCCTCCCCCACACGCGGCAGAGCTTAATCTATGGCAATGTTATGATGCCTGTGATTGTCTTAATGTCTCTTTAATCCTTATAAACACATGGTAGGCATGGGTCGTGACGAAGCTAAATTGTTTTCAAATCATGGGTCTGAACTAGTGATTGATAGTGTACTTTGTTTGATATTAAAGTATGCCATTAGGAAGGTAATTTATTTTAGATGGTGTTTAGATTTTGTTTAAATTTCATCTAAGCCATCTAGACAGTAAACATGTCACTGTCGCCTGTCTACGCTTTACAATTTACGATAACAGTGAAATCAACTCTTTTGTAATGTCGATAAATGCACACTCTCTAAGTGTGGCACACACAAATTTCATGAGTTACTTTCGATTGGCTACCACGATGTAGTGCGGGGTGGAGCGGATGGAGGAGGATGTGGCCGATGAGTTACTTTTGATTGGCTACCACGATGTAGTGCGACATGACATGTGTACAAGTGAGAAGCAGGGAGGAGGGCACGACGATGCAGGGAGAAGCGCGGCACGATGTGGTGATGAGAGCACATGCGCGACGGGAAGTAGGGCATGATGGTGAGGCGACTCACGGATGGGGAGGAGGGCATAATGGTAAGGAGCGCGGGCAAGGTGAGAAAGAGCACGGACGCTACTCGGAGGAGCACGAGCGAGGCGTAGGGGCGGCTCACGAACAAGAAGGAATGTGTGGTGGAGAGGAGTGCGGCCGGCAGGTTCGCAAGCGCAGCAAGACGAGGGTGCAGAGAGGAGTGGAGGAAGAAGATGCAGCTGTTAGAATTTGTTATGTATACAGTGTACCTAGTGAAATGTTATTCAAAATAGATTTCAAAAACGGAATATATATTAGATGTGATTTAGAAATTACTCCCTTCGGATCTTTTTATTTGTCACACCTGGTTTGAAGAAGATTACCAGATGCACTCCATATGTATGTCAGATCAATGAAACTCATACATACGGTGATGAAAGTGAAATACCATTATAATAGTTTCATGTTCGAGTACATCATTTATTACATAAACGACCTTCACGATCTTAAAGAAAAGTACAAAGCAGCAGAAATAGTAGATAATGGGGCTCCAAAGAACAAGCGTTGCCCGGGGTTCCACCAGCCTAGAGCGTCTCGTTCGGATCAACGTAGAGGTCTTCGTTCTCCACTTCTTCACCATTGTAGACTAGGGAAAAGATAAGAAACAAGCACGTTTGAGTACCAACGATACTTTGAAAGTGAGGAAGTTTATGTCATGAGGGCCACATCAAGGAAGGCAAACGACGGTAAAGAACTATAGCAAATTTCAACCTATCCTTATTGTTATTTAGCCACCTATCTCTACATGAATACCACCCATCATCCCAAAATGATCATACAATGTCCAAACCAACCACCATCCATTTATCCCATTTTGCTAACTAAGAATTTGGTCCCAATACGCTCATGTTCGTGATCACGGCTCTCTACCCAGTTTGACAAACTCTATAGAGTGTATATCCTTTACCTGCAGTTCGTGATTTCATCCCTTGTCGCCAAGTGGACTAGATGAACCACCCTGTTGATCGTGGTAGCTAACCACATTACACACTTCCGTATATGTGTGACCAGGACATCACTACGAGGTATTTCCAATGGTTCTCCCGACTTGCATTGGCCCTCTGAGGTTTCACCGTTTCATCACCAAGAGTCTATTTTCCCTCCCTAGGAGAAGCCCCTTCTTGAACCGCCTATCAGATTTTACGGAGTTTTGTACCCGTGGTACCAAACATATGAGACCCAACGGTACATCACCACTACATGACTAGGGACTGAAGCTACTCTCCGATCGAGGAGGGATCCACCACTAACACCATGGCCATGTGAGGTCAGGGTATTTAACTCGCCCAAGTCCCGACCGAGAGGTCAGACAGACGATTTATCCCGAGCTCGAGCCCGAGAGAGGCGGGTAGTTGGGGGCATTTATGACAGACGGTGGACGCGATAACTTCGGCAGGGGGAAGAATCCGCGATGTAACCCATTGCAGGATAAGACTGCCATCCGTACCATCCATCGTCAGAAGGTGCATTAGAGACTATGAAGAAGTCAAGACCAAAGTTTCTGACAGACTGAATACATAGAAGGAACACTGTAAAACCAGCCACAATATGATGAATGTCATATAGATAGGGCCGCCTTGCCCCTTTATAAAAGGACCACCAAGGCGTTCAGGGGGGGGGGGGGGGGCAATTCACTCTGTATTCGCGGTTATTATGCTTTCCGCATGTCCTTACACATTTACTTACACACTTTTCCCGTTGGTACTCTTGCACTCTTTTTATTTGACGCACTTGCATTCGTGTTTTACTTTCTTACGTCCGTGTGCATTTATGATTACGCATTACTTTCATAGTTGTCCTTACTTTCTTAGAGTTCATATACTTGAGTTAGGCCCACTTGTAATCTGTTCTCTCGCCTTTTGAGCTAACAAAGATCACGAAAGACTCCCTATAGACGTAGGGCCTTTCTTGTCCGAACTAGGATAAATCTCTTGTTCTTTGAAGCTAACCATACTGAGATGAATGTAATACAATACAAATGTACTAGTCGGTTTTCAAAATGCCGACAAGATTCCTATCAACTACCATCAACATTTACAATATCTCATAATCAAATGTAATTCAAAATAAGCATGTATCATGATTTCTCTCATTTACTAAGCAAGGCAAAGCAAAAAATAATAACCAAAATAAAACCCATCTGTCGGAGGGTGATTCCGGCAATTCTCCCGGTACTACCGTTGATAGCCCGTAGAGTTCTTAGTTCGGTTGTGGGCGTGCAGAGATTCAGAAGAAGGTGACGATTTGACACAAGTATTTACATGGTTCGGGCCGCCTGAGCGTAATACCCTACTCCACAGGTGTGTGTTGTTGTTGTATTGAGCATCTGAGCGCTAGAGTGTCAGAGACTAGGGTGCCTTGAGCGCGTCTCGAAGCCTCTTTCATGTATCGCTAGGCCAGTCCTTTTATAGTATAAGAACTGGTCGTTACATCATCAGCCTGACCCGACATGTGACCCTGGTGGTTACTGATGTCTAACAAATGGTTAATGTACTTTATTCCTCTTAATAGCACAGTAACGTCCTTTAATGGTGGCGTTACTGGTATTAAGGGTCATCCGATCGTGTGTCATTAAGATAGCATTAATGACACTTAATCAGGTCTTGAAGTCTTTAGTTGTTCCTTGAAGGTTCGAGCCGTTGGAGGTCTACCAATCTGCCTGTTGAGGTTGAAGGTCTGGCAGTTGGACGCGTGGCAGCTCCGGAGCTTATTGTCTTGGACGAGTAGGTCCGGTGCTGTTGTACACGTGTCGATACCAGAGCTTCCCTCTGTCGGGGGTTAGGTCCAGGGATGCCACACAGGTATCTAGTCCGGAGCTTTCCCATGTATGGAATGTAGCTCCGGTTTAACGATACACGTGGCAGCACTGGGACTAACCATAGAAGGGATGCAGGTCCGGTTCTGTATGACATGTGGGGCCTTCGGAGGTCTTCAACTCAGATAGGTGGAGTTCCTCTGCACTCTTCGCGATTCCAAGGTGTATCCGGTACGCAGGGTACCGATAGTGCCCCCCTGGGCCCACCTCTGGGAGAGACCTTTTGGATTAAGTTGTTCTGCCGGAGGTGGGTCCATCCTTCGATTTCTGCGTCGTGTCTTCAAAGGTTTTTGGATGTGCCGTTGCGGTGGTGGTTCGTAGTTAAACCGCCGCTGCGTGGCGTCTTCATGATGTGGCAGGTGAGAACATACATGAAATTTTTCATAGAATGATTGTTTTGTTCATTCACGCTGGAGTGCTGAGGTTGTTCCCAGGATCTCATGCAATTGAAAGTCGCTGGTTCCCAATACGAAAACCGTATCGGTTATGCGCGCCCTGTCAGGCCGCCGCCCTCGGGTTTCCCGCCTATCATGATGGCAACTGTTCGCCTGGGGTAAGGACCTCGACTTGATCGTCAGGGTGGCCCCGGGCCCCCTTGTCATCGGCAGGGTGAAGCTTTTGAACTATATCGTTGGCCCTTCTGCAGTTTCCATCCAAGTGTTGTGGGGTCTTACTTAAGAAGAAAAGCGCACACCGTTTGGGGATTCCTTACGCCTTCATTTGAACTTGCGCTCGAATCCTCCAAACTTGTGCTTGCTTTTCCTTTCTCGCCCCGCCGTGCTGCGATGAAGTTGGGACTTCCCAAGAGCCGCATTGGGAACAAGAAGGAGTTGTCTAGGGTCCGGACCTATATGGGTTGGTCTGGTGACTCCTTCGACAACAACATTCGCTGCGGCAAGCTTCCCTTCAAGAAGGAGTGAGCCGAAGATATGGTGTACTTCCTTGGGTACGCCATGGCGGATTTGATCCCGCATTTCTCCACTTTCTTTCTGATGCTACTAGATTTTTATGGTCTGCAGCTCAACCATCTTGGCCCCCACTCAATCTTGTTGGTGGCGACTTTCGTCCACTTTTGCGAGATGTGGGTGGGTGTGCCCCCTTGCGTGGAGTTGTTCCGAACTTTCTTCACTATCCACCCCACCAAGAAGTGTGATGAGTTCATCGGCTTCTAATACTTCGTGAAGCGAAAAAACTCCCCCCTCAAGTACTTGAGGTCCTTTCCTTTCGGCAAGTGGGACGACTGGAAGAAAGACTGGATGGTCATCACCGTGGAGGGACACGAGAGGCTGGAACTGCCTGAAGGCCTCCCCCGCATCGACACCGACACTTGGAGTGACGTGCTGGAGCTGTCGAAGGAGTACAGGCCCATTCTGGACAGAATCCACGAGTGTGTCAAAGTTGGGGTGACCCCCCAGATGGTCTTCGGCAACTTCTTGACGAACAAGTGGGCCCCGCTGAGGGCTAGGGGGGCGGCCTGCCTGTGCCTTCAATAGTGAGATGGATACCAACCGCATTGAGGTTGGTTTGGGCACCAACTTGAACGATGAAGCCTTGAAGACCCATCTCAAGAAGTTCCAGCATGGGAACATCGGCCCTGGCGACGTGTCTCCACCAGCGGCCTTCCTTCCTTCCTCTGAATATGATACCAGAGGAGTGCAGAGAGCTCCAGAAGAAGATGTCATTGTTTGACGACTTGGGCCTGATGGAGAGGCGATCAACCTCTGGGGTGGCGATCCCCAGAGCTTCAGAAGGTGGCTCCGCTCCCGCCCCAAAGCCAAGAGCTGAAGTCGTAGGCAAGGGCAAAGAGTTGGCGGAGCCCTCCAGTCGAAAGAGGAAGTTGAAGAACTCTGACAGGAGGTCTGTGAGACCTGCTCCTTCCTCAACTGCTCCTTCTCCCCGGCGGGGGAGGTCTTCGACGGCGACAACCACTCCAACATCAGCGTCTCCCCGGAACACCAGCTCTGCCCAGGTGACTCTGGCGCCCGAGCCTGCCAAGGGCTCTAGGTCCGAGGGTCCTTCTGAGTCGAGGGGGCCTCAACCAAGACGTCGCTCACGGTGGCAGTAAGCTCCAGAGAACCTTCTGGAGCTACTACGCTAGTTGCGACGGGGTCGGGCTCTGAGCGTCCGATGAAGAGGTTCCGCGCTAGCTGGAGCGGGAGTCTTCCAAGGTAAATTTGATTTTTTTACCTCAGTTGATTGTTTTTGTTGTAATCGTATTTTGAGTTTCTTCGTCCTTCATCCACAGGGCACCCAAGAAAGGGGTTGAAGCTCTGGTTCCTGCGACAGCAACTGATGCTGTACAGGCGGAGGCTCCGGCTCCAGTTCTAGCGCCGCCCCAGGTGGTGGCTGAGGTCGCGGTAGCTCTGACGTCAGCTGTCGTGGTCCTTGACCTCGAGTCATCTCCTGAAGCTCCCGTGGTAGCGCTGGACCACGGGAATGAAGATGTACCAACGGCACCAGCTCCGGAGGTTGAAGCTTCGGTTTTGGATGCTGTGATGATAGACGCTCTGGCCCCAGAGCCGGAGGTAGCTACAGTTCCAGCCCTAGAGCCGGATGTTGTTGAAGCCTCGGTGGTGGAGCTGGTGGTTGATGAAGTTTCAGCGCCTGAGCCAGTTGTCGCGGAGGTGCCAGCGCCCGAACCGGTGGAGGTTGAAGCGTTGGCGCCTGGACCGGCAGTGGAGGGGGCGCCAGCATCGGAGCTAGAAGTGGCTTCTGCTTCGGCCGAGTCTTCAATGCCTTCCCCGGAGGTTGTGGTTTCGGAGGTTCCCGTGCCCAAGCCAAGGTGCCAAGGCGAAGCAACCAGTCCTTTGCCAAAGGGAGCAGTTGCTGATGACCTGGCGGCGGGACCTTCGGAGTTGACTCCGGAGGTAGGATCTTCCGTTGCAGGACCCTCCTCGGCGGCGACCGAGGCTATTCTGGAGGGCAGCCCTAGTGCCGCATTAGCTCAGGGGACCGCTCTTGTAGAGTGGGACCCAATTTTTGTTATGGAGAACCCGCTGGAGTCAGCGAAGAGGACCCCAGCAGGTCTGGAGCCGATCCCCCTGTCGTTCTTCATCGACAACGCCTCCTCCAGCCTTCGTCAGGTAAAGCTTGCTTTTTACCACGACAGTAAGGCCCTCGAGGAGGAGCGATAGACCCTTAGGAGGTGGCGCAACCGGCTCCAATTCGAGACCAAACTGGCGCAGACAAGACTGGCCGACGATAAGGAGTGGGTCAAGAGGGAGAAGGCCCGGATGGAGTACTGGGGCCAGCTGCTGGACAAGAGGGAAAGCATGGTGCGATCCAGACAACCAGTCCCGGGCCATCCATGAACAGGTCGTGGCTACTAATGAAGCAGAGAACGATTGCCAGGAGAAGCTCAGCGCGATCCACGACAGCCTCGTCAAGTGTCGGGAGGCTCTTGAAGAGCGAGAGAAAAAGCTCAAAGATGAAGAGAAAAAACTCCTGGAGCTGCGGGATCACCTCGTGAATATGGAGGAGGAGCTTGCTCAGAGGCTGGCTCTGGGTGACAAGAGCCTTGCGGAGCGCACCAAGAAGTTGGAGGAGCTCTGCGAGAAAGAGGAGAAGAAGGTCTGACAGTGGGGACAGGACCTCACCAAGAGGGAGAACGAAGTTGTTGCTAGGGAGAAGAAAGTGCGGGGCCGGGAGAGAGACCTGGTCGACTGCCGGAACAAGATCCACGTCCGGGAAGAGGAGCTTGGTAAACTCAAAAGGCAAGTTGTTAAAAAGATTCAGTAGCACACCAAAGAGGTCGAGCGCCTTGCCCAGGAGGATTCGGAGCTTGCGGCGACCAAGAGGTCCTTGGAAGAGGTGCAAGTCTCAAGGGTTGCGGAGTCCCAACAAGTATGGGACTTCTTGTGCAAAGCCAATTACGCGCTGACGCCGCTGGGCTTTAGTCCCGTGCGTCCGGATGATCCAGAGCCAGAGCTGGACCAGGCGCTGAAGGTGTTGCACTCGGCTGGCAATAAACTCAACAAGATGGGCAATGTCATCGCGGATCAGTTAGAGACTGAAGGAAAATCCCTTGCACAGAACATCGCAGAGTACATGCTGACATGCTACACAAGCCGGGATCCTCACTTCCCACTAGATCTGGTGCTTGAAGGTCCCATCGACGGAGAGGGAGATGCCTCATTCTTCCGTAGGATCTAGGACTTTATCCTTGTAGCTCCCACTTGTATCTTCTATTTTTTTTCTCCAATTTTGTAATCTCTTGTCTGTAGATGGATGAAATCCAAATTTATGAATTTCATTTTTTATCTTCAACCTTTGTCTCACTTGGCCCCCTGGTAGATGTACACAATTTGATTGCAGACATGTACCAAGAGGATGTAACATTTTGTTGAAGACTTGAGTGCTTTGAACTTGTGGAGTATAGGTCCAAAGTCGTCAATAGCAAGTCCCCCTGAGGTTGTCGGAGCTTAGTAGCTCCGGCAGCGACCTTTATCAACACGTAGAATGTCGACAGGTGGTCCTCTGGGGTTGTCGAAGCTTAGTAGCTCCAGCAACATCCACTGTCAGCACGTAGAGCGTCGACAGCAGACCCCATTAGGGTGTCCTTCTATCATCTTTTCTTCACGTTGACGGCTGGCCCCCTGGATTTGCCAGAACTTGGTAGCTCCGACGATGCCTACTATCAATGTTTGAAACATCGACAGCAGACCACCTTAGGGGGTGTCGAAGCTTTGATAGCTCCGGCTTCATCCACCATCATCATGAGATCTTTTTTTTCTGCACATTGAAGTCAAGAAAAACAGTAAAATCCATTTCTTATCTATAACTCATTTGCGGCTTACTATTCTCGAAAGAAATTTTTAGGTCGACCGTAACTCTATATACAATCAAGTGCATTGGCATGTTTTCTCCAGGTCCGATCGTTTTTTGGACCCACCTTACTCAGGCCTGTCGGGGTGTAGGTAGAGTGGCGTACTTAGGGTGCTGGATAAGGCTAAGTCGATAGCACACTCCGGACCTAGATTGGATTGCCGTTCAGGCGAGTAGGCCATTCAACAATGTTAAGACCCAAAAGAATTACCAATGCAACTTGAATTATACATGAATTGTTCGAGCTAAAGTTTATTGAGGATTGCACAACTTTGTTATAGACAAGAAAGAGAAAAATAAAAAATATTGAGCCTGTACAAAATAAATGCACGTGGAGTCTGCTTTCACATAATGATGTCTTTCATTATAGGTTCGGGGTACAGGGGAAACAAGTACACTCTTAGGGTACGGAACCAGGCTAAGTGTGTTACATTTCTTGTTTGACCCAGGGTAGCTAGCTTCACTTTTAGTTCTGAGACTGTGTCAAGTGTTGCCTGAACTTTGCGGACCTTCCGGGAAAGATCCGGTTGTCCTCCCGTAGGAGCTACCCGACTCTGTACAATGACGCTATAACATACATCGTATGAAAATACAGACTCACCTCCGTGATATTAAGTGTAGAACTTACGGAGGTGCTCAATGTTCCAAGGATTAGGGAGTGGTGTCCCATCCTCGGTTGCCAAGCGAACGCATCCGGGACGGGATACTTTTATCACTCGAAAGGGTCCTTCCCAACTGTGGGAGAGTTTGTTTAACCCTTCTCGAGTTTGTATTCTCCGTAGCACCAGATCGCCTTCCTCGAGCTGTCGATTATGCACATGCCTTTGGTGATAACGCCGGAGCGCTTGGCGGTATCGTGCATTTCGAATAGCTGCTCGACACCTTACCTCTTCAACGAGGTCAAGGTCTTCACGCCGGAGCTGGTCCAGCGTGGCTTCGTCGAAGGTCCGGACCCGGAGTGACCCCAAGGTGATTTTCAGAGGAAGGACGGCTTCAGCTCCGTACACCAGGAAGAAGGGTGTCTCTCCAGTTGACCGGTTTGGAGTTGTCCTGTTCGCCCACAAGGTGGGCGGAAGCTCTTAAATCCAGTTGGCTCCATGTTTTTTCAGGTGCTCATATGTGTGTGTCTTGAGTCCTTTTAGGATTTCTGTATTTGCTCTCTCAGCTTGGCCATTGCTTGCCGGGTGAGCTACGGAAGCGTAGAAGACTTGGATGCCGAGGTCTTCGGATATCCTTAGAATGCAGAGCTTGTGAATTCGGTCCCATTATCAGTTATGATCTTGTTTGGGACTCCAAATCTGCATAATATGGACTGCAAGAAGTTGATAGCTGATTACTTGTTTATTGTCACAACTGGAGTTGCTTCCGGCCACTTGGTGAACTTGTCGATGGCAACGTACAGGAACTTGTAACCTTCGACGGCTCTTGGGAAAGGTCCCAAGATATCCACCCCCCACACAGCGAATGGCCATGTAGGAGGTATCATTTGTAAGGGTTGAGCTGGTGTGTGAATTTGCTTCGCATGAAACTGGCATGCTTCGCATTTCTTCACTAGCTCGGTTGCATCCTAGAGTGCTGTGGGCCAGTAAAAACCATGCCGGAAGGCTTTACCGACCAACGTGCGAGAAGACGCGTGGTTTCCACACTCGCCTCCATGGATTTCCGCGAGGAGCTCGCGGCCTTCTTCCCTTGTAATGCGCATTAGGACGCCGTTTGCACCACGCCAGTAGAGATCCCCTTCTACCAGTGTGTATCTTTTAGCCAATCTGACTATCCGTTCAGCAGATACATTGTCTTCAGGAAGGATGTTGTCTTTCAAGTAGCTCCAGATCTCTGAGATCCATGCATTGGAGCTAACTTGAGCATTTGAGTCTTGCGTGCTGGGTTGCTCGGAGCTTCCTGCAGCACCTACGACCTTTGATGGACGCCATGATAACAGGGCCATCGGGACCGCCTGCTTCGAGGTGCTGGTCTCACCCCCTTTGCTCAGTTCGGCAGGCTGAGCTGTTGGTATTGACAATCTCCGGTCGAAGGTTCCGTTGGGAGCCAGAGCTCCAGTTGAAGCTTTCATCGAGAGTTCGTCAGCTTCAGCATTGTTGAGACGCTGGACATGGCAAAGATACAGGATGTCGAAGTCCTTCTGAAGCTTCTGGACTTCAAGTAGGTATGCAGCTAGTTGAGGGTTGTTGCATTCACCTTTGACTTGCTTTATGACGAGTTGCGAATCACCTTTTACCAACAGCTACTTGACACCATATGATAGTGACACCTTGAGCCCATAGATTAATGCTTCATACTCCGCCATGTTTTTGGTCGCCTTGAAGTCAAGGTGAACCATGTATTTGACCTTCTCCCAGGTCAGGGCGAGGAGAAGGATTCCAGCTCCGGTCCCCTGCTTCTGCACGGAGCCGTCGAATTAGAGAGTCCAGTGAGGCTCGGTGAAGACCGGAACCTTGGGTTCCGGCTTCTGCTCACTAGGGCCCCCAGGATTTGATGGAGAGGGGGTCCATTCCGCCATGATGTCCGCCAATGCTTGACTCTTGATCGCTTGTCTTGGGATGAATTCAAGATCAAACTCGGCCAATTCCGCTGCCCACTTTGCAATATTCCCAGTAGAGTTGGGGTTATGCAAGATTGCTTGTAGTGGATAAGAGGTTACCACTAAAATCTTGTGAGCTTGGAAGTAGTGTCAAAGCTTTCTAGAGGCAATAAGTACTGCGTAGAGCAGCTTATGCACCTCTAAGTACCGAGTCTTGGCGTCATGAAGTACTTCACTGATGAAGTACACTGGGTGTTGGACTGTCCGGACCCTTCCGGAGGGGCCCGTAGCTTCCTCCTCATCAACCCAGACCCTCCCGGAGGGGTCCGGACCTTGTTCGGGGACGTCTGGAGCTTCTTTTGAAGTGACTCGGACCTTCCCGGAGGGGTCCAGATCTTCTTGTCCGGCAATAGTGACTCCTCCACTTGAAGGAGGTTGATCCTCTGGCGTCTCGCCTTGAGGATCCTGGTCTGGGGGCTGGGACCCAGACTCGCCTTCAGGTAGCTCCGGACCCTCCCGGAGGGGTCTGGCTCCCTGAACTAGAGATGGTTCTAGTCTTTCCACAACCAGGACCATGATAACAACTTCGTCAGTTGCCAAAATATAAAGCAGGAGTGGCTCACCAGGATTCGGAGCTACCAAAGTTGGTAGAGTGGTGAGGAGCTGCTTTAGCTCTTGGAAAGCCTTTTCTGCTTATTTAGACCATTGGAATGGTCCGGACTTCCTCAATAATTTGAAGAAGGGTAGTGCCCGTTCCGCCAATCTTGAGATGAACCGGTTGAGGGAAGCTAGACATCCAGTCAGCTTCTGGACATCCTTGATACGGGCTGGTGGTCGCATGTCTTCAATAGTTTTAATCTTCTCTGGATTCGCCTCTATTCCTCGGTGGTTCACCAAGAATCCAAGAAGCTTCCCGGAGCTAACCCCGAAGACACACTTGTCTGGGTTCAGCTTTGTGCGTGTGATTCGCAACTTGTTGAAGACAGCTTGCAAGGTGTCAAGGAATGACTCCTTGTTCTTGATCTTGACGATGATGTCATTGACGTACACTTCCACTACATCTCTGATGTGCTCTCCAAACGTTTTGTACATAGCTCACACAAACGTTGAAGCAGCGTTTTTGAGACCGAATGGTATGGCAGTGTAACAATATAATCCATCTACTGTAATGAAGGAAGTATGCTCTTCATCTTCCCTAGACATTCTGATTTGATGGTACCCAGAATATGCGTCTAGGAAACACAGTAATTCACACCCGTAGATGGAATCCACTATCTGATCTATTCTAGGTAGTGAAAATGGATCCTTAGGACATGCCTTATTTAGTGTAGTGTAGTCGATACACATACGAAGCTTCCCGCCAGCCTTGGGTACAACGACTTGGTTTGCCAGCCATTTTGGGTGGAAGACTTTTCGGATGAATCCATCTTCGAGCAACTTCTTCACTTCTTGACGTATGAAGCTCTGTCGCTCTACTGATTGCTTCCGAGGCTTCTGATGTAGAGGCCGAGCATCGGGATAAATCTTCAGATTGTGCTCAATCACTTCCCTAGGGATCCCAGGCATTTGTGACGGTTGCCAGGAAAGCACGTCAACATTGGCCCAAAGGAAAGTGATGAGTGCGAGTTCCTATTTGTCATTCAAACCTCCCGATATACAGGTGGTCTGAGTAGCGTCGGAACCAATTTGGACGACCTTGACAGGAATGTCGGTGTCACCGCTTGGTTGCACACTAGGTGCGGAGGTTGAGCCTCGATGACGAATGCTCGGGGGTTTTGGAGCTTGCTCCTTTCCGGATTCTTCCTCCTGCGTTGTAGCAAGCGCATGGAGTTCTTCCAGAGCAGTAACTCCGGAGGTGCGATCTCCGCGGATCTGGACAACACCTGATGGTGTTGGCATCTTCAGCACCAAGTAGCCATAATGAGCAGCAGCCATGAATTTGTACAAGGCTGGCCTGCCCAAGATGGCGTTGAATGGCAAGTTGATATGCGTCACGTCGAAGACCAACTTCTTAGTCCTGTAATTCTCCTGGGTCCCGAAGGTCACTGGGAGATTAATGGCACCGAGTGGAGTTATGGCCCCCAGACCTACTCCGGAGAAAGGTCGGGAGGGGCAAAGATCTGAAGGTCGAAGCTGAAGCTTGATGAAGGCCTCAAAGCCTATGAGATTCAGCCCCGAACCTCTGTCCACCATTACATGGTGGAGATGGATGTTATTGATGGTCGGAGATACCATCAGTGGAAGTTGGCCAGCTCCGATCATGTTCTGAGGGCAGTCCGAAGCATCGAAAGTGATGGCAGTGTCCATCCACTTCCGATGAGGCTCCGCCCTGGCGGTGGGAGCTACAGAGGCCATGTCCCGCCGCATTGTCTTGAGGACATGACGGGAGGTGATGTCCCACGAACCACCAAAGACGGTGTTCATGGTTTTCCGACGCTCGTTGTCGGAGACGTCGGAGTCGTCGTCAACGAAGGTGTAAACAGCCTTCAAGACCTTTTTGGGGTCCTGAAAGCCTAACTCCTCTTCAGCTGGAGCTTCGTCGAGTTTTTGTTTACCTTCCCTTTGACGGAAAGGAGTTTCTTCCCGACGCTTGTTGTA
Source organism: Tuctoria greenei (assembly GCA_036927565.1). Taxonomy (NCBI): domain Eukaryota; kingdom Viridiplantae; phylum Streptophyta; class Magnoliopsida; order Poales; family Poaceae; genus Tuctoria; species Tuctoria greenei. Next base: position 25,906,105 of record JAYESD010000011.1, on the reverse strand, counting down.
GCGCTCGGCAAGGCTCTGGACCTCTCAGCAGTTTTCCACGTTGTGTCTGTTCGTCTTGTGTATGGGGCATAACATCTTGGAGATACCACCATCTTCAAACGACGGTAAAGGTCGTTTCTCGGGGTGTGGCCCCCGGCCACCTGGAGTTGCGGCAGCAGCGGCAGTGGGTGTGCTGGCCGACGGCTTCTTCTTACCATTGGACTTTTTCTTCTTCTTGCCACTCCCGGAGGTAGCGGCTTCACCCTTGGAGGACTTCTTGTTGTCCTTCAGAGGTGGTTGGGAGTGCATTTTTCGGCCCTGCGCAGCCTTGGCACACTTGTCTGCCAAGCTGAAGAGTTCCGTGACGCTGGTGACTTCCTTGGCCACCAGCTTCTCTAGCATCTTCTTGTATCGAACGCCCTGTCTGAATGCCACAATAACAGAGGCGCTTGAGATAGAAGGAATGGTATTTCGTACCTGGGAGAACCTCTGGATGAAAGATCGCAGGGACTCTCCCCCCTTCTGCTTGACAGCAAAAAGGTCCAGTTACGTGCCTGGTTGGGTGTATGAGCTCCCGAAATTGGCGGTGAACTGTTGGCACAGTTCTGCCCAACTATTGATGGAGTCGGGTGGAAGGCTCATGAACCAAGACCTGGCGGTCCCAGTTAAAGCCACAGGGAAATAATTGGCCATCACGGTCTCATTTCCCCCTGCCACAAGGATAGCAGTGGAGTAGATTTGGAGAAATTCAATGGGATTGACAGTCCTGTCAAATTACTCCGGTAGGTGAGGCCGGAATTTCTACGGCCATCTGACCATGCGTAGATGCATGGGCAAGGCAGAACATCCTCCTCCTACTCCCTCAGGAGCAGGACTGTCCCGAGCCTCTCGCCTCTCGCGAGCACGCTCGATGTGGACGCGGCCGTCCTGTTGACGGTAACGACGATCGAGCTGGGCCCGGAGGTCGTGAGTCAAAAGTCTGGTTACCGTGTGAGTACGTCGCGCCCCGGAAGGCAGCGACGTCGCCTGTTGAGACGCAGCACTCCTCCTGTGTTGTGAAGCATGCGGACCAAGTCTACCTGACAAGGTCCGATGCTGCAATGGGGCCCGCCCCAAGGGGGGAGGATCTTGATTGCTGATGTCATCGGCTGCTGCTGCAACCAGATGTTCCACATCAGCTCTCCACTACTCCATTGCACCCTAGGGTGCTCCTGGAGGCAGTGGACGTTGGAGAAGAGCACGTGCGGCATTAATCGCGTGTTCAGGGTTGTTGTTCACTGATGCAGTGACCGACACAGATGCCCCATCTCGCTGTCCAGCTTGATTTGCCGATGCGGGCGGTGGCGGTGGTGGCATGACTCCTGCTGGGGCCATAGCATCTGCTGGCTGCTGCATGTTGGAGGGATTGCCTCCAGCAGGTTGTGCAGCATGGTTGCCGTTGGACGATCCAGCAGCAGAATTCACCATCCTTGAATCTTAGGCGCCCCTACCTGGCGCGTCAACTATTGGAGGGTGATTCCGGCAATTATCCCGGTACTATCGTTGATGGCCCGCAGAGTTCTTAGTCCGGTTGTGGGCGCGCGGAGGTTCAGAAGAAGGTGATGATTTGACACAAGTATTTACGTGGTTCGCGCTGCCTGAGCATAATACCCTACTCCACGGGTGTGTTGCTGTTGTATTGAGCGTCTGAGCGCTAGAGTGTTAGAGACTAGAGTGCCTTGAGCGCGTTTGGAAGCCTCTTTCGTGTATCGCTCGGCCAGTCCTTTTATAGTATAAGGACTGGTCGTTACATCATCAGCCTGACCCGACATGTGGCCCTAACGGTTACTGATGTCTAATACACGGTTAATGTACTTTATTCCTCTTAATAGCGCAGTAACGTCCTTTAATGGTGGTGTTACTGGTATTAGGGGTCATCCGATCATGTGTCATTAAGATAGCATTAATGACACTTAATTGGGTCTTGAAGTCTTTAATTATTCCTTGAAGGTCCGAGCTGTTGGAGGTCCACCAATCTGCCTGTTGAGGTTGAAGGTTCGACAGTTGGACGCGTGGCAGCTCTGGAGCTTACTGTCTTGGACGAGTAGGTCCGCTGCTGTTGTACACCCGTCGGTACCGGAGCTTCCCCCTGTCGGGGGTTAGGTCCGGGGATGCCACACAGGTATCTAGTCCGGAGCTCTCCCATGTATGGAATGTAGCTCCGGTTTAACGATACACATGGCGGCACTGGGACTAACCATAGAAGGGAGGCAGGTCTGGTTCCGTATGACACGTGGGGCCTTCGGAGGTCTTCAACTCAGATAGGTAGAGTTCCTCTGCACTCTTCGCGGTTCCAAGGGGTATCCGGTACACAGAGTACCGACACCATCCAACCCTAGTGACAAGGAGTAAGGCCTAAAAACTAGGAATAACATATCATGTTATTCAAATTTAAAATAGCATGCAGCTAACTAAAGACTTAAACAAAAGAGTGCAAGATGGTCAAGGACACTTGCTTCCGGAGAAGTGATGATTATTCGAGTTAAGTTCTGCTCTTGCAAATTAAGAGTCAGATTGGGAATCGATTATAACCATGAAGTCGAATACGCAATAATAAACATACAATAAGAAACACTCACAAAAATCCAAACATCATATTCTCATGAGCAATGCATAAAACCTACGCATTTACGATGTTGCGTTGAATTTCGTATTTTGGGTTATATTTTATTTATTATTGAATATTATATTGTGACATTGTGAGTGAAAATATGCATTTAAAAATTTTATATCATTCCAATATTTTATTTAAAGCCTAAAATCATTTTTAATGTATATACATATTCAAAATGCACTTAACAGTAAATCTCAGTGTAAAAGTATGCATTAAATAATTTTATATCATTTTCATATTTATTTCTATGTCTAAAATAGTTTTAGACTTAAAAAGGACTTGAATACAATTTTATATATAGGTTTCACAATTAATATTGTAAGTTTGGACTTTATTATAATTATTTTAGGACTAAATAATTATTCTATATAAATATTAGTATTAAAATAATTATAAATAATTTTCTAGGATTTATTCCAATTCATTTAGAATTTTATAGAATTAATTTGCACTTTTTTACATTAATTGGGGATTTAGTGGATTGAAATAAATAATACAAATTAATTTAATATTATTTATGTAAAAATGTAAATGCTCCTAAATACTATTTTCATTAAGTCCAGGGATTCGAATATAATTTTATGGTTAAATTCGGATTATTTTAAAGATAGGGGCATTGCTAAAAAGATTTAGACCTATTCGTACTTTATTAAAAAATGCATGGGCTTAAATGTAAAAGGGCGAGCTTTACACAGTTGGTTGATTTTTAGCTGTCGGATTTAAAATGGGTGGTCGAGATTTTATATTGTGAAAGAGTGTCGGTCATTTTAATCTAAGCCGATCAAACAAGATCGGACGGCTTGGCTTCGACCATATCACCTGACGATGGCACCTGACGATCGGACGGCGGCAGCATTCTCGCCGGAGGCGTCAATTCTGCACGAAACAACGCAAAAGGCTAGTGCTTTTTACTGGAATCAAGAGAGGGGAGAGCGGCGAGCTCACCGGGAGGGTTCGCGGGACTTGGAACGGAGCGGGGAGGCATCAGCTACGGCGGGATGCGGAGGAGCTCGACAACGGTCGTCGATCTTGGCGATGCGATGGCGTTCTCGTCGAGAGATGTTGCCCGATGACCACCTAGGGTCACGGCACATGCGTTAGGCAAAACGAAATGGAGGAATAGGGATCGAATTGACAGAAACAGCGACGACTTACCCAGGCGGTGGTGCTAGGGTTTTGAAGCTCGAGGGAAAGGGAAATGTGGGCTCCTGACGGGATTTTGTTTGGGGGGGGGGGGGGTGGAGGAGAATCAGGCGGTGCATGATGGCCATGAATTGGCATCTTGAATGGGGGAGAAACGGTTGCATTTGATGGTCGCGGAAGTGAGCGGCGTGCACGGTCGTTTGGGGCGCGTCGGCTCGGTGGGGAAGAAGAACCCCGATGTGTGGGCCCCACACATCAGCGGGAGATGCAGGAGAAAGGAGGGGTCGCTAGTGGGCCAGTGCAAGGTGAGTTGGGCTGAGGGAGGGAACGGGCTGGTTAGGGTTTCGGTCCAGTAAGTTATTTATTTTTTTTCTTTTTCTTTTCTCTGTGTTTTCTTGTAGTTTTCAAGTTTCAAAATTAAGCAAATTTGCGAACGCATTTTTGAAATCCTAATTTTCACACATGCTCAAACCACATGATGCACTTGCCTTAGTCATTTTTTATAAAACTTCTATTCACGTAAAGTCATTAATTTTATTATTCAATATATATTTTTATTGAAAAATGTGGGTGTTACATTATTTGATGTTGATTTGTTCAAAAATGAACTAATTGATGATAAATAAAAAGATTCAAAAGAAGTACTCATGACTCAAAGTAGATTTAGACCCTATTGGGAACCTCTAAAGATTATTGTTAGCTGCTAAAATTAGTTATAGGGGTTCCAAACAGGATAGCTAATAGCATAGTTAATTATTAGCTAATCCTTCAGCTAACAATAATCTCATTAGCTGATACAATCCACTTAATCTCAGCTAATTGTTGGTTATTCTTTATTCTACTCTTGCCCTCGCTCCTCCCACTCTCTCCTCCTGTTGCAAGGTCAATGAAAACAGGGGCACTAGGATCAATTGTTTGTAGCAACCAAATAATTAAGTATAGATTCCGAATAGCCTCCAGCTACTAATTAACTAGCTAATAATTAATTGGTCTAATCCAACTAATAATTAACTAGCTAATAATTAGTTTTATAGTTTTCCAACATAACCTTAGCTTTTGCAGTAGATAGCGTAACAACATCGAAGATGAAACACCTCCGGCCGCAGCACACAGCTCCGTCCTCAGTACATTCTCGCGGGGCCTGCATGGACCCATCACACTTTCGTGTTTGGCATGTACTAGCACGTGTCGTGCTACGGACGAACGCACGCACACTGGCAACAGCAGGGCCCCGTTTCCCAGCACAAAACGGAACACCTTTCCACTTGAGCCGCAACTCGGTGGGCCCCGACGGTGCCGCCTCAACGCTCCTTGCCGCGCCCCCGTCCAATCGCCCCTGGCGTCAGCAGTGACTGAAGCCAACCCCGTCCGATGCCTTCCACGTGTCCTCGTGAACGGCCGCTATAGCTCGCGAACGCGCGCCGAGATCCCCTGGCGCTATATATGGCTCGCGTGCCGCACGGTGCCTGGTTTCAAGCCTCCTCGCCTCTTCAGAACTACGACTAGCAAGGACCAATCCACCAGCCGATTTGTCTTCTTCGCTATTTGGAGCTCTGGAAGTGATCATTTGTTCGCTCTGATTTGATCCGATAGTTTGGAAGCGCCTGACAGCCGGCCGGAGGAGAAGAAAGCGATCGAGGAGATGAGCGGCGGCGGCGGCGGCGGCAGGGTAGCGGCGGCGTATGACCAGGCTCGTCAGGACCTGCAGCTGCCGCCGGGGTTCCGGTTCCACCCGACGGACGAGGAGCTGGTGATGCACTACCTCTGCCGACGGTGCGCCGGGCTTCCAATCTCCGTGCCCATCATCGCCGAAATCGACCTCTACAAGTACGACCCCTGGCAGCTACCAAGTAAGCACCTCCTCCGTCTCCATCCCATGTTTAATTGTTTCTGATCTGTGATAAACGCGCACAGCTTGTATCGTGTGTAGCTGTATACTGCCAGTAGTAACTTCGGCTCGCGTGTTTTTAATTAATAATCGTAGGAATGGCGCTGTACGGCGAGAAGGAATGGTACTTCTTCTCCCCGCGTGACCGCAAGTACCCGAACGGGTCGCGGCCGAACCGCGCCGCCGGCACGGGGTACTGGAAGGCCACCGGCGCCGACAAGCCGGTGGGCACGCCCAAGCCGATGGCCATCAAGAAGGCGCTCGTCTTCTACGCCGGCAAGGCGCCCAAGGGCGACAAGACCAACTGGATCATGCACGAGTACCGCCTCGCCGACGTCGACCGCTCCGCCCGCAAGAACACCAACAGCCTCAGGGTATGTTAATTCGATCGTACGTCTTCCCCGAAATATCTCTTCTGCGTGAAATTCTCTCTTGCTTAATATCTTCTTCTCGTATGTCACTGCCGTATCAAAAGGGTGCAGATACGATCGTTTTTTTATCGCGTTCACAGAAATATTCCCCATTTTCCGATTGATTTCGCGCGAGTGTGAACGGGGGGAGAGATGCCACCGCCGCGCGTCATCTTCCTCTGGCTCCAATTATTTCTCGAGCTTTTGCGAGCTGTGACAGCGATCGGATACGGTCGAAAACGACGCGTCAATAATACCTTCGGATTTCATTGATATAAAATCAGCTGGAGCTTAACTGTTACTCCTTTTTGGATTGCGATATGGTGGGCATGATTTGAAATGATTCTTTATTTTTGTCAAATAATATGTAGTATGTTTTTCTTTTTGGTTTTCTTGTTGTTGTTTCGCAGCTGGATGATTGGGTGCTGTGCCGAATTTACAACAAGAAGGGCGCGTCGGAGAGGCCGACGGGCTCGGACCACGCCGCCGACGAGAGCCACAGCGAGCTGCAGGCCGAGGCCCACTCGCCGCCGGAGCAGAAGCCGGCTCTGCTGCCCGCTCCGGGAACGGGCGCGGGCTACGCGCCGCCGTCGTTTCCGGAGCTGGTGGCGTACCACGAGGTCCGGCCGTCGGACTCGATGCCGAGGGCGCACGCCACGGACTCGAGCTGCTCCAGGCACGCGCTGGCGGCGGCGACGTCGGCCGAGCGGCCGGAGGTGCAGAGCCAGCCCAGGATCGCCGAGTGGGAGCGCACGTTCGCGTCCACAGTCCCGGGCGTGAACCCGGCCGGCTCGATGCTCGGCCCGGCCGCGGGACCCTCTTCCGGCGACCCTCTGCTCCACGACATCTTCACCTACTGGGGCAACAAGCCGTTCTGAGCCGCGTGCGCGTGCCAAGGCCCAGTAGCGGTGACTCGCTCGTTCGTTCTGGACCGAGCCGCCGGAATCGATCGGCCTGCGATTGTTGGCCGTTGGATGCTTCAAGTAATATGATATGGACGGTAGGGATGCGGCTGTGGGGACTTCATCGCGGAGCTGGAGCAGACTAGTTACAGCGAGAATTGAAACAAAGCTGTGTATATGCGATTGGTTAATTTGGTGCTGGGATTGGGTACTTATTTGCCTGATTAATTTTGTTTCTGCTTGTTGATCCTATCGGTTTGGTTCACTCTCGCCTGCATCTACGGTACTGTTTGCTTCATGTTCCGTTCCCTTCCGTTTACCAGGGCGTTCTCCTTGTGACGCACGGTCATCGCCGCCCAGAAGCTTCTCGACAGCACCTGCCCGCCACGCCGGCCGCACCGCGTTGCACGAGCAGGCAGGGGAGGTCCGTGGCAAGCTAGTTGCGTGCGCGGTCGCTTACTCACCGCCTTCGCCGGGAGATGACGACAGCGCCTCTCTATCCGTTCCCCGTACGAGCTCCCGCGTGACTGACGCCGCCGCCTTGCCCGACACGCAACGCGCGCTCTGAACGAGCGGCCGAGGAGCGCGGGCGCGTACGTGTGCGCGAGCACTGGTCGTCGTCGTCGAGCGAGCGGCATATCCTTAAAGCCCTGTCAATTGGCACGTGCACGTCGCTGGCTACAGGCACGCACAGCTACCGCCGCTAAACAAAAGCATGGGACACGACGAAAACGTGTCGTGGCGCGCCGTGCCGTGCCGTGCCGTATGGCCGCGGACGCTGATCTGGGGGCGGCGGCGAGACGCGTGCACGCGCCGCCGAGTGCTTTCGAGTTACGTCGCGTTCGTCGCGTGGGGGAGCCATAGGCGGCGAGGAAATGCGGCGAGGACTTCCCTCTGGAACACAGTGGCCAGACGGAAGAAAACTAGGCGACTCGCGATCGAGTTGCGACGGATTGAAGAGCAAAGACAACGACTTCCCAGTGGTTTTTGCTAGCACCCTCTACAGAAGCTGAGAGGGGCTTGGGCTCCTATTTGGGCTCGCGCTTCACTTTTTGGGCCCAATCTGTAACATTACCCATTTTGCCATTTATTTATTTTTTGTGAATCTTTCTCATTTTAGTTTGGAACGAGAGCACCGGTGCAGCGGTAAAGCTATTGTTTTGGACTATAAGAGTCACGTAAACAGTCTTTTGCAAAAATATAGGAAAATGTCGCGTACAAAAAAAAAATCAAAAGTGACTCGGATCCTTCAAGAAACCGTGTGTATCAAGAAGCTTCATTCGCTGCCCTTTTTCCTATTTTTGTTTGGCAATAACATCGTGCTACTACTTTGTTTTTCTAATGTGTAATATTCTCATCATTCTAAATTAATTGTCACTCTCTAGTTCATTTTTGAATCAAAGATTGTTGAGTAATTTGAGATGAAGAGAGTGTTATTCCTTCTCAAATATATAATTCCTCCGTTTTTGAAATTTGTTATTTTGTATTTTAAAAATGAATAATTTTTTGGGGACGGGGAGTATCAAACAGGTAATAATGGATTTTGTTTCTGTGAAACACAGTACATACGCACGAGTGCTCACAATATAAACACACAATCTACTCTCTTAGGCTTTGAAAGACTAGACTGGCTGATCTTTGTATTATTCAGGATGATCATAGATGATAAATACTAATAGGCTGTAATACAAAAGCACCCTATTCGTTCATAATATATCGGACAAACTTGCATATATGCATCATCTCTCTTGAGCCACAAACACACGCATAGTGCATGGTGTAGACTAACAGACAGCTAGTAATAATAATTTTGGCACTGTTAATTGTAGTACCAACATGCATGCATATGTAGTACCAACATACATCATCATCTTTCTTGGTGAGCCAGAACGAACGGGCTAAACCTAAACGGCCCCTTGGGCGTTGTTTGGTGGGCCCTGGGAATTCGACGGGCCGCCGAGCCAGCTTACGAAGGCGTCGAGCGTGCGGTGGTCGGCGCGGTGGTGTCGCTGCGTGAAGCGCGCCAGGTCGGCCCACGTGAAGTCCGGGTAGCGTCGGCGGGGGTGCGCGAGGCGCGGCGGCGGGCGCACCACGCGGTCGTCGCGCGGGCAGAGGAAGAAGGCCAGCGACCGGCGCGCCCGCTCCCGGTGCACCACCGCGCGGTGGAGGCAGCTCTTGTACCGCCCGTTCGACAGCGCCTGCATGGTCATCGTCGCAACAAATTAAGACGAAAATTATTCCTCATTTCGTTTTAAATTTGTCATCGTTAAGAATTCTAATTTAAAAATAAATATTATTCTAACGATATCAATTTAGAAACAGTAAAAAATCATTACTGCCACGACGACAAACGTCGGCATTGTCGTCGAGGAAACAAGGTTTTCGTCTCCTTCCCGTCCCAGGTACGAGTACGAGGCCTGCACGGACGACAGAGGACTAACAGTGGAGGAGAAATGCCAAAACGAGAACGGGACAAACGAAACGAGCCCAGCATCATGACGGGACGTCCGTACTGCGTCGATCACGCGCACCGTCGACGAGTCCTCTCTTCTCGGCCACACACACACGGCACGGCAGATCGAGCCATGCATATCCTCGCCGGAACTAGGAAAACGACGGCGCCTTTGCACCGGGCCGAGCGCGGGGCCCGTCGCCTGCGTCCTTGTCCAGCTTACCTTGCTCGCCACCGTACGAAGAAGCAGGCAAGCGTCCAAGACGGCCAAAGAGAAAGAACCCTGTAGCCATTTTCAATCTCCTTCTGGATCGGTGGATCCATCGAAGGAGACGAGTCACCGCACCTGCCGGCTTGCAGCTTTTGTTCTGGAGATGTTTCAGGTTAACTTTTGGCTGATACTAGGCTAGCGAGCTACACTTCTCGAGTCTTGGAGAGAGTTGGCGACCTAAAACCATATTTAGAGGTCTTATATATATAGCGTTTTAGTTTTCGCAGTCTAAGTACATCATTCATTCTCTGGAATAAATAATGTTTAAGATAATTAATTTAATTCAGAATAAATTAAAATTTTTGTTCTAAACGTCATTTACTTTATAACGTAGGAGTAGTTGATAAATTCCGAGTTCTATGTTACTTTCCTTGTGAAATTGGCGAGTGCTTCTTAACGCCAAGGCCAAGGTTGGCAACCACCATAGTTATTCTCATACAGCTAATAATAAGCCCAATCATTGGTAAAGCACAAGTTATCTTGAGCTTTTATATATGTTAGGCTATACCAGAGCACGGGACTAAAAAAAGTTGGTTAAGGACCTTAACAGCTTGGAGATAATAAGGTGGCGAGCAAACCCTAGATCTAAGTTAGAATCGAGCATATACAAAGAGCATCATGCATTATGTTCCTGCTTAATGGTACAGTACCTAGGGCGTGCAAAGACTTGTGTGATATTGGCTGGGTGTCAATTAATTTCTTACTACTTACAAAATAAAGAAAGAGAGTACCTAGTGCCGAAGGCATCCACAAATTGTGGGGTTTGAGAAAGAGATATTTCTAGACAGTCTTACCCCTAGATTGGTTCGAACTCAAGACCTCAGAACATAAGTGGACAAATAACTATAGTTAGACCATCCGCACCAATGTACTCTAAACCATATTCTATCATCTAAACTATACTTTATGTATTCTATACTTCCAGTATGTCGTCTCACAAAAATTTTCCAATATGTTTCCCAGTACGCTATAGAGTACATTGGTGCGGATGGTCTTAGATCGTTATAAATAACTATAGCTAAGTTCGCGTCTGGAGATGGTCACTATGGATCGTCGCCAAAAGTAGGTGACGATTTAGTACTTGATCAGGTGTTTAGATGATTGAAACATTTGTTTTGTTACTTTACGTTTTTATCACCAGTGATAGCCGAACCTTTTGTAATAATCAATGGCTACACACATCTTTAGATGTAGAGTACAGGACACTTTTTATTTGCTTAATAAAATATAACCTCCTTGTCTCTGAAAAATCGTTACTGGCTCAATTTAATTTTGGCTGGTGTAAGAAGCACGAAATTTACAGGCGGTAACTTCCCCATGGGAAGTTAAACGCCGGGTGTAATCCCTTTATTAAAAAAAAAGAAGCACGAAATTTACAGTGCTCGAGCTGAACTTCCCGTGCAAATGGATGCCGACAAAACATAGGATATATAGTATCCACCTCGTTCGTTCTCACTTGCATCAGGCATCTACAGACGACACGTACTATCTAGTACACAGCTTTGAAGGAAAGTGCCTTTACGTGAGGTATAAAGATAATGCTACTTGCCACGTGAAGACAAGAGTGGGAGCACTGAATGTTCGCTTGCGCCCCGTATATATACGTTAAGAATACGTACCGTGAATGTGTCCCCGATGTTGACGATGAGCGCGCCGGGCTTGGGCCGCACGGGCCTCCACTCGCCGTCGACGAGCACCTCGAGCCCGTCCACGGCGTCGTCCTGGAACAAGAGGGTGAGGGCCGGCGGATCGCAGTGGGGCCCCGTGCCCAGCGTCCGCTCCGGCTCCGGGCACGGTGGGTAGTAGTTGCACCTCATGATGGAGCAGCCGTCGGCGAAGAAGTCCCTGCAGTAGCTCCTCCCCACGCCCAGGCTCACACCCAGCACCTCCATGATCGCCAGTGACACCTTCTTCATCGATTCGCAGTAGTCTTGGAACACCTCCCTGCTGGGTCATGGCTGAGTGCATTAATCATACTTAAGACGCCGAAGTTAAAACACGGCTAATTAACCAGCTGATAACAATGTGTGAGCGCATGCATATATGGTGTTTACCCTAGGGGTTTGAAGTCACTGCCCAGAGTGGAGTTGAAGTAGTCCACAACGACGTGGTTGCCGCCGTCGGTGGGACGGTCGCGGTAGCCAAAGGATAGCGTCTCCTTCCAGGGGAGCTTGGTGGCGAAGCGGTCTGCGTGGGCGGCGGTGTAGCCGGTCACGTTCCCGGGCGCGCGGCGGGCGCGCTGCTTCGTGGCGAGCGGCAGGAGGAAGAACTCCGCGGCGCCGTCGAGCGCGGCGCGCGCAAGCGCCGGGTCCAGGCCGTGCCCGGTCACCTGGAAGAGCCCGTGGCTGGCGCACGCTGACGCGACCTGCTCGACGGCCCGGCGCAGCCCGGCGGCGTCGCCGCTGCGCGTGGCTGCGCCGATGTCGACCACGGTCGCGTCCAGCTCCGTCCCCGACGACGGCAGCGCGTCGGCGAGGGGCCAGACGAACGGGTCCGGGATCTTTGGCTGGTGCCATACGTCCACGATGTCGCCGTTGGTCTCGTTGTCGGCTGGAGCGACGGGGAGGAGATCACGACGAAGACCGAGTTCCATGCTCACAAGTTGGTCACGGCTGCTGAGAGGTGGCCGTAGTTATTTCTGTTGCATGTATTTTGTTGAGCCGATGGGTGTGTGACAATGTTTCAGGCAGTGAGGGAAGTGGTTTTCTGAGAGAAACAAAGTGGCCTTGGCAAGTAGCTCCTCTGCAAATATGTGTGATGGGAAGGGACGACGAAAGTGTTGGGATTTGAACTTTTGGAGCAGTCAATTCATGGGCTCATTAATTTGAGCTAACTCTTCTGTTGAAAAGTCAAGGTGATGTGAAGAGATGGCTCATAATTTTAGTCTCACATTGCTCATCTAGATGGGTGTTCCTCAATATATATGAAGGATGCTGCTATGGACACAAAGACACACGCACGCACGCGTGCGCGTTTTGCGATTTTACGCGTGATTATCGCGTGACTTATGACTTGCAACGTTGCATGTTCACGTCGTGACGAGTTTTGTTCTACTAAGCAGTTATTATTTTCTACCACTCATATAAAGGGGAATATTTATCACACCTAGACTGCCACGTCAACGTAAGGAGTAATTAGAGGCGTAACTGTATGTGTACATTATCAATGCGTAATGCCTCATAACTACTACCATTAGTTGCACGTTGAGGGATTTCAGGGAGCAGTTTCCTGAAAATTATGGCAGATCGAATCTGAGGCTATTGGAGACTCGAGTATATAAGGAGACGTCCTATATACTAGAGGTATACACACAACACAGAAATTCACCACTCTCGCTAACTGCTTTGCGCTGTCGTGTTTTTGCCTTGCCGTCCCTTTGTCCGACGTGCAGCGGATTGAGAGGGAGCGGTGTCTCCGAACCGACATCAGTGATCTGAACACCTGCACGGATGTCGACGATCGGATTTCTAGGAAGTGCGTACGCACGGCCGCTCGCTGCACTTCTGTCTTCCTCTATAGTTTTTTCATCTACTTCAAAGCAGGACGATCTGTAAGTGGATTTCTCAAACTATGGCTAGTTCGATTTATTTGATGAATGATTTATTCGCATTGTTTTAGTTCTTGTTTGTTTAATACTAGCATTGTTTATGTTGACTGCTAGTAGATCTGTTCTAGTCGTTTTAACGTTTCGGATCATCAAATTAATTGCATACCATGTGTATTTTCCAACAATCCAGAAACCTGATCGATTTAACATGGTTGGACTTACTGATGCGCTAAAACCTGAGCGATTTGCCGGGGTGACAATTTTAAGAGATGGCAAACACGGGCCAAGTTCTGGCTCATGTCGATGAAGATATGGTGGGTGATTTTCCCGGTGAAAGCATCTAGGCCCCATGAGGTACGGTTTCGGTGATTAATGACAACCATTCGATATTACTAATGAATTTGTGAATGCAAGGTCTCAATGACACTCAATCAAATGAAATCAAAATTACATTGGAGACCCATATAAAATCAACGAATGAGATCAAATCAAATCATATGAAGACAAGAAGTGAAAGCTCTAACTTGATATCACTCAATGCTTGAAGACAATCAAAACAACATTTCAAACAAGTGTCAAAGAGGTCACAAGTTCAAATTCCAAAAGAACAACTCAAAACAACTCGAAGTCAACAAGTTGAACACACCGGATCATCCGATGGTCTTGGAGTTGACTGCATCGGTCGAGTTGGTTCAACTGAAGAAGAAGACCTCAGACAAATGCACTCACCGGATCATCCGATGTGAGTGGCTCAGTGACATCGGTCCATCATCACAGATTACAACACCATTGGACCAAGTGAAGCACCGGATCATCCGATGTACAGACTTACATACATCGGTCGATCACTCCAGTGAGCCTCAAGATCAAGCAAAATTCTGGAGGAAGAGCCACCGGATCATCCGATGAGAAGACAGATCAACATCGGTCTAACAACGGTCATATCTGACACAGTGACATCAGCTAATTTGGCTTTGACCGATGTTAACTGAAGGGGAGACATCGGATCATCCGGTGTTCGCAGAGAAGTGATGTCAGCCTACTTTTCCAACGGCTATCTCGTGGAGGCTGGCTATTTATACCCCTTCAACCTGTCAAATCGATAAGACTTGAAGCCCAGACATACTCTACACATCCTAGAGCATTCAAGCAATAGAGCTACCACTTTCACATCATTTGTTCATCATTTGTACACCAAGAGATAGGCTAGAACTAGCTAGAGATAGTGCTTGGGTGCCTCCATTCTTGGTGATTGGAGTCTCTAGTGTAGTGAGAGCCATAAGGGAGTGTCCCTTGGTGTGTGCAACTTCCGGAGCTTGCCAAGAAGATTGTGGAAGCCCGGAGGATCCCAAAGTGTACAAGGCTTGAGCTCCACCTTGCCGAGGTTGGCGAACGGAGAAGAATAGTGAAGAACCCCCTTGTCTCGGTGACTTGGGAGTGGCAAAACCCTTCGGTGGGTGCCACAACGTGGATGTAGGAAGATCCTTGTGATCTTACCGAACCACGGGATAAACTCCGTGTCCCTTGAGCGTTTGCATCCCTCTCCCTTTTACTCTTATGCAATCTTCATTCCGCAACTTTAATTTACATTGATTGCATAGTTTAATTGCATAGGGAATTGGGCTTGAGGTTGTTAGTTCTTAATCGTTTTAAAATTTGAAAGAAAGCCCAATTCACCCCCCTCTTGGGCATTTCGATCCTTACAATTGGTATCAGAGCCTTGTTGCTCATTGGATCATTCTAGCTTCACCGCTAGAGAGCTTAAATGGCCAAGAATGGGGGTTCGGTTCCTATCTTCGAGGGCAAGAACTTTGCCTATTGGAAAGCACGCATGCGTGCCTACCTAGAGGCTATTGCTCCCGAAGTTTGGGAAGCGACCCATGCGGGATTTGGAGATCTCAATTATGTTGGTGATCAACTAAAATGGGATGCTAAGGCTAGAAATGCCATCTATGAATGCATAAGTCAAGACGTTTTTGCTAGAATTGCTAGTAAAGAGAAAGCTTGTGAAATTTGGGCTTGTCTAATTGAAATTCATGAGGGATCATCTCGTGTTAAATAACTCAAATATCACTTGCTAAAATCCAAGTATGATGAATTCAAAATGCTTCCTCATGAGAATGTTAACCAAATGTTTTCTCGCTTAAATGTGCTCATTGAGGAGATTAACGCACTTGACATTGCTTCTCTTGGTAAGGGACTCATCAACCGCAAGATCCTCATGCTTCTACCTAAGCCCAAGTACAACATTATAAACTCAATGCTCCAAAAGGAATCACTTGACAACATTGAAGTCTCGGAGCTCATTGGAGAAATTCATGCTCATGAGATGAGCGTACTTGGGATGATGGAGGAGTCATCGTCAAAAACTATTGCTCTCAAGGCTTCAACCAAGAAGACAACTCCCAAGAAAAAGAAAGTGGTTGAGCCTAGCTCAAGCGAAGAAGAGCAAGCAACAAGTGAAGATGACGATGATGAGCTTGCGTTGATGATGAGAAAATTCTCACGTCTAAACTCCAAAATCGCAAAGAAGGGATACTCCTTTGATCCAAAGAAGAAAGCCTTCCTCCCAAGAAAAGATGAAAACAAGACATGCTACAATTGTGGTGATCAAGGCCATATATCATATGATTGTCCAAGACCCGACAAGAGGAAGGACAACCACAAAGGAAAACATAGAAAGCTAGAAGAAAGTGATGAAGATGAAGAAGAGGTCAAACCCAAGCGCTCCTTTGGAAAGAAGAAATTTGACAAGGGCAAGAAGACCAAGCTCTTTCCAAAGAAGAGAAGAGGGCCTCAAAAAGTCTTCATGTGCGAGGCAAATGAGTGGATCACGGATGAAGAGTCAAGCGATGAAGAGAGTGAAGATGAAGAAAACTTGGCGGGCCTTGCCATCGTCGACAAGGACAACTCACCTCTTCGTCCACCTCCTATGTGCCTCATGGCTAAAGGTAACACTAAGGTATGTGACGATTCTAGCGATGATGATGATGAGCTCTCCCCCGATGAACTAGCATCTATGATTAATGAATACCATGTCATCATAAAAAGGGAAAAGAGCAAGGTTAAAGCACTTGAACAAGCTTGTGCTAAACTTGAGGGTGCGAAGCTCGATTTGCATGACAAGTATGTAACCATACTTAAAGAGCATGACACGCTCAAAACACATGTCAAGCAAATCGAGGAGGAAAATGCTCAAATCAAGCTTGATCATCATGAGCTTGACTTAGCAAACCAAGCACTCTTGGGAAAGCACAATGACTTGGTTCAAAAACATGAAGTGCTTAACCTTGCTTATGAGGCAATTGAACTAAAAATGAAAAACATGAAAAAGGAAACCCTTGATGGCAAAGTATCAACTATTTCATGCCACTAATATTTTGGATAAGTCTTTGCCTCCGAAAGCAAGCCTTAGGGAGAAGGAATTGATGGACGAAATTGAAAGTCTCCGCACTAGTGTGGTGAGACTTTCCAAGGGGGAGGACAAGCACAAGGAAATCCTCTACCAACAAGCCAAAGGCTTCAACAAGAGAGGACTTGGATCCTTCCCGGTGCTCAACAAAGGGAAGGTGCCCTCACCGGAGCTTAGGACGAGCTTCATCAAAGAAGTTGGATCCTATTGCCAACATTGTGAGGTCACCGGACACCACACGAGGGAGTGTCCTCTTCCCAACCGTCCTTCTCCCAAATTGCCTCCTAACTACAAATCTACCTTCTATGATTATCACTATCTCTTAAGCAAAGTAGGTGGCAAGGTGAAGGCAAGGTTCGTCGGCAAAGACATTAAGGGCATGAAGGGGAAGCTCCCCAAGCAACTTTGGGTCCCAAAATCACTTGTATCACACATACAAGGACCTAAGTTGGCTTGGGTGCCTAAACTCAAAAACTAACTTCATGTGTGTAGGTGAACTACAAAGCCGGAGGAAAACATTGGGTACTCGATAGCGGGTGCACTCAACATATGACCGGCAATGATGGTATGTTCACCACCATAGAGAACCCCGATAATCATGAACAAGTCACCTTTGGTGACAACTCAAAGTGGAAGGTAATTGGTTTAGGTAAAATTGCTATTTCGCATGATTTGTCCATTTCTAATGTACTATATGTTAAGTCACTTAGTTTCAATCTACTTTCTATTGCACAACTATGTGATCTTGGACTAACGTGCACCTTTGACAAGAATGGTGTTGTAGTAACTAGTGAATCAAGCAAAGAACTAATCTTCAAAGGATTTCGGCATGGACATCTTTACTTGGTGGACTTCTCCAACAAGGATGCTAGCTTGACCACTTGTCTTTTCACTAAGACAAGCTTGGGTTGGCTATGGCATCGACGCATTGCTCACATTGGGATGAGCAAGCTTAAGAAATCGTTCAAGCTTGGGATGGTGACCGGCGTGAAGGATGTCACGTTTCAGAAGAACAAGCTTTGTAGTGCTTGTCAAGCCGGGAAGCAAGTTGCTTCACACCACCCAATGAAGACAATGGTGTCAACCTCCAAGCCGCTTGAACTACTCCACATGGACCTCTTCGGACCATCCACATATCAAAGTCTTGGTGGTAACTTCTTTTGTCTTGTTATCGTTGACGATTATTCTCGATATGCTTGGACTTTGTTTTTAGGTGACAAGGGTGAAACTCCGGAAGTTTTCAAGACCTTTGCCAAACGTGCTCAAAGGGAATTTCAACTTCCCATCATCAAAGTCCGGAGTGACAACGGCACCGAGTTCAAGAACTACAACATTGGGGAGTGGTGTGATCGTGAAGGCGTGAAGCATGAGTTTTCGGCCACATACACCCCCCAACAAAACGGTGTCGTTGAAAGGAAGAACAAGACCCTTATCACCCTTGCAAGAGCAATGCTTGATGACTATGGCACGTCGGAGAAGTTTTGGGCCGAAGCAATCAACACGGCGTGCCATGCCGCAAATAGGGTCTATCTTCACCGACTACTCCAAAAGACCCCATATGAGCTCCTCATTGGGAGAAAGCCCAACATCTCCTACTTTAGAGTCTTTGGGTGCAAATGCTATATCTACCGCAAGAAAAGGCTCGGTAAGTTTGAAAGAAGATGTGATGTTGGTATTTTTCTTGGTTATGCATCAAACTCAAAAGCATATCGAGTATTCAACCAAACCTCCGGTCTAGTTGAAGAAAGTTGTGATGTTGAGTTTGATGAGACTAATGGCTCCCAAGAGGAGAGTTTTGGTCATGATTAAATAGATGATGAGCCTCTACGAGAAGCCATGAAAAACATGACCATTGGAGACATCAAGCCGGAAGTTGAAGAGGGCCATGATCAAGGGGGAGCATCAAGTTCCAACATCAACACCTCCATGATGCCTCAAGTTGATGAAGAAGAAGAAGAGAAAGATGATCCATTGCCAATGCAAGATTCACAAGCCACACAACACCAACAACAAGAAGAAGTCCATGATCAAGTCCAACCACAAGAGGAACAACAAGCTTCACCACCGCCAAGTGCCTCACAACCACTTATGAGGCATGGACGCATCTCCAAGGCACATCCAATGGACCAAATCATTGGAAGTCCTTCAAGGGGCGTAAGTACTCGTTCCCGCCATGTCGCCTCATTTTGTGAGCACTACTCTTTTGTTTCGTGTGTAGAACCCACTCATATAGAGGAAGCACTCCAATATCCAAATTGGGTGATAGCCATGCAAGAAGAACTCAACAACTTCACCCGCAATGAAGTTTGGGTGTTGGAGGAGCGACCCAAGGACAAGAACGTCATCGGTACGAAGTGGGTATACCGGAACAAGCAAGACGAGAATGGCGTCGTGGTCCGCAACAAGGCAAGACTTGTGGCCAAGGGGTTTTCACAAGTTGAAGGACTAGACTTTGGAGAAACATTCGCTCCGGTCGCTCGGTTACACAAGGCGCTCTACGGGCTCAAGCAAGCACCTAGGGCGTGGTATGAACGACTAAGGGATTTCCTAGTCATGCAAGGATTCAAGATCGGGAGGGTGGATACTACACTCTTCACCAAGGACATCAACGGAGATTTATTTCTTTGTCAAATTTACGTTGATGACATTATTTTTGGCTCAACTAACAAAGCTCTTAGCCATGAGTTTGGCAAAATGATGTCTAGGGAATTCGAGATGTCAATGATTGGAGAGCTCAACTTCTTCCTTGGATTCCAAATCAAGCAACTTCAAGAGGGGACCTTCATCTATCAAGAGAAGTACACAAAGGACCTCTTGAAGAAATTTGAGATGGGAGATTGTAGCTCAAGAAGCACTCCAATGGCGACAAATTGCCATCTCGACGCGGACATGGACGGTAAACCTATTGATCAATCTCATTATCATTCTATGATTGGCTCATTGTTATATCTTACCGCATCTAGGCCCGATATTATGTTTAGTGTGTGCCTGTGTGCTCGCTTTCAAGCGGCACCTAAAGAATCGCACAAGAAGGCGGTCTTTAGGATACTTCGGTATCTCAAGCATACCTCAAGTGTAGGTTTGTGGTACCCCAAGAACGCTAGTTTCCATCTCTTGGGATACTCGGATTCGGACTTTGCCGGATGTCGTGTGGATCGCAAGAGTACCTCCGGTGGGTGCCACTTACTTGGGCGTTCCCTAGTATCTTGGTCGAGCAAAAAGCAAAATTCCGTGGCTTTGTCCATCGCGGAGGCGGAGTATATAGCGGCCGGTGCATGTTGTGCCCAAATTCTATATATGAAGCAAACCCTTTTGGACTTTGGAATTAAAATTGGTTGTGTGCCTCTCCTTTGTGACAATGAAAGTGCGGTTAAGATAGCTAGAAACCCCGTTCAACACTCCCGCACTAAGCACATTGATATTCGCCATCACTTCTTGCGTGATCATGAGGCTAAAGGAGACATCTCTTTGCAAGGTGTTAGATCCGAAGAACAATTGGCGGGTATCTTCACAAAACCACTTGATGAGAAAACCTTTTCTAGACTTAGAAGTGAATTAAATGTGCTAGATGCATCTAACGTCATGTAAGTTGCCATGTTCATGTAAGGATGCATATCATATAGGTCTTGTCTAACTCCCAAAGGATAGGGGCAAGCTAGAAGTAGTTTTCCCTGAGGAAGCCTTTGGAAGGTTCAAACTTGGCAAGATAGATTTATTTTATGCCTTGCATGATCCCTGCCATATAAACTTGCACTCATTTAATCTCTTGCATTATAATTTGTTTGGCATTGCATAACGGTAGATTGTCACAAAGGGGAACCCACCTCATGAGAAGGAGACTTGTTTGAAATGCAATATCTCAACTCATATAAGGTGGAAAGAACAAAATGTTAGGTACGTTAATGCCTAGAGGATCATGCTTCAAAGAGATAGAAGTCTTCATACTCTACCTCACAAAGCATGGGCCTTACATTTTATTTGGATATTTTCCTCCATTTTTCTTGGTGTTCCATTTGAGTTAAGGTCTAGCCAAGCTATTGGCATATTAGCTTCTTGAGGGGTAAGGGGTTGCCCAAAAAGTCCTAAGACATGTGTTTCTCTTCGATTGTTTGTTTGGTCAAAGGACATATATGGGATGTTTTCGTTCTGTTGTCATCAGATTATCCGATGCCTATGTCAATCCCTCATCGGTCCAATAGGTGTTCAAATCTTCAAAGCTCAATTCTGTCTGAATTTCAAATGATCCGACGCGTTCATTCCGAAAAACATCGGTCCATCCGATGTTCACTCTTCTGGAGCTGTGGTCAATTCAACCGATGTTCGCTTCCTCCAACGTCGGACCATCCTGTGTCAACTTCACTCTTTTGAACACCCTTACTGTGCCATTCGACCGATGACCCAAACCCTAAACGTCGGTCCATCCGATGTCAACAGCAATTTTTGAATACCCTTACTGTGGCATTCGACCGATGTGCACTTCACTTATCATCGGACCATCCGGTGTTAAATTTTCGGCTAGGGTTTGGGGTCCACTATTTAAGCCCACGCGCCGCCGCCTCCTTCTTTCTCCCCGACGCCATCGCCCTCTCGTGCTTTCACCGCCGCCTCTCGCCCACCTCGCCGCAGCCAACCGCGCCGCCACCTGCAGCGCCGCCGCCGGCCGCCGCCGCCGTCCCCTGCTCGCAGCGCTGCCGCCGCCGCCCCCCAGGCGCCGCCGCCGCCGTCCCCGGCTGCCACCACTCGCACCACCGCGCCCAAGCACCGTCGCCGCCACTCACCACTGCGCCCAAGCATCGCCGCCGCCTCTCTCCACCGCCAAAGCTGCTCCACGCTCACACCACCAACGTGCGCCATCTCCGATCATCTCCACCTCGCTAAGGTTTCCCGGCCCGTCAATCTTCTTGCTTCTAGAGCTTGAGATCGCTCATTGCTAAGGTTTGTGTCGTGCCGTGCGACGTCCATCGTTATTTTTCGTCATCCTTTCTCTCTTCATCGCTAACCCTAGCTCTCCATCGTCTAGATGGGTCGCGACCGCAAAGGGAAGGGAAAGGCGATCGCGGAGCCCGCCGCGAAGAAGCGCAAACTTTCGAAGGATGAGAAGCAGGCCCTAATGGCCGCTCGCGCCGCCGAGGAGCGTGAGCGAGGCCGAGGGGGATCCCTGAGGATCCGCGAGGCTCGTCCGAGGCAGCCTCCCGTGATCGACGACTCCGACGCCGAAGAGGAGCCGGTTGAGCCTCTCGTCCGCCGGCGCTCAGCCCGGACTCGAGGAGGTCACACCGAGGCTGCTCCTCGTCCGAGACCGACGGCTGCCAACCGTCGTGAGGACAGGGAGGCTGAGAGGGCCATCAATGAGATGGACACGGCCGTCCGGGTCGGTGAAGGAGTCCGTCTTGTGGACTACCGGAAGATGAAGGCTAAGGAACTCCGGAAGCTCAGATGGAGTGTACTGCTTGAGGAGTGGTTCCCACAGCCCCGAGAGCTTCTTGTGGACAGTCGCTTCTGGACTGTCACCCAGGCGTCTCTCTATGAGACCTACAAGCGCCGAGGGCACAAGCTTTTTCAGCACAACCACTTGGACTGGAGGCAGCTTGCAGTGGCAACGGAGACTGAGGTCCGTCCTTTCTTTGAGAGATACAGAGGTTTGGTGGAGCTACTGGATTATGAGAGAAGTGCGTATGTGGAAGAGTGGGTCCGTGTCTTCTACGCGACCCTGTACATCTCAGAGGGCAGGAGGTCGATTGCCTTCATGTTCAATGGTCAGCACTACCACCTCTCGAGGCAGACTTTGGGGCATATTCTTGGTTTGGACCTGCACGACACCAGCGTACACGAGAAGGTCTATGGGCAGGCAGATCCACCAAGGAGGCCACTTACTGGAGGGGTAGCACCACAGCTTGACGAGATCCGCTCTTTGTTTGGCCCCTCGTTCTCTCCAGACCAGCCGAGAGTTCCAGCTCTCTTGACCCCAGCTGCGCGCATTGTGCACCTCGCCTTGCGCCGCACGCTCCTGCCAAGGTCAGGTTACTTGGAGGGGTTCACGAGTCTGCAGCAGACCCTCCTGTTCTACATAATGAACGGGATGGATTTTGATATCGTGGACATACTCCTCTGTGAGATGGAAGACGTAATCACGGATGGAATTGGAATGATGAGGCAGATGGTCTACGGGCACTAGATCAGTTACATTTGCTCTATGGTGGTGCCTGAGGGACACACAACACAAGCCCGGCTAGCTGACGAGAGTGTGACTCGCTTTAGTCACTATCGTGCCTCTGCTCCTGGAGACCGTCGCCTTGGTCGTCCAGTTGAGCGCCAGGCCTGGGCCCGTCTGTCAGAGGAAGACTGGTCCGACCTAGAGCGGGAGGACGAAAGGCTTGCAGAGGCTGAGGCTCAGGGGGAGGACCTGCAGCACATCTGGTCTGAGAGCGACACCGACGACAGTGTCGAGGAGTACTTCCCTCCCCCTCCACCTTCACCGAGGCAGCACGACGCCGAGGCAGGAGGATCAGCTGCTCCGCCACCGACACCACCTCCTGTGTCCGAGGCGCAGGTGACACAGCCGTCTGAGCTGACGTCGCTCCTCCAGCAGATGATCGAGCAGCAGTGCCAGGACAGGCTCGCTGCTGAGCAGGCCAGGGCAGAGCAGGCTGCTCACCTAGCACAGCTGCAGCGGCAGCAGCAGGAGCTCCAGCTGGAGATCGCCCGTCAGAGGCGAGAGGATACGGACCGGTTCACCAACCTGGTAGATCAAATGCACCGCCGTACCCTCGACCAGCAGCAGCAGACCCAGCAGGCCATGATGGGGATCCTAGGGTTGATCACCAACCTTTACACTCAGACCGGGATCGCCCTTCCTCCACAGCAGCCTGGACTGGGACTGGCTCCAGGTGTTGCTCAGGTGCCTACTTCTCCTATACCTTCAATCAGTATGTCACCACCTCTGGCATCCAGCGCACCGATTCACTCACCACTGCCGCCGACGATCTTGTTCCAGCAGACACCGGCGTCCGTGGTGAGCGCTCCACTTCCTCCAGCTCCACCGGCACCTCCTGTACCGGCTTCCTTTCCTCCAGCACCGGCAGCGGTTCCTCCAGCTCCACCGGCACCTCCTGTACCGGCTTCCTTTCCTCCAGCACCGGCAGCGGATCCTCCAGCTCCCGCCGCCCCGGCAGCTCCTACGACCGGCGACTCCAGCTCCGACGACTGTGACGGTTCTCAGTTCGTCCTCGCGCCCAACTCTCAGGGTCTATAGGCGTTCTGATCCCTTTTTGGTGTCTTGATGCCAAAGGGGGAGAAGATGTAGAAGAGTCAGGGGGAGTGGTAGTCTCAGGGGGAGTGTAGGGGGAGTGTGTGTGTGTGCTTATCCTTTGTATTCATGCTTGAGTACTCTTTTGTAATTTTAATTAAGCACTCTTTCGCTTGTCTCATTTGTTTATGATTTTAATCAATTGAGCTTTGCGCACCACAAATTTCTTTTGCGTTTTACAAACTTAATGTATCCTATGCTGTATTCATTGCATATATTCTTGAGTATTATCATCAAATTCATTATTATTGCGCTTTAAATTATTGTGTTGTCATCAATCACCAAAAAGGGGGAGATTGAAAGCATCTAGGCCCCATGAGGTACGGTTTCGGTGATTAATGACAACCATTCGATATTACTAATGAATTTGTGAATGCAAGGTCTCAATGACACTCAATCAAATGAAATCAAAATTACATTGGAGACCCATATAAAATCAACGAATGAGATCAAATCAAATCATATGAAGACAAGAAGTGAAAGCTCTAACTTGATATCACTCAATGCTTGAAGACAATCAAAACAACATTTCAAACAAGTGTCAAAGAGGTCACAAGTTCAAATTCCAAAAGAACAACTCAAAACAACTCGAAGTCAACAAGTTGAACACACCGGATCATCCGATGGTCTTGGAGTTGACTGCATCGGTCGAGTTGGTTCAACTGAAGAAGAAGACCTCAGACAAATGCACTCACCGGATCATCCGATGTGAGTGGCTCAGTGACATCGGTCCATCATCACAGATTGCAACACCATTGGACCAAGTGAAGCACCGGATCATCCGATGTACAAACTTACATACATCGGTCGATCACTCCAGTGAGCCTCAAGATCAAGCAAAATTCTGGAGGAAGAGCCACCGGATCATCCGATGAGAAGACAGATCAACATCGGTCTAACAACGGTCATATCTGACACAGTGACATCATCTAATTTGGCTTTGACCGATGTTAACTGAAGGGGAGACATCGGATCATCCGGTGTTCGCAGAGAAGTGATGCCAGCCTACTTTTCCAACGGCTATCTCGTGGAGGCTGGCTATTTATACCCCTTCAACCTGTCAAATCGACAAGACTTGAAGCCCAGACATACTCTACACATCCTAGAGCATTCAAGCAATAGAGCTACCACTTTCACATCATTTGTTCATCATTTGTACACCAAGAGATAGGCTAGAACTAGCTAGAGATAGTGCTTGGGTGCCTCCATTCTTGGTGATTGGAGTCTCTAGTGTAGTGAGAGCCATAAGGGAGTGTCCCTTGGTGTGTGCAACTTCCGGAGCTTGCCAAGAAGATTGTGGAAGCCCGGAGGATCCCAAAGTGTACAAGGCTTGAGCTCTACCTTGCCGAGGTTGGCGAACGGAGAAGAATAGTGAAGAACCCCCTTGTCTCGGTGACTTGGGAGTGGCAAAACCCTTCGGTGGGTGCCACAACGTGGATGTAGGAAGATCCTTGTGATCTTACCGAACCACGGGATAAACTCCGTGTCCCTTGAGCGTTTGCATCCCTCTCCCTTTTACTCTTATGCAATCTTCATTCCGCAACTTTAATTTACATTGATTGCATAGTTTAATTGCATAGGGAATTGGGCTTGAGGTTGTTAGTTCTTAATCGTTTTAAAATTTGAAAGAAAGCCCAATTCACCCCCCTCTTGGGCATTTCGATCCTTACACCCGGTTCATCCTCTCACTGAGGAGCAGAATCGTGACTTTGATCTGGACAATTCCACTTGTCTTGGCTGCCTGTTGTCACTCCTATCAGATCAGCTATGTGATATTTATATGAACCACACTTCAGCTAAGGAATTGTGGGAGGCCCTTGACCGCAAATATGTGGAGTCACATGCTGGACGTGAACTCTATATTAATGACCAGTACCACAAATATAAGATGGTCGATGACCGATCTATCGTGGAACAGGCTCATGAGATCCAACTTCTGGTGGGGGAACTTGCACATTTTGATACGGTCTTGCCTGAAAAGTTCATAGTTGGTAGAATTATTTCAAAACTACCTCCATCTTGGAGAAGTTTTTTCACGAGTCTTAAACACAAGAAAGAGGTTATGACTGCTGAGAGTCTGATCTCAACTCTTGATGTTGAGGAAAAGGCAAGATCCAAGGATGCCTCGTTTTGTTCCGTAGGAAGGAACTCCCTCTAATGCCAATATGGTAGAAGGTAAATTTGGTAGTGGCAATAAGAACAACAAGAACTGGAAAGAAAAGGCCAAACAAAATACTAGCTTTAAGAAGAAGAAGAATAAAGAAGACCTGACTTGCTTTGTGTGCGGCGAGCTTGGCCACATAGTCAGGAAATGCCACAATAGAAAAGGCAATAAAGGTGGTGGTCAGAAATTTGTGAATGTCACTATTAGCGAGGCTGGAGGAACGTCTGGATCAGAGTATGTTATAGAAGTTTTTCTAGCATGCCAATCCACCGATTGTGGATAGACACGGGAGCTAATGTGTATGTTTGTTCTGACTACGATTTATTTTCTTCTTATCAGGCTACCGACAATTGCTATGTCTTGATGGGCAATGGGTCTAGGACTGTTGTATATGGAATTGTAAAAGTAGATATGAAGTTGACCTCCGGAAAGACTCTCTCTTTGAACAATGTGCAGCATGTTCCTCGAATAAATAGGAACTTTATTAGTGGTTCTCTATTGTGTCGTGATGGCTATAAGCTAATGTTTGATTCGAACAAATTTATTGTTTCAAAGTTTGGTTTATTTATCAGAAAAGGCTATGATAGCGGAGGCTTGTTCCGTCTTTCTGTTGCTGAAGATTGTAATAATCTTGTGAATTCAGTTGCTTGTTCTAGTTCTGAATGCAATAGACGAGAGGCTACTGTTTGACACTCTCGACTTTATGACATTAATTATAATGGCATCATTAAATTGTCCAAACTTAATTTGATTCTGAGAATTCCTGTTGAAAGAAGATCTAAGTGTCATGCATGTGTGCAAGCTAAACAGCCATGTAAGCCTTTTAAAACCGTGGAAGAGACGAGCTTGTCACCACTAGATCTTATTCACTCAGATTTGTGTGAAATGAATGGAATTTTAACTAGAGCAGAGAAGAAATATTTTATATCTTTTATTGATTATGCTACTAGATACTGTTATCTCTATCTTATTAAATCGAAAGATGAGTCACTGGATCGATTTACAATCTATAAGGCGGAGGTTGAAAACCAACTAGAAAGAAAAATCAAACGTGTTAGGTCCGATAGAGGATGAGAGTATATTTCTAATGATTTCGGCAAATATTGTGCGGAGTATGGAATTATCTATGAGACAACGACTTCCAACTCACCCCAATCGAATGGGGTGGATGAGCGGAAAAACAGAACACTAACAGACTTAGTTAATGCCATGTTGGACAGTTCGGGTTTATCCAACTCATGGTGGGGGGAAGCCACTTTGACCGCATGTTTTGTGCTGAATCGAGTTCCATCATCCAAGGGTGAAATAACGCCATATGAAGGATGGAAAGGAAGAAAGTCTACTCTCGGTTTCTTACGTGCATGGGATTGTTTGACTAAAGTTAATGTGCCTGCATGTAAGAAACAAAAATTTGGATCAAAGACCGTTGACTGTGTCTTTCTAGGATATGCACAACATAGTGCAGCCAATAGATTTTTAGTGATTAGATCTGAGATTCCTGATATGCACGTTAACACCGTAACTGAATCTCATGATGCCACATTTTTCGAGGATATTTTTTCAATGAAGGATAGAGTTGCAGGTTGTAGCGAGGCATTTACTAGTTTTACTCCTCATCCTTCTCTAATATCTGTACCTTGTTCATACAGTGAAATACCCACTGAGAATGACAGTACAAATATTGTTCCTCGAAGGAGCAAGAGACAAATGATTGAAAAATCCTTTGGTGATGATTTTATTGTCTACCTCGTTGGTGATACACCTAAAACACTTTCAAAGGCATATGCATCACCAGATGCAGAGTACTGGAAGAAGGAAGTCCATAATGAAATGGTGTCCATTTTAACAAATGCAACTTGAGAAATATGTGATTGTCCTGTTGGGTGTAAACCTGTTGGGTGTAAGTGAATATTTAAAAAGAAAATCAAACCAGATGGTACAGTCGATAAATACAAGGCTAGACTTGTAGCCAAGGGATTTATCCAAAAGGAAGGCAAGGATTTTTTCGATACTTATTCACCTGTTGCTAGGCTAACCACAATTCGTGTGCTTGTTGCACTTGCTGCGTGTCATGATCTCCTTATCCATCAAATGGATGTGAAGACGGCTTTCCTAAATAGCGAGCTGGATGAGGAGATCTATATGAAGCAACCTGATCGTTTTGTGGTGCCTGGACGAGAGGACAAAGCGTGTAAGTTACGAAAATCCTTGTATGGCCTCAAGCAGGCTCCAAAGCAGTGGCATGAGAAGTTCGATAGAACTATGACCTCAGCAGGCTTTGTGGTAAATGACGCTGACACAAGTGTGTACTATCGGTTTGGTGGGGGTAATGGAGTAATACTGAGCTTATAGGTTGATGATATATTAATTTTTGAGACTAATATCGATGTGATAAATGATGTAAAATCATTTTGTCCCGAAAATTTTATATGAAGGATTTGGGAGTGGCTGATGTTATTCTAAACATCAAACTGATTAAGGGCGAGAATGAGATTACTTTGAAACAATCTCATTATGTGGAGAATATTCTGAGTCAATTTGGGTACCCATATTTTAAAGCTTCTCCAACGCCATATGATCCTAGTCTAAAGCTTCGCAAGAATAGATGACAAAGAATTAATCAGTTGAGATATTTCTAAATTATTGGTTCTCTCATGTATCTTGCTGGTGCAACCTGACCTGACATCTCATTTGCAGTACAAATTTAACAGATTTACTTCCAATCCTGGAAGAGATCACTGGAGTGCACTAGAATGTGTAATGAGATACTTGAGAGGTACATCAATGAATGAACTTCACTATACGGGGTCTCGTAAGTAGACTATATTGACAAAGTATACTATGGAGGCGGAACTTGTAGCACTTGAGACAGCCACAACTGAGGCAGAGTGGCTAAAAAAGCTCTTGATGGACTTGCCATTGGTTGGTAAACCCGTGTTAGCCATTCTTTTGCATTGTGATAATCAAAGTGTGATCACAACTGTAGGCAATGCAAAAGAAAATTTGAAATCCTCAAGACATGTGAAATGACAAATCAAATCCGTGAGACATTTGAGAAATACGGGAGAGATTGTCGTTTAGTATATTAATACTAAAAGAAATATTGCAGACCCTTTTAATAAGGGATTAGCACATGCTGTAATTGAAGAAGCATCAAGGGAAATAAGTTTGAAACCCACATGATGTTATCATACAATGGTAACCCAAACTATGTGATCGGAGATCCCGTGAAGTAGATTTTGGGAAAAACAAGTTGTATGGATAACTGAAGAGTACTTATTTATTGCTCATTTCCACTAGTAGATGCGTACTCTCAGTACTGCATAGAAGGTTGACTTTAATGTCTTAATGTGTTCTGAGGCGTAAATAGGCAAGGTATCGTCCTGCAGGGTATACTTGTAAGAACACACCTATATGAGTTTGACTGTCAGGTCGCAGTCTATGAGATGTGGGTAATCTCAAATAAACTCATGAACAGACACAAGAGAAGACCGTAATGCTCCAACCAGAGGCATGGCTTTAAGCGGCCTAGTATTAGCAATGCTGTCATGTGAAACTTGCTCATACAAAACTAGCAATTCAAGGCTATGTCCATTGCAAAGTTGTGAGTATGTGAATCATGGAATGCTAGGCGTAGCTCAACCCGTAATGGGTCTGCACTGCAAAGCTGGTATATTAAAGCGCAAAATTGTTACTTGTAGACCTTGGCTTTTGGTGGGGATTGTTGGGATTTGGCCCTTTGGATCAGCCCATTTATGGACTCATTTATTTGGGCCAACTCCCCTGGTGGAAAGCCAAGGTGGTGTGAAGAGGTGGCTGAGGACTTTAGTCCCACATTGCCCACCTAGATGGGTGTTCCTCAATATATATAGTGGCCCTTGTATAGGTTCTCAACATGAGAATCATGAGGGATGAAGGATGCTACTATGGACACAAAAACACACGCACACACGTGAAAGTCGCCTAGAGGGGGGTGAATAGGAAATAATACTTGAAATCACTTAATCAAACAAGATTAAATTCCAGTGGTCGGACTAGTCTGCACAGGGCTGGACTAGTTCGCTCAGCACAGGGTGGAAACCCTAGAACTTGATTTCCAAAAGTTATTTGCAGAATTAAAGTTCACCAAAAAGATGATCAATGTGTAGTGAACTTGTAAAGCTCAGATTGTGAAGTTTGAACACTTAAATTGCAAGTTTACAATAATGATAAAAGTGTAGGGCAATAAGAGTAAAGTGAACCCTAATAGTAATACTAGTGATCACGAAAAGCGAAAGACAAGTGAAACGAGATTTATCCCGTGGTTTAGCTCCACGAAGAAGCCTACCTCCACGTTGAGAAGTACACACAAGGACCGGGTCTCACTTGACCCTTCTCTCACCAAGCCACCACGATGGCCGGCTTGGTTTCCACTATATCAATGGGTAATCACCAAGTTTGATGGGGCTACTCACAACTTGAGGCTCCCACAAATCAATACAATGAGGAGCACACGAAGCTCAACTCACACAAGCCACAAAACACAACACAATGTGCAAGAGATCAAACCGAGAGCCAAAGCGTGATGATCTTCCTTTACTCTCCTCTCCAAACCCTAATCTCTTCAAGGTTTGCTCTTAGAGGGTTAGTAGGACGAGTAGAAGGCTTTGGAAGGCTCTAGGGCGGCGCTAGGGTTCAAGAGTTTTTCAAATGATTCTGGGGGTCCCCTTTTTATAGAGGTCCTGAGCCCCCTTTTGCTTACATCAGCAAAGGGGTGGACTAGTCCGGCCTCAGACCCCGACAACTGCCACACTGAGCAACGATCGTCACGCTACCCGCCAAATTTCCAAATTCAAACGGTCACTAGACAACAGACTAGTCTGGTCAACAACGGACTAGTCCGAAGTGGAATAGAACCACTTGGTCCGTTCCAGAACGGACTCTTCTGGGTTGGCCCGAACTAGTTCGGCCACAGGGGCGGACTAGTCCGGCTCCTAGGGTTTCTCTCGGTCTATTACACCAAGTCTCAAACGTACAAGTCCATACCCAAACGGACAAGTCCGAACTATTTCAGAGAGCTTTGGTACGTCAAAAAATGGACAAGTCCGGACTTCTCAGACTTAGCTCCAAATTTACTCAGATTTACTCCAGAGACGTTTGGTCCGTCTCAAAACGGACTTGTCAGCCATGGCCGGACTAGTCCGGCCCTGAGGCCCGGACTAGTCCGGCCTCCTAGGGTTTTTCTCATTTTAGGCTTCTCACTTAGGTTTTTCTCTAAACCACCACTTTGAGCCCCTTGGTGTGATCTCAATGCACATGATACATCCACTCTCACTCATGATACGGCACGCATAAACTCAACACCAAAGAAACCCTAATTTCTATGCTTGAGTCTTTGATGCCCGTTTTCTCCTTTTCCTTTTTGAGGGTTTTCATCTCATTTCAGTCCTTGTACTTGTGCTTAATATCACTTTAGCTCATTAGCCTCTTAGTTGTCATCATCAATCATCCAAA
Organism: Tuctoria greenei; assembly: GCA_036927565.1. Lineage (NCBI taxonomy): Eukaryota > Viridiplantae > Streptophyta > Magnoliopsida > Poales > Poaceae > Tuctoria > Tuctoria greenei. The sequence continues at coordinate 25,874,485 of JAYESD010000011.1, read as the reverse complement.
ACCCACGGGGATGCCTAGATGCACTTTCAATCTTCCCCTTTTTGGTGAATTGATGACAACACATTAAGACTTCAACAACAAAGATAATAATTTGTTTTCATAACATGTATTTGTATGAGTGACTCCCCCTCAATGTATGAATCATGAGTAAGAGAGATTGAGAGAGTTCTCGTACATATACATGTTATGGTGGGGTGCCTAAGTGATGTGTTCATAAAGTGTGATAAGACAACAATTATGCAAGATAGAATTTAAATGTGGCAACACATCACAAATTTAGGTAAAATACATAAATACATAGATTAAGTCTTACAAACAACTTGAAATGAGTTTTAAAACATAAGTCCTTCATAGATCAATACTCTCTCAACTTAATCTATCTTATCTCTCCCTTCATCTCTCCCCCTATATCTCTCCTCCTAGATCTAAGTGACCCATCCAAGCTATCTCTCCCCCTTTGGCATCAAGACACTAAAAAGGAAAAGAAGAGAGGAAAGGCCCTACTCATCATCGGAGTCATCATCGTCATTGTCGCCTTGGCGCTCGCTGTCGCTCTCTGGGTCAAGATGGTCATCATCATCATCAGTCGGGGCCGCGGTGGAAGTCCCAACTTCTCCAAACTGAGCGAGCTCCTCGGCAGTGAACTCCGGAAAAGAAGTGAGCTCACCATCGCTCTCCTCGGCGGGGGACATTGGAATGTCCAGCTTGTCGCACATCGCCTTGAGATACTTCTCATTGCGATGCTCCATGCAACGTTGCTGAATTTTTGTCTTCCGATAAGAGGAGAAGAGAGCCTTGAAGCATTTGAAGAAGCCACTCCCGCATTGAGTCGAAGGCGGAGGTGGTGGAGGAGATGGCACAAAGCGAGAGGAAGAAGCGGGAGGATCTGCATTCTTCGTCCTAGGAGCAGTCGGCTCTGGAGTAGGGAGTTGTGGTCGAAGCCTCCGGTGAATGATATCTTTCTTGAACATGAGCCCGAAGATCTTCTCGATCATGTACATAATGTACGGAGCATATCCACATGATCGGTTGGGAGTGTGAGAGATGTTGAAGATGTCATCAAAGATATAGTCCACCACATTGAAGCGGACATCTCCATCAATGAGGACCATCAAGTGCCTCAAATTTCCTTGTATAATCCTCGCATTTCCATCCTTGGGGGCAATGGTCTTTCTGAGGACCCGGTTGAGCACACTATAGAAGGGTTTGATGTTTTTGATGTGTCCGGCCTCATACTGTGCATGACTTGTATACATATACTCCAAGGTGTCCTGATCAACTGGCTTCAGATTTGAAATGATGATCTCATTATCCAGTTGGTCCTCCAAGTCAAACAACTGAGCAAACTCCCAATAGGTGGTGGAGTACTGCTCTCCATGGGTCATCCAGGTAATCTTCCTGTCCCCATCGGTGTGGAAGTACAAGGTAGAATAGAACTGAGTGATGACTTCCACATTTCAGTCGTACTGGAAGGCCATGAACTTCTTCAAGCCATGCCTCTCGACAGACTCAATCACAGCATTGAAGGCTTGATGATCCTTCTAGTCCATGTACTCCCAGTCTATCCACTAAGCATTTGTGACAGGAGCTTGTTTGGTCATATAGACCGTCTTGTAGTAGTCACAGTGGAAGTCACACCAGAACCGGGGATCCACTGTGCTCCTGTCACGCTGATATACATTGATCTTCCTCAGCTTGCGTGCCTTCTCAGCCCCCTTGCCCTTGAAGATGTTGGCGTCGAAGGCAGCTGCACTATTTGGGTTCCGTGCAGGAGAAGACATCCTCAACGGGCCAATGGGTTGAGGAGCACCCTTCTTGACTTTGCTTGCAGCCTTCTTGGCCACAATCACCCTCTTCTTGGGTGCAGCATCAGCTGGGGCCTTGCCTTTATCTTTGGAGGTCCTTGCCCCCTGTGACTTAGCTTGCTCACCCAAGGTCACAAGCCGCTATCTTTTCGGGGCTGCCTCGGCAGCAGCAGAGTTGTGCTCCTCTCGTTGCGTCTTCTTTTCCCCTCTGTGAGGCAAAGTACGAAGTCGCCATCTCTTGATCCTCTCTTTGCTTCCGACGAAAGAGAGCTTGCTTCTCCGCTTCTGTCTCAGAGTCGGAAGGAGGAACATATTCATTGTTCGACATGGTTGCTGACAAGAGAAGCAAGGGAATGTGTATAAGTCCAAGGAGTCAATATAAAATGGTAAAATTCACAAAATCAACCTAGGTTAGGTTTTTCATTGTGTAACCCGGACTTGTCCGCCCAGGGGCCGGACTAGTCCGCACTGGGTCGGACTTGTCCGCTCTGTGACCGAACTAGTCCGATTCACACAGCAAGAACCCTAATCTAGGGAAATTTTGCAAAAACTATAGATCCTAGCACAAAAATGGAGCTACATGATCACATTGATGTGTATAACAACATTTGTGAAGAAGTTTCTATCAATGGACCCAAAAGAATTGAATTTTAAGGATTTTGGAGTTGGGTCAAGAATACCTCTTCAAATCTTTGATTTGATGAAATGTAGAAGAGGAATCGGCCTCCGATGCTTGGGGAAAGGTTCCTAAGCACCTTAGGGCTTCAATCCACCGATTGGAATCAAGATTTGTTGGAGGAAATAAAAATCGTCGTTTGGGAGACGGTTTTCGAGCGTTTTTTGAGAGAGAGTGTTTGAATGAAAGTGGAGAGGTCGAGGGCTCCCTGGGGAGGTTAGGCCCCCAAGGGCCGGACTAGTCTGTTCAGGGACCCGGACTTGTCCGGCCTCCGAACTGGGTCCAGACAACCTGAACCACCGGACTAGTCCGGTCCTAAGATCTAAAACTCCTATATGTTAAGTTTTTAGTGGAGATTTGATCCTTTTGGAGTATATTTCACAAAAGATCTTTGTAAATTTGGTTAGTAAGCAATCAACAACCAAACTATGACCATGATTCACAAGGATTCAATAATTTCAAAATAATTTGTAGAGAAATTGAGCAGGAAGAGTTTTTCTCAAGCATGTGTGAATTTTGAATATAACAATCAGGTGTGCAAGACTTAAGCCACATTTCGAGAATCTAGGATATTTAGATCACTCCCAAGTTCACAAAACCTTTTCTCATCTAGGGGCTTGGTAATGATATCAGCCAATTGTTTATCGGTTCTCACATGGGAAATTGCAATGTCTCCTTTGATGGAGTGATCTCTCAAGAAATGGTGGCGAATATCGATGTGCTTGGTCCTTGAGTGTTCAACTAGATTGTGGGCTATTTTGATGGCACTCTCATTGTCACATAGGAGAGAAATATGGCGCAAGCTTATGCCATAGTCCCTAAGAGTTTGTCGCATCCAAAGAAGTTGTGCACAACAACTTCCAGCGGTGACATACTCCGCTTCGGCTGTGGAAAGCGCAATGGAGTTTTGTTTCTTTGAGGACCAAGACACTAGAGATATACCAAGGAATTGGCAAGTTCCCGATGTACTCTTCATATCAACTTTGCACCCAACATAGTACGCTTCAGAATATCCAATGAGGTTAAACTTAGAGCCCTTAGGGTACCAAAGTCCTAGGCTTGGTGTGTGAACCAAATATCTAAGAATTCTCTTAACAGCGGTCAAACGACACACCTTAGGAGCGGCTTGAAATATAGCACACATACACACACTAAGCATGATATCGGGCCTAGATGCACATAAGTATAGAAATGAGCCTATCATAGAACGATATACCTTTTGGTCCACACTTGGACCATCTTCATTAAGATCGAGATGCACGTTGGTTGCCATAGGAGTATTGATGGGTTTGGCCTTGTCCATGTCAAACTTCTTGAGTATATCTTGTGTGTACTTGGTTTGAATAATGAATGTGCCTTCCTTGAGTTGCTTCACTTGAAAACCTAGAAAGAACTTCAACTTCCCCATCATGGACATCTCAAATCTTTCCGTCATTATCTTGGAAAACTCATCACAAAAAGCTTTGTTAGTAGAACCAAATATAATGTCGTTGACATATATTTGGCAAACAAACAAAGAATCATTGAAATGCTTAGTTAATAGAGTATAGTCCGCCTTCCCAATTTTGAAACCATTTTGAGTTAGAAAGTCTCTAAGGCACTCATACCAAGCTCTAGGAGCTTGTTTGAGTCCATAGAGAGCCTTACGCAATTTGTACACATGGTTTGGGAATTCTTAATCTTCAAATCCGGGGGTTGCTCCACACACACCTCTTCCTTGATTGGACCATTGAGGAATGCGCTCTTGACGTCCATTTGATATAGCTTAAAATCATAGTGAGTAGCAAAGGCATGTAATATACGAATTGATTCAAGCCTAGCTACAGGAGCAAAGGTTTCTTCGAAATTCAAACCTTCGACTTGTGAATACCCTTTGGCTGCAAGTTGTGCCTTGTTCCTTGTAACCACCCCGTGTTCATCTTGTTTGTTGCGGAACACCCATTTGGTGCCTACAACATTCACATTAGGCCTCTTCACAAGCTCCCATACTTGATTTATCTCGAAGTTGTTGAGCTCTTCTTGCATGGCCATCACCAAATCTGGATCTCGTAGTGCTTCTTCAACCTTGTGGGGCTCCAAGGAAGAAACAAAAGAGTAATGTTCACCAAAGTTTGCATTACGAGATCGAGTAGCTACCCCCTTAAAGATGTCTCCAAGTATATTGTCAACGGGATGGTCCCATTGGACGCTTTGATGAACTCTTGGGTGTGGCGCTTGAGGTCTTGATTCATCATCTTGGTCTTCCTCATCCTCATTGTCTCCCCCTTGATTGATGCCTCCATTTTCATCTTCTTGGAGCGCATCTTGGGGAAATTGATCTTGATCATTTGAGGAAGAGATTGCTTGATGTGTAGGATGATCACTTGCATCTTGAGGTTGTTCTTGTGGTCGTATGTCTCCAAGTGTCATCCTTCCTATCACCACTTGTGGAACTTCTTCTTGATCTAGCAAATGACGATCAACTTGCTCCACTTGGGAGCCATTAGTCTCATCAAACACTACGCCACGTGCTACTTCAACAACCCCGAAGGATTTGTTAAAGACACGATAGGCGTAAGTGTTTGAGTCATAGCCAAGCAAGAAACCCTCATCGGACGTAGAAGCAAACTTTGAAGTCCTAGGCTTCTTGTTAAGAATGTAGCATTTGCTCCCAAAAACACGAAAGTAAGATATGTTGGGCTTGTTACCGGTTAGGAGCTCATATGACGTCTTCTTAAGTATGCGGTGAAGATACAACCGGTTTATGGCATGGCAAACAGTGTTAACCGCTTTCGCCGAAAACTGGTCCGACGTCTTGTACTCATCAAACATGGTTCTTGACATCTCAATTAAAGTCCTATTCTTCCTCTCGGCCACCCCATTTTGTTGAGGGGAGTAGGGGGCTGAGAACTCATGTTTGATGCCTTCTTCATCCAAAAATTCTTCAACTTGAGTATTCTTGAATTCGGTGTCATTGTCACTCCTTATGGTCTTGATGCTCAAGGAGAACTCATTTTGAGCTCTCTTCAAGTATCTCATGAGAACACCTTGAGTCTCGCTCTTGTCATGCAAAAAGAATACCCAAATGAATCGTGAAAAGTCATCAACAAGAACAAGACCATATTTGTTACCACCAATACTAATGTAGGCGATTGGACCAAAGAGATCCATGTGTAGAAGCTCCAATGGTCTTGATGTTGTCATACTGTTCTTGGATGGATGTGGTGCTCCAACTTGCTTTCCGGCTTGGCATGCACTACATGGTCTATCCTTTTCAAACACAACATTCTTTAAACCACGGATGTGCTCGCCCTTAAGGAGTTTTTGCAAATTCCTCATCCCAACATGGGCTAGCCTTCTATGCCAAAGCCACCCCATGTTAGTTTTTGCAATTAAGCATGTATCAAGTTGGGCTTTATCCGTGGAGAAATCCACAACATAGAGCTTTCTCTTGAGTACACCCTTAAAGGCAATTGAGCCATTGCTTCTCCTTGTGACGGTCACACCCTCATTAGTGAATAAACAATTATAACCTTTGTCACATAGTTGTGATATGGATAAGAGGTTATAATCAAGTGAATCAATATGTAAAACATTTGAAAGGGTATGATTAGGGGATATAGCAATTTTAAGTGCCAAGAATTTTTCTTTGGCTATTGTCCCCAAAATAGATCCCTTCACTTGGATCTTCATTTAGCTCATACTCCACAAACATATTCTTCTCTCCGGTCATATGATTTGTGCATCCACTATCAAGAACCCACTTGGTTCCACCGGAGGAGTATGCCTACAAGAAAGATTTAGCCTTGGCTTTAGGTACCCAAGCGGTGCTGGGTCCTTTGATGTTAGTCAAGAGGCATTTTGGCACCCACACATAAGGTTTGGGACTCTTGCGGTGTGGCCCAATATACCTAGCATATGCCTTTCCAAACTTGTTCCTCAACAACACATATGAAGCATCAAAATCATGGAACAATGGATGATGTTCTTTCTTAGGCATTTTAGGTGAAGTAGCAATGTCCTTCCCTTTGTTGTTGTATGAGCCTCCTTTGACAAAAACAATCAAGTATTTGCCATTCTTGAGAGTTTTGGCGTTTTGCCTCATCCCCCTAGAATAACCAAGACCATCCTTGACAAGTGGATGTCTTGTGTTGGTATATGCACTATGTGCATATGCCACCTTCTCCTTGTCAAAGATGCCACCCTTGGGTGCTTGATTGGTTTGTGCCAACGTTAGCTCATCTTTAAGCTTTATGATTAAGTTTGAGCATTTACAAGGTTGAGATGCTTCAAATTTAATATTTGTGGAAGGTGGTCTTATAGAGGAAGAAGGTGCATTGACCTTGAGATACTTCACTTGCGTCTCAAGGATCTTGTTAGCTTGTGTCAAGATAACAAGTTCATCCTTAAGCACAATTGTAGTGTTCTCAAGGTTTGAGCAAGTTTTCTTGCTCAAAGCGAGTTCACGCTCAAGTGACTTGCTTCTTTCTCTTTCAAGCTCCATGAGCTACTCAACCTCTTGACATCCCTCCTTTTGTTGGATGAGCATATCCTCTTGACGGTTGATGAGTTCTCCCTTCTCAAATATCTCTTCCGTTAACAATCTCAATCTCTTCAAGGTGCTTTTGCTCATATCTTTAAGCATATGTTCATTTTCACTACTACTATCAAAGTCATCATGAGAATAAATTGAATAAGATGATTTAGATTTAACCTTCTATCTTCCCTCTTTGGCCATGAGACATGTTGGCCTTGAAGTCTCCAAGTTGGGGAAGAGCTTGTTCTCCGTTGTTGTTTTCTTCATAGCAATAGTTGCTACCTTTTCATCTTCATCGGAGGAGGATTCCTCATTTGAGTCCCACTCCTTTCCAAGGTGGGCATGCCCGGATTGCTTCTTCTTCTTGAAGTACTTCTTCTCTTTGGACTTGCCTTCCTTCTTCTTCTTGTTTTCTTCATGTGGACAATCCACAGTGAAGTGGCCATATTCTCTGCAATTGTAGCAAGACCTTTTTGATATTGTCTTGGGCTTGTATTTGCTTCTCCTTTCATTTTGGTAGCTCCCCCTCCTCCTTCTAAACATCCTCTTAGAGTTGTTGATGAAGAGAGCTTCTTCCTCATCGGTGTTGGGACTCTCTTCATCACTCTCTTCCTTTTCTTGTGATTTTGAGGATGTTTCTTTGAATGCAACATCCCTTTTCTTGGAGGAAGAAAGCTTTTGTAGGTCATTGTAGAACATTGCTTCTTGCTCCATCATCTCATGGTTGATGATTCTCCCTAGCACTTCTTCGGGAGTCATCTTGTGGAAGCCCAAACTTTCACGAATTAGTGAGCAAAGAGTGACGTTTCGAGGCATGAATGCTCGAATCATCCTCTTTACCACCTCGTAGTCGGTCCACCGGGTGCTTCCATATGACCGACTCTTGTTGATGAGAGTCTTGAGGTGGTCATACATATCTTGGGGAGATTCACCCTCCATGATGGTGAATCTCCCAAGCTCTCCTTCGATCATCTCGGTCTTTGTCTCCCTAATGACGCGGTTGCCTTCGTGCGCCGTCTTGAGGGTATCCCAAATCTCCTTGGCAACCTCCAACCCTTCAATGTGGTTGAACTCCTCACGAGTCAATGAGGAGGTAATCACTCCAACAGCTTGAGCATTGTGATGTAGAAGAACGGCTTGCTCCGGAGTGATGTCTTCCTCATTCTTTGGAAGATGAACACCTGTCATCACAATTTGCCACAAACTAGGGTTTAAGGAAATGAGGTACATCTTCATGTTATGCTTCCACATAGAATAATCATTTCTGTCAAATTGAGGAGGTTTGCCAATGGGAATGGACAAATAATAGTTGATTGCGGTAAGTTGCTCATAATTATAAGGATATCGGGAGTAGTCTTGTGAACTACCCCCGTTGTCGATGTTGACCGGAGTAATTGGCTTGATCTCCTTCTTGGGCACGTTGAGCTTCTCACAAAGTCGTGCCTTGAGCATCCGAACTTCTTCTTCGTCATTCGAATCATCTTGAAGAACATCGATGCTCTTCGTCTTGGTGTCATCGACGACCACCAGAACTTCGTTGTCTCCCCTTCCGGCCATTACTTCTCCAAGTTGTTAGACTCTTGGGGAGAAGTCTGCTTTGATACCAATTGAAAGTCGCCTAGAAGGGGGGTGAATAGGCAATAATATCTGAAATCACTTAATCAAACAAGATTAAATTCCTGTGGCCAGACTAGCCTGCACAGGGCCGGACTAGTCCGCTCAACACAGGGTGGAAACCCTAAAACTTGATTTCCAAAAGTTAGTTGCGGAATTAAAGTTCACCAAAGAGATGAGCAATGTGTAGTGAACTTGTAAAGCTCAGATTGTGAAGTTTGAACACTTAGATTGCAAGTTTACAATAATGATCAAAGTGTAGGGCAATAAGAGCAAAGTGAATCCTAATAGCAATACTAGTGATAACGAAAAGAAAAAAACAAGTGAAACAAGATTTATCCCGTGGTTTAGCTCCACGAAGAAGCCTACCTCCACGTTGAGAAGTCCACACAAGGACCGGGTCTCACTTGACCCTTCTCTCAGCAAGCCACCACGATGGACGGCTTGGTTTCCACTATATCAATGGGTAATCACCAAGTTTGATGGGGCTACTCACAACTTGAGACTCCCACAAATCAATACAACGAGGAGCACACGAAGCTCAACTCACACAAGCCACAAAACACAACACAATGTGCAAGAGATCAAACCGAGAGCCAAAGCGTGATGATCTTTCTTTACTCTCCTCCCCAAACCCTAATATCTTCAAGGTTTGCTCTTAGAGGGTTAGTAGGACGAGTAGAATGCTTTGGAAGGCTCTAGGATGCTTGTGGCGGCGCTAGGGTTCAAGACTTTTTCAAATGAGCTCGGGGGTCCCCTTTTTATAGAGGTCTCGAGCCCCTTTTGCTTACATCAGCAAAGGGGCGGACTAGTCCAGCCTCATACCCCGGATTAGTCGGGCCCTATGGGACCACTAACCTCTGGTCAGTTCCCGACAATTTCCACACTGAGCAACGATCGTCACGCTACCCGCCAAATTTCCAAATTCAAACAGTAACTAGAAAACAGATTAGTCCGGTCAACAACGGACTAGTCCGAAGTGGAAAAAAAACCACTTGGTCCATTCCAGAATGGACTCTTCTGGGTTGGCCCAGACTAGTCTGCCACAGGGGCAGACTAGTCCGACCCCTAGGGTTTCTCTCGGTCTATTACACCAAGTCTCAAACGGACTAGTCTATACCCAAACAGACAAGTCTGAAGTATTCCAGAGAGCTTTGGTCAGTCCAAAAATGGACAAGTCCAGACTTCTCAGACTTAGGTCCAAATTCACTCAGATTTACTCCAGAGACGTTTGGTCCGTCTCAAAACGGACTTGTCTTCCATGGCCGGACTAGTCTGGCCCTGAGGTCCGAACTAGTCTGGCCCCCTAGGGTTTTCTCATTTTAGGCTTCTCACTTAGGTTTTTCTCTAAACCACCACTTTGAGCCTCTTGGTATGATTTCAATGCACATGATACATCCACCCTCACTCATGATACGGCTCACATAAACTCAACACCATAGAAACCCTAATTTCTATACTTGGGTCTTTGACACCCGTTTTCTCCTTTTCCTTTTTGAGGGTTTTCATCTCATTTCAATCCTTGTACATGTGCTTAAGATCACTTTAGCTCATTAGCCTCAAAATTGTCGTCATCAATCATCCAAAACGCACGGGGAAGCCTAGATGCACTTTCATCACGTGCGCGCGTTTTGCGATTTTACGCGTGATTATCGCGTGACTTGTGACTTGCGACGTTGTGCGTTCGCGTCGTGACGAGTTGTGTTCTACTAAGCAATTATTATTTTCTGCCACTCATATAAAGGGGAATATTTATCACACCTAGACCGCCATGTCAACGTAAGGAGTAGTTAGAGGCGTAACTGCAGGCGTACATTATCAGTGTGTAATGCCTCATAGTTGTTCCCATTAGTTGCACATTGAGGGATTTCAGGGGGCGGTTTCCTGAAATTATGGCAGATCGAATCTGAGGCTATTGGAGACTCGAGTATATAAGGAGACGTCCTATATACTGGAGGTATACACACAATACGAAAATTCGCCTCTCTCGCTAGCTGCTTTACGCTGTCGTGTTTTTGCCTTGTCATCCCTTTGTCCACCGTGCAGCGGATTGAGGGAGAGTGGTGTCTCCGAACCGACGTCGGTGATCTGAAGACCTACACGGGTGCCGACGATCAGGTTTTTGGGAAGTGCGTTCGCACGGCCGCTCGCTGCACTTCCGTCTTCCTCGACAGTTTCTTCGTCTACTTCAAAGCAGGACGATCTGTAAGTGGATTTCTCGAACTATGCCTAGTTCGATTTATTTGATGAGCGATTTATTCGCATTTGTTTCAGTTCTTGTTTGTGTAATACTAGCACTGTTCATGTTGACTACTAGTAGATCTGTTCTAGACGTTTTGACATTTCAGATCATTAAATTAATTGCATACCATGTGTATTTTCTAAAAGAAAGTGCATGTCCCGAAGCGAGAGGGTACGAGGGGATCACAACGCAACAAGTACTCCTTCCTCAAAAATTTATCATCTTTTAGTTTATTTTTGAATTAAAAAGCGATAAAATTTTAAGAATGAAGGGAGTAACTTCTCCGCAGGTATGCGTGAAGGGAAGGAAGAAATATTTTGATGGAATAATCAGCTTGGACCCAATATCTTGGTGTGGGTGCATGCTCTGAACATAGTAGGCACGTTATGCCCTGCACGCTGAGCTATGCACCCCAGGTCAAGAGAGATGTGGCAAACTTTCAAAGGTCCATACCAATATAAAGTGTAAAGGACGTATGGCGATGCACACCACAGGAAAAGTGATTTATTTTTGTAAGTTAGAAATCCACAAAAATATATGAAAACCCACAAAAATAAATATTTTTGTGGGTCAAGGCACTATTTTCATCGGCCTGAGGGCGACACGCCCAACTTGTCATAAATAAATATATTTTCGTGGGCCACTAATAAAAATTACCTTATTTTTGTCAGGTAGATATGGCCCACGAAAATAGATGTATTTTTGTGAGCTTCAACCCAACTCACGAAAATATTTTTTATTATTTTCATGAGCTTCAAAACAACTCATGCGGGAGTAGAACGGCCATGGAGACGAGATCGCATCTGCGGCGGAGTCGGAGGCTGTAAGTGAAGGCGGAGGAGCCCGCAAACCAGAGGGCGAGGATGGCGGCGGCTGTGCGTGTAGCTACGACCCTCATGTGATGCACAGGTAGCGAAGGCGACAAGGGCGAAGGCGCGAGCGAAGAAGTCGGCGACGGAGAGGCTCTTGGCATGTTCCTGTCCAGCCGACCGGGAGCCTGGAGGAACGCGAGGCGGTGGAGAAGACGTCGAGTAGAGAGCGCCGATGCCCGATCTAGATGCGAACAGATGCGCTAGGGTTGGAATTTGAGGGTAAACGTACAGGTTATGTCAGGATATTTTTGTGGGTTCGATATGTGACCCACGAAAACAAAACTTATTTTCATGCTTGGACCCTGGTCCACAAAATAAACTTTATTTTCGTGAGTTTTTTTTTTGACCGACGAAAATACATGTTATTTTCGTGAGTTTATTCTCAAGCCTACGAAAATATAAATTATTTTCGTGAACCTGTTGTGACTCACGAAAGCAAATTTATTTTCGTGGAGCCCACAAAAATAAGTTGGACCCATGAAAATAATTTTTTTTTCCGGTAGTGATGACATAAATTTCACCTACCGTCACGTTTTGTACCGTTTCATTGAAATCCAACGAGTTCCATCTTTCATTACAGTAGGTGTGGAATCGTGCGCCTTGACCCACACATTTTCGCACCTAGTATGAAGAATCTAGCTGTAGATATATCATTATGTCCACTTGTCTTTACTATGGTATTTGTTTTATAATCTATATGCCTCTAATAATGTCTTGTGCTGATAGAGCTCCATCATTACCTTCTTACTCTACTTCACATATATCTCGGTGGCCGGCGTGAAATTAAAATAGAGGCCGTCTTAGTCATAAAAACAAAAACACTATATTTGTATTATATGCATAAGATTCTCTCCTAGAAGATATAGAAGAATAATATTTTTTCTGAAAAGATATACAATAATCTAGACATTACAAAGGCCTTGTTTGACACAGCTTCTGTTGTAGCTTCTTCATAACAATAAGTTGATGATGTACTAAACAGAAAGCTTCTATAACAGCTTATTAGTTCAACTGCTTTTCAAAATGAACTAAAAGCAGGACATAAGCAGAATCTGATTGCCACCAGCTTTTTAAACAAGCTGCTTTTGTAACAAGTTCCAGCTGTATCAAGCAGTGTCAAAAACTTATCACCATTAGCAGTGATATAATGATATGTATAACACACAAACTACAACGAAAGCACCTTATAAAAGGCGATTTAAAAAATTTGACAAGTATAACATGTTAAACTACTGCAAAAAGAACTTTATAAAGACATTTTATACAAATGGATGAGAGCAATCCTGCAAATTGAAAAAAATGATTAAATCTTATGTAGTAAATCAATTCAATTTTAGCATACCTTACCAATTGTGTCATTTTCAGTTTACCATAATAAATGGTCCATGTATGTAACTTACATTGTCGAAGTGGATTGACCGAGAGGTGAACTTTCTATATGTAACTTGTCTAGTGCAAGCGCCGGTGGGCTTTAGTTAGTCTAGCTAGAAGCACAATTTTTTAGTTGGACTTTATTGTAACTTGGGAATACTTATGAGGCTAGATCCCGGAGTAAAATTATGTGCAATATAAAATCATTCAAATAGAGGCCCCTTAGTTCTTGGAAAATAGGGTGGTCGCCCCTCCCACCCTGCCACAGCGCCAGCCCTCACCATAATAATATTTCCATATGAGCACTATTATTATCTGCTTCATCTATTTTCACATAGGTTCGATGGGTGTCATTCAGGGGGTTGACTAGCACTCTAGCAGTAGGGGGATAGGAGCAACGTAGTGAAACAGCTACATTCCTTCACGCTTCCAGTGCACGCAGGCATAGAAAGTTATTCTCATTTTCAGGAATTGCTATTCGGTTATAGGTACCTGAAGCCAGCCATGACACCCAAGCCCAAGTGCAGCATCGCATGTATCTATTATATACCCCTATCCTATCCATTCGTATTATGCCTTCATGTTGGGGTTGTACATGGGTCGTTGTGTTTCCTTTTACCTTGTGTCAGCTAATGTGACGTTTTAACATCAAATGCTCTCCTGAAAGACAATGCACCTATCCTCTTCCACTATTTACAGCGTGAGTTATATAACAGAGTCCACAAAATGGAACCACCACGTCATCAACGTCAATCAGAAGGAAGAGAAATAATTACTTGACTGTACATTTGATTTTCTATGTATATATCATTTTATTTCTTTTGCCTTTATAGTATAGAGTTATTTTTTATTATATTATACTCTATCTATTCCAATTTGCTTGTCGTTCTATCTTCTAACATTTTTAGTTACTTGTCATATTTGCTCTCCCATACATCTATATCTCTCTTTTTTTTTTCTCTAATCCGTCCTCGTTTACTATGCACACCAGACCTTTGAAAGCAAATATTGACCTACAGTTACTGTCGGCATTGCAGATCTAACGCATATATTTTGGACAGATCGAGTGCGACATTTCCCGTTTTCGCTCGACAGTGCCGATCGATCTGGATGTGTATAATGCCGGCAGGTACCACGTACGTTTGAGGTCCGGGAGCCGCAGGTCCTGCCGGCGTCCGGACATGCATGAACGGGCTATTATTCGCCGTCCGTACGTTGGACTATCTACCTTAGCTAGCGTTGTGACTTTTGATGCCACTTTTGTCTGATGATCAGTGAGTGCCCATTTAGATATCGCCTCGCAAAGAGATACTCTGTGTCGGCTTGGTTAAGCACACTGCGTACGCGTGCCGTACCCCCTTATATCCTCTCATAACCCCCTCCCCCCATTTGGTCCATGGGCTCCAAGTAGCGTCACTGTCACTGCCGTCAGTTTTGGTACAATTACCACTCGAGTAAAACGAGTGATCACGTCCGAGTCATATTTAAGACGGTTGTACCATATTGTTAAATACATATATGTACTTAAGTTGGGCACAAATTTTATACAAAAAAATAATGTACAAGACACATTATGCATGAGCAAGCTACTTCCCTCCATCTTAAATTACTTATCACTCTCTAGTTCAAAAATGAATTAGAGAGTGACAAGTAATTTAGGATGGATGGAATATAAGTTATAAGGTCAGAACCAAATTTGAGGCTTCGGCTTTGATGCGGTTTCTTTTTTTTTTTTATTTTTTAATTCGAGAGTATCATTTTATAATCTATTACAACATAAAAATCACATATGACTGGAGAACCCAGGTTCATTTATCCTGATACGCATGCCCCAGGCTACAGAGAATTTTCTCGTGGAAATAGCACGTAATTAACTAAATATCACTTGGAACTGATGTACTTAAGAGGTGTGTGACACCAGAGTCTTCTCCAACTTGGCTTCGCCACTTAGGATATGGCAACACAAGTTCACAACAACAAAATCATTCATATCTCGATGATCCTCATGTACACCGGATTCATCCTGCTTTGTCTGATTCAACTTATAAAATAGTGTTTGTCGCACTATCCCGGCAACTCTGACAACCCACATT
Source organism: Tuctoria greenei (assembly GCA_036927565.1). Classification (NCBI taxonomy): domain Eukaryota; kingdom Viridiplantae; phylum Streptophyta; class Magnoliopsida; order Poales; family Poaceae; genus Tuctoria; species Tuctoria greenei. Next base: position 25,859,296 of record JAYESD010000011.1, on the reverse strand, counting down.
GGACGGAGACCCAAGAGGACCGAGGAAGCCTGACCTCATGGAAGATCGAATGAATGGTCTTTGACAAAACTCGTCTTCGAAAAGATATGCCCAGCGGACGGTTTTAAAATCCCTCGTGATTCAAAAGCCAGGCCCGATATAACAAGCATCAGGCCGAAGCCTTAGAAGCCCAATTGTATCATTCCTCATAAACTTTTTCTGATTAAGTCGTCAATATGTATCTTTGTATAAAAAATCGTTTTGAACAAACATATGCATAAACATATAACGAAATATTATAAATTAGTCTCGAAAAAACATTATATTTGCTTTATGCTGACTTAGGACCTAGAAATCCAGGTCAGATACCTCTACTTTCAGTGTAATTTTACTATGTTGCATAAATGAACGGTCAGAACTTTCATCACATCTGTCAGTACCCTGCGTACCGTATACCCCTTGGGACTACAAAAAGATCAAAGAAACTTCACCTGTCTGAGTTGAAGACCTGCGAAAGCCCCACGTGTCATACGGGACCGGACCTGCCTCCCATCTATGGTTAGTCCCGGTGCTGCCACATGTATACTGCAACTAGCTCCGGGCTAAACACCTGTGCGGCACCCCCGGACCTAACCCCCGACAGAGGGAAGCTCCGGTATCAACACGTGTACATCTACACCGGACCTACCCGTCCCAGACAGAAAGCTCTGAAGCAGCCACGTGTCCAACCGCCAGACCTTCAACCTCAACAATCAGACAGGTGAACCCCCAACGGCTCGAACCTTCAAGGGGCAATCAAAGACTTCAAGACCCGATTAAGTGTCATTAATACCATATTAATGACACACGATCGGAGGGCCCTTAATACCAGTAACGGCATTGTCAAGGCCCGTTACCACGCTATTAAGGGTAATTAACCTCATTAATTGTGTATTAAGCATTAGTAACCGCCAGGGCTACATGTCGGGTCAGGCTAACGGTGTAACGACTAGTCCTTGTACTATAAAAGGACTGGTCGACGATATACAAAGCTCTACACTCTCTCTCTCCTCTCGGACTCTCTAAGGCCCGAAGCTAGAAGCTCTGGACTCTTAGACGCTCAATACAACAACTACACACCCCGTGGAGTAGGATATTACGCTCAGGCGCCCCGAACCACGTAAATCCTTGTGTCTATTTGCCATCGTCTTTTGAATCTCTACGCGCCCAATATCGAACTACAAACTCCGCAGGCTACCAACGGTAGTATCGGGAGAATTGCTGGAAAAACACTCCGACAGTTGGCGCGCCAGGTAGGGGGGTGCCCGAGATTCGAAGATGGTGAACTCTGCTGCTGGATCATCCAACGGCAACCCTGCAGCGCAACCTGCTGGAGGCAATCCCTCTAATGTGCAGCAGCTAGTAGGTGCCGCGGCTCCAGCAGGAGTCATGCCTCCGCCGCCACCGTCCGCACCGGCAAATCGAGCTGGACAGCGGGACGGGGCATCTGCGTCGGTCACGGCATCGGCTAACAACAACCATGAACAGGCGCTCCATGAAGCGCATGTTCTTCTCTAACGCCCACCACCTCCAGGTGCATCCCAGGGTGCAATGGAGCAGTGGAGGGCTAATATGGAACATTTGGTTGCAGCAGTAGCCGATCGCATCAGCAACCAAGGTCCTCCCCTCGGGGCAGGCCCCATCGCAGCATCGGACTGTGTCGGGCAGACTTGGTCCGCACGCTTCCCAACATAGGAGGTGTGCTGCGTCTCAACAAGTGACGTCGCTGCCTTCCGGGGCGCGATGCACCCATACGGTAACTAGGCTTTCAACTCACGACCTCCGGACGGAGCTTAATCGCCGTTACCATCAACAAGATGGTCGTGTCCATATCGAACGCGCTCGCGAAAGGCGAGAGGCTCGGGACAGTCCTGCTCCCGAGGGAGTAGGAGGAGGTTGTTCTGCCCTGGCCATGCACCTACGCATGGTCAGATGGCCACAAAAGTTCCGGCCTCACGTGCCGGAGAAATTTGACGGGACTATCAATCCCGCTGAGTTTCTCCAAATCTACTCCACCGTAATCCTTGCGGCCGGAGGCAATGAGGCCGTAATGGCCAACTACTTCCCCATGGCTTTGACTGGGACCGCCAGGTCCTGGTTCATGAGCCTTCCGCCCGACTCCATCAACAGTTGGGCGGAACTGTGTCAACAGTTCACCGCCAATTTCGGGAGTTCATACACCCGACCAGGCACCGAACTAGACATTTTTGCTATCAAGCAGAAGGGGGGAGAATCCTTGCGATCCTTCATCCAGAGGTTCTCCCAGGTACGAAACACTATTCCTTCTATCTCCAACGCCTCTATTATTGAGGCATTTAGACAGAGCGTACGATACAAGAAGATGCTGAAGAAGCTGGCGACCAAGGAGATCAACAGCGTCACAGAGCTCTTCAGCTTGGCAGACAAATGCGCCAAAGCTGCGGAGGGCCGTGAAATGCACTCCCAACCACCTCCGGAGGACAACAAAAAAATCCTCCAAGGGTGAGGCCACTACCTCCGGGAGTGGCAAAAAGAAGAAAAAGTCCAACGACAATGTAAGGACCGAATGCCCAAGAGGGGGGGGGTGAATTGGGCTTTCTTCGAAAAATTCTAAGCAATGAAACTTAATTTCTAAAGCCCAATTCCCTACGCGACTATCTATGCATTCTAGTAGATAAAAACTTTGCGGAATATAGAATGCATAAAAGAAAGGGAAGGAGAAGGATGCAAACTCCCGAGGAGACAAGGATTTATCCCGTGGTTCGGCAAGATCGTGAAGATCTTCCTACATCCAAGTTGTGGCACCCACCAAGGGTTTTGCCACACCCACGTCACCGAGACAAGGGGTCTTCACTATTCCTCTCCATTCGCCTCCTTGGCAAGGTGGAGCTCAAGCCTTGTACAACTTCGACCTTCCGGGCTTCCACACACGCCTTGGCAAGCTCCGGAAGTCTTCTCACGGTTACAACACCAAGGGCACTCCCTTGAGGCTCTCACACTATCCTAGAGAGTCCACTCACACAGAATGGTGGCACACAAGCTCTCTCTCTAGCTAGTTCTAGCCTAAACCTTGGTGTATGGATGATCGAAATGGTGTGGAAGTGATTGCTCTTGGCCTTGAACACTTGTGGATGTGTGGATAGCTTCTGGTGATCAAGACTTGACGAAATGACAGGGTTAGGGGGTATTTATAGCCAGCCTCCCCGAAATAGCCGTTGGAAAAGTAGGCTGACAGAACTTTACTGTGAACACCGGATGATCCGATGTCTCCCCTTTAGTTATCATCGGTCTAATTACTTTGGCTGACGTCATTGTGTCAGATATCACTACAACAATCTCGATAATAGACGAGGGCCGAAAACCGTCGTCAATAAGCTAAAACCGTCGTCTATAAAGAATAGACGACGGTTTTTCCTTATAGACGACGGTTTCCGGCCGTCAACGTTTATTAGTCAACTATAAGATTATAGACGACGGTTACCGTCGTCTATAAAATAATTGACGACGGTGCTCACTGGCCGTCGTCAATAACCACAGACGGCCACGTGGCACCGGATGGAGGTTATAGACGACGGTCTGTTGAAACCGTCGTCTATTGTTGAACCAATAGACGACGGTGCCGCCGGAACCGTCGTCTATTGATGAACTTGTAGACGACGGCCTTACAGAAACCGTCGTCTATAAGTGACCTAATAGACGACGGTACAGCAAAACCGTCGTCTATTAGATTTCTAATTTTTTTTAAAAAATTAAAAATAGTACACTGGCTCGATGGCCAGATCACACAGGCAGCAGGATACAAATATACAGATCAGCAAGACAGAAATACACACAAAAGCACATAAACTCTACACATAAACTCTTCACGAGTCCGGGAGCCACAATCATCAAAGTTTACATAAGCATACACAAGAAACACTCTCGAAACCTCGTAGCCGCCGACCGAACTTTGCCTTCTTTCCTTGCAAAACAACATTCAAAGAAAAACATCTTATATCAGGGTGAGCTAATGGAGGCAAAGAGAGTAATAGAGTCAAAGTTCAAGGATCTTGCAAACATAAATAAGATGTGTGACCAAGTAAAAGACTACCTAACAAATGCATATATCTAACATCCCAAAATGTAAAGAAGATAAGTAAAAGACTATCAAGTCTAGCAAACTCAAGAACAAAGTTGAATTCTATGGCATCATTCGACTCATGTATTGAAGCACAAAAATCTAAAGCTACATCTACACTAAGAAAAGGCGAAGAACCACTACTTACCATCATTTCAAGAGCCGCCGCCGCTACCCCGTCCGCTGCCATCGGAGTTCAGAAAGTCGTCCTCCCGCCCTTGTCCAAAAGCAGGAGTTTGGGGCGACGGAGTTTGAGCCTGCGTCCTCGATCCCTGTCAAGTGCAAGTTGAGTACAAAAATGCATATTTTACTAAATTTGAACAAACTTAACTAACTTAAGGACTTTTTGTACCTCTGCTCCCGTCGTCGGCATAGGTGGCATCTCCATCGGTGGCGGCGCCCACTGCGGAAAGGCAGCAGGCTGTCCTGCTGCTATAGCCTGCAAATACAAAGGAAATCATTATACAAGTCATTTATATATTAAAAATGTTATGTACAATTATCAAAACATACCTGCATGGCAGCTTGCCACTGTAGCATGAACGAGGTTTGATACTCGTCTCTAGCCCGAAGCGCCGCAGCCTGCATCTCGTCTCTAGTCCGAAGCGCCTCGTCCCTACTCCTGAGTGCTTCTTGCGTCCTCTGGAGCTCCTCACGAACGCTCTGAAGCTCCAGATCTCGACTTGTGTGGCTGCTGCTGGAGCCGGCATACTGCGATGAAGAGGCTCTCGAGCAAGCTCGCGCCTGCCTCGAGTCAACCGCTCCATCGAGGACGCCTAACCTGCACGACGGAGTAAGATTATCAGTATCTTATATCTCAAACTTCATGATAGTAAACTGAAAACAACAAAACTTACCGTCCGTGAGGTTTACCGCCACCGCTTCCATAAACGGCTTCGAGGACGACAGGAGCGCCCAACCAATCATAACCCTCGCCTCGAAGCTTTTGCACCTCCTCTCGGTACTTTGCCTGCAAATAGAGGAACATAATCTCAATATCATTAATAATTAAAGACAATTCAATTAACATTACAAAATAACTCACCACATGCTGAGTCGACTTCTGGGAAGACAGCTGGTCAGGCTGCGACGGGTCACTTCCCAAATGACCCCTCACCCACACCTCCATAGGTGCTGGCTCCCGACCGGTCTCACGCTCCTATCGTTACATGTTAGAACAATGATGTATTATAAAATCACTTAAATAGAATTTGAATCACACTTACCATCCGTTTAGCAAGACGTACGAAGCCGTCCCCACCCAAATGGTGTTTCCCGTCCGTCCCTCTACACTCGCGACGGGTTTTAGAGACGTCCTGGAAGCCCTGGCTCGCCCAACGGGCACACAGAGCACGGTACGCGTCCGGACGAGTGTCCAGCCACGCTACGCTGACCTGAATGAAAACATTGATCACAATCGTATAATAAAGCAAAGTAAAAATAAATACAGTACCTCTAAGTATTGCGCCTCAGTGAGGTACTTGTCCGCCACGTCCCTGAACTGCCCCGGCTCACCCTCGTCCGGATGCAGCTTGAAGTACGACTTCGTAGCTTGAATCCGAGCAGTCGAGAGTGACTGCGTCACGCACTTCCTTGAGACGTTATGGAAGACGAGACGTGCCTGATCCAACTGTGACGCCTCGTCCTCCAAACGGTAGCGTGCCTGAAGAAGAAACATACAAGTAAATGTATATAACCCATAATAGATTGATTATTACTATACAAATATTCTTAATTCTTACCATGAAGTCGTGCCAGACAGCCTCCTGGTGGTTGCCGTAGGCAACGTCCTGGGCCGTAGCATAATCGTCCCAAGAAGTAGCGGCAGCTCCGTTCACTACACCGGGGTAGTGCAAACGGACAAGACGACCAAGGACACCGTTTACCTGCTGGTGGTGTCCCTGACCCGTGAAGGAACAGTCATACCAAGACCTGGTACATGATTCTCAATTAATACATATAGTTAAGTCTAAGAATATCTATATTGACTCGTTACAAATTTACTTACCTGTCACCAACCGGACGAATAACAATCCGATCATCTGGATTTGCAGGAGCCGGAGGAGGAGCCACGTAGTGCGTCTTCCTACGTCGTGGCTGTGGAACCTCCGAACCCGCCTCCGCAGCAGCCTCAAAAGGAGCCTCTGAAGTAGGCTCCAAAGGAGCCTCAGAAGTAGGCTCCAAAGGAGCCTCAGAAGTAGGCTCCAAAGGTGCCTCCAAGGAACCCGTAGCCTCGGAGTCCTCAAACGTAGAGTCATCCTAACAGTTTTAAAGATTTGTATTATTAATAAAGAATTACTTGTATAATTTTTGTAATTAGATATCATTTACCTGCGGCGAACACTGTGACGGCTCTGGTAAAGAGGACCTCAACTGAGTCCGTCTACTCCCGCTAGACTGACTGCCCGAGAAGACAGAGTCTCTGTCCGCCCTCGGGGGCAGTAAGCCTCGTGCTCGTGACTCCCGTCGTCTGCTACTCGACGACATCCTGTTGAAAGTACAATTTGCTAATGAACTTCAAGAAAAAATATAGAAAAGAAAAGAAGAGATGATTGATACGTTACTTGTACTCAATTTTCAAAATTCATCAATGTCACGATCATGTACTCTACTTCTTAAACCGGACCATCGATCCTGTGTCGTTGTTGTTGTTTGACGTTTTCGTTTTCGCATCTCACGAGTCTCTACATCTTCTGCATCTCCAACTAAGTCATCGAGTCCTAAACCAGGCTCGACGACAAAAGAGTTCGGCAACTCTTCTTCTTGGTAAACAACATCAACCTCATCAACGTACCCAGAATTATCTGGTGTATATAACCGCTCACGAGGATTCACTTTGTGTACAACCCACCAAGCTTTAAGCTTTTCACATGGATAATGTAGATAATACACTTGCTCGACTTGGTGTGCTAGTACGAATGTGTCGAACCCTCGAAGTCGTTCCTTGTGTTTGACTTCTACCATGCCAAATTGATTTTCTCGAATTCCATTGTTATGATCGAACCAATCACAGTCAAAGAAGACTACTTTAAGGACTTTATTCCCGGCAAAACTGAATTCAAGGATTTTTTTAATAATCCCATAATAATTGGTTTCACGTCCTTCGGCATCAACGGCCCTAGTCACAACTCCAGTATTAGAAGTTGCCCTTAGAGGACGAAGAGCTTCAAATTCAGCTGATCGGAATCGGAACCCATTGACATCGTATCGACCAAAGCTTTTAACTTTGATTGATCCGTATGACAGTTGGCGCAAATCTTCATGGACATCAGCTTGTTTTGTGCACTGTCCAACATATGAAGTTTATTTTCAGTTACAACATATCACATAATTACTAAGATAAACAAGATAAGAGAACATTACATGATTTCGGAACCAAGTTTGGAAGTTAGGCCCTCCATTTACTCCATAATGACGCATAGATTGTACTTGCTTGCTTGTAGGTTGCTGCCTAGATTTCCAATTTTGTTGATCAAACTCACTAAATAAGAAAAAAATATGATGATTAGCACATATGTGTACACGATAATTAGTATAGACATCGAACAAACACTTACTGAAAATATTTGTCCATCCCGTCTATGTTAGCGTACATGTAGAGCAAAGCAGCTGTCTTTTGATCTGTTGAAGCATCGTAGCTCGTGCTTGAACCAACAGTGGTGCCTCTTGTTTGAAAAATGTTAAGGTCGCTACAAGGAGATTGTTCATCCATATTGTACCGCAACGTGGAAGCATTAATGTTGTTATGTTCTGCGAAATAGACACTTGAAAAGTATCCTACTTCTTGAAGTGTAAATGCTTCAGCGATACAACCTTCAACCCTTGCCCTATTGCGAACCATTGGTTTCAGACATCTAAGTGCTCTTTCAATATGGTACATCCATCGATACTGAACAGGACCACCAACTTTAGCTTCATACGGAAGATGGATTAGAAGGTGTTGCATTGGGTTGAAGAAACCTGGAGGGAAAACTTTTTCCATCTTACATAAAAGCACTGGTATCTCTCTTTCCAACTTCTCCATCATCTCCTTTGAGATTTCTTTAGCACAAAGTTGTCTATAAAAATAGCTGAGTTCGGCTAATACCTTCCAAACTGCATCATCAAGGTACCCACGAAACATAACCGGCAGAAGTCTTTCCATGATTATGTGATAATCATGACTCTTCAACCCGGTAAGATTTCCAGTCTTAACATTCACGGCTCTTCTCAAACTAGCAGCATAACCGTCTGGGAATTTCAACTTTTTCAACCACCTGAAGACTTCTTTCTTTTCTTTTGGTCGAAGACAGAACGAAGCACGTGGTTTGCCACCAGCTTCGGAGAGCTCAAGAGTTGGACGGTTACAAATCTCTGCCAAATCCTTTCGAGCTTTTATATTGTCTTTTGTTTTACCCGTCATATCTAAACAAGTGCTTATGATGCATTCGCCCATGTTACGTTCTTGGTGCATGACATCAATGTTATGCATTAGAATTAAGGACTTCACATACGGTAGCTCCCATAGTGCACATATGTGAGTCCAATTATGCTCTTCTCCGTAACCAACAAAGTATCCAGGACGAGCTTCATCTTGCACTAGCTTGTTCAACCCTTCCGCAATCTCCGAACCGTTGAGACGGCGCGGTGGTCCCTTTTTTACAACGGTATCCTTCCTGAAGGCATTTTTTTGTTGCCTGAACACGTGATTTGGCGGTAACCATCGTCTATGACAATCAAAGTAGCATATTTTGCCACCATGACTTAGACGAAAACATTCCGTGTCCGAAGCACATATCGGACATGTCAAGCGACCATGAGTGCTCCAACCAGAAAACATGCCGTAAGCGGGGAAATCATGAACAGACCATAAGTAAGCGGCTCGAAGGTTGAATTTTTGTTTTTTGTAAGAGTCATACGCTTCGATACCTGTCCATAACATTTTCAACTCCTCAATTAACGGCTGCAACATCACGTTCAGTCGTGAACCAGGATGATCCGGTCCTGGTACAATAAGGCTGAGGAACATGAACTCATACTTCATACAAAGAGATGGTGGCAAGTTGTACGGAATAACGAACACAGGCCAACAAGAGTACGGTGTGGCGTTTGTACTGAACGGTGAGAAGCCATCTGTCGCCAACCCGATGCGAATATTTCTCGCATCCTTGGCGAAATCTGGATCGAAGCGGTCAAGCGCCTTCCATGCCTCACCGTCAGACGGGTGCACCATCATTGCATTGTTCTCACGTACACCTTCTTTGTGCCACCTCATGTGTCTAGCTGTTTTCTTGGAGAGAAACAAACGCTTCAGTCTGGGTGTGACTGGCAAGTAGCGAAGCTGCTTCTGTGCGACTTCAGTCATTACTTTTGCACCGTCCTCATTAACAACTTCAACAAATCTCGCTTTATCACATTTTAAGCACTTGTTCTCATTGGCATGCTCCTTCCAGAAAAGCATGCAGTTGTCGGGACACATATCAATCTTCTCATATTTCATTCCAAGACCAGAAATCAATTTCTTAGACTGATACATATCTTTAGGCAGTTTATGGGGATGTGGAAAGGCATTGCTGATCAAGTTGATGAGTTCGTTGTAGCAGTTGTTAGAAAAGAAATACTTAGATTTAATTGCCATAAATCTAGTCATGAAAGTGAGGACTGTCATTGTTGTGTTTGCATGCAACGGCTCTTCTGAAGCTTTGAGAAGCATGTAAAATGCTTCAGCCTCTGTTGTAGGAGGATCCTCTGTCAATTCAGGATTTATGGCCTCAAGCATCTCATCCATCCTATCGACCCCTGTGTTGTCATCCACATCTAGATCTTCTACGACTTGTGAAGGTGTCTCACCGTGAAAAGTCCACACCTCATAACGTTGCATGAAACCATTTCGACACAAGTGAAACGTCAACGTCACTTTGTCAAAACACTTCGCATTCTGACATTTCATACATGGGCACCGCACCTTACTGTTGTTTGACAACGAGAAAGCTCGTTCTATGAAACCATTTGTCTTGGTGAACCAATCTTCTGAGTGTCTACCATCCTTTTTCCAACCAGTATACATCCAACTGCGGTCTTCAGCCATTTTTCAGAGTACACCTTTTGAAACAGATAAATACTTATTAGTTTCATTGTTACGTTATGTCACGGCCCTACAACCTAGGCAGATAGATCCTAAACCCACCCAAGAGTGACCGAGCGGAGCGTGCTCATGACGAGACGCGTGATCCGGATTCGAACGAAATTTCGGCAGCATAACCCCGCTGTTCTCCACTGCACGCCCAGAAATGGTGCAGCAGAGAACAACAGGGTTATGCCGTCGAAATCTCGTCCAAATCCGGACCCGCGACTCGTCACAAGCCACGCCCCCTCGGTCACTCTCAGGCTGTCCAAAAAGGGACAATTCCGAACCTCCACGTCTCACATGCCAATGGCATGTGAGACGTGACGATCCGAAACGGGTAACACATTGCTATAGGTTACGTTGCTCATTTTCAATTTCAAGTAATTTAAGAGAGAGGAAAGAACGAGAGAAAGAGTGAGAGGAAAGTTAATCGCAGGTCCAGCTCCACCATCCACGCAATCGCGGGTCATTGACGTCATCACCAACCCGTTCGCTTCTGTGCCACCTTTATGAATAACTTATCACTACAACAGTCTATACGACACGAACGCATTTATTGCGTGTCGTGCCGTGTCTGGTCGGGCCAGGCCAGCCTGAAACAATAATATTTATTTGGGGAAAGGGTCATCACGTCAGAACAACACCAGATCTACGACAACAAAAACGAAGCACTAGAAACACGTAGAGATCAAAACGAAATCCATAAAGACGAGGAGATGCGAGGAGCTAGAAGCGCAGCCGCAAATGGAGTTGAGACATCGTCGAGGAGTCCTGGTTTATATAGGAAGCCACGAGTGCCCGCGGATGAAACCCTAGCTCCCGCGGCCGTGATGAACGGTCGGATACAGAAGACCACGTTGCCCCGGAAGATTCTAGAGTGGCCTGGGAGAAGTGGCCCGCGGCGGCGTTAGTTTGGGCCGCATCTTAACCAATCTAGGCCCAGTGTGTGCCCATTTCATCTTTAGATCCATGCTAGGTCTTCTCTCTGGACTCTGAATGAGTCAGCGATGGTAGCGCGAGAATCGGTCACGCCCACGCCCGTGCATGGCGTGCACGATGCCACGTGAAGATATAGCAGCGTGAGATGCGGTTGCATGGAGCCGTCTAAGCCAAGCGATTCCGCACGATGCTACAGTACTTTGGAATCCAAGTATGCGATTCCTCTTCCTGAAAGACGTCAATCGTGCAAATCTAATCGTGTGAAACAACCAACGTACGGGCATTCAGAACGCGGTACCGTATACTGTACTGGGCAAAGAATGCAGTTGTGTAAACAAAAATGACGAGAAGCAGAACCACGATCTACTACATTTACAAGATATCAAAAGCTTTCCACGAAAAAGAATTATTTTATTGAATGGACAATTATCAACAATAAGTGACAATTAAACCTTGCTGCATGTAGTATATCTATAATTAACTAACCCAAACTGCTAAATCAATGGACAAATGATCCATTAAATCACCGTATATACGCGGTACCGTATATGTAGCATCTAGCTAGCATTTGAAACTACAATTTGAATCAATTAAATCACATGAATCAAACATTTGAATCAATTAAATGACTTCAATCAATTGGTAAGAGGAGAGAAGTGGGGATACTCGGAGGTGGAGCTCGGTGCCGACGGGGGAGGAGCCGCGGGGGCGACGGCGGCGCGTGAGGCGCGGGGGGAGACGACGGCGCGCCTCCCGGAGGCACGGCGGCGCGCAGACCGGCGGCGACGGCGGCGCGGCGACGCGCCCAGCGCGGGGGCGACGGCGGCGCACGACACGGAGAGGGCGGCGCGGGGCTGCGGGAGGAGGAGGAGCGGCGCGGCGGCGCGGGGGGCGGGAGGAGGAGCGCGGCGCGGCGGGCGGGGGGCGCGGCGTGGTGCGGAGGCGCAGGGCGGCGGAGCGCGGCGCGGCGGAGCACGGCGCAGGGCGGCGGGGCACGGGCCAAATGAGGGCGCCGCGCGGCGTATAAACCTCCCAATAGACGACGGTGTGGAGAAACCGTCGTCTACAAAGACTTGGGCCGACCTAGGTTCTGGCCCATTACTTATAATAGACGACGGTGACCTAAAACCGTCGTCTATAAAGTATTAATTGACGACGGCTAGGACCACCGTCGTCCGTTACGACTCGGGTGGGCCCTGTTCGCACTGTAATAGACGACGGTGTCCTTGAACCGTCGTCTATTACGGCTAATAGATGACGGTTAGTACTCACCGTCGTCTATTAAGTCTTTATTGACGACGGTGACATTTAGCCGTCGTCTATAAATTTAAAGACGACGGCACCGTCGTCTATAACTTTAGCCGTCGTCTATTTTCGTGTTTCCTGTAGTGTATGACCGTTGTTAGACCGATGTTGCCCCTGTCTTCTCATCGGATGATCCGGTGGCTCTTCCTCCAGAATTTGCTTAATCTTGATGCCTACTGGAGTGATCGACCGATGTGTGTAAGTCTGCACATCGGATGATCCGGTGCTTCACTTGGTCCAATGGTATTGCAAACTGTACTGATGGACCGATGTCACTGAGCCATTCACATCGGATGATCCGGTGAGTACATTTGTCTGATGTCTTCTTCTTCAGTTGAACCAACTCGACCGATGTGTACATTTCTGAAATCATCGGTTGATCTGGTGAGTTGATTTTGTTTGCTTCGAGTTGTTTTGAGTGAATCTTTTGTGTCTTGCTCAGATGACCTCTTAGACATTTATTCCACAAGGGTCTCCGATGATCTTCAGGCATTGTATGTTGTCAACTTATGGTTGAGTGACTTAGACATAAGAGCCTTCACTTCTTGTCTTTATCTCATTGATTTGATCTAAAAAGTTGATTGTATATGGGTCTCCAATGACATATTCATTTCATTTTATTTAGGACTATGGGGACCTTGCATTCACAAATTCATTAGTAAAGTTCAATGGTTGTCATTAACCACCGAAACCATACTTCATGGGGGGCCTAGATGCTTTCAATCTCCCCCTTTTTGGTGATTGATGACAACACAATAATCAAAGCGCAATAGTAATGAATTTGATAGAATGAACCTTAAAGAATATGCAATGAATACATGGTGTCACACTTGAAGCTTAAGCATCAATTAATAACTCAAGTGTGAGAAATAAGTGATCATAAACATAGATAAACACCAAATGAACCCAATCGATTAATAAATCATGGAAATAAGTAGCAAATGAGTAGCAAACACACCAAATGAGCAAACACACTGAATTACAAGAATGTTAAACGATAAACTCCAAAATACAAAAGATAACAAATAACTCAAAAGACGGACTCCCCCTAAGACTAAGACACTCCTCCCCCTGACTCTCTAACTCTTCTCCCCCTTTGGCATCAAGACACCAAAAAGGGATCCGAGTGCCTAAGGATCCTGAGTGTTGGGCGCGATGACGAACTGGTCACCGTCGGGAGTGCTCTCGCCGGAGCTGCTGCCTGGAGTAGCGGTGGAGGGAGCTGCCGGAGCCGTAGGAGCCACCGTCGTTGCCTGCTGTGGAGGAGCTGCTGGAGCAGGGGCACTGACGACGGAAGCCGGTGTCTGCTGAAACAGTGTCGTGGCCGGCAGCGGGGAGTGGATCGGAGCACCGGGAGCCAGAAGTGGAGACATGCTAAAGAAGGGAATCGGTGTAGAAGGAACTGGGGCCACTGGAGCGGCAGCTGGAGCCAGGACTGGAGGTGGTGGAGCAACTCCTGGCAGCTGTGACGGGAGGGCAATCCCAGTCTGGGTGTAGAGGTTGGTGATCAACCCCAGGATGCCCATCATCGCCTGCTGCGTCTGCTGCTGCTGGTCGAGAGTGCACTGGTGCATCTGGTCGATGAGCCCCGTCAGCCTGTTAGTGTCTTCACGCCTCTCACGGGCGATCTGACGCTGCATCTCTTACTGGTGCTGCTGGAGCTCAAGGAGACAGGCAGCCTGCTCCGCTCGGGCCTGCTCGGCTGCCAGCCTGTCCAGACGCTACTGTTCAACCATCTGCTGGAGGAGCGATGTCAGCTCTGACAGCTGCGTGACCTGCGCCTCAGTGACGGGAGGTGGAGTAGGTGGTGGCACTGTAGAGCCTCCAGCCTCCGTGTTGTGCTGCCTGGGTGAGGGCGGAGGAGGGAAGTACTCCTCGACACTGTCGTCGGTGTCGCTCTCCGACCAGATATGCTACAAGGCCTCCCCCTGAGCCTCAGCCTCAGCAAGCCTCTCATCCTCCTTCTCTAAGTCAGACCAGTCCTCCTCAGACAACCAGGCCCTGACCTGACGCTCAACTGGACGGCCAAGGCGGCGGTCTCCAGGAGCTGGGGCACGGTAGTGACCGAACCGTGTCACACTCTCGTGAGTGAGACGGTCGTGCACTGCGGACCCCTCGGGAACCATCATGGTGAGCAGGTAGCTGATCCAGTGTCCATATACGAGCTGCCTCATCATGCCCACCCCGTCTGTGATCACATCCTCCATCTCGCATATGAGGACGTCCACGATGTCAAACTCCATCTCGTTCATGATGTAGAACAGGAGAGTCTGCTGAAGGCTGGTGAACCCCTCCAAGTAGCCAGACCTCAGTAGGAGCGTGCGGCGCAAGGCGAGGTGCACTGTGCGCGCAACTGGAGTCAACAGAGCTGGTACTCTTGGCTGGTCAGGAGAGAAGGTGGGACCGAACAAAGAGCGAATCTCCTCCAACGGTGGTGCCACTCCTCCAGTGAGCGGTCTCCTCGGTGGATCTGCCTGACCGTAGACCCTCTCATGCACGCAGGTGTCGTGCAAGTCCACTCCCAGCAGTTGTGTCAATGTCTGTCTCGTCAGGTGGTAGTGCTGACCCATGAACATGAAGTCAATCGATCTTCTGCCCTCAGAGACGTAGAGGGTGGCGTAGAACACGCGTACCCAATCCTCCACGTAGGCACTCCACTCATAGGCCATCAGATGCACCAAACCTCGGTACCTCTCAAAGTAAGGACGGATCTCTGTCCCTGCTGCCAAAGCTAGCTGTTCCCAATCCAGATAATTGTGTTGAAACAGCTTGTGTCCTCGACGCCTGTAGGTCTCGTAGAGAGACAACTGGGTAACAGTCCAGAAGCGACTATCCACCAGAGCCTCTTGGGGCTGCAGGTACCACTCCTCAAGCAGCAAACTCCATATGAGCTTGCGAAGCTGCTTGGCCTTCATCTTCCGGTAGTCGGTCAACCGGACTCCTTCAGCGACATGGACAGTGGTGTCCATCTCGTAGACAGCATGCTGGGCCTCCCTGTCCTCACGACGGCCGGCAGCCGTCGGTCTCGGACGAGGAGCAGCCTCAGTGTGACCCCCACGTGTCCGGGCTGAGCGCCGGCGGACGAGAGGCTCAACCAGCTCCTCTTCGGCCTCGGAGTCGTCAATCACAGGAGGCTGCCTCGGACGAGCCTCACGGATCCTCAGCGACCCCCCTCGGCCACGCTCACGCTCCTCGGCGGCGGGAGCGGCCATCAAGGCCTTCTTCTCCTCCTTTGATAACTTTTGCTTCCTCGCGGCCGGCTCCGCGATGGCCTTGCCCTTGTTCTTCTTGTCGCGAGCCATCGCGATCACGCGATTGCACGGAGTCGACGACGGGACGTGGAGATCAACGGGCCGGGAAACCCTAGCGACGGGGTGGGGACCGGAGATGGCGGCGTCGCTTGGGTGGAGGCGCGGTGGTGGCTAGGTAAAGCGGCGGCGACAGCTTGGTGGAGGCGAGTAGCGGCGAGTGGCGGCGGCGCCGGTGTGCAACGCGTGGATGGAGGCGGCGGCGCTGGTGTGCGGCGCGTGAATGGAGGCGGCGGCGCTGGCGTGCGGCGCGTGGATGAAGGCAGCGGCGCGGCGAGCAGCGGCGGCGCTGTGGTGATGGCAGCGGCCGGAGACGGCGGCGGCGGCCTGTGGGCGGCGGCGGCGGCGTCCGGCGGCGGTGGAGGTGGCGGCACGGCGAGAGGGAGGCGGTGGAGGCGTCGGGATTGGGAGAGAGGAAGGCGAAGGGGTACGACCGGTTTAAGTAGTGGGTCCCAAACCCTAGCCGATTTTTTAACACTGGATGGACCGATGTTAGAAGGGATATACATCAATCGAATGCCACAGTAAGGATATTCAAAAAGTTGCTGTTGATATCGGATGGACCAACGTTTAGGGTTTTGATCATCGGTCGAATGGCACAGTGAGGGTGTTCAAAAGAGGAATGTTGACACCGGATGGTCCGACGATGGGAGAGGTAGCATCGGTGGAATTGACTGCAGTTCCAGAATTTGTACACATCGGATGGACCGATGTTTTTCAGAATGAACTCGTCGGTTGAATTGAGATACTGACTGAACTGGCCCTTGGAGATTGAACATCTATTGGTCCGATGAGGGATTGACCTAGGCATCAGATAATCCGATGACTACAGAACAATAACATCCCATATATGTCCTTCGACCAACAAACAAGGAAAGAGAAACACATGTCTTAGGATTTTTTGGGCAACCCCTTACCCCTCAAAAATGCTAATATGCCAATAACTTGGCTAGGCCTTAAGGCAAATGGAACAACGAGAGAAATAGGAGGAAAATATCCAAATAAAATGTAAGGACCATGCTTTGTGAGGTAGAGTATGAAGACTTCTATATCTTTAAAGCATGTTCCTCTAGGCATTAACACACCTAACATTTTGTTCTTTCCACCTTATGTGAGTTGAGATATTGCATTTCAAACAAGTCTCCTTCTCATGAGGTGGGTTCCCCTTTGTGACAATCTACCGTATGCAATGCCAAACAAATTATAGTGCAAGAAATTTAAATATGAGTGCAAGTCTATATGGCAGGCATCATGCAAGACATAAAGTAAATCTATCTTGCCAAGTTTGAACCTTTCAAAGGCTTCTTCAGGGAGATCTACTCTCCAAGCCTTGGGAAAACCCAAAAGAACCACCATCCCAATCTAACCCTAGCTCACCCCTATCCTTTGAGAGTTAGGCAAGACCTATATGATGTGCATTCTTACATGATCATGGCAACTTGCATGACGTTTGATGCATCTAGCACATTTAATTCACTCCTTAGCCTAGAAAAAGTTTTCTCATCAAGTGGTTTAGTGAAGATATCCGCCAATTGTTCTTCGGACCTAACACCTCTCAAAGAGATGTCTCCCTTAGCTTCATGTTCCCTTAAGAAATGATGGCGAATATCAATGTGCTTAGTGTGGGAGTGTTGAACGGGGTTTTTAGCTATCTTAACCGCACTTTAATTGTCACAAAGGAGAGGCACACAACCAAATTTAATTCCAAAGTCCAAAAGGGTTTGCTTCATATAAAGAATTTGGGCACAACATGCACCGGCCGCAATGTATTCCGCTTCCGCCGTGGACAAAGCGACGGAATTTTGCTTCTTGCTTGACCAAGAAACTAAGGAACGCCCAAGCAAGTGGCACCCACCGGAGGTACTCTTGCGATCCACGCGGCATCCGGCAAAGTCCGAATCCGAGTATCCCACAAAATGGAATTTTGCACCTTTAGGGTACCACAAGCCCACGCTAGGAGTATGCTTAAGATACCTAAGTATCATAAAGACCGCCTTCCTATGCGATTCTTTAGGTGCCGCTTGAAAGCGAGCACACAAGCATACACTAAACATGATATCGGGCCTAGATGCGGTAAGGTAAAGCAATGAACCAATCATAGAACGGTAGTTAGATTGATCAATAGGTTTACCATCCTTATCCGCGTCGAGATGACAATTGGTTGCCATTGGAGTGCTTCTTGAGCTACAATCTCTCATCTCAAATTTCTTCAAGAGGTCCTTGGTGTACTTCTCTTGATAGACGAAGGTCCCCTCTTGAAGTTGCTTGATTTGAAATCCAAGGAAGAAGTTGAGCTCTCCAATCATTGACATCTCGAATTCACTAGACATCATTTTGCCAAACTCATGGCTAAAAGCTTTGTTAGTTGAACCAAAAATAATATCATCAACATAAATTTGACAAATGAACAAATCTCCGTGATGTCCTTGGTGAAGAGTGTGGTGTCCACCCTCCCGATCTTGAATTCTTGCATGATGAGGAAATCCCGTAGTCATTCGTACCACGCCCTAGGTGCTTGCTTGAGCCCGTAGAGCGCCTTGTGCAACCTATACACATGATTAGGATTCCTCGGATCTTCAAACCCGGGAGGTTGTTCAACATAAACAAGCTCGTTAATGTAACCATTAAGAAAGGCACTTTTCACATCCATTTGGTAAAGTCTAATACTATGATGTGGTGCAAAAGCAAGAAGTATACGGATGGCTTCTAGCCGGGCGACCGGGGCAAATGTCTCCCCAAAATCTAGTCCTTCAACTTGTGAGAACCCTTTGGCCACAAGTCTTGCCTTGTTGCGGACCACAACGCCATTCTCGTCTTGCTTGTTACAATACACCCACTTTGTTCCGATGACGTTCTTGTCCTTGGGTCGCTCCTCCAACACCCAAACTTCATTGCGGATGAAGTTTTTGAGTTCTTCTTGCATGGCCATCACCCAATTTGGGTCTTGGAGCGCTTCCTCAATATGAGTGGGTTCTACACACGAAACAAACGAGTAGTGCTCACAAAACGAAGCAAAGTGGCGAGAACGTGTACTTACACCCCTTGACGGACTTCCAATGATTTGGTCCATTGGATGCGCCTTGGAGATGCGTCCATGCCTCATCAGTGGTTGTGAAGCACTTGGCAATGGTGATGCGTGTTGCTCCTCTTGTGGTTGGACTTGATCATGGACTTCTTCTTCTTCTTGATGTTGTTGTGCTTGTGAGTCTTGAGTCGGCAATGGATCATCCTTCTCTTCTTCGTCAACTTGAGGCGCCATAGAGGTGTTATTGTTGGAACTTGAGGCTCCCCCTTGATCATGGCTCTCCTCAACTTTAGGCTTGATGTCTCCAATGGTCATGTTCTTCATGGCTTCTCGTAGAGGCTCATCATCTATTTCATCATGACCAAAACTCTCCTCTTGGGAGCCATTAGTCTCATCAAACTCAACATCACAACTTTCCTCAACTAAACCGGAGGTTTGGTTGAATACTCGATATGCTTTTGAGTTTGATGCATAACCAAGGAATATACCAACATCACATCTTCTTTCAAACTTACCGAGCCTTTTCTTGCGGTAGATGTAGCACTTGCATCCAAAGACTCGAAAGTAGGAGATGTTGGGCTTTCTCCCAATGAGAAGCTCGTACGGGGTCTTTTGAAGTAGGCGATGTAGGTAGACCCTATTTGCGGCATGGCACACCGTGTTGATTGCTTCGGCCCAAAACTTCTCCGACGTGCCGTAGTCATCAAGCATTGCTCTTGCAAGAGTGATGAGTTTCTTGTTCTTCCTTTCAACGACACCGTTTTGTTGAGGAGTGTATGTGGCCGAAAACTCATGTTTTACTCCTTCACGGTCACACCACTCCCCAATGTTGTAGTTCTTGAATTCGGTGCCGTTGTCACTCCGGACCTTGATGATGGGAAGTTGAAATTCCCTTTGAGCGCGGTTGGCGAAGGTCTTGAACACTTCCGAAGTTTCACTCTTGTCACCTAGAAACAAAGTCCAAGCATAGCGAGAATAGTCATCAACGATAACGAGACAATAGAGGTTACCGCCAAGGCTTTGATATGTGGACGGTCCGAAGAGGTCCATGTGGAGTAGTTCAAGTGGCTTGGAGGTTGACACCATTGTCTTCATTGGGTGGTGTGAAGCAACTTGCTTCCCGGCTTGACAAGCGCTAGAAAGCTTGTTCTTCTCAAATGTGACATTCTTCACGCCGGTCACTATCCCAAGCTTGAATGACTTCTTGAGTTTGCTCATTCCAATGTGCGCTATGCGTCAGTGCCATAGCCAACCCAAGCTTGTCTTAGTGAAAAGACAAGTGGTCAAGCTAGCATTCTTGTTGGCGAAGTCCACTAGGTAGAGGTGTCCATGCCGGAATCCTTTGAAGACTATGTCTTGGCTAGTTTCACTACTCACAACAACATCATTTTTGCTAAATGTGCACGTTAGTCCAAGATCACATAGTTGTGCAATAGAAAGTAAATTGAAACTAAGTGACTTAACATACAAAACATTAGAAATAGACAAGTCATTTGAGACAACAATTTTACCTAACCCAATTACCTTTCCCTTAGAGTTATCACCAAAGGTGACTTGTTCATGATTGCCGGGGTTTTCTATGGTGTGAACATACCATCATTACCAGTCATATGTTGAGTGCATCCGCTATCGAGTACCCAATGCTTTCCTCCGGCTTTGTAGTTCACCTACACACATGAATTCAATTTTTGACTTTAGGCACCCAAGCCAACTTAGGTCCTTGTATGTGTGATACAAGTGTTTTTGGGACCCAAAGTTGCTTGGGGAGCTTCCCCTTCATGCCCTTCATGTCTTTGCCAATGAATCTAGCCTTCACCTTGCCACCTACTTTAGTTAAGAGATAATAATAATCATCGAAAGTGGATTTATAGTTAGTAGGCAATTTAGGAGAAGGTCGGTTAGGAAGAGGACACTCCCTTGTGTGGTGACCGGTGACCTCACAATGTTGGCAATAAGAACCAACTTCCTTGATGAAGCTTGTTCTTAGCTCCGGTGAGGGCACCTTTCCTTTGTTAGGTACCGGGAAGGATCCAAGTCCTCTCTTGTTGAAGGCCTTTGCTTGTTGGAAGAGAATTTCCTTGTGCTTGACTTCTCCTTTTGAAAGTCTAGCCACACTAGTGCGGAGACTCTCAATCTCCTCCAACAAGTCCTTCTCCCTAGCATTAGCTTTCAAAGGCAAAGACTTGTGCAAAGCATTAGTGGCATGAGAAGTAATGGATATCTTATCATTAAGAGTTTGCTTCTTCATATTTTTCAACTCTTTATCAAGCATGTCATGAGCAAGGTTAAGTGTTTGATGTTCTTGTATTAACTTGTTGTGCTCTTCCAAGAGTGTTTGGTGGGCTAAGTCAAGTTCATGATTATCTAACTTGATTTTAGTCTTTTCTTCCTCAATTTGCTTGACATGGGATTTGAGCGTGTCATGCTCTTTGAGTATGCTTTCATACTTGTCAAGCAAATCAAGGTTAGCACTCTCAAGTTTAGCACGAGTTTCTTCAAGCACTTTAACCTTACTCTTTTCCCTCTTAATGATAGCATGATATTCATTTATCAAAGATGTTAAATCATCGGGGGAAAGCTCATCATCGCTAGAGTCATCACATACCTTGGTGTTACCTTTAGCCATGAGGCACATGGGCGGTGGATGAAGAGGTGCATCATCATTGTTGGCGATGGCGAGGCCGGCCAAGCTTTCTTCTTCCTCTTCACTCTCTTCATCACTTGTTTCTTCGTCGGTGACCCATTCATTTGCCTCACACATGAACACTTTTTGTGGGCCATTTCTCTTCTTTGGGAAGAGCCTTGCCTTCTTGCCCTTGTCATGTTTCTTCTTCCCAAAGGATTTTGGCTTTGGTTTGGCTTCCTCTTCATCATCATCACTTCCTTCAAGCTTGCGATGCTTGCTCTTGTGGTTCTCTCTTCGTTTGTCCGGTCTTGGACAATCATAGGAGATGTGGCCTTGATCACCACAATTGTAGCATGTCTTGTGATCATCTCTCCTTGGTAGGAATGCTCTCTTCTTGGGATCAAATGTGTATCCCTTCTTGGTGATCTTGGAGTTCAAGCGTGAGAACTTCCTCATCATCAATGCAAGCTCATCATCATCATCTTCACTTGATGTTTGTTCTTCTTCACTTGAGATAGGCTCAACCACCTTCTTCTTCTTGTGGCTTGTTTTCTTGGTGGAGGCCTTTAGAGCAATTGTCTTTGATGATGATTGCTCCATCATCCCAAGGACACTCATCTCATGAGCGTGTATTTCTCCAATGAGCTCTGAAACTTCAATGTGATCAAATGACTCTTTTTGGAGCATGGAGTTGATGATGTTGTACTTTGGCTTGGGGAGGAGCATGAGGATCTTGCGGTTGATGAGTTCCTTGCCAAGAGAAGCAATGTCAAGAGCATTTATTTCTTCAATAAGCACATTTAAGCGAGAGAACATCTCATTGACATTTTCATGAGGAAGCATTTTAAATTCATCATATTTGGCTTTAAGCATGTGATATTTTAATTCCTTGACACGAGAAGAGCCCTCATGAATTTCTATTAAGCAAGCCCAAATTTCACAAGCTTTTTCCTTGCTAGCAATTCTAGAAAACACATCTTGACTAATACATTCATAGATTGCATTCCTAGCTTTAACATCCCATTTAAGTTGATCACCAACATAATTATGTTCTCCAAACCCCGCGTGGGTCGCTTCCCAAACTTCGGGAGCAATAGCCTCAAGGTAAGCGCGCATGTGTGCTTTCCAATAGGCAAAGTTCTTGCCCTCGAAGATAGGAACCGAACCCCCAACCTTGGCCATTTTAGCTCTCTAGCGGTGAAGCTAGAATGATCCTATGAGCAACCTTGCTCTGATACCAATTGTAAGGACCGAATGCCCAAGAGGGGGGGGTGAATTGGGCTTTCTTCGAAAAATTCTAAGTGAAAGTGCATCTAGGACTCCCTTGTGGGTTTTGGATGATTTATGACAAGCAATTGGGATCCTAATCCTTTTGTTGAGATGAATGCAGGAAAATGATGAAAAATGAGCAAAGTGTCAAAAAGAGGGAAATTGAGAAGGAAAATGAATTTGAGCTCAAGGAGAAGAAATTAGTAGTTTAGTATGTATGGAGTGTGTTAAGGAAACACACCCAAGATCTCAATCTCATTTAATCACACACACACAATGCACAAAGCTATACAGGACCGGACTAGTCCGATATGAGCCGGACTAGTCCGATATCTTTCTGATCCACTTCGGACTAGTCCTAGTCCTCTCCAATGCGGACTAGTCCTTAACACAATGCACAAGTCTCACAAAATCGGACAAGTCCGTTGTGACCCGGACTAGTCTGATATTCATTCTGATCCACTTCGGACAAGTCCGGTGTCTACACGGACTAGTCCGATATACACACTGATCTAAATCGGACAAGTCCTCCAAGTGCGGACTTGTCATCCCAAACACTTAGGGTTTCATTTGTCCGGACAAGTCCGATGGCAATCGGACTAGTTCGAAGCTTTCCAGTAGCGAAATCGGACAAGTTCGTTTTCAACTGGACTAGTCCGATATTCCTGGACACTTAGGGTCTGCTTCGCACAGCACACCGGACTAGTCCGGTCACCACCCCGGACTAGTCCGATCTTTCTGAACCCTAACGGTAACTTCTAGAAACCCCATATAAATAGAGGTGCACGGCCCACTTTCACCAACTCTCGAACCCTAGCGCCGTCACACCTCCCAAGAGACTCAAAAACCATCTCTCTCCACGAAATTAAGTGCAAAATCAATCAATCCATTGAAGATCACTTCTAGATCATTGGAGAGGCACTTGGCACACGATTGAGCTCTTGGTTTGAATCTCTAACACACTCTTGTATCTCAATTTGTATATTTCGAAGTGTGTTATTGGTGGTCTTGAAACTTGTAATCAAGGGAGCTCTCAACTTGTGAGATCGTCCCTTCAACTTGGTGATTTACCCCTGTGTGATTAGTGAAAGAGGATTGTCCTTCGTGGCGATCCGACGAGGGAAGGGTTGGTGAAGACCCGGTCCTTTTGTGGGCTCCTCAACGTGGACGTAGGTTGCCTTCGTGGTAACCGAACCACGGGATAAATCTTGTGTCTTGTTCGTTTGTGTTCATCATTCTAGTTGATCAACATTATCTAGGGTTTGATTCATTTTGTTGAATTCAAGTTAAATAGTTGAACAAAAATCATACTTGCAATAGAACTTGACATACAACTATTGAACTGTTATTAAAGTTTATATTTCCGCTGCAAACGTCAACGAAACAATCAAATTGACCTAACTTGATCAACCTAGCCCGTGAAATCCGGACTAGTCCGCACTTTACCGGACTAGTCCGATATATCTGGTTTTGACCTTGTTGTTGAAGTGCTACAGGAACCGAGAAAATTCAAGAAGGCCTATTCACCCCCCCTCTAGGCCTACATTCAATTGGTATCAGAGCAGGTTCTTCAAGAAAGAGTGCAACCACTCGAAGAGATCATGTCGGACATGAAGGAAGTCCAGAAAATCAACAACCAGGAAGAAATGAACAATGACAAGCACCAAAAGCTTGAAAAGTATCTCGAAGCCATTCAAGACTTCGATGATGATGATGAGGAGACATTGGAGCTGAAAGCACTCCTTAGAAAGAAAGCGCTTTCCAAAGGGAAATCTAAAGTCGAAGAAAAGAAGAAGGGGAGTAGTCACACCGACTACTCCCGATATCCTTTTAATTATGACCGTTTAAATTCTAACAGCAGTCATTATCTATCTATTTCTCTCGGAAAAGCCCCACACTTCGATGGGAGTGATTACTCCATGTGGAGGCAAAATATGAAGATGCACTTGATTTCCCTTAACCCAAGTTTATGGCATGTTGTGTGCACAGGAATAAACATCCCTGATGACGATGAAGAGCTCACGCCAAGTCAAGAGCAAGCCATCCACAGGAATGCCCAAGCCGCAGCCGTTATCACCTCATCTCTAAGTCGAGATGAATTCACAAAGGTGGACGGATTGGAAATTGCCAAAGAAACCTAGGACACACTACAGACAGCACATGAAGGTGACCGACATGTGCGGGAGGCAAAGATTGAAATGATTGAAGGCGAACTAGGAAGGTCCGCGATTGAGGAAGATGAGTCTCCCCAGGACATGTACAACAGACTGAAGACTCTTGTGAACAAGGTTCGATCATATGGGAGCAAAAAGTGGAATGACCACGAGGTTGTAAACCTCATCCTTAGAGCCTTTATGCCTCGCAACGTCACACTTTTCTCTATGATCCGAGAGAGTCCCGGGTACAAGAAAATGACTCCGGATGAACTGCTTGGCAAAATCATCAACTTTGAGATGATGGAGAAGCAAGCCAAGCACGTAAAAGAAATAGCCGACCTCACATCAGCCAAGAAGAAGGGAGTTGCCCTAAAGTCCTCACTCAAGCCTCTATCCAAAGAAGCAAGAGAAGCACAACTTGAGGAGGACAGAGATGATGAAAGCAGCGAGCTGGACGAAGAAGATATGATTTTGTTCATGAAGAAGTTCAAAAGAATTATGAAGAAAAGACAAGGAACAAAATCGAGTGAAGGAAAATACAAGGAGAAGACAAAGCCGAAGATGAGGCGGGCATGCTATAATTGTGGTGAGTACAATCACTTTATAGTCGATTGCCCGTATGAGGACAACAAGAAGAAGAGTAAAGAGTCCAAGCCTCAACCGAAGAAATTCTTCAAGAAGAAGAAACAAGCTGAACAAGCACACATCGGAAAGGAGTGAGACTCAAACGATGAGTCCTCATCGTCCGATGAAGAAGAAATAGCTAGCATAGCCATTGAAAGCATGTCCAAGAAACCCACACTCTTCCCCACGCTCGGTGCAAAGAAGGCAAATGGAACTTGCCTCATGGCTAAGGAAGGTAAACGCAAGGTAAACATCAAAACTCCTTCCTCGCATTCTTACTCAAGTGATGATGATCTAGATAGTGATGATGAAGATATGCTAATTGGTTTAGATAGAAAAACTGCTGCTAAAATGAAATTCTTGCTTAACCAACTTGTTGAGAAGGAAGAGCTAATTGATCGTCAAGAAGACATGATTATCTCCCAAAAGGAGAAGCATGTCGAACTTGACAATCTTCTAGTTCTTGAAAAGGAGAGAAACCACTCACTAGAGCTTGAGCTAGCTTCAAGCAAGAAAACTTGCTTGGAGTTAACCAACTCAAACGTTGCAATCAAGGATCAACTTGATGACCTAATCAAGGTCAACAAGATCCTTGAAGTGCAGGTTGAGTCACTCAAGCTTAGTGAACCTTCCTCCTCTTCAAGCCTACCTTCTCAACCCACTTCAACTAATATCGCTCATATTTGCAAATGTGATAAAATTAACACCGGGTTGAAGGAAAATTCTACCTCCACAAAGGACAAAAATCCTACCCAATGTGTAATATTCGACAAGGAGAGGATCAACTATGCACGTAGTGCATTTTTGGTCCAAAGACCTCCAAATGTCAAGTATGGCATTGGTTACTCTTATGATGGAAAGCAAAGAGCTGGAAATCATAAGAATAACAAGGGAAGGATTACCTTTGTGAAGGGAGGACCCTCACAACCTGGTAACTCGAAAACTAAAAACCTGAACTCTCATGAAAACCAGACTAGTCCGGTTGTGGTCCGGACAAGTCCGGTCATCCGGACAAGTCCGGTCACACAGACTAGTCCGACCCATAATCAACAGCAACTCTTGTTTAAAACCTTTGATGCTTCTTATGTATTAATGAAGAATAATGTTGGTAAAGTGTATGCTTATTATGCTGGGCCACGCCATGGGAACACAAAATCCCATGTGTGGGTGCCCAAATGTATTGTTACTAACCTCCAAGGACCCAAGCAAGCTTGGGTACCTAAAACCAAGGCATAATTTGTTTTTGTAGGCCTACTCCTCCGGTGGATCCAAATGGGTGCTAGACAGTGGATGCACCAACCACATGACCGGAGAAAGGAGGATGTTTGTGGAGTATGAAGTGAACAAGGACCCAAACGAAGGCATCTACTTTGGGGATAACAATCAAGGAAGGGTCCTCGGTACCGGTAAAATAGCAATATCCTCTGAACATACTCTTTCGCATGTTTTACACGTTGAATCTTTAGATTATAACCTGCTGTCCATATCTCAATTATGTGACAAAGGTTATAATTGCCTGTTCACTAACAAGGGTGTGACCGTCTCAAGGAGAAGTGATGGTTCTGTTGCATTCAAGGGTATGGTGAAGGGAAAGCTTTACCTTGTTGACTTCAACAAGGATAAAGCCGAACTCGACACATGCTTGATTGCAAAGACCAACATGGCTTGGCTGTGGCATAGACGGCTGGCACATGTTGGTATGAGGAACCTTCAAAAACTCCTCAAGGGCGATCACATCCGAGGTTTGAAAGATGTTGTGTTTGAGAAAGACAGGCCTTGTAGCGCGTGCCAAGCAGGGAAGCAAGTTGGAGCACAACATCCCGCGAAGAACATCATGACCACGACAAGACCGCTCGAACTACTTCATATGGACCTGTTTGGTCCAATTGCTTACATAAGCATCAGCGGTAATAAATACGGTTTAGTTATTATTGATGATTTTTCCCACTTCACTTGGGTGTTCTTTTTGCATGACAAGTCAAAAACACAAGGAACACTCAAGAAATTTTTCAAGCGAGCTCAAAACGAGTTCTCACTATCGATCAAGAGTATTCGGAGCGACAACAGCACGGAGTTCAAGAACATACAAGTGGAGGAGTACCTTGATGAGGAAGGAATCAAGCACGAATTCTCAGCACCATACTCTCCACAACAAAACGGAGTTGCCGAAAGGAAGAACCGAACGCTCATAGAGATGGCAAGAACAATGCTCGATGAATACAAGACTTCGGATCGATTTTGGACGGAAGCAATCAACACCGCTTGCCATGCCACAAATCGACTCTACCTTCATCGACTACTAAAGAAGACCCCCTATGAGCTACTCACCGGTAACAAACCGAACATTTCATATTTTCGAGTTTTTGGTTCTCCTTGCTATATTTTGAACAAGAAGCCCAGGACTTCAAAGTTCGCTTCGAAGTCCGATGAAGGTTTCTTGCTTGGTTATGATTCGAACACTTACGCCTATCGTGTTTTCAACAAGGCCTCCGGACTTGTTGAAGTGGCACGTGACGTAGTGTTCGATGAAACTAATGGCTCCCAAAAGGAGCAAGTTGATCAATGTGAATTAGGTAAAGAGGAAGCCCCCTATCAAGCATTGAAGAGGATGGCTCTAGGCGAAGTACGACCACAAGAGTCATCATCACAAATACAAGAGGAAAGTGAACCACAAGAGGAGATCAACAATCAAGGGGGAGCATCAATACAAGATCAATCACAGGAATATGAACATGATCAACAAATCAACGAGGACAACAACTCAGGGGGAGAAGAAGATGATCACCAACATACGACCCCCCAAGTGCCACACCCAATAGTACACCAATGCATTCAAAGGGATCATCCAATCGACAACATCATCGGCGACATCCAAAAGGGAGTAACCACTAGATCTCGTATAGCAAATTTCTGTGAACATTACTCGTTTGTCTCCTTTTTGGAACCCCGCAGGACTGAGGATGCATTGAAGGATCCGGACTGGGTGGTGGCAATGCAAGAAGAGTTGAACAACTTCAAGAGAAACGAGGTTTGGGAACTGGTGGAAAGACCCAATGCAAACATAGTGGGCACCAAGTGTGTCTTCCGCAACAAGCAAGACGAACACGGAGTGGTGACAAGAAACAAGGCACGACTTGTGGCCAAAGGTTACTCACAAGTCGAAGGTTTGGATTTCGATGAGACTTTTGCTCCAGTAGCTAGGCTTGAATCAATTAGAATATTACTTGCATATGTTACTCACCATGATTTCAAGCTGTACCAAATGGACGTGAAAAGCACCTTCCTCAACGGACCGATCAAGGAAGAGGTGTACGTGGAGCAACCACCCGGATTTGAAGAAGAAGAGTTCCCCGACCATGTGTATAAACTGCGTAAGGCTCTCTATGGCCTCAAACAAGCTCCTAGAGCTTGGTATGAGTGTCTTAGAGATTTTTTTAATTGATAATGGTTTTCAAATTGGCAAAGTAGACTATACATTATTCACAAAAAATCTGGATAATGATCTTTTTATTTGCCAAATCTATGTTGATGATATAATTTTTGGATCAACTAACCAATCTTTCTGTGAAGAGTTTAGTAAAATTATGATAGACAGATTTGAAATGTCAATGATGGGAGAATTGAAGTACTTCTTGGGATTCCAAGTGCGGCAACAAAGGGAAGGAACATTCATAAGCCAAACCAAGTACACGCAGGACATACTCAAGAAGTTTGGCATGGACAAGGCAAAGCCCATAAAGACTCCCATGGCTACGAATGGCCACTTGGATCTCAATGAAGATGGACCGAGCGTCGACCAAAAGGTATATCGCTCCATGATTGGATCTTTACTTTACTTATGTGCATCTAGGCCAGATATTATGTTGAGTGTATGTTTGTGTGCAAGATTTCAAGCCAACCCTAAGGAATGTCATTTGACAGCCGTAAAGAGAATCCTAAGATATTTAGTTCATACACCCAACCTTGGTCTTTGGTACCCAAAAGGCTCAAAATTCAATCTCATTGGGTATTCCGATGCAGATTATGCTGGGTGCAAAGTTGATAGAAAAAGCACTTCCGGCACTTGCCAATTCCTAGGAAGATCCTTGGTTTCTTGGTCATCCAAGAAACAGAATTCCATTGCATTATCCACAGCTGAAGCGGAGTATGTTGCAGCCGGGAGTTGTTGTGCACAACTCCTTTGGATGCGACAAACTCTAAGGGATTACGATTACAATATGAACTGTATTCCTCTCCTTTGTGATAATGAGAGTGCCATTAAAATAGCCCACAATCCAGTTGAGCACTCTAGGACTAAACACATTGACATAAGACACCATTTCTTGAGAGACCATTCCATGAAAGGAGACATATCCATCTCTCATGTCAACACCCAAAAACAATTGGCCGACATATTCACCAAGCCACTTGATGAAAAACATTTTTGCGAACTCCGAAATGAGCTAAATATTCTTGATTCTCGGAGTGTGGCTTGAAAAGATGCATACCTGTATGCTTACTTCAAAATATTGATTGAATTGTGAAAATTACTCTTCCCCATTTTTCTCTCGAAAAACTATGTCAATTATTAGATCTTGATGAATTTTGATCATTGTATGATTGTTGTATGCTTACTGGTCAAATTTATCAAGATTGCTTGAATTGTTTTGCCTCTCTATTCTCTATTATTGAACCTTCAAATATATATATGAATGGGCTATGCAATTCTCTCCTGGTGAAAGCATCTAGGCCCCATGAGGTACGGTTTCGGTGATTAATGACAACCATTCGATATTACTAATGAATTTGTGAATGCAAGGTCTCAATAACACTCAATCAAATGAAATCAAAATTACATTGGAGACCCATATAAAATCAACGAATGAGATCAAATCAAATCATATGAAGACAAGAAGTGAAAGCTCTAACTTGATATCACTCAATGCTTGAAGACAATCAAAACAACATTTCAAACGAGTGTCAAAGAGGTCACAAGTTCAAATTCCAAAAGAACAACTCAAAACAACTCGAAGTCAACAAGTTGAACACACCGGATCATCCGATGGTCTTTGAGTTGACTGCATCGGTCGAGTTGTGTGAACAGAAGAAGAAGACCTCAGAGCAAAGAACTCACCGGATCATCCGATGTGGGTGGCTCAGTGACATCGGTCCATCATCACAGATTGCAACACTGTTGGACCAAGTGAAGCACCGGATCATCCGATGTGCAGACTTACACACATCGGTCGATCACTCCAGTGAGCTTCAAGATCAAGCAAAATTCTGGAGGAAGAGCCACCGGATCATCCGATGAGAAGAAAGATCAACATCGGTCTAACAACGGTCATATCTGACACAGTGACATCAGCTAATTTGGCTTTGACCGATGTTAACTGAAGGGGAGACATCGGATCATCCGGTGTTCGCAGAGAAGTGATGTCAGCCTACTTTTCCAACGGCTATCTCGTGGAGGCTGGCTATTTATACCCCTTCAACCTGTCAAATCGACAAGACTTGAAGCCCAGACATACTCTACACATCCTAGAACATTCAAGCAATAGAGCTACCACTTTCACATCATTTGCTCATCATTTGTACACCAAGAGATAGGCTAGAACTAGCTAGAGATAGTGCTTGGGTGCCTCCATTCTTGGTGATTGGAGTCTCTAGTGTAGTGAGAGCCATAAGGGAGTGTCCCTTGGTGTGTGCGACTTCCGGAGCTTGCCAAGAAGATTGTGGAAGCCCGGAGGATTCCAAAGTGTACAAGGCTTGAGCTCCACCTTGCCGAGGTTGGCGAACGGAGAAGAATAGTGAAGAACCCCCTTGTCTCGGTGACTTGGGAGTGGCAAAACCCTTCGGTGGGTGCCACAACGTGGATGTAGGTAGATCCTTGTGATCTTACCGAACCACGGGATAAACTCCGTGTCCCTTGAGCGTTTGGATCCCTCTCCCTTTTTACACTTATGCAATCTTCATTCCGCAACTTTAATTTACATTGATTGCATAGTTTAATCGCATAGGGAATTGGGCTTGAGGTAGTTAATCTTAATTGCTTTAAAAATTGAAAGAAAGCCCAATTCACCCCCCCTCTTGGGCGTTTCGATCCTTACAATTGGTATCAGAGCCTTGTTGCTCATTGGATCATTCTAGCTTCACAGCTAGAGAGCTTAAATGGCCAAGAATGGGGGTTCGGTTCCTATCTTCGAGGGCAAGAACTTTGCCTATTGGAAAGCACGCTTGCGTGCCTACCTAGAGGCTATTGCTCCCGAAGTTTGGGAAGCGACCCATGCGGGATTTGGAGATCATAATTATATTGGTGATCAAATTAAATGGGATGCTAGAGCTAGAAATGCCATCTATGAATGCATTAGTCAAGATGTATTCGCTAGAATTGCTAGTAAAGAAAAAGCTTGTGAAATTTGGACATGCTTAATTGAAATTCATGAGGGTTCCTCTCGTGTTAAAGAACTTAAATATCACTTGCTCAAATCTAAATATGATGAATTTAAAATGTTTCCTCATGAAAATGTAAATGAAATGTTTTCTCGCTTAAATGTTCTCATTGAGGAAATAAATGCTCTTGATATTGCTTCTCTTGGCAAGGGACTTATCAACCGAAAGATCCTCATGCTCCTTCCCAAGCCAAAGTATAACATCATCAACTCAATGCTCCAAAAAGAATCACTTGATCACATTGAAGTTTCGGAGCTAATTGGGGAGATTCACGCTCATGAGATGAGTGTACTTGGGATGATGGAGGATTCATCTTCTACAAGGACAATTGCTCTCAAGGCTTTCAAGAAAACAAATTTCAAGAAAATGATCAAACCTAGTTCAAGCAAAGAAGAGCAAACATCAAGTGAAGATGATGATGATGAGCTTGCATCAATGATGAGGAAATTCTCTCGCTTGAATTCCAAGATTGCCAAGAAGGGATATACTTTTGATCCCAACAAGAGAGCCTTCCTCCCAAGAAAAGATGAAAACAAGACATGCTATAATTGTGGCGATCAAGGCCACATATCATATGATTGTCCAAGACCGGACAAGAGGAAGGACAACCACAAGGGAAAGCATCAAAAGCAAGAAGAAAGTGATGAAGATGAAGAAGAGGTCAAGCCCAAGCGCTCCTTTGGAAAGAAGAAATTTGACAAAGGCAAGAAGACCAAGCTCTTTCCAAAGAAAAGAAGAGGGCCTCAAAAAGTCTTCATGTGCGAGGCAAATGAGTGGATCACGGATGAAGAGTCAAGCGACGAAGAGAGTGAAGATGAAGAAAACTTGGCGGGGCTTGCCGTCGTCAACAAGGATAACTCACCTCTTCATCCACCTCCCATGTGCCTCATGGCAAAAGGTAACATTGAGGTATGTGACGACTCTAGTGATGATGAGCTTTCCCCCGATGAATTAACTTCATTGATAAATGAATACCACACCATCATTAAAAGGGAAAAGAACAAAGTCAAGGCTCTTGAACAAGCTCATGCTAAACTTGAGAATACTAACCTCAATTTGCTTGACAAGTATGAAAGCATACTTAAGGAGCATGACACGCTCAAATATCACGTCAAGCAAGTTGAGGAAGAAAAGACTCAAATCAAGCTTGATCATCATGAGCTTAACTTAGCACACCAAACACTCTTGGAAGAGCACAACAAGTTAAAACAAGAACATCAAGTACTTAGCCTTGCTCATGAAGTTCTTGATCAAGAATTAAAAACTATGAAGAAAGAAACCCTTAATAATGAGATTACGTCTCATGCTACTAACCTTTTGCACAAGTCTTTGCCCATGAAAGAAAATGCTAGGGAGAAGGACTTGATGGAAGAGATTGAAAGTCTCCGCACTAGTGTGGCAAGACTATCAAAAGGAGAAGTCAAGCACAAGGAGATCCTCTTCCAACAAGCAAAGGCCTTCAACAAGAGAGGACTTGGATCCTTCCCGGTGCCTAACAAAGGAAAGGTACCCTCGCCGGAGCTCAAAACAAGCTTCATCAAGGAAGTTGGTTCCTATTGCCAACATTGCGAGGTTACCGGTCATCATACAAGGGAGTGTCCTCTTCCTAACCGACCTTCTCCAAAATTGCCCACTAACTACACATCTACCTTTGATAATCACTACTATCTATTGAGTAAAGTAGGTGGCAAGGTGAAGGCAAGGTTCATCGGCAAAAACATTAAGGGCATGAAGGGGAAGCTCCCCAAACAACTTTGGGTCCCAAAAGCACTTATATCACACATACAAGGACCTAGGTTAGCTTGGGTGCCAAAAATCAAGAACACGTGACCGGCCACGATGCAACTTCAAGAGGGGACCTCCACCATCAAGAAAAATCTACCAAGGACCTCTTGAAGAAACTTGAGAATGGGAGCTCGACGCGGATATGGACAGTAATCGAATTGTCAAATCAAATTACCATTCCATATTTGGTTCATTTCTATATCTTTCCGCATCTAGGCCCCATATCATGTCAAATGGATGCTTGTATGATTGTGTGCCTCTCCTTTGTGACAATGCAAGTGCGGTTAGATTTGCTTGAAACCCCATTCCCTTCCCGCACTTGTTGAGAAAACTTTTTCTAGACTTAGAAGAGAATTAAATGTGCTAGATGCATCTAACGTCATGTAAGTTGCCATGTTCATGTAAGGATGCATATCATATAGGTCTTGTCTAACTCCCAAAGGATAGGGGCAAGCTAGAAGTAGTTTTCCCTGAGGAAGCCTTTGGAAGGTTCAAACTTGGCAAGATAGATCTATTTTATGCCTTGCATGATCCCTGCCACATAAACTTGCACTCATTTAATCTCTTGCACTATAATTTGTTTGGCATTGCATACGGTAGATTGTTACAAAGGGGAACCCACCTCATGAGAAGGAGACTTGTTTGAAATGCAATATCTCAACTCATATAAGGTGGAAAGAACAAAATGTTAGGTACGTTAATGCCTAGAGGAACATGCTTCAAAGAGATAGAAGTCTTCATACTCTACCTCACAAAGCATGGGCCTTACAATTTTTTTTGGATATTTTCCTACATTTCTCTTGGTGTTCCATTTGCATTAAGGCCTAGCCAAGCTATTGGCATATTAGCTTTTTGAGGGGTAAGGGGTTGCCCAAAAAGTCCTAAGACATGTGTTTCTCTTTGATTGTGTGTTTGGTCAAAGGACATATATGGGATGTTTTCGTTCTGTTGTCATCGGATTATCCGATGCCTATGTCAATCCCTCATCGATCCAATAGGTGTTCAATCTTCAAAGCCCAATTCTGTCTGAATTTCAAATGATCCGACACGTTCATTCCGAAAAACATCGGTCCATCCGATGTTCACTCTTCTGGAGCTGTGGTCAATTCAACCGATGTTTACTTCCTCCTACGTCGGATCATCCGGTGTCAACATTCCTCTTTTGAGCACCCTTACTGTGCCATTCGACCGATGACCCAAACCCTAAACGTCGGTTCATCCGATGTCAACAGCAATTTTTGAATATCCTTACTGTGGCATTCGACCGATGTTCGTTTCACCTAGCATCGGTCCATCCGGTGTTAAAATTTCGGCTAGGGTTTGGGGTCCACTATTTAAACCCGCGCGCCGCCGTGTTTCTCTCTCCCCGACCTCTCACTCGCCCGCGCGCCGCCGCCTCTTCCTCCGTCCGTCGACCACCGCGCGCCGCCTCTCCCTCGCACCCAGCCGCCGCCGCCGCCGCCCTAGGCGCCGCCGCCACCGTCTCCGGCCGCCGCCGCCTACAGCGCCGCCCCCGCTTGCCGTGCTCCACCCGCGCCGCCTCACCTCCAAGCGCCGCGCCGCCGTGCTCCACCCGCGCCCAAGCGCCGCGGCGCCGCCTCCACCCTCGCGCCGTTCGTCGCACCGCCGCCTCCACGCACCTCTCACACCGCATCCAAGCACCGCCACCACTCTTCCCTCCATCGCAGCGCCTCCACCCCGCGACGCCGCCATCTCCGGTCACCTCCCCGTCGCTAGGTTTTCCCGAGCTCCATCGTCGCTAAGGTTTGCTCCGTGCCGTGCGACGTCCCTCGCTGTTTCTCTCGTCGTTCGTTTTCTTCGTCGCTAACCCTACCTCTCCATTGCATCAAGATGGGTCGCGATCGCAAAGGAAAGGGCAAGGCAATCGCGGAGCCCGCCGCGAAGAAGCGCAAACTGTCGAAGGATGAGAAGAAGGCCCTTATGGCCGCTCGCGCCGCCGAGGAGCGTGAGGGTGGCCGAGGGGGTTCCCTGAGGATTCGCGAGGCCCGTCCGAGGCAGCCTCCCGTAATCGACGACTCCGACGCCGAGGAGGAGCCAGTTGAGCCTCTCGTCTGCCGGCGCTTAGCCCGGACGCGTGGGGGTCACACCGAGGCTGCTCCTCGTCCGAGACCGACGGCTGCCGACCGTCGTGAGGACAGGGAGGCCGAGAGGGCCATCTACGAGATGGACATGGCCGTCCGTGTCGGTGAGGGAGTCCGGTTGACGGACTACAGGAAGATGAAGGCCAAGCAGCTACGCAAGCTTCGTTGGAACGTGCTGCTTGAGGAGTGGTTCCCACAGCCCCGAGAGACTCTTGTGGACAGTCGCTTCTGGACTGTCACCCAGGCGTCTCTCTATGAGACCTACAGGCGTCGGGGGCACAAGCTTTTTAAGCACAACTACCTGGACTGGGGGCAGCTTGCAGTGGCAGCGGAGACTGAGGTCCGTCCTTTCTTTGAGAGATACAGAGGTCTGGTGCAGCTGCTGGCTTATGAGAGAAGTGCTTATGTGGAAGAGTGGGTCCGTGTCTTCTACGCGACCCTGTACATCTCAGAGGGCAGGAGGTCGATTGCCTTCATGTTCAATGGTCAGCGCTACCACCTCTCGAGGCAGACTTTGGGGCATATTCTTGGTTTGGACCTGCACGACACCTGCGTGCATGAGAAGGTCTATGGGCAGGCAGATCCACCGAGGAGGCCACTTACTGGAGGGGTAGCACCACAGCTTGACGAGATCCGCTCTCTGTTTGGCCCCTCGTTCTCTCCGGACCAGCCGAGAGTTCCAGCTCTCCTGACCCCAGCTGCGCGCATTGTGCACCTCGCCTTGCGCCGCACGCTCCTGCCGAGGTCAGGTTACTTGGAGGGGTTCACGAGTCTGCAGCAGACCCTCCTGTTCTACATAATGAACGGGATGGATTTCGATATCGTGGACATACTCCTATGCGAGATGGAAGACGTAATCACGGATGGGATTGGCATGATGAGGCAGATGGTCTACGGGCACTGGATCAGTTACATTTGCTCTATGATGGTGCCTGAGGGACATGCAGCACAGGCCCGGCTTGCTGACGAGAGTGTGACTCGCTTTGGTCACTATCGTGCCTCTGTTCCTGGAGACCGTCGCCTTGGTCGTCCAGTTGAGCGCCAGGTCCGGGCCCGTCTGTCAGAGGAAGACTGGTCCGACCTAGAGCGGGAGGACGAGAGGCTTGCTGAGGCTGAGGCTCAGGGGGAGGACTTGCAGCACGTCTGGTCCGAGAGCGACACAGACGAGAGTGTCGAGGAGTACTTCCCTCCGCCTCCACCCTCACCGAGGCAGCACGACGCCGAGGCAGGAGGATCAGCTGCTCCGCCACCGACACCACCTCCTGTGTCCGAGGCGCAGGTGTCACAGCCGTCAGAGCTGTCATCTCTTCTCCAGCAGATGATCGAGCAGCAGCGCCAGGACAGGCTCGCTGCTGAGCAGGCCAGGGCAGAGCAGGCTGCTCACCTGGCACAGCTGCAGCGGCAACAACAGGAGCTCCAGCTGGAGATCGCCCGTCAGAGGCGAGAGGATACGGACCGGTTCACCAACCTGGTAGATCAGATGCACCGCCGTACCCTCGACCAGCAGCAGCAGACCCAGCAGGCCATGATGGGGATCCTAGGGTTGATCACCAACCTTTACACTCAGACCGGGATCACCCTTCCTCCACAGCAGCCTGGACTGGGACTGGCTCCAGGTGTTGCTCAGGTGCCTACTACTCCTATCCCTTCAATCAGTATGTCACCACTTCTGGCATCCAGCGCACCGATTCACTCACCACTGCCGGCGACGATCTTGTTCCAGCAGACGCCGGCGTCCGTGGTGAGCGCTCCACTTCCTCCAGCTCCACCGGCACCTCCAGTACCTGCTTCCTCTCCTCCAGCACCGGCAGCGGACCCTCCAGTTCCCGCCGCTCCAGCAGCTCCTACGACCGGCGACTCTAGCTCCGACGACTGCGACGGTGCCCAGTTCGTCCTCGCGCCCAACTCTCAGGGTCTGTAGGCGTTCTGATCCCTTTTTGGTGTCTTGATGCCAAAGGGGGAGAAGGTGTAGAAGAGTCAGGGGGAGTGGAGTCAGGGGGAGTGGTAGTCTCAGGGGGGTGAAGGGGGAGTGTGTGCTTATCCTTTGTATTCGTGCTTGTGTACTCTTTTGTAATTTTAATTAAGCACTCTTTCACTTGTCTCATTTGCTTATGTTTTTAATCAATTGAGCTTTTCGCACCACAAATTTCTTTTGCGTTTTACAAGCTTAATGTGTCCTATGCTGTATTCATTGCATATATACTTGAGTATTATCATCAAATTCATTATTATTGCGCTTTAAATTATTGTGTTGTCATCAATCACCAAAAAGGGGGAGATTGAAAGCATCTAGGCCCCATGAGGTACGGTTTCGGTGATTAATGACAACCATTCGATATTACTAATGAATTTGTGAATGCAAGGTCTCAATAACACTCAATCAAATGAAATCAAAATTACATTGGAGACCCATATAAAATCAACGAATGAGATCAAATCAAATCATATGAAGACAAGAAGTGAAAGCTCTAACTCGATATCACTCAATGCTTGAAGACAATCAAAACAACATTTCAAACGAGTGTCAAAGAGGTCACAAGTTCAAATTCCAAAAGAACAACTCAAAACAACTCGAAGTCAACAAGTTGAACACACCGGATCATCCGATGGTCTTTGAGTTGACTGCATCGGTCGAGTTGTGTGAACAGAAGAAGAAGACCTCAGAGCAAAGAACTCACCGGATCATCCGATGTGGGTGGCTCAGTGACATCGGTCCATCATCACAGATTGCAACACTGTTGGACCAAGTGAAGCACCGGATCATCCGATGTGCAGACTTACACACATCGGTCGATCACTCCAGTGAGCTTCAAGATCAAGCAAAATTCTGGAGGAAGAGCCACCGGATCATCCGATGAGAAGAAAGATCAACATCGGTCTAACAACGGTCATATCTGACACAGTGACATCAGCTAATTTGGCTTTGACCGATGTTAACTGAAGGGGAGACATCGGATCATCCGGTGTTCGCAGAGAAGTGATGTCAGCCTACTTTTCCAACGGCTATCTCGTGGAGGCTGGCTATTTATACCCCTTCAACCTGTCAAATCGACAAGACTTGAAGCCCAGACATACTCTACACATCCTAGAACATTCAAGCAATAGAGCTACCACTTTCACATCATTTGCTCATCATTTGTACACCAAGAGATAGGCTAGAACTAGCTAGAGATAGTGCTTGGGTGCCTCCATTCTTGGTGATTGGAGTCTCTAGTGTAGTGAGAGCCATAAGGGAGTGTCCCTTGGTGTGTGCGACTTCCGGAGCTTGCCAAGAAGATTGTGGAAGCCCGAAGGATTCCAAAGTGTACAAGGCTTGAGCTCCACCTTGCCGAGGTTGGCGAACGGAGAAGAATAGTGAAGAACCCCCTTGTCTCGGTGACTTGGGAGTGGCAAAACCCTTCGGTGGGTGCCACAACGTGGATGTAGGTAGATCCTTGTGATCTTACCGAACCACGGGATAAACTCCGTGTCCCTTGAGCGTTTGGATCCCTCTCCCTTTTTACACTTATGCAATCTTCATTCCGCAACTTTAATTTACATTGATTGCATAGTTTAATCGCATAGGGAATTGGGCTTGAGGTAGTTAATCTTAATTGCTTTAAAAATTGAAAGAAAGCCCAATTCACCCCCCCTCTTGGGCGTTTCGATCCTTACACCTGGTAACCATGGACTAGTCCGTGGTTATCCGGACTAGTCCGCCCTTGCAGACTAGCCCGCAGAGTGCCGGTTAGGCCGGACTAGTCCGACAGACCACAGACTAGTCCGATATAGGTCTCTGGATGACTTCGGACTAGTCCGGTCATGTCCGGACTTGTCCGATTTTTCGTGTCCATAACCCTAGCCGCCACCAAACCCTAATCCCTTCACCCCACACTCGCCCCCAAGCTTTCTCTCTCTTGCGCTCGAGCTCCCAAGGCGAATCCTTGATTCCTCCGTCGAAAAGCCTCAATCTTGGGCGGAGATCAAGCTTGAAGACTCGGGGATTGAAGTTAGCGGACAAGTCCGGTCTCCAACCTCCAAAATCTCAAGCTTCCTTTGATTTCTTGGTAAATTTTCTTCAAAACCCTAAGAAATCACAAATTTCTCTATTGCTTATCGTTTGGCCTAGCATTCTTCACTAGTTACATGTCTAGTTGATGTACTATGTGTATGCTAGACTAGTTTTACCTTAGGGATCAATTTTTGTCCAGTCTGTTAGGTTTTTGCAGATGAACATCGGACTAGTCCGGTCCAGGTACGGACAAGTCCGGTCCCCCGGACTAGTCCGTGCCTGTGCACCGGACAAGTCTGTTGTTTCTGAACCAAAACCTAATTGTTTAATTCCCTAGTGCCTTCCATTGCCATCTTACCTCACCAATACATTGTATAACTTGTCCTTTCTCTTGATCACTCATTCTCAGATCATGTCGAGCTCCGACAACGAAATCTCCGATTTCGAGGCCGAGTTGGACCACGAGGTGGCACCTCGGTCCTCGGCGGGTCTTGGCAAGAAACGCCAAGAGAGACCCTACGAGCCTGCTCCCTCACCTCCCCAGGTTCGGAGGAAGGTCTGTGCCAAGAAGCCTGCCTCGAAGGCTGCTCCGTCTACAAGCGGCCTTCGCCAAGCAAAAGGAAAAGGCAAGGGAGTTGCCATAGGGCCTGTTGGGCCCTTGAAGCTGCATACTCCCAGAGAAGGGGTCCGGGACCCCAATGAGGAAAGATTCACTGGCAAGGGCAGCGATGTGGCTGCGAAGTTGAGAAGTGTTGATTGCTATGCAAGGCCCAAGCAAGCAACTGATGGCAGATTTTGGTCAAATTTCCATGCTGATTTCTACAAGCTGGTCTACTTGCCGATGAAGACCCCGGTGGTGCGCAGTCAATGGATTGACTGGGCCCATCTTGAGAAGAAGAAATGTACAACTTTTGATGAAGTGATAGCAGCTGCAGAGAGACATGGTCTGAAGGATCTCTTTGCCTTCAGACACAGCTGGAATGATGAAGTGATAGCACAATTCTATGCAACGTGCCACTTCTCGAGTGAAGATGAAGAAAGTGTGACTTGGATGACCCATGGATCCAAGTACTCCATCACTCAGGAGGATTTTGCAAACCTGCTCCACTTAGACTCTGCTGGAAATGACCACCTAATCATCCACAACATAGGGGTCATTGAGAGGGACGGAATGAAGTTCATGTATGAGCCCAACTCTAGGTATGTTTCTCCCTCCACAAAGAACATGAAGCCCTTCTTTGTGGTCCTGAACAGAGTTCTCCGAAAGACCATTGCCCCCAAGGATGGGGATGCAGGGAGTGTACAGGGCTACCTCCGGACTCTAATGAGGGTCATAAGCAAGAGGAGACAGTTTGATGTTGCAGATTACATTTGGAACGATATGGTCAACATCTCAAGCACCCCCAACCGGTCATGTGGCTATGCTCCCTACCTGATGTTTATGATTGAGAAGGTCACAGGGATCGAGTTTGTGAAGGATGTGGAGCACACCCCACTGAGGCCTCAGAAGCCTCAGTCAGTGAGTGTCCAGACTGCTCCATCGCCGGCCTCAAGCCCCGAGGCACCGACAAGGCAAGAAGAAGCTGCTAGGGCTCCTCCTCCCTCCAAGGAAGCCCCTCAGAAAGGATCCGCCAGTGGGATCCTCAAGTACTTGGCTGCAATTTTCTCCTCATGCAAGAAAACTGAAGTGAAGCTTCACAAGCTAAATCAGAAGAGGAAGGAGAACATGAGGTACATAAAAGCCAATGTGAAGCAGCTGAGTGAGAAGCTGGAGATCAACCCAATTGGATCTCCAGTACTTTCTGAAGATTCTGATCCGGACATCACCGAGCTCAGCCCCTTGACTCCCTCCGAGCTTGCCTATTTTGGCATTGGGGGCTCGAGCAGCTCCGCTCCTCCTCCTCCCTCTCAACCTCGTCAAGCGGAAAGCGATGAAGATGATGAAGACGACGAGAGGACTGACAGCAAAGAGTGAAGCCCTAGGACCTTCCTCTCTCTCTTTTTGGTGTCTTGATGCCAAAGGGGGAGAGATTGAGGGGGAGTCTCTAGTCTTAGCTTTAGCTGAATAGGATGCGAGGAGAGAGCTCTCTATGTATTTTTAATTGTGATTGTATTTGTTTAACACTATTTTCATATCATGTTTGGTCCTGTGTTAAATTGCTCAATTAATTTGCATGTGTGTGATGAAATCTGAATTTTTGCTCCTGAAATGCCATATTCACTTGATATTAGTTGATCAATGCAAATTCTGTCATTCTTAATGCATTCATGCTCTTAGTATGCATCCCACCATAAAGAATGCACACATGAATAATTATCTTGTTGCTTGATGTATTTTTGAGTCATATGTGCATACTTTATGAAAATCTCATTTTATACCTCATTTTGTGAAATCTCAATTGGTTGTCATCAATCACCAAAAAGGGGGAGATTGAAAGTGCATCTAGGACTCCCTTGTGGGTTTTGGATGATTTATGACAAGCAATTGGGATCCTAATCCTTTTGTTGAGATGAATGCAGGAAAATGATGAAAAATGAGAAAAGTGTCAAAAAGAGGGAAATTGAGAAGGAAAATGAATTTGAGCTCAAGGAGAAGAAATTAGTAGTTTAGTATGTATGGAGTGTGTTAAGGAAACACACCCAAGAGCTCAATCTCATTTAATCACACACACACAATGCACAAAGCTATACAGGACCGGACTAGTCCGATATCAGCCGGACTAGTCCGATATCTTTCTGATCCACTTCGGACTAGTCCTCTCCAATGCGGACTAGTCCTTAACACAATGCACAAGTCTCACAAAATCGGACAAGTCCGTTGTGACCCAGACTAGTCCGATATTCATTCTGATCCACTTCGGACAAGTCCGGTGTCTACACGGACTAGTCCGATATACACACTGATCTAAATCGGACAAGTCCTCCAAGTGCGGACTTGTCATCCCAAACACTTAGGGTTTCATTTGTCCAGACAAGTCCGATGGCAATCGGACTAGTCCGAAGCTTTCCAGTAGCGAAATCGGACAAGTCCGTTTTCAACTGGACTAGTCCGATATTCCTGGACACTTAGGGTTTGCTTCGCACAACACACCAGACTAGTCCGGTCACCACCCCGGACTAGTCCGATCTTTCTGAACCCTAACGGTAACTTCTAGAAACCCCATATAAATAGAGGTGCACGGCCCACTTTCACCAACTCTCGAACCCTAGCGCCGTCACACCTCCCAAGAGACTCAAAAACCATCTCTCTCCACGAAATTAAGTGCAAAATCAATCAATCCATTGAAGATCACTTCTAGATCATTGGAGAGGCACTTGGCACACGATTGAGCTCTTGGTTTGAATCTCTAACACACTCTTGTATCTCAATTTGTATATTTCGAAGTGTGTTATTGGTGGTCTTGAAACTTGTAATCAAGGGAGCTCTCAACTTG
Source organism: Tuctoria greenei (assembly GCA_036927565.1). Classification (NCBI taxonomy): domain Eukaryota; kingdom Viridiplantae; phylum Streptophyta; class Magnoliopsida; order Poales; family Poaceae; genus Tuctoria; species Tuctoria greenei. The sequence continues at coordinate 25,816,080 of JAYESD010000011.1, read as the reverse complement.
TGAGATCGCCCCTTCAACTTGGTGATTTACCCCTGTGTGATTAGTGGAAGAGGATTGGCCTTCGTGGCGATCCGACGAGGGAAGGGTTGGTGAAGACCCGGTCCTTTTGTGGGCTCCTCAACGTGGACGTAGGTTGCCTTCGTGGTAACCGAACCACGGGATAAATCTTGTGTCTTGTTCGTTTGTGTTCATCATTCTAGTTGATCAACATTATCTAGGGTTTGATTCATTTTGTTGAATTCAAGTTAAATAGTTGAACAAGAATCATACTTGCAATAGAACTTGACATACAACTATTGAACTGTTATTAAAGTTTATATTTCCGCTGCAAACGTCAACGAAACAATCAAATTGACCTAACTTGATCAACCTAGCCCGTGAAATCCGGACTAGTCCGATATATCTGGTTTTGACCTTGTTGTTGAAGTGCTACAGGAACCGAGAAAATTCAAGAAGGCCTATTCACCCCCCCTCTAGGCCTACATTCACTAAGCAATGAAACTTAATTTCTAAAGCCCAATTCCCTACGCGACTATCTATGCATTCTAGTAGATAAAAACTTTGGGGAATATAGAATGCATAAAAGAAAGGGAAGGAGAAGGATGCAAACTCCCGAGGAGACAAGGATTTATCTCGTGGTTCGGCAAGATCGTGAAGATCTTCCTACATCCACGTTGTGGCACCCACCAAGGGTTTTGCCACACCCATGTCACCGAGACGAGGGGTCTTCACTATTCCTCTCCGTTCGCCTCCTTGGCAAGGTGGAGCTCAAGCCTTGTACAACTTCGACCTTCCGGACTTCCACACACGCCTTGGCAAGCTCCGGAAGTCTTCTCACGGTTACAACACCGAGGGCACTCCCTTGAGGCTCTCACACTATCCTAGAGAGTCCACTCACACAGAATGGTGGCACACAAGCTCTCTCTCTCTAGCTAGTTCTAGCCTAAACCTTGGTGTATGGATGATCGAAATGGTGTGGAAGTGATTGCTCTTGGCCTTGAACACTTGTGGATGTGTGGATAGCTTCTAGTGATCAAGACTTGACGAAATGACAGGGTTAGGGGGTATTTATAGCCAGCCTCCCCGAAATAGCCGTTGGAAAAGTAGGCTGACAGAACTTTACTGTGAACACCGGATGATCCGATGTCTCCCCTTTAGTTATCATCGGTCTAATTACTTTGGCTGACATCATTATGTCAGATATGACCATTGTTAGACCGATGTTGCGCCTGTCTTCTCATCGGATGATCTGGTGGCTCTTCCTCCAGAATTTGCTTAATCTTGATGCCTACTGGAGTGATCGACCGATGTGTGTAAGTCTGCACATCGGATGATCTAGTGCTTCACTTGGTCCAATGGTATTGCAAACTATACTGATGGACCGATGTCACTGAGCCATTCACATCGGATGATCCGGTGAGTACATTTGTCTGAGGTCTTCTTCTTCAGTTGAACCAACTCGACCAATGTGTACATTTCTGAAATCATCGGTTGATCCGGTGAGTTGATTTTGTTTGCTTCGAGTTGTTTTGAGTGAATCTTTTGTGTCTTGCTCAGATGACCTCTTAGACATTTGTTCCACAAGGCTCTCCGATGATCTTCAGGCATTGTATGTTGTCAACTTATGGTTGAGTGACTTAGACATAAGAGCTTTCACTTCTTGTCTTTATCTCATTGATTTGATCTAAAAAGTTGATTGTATATGGGTCTCCAATGACATATTCATTTCATTTTATTTAGGACTATGGAGACCTTGCATTCACAAATTCATTAGTAAAGTTCAATGGTTGTCATTAATCACCGAAACCGTACTTCATGGGGGGCCTAGATGCTTTCAGACAAGAAAAAGCCGTCGGCCGACACACCTACTGCTGCAGCTGCCGCAGCTCCGGGTGGCCGAGGGCCACGCCCCAAGAAATGACCTCGGCCGTCATCTGAAGACGGTGGCAGCTCCAAGATGTGGTGTCCTATACATAAGTCGAACAGCCACAACCTGGAAGAATGCCGAGAGGTCCAGAACCTTGCCGAGCGCTACAACAAGAGCCGAGAAGAAGTTCCTTTCCGTCAAAGGGAAGGAAAACAGAAAGTCGACGAAGCTCTAGCTGAAGAGGAGTTAGGCTTTCAGGACCCTAAAAAGGTCTTGAAGGTTGTTTACACCTCCATCAACGACGACTCCGATGTCTCCGACAATGAACGTCGGAAAACCATGAACACCATCTTTGGTGGTTCGTGGGACATCACCTCCCGCCGTGTCCTCAAGACCATGCGGCGGGACATGGCCTCAGTAGCTCCCACCGCCAGGGCGGAGCCGCACCAAAAGTGGATGGATACTGCCATCACTTTTGATGCATCAGACTGCCCTCGGAATATGATTGAGTGGGGGCCCAGATGGTGGAGCTGTAGACCATAGAAATCTAACAACATCAGAAAGAAGGTAGAGAAAGGCGGGATTAAACCCGCCATGGCGTACCCAAGGAAGTACACCATATCTCTGACTCGCTTCTTCTCGAAGGGAAGCTCGCCGCAGCGAATGTCGTTGTCAAAGGAGTCACTGGACCATCCCATATAGGTCCAGACCCTGGATAACTCCTTATTGCTCCCAATGCGGCTCTTGGGGAGTCCCAACTTCATCGTGGCACAGCGTGGCGAGAGAGGAAAAGCAAGCGAAAGTTTGGAAGATTTGAGCGCAAGATCGAATGAAGGCGTAAAGAATCCCCAAACGGTGCGCGCCTTCCTTCTTAAGTAAGCCCCCACAACGCTTGGATGGAAACCGCAGAGGAGCCAACGATACAATTCAAAAACTTCACCCTGCCAATGACAAGGGGGCCCGGGGCCACCCCGACGATCAAGTCGAGGTCCTTACCCCAGGCGAACGGTTATCATCATGAAAGACGGGAAGCGTGAAGGCGGCGGCCTGACAGGGCGCGCAGAACCGATACGGTTTTTGTATCGGGAACCGGCGACCTTCAATTGCGTGAGATCCGTATGCTCAGATCTCACCTGCCGCATCCTGGATATGACACGCGGCGTTGGTTTAACTGCGAACTACTGCCAACAGCACATCCGAAGACCCTTGAAGACATGGCTCAAAAACCAAAGGATGGACCCACCTCTGGCAGAATGACTTCATCCAAAAGGTCTCTCCCAGAGGTGGACCCAGGGGGCCACTGTCGGTACCCTGCGTACCGTATTACCCCTTGGGACTACAAAAAGACCAAAGGAACTTCACCTGTCTGAGTTGAAGACCTGCGAAGGCCCCACGTGTCATACGGGACCGGACCTGCCTCCCATCTATGGTTAGTCCCAATGCTACCACGTGTATACTGAAACCGGACCTACATCCCACACATGGGATAGCTCCGGGCTAAACACCTGTGCGGCACCCCCGATAGAGGGAAGCTCCGGTACCGACACATGTACATCTACACCGGACCTACCCGTACCAGACGGAAAGCTCCGAAGCTGCCACGTGTCCAACCGCCAGACCTTCAACCTCAGCAATCAGACTGGTGAACCCCCAACAGCTCGGACCTTCAAGGGGCAATCAAAGACTTCAAGACCCAATTAAGTGTCATTAATATCATATTAATGACACACGATCGGAAGACCCTTAATACCAGTAACGGCACTGTCAAGGCCCGTTACCACGCTATTAAGGGTAATTAACCTTATTAATTGTGTATTAAGCATTAGTAACCGTCAGGGCCACATGTCGGGTCAGGCTAACGGTGTAACGACCAGTCCTTATACTGTAAAAGGACTGATCGACGATACACAAAGCTCTACACACACTCTCTCTCCTCTCGGACTCTCTAAGGCCCGAAGCTAGAAACTCTGGACTCTTAGACGCTCAATACAACAACTACACACCTAGAGTAGGGTATTACGCTCAAGCAGCCCGAACCACGTAAATCCTTGTGTCTATTTGCCATTGTCTTTTGAATCTCTGCGCGCTCAATACCGAACTACAAACTCCACGGGCTACAAACGGTAGTATCGAGAGAATTGCCGAAAAAACACTCCGACAACATCAGTACATCACATCAGTGGTGTGCTTTCCTTCGGGGATGCAGAAGCAGCTAAGCTGGAACAAGCTTTTATTTTCTAGAAAAAGAATTACCATCACAATATATTGGACAATAGCACATAGTTCCCTCCATCCAAAATTAATCAGCGCGTCAGCAAAATCAGGGAAAAATTCCATCAATTATCGACGTATTAGGTTTGGCCGGCAGTTTTTTTTTCACTGAACAGTGAAGGGACTTCGATTAGTGCGTTGAAACTATAACTATAAAACAACAAACTTTTCAAGACGTAAAGAATAGTTATTTTCTCGGTGAGTCGATGTGAGAGCTCATGCCTTCCCACTGATGAAGCGGTCACAGGAGTAAATGACTAACGACTATTTACTTCTTTTCTTGGTTATAATGCGTTGATCAGTTGGATGGAGGGAGTATATCTTTAATTTGATATATTCATCACTGTGGATATCTTCAGCAGTTACTAGTATGTATATTAGGCTAACTCCAACAATAGATTGGCAAAAAGAGTAGGCAAATAGATGTTTGAATGTCCAGTTTTAAGTTTGCATATGTTTCATCACCAACAGCACATTTATTTTGCATCTTGTGAGGAGAGCACCCACTTTTGAGTGTTCTCTCTCCTGCTTACTCGTTTTGCCAATCCTTATAGGTTCTTGTTGGAGATGATTTGCATATCCTAGTAACTCATTTTTGCAAATGGCAATCCATTTAGATCTGCCATTGGTGACAGCCTTAGTTTGGGCGAAATGCGATTTAGCAACTAGAGATTGTGTTTATTCTATTCCAGACGATTTGGAACAAATATACAACTTTGTTGATACAATATACAAAGTCTAGCTCTTGCTATAAAAATCGGCACTAACTGTTGTTTTCTTCAAGTTGTGCACAATGTTGTATCATCGAACTGAGGACCTGAGCTTTCGAAAAAAAAGAACTGAGGACCTATTCTTTTTCCACGAATCTTTTATTTAACAATGGCTGTACATCCACGCGTCCAGCAATTTACAGTATATAAGGGGGGTTGGCATAACGAATTAAGAGCCCTTGCAGTAAACCTGGTAAAATATGAAAGCATGCTATTTAGTGGTGCCAAGCGTAATGACAGTTCTTTTCCAGAAAGAATGTTCATTTGGTCAATTCATTCTAGTACCGCAAAAAGAATAAGGATAAAAATTAAAAATTCAATAGGCACAAGATTATTAGCAAGTCAAAACATGAATTTTGAGGGTGCAGGAATCCTAAAACCAGCGAAATGTAAATTTCTAGGAACCAAACATTGGACGGGGGTAAAAAGGTTACTATTTCCCTTTAAGGTCAAGGCCAAAGAACAAAGTTACTAGTATGATGCAAAATATATGGTGAATTGTTTATTATACACAAATTAAATGGAAGTGAGTATGAACTAGAACCAAAAAATAGAACAACATGAAATATGTAAAGCTGACAACAATCTTTGTTAATGGGGAAATGGTTGAATCAGATAAATGGCTAAAAAAGAAGAATGATGTTTACCTTGATATCTCTGTTGGATAGTCCAACTATCAGCCTTTCATCCCAGGACAGTAACGAAGTTATAATTGAGTTGCAAGTAATAGAAGCAACGTCTCGGAGTTCTACCTCTGACTCGTCTTCCAATAACTCCTATCAAAATGAAAATACATGGCACACATTACATGTCAGCAAGGCTTTTCTTTGGAAGAGCTTGGATGCCAAAAGAACAAGTAAACATACCTGAATGTTAATGACTTTATCCCAACCACCAGTATACAGCCATTTTCCACTCAATTTAACAGCATAAACAGCACCATTTTGAAGCTTCTCTGATTTGACAAGGAAATCATTCTTCCAAATCTGATTCCAAGGAAAAGAAAGAGATCAATATTTACAATAGAAAAGTGATAGGATTAAGGGGGAAAAGCATGTTAGAGTTTGTAAGACAGCAACAACAACCAAGCCTTTGTCCCAAACAAGTTGGGGTCGGCTAGAAATGAAACCCAACAATTTTGAAGAAAAGTAATAGAAAATAAGATGAAAGTAAAAAAAAAGATAAGAGTAACAAATTACGAATAAACTAAGATTCTGGCACATGAATTGCTAATTTCCATGCAGTCCTATCATGAGCCAAATCTCTAGGTATGTCCCACTCCTTTAAATCTCGTTTCACCGCCTCCTGCCATGTCAACCTTGGTCGACCTCTATCTCTCCTAAAATTTTCTCTACTCTTTATAATCCCACTGTTAACCGGTGCTTCTGGAGGTCTCCGCTGAATATGCCCAAACCATCGTAGGCGATGTTAGACTAGCTTCTCCTCAATCGGTGCCACCCCTACCCTATCACGTATTACTTCGTTCCTAATTTTGTCTCTTCTTTGTGTGACCACACATCCACCGTAGCATGCGCATCTCTGCAACACTCATTTGTTGGACATGTTGCCTTTTAGTTGGCCAACATTCTGCTCCATACAGCATCGCAGGTCTGATCACCGTCCTATAGAATTTTCCTTTCAATTTTTGTGGAACTTTCTTATCACATAAGATTCCAGATGCTTGTCGCCACTTCATCCACCCGATCTTGATCCTGTGGCTAACATCTTCGTCAATATCACCATTGCTTTGTAACATTGATCCTAAATATCGAAATGTCTCTCTCCTAGGTACTACTTGTCCTTGTAAACTATCATTACCATCCTCGCACCCGACATCACTAAAGTCGCATCTCATATACTCGGTCTTGGTTCTACTAAGTCTAAACCCCTTAGACTCTAAGGTCTGCCTCCATAACTCCAATTTTCTATCAACACCATCCCTAGTTTCATCTACCAACACTACATCATCAGCAAAGAGCATACACCAAGGGATATTCCCTTGTATATCCTTCGACACCTCATCCATCACTAAGGAAAAGATGTAAGGACTTAAGGCTGATCCTTGGTGTAACCCTATTGTGATAGGAAAAGTGTCGGTCTCACTATCTCTTACGCGCACACTTGTCACCACATTATCGTACATATCCTTGATAAGGTTAATGTACTTTGTTGGGACTTTGTGTTTCTCTAGTGCCCACCACATGACCGGTCTTGGTACCTTATCGTATGCCTTCTCCACGTCAATGAACACTAAATGTAGATCCTTCTTTTGCTCCCTATACCTCTCCATAAGCTGACGGAGTAAGAAAATCGCTTCCATAGTGGACCTCCCAGGCATAAAACCAAACTGGTTTTTAGTGACATTGGTCACTTTCCTCAAGCGGTGTTCAATCACTCTCTCCCAGAGCTTCATAGTATGACTCATGAGCTTAATTCCTCGGTAATTAGTACAACTTTGAACATCTCCTTTATTTTTGAAGATGGGTACTAAAATACTTTTCCGCCACTCTTCAGACATTTTATTTGACTGAAAAATGCGATTAAATAGTTTAGTGAGCCATACTATTGCTACATCCCCTAGATATCTCCACACCTCAATGGGGACATCATCGGGGCCACGGGCCTTTCCTCCTTTTATCCTTTTTAAGGCCTCTCTAACCTTGGACTCTTGTATCCTCCGCACGAATCGTCTGTTGGTGTCATCAAATGAGTCATCCAACTCAAACCTAATACTCTCATTCCCGTCATTGAATAGTCTATTGAAGTAGTCCCGCCATCTATTCCTAACTTCTTCCTCCTTCAATAGAATTTGACCTGCCTCATCCTTAATGCATTTGACTTGGTTGAGATCTCTCACCTTTCTCTCGCGAAGTTTCGCCATCTTGTATATATCCTTTTCGTCTTCTTTTGTCCCTAGCCTCTCATATAGCGCATCATAGGCCTGCCCCCTTGCTTTACTCACAACACGCCTAGCATTTTTCTTAGCCTCTTTATACTTCGCCATGTTACTTGCACTTCTCTCATGATGCCAGCTCTTATAAGACTCCTTTTTCTCCTTAATAGCTTTTTGTACATCTTCATTCCACCACCAAGTGTCTTTATCTATAAGTTTCTTACCTTTTGTCCACCCAAACACCTCCCTAGCCGTCTTCCTAATGTAAGTCGCCATCTTCTCCCACATACTATCTGCATCTTCCTCTTCGCTCCAAGGTCCTTCTGCGATCATCCTCCTTTTGAATGATTGTTGCGCTTCATCCTTCAACTTCCACCACTTTGTTCTTGCGGTTTTAACACCTTTGTCTCGTAACACACGCACGTGGAAACGAAAGTCGGCTACCACAAGTTTATGTTATCGAACAACACATTCCCCAGGAATCACCTTACAATCTAAACATGCCCCTCTCTCCCTTCTCCTGGTGAGGATATAGTCGATTTGACTAGAATGTTGGGCACTAGTAAAGGTCACTATGTGAGATAGCCTCTTCTTAAAGAGGGTGTTAGCTACCAATAGGTCATAGGCTACGGCAAAGTCTAGGATATCCTTACCCTCCTGGTTTCTATCGCCACACCCAAAACCTCGTGTACCCCCTCAAAACCTACGTTAGTTGTACCTACATGACCATTGAGATCTCCTCCTATGAAGAGCTTCTCGCTTATCGGTACACTACTAACCATATCCTCAAAGTCCTCCCAAAATTGTCTCTTAGTGCTCATGCCGAGTCCAACTTGTGGAGCATAAGCACTAATGACATTCAAGATAAGGTCCCCCACAACTACCTTGACTAGGATGATCCTATCCCCTCGTCTACAGACATCCACTACTCCATCCTTGAGGCTCTTATCTATTAGGATGCCTACGCCATTCCTAGTTCCCGTCGAGCCAGAATACCAAAGCTTGAAACTGGTATTCTCAACCTCTCTCGCCTTTTGACCTGCCCATCTAGTCTCTTGTACACAAAGAATATTTACACGCCTCCTAATCGCTACGTCCACTAACTCTCGTAGCTTTCCCGTCAAGGATCCTACATTCCAACTACCCACCCGAAACCTAGTTTCCTCAGCTAGCTTCGTTACCCTTCGCATCCGTCGAGGAAGATGCAAAGACCCTTGCCCACTTAACACTACATTCGGGCGATGATGTAGCGCGCCACTAAGGTGATGGCGATCCGACCCTCGCTCATTTAACACCACATCCGGGTTCCGATATGGCGCGCCACTAAGGTGGTGGCGACCCGGCCCTCGCCCACTTAACACCACACCCGGGTTCCGGTATGGCGCGTCGCTAAGAGGGTTACGCCCCAACGAATTTTCAATGGGTTTCATTTCCATGAGAATGACTAAGTTTAGTTGCTGGCTAGCCAAGCCTATCACAACCCCTCCTCCTTTACCCGGGCTTGGGACCAGCTATGTCATTACAACATAGGCAGAGTTTGTAAGACAGCATTCACTTAAAAGTCTAGTAGCGATTCAGGTTTAGGTCAACCTTAAGGTAGCCATTCTCGTATGATGAAACAACAAAATTGGCTTCTGTTGAAATTGACAACACAGGGGCTATATTTCCTGGTACATCATCTTCCAGTACAGACAATGGTGTATGATCAGTTAGCCACCATGACCGAATAGTACCATCCCAACTTCCACTATAAAGAATACCACTAGCCACAGCAAGGCAAGAGACGGTTGATTTATGACCTATCATAGTGCAACAAAGGGTATAATCCTGCGAAAAAGGATAATGAGTTAACTTGCTAACATGCTTGAACTACAAGAATTAAACAACATATTCAGTAAGAAATATACAAAAGCCAGTATGTGCAGAACTGTCATTCAGATATTAAATTTGATGATTCAAAGGATGAAAAAGCATTCTGATATAACATTCCAGGACACAGCCATAGTGAAACAAAGCTTAAATCTTTACCTCTAGTGACCAAGCCTTGATAGATTTGTCTCTACTACCTGTGTAAAGATAACCGGTTCTGGAGACAGCCAAACAGTGAACACCTCGATAAAGCCAATCATTATGTTCATACCATTTCTTCAAAGGCTCTTCCTTGAGAGAGGAATCAACACACCAAACAAAAATCCCGCTATCGCTGTCTCCACTTATACAAAGAGATCGATTATTATTGCAAACGGCAACTATTGCCGTGATTTTGTGCTTGTGCCCCTTCAAACACTGTACATGAGAGAAGTCCTATGCAACAAAATCAAGTATTAGTGAAAACAAGAATAAATGAACCATTCCAGAATGACAGAAATGGGTTGCAAAGGATAATTATATAACTATTATGTGCTTTCTCACTAGAGAAATATGCTATGTTATTCCAACAAAGATACCCAGTTAGCAGTTCAGAAATTATCAAGAGAAAAGCAACAAACTCATACCTCCAGTGACCATACATTGATAGTTTTATCATAAGAGCAGCTAAACAAAAATCCACCTAACAGTGAAATAAAGAATTAGTAACAGTAAGTTCTTGAACCAGCATTATAAAACTCTAGGAGATCAAATAACAACATAGAAAATGGTGTAAATGGTTCATAAGCAGTGCTGATTTTTTACCTCCAATTGCTAATCCTGTGACACAATCACGGTGGGCAAGCAGTGTTGATGACTTAAACACTCCACCGACCTGTGGGTCATCAATCTCCCCACTGTTTCGAAAACCACCATTACATGCATCATCCTGGTTTAAATGGCCTTCATCAGAACCTTGAGAAGATTGCACTTTAGCATCTGATTTCACAGCACAAGATTCAACTAATATGGAGGATAGCTCCCCAAGAAGCAAACACTGAAAATCCTTCTCAGCTGCAAGGACATCATTAAGATCCATAGCATTATTGCTGGAATTCATCACTGAGCCTCTAATGCATTTCCAGACATCAGCAATCACTGGACGACCTTTTGGATCATGACTCAAGCATGATGCCACAATAGCAGAGACTTGTTCCAATTCTGTACCCACCAATGAGGCAACAAGCCTTGTAATCAATTTCTTCTCCCAGTCATCATATGATCCATCAGTACCCCATCCTAATGCGAGCTGTTTATCACCAGTAAGGAGTGTCAACAACACACAGCCCAATGCCCAAACATCTGAACAATATTGTAACGAGCCATCAAAGTCACAGTCCTTCATCCGTGGTGTGTCACTTAGCACCTTGGCCACCTCAGGAGCAACAAAAGCTTCAATGCCAGATGAACTAGCTCCTCCACGGACTTCCCGACACAGTGTAAGCGCCTGATTCAAATCAAGGAGGCAGTGCCCAAAGTGATCAAAGCTGAAACAGTCCAGTCCAAGGCACCCAATCACCAGCCCCTCCCCATGCAATCCCATGATCGCCTCACACATCTCCATCGCAACAGCTCCGATCCGAGCCACCGTGCTATCTCCATTGATCCTCCCCTCCTCCAATAATCGGGACACACCCCGCGGGTGTCGCTCAGAGACCATCCACAGCGGGGACGTGTCTGGGCCCATCCAGACCCCGTAGACCCTGCAAACACGCCGCGTCAACCGCGAGGAGGCAGTGATCAGACCTGTGAGCTCCTCCCTCGCTGCGTCGCTCAGTGCGCTGATCGAGGCGAGGACACGCGTCAGGTAGCTGGGCCGGTAGAACGCGGACTCGTGCTCTGGCGCGCGAACCCCGTCCTTGGTATCGATCGGGAGGAGGCTGACGAGGCGGCCCCGCGTACAGAACCACGGCGCGCCGAGGTCGGAGTCGAGGGAGCCGAGCGCGAGGAGGTTTGGGGCGGGCGCAGAGCGGAGCGGCGAGGCGGACTCTGGGAGGATGGCGTGGCGGAAGCGGGAGAGGAGGCGGGAGTGGGCAGCGTTGAGCGGGAGCAGGAGGGGAGGCGTGGCAGCAGCCGCCGTGGCGGGACCGCGGGATGGGGAGGAGGAGGAGGGGAGAAGCGCGAGGAGGGCGAGGTTTTTGGGGAGGGAGGAAGGGCCGATCGCGCGCGAGAAGGGGACGCACTGGGAGCAAAGCGGGCAGCGGAGGGAGCCGGCGGCGGCCGCGGACGCGGGCGGGAGGGCAGCGATGCAGGAGCCGCAGAGGGAGTGGCCGCACGGCAGCACGCGCGGCACCGCGGAGGCGGCGTCGAAGGGGCAGAGGCATACCGGACACTCGGGAGGGTCCACGTCCGCCTGCGGTGCGGTGGCCGCCATGGTCGTCGCTTCGTCTCGGCCAGCGAAGCGGAGGTCGCCGCGGCGGCGTGTCGAACTATACGGTATGCGGGCCCGGCGGATTTGCGAGCAAGTGGCCCCTATATTTGTGGACCCCACTGTCAGGTCCGCAGCGATCGTTCCAGTTCAAGCCGTCCCTATCCGCCGGGTGTCCCCATCCTCTCGAGTCTCGACCGCCACGACGGCGCACGAGGCTCGATCTCATTCCCGCATCCGTCTGAAGCGTCTTCCTCTCGCTCGGGTCGAATGCTCCGGCGAGGTAACAGAGTCCTCCATTTCTTCCCTTCCTTTGCCCCCTTCCTGTTACACCCGGTGCTTCCCTTGCTGTTTGCTTATTACAAGTAGGATCGCTGTGTTGTTCCTACTCTCAATCGTTTTACCTGCCCTCAATTTTCTCTTTCCCCAAGCGGATCGTGAAGGGTGCACGGCTACAATGCAGCCAAGATCATAGGGAATAGAGATTTTTCTTGAAATGTGCCCTTTTTGCCTAATCTTGCCCTGAGATTTGCACTGTTCACACCTTGCATCTATGGGGCTACTTTTTGAAACAAAATCTATTTAGTCACACTGGATCGTTCGTTAGATCGCCTGCTGCTGCCGGCAAGCATTATGATGTTACCTTAGGTTGCATGCGGGGATTACCTTGTTATTGCCCTCAAAATTTGTGATTTCTTTTCTACTGAGACTGATCGGGTACTCCGTAGGGATTGTAAATTAACTGACATTGTCCTAAACGGATCAGGCGTTTAACTAGATTTAAACGGTGAACGGGTGGCTAATGCACAATTTAGAACCTAAATGCCTACGTAAACGGTTAACCCAATTAAATAGGTGAAAAATATCTAAACGGGCTGAATGAAGCAGTTTCACGTCGGGTTTAAACGTTATTGCGGCTCATTTACGTGAAGTATATAATCTGAAGGTAGGGTTAGAATTTGGGACCTTATCCTCTCCCACTGTCGCAGCCAAATCGAGCATGGCCGTCGAGTTGCAGTCCGCACGCAGCCATCCGTCTGCCCCCGTCCGTCGAGCTGCCATCCTTGAGTTTCGCACCCCCCCCCCCCCCCCCCCCCCAGCTCACGGTAGAGTTTCATTCGTTGTGCGGTATTGTGACTGTCATTGTCTTAATGTCTCTTTAACTTTATAAGGCATGGACGATGGCAAAGTTAAATTGTTTACAAACATGGTTTTGAACTTCACTTGATTATAAGGTTCTCCTCTGTACCAATTGTGGGTCTGAACCAGGGATTGACTGCGTACTTTGTTTGATATTAGATTATGCAATTAGGAAAATAGTTTATTTTATACTGTTTGACCCATTTAGACACCATCTAAATAGTAAACAGATCTCCGTCGATTGTCCACTGTGTACCATTTATAATAACACTGAAACTAACTCGTGTTTTGATGAACCCGTCAGATGAAAACCCAAAAAACTGTGAGTGGACCGTCGTGCAAGAAGAGGAAGTTTGACAATATAATTGTCGAAGATGATTCATAGATAAATCCAAGTTATAAACTTTTCCTTGAAAATTTAAGCATAGACGGTGACCAGGGTTCAGGAAGGCGCTACGCGGGCGGTGACCCACCGCCTAGAGCCAAGGCGTTTTTATGTATGTATGTACTTATCCATGTACAATACAAAAGTATATGTGTGTCTCTACCATTCTGGGTTAGTTTTCCTTATCCACCTCTCATCTTCTCCTCTCTGTTTTACCAAGCCTACTTTCAGCCCAAAGCCTGTCTACTAAGCAGCACACAGGGATACATCCTAATCCTATTGGGCTGGTACGCATCTAACAAGAGAAGCCCGACTCGAAGCCCACTTATCCTTCGCCCGCGAAATTGCCGCACGTGTCTTTTCCTCCGCGATGCCTCGCTCGCCTCCGCGCGCTCCACGCCGCCTACGGGCCATTCCCGCCTCGCCTCCCCTCCCCCCCCCCCCCCCCCCCAGACGCCGCGTCCTTAACCCTAGGGGTTAAGCGCGCCTAGGCGAGCGTGGAATCACGCCTTCCTGAACCCTGGCGAACCCTGACGGTGACTAATATGCCCTTGATGTAACGAACAAGACCGCTAAGTTGTCGTGTGTGCGCCATCGTCCGCCATCCGTGCGACATAGTTCACCGTTCGTTGAGCTGCCATTTGCTGAGGGATCAAGCTATCGTCCATCAAGCCGTCGTTTGTCCAACTGTCAAGCTGCCACCCGCGAGGTAAACCCCCTCGCTCGCGTGCAACAAAGTTTCATTCATGGCGGTGCAGTATTGTGAGTGTGATTGTCTCAATGCCTCTTTAATCTTGTCTGAACATCTATGTGCTCACCAGACGCCTAGACAGTGTTGAGTTAATCACGATTTCTAGGAGATAACAGAGAGTAGGGGGCGCACCTATCCCTATGAAGTGTTTGAAATAGAGTCCAAGTCAAGGGTCCTAGTTGTATTAGATTGAGAGAGTCCTAAAACTTGTAACTAACCCAATCCTATATAACGGTGCTTGATGTTGACCAATGAATCAAGCAATTTAGTTTCAGAATTCCAATAATTGGTAATCATACCAGGTTGAGATTCGATGGCGGATCAGCCATACCTTCATGGGTCAGCGACGTGGCGACTCGGGTGCCGGTGGTCGCGTGCAAAGGAGCTCGCGTTGTGGATCTTGACGCGGGTGCTGGTGAGTGCGATCTCGACGAGGGCTTCGACTGAATCGGGACGAGCGAGTCTCGACGAAGCAGAACTTGGCGTTAACAGTAGACGTGATGGTAGGGTGCAACGTCGGTCGGAGAAGGTGGTTCAACGTGATGTGCATCAGAGGTGGTGCTTGGGCTCGGAGCTTGGCAGTGCTATTGAGGGAAAACCGGAGATCAAATCGGCGCCTTCGGCTGGATTAGGGTTCTGACTGAGCAGAGCTGTCTCATACCGGTGATGGGCCGTGTTGGGCTGAGCAGAGCTAGCCTAGGTGTCTTTTTTTTTGTCCCAAGGTGTACCACTTTTCTATTTCTTCACTAAACATACACTTGAGGTGTACATGGCTTTGCAATATCTCCTACTAACGAAGATCAACTATATATCTATCAAGATGAAGGTATTTTTGAAGGTGTAGGGGTATGGAAAGTAGTGGATGCGAAAAAAAAAGAGGACAATGTTGATCCAAAGATTGGCTCTTGTGGCTATCTATCATGCTATTGATGAAGACAGTCTCATGTGAATTTTCGAGAAAAAGATAGTAAAAGACGTTTTGGAGATGATTAAGACCAAGTTCTTGGGTGAAGAACATGTGATGCGCATGAACGTGGAGACTTCATCGATGACTTTGCTAAAAGAGTGATGATAATTGTCACAAAGATTCGTGATCTTGGTGGAAAACTTGAAGAAAGTTATATCGTGAACAAATTGTTGTGTGCATTGTTTTAAAGGGGCACCTGGACGCCTAGGCGCCGGCGGAGTGCCTGGACGCTGAGGCACCCGCTAGGGATGAAAATGGACGATTATGGACGGATAAAATGCTTTTCCATATCCATATCCACATAATAATTTCGGAAGCGGATTCGAATCGGATGTTGACGGAAACGGATTTGGTATCGGATATGTCGGATATATCGGAAACGGATTTATCGGATCGGAAATTTATGGATGTCGGACGGACTCAGATATTTATTTCGGAAAAAAAACATTTCACATGTCATATCATTAAATGATAGACAATAAAAGAAATATATAGTTCACACATATAATACATGTAATTAATATTTCACATATCACATCATTTCACATAATATGTAATTAAAATTTAAAAAATTAGCACATGATTCATATAGTTCATACACATAATTCATCACACATAAGTCATGAACCGTTACCGCAAGTATTCAATGATCTCCATTTAAAACCTTGTGATAATGCTTTGATGTATGAATCAAAAGCTTAATCTACAACTTCATAATCTTAATTGTAAAATATGCCTAATTTATTAATAATAGAAGCTTCATCCAAACATATGTGCTGCAACATTGTATATAAACAAGGAGAAAAACTATGTCATGCTATTAGCTTTTAATACCTTTGTTTTCTTTGCATATCCAGGAATGGTTGTTTGGTCTGGTGGTTGTGGGGTCATGGGTTCGAATCCCACATCCAGCAAAATTTTTTAAGGCTGTGCAGATACGATTTCTCTACGATTTCTCTTTGAGCCAGGCTGCCACCAATATCGGGTAATGGGCCAAAAAAATGTTTCGGTTATTATTCGGATTTAGATTCGGGTATATCCGATGAAATATGGATATCCGACTATTCGGACGGATATTAACCCGTACCGTTTCCGATCCGATATCCGAATTCAAATATCGGATATCCGATCCATATCCGATTAAGATCCGATAAAAACGGATATGGATCGGATATTTTCGGATCCGGTACCCAGACGGATCGGAAAATATCCGATCCGTTTTCATCCCTAGCGCCCGCCCAGGCGCCTAGGCGTGTGGCTAGGTGAGCGAGCAGCAGTGGCGGCGGGTGGAAATCTGGAGCGATAGGCGGGATTTTGGAGGCAGCGGGCGGGATTTGGAGGCAGCAGGCGTCGGGTGTGGGTGGCTGGTGAGGGGGCAAACCGTTATTTTAAGGCGAGTTAGAGGCCGATATTCCAACTAACTTTTCCGGTCTCTCCCAGTTCCAGCGCCGCCTCCCTCGTCTCCCAGTGCCAGCGCAACCTCCGCTCCTAGCGCCAGCGCCGCCTCCCATGGCGTCGATTGCCGATCCCGCCTGGGTGTCACGAGCCATGTTTAGAGTCAGTTTAGTAGATTGCTTGGCAAATCAAATTAGGAAAGGAGTCTTAGATTAGTATCAAATCGGGAAGATAATATTCGGTTGGCATTAGAGATAGAGTTGGTTTGTGTTAAGGATAGAGTCTGTTAAGATTATGTCAGGTGATCTGATCGGATTGGAAGAGTCCAGAATAAAAGATTACCTTATCTGTAATTCCGGACAGGTATATAATGCAGTCCATAGTTCATTAATAAAGGCAAGCATAGTTTGAGAGAAAAGAGATATTTATCTCAGTTATCCCAGGGCCTTGATCATTGGCGTCGTCGTCACGACGGTGCCGACGGTCCCAGCTCCCCCGCGCCTCTGCCAGTCGCGGCCGGGCGAGGTGACCAGCCCAAACGTCCGGGTTGGAGCGCCTGGCCGCCTAGGCGACGCCTCAAAAATGTTGGTTGTGTGCTCTACTTTCGAAGTATCTCCATATTCTATCTACTATAGAAATTTATTGATTTGAAGACGATAAACTCATTAACAGACTCAAGGCACATTAGGAACGCGCGTGTGGCTTCAACAACCAAGAACATGAAGAAAGACTATTTAACAAGGAAAGAGTGGAAAGTAAGAGAGGGAAAGGATGAAGAGAAACTCCTTTTGACAAAGAAGGAATGGAGAACAAGAGAGGCAAAGAAGAACAAAAACGAAGAAATTTGACAAGGTGAAAATTCAATTCTTTAACTGTCGTGAGTTCGGGCACTTTGATAATGAGCGTCTCAAGAACAAAGAAGAAGAGAAGACACTTCTTGCGTCAGAGGAAACTTTGTAGTGATCCCACATCAAATATTGTTCGCGGTGTAGTGTACACTCTAGGGGTTGTAATTTCCAACCCGGGTTGTAGTGCCCAATCCAAATTCGTGTTCGGGATGTAGTGTCCATCCCAGAAGATGTGGATGTAGTGTCCATCTCTTAGTGCGTGCAAGGTGAAGTGATCATCCCAACAGGTAAGTTGTGGGGGCCTAGGAGGCAGTAGACGAGGCCTGGAAGGTGGGCAGCCTGCAAGGCGATATCCTGACAAGTCAATAGGCCACAACATCTGGGTAGGAGTGCCTGGACGCCTAGACAGTGACTAGGCGTCGCCTAAGCAACACATTTTAAACACTGGGCATGGGTGGTGGCGAAGTTAAATTATTTTTAAGCATGAGTCGAAACTTGATTTGATTATAAGGTTTTACTCTACCAATCATGGGTCTGAACATGGTCTGAACCAATGGTTGATAGTTTACTTTGTTTGATAGTGGACTATGCAATTAGGAAAGTAGTTTATTTCACACTGTTTAATCCTCTTAGACTAAACCATCTAAATATTAAACATAACTCTGTGGACTGTCTGCCATTAACTGTTTATGATAACATTGTAATTAACTCTCGTGTTTCGAGGAACCTACCAGAGGAAGACCCAAAAAATTGTGAGCGGACCACTGTGCGAGAGAAAGTTATTTGACAATCTAATTGGCAAAGATGATTCAGAGATAGATTCAAGTTATGAACTTTTCCTTGAAAATTTAAGCATAGATTGTGACACATATGTCTCTGATGTGCCAAACGAGAACCATATCATCTCTATTTCTATGAGGTATGAGGATACAATTGTGAGCAGATCACTGTGCAAGAAGATAAAGTTATTTGACAATTTAATTGGCAAAGATGATTTAGAGATAGATCCAAGTTATAAACTTTTCCTTGAAAATTTAAGCATAGACGACGACACATATGTCCCTGATGTGCCAAACGGGAACCATGGCATACCTGTTTCTGTGAGGCATGAGGATACATCATCATGTAATGTAACGGACAAGACCCCTAAGTTGTTTGTGTGACACTGTCCGCCACCCGTGTGTCATCGTCCACCGTCCATCGAGCTACCAGTTACTGAGCTCTCGAGCTACCATCCATCGATCCACCGAGCTGTCATACATGAGGTACGCACCCCCCGGTCTGAAGATGTTATGAACTAATTATTGATAAAGTACTTTATTTGATATTTGACTATGTAATTTGGAAGGTAGTTTATTTCTCACCATTTGATCAGTTTAGACATTGTTTAAACGAGTTCCAAATCATCTAAATCGTAAACATGCCTTTGTCTAGTGTGTACCGTTTACCATTTATGATAGTGCTGAAATTAACTCTTATGTTTCGAGGAACTTGCCATGTGAAGACCCTGAAAACTGCGAGCGGACCACCTTGCAAGAAGGGGAAGTTGTTTGATAATCTAATCTAATTGGGAAAGATGCTTCAGAGATAGATCCAAGTTATAATTTTTTTCTTAAAATTTAAGCATAGATCATGATACATATGTTCTTGATGTGCCAAATGGAGAACATGATATGCATGTTGCTATGAGCTATGAGGAGGATACATTCTACGGTAATGTAACAGACAAGGCCACTGAGTTGTCATTCGCACGTCACCGTCCACCATCCGTGCGCTGTCGTCAACCGTTCATTGAGTTGCCATCCGCTAAGGCATCAAGCTGTTGTTTGTTGAGTCGTGGTTCGTCACGCCGTCATGCTACCACTTGCGAGGTATGCCCCACTCCCCTGCGTGTGGCATAACTTCATTCGTGGCAGTGTAGTATTGTGATTGTCTCAATGAGTCAATATCTCTTTAATCTTTATAAGACATGGATAGTCTTTTAAAATCCTGTGTGAATGCCTAGGCGCAGGCCAGTAGCCGAGACACTACGATACCTGCCCAAGCGATGGGCCATGGCACCCGGCAGAGGCGCCCGCTTAGGCGTTCCTCAGCGCTCTGCTCTCGTGGTTTGCCTTGCCTCGGAGGTTAAGCGGTCGTGAGGCGCAAGGGGTGGGGGTAGATCCTGTCGGCGGGAATCGACGGTGAAATCACCGTTATAGATTCTGGCAGTGTGGGAAGTTTGATTCTAGTGGTGGGGGTTGACGGTATCCTGGCAGAGAGAGATCTGGGTGGGTGGGGGGGCTCTGGTCGGGTGCAAATTCTGGCAGCGGGGATCAATTGTGAAGATCCTGGCAGCGACAGGGAAGGGGTAGATTTGGGTGACAGGGTGGCAATCCTGCCAGACGGGGCAGATACGGACGTGGGTGTGGGGAGTTGCTCATGGAGGGTGCTGGGGTAGGTGCTTGCGAGGAGACACCTGGCTGGGCTGGCGGAGAAGCTAAGGCACGGAGGACGGGCCTATGGGTTGGAAAAAACTAGCCGCAATATAAATATGTGCATATTGTTGTATTTTTTAGTTTTTACAAACTATCACAACTACATTGCATAACACCTAGGCACCAACTAGAAACGCCTTGGCACGTCTATGCTCTAGCCAGACGATCACCGCTCGCTTAGCGCCTAACGTGTTTTGGAACTTTGTACAACAGGTAAGATGTAACGGGCCGAGAGGCAGTAGATGCGCCTGGAAGGTGGGTGGCCTAGGAGGCGGTAGCCAGGCGAGTCGACTGGACATGATGTGCAGGTTGGAGCGCCATGACATGTAGACGGAGACTAGGTGTCGTTTAGGTTACACATTAAACACTGGGCATGGGTGGTGGCAAAGTTAAATAGTTTTCAAACGTGGGTAAACTTGATTTGGTTATAAGGTTCCCTGCTTTACCAATTATGGGTCTCAACATGCTATGAACCTAGTAATTGACAACATACTTTCTTTTATTGGACAATGCAATTAGAAAGGTAATTTATTTCACACCTTTTGATCCGTTCAAACATTGTTTAAACATTATCTAAACCATCTAAACAGTAAACATGCTTTTGTCTATTGTCTACTGTTTACCATTATACAACAACAATCAAGCCTTTGTCCCAAACAAGTTGGGGTCGGTTAGAAATAAAACCCAACAATTTTTGAATAAAAGTAATAGAAAATAAGATGAGAGTAAAAAAAAAATAAAAATACAAAAATACAAATAAAATAAGATTCTACATTTTATTTATTTTAGAAAAGGATTAATAAGAAAGAAGATAAGAGTAACAAAATACGAATAAACTAAGATTCTGGCACATGAATTGCTAATTTTCATGCAGTCCTATCATGAGCCAAATCTCTAGGTATGTCCCACTCCTTTAAGTCCCGTTTCGCCGTCTCCTGCCATGTCAACCTTGGTCGACCTCTACTAAGATTTTCTCTACTCTTTATAATCCCATTGTTAATCGGTGCTTCTGAAGGTCTCCGCTGGATATATCCAAACCACCATAGGCGATGTTGGACTAACTTCTCCTCAATCGGTGCCACCCCTACCCTATCACGTATCACCTCGTTCCTAATTTTGTATCTTCTTGTGTGACCGCACTCCACCGTAGCATGCGCATCTCCTTAACACTCATTTGTTGGGCATGTTGCCTTTTAGTTGACCAACATTATGCTCCATACAATATCGCAGGTCTGATCACCGTCCTATAGAATTTTCCTTTCAATTTTTTGTGGAACTTTCTTATCACATAAGATTCCAGATGCTTGTCGCCACTTCATCCACCCAATCTTGATCCTGTGGCAAACGTCTTCGTCAATATCACCATTGCTTTGTAACATTGATCATATATATCGAAATGTGTCCCTCCTAGGTACTACTTGTCTTTGTAAACTAACATTTCCATCCTCACACCTGACATCACTAAAGTTGCATCTCATATACTCCGTCTTGGTTCTACTAAGTCTAAACCCCTTAGACTCTAAGGTCTGCCTCTATAGCTCCAATTTTCTATCAACACCGTCCCTAGTTTCATCTACCAACACTACATCATCAGCAAAGAGCATACACCAAGGGATATCCCCTTGTATATCTTTCGACACCTCATCCATCACTAAGGAAAAGATGTATGGACTTAAGGCTGATCCTTGGTGTAGCCCTATTGTGATAGGAAAAATATCGGTCTCACTATCTCTTACGCGCACACTTGTCACCACATTATCGTACATATTCTTGATAAGGTTAATGTTCTTTGTTGTGACTCTGTGTTTCTCTAGCGCCCACCACATGACCGGCCTTAATACCTTATCGTATGCATTCTCCAAGTCAATGAACACCATATGTAGATTCTTTTTTTGCTCTCTATAGCTCTCCATAAGCTGACGGAGTAAGAAAATCGCCTCCATGGTGGACCTCCCAGGCATAAAACCAAACCGGTTTTTAGTGACATTGGTCACTTTCCTCAAGCGGTGTTCAATCACTTTCTCCTAGAGCTTCATAGTATGGCTCATAAGCTTAATTTCTCGGTAATTAGTACAACTTTGAACATCTCCTTTATTTTTGAAGATGAGTACTAAAATACTTTTCCGCCACTCTTCTGGCATTTTGTTTGACTGAAAAATGCGGTTGAATAGTTTAGTGAGCTATACTATTGCTACATCCCCCAGACATCTCCAAACCTCAATGGGGACATCATCGGGGTCGCGGACCTTTCCTCCTTTCATCCTTTTTAAGACCTCTCTAACCTCAGATGCTTGTATCCTCCGTACGAATCATATGTTGGTGTTATCAAATGAGAACATAATGCTCTCATTCCCGTCATTGAATAGTCCATTAAAGTAGTCCTGTCATCTGTTCCTAATCTCTTCATCTTTCAATAGAATTCGATCTGCCTCATCCTTAATGCATTTGACTTAGTTGAGATCCCTCACTTTCCTGTCGCGAAGTTTCGCCATCTTGTATATATCTTTTTCGTCTTCTTTTGTCTCTAGCCTCTCATATAGCGCATCATAGGTCTGCCCCCTTGCTTTACTCACAACACGTCTTGCATTTTTCTTAGTCTCTTTATACTTCGCCATGTTACTTACACTTTTCTCATGATGCCAACTCTTATAAGACTCCTTCTCCTTAATAGCTTTTGGTACATCTTCATTCCACCACCAAGTATCTTTATCTACAAGTTTCTTACCTTTTGTCCACCCAAGCACCTCCCTAGTTGTCTTCCTAATGTGAATCTCCATCTTCACCCACATACTATCTGCATCTTCCTCTTCGCTCCAAGGTCCTTCCGCGATCATCCTCCTTTTGAATGATTGCTGCGCTTCATCCTTCAACTTCCACCACTTTGTTCTTACAGTTTTAACATCTTTGTCTCGTGACACACACACGTGGAAACAAAAGTCGGCTACCTTTATGGTAAAGTCGGCTACCTCTTCATTTTAAAGTCGGCTACCACTGTTTACCATTATGATAACACTAAAATTATTTCTGTGTTTCGAGAAACCTATCCGATGAAGACCAAAAAAACTGTGAGCGGATCACCATACAAGAAGTGGAAGTTGTTTGACAATCTAATTGGGAAAGATTATTCAGAGATAGATCCAAGTTATAAATTTTTCCTTGAAAATTTAAGTATAGACGGCAACACATATGTCCTTGATGTGCCAAATGATGAGCATGTCGCGCATGTTTTGAGATATGAGGAGGATACATCCTATGGTAATGTAACAGACAAGACCACTAAGTTGTCGTCCGTGCGCCGTCGTCCACCACTTCGTCGAGGTGCCACCCACGAGGTACGCCCCCTCCCCCTAGTCAGCTGCTTAATTCATGGTAGTGCGGTACTATGACTTTGATTGTCTCAATGTCTCTTTAATATTTATAAGGCATCAGTTGTGTTTTAGAATCCCATCTGAATGCCTATCACCGGCCAGATGCCTCGACACTAAGGCGTCCACCTAGGTGACTGCCATGCCACCTAACAAGTAATTTGTGGCAACTTGGGAGGCAGTAGATGGGTCTGGATGGTGGGTGGCTTGGGAGATGGTAGCAGGGAGTCACCGATCATGGCATCGAGGCTAAAGCACCTGGACATCTAGGCGGTGACTAGGCGTCCGTAAGCAACGCCTTTTAAAAACTGCTCATGGGTAGTGGCAAAGTTAAATTATTTCCAAACATGGATTTGATCTTGATTTAATTATAGGATTCTAAACTGTACCAATCACGGGTCCGAACATGGTCTAAACCAGTGATTGATAACATACTTCATTTGATATTGGACTATGCAATTAGGAAGGTAGTTTATTTCACACCATTTGATTTGTTTAGATGTTGTTTAAACGTCATTTAAACCATCTAAATAGTAAACACCTCTATCGACTGTCTACCATTTACTATTTATAACAACACCGGAATTAACTCTTGTGTTTCAAGGAACCTGTTAAATGAAGATCCAGAAAATTGTGAGTGTCATCGTGCAAGAAGAGGAAGTTGTTTGACAATCTAATTGACAAAGATGAGTAGGCATCTTTTAGGCAACGCCTTTTATACACTGGGCATGGGTGGTAGTAAAGATAAAATGTTTTCAAACAATGGATCCGAACTTGAATTGGTTATAAGGTTCGTCACTTTACAAATCATGGGTCTGTACATGGTCAGTAATTGACGGTGTATTTTGTTTGATATTGGACTATGCAATTTGGAAGGTAGTTTATTTCACACCGATTGATTTGTGTAGATGTTGTTTAAATGTTGTCTAAACTATCTAAACAGTAAACATGCCTCCGCGACCATCTACCTCTTAGTATTTATGATAATACTGAAATAGTGAAATTAACTCTTGTATTTTGAGTAACCTGCCAGATGAAGACTCAAAAAATTGTGAGCGGGCCGCCGTGCAAGAATAGGAAGTTGTTTGTCAATCTAATTGACAAAAATGATTCAGATTATAGATTGAAGTTATAAACTTTTTTCTTGAAAAATTAAGAATAGATGACAACACATATGTTCTTGATGTGCCAAACAGGGACCATGGCATGCCTGTTAGGTATGAGGGAGGGGGGGGGGGGGTACATCCTACCATAATGTAATAGTCAAGACCACTAAGCTGTCGTCCGGGCGTCGTCAACAAGTTTCAAAAAAGCACTAGGCAGGTGGGGAACCTCTGCCTAGAGCCTAGATGTTCCAAGGCGGCGCCTAGGCGTTATGCACTGTAGTACAATTCACTGTAAACATTTCAAAATATAATAATATATGCATACTTTTTATATTCTGGACTGATTTTCCCCTACCCTAGCCTCTTTAGCGGCCTAGCCCATAGCCACCTCCCCCGTTCCTATCTCCTTTTCCACCACTAGTGATCGTCTCCCTCTGACGGTCTTCTTTCACCTTCCACGGCAGCCGCCCCACCTGGTGCTCGTCGGATCTGCCCCTGCTCCTCACGATCGCCTTGCCCCTTAGCCAAGGCGGACCCAGCATGGAGCGCTAGGGTGTGCTTAGGCAGGTGCCTCAAAACGCCTTTGGAACGTTGATCATCGTCAACCGTCCGCCGAGCTGCCATACGCTGAGTCGTCGAACTGCCACCCGCGAGGTACGCCCCCCTCCTGCACACGCAACAGAGCTTCATATGTGGCAGTGCAATACTTTGAATGATATTCTCAATGTCTATTTAATCTTTGTAAGACATGGGTAGTGTTTTAAAATACTGCGTGAACGACTCTAAGGCACCTGCCTAGGCGACTGACTATGGCACCCAGCAGGTCAGTTGAGGTGGTCTGGAAGGCAGTAAACACGGTCTGGAATGTGGGTGGTTTGGGAGTAGGTAGCCAGGCGAGCCGACCGACCATGGCGCCCAGGCAAAAGCGTCTGGACGCCTTGGCATTGGATAGGGAACACCTTTTAAAAACTTTGCATGGGTCGTGGCAAAGGTAAATCATTTGCAAACATGGGGATGAACTTGATTTGATAATATGGTTCTGCTCTTTAAGGATCATTGGTCTGAACATGGTCTGACTGAACTAGTGATTGGCAAAACTTTGTTTGATATTGGAGTATGCAGTTAGGAAGATAGTTTATTTCATACTGATTAATCTGTTTAGACGTTGTTTAAACGCTGTCTAAACCATCTAAACAATATACATGCCTTGTCGACTGTCTACCGTTTACCATTTAGGATAACATTGAAATTAATTCTTTGTGTTTCGACTTTCGAGGACAGATGAAGACCCAAGAAACTGTGATCGGACCACCGTGCAAGAAGAGAAAATTGTTTGAAAATCTAATTGGCAAAGATGATTTAGAAATAGATCCAAGTTATAAACTTTTCCTTGAAAATTTAAGCATAGACGGCAACACATATGTCCTTGATGTACCAAACGGGGACCATGGCATGCCTGTTTGTGTGAGGTATGGGGACTACTTTAATGTAACAGACAACAATGCCACAGATTTCCCCAAGAGTTCACTGGGCAGAAGTGTGGCTGCTTCGAAGGGCACACGAAAAGATGAAGCATCAGGCAAGGCGGCCAGAGGAAATGTGAGTCACTCACCAGGGACATCATCTATGAGGAGGAAGATAAAGACCTTGGCGATAGATGATTCTTACGAGCGATTTCTGAGCCTTGTAAAGTTCAAGGATGGTTCCATGGTTGTAGAGCCAGAACCAGGTGTTACCGTTGTATATGAGCAAGAAAAGGGCATGCCTGCTCGATATGATGGACTGAGAGCAGGCAGTCCCACAAACCGATCGAAACCTTTAATATTTCCAACTGAAAACATGGAAGAGATTGCTATGTGTGCAAGTGAACATGGACTTGCACAGGCTGACAAAATTGCTTCTGAAGATGAAATGGCTGGGCCTTCCTCGGGGAACCTGGATGGTCAGGATATAATCTGCACAGATGAGCGTGGAGATGTACTCCATACTGAACCTTCTGGTTTAAATGTGGGTATCTTCTGCCCAGTTTTCAGTTTTCTCATGATATGATATTTGTGTTGATTATGCTGCCTTTCTTTTTGGACTCAGAAATGCAGAGACGATCAAGGTGCACAGCTAGCTCTTATCTGTGCTGGTTCCGCAACCTTTGATGAAAAACTCGATGCCGTCTTAAATCAGCCATATGACCGAAATGAATATGAAGGGCTCTGGAGGAAAGCGACTGACCGGAAGCCTGTGAGCAGACAGAGACACTTGAGAAGTGCAACAAAGCGCTATGCTACAGAGACAATAGGGCTATCATATCTTGATCACTACCCAGGTAACCCTTACTAAGTTATTGATAGATAATGTTTTGCGTTGCAAGATTGTCCAGTTATTCCCCGTCAACATGAATCCAAGAGCCTCCACAGTTTTTAAGGTGTAAGGGGTTTTGCTCTTATATTTTTTTATGTTTTGTAGCATGTACGTTTGAACATTGGTTAGCTTTAGCTCTTGGCTGTCAGCCTGTGTTTACCACAAATTATCGGAAATCCTACTTATCAGTCCCCTGAAACGTCCGAATGTTTCAGGTGATGCCTCAACCATTCAATAGTTGCTTTATGATTAGTGTTCCATCCAAAACTAGTTTAGTTGCTAATTTTGTAAGGATTATGTTAGTTGTAAAGCAGTCAAATAAAATAAATTTGTGTTTGTGATTGCATATACTATAGAAAAATTTGTAAGTTCTGTTAATTGTTAGGATTAGTGGGTTAATTACAATGTTTAGTTGTTAATGACAGTGATTAGATGTTAATTACCCATTGCATGATTTTTTCCCAAATTTCAGGCACTTGAAATTTAGACACACCCATAAATTTTTGGAAAAATTCTTTATCCAACCTGGATTTGGTGCACACTGGCTCGCGCACGCCATATGCGGGCGCCGTCGGATTTGGATCCTAGTGCTCATAGCAGCCATGACGCTTAACGGCGCTGCTTCCTCTGTTAGAGACCGTGAGCCACCCTCCTGAGGCAATGGCGTACATGAGTTGCTGCCGCGGCGTGGCGCTCTGGCGACACCCTACCCGCCTGCAGCAGCCACCTCACCGTTGCCTGCTACCACCCCCACCCCTAACCGTGGCCACCCGCGTCCTGGGCGGGGCCATCGCCGCCTCGCCAAACCACCTCCCATCACTAGGCAGACGTTCTCCCCAATCTCTAAAGCCAGGGAAAGAGAGGAAACACCAAATCAAAATCCCCGAACCCTAGCTTGGTTGCAATGCCTTCCACGTCGCCGTCGAGCTGCGTCAGCAGCATTTGGGCGCGCCAAGGAATTCTGACGTCATCACCGAGCTGTTTGGCAGCATTTGAGGCAACGAAGAATTGGGTGTGCGGGGTGGATGAGGTTATGGGAGGTAGAGGGCGTACACATCATGGAGGCAGAGCCACTCGGCCTCAATCTCACCATGGAAGCATGCGGAGGCAGCAGCAGCGCTTGTTGGAAAGAAAGAAGCCTGGCTGTTTGTCTGTGTGTGAGAGAGGAAGGCAGCGAAGAGAGAGACACAAGCGAACGACGTCATATGTAGGGTGCGCATCCTGGTTGGCGCCCCTGCTTTGCTGTTCCTTATCACCCATTGAGAAAATTTGCAGATTCTTATCAGCCACTAAAAAAGTTAATTTCCTCATTAGCCACTGCTTTAATCTTTTGTTCCTTGCTAGCCATTACTGTCCATTACATAGCTAAACAATGTTAAATAGTATATAGAAAAAGACATTTGCCTTTGGTAGCAATTTTTCTTACTGTTTTGCTTTCCTGTTGCAGAAATGGATAGCTATGCTTGGTTTAATTGGGTTTGAACTAAACAGCTAAGCAAAAAATGGATTTTGATGTATTATGATCAGCTTTTGTTGAGCTCCTTACTTTCGCCCTTTTATGCATGTATTTCTTTTGTATAGTTTTTTTTTCTTCTGCCTTCTGTGGTCTTTATTCTGAGGTGCATGGTGTCTATTTGATTGTTATTTACACAAATAGGTGCTATATTTGTTTAGTTACTGTATGAATAATCATGGTTCTGGCACCAATTTTGAAGTGTGATTTCGATGCTGATAGGTTGAGGTTGATTGGTATATTTTCCATTAGCACTTTGCAAGCAAGACTAATGTTTGGTTAATCATGCAGATCTAGCCGTACAAATAAACTCAGCTGACAGTGTTGAGAGACTCACCCTACTGCGAAAGTTTTTCTTCTGGTTAGAGGTTGTCGACGAATACCTCCCTACTAGTTATATTTTTGTATTTTTTGAAGGAAAACAGTAGGGGAAGCCCCGACTGTGTTATATTAATATATGTAGGTTGCAATCCGGGGATTGCAATACAGGCAGATGTTGGTATCGGCATAAAAAATCATATTCCTGAGGTGGGAATGACGAAGTTTATGCCAGATAGCCACAACTGAGTACAAGTTTTGAGTACAAGTTTTGATAATGGTTGGGAATCTATTACATTGTAGTGACAGAATGCTATGGAAGTTATGCTTCCAAGATGTCAATGAGGGCGCGTTGCTTCTGAAGATTAGTTCATTTCTTTGCTTCCAAATTTCCCAGCATGTCGTGATGAATATTTTCATAAACGGGGGACCGGTCCAGCTTCTTTTTGCTTCTTGAATCATTACAAAGAAAGGTATGCTGTGGTTCCAGTTGATGTGTATGGTTGTCCAGCAGGCGGTGCTGAACTCACATTGGAAGAAGAGGTGGTATGTCAGTTCCCCTAGTGGTGCGGTGCAGAGCACACACGAGTAGTCATCATTTTTGATGTTGAAGTTCTTTCTTTTGAGTAGATTTCTGGAGTTAAGGTGATCCAGAAACACGAGCTAACAGAATATTTTCAATTTCTTTGTTAGCTTTGTCTTCCAGATCTAAGTCAGTGGAGGAGGCGGTGTTGTGTTCGATCGGAAGTTGTCATTGTATATGTGGTTGGATGAAAATCCTTTTTGGGTATTCTTGTATGACCATGTGTCGTTGTTGTCTTGTAAACTTTGGATGATGTTGGTCAGTAGGTTGTGTTCCTGTAGGGCCTGTGTCGATATTGGGGTGTGGAAGTTGGTGTGTATGTCTGTTGTTGTGGTGTATTGGGCTATGGACGCATTTGGGTGTCTTGCGTGTGTGTAGAGGTTTGGGAAAGTTGTAAATAATACCGATGTATGCCACTTGTCGTGCCACATGGTTACCGTGTCTCCTTTGCCGATGTTTACCTGCGTTTGTTGTTTGAAGCTTTCCTACTGGCTCATGATGTCTTTGAACCAGAAAGAACCCCGGTTTGTCACTTGATGGGGTGGGGTGCCATCTGCGCAGTATGAGTCGAGAATGAGGTGCACCCAAGGTGTGTCCTTTTTGTTGTAAAGTTTGTAGAGGAATTTCTGTATGAAGACTTGGTTAATGAGTTGTAGGTTTTTGAGCCCGATTCCTCCTTTTTCTTTGGTGTTGTGGTGTCTTCCCATTTCACCAGAGGTTTCCCTTTGGCCATAATGTTCGAACCTCTCCAGAGACATGTTTTCCTATATTTGTCTATTTGTTGGATTGTTTTGGAATGCAGTTTGATGGTGCACATTGTGTAGATTGGCATTGATAATAGTAGTGTGTCTACTATTGTGCATCTTCCGGCCATGGTCAGGTATGCGGATGTGGTATTGAGTGTTCGCTCAATTTTGGTGGTCAGTGGGAGAAAGTCTGTGTTTTTTGGTTTGGTGGTCCCTAGAGGTATGCCAAGGTAGGTGAAAGGTAGTGTGCCTAGTTGACACCCAAAGGTGGCTGACATGGTGTTCGTTTGGTCCAGAGTAAGGTTGATTGGGATTAGGTATGTTTTTTCTAGATTGATCTTGAGGCCTGTTGCAGCAGTGAATGCTGAGAGTAAGGTTTTTAGGAAGAAAATCTGTTGCTGGGATGCTTGTATTGTGATGATTATGTCATCGGCATATTGGATTATCGGGAAGTCATGATTTGAAAGATGCAGTAGTGGGGGTATTAGTAGTCCTCTTTGTTTGGCATGGTTTGTCAAGTGTTGAATTAGGTCTGCTGCGATTGCGAAGAGAGCCGGCGAAAGTGGACAACCTTGTCGGATACCCCTTTTGCAGTGGAAGAATTTACCTGGTACTCCATTGAGTAAGATTGCAGAGGTGTTTGTAGATAGTATGTTGTTTGTCCAGTCGACCCATTGCTGTGGGAACCCTTTGTGGATTAGCGACCTGAGGATGGCGTCATGTTCCATTATGTCAAAGGCTTTTTCAAAGTCTAGTTTCAACATTACTATAGGTCTCCTTGATTTTCTGCATTGATGGATAAATTCAAAATTCCATACAATGCAGTCTTGGATCGTTCTCGTTCTGATGAAGCCGTACTGATTGGCATGGATGATATCTTTGAGGATTGTCTGTATTCTTTCTCCCATGAGTTTGCTTATGATTTTGATGCTTGAGTTAAGTAGGGAAATGGGTCTGTAGTCGGCCGAGGTTTCCGGGATCGGTTTTTTGGAATGAGTGTGATGACGGAGCTGTTGATTGGTTGTAGGCTGCATCCATTGTTGAAGAATGCATTGCAGAGGTTGTAGATGTCGGCTTTGATGATGTCCTAGAATTTTTTGTAGAATCTGTTGTTGAACCCGTCCGGGCCCGGAGCTTTGTCTGCAGGCATAATTTTAACTATTCTGTTGATCTCCTCAGTTGATACGGGCTCTATGAGGGATTGGAGGTTTGGGTGTGGCGTGATTATGTTGTGCAGACCTTCCCAGAGCGCGGTTGCATTTGTGCAACCTATTCTATTTTTGAAATCATTCCATAGTATCGCTGCCTTGGATCCGTGATCCCTAACTGTCCTTCCCGATGCATCTCTTAGGCTTGTGATCAAGTTTCGTCTATATCTGTTTGTTGCTGCTGAGATGAAGAATTTAGTTGGTTTGTCCCCCACTTTTGTCCATCTTTCAGTGTATCTCTGCTTCCAGTATTCTTGTCGGTGTTTCAGCAGGGTTTCAGTGTGTCTCTGGATGAGGGTTCTGAATGTTTCTTCTAATTGGCTAAGTGGCCTTTGTTCTTCCAGTTGGTCTATGATGAGGATGGATTCATTGGATATTTTCAGTTTCTTTGAGAGTGATCCCACCGATTTACTCCATCTTCTAATAGCTGCTCTAAGTATTTTGAATTTTGTTGAGATGGTTCTAGCAGCATCTAGTCCATGTGTTGGTGCCCAATTCCATATATGGGATACTAAATCTCTGAACCCTGGCATGTCGAACCAGTAGTTTTCAATTTTGAATTGTTGTGACTTTGAGATAGTAGTCCCCAGTTGTACCATGCAAGGAATGTGGTCTGATGTTGTTTTGGCTAGAGGTATCAGAAGTGTGGCAGGGAATGACAGTGTCCAATGAGGCAAGGTGAAGCACCAGTCTAATTGTTGTAGCAGTGGGGAAGCCTGCATATTGCTCCAGGTGTATTTTCTGTCTTTTAGGGGGATTTCTACAAGCCCTAGCTGATTTATGGCTGCGTTAGATGTTTGCATGTCTGTGTGGTTTCCCCTGGTCTATTTCTGTTATCCAGTGATTTGTAGTGGTTGAAATCCCCGATAATGATCCATTCTTGATCATTGGTGATGTTTAGTGAGGAAAACTAGTCCATGAAGTCTAGTCTTGGCTGGCCTGTGCATGGGCCGCATACTGTAGAGAGCGTCCATTGTTTGCCATTTGTGTTTGATGTAAATTTGATGGTGATTGCGAATTGTCGTGTTTGTTCTATTGTCCCTTGTAGAAGGCCGCCGTTCCAACCAACTAGGATTCCTCCTGAGGCTCCTTGGGAGGGGGTGAAAGTGTATTGGTCAAAGTGCTTTGGTGCTATTTGTTTGATTAGAGTGCGGTTTATTGATTCTAATTTTGTCTCTTGGAGGCAGTAGATGATGCAGTTGGTTTCCTCTATTTTGCTCTAACTGCTTGATGCTTGGTTGGGTCGTTTAGGCCTCACATGTTCCAGTTTAGGAACGACCATGTCTGTTGTGGTGTATTATGCATTGGGGGGGTTTTGACTAGCTGAGACGTTGCCGCAGACGTAATCTGAGGGGAGAAAAAACATGCCCAGGTGCAAAATAGAAGGCAGAGCTATGTATATAAACATCGAGAGTACAAAAGGCAGACGCGCTGCAGTGTTTATGGCTCTTGGCTGGGTGGCCATTCCTTCTACTACTTGAGCTAGGGGGCCTATGGGCCTTTTGGGATGTGGCATCATCTAACGTACGCCACAGAAAACAAAAGATGCAGAGACTCATTGATCAATGGACGTAGTCCCGCCCGCTGGTGCCTCGGGCGTCCTAAATGTGGCGATCACCATCGTCGTGTGGACGCCGCAGCAGAGCGCTTGTGCCTATAGTTCCGATAGAGGAATGTGAGGGATGGGTTCTATAGCAGTTGCAATGTCGTGGTCGGTTGGAAATTTAGTTGGGCCTTGGAATAGTTTTCGTTTGGTTTTACCGCTGCGGGTTGGAGTTGGCGTAGTTGCTGGGGCAGAATGCGATGCGCCGATCACCCCCTGGTGAGTCTAGTTGGCATGCGCCGCCCTTCCACCGCCGCAGAGATGCGTGGGCTCCTTCTAACTTGGTCCTGCAAAACCGGTGTTTGTCTGTGAGATGCTTTTTTGGAGGGAATGCAGGTTGTATTGTGGTATGAACTGTTTTTTTTTTTTGACGGAAAACTGCCGGGGAACACCCCCGCAGTACATATATTAAGTAAATATTAAGCGACAACGGTAATTACAGTATAGTAGCCACTGTTTTGTTTATGTACGGTTACAAACAACCGAGCCGTAGTTACTTAAAGAATCTCCAGGAACTCCCGCACCCTTTCCCTGTCTCTTAGCCTGAACCGTTCTAATTGCGCGCTCACTGAGTTAGTGAAGCAGGTTTTCCAGTCCATTATTGTTGGTGCAATGCCCCTGAAGATTTTGTCATTTCTTTTCTTCCATATTTCCCATGCAGCGGTTGAGAATATTTCCATAAAGCAGGGTCCTGTCCAAGCATTTCTAGCCTCGCTGATGGTGTCAAAGAATGGAAGTTCGTGTCTCCATGTAATCCCGATGATGTCCCAGCAAGCCACGCTGAAGGGGCATAGGAAGAATAGGTGATAAGAGTATTCTTCTGTGTTTGTGTCACAGAGGACACAGGAGTAGTCATCTCCCTCAATGGTCATGTTTTTCCTCTTTAAGATGTTCCTTGAGTTGATCCGGTCCCTAAATAAAAGCCATATGAAAATTTTAATCTTCCTCTGGACCTTTGATTTCCATAGCCATTTGAATGGTGGAGGCTGAATGATATTGTTGAAGTGTGCTATATATCCTTGTTTCGAGGAGTAAATTGGCGTGGAGATTCCTGACCAAATATCATTTGCCTGTCCCCTTTCCTCAATCTCCTGAAGCATAACATTTAGTTGCTGTAGTTCCTCTGTTGCCTCCTGTGATAATGGTATGAAGAATGCTTGCTGATCCCCAAGCTGTCTGTACTGAGCCATTGATATGTTCTGTTTAGAGGCAAAGGTGTACAGTCTGGGCAGGTCTCTTTTCAGCAGGTGACCTTCCCATTCATCTTGCCACAGCTGTATTGTGTCCCCTGTGCCCACCCTAACTGCAACCAGTTTCCTGAAGTCATCCCATGTGCTGATTACATCTCTCCACCAGAAGGATCCTTTTGATCTCGCGCCATGTGGTGGCCTCCCATTGACACAACATGTTGACCTTACCAGGTGCACCCATGGTATATCTTCATTATTATATATCTTGAATAAGAATTTTCCTAGAAGAGCTCTGTTCATCTGTTTCAAGCTTTTTATGCCGAGACCTCCTTTGTCAATGGGCGTTGTTACTTTGTCCCATGCAACTAATGGGGCACCTTTTCCTGCTACGTCGGAACCCCTCCAGAGGCATATTTTCCTGAACTTGTCTATTGCTTGTATGACCCTGCCATTTACTTTGAGTGTGCAAAGGGCATAGATAGGGATTGCCGAGATTACGCTATTGACCAAGGTACATCTGCCGGCCATTGATAGCCAGCATGCCGATGTTGTGAATCTCCGTTCCACCTTTGTGATGATTTGTGCGAAGTCTTCTGCTTTCGGCCTTGTGGTATGAACTGTTGATGGCGGTAGGTACCTGGGTGGGCTGAATGACCTGCTGCGGGATGTTGTTGACAGCGGACTCCTCGACGGAAAGCCCGATTGGTTCGGAGCGAGTCCGGTGCCGGTAGACTCGCCCGAAACAGTTTGTCGGACGCCTCGAGGAGGCAGGTACAGCCGGAGCTTGGGTTGGAGCCAGTGCTCTGAACCTTGCTGTTGGTGTTTGGCCGCGGCGCGCACCCATGGCGGAGGATTCCGCTTGGTCCTGGGCAGGCAGACCTAGGGTTGGTCCCTGGTTGGGGGTCATCCACCAGGGGTTTTGTGCTGCAGGGAAGGCCGCAGCAAGGAGCCGGCGGAAGGAGGCTGAGTCGAAGGGCCTCAACCAATCAGGTTGTACTGAGGGATCACCTTCGACGAACTGCAGCGACTGATCATTGTTGTTGTGGTTGTGGGTGTGCTGTTAGGTGTTGTTGGCATTGGAGGAGGCGGAGCTTGCATCTCCGTCTGGGTTGGAGTCTGGACCCAGGTCCAGTTGGTCCTGCGGCGGAGCAGGCCAAGCTCCACAGCCTATGTGGTTCTCCTGGTTGCCCTGCATCGCCGCTGCCGCCGCATCCCACACCGGATCAGGGTTTGGGGCTGGGGGAGTATGGGGAGGTGGAAGTCGTCAACGTTGTCGTCATTCGGTGGCGGCGGGGGGAAAGGGTGGGGGTTCCCCCCCGGAGGGACATCGTCTTCACCCGGAGGGTTGTTGGGGAGGATGAAGGCCCCGTTGAGGACGACTACCGGGCAAGACCAAGAGTAGCCTTGGCCGCTCGCGTCGCAGTGTCAGATGACGATGCTGCGGGGGACTTTGTTGGCGCCATTGTAGAGTCACTTGCATCGCACGTATCCGTGCTGATCCGGCACGTTGTGCCAGGGGACGAGGTGGCCAAAGGTCGCCACAGCTACGTCAATATGCTGGACGTCTTGGTAATCTAGGGGGAACCCTAGGATCATGATCCAACCATTGTGTGTGTAGTTCGCTTGACGCCTGTTGATGTCGTGGTCGTGGCGGGAGAAGTCGATGAGGTGGTTCTCCACAAAGAAGGGCTCGTCGCGAAGCACTATATCGCGGTGGTAGCCGGATTCTAGCCTGAACAGGCCAATACCTAGTGGGGTGATGCAGGAAGAGATTACCCGGAGGCTGAAATCTTCCTCTAGGACGTGAGCTATGCGGACACGAAACCAATTGTCCTGGTCGTGGGGGATGAGGCCTTCGCGGTCTTCCGCAATGACGAAACCCTCATGGTCTCGGATAGCAGTGGTGCTGAAATGTACGTTGATGTGTGGGATTCTCGCCTCCCCTCCCTCGTTGATGAAGTGGTGGCCACGGGGGAGGAATCTCTCAGAGTTTACTGGGAAGTTGGCCATGGGATGCAAGGGCGTTTGGGAGGTAGTGAGTTGTAGTGTGTTCTGTTGGGGAGCGCTGTGTGGAGTCGAGTTGTTCCTGGTGGGGGTTATATAGGGGTCTGGTGGGGGGTTTGTGCATGTTGAGTTGGGTTTCCCCTGTACACGTGTGGAGCTACTGGTTGGGTGCCCAGGTTAAGCTGCGGAGTAATAGTTCTTTCAGTTCGTGCGGGACAACTAGCCTGTTGGGATTCCACGGGGCGGCATACCCAGGATTTTGCAGTGGTACTCCTCGTACTTTGTGCGATTTTCGGAACCCAAACAAGGAAATGTCTGATGGTGGAAGAGCACACGTCGGCTCTGTGTCCAGTTTGCAGGCAGCGTAGGCAGTGAGCTTTCGCTCGACAATTATGGGTGAGATGTTTCTGACTGAAGCAACGTTTGCAGCAGCTGTGAGGGATTAGGTTGTGTAGGTTGTAGGCGTCTTTGGTACGTAGGGGTCTTGCCGGTTTTGCCTTGGGAAGGGGCATTTTTTGCGCCGCGTAGGTGTAGCATGTCTCGTCCTTGTTAGTGGGTAGGCAATCGAGTGCTGGATTTATTTCGTTCGGCGGCGTGGTTTGAATGTGGCCCGGATGTTGAAAGTCTACTTTGGTAGTAAATGCAGGGGGTGCGTTTGCAGGGAAGCCGAGCGGTTTGGTCTGATCTTTTGTGGGCGATTATAGTGGCGACCTCTTTCGAGATGTGGGACCTGTTTTGAACCGGTATTAGCAATCCGTCCCAAAGGTGGGCCCTTGGTGTGTTTGAAGTAGGCTTCAGGCCTAGTGGCTGGTGGGTGGACCATGTAGGGTTGAAAATTTGAAATTGTGGTCCCTTTCCCAGGATGGACGGCGCGGCGCGGTTAGCCGCCGTACGCCGGGCGGCCAACACCGGCGAAGTAGTCGTCAATAGTTGGGCTGCGCAGAGTGCTTGGCTGATGTTGCGGAAGACCTTGCGGACTGGGATGTCATTG
Organism: Tuctoria greenei; assembly: GCA_036927565.1. Classification (NCBI taxonomy): domain Eukaryota; kingdom Viridiplantae; phylum Streptophyta; class Magnoliopsida; order Poales; family Poaceae; genus Tuctoria; species Tuctoria greenei. The sequence continues at coordinate 25,779,058 of JAYESD010000011.1, read as the reverse complement.
TGAATGGCAGCAGGCAGGATGGGGCAATCTATCCGGCCGACTTTGATGGATTGTCGATGTAGTGGGGGTTTGAGAATGGGGGGATTCTTTGGGGGCGGGGATTTGGTCGGGGGTGGGGGCCGTGTTTGTTTGATAGGGTTGGCAAACGAGACTTGCTTCCAATGGTGGCATTTTTTGTTGGGAACCGTCGACTAGGAGGTTTCTTCTTCCCGATGCCAGGTCCGCAGATCTCTTATCCAGTTTGGGCCGCCGTCATGCCAGGAGAAGAAGTAGACGTCGAAGTGCGGTGTGGTAACCCTAGTAAGGGAGCGAACCAACTTTTCTACATGGCGCGAGGCCACCGCAAAACGAAAGTGGCGGTCCCGAGCCATGGTGACATGGAAGCCCCCCGGGGTGCCACCAAGGGCGGCGTGAAGGGCCCCTCCAATAGACTCGTCCGTTAGCCGGAAGGTGAAGCGACAGAAGACGGCTAGGAGGAAGAAAGCACCTTCTGTGGAAGAGGAGGGATGGTGGACTGAGGAGGAGAGCAAGTGGAGCACCTTTTGTTGGAAGTTTTTCCCCGTTGCGAAGTTCTAGGTGCTGATGTCGACCGTCGGGCGGTCGCCGTCCATGGCGCCGCGGAGGCGTCGGGTCGTCTAGAGCGGATGGAGGTCATGCGAGGAGCCATGCCGCCGACAAAGCGGGGGAGGACTCGGCGGCGGGGGGGGGGGGGGGGGGGGGGCTTGGTTGTTAGGCGAGGGGGTGGGAAGCGGGAGCGGGAGCGCCGGCTTGCTCATTCTAGTCCAAGCTGGTCAAAACATTGAGCTTACTAGTTATATTTTTGTTGACCAGTACTATTAGTCTATGGTGGTTGGTGAGAATTAGCTAATTCTAAATGACTAAATGTCATTCTTGTTGAGAATATGCAGGAGAACTACGTACCTTCCTTTTAAAGAGAAATGGAAATATCCCACATAATGTTCTAATTTACAAGTGAAATTTTTTTCTTACGAAAGCTTGTAGGCAATGCATTAAGGTAGAAAGCAGGTTTTTTTTTATAGGACCTACGATAAAGTATTACAGGTAGCTAGTTAGATGGTCATATCTCTACAGCCGGTAGTCGACCACATGTGGAGTTCACCCTTGAGCGCTGCAAGGACGTCATCGACGCTGTGCTTAGTGGTAGTGAAGATGCGGCGGTTTCTCTCGCGCCAAATAGCCCAACAGACTGCAATGATAAGTGCGCGAATCCCCTTGGTCCTTTGGGAGTTCAACGTCGTGGAGAGATTGAGGAACCAGTCCATGAGGAGTGGAGCAGATCGCCAAGCATCAGGGTGGATCCGAGCCACCGATGTCCACTCGCTAACCTTGCTCCATAACTGCCTGCTGAAAACACACTCACAAAATAGTTGTAATGCGGTCTCAAGATTCCTGTAACAAAGAGGGCAAAAGTAGTCATTAGGCCATCCCCGCTTGAGCAATCGATCCGATGTCCAGACTTGATTTTGCAATAACAGCTAGAGAAATGTTCTGTATCTAGGTGGGCTCCACGTGTGCCAAACCAGGCTATGGAAGGGAGATCGCACTTCTTCAAATTCAAGGTGATAAGCCGATCGAGAGGAATAGTGCCCTGAAGCTAACGGTCACCAACTAATGGCATCTTCCCTGTCCAAGTGAAAGGACTGCTTTGCTTGCTCAACTAGTATCCAAAGACGAATGAAATGCGCCAGCTGATCACCGGGAATTCTGGTGAGAGTGTCTCACACCCAACGGTTGCCATTCAAGGACTGAGCCACTGATCTAAACTTGCTACGACATGCAGCATACAGACCAGGAAACAATAATGCGGGCCACGTCCATCAAGCCAACTTGAGTGCAGACTTTTGCTGTCGCCCCATTGCCAATGGTGACCGTCGTAGCAACAGCGAACAAGTTCCTGTCTGTTTCGTCAATAGGGAGAGACATGCCATGCCACACCCTCGCAGGAAATGCTGACTCGACCCACAACCATCACAGCTGGAGCGCCCTACTAAAGCGTTCGAGGTCAATTATCCCCAGACTACCAAGATCAAAGGGGCAGCAGACACAGGACCAATTGACCTTGCACCTGCCACCCCCCCTTGCATTTGCCCATCGCCAATCCACAGGAAGCGACGTCTTATCAAGATCTTTGATGAATTTTTTTGGAGGCTTAAGCGCTGCAAGTGTGTAGGCCGCTAGAGAACTCAGTGTAGTGTGGACGAGTTCGCGCCTCCCAGCAAAGGATAACATCCTCCCTTGCCACCCTCTTAGCCTACTCAGAGCCCGGCCCTGCACATTCTGTAAGTGTGAAAGATTGAAGCGTCCTGGCAATAGTGGCAGACCCAAGTATTGAAGGGGCCAATCAGGGCACTGTCCCGAGAATCCTGAGAGTGGCCTGCAGATCAAGGTGTTCACAGCTGATTGGCATGACTGCTGATTTACTCCAATTAACATGCAGCCACATCCGCTTGGGTTGGATTAATGAAAAGAGCCGCGTCATCTGCATATAGGGATACCCGCAATCTGGTGCGACGGTCGGCCAACGGCGACAACACACCAACATCCGTGACCTTACGGAAGATGTGATCAAGTGTATCAATTGCCAGAAGGAACAAGTGCGGAGAGATCGGGTCACCTTGTTTGAGCCCACGAGCATGGGCGATGGAGGGTCCGCTGATGCCATTCAAGAGCACAGAGGAGGAGGAGGTCGATAACAGGGCAGAAATCCAATTTTGCCAGAAGTGGAAAACCACGCCGCTCCATAAGCTCCAAAAGGTATGCCCACGGCACTGGATTGAAAGCTTTTGAGATATCCAATTTCAGCAGCAGAATAGGGGATTTGGCTTGATGACAATGTCTGACTATGTTCTGGACATACAAGAAGTTCTCTTGGATATTCCTCTTCTTGATAAACGCGCTCTGTGGTGGCAGTATGATAATGTCAATGATGAACCTGAGTCTGATGGCTAACACTTTTGAAACCAGCTTGGCGAAAGAATGTATAAGGCTAATAGGCCGGTAGTCAGCGGCCTTCTCTGCACCGTCTGATTTAGGGAGAAGGGTGATGAAGCCCTTGTTCATATCGCGTAGGGAGTTTGCATGCTGGTTAAAGAAGCTTTGGAAGGCTTGCACATCAAATTTTATAAGTGACCAATAGGATCTATAGAAGGTGCCATTGAAGCCGTTCGGCCTGGGAGCCTTCTCTGCCGGAAGCTCTGCAATTGCTGCTGCGGTCTCAGTTTCCGAGAAGGGTGTGTCCAGGTTGGTCTGCGGGATAGGTGGAATATTGAGGAGCGCCCAGTTGAGGGTGCAAGCTCTGCTGCTCTGAGTGCCCAACACTGAATGGAAATGCAGATGGAGTTCCATTTCCTTATCTGCATGTGACCAGAGATAATTATTGCAGGGGAAAAGATCAGATTCCATTAATCTCACAAAGGGTATATATAGGGGTACAAAACTTAAGGGCCAAGGAACCCTAACTTGGGGCCCAAGGAGCCTAATACAAAAGGACTAAACTGCCCCTATAGTACCCTAATACAAGTGCAGTCTAACACCCCCGCAGTCCCAACATCTAGCCACGACAGATGTTGAGACTGGACCGAAACTCGGTGAACACTGTCGAAGGAAGTCCCTTCGTGAAGATGTCGGCGAAATGCGACGATGTCGGAACATGCAGGACTCGCACCTCCCCGAGAGCCACCCGCTCACGAACGAAGTGAAGGTCGATCTCCATGTGCTTTGTGCGCTGATGCTGCACCGGGTTGGTGGAGAGGTAGACGGCACTAACGTTGTCGCAGTAGACCAACGTACTCCGGGCCAGGGGGGTGAAGCTCCTAAAGCAGCCGCTGAAGCCAGGAGGACTCGGCCATGCCGTTAGCCACAGCGCGGTACTCCGCCTCAACACTGGAGCGGGACACCACGGGCTGCCGCTTGGAGGACCAGGAGACGAGGTTGCTGCCCAGGAAGACGGCGTAGCCGGAGGTGGACCGGCGGGTGTCCGGGCAACCCACCCAGTCGGCGTCGGTGTAGACGACCAGCTCAGAGGCAGAGTCGCGCCGCAGAAGAAGGCTGTAGTCGTGGGTGCCACGCATGTACCGAAGGGTCCGCTTCACCGCCGTGAGATGTGTCTCCCGCGGATCATGCATGTGGAGACACACCTGCTGAACCACGTAGGAGATGTCCGGCCTGATGAAGGTGAGGTACTGAAGGGCACCTGCAAGACTCTTGTAAGAGGTGGGGTCGGTGATCGGGGCGCCGTCGGCCGAAGACAGCTTCGCTTAGGTGTCCACGGGAGTGGAGCACGGCTTGCAATCAGCCATGCCCGCTCGCTCGAGGATATCCAGGCAATACTGGCGCTGGTGGAGGAACAGAGCGCCTGGGCGGTGCTCGACCGCAATGCCCAGGAAGTGGTGGAGCTGACCGAGATCCTTCATCGCGAACTCGCACTGCAGGGCAGAGATCGTGCGCTGAAGAAGAGTCAGGCTGGACGCCATGAGGACAATATCGTCCACGTACAGCAGGAGGTAGAAAGTGTCACCCTCACGCCTGTAGACGAAGAGTGAGGTGTCTGACTTAGCCTCGACAAAGCCTAGCGAGGCCAGGAAGGAGGCGAACCGGCTGTACCAAGCCCAAGGCGCCTGCTTCAGCCTGTACAGGGACTTGTTCAGCCGACAGACCAAGTCTGGACGGGCTGAATCAACGAACACTGTCGGCTGACTGAAGTACATCGTCTCCGTCAGCGTCCCGTGGAGGAAGGCATTCTTGACGTTTAGCTGGTGGACAGGCCAAGAGCGCGACAGAGCCAGCGACAGAACAGTGCGAACCATTGCCGGCTTCACCACCGGGCTGAAGGTCTCGTCGTAGTCGACGCCGGGACGCCGCGTGAAACTGCGAAGCACCCACTGTGCCTTGTACCTCTCAAGAGACCCATCCACCTTCCTCTTATGCGTGAACACCCACTTGCCCGTGACAACATTGCCACGACCAGGACGGGGAACCATCCAAGGCCCGGTTGGCTAGCAGGGCCGCATACTCTTCTTCCATAGCCCGACGCCAGTGAGGGTCGGCGAGGGCGCTACAGACAGAAGAGGGGATAGGCGAGATGGGTGACGAGGCAGGCGGCGGGGAGGCCGAGGACGATAGAACGACCCCGAAGAAGCACTCCACTGGTCGAAGAACACTGGCGACCCGTCAAGTCGCCATCGGGTGAATGTGACGAGGGTCCCGCTGGAGCAGCGAAGGGTGGTACACCAGATCCTCAGGATGGGAAGAGGTCGAATCACCAACCCGCGCTCGTCGCTGATAGATGACAACGGGGTTGGTGTACTGCGGTCCAGGGGCCGCGGGTGGTGCAGCTGACGACGTCGAGGATGCCGTCGTGGACGTCAGGGCCGTGCGAGGCGCGACGGACGCCGTCGGGGACACTGGAACCGCATGTGGCACGACGGGCGATGTCGGGGACGTCGGGGGCGCGCGTGGTGCAGCTGACGACGTCGGGGACGCCGGGGCCGCGCATGGCACGGCGGGGTGCGGCAGACGACGTCGGGGACACCGGGGCTGTGCGTGGCACAGCGGATGACTAGGGGGACACCGGGGCCGCATGTGACACGGCAGGCGGCGTCAGGGATGTCGGGGCCGCGCGTGGGGCAACGGACGATGTCGGGGCCGTCGGAGGAACGACCAGTGGCGGCAAGAACGCCGGAGCCGCGGGAGGCACGACAGGTGGTGTCTGAGACACTGTGGTCGTGTCCGGCGCAGCTAGAGGAAGACATGCAGAAGGTAAAAAACAATGTCGTTGGACAGGAGCGGCCTCAGGGTCAGTGGAAAAAAGAGAATCCAACTCGGAGACCGAGTCAGAGGAGGACCCAGCGAAAGGGAAGGAGGACTCGTCGAACACGACGTGTCGGGAGACCAAGATACGACGAGTGGTAAGGTCGAGACACCGATACCCCTTATGATCAGGGGAGTACCCAAGGAAGACACACCGAGTCGAACAAGGCACGAGCTTATGAGGGACTGTGGCAGAGAGATTAGGGTAGTAAGCGCACCCGAAAACGCGAAGGTGGTCGTAAAGAGGAGGGGTGCCGAACAAAGCGAAATGAGGAGTGGGAGCACTAATCGCCTTAGTAGGAAGGCGATTAATGAGGTAGGTAGCGGTGTGAAGGGCCTCTGCCCAGTAGCGAGTAAGATTGGAAGCCTGAAACATCAGGGAGTGCATGACATCGTTGGTGGTACGAATCATGCGCTCGGCCTTGCCATTCTGGGGGGAAGTGTAGGGCAAGACATGTGCAACTGAACCCCATGAGAAAGCAAGAAGTGACGAAACGCGGAGTTACCAAACTCGCGCCTGTTATCGCACTGAACAGCCCTGATCGTGCACCCAAACTGGGTGGAAACCCAAGCGAAGAAGTGAGAAAGAGTAGCGAACGTATCAGACTTCTGTCGCAAGGGAAAAGCCCACGAGTAGTGCGAAAAATCATCAACAATCACCAAGTAATATTTATAGCCAGAAACCCTGAGAACAGGTGAGGTCCACAGATCACAGTGAATCAGATCAAAATGGCGCTCCACATGGGTGGCTGAATGGGGAAAAGGAAGACGAACATGGCGACCCAACTAACAAACATGACATAAAGACTCATGAGAACCCCTGGTACACGAAATCACTGAACTACTGGACAGCTTCGACATAACATCAACACCAGTGTAGTCAAGCCAACGGTGCCAAGTAGTCGAAGGAGCTGTCGTAGTCAGGCAAAAAGGCGAGGACGAAGCGGAAGCAGGAAGTCACATCGTGTACAGGGGCCCCGAGCTCTCGCAACGGAGAAGAAGACGCTGGGTAGTAAGATCCTTCACAGACAAACCAAGAGGATTGAACTCAATAGAAATATAGTTGTCATTTGTAAAACGACGAACAGAAAGAAGATGCTGAATGATGTCCGGAGCAACAAGAACATCACGAAGACGAAAAGAACCCGACGAACCCGAGTCACCTACTGAGGTGACTGAAAGAACAGACCCATTCCCAACAACGATAGCGGAAGGAAAAGAAGGGTTGGAAGGGTGGGTAGAGAAAAGTATACCAGCGTCAAGGGTGGTGTGGTACGAAGCTCCGAAGTCCACAACCCACTTAGGGTCGGGTGGTGCGAGACTCACTGTGCTGAAGGAGGACGCGAGCGACTGGCAGCTCCAGGCCGGAGCAGAGTCAGGGTGTGGCGCCGACGACTCGGGCTGACCAACTAGGTTCCCCGAAGCCCAGTTAGCCAAAGAGGAAGGCCCGGCCGCATAGGAGCCCAGTTCGCCAGGGGGCAGGATCTACTGTCCACCAGCCGCGTAGACAGGCCCGCCGTAAGTCGGAGTGGTCACGTAGGCCGGCTGAGGGCGCAATGGGCGAAGTGCAGGGAGACCCATAGACGGCCCAGGCCACATCGAGATCTGACCAGTCCACGGGTTGTAGAGTGTGGGCCAGGTCACACCACCCTGACCCCGACCACCACTACTACCACCAGTAGCACCACCACCGACAGGCAGCGGCAGACGCACGCTTCTGCTCCAAGGCAAGGACGAGCCCCTGTTCCCGCTCACGGGAGATGGCCAGGGCAGCTGCGACGTCAGAGACGTGCGACGAGGGGTGTCCCCCGGATCCAGTAGCGACAGCGTGGCCGGCCAATCCGGCGGCGAGCCCAGCAGGGCCAGCGGCGAGTCGAGGAGCGCCGATGAGTCCAGTGGCACTGGCGGCGGGGCCCGGCGGCAGTGGGGCGGACAGATCCGACCGCGCCTGTGGTGGTGGCAGCGTCCAGGGATCATGCAGCGCCGGCGGTGGCGGGCTGTGCCAGACGAGCACCAGCAGTGGCCATGCCGGGCCAGCCAAGGGTGGCTGCGGCGGTGAGGGGGCCAGATCCGGCCACCCCCGGCCATCCCAAGGCGGCAGCAGTGATGAGGGGGCCAGATCCGGCCGCCTTGAGCCATCCCAAGGCGGCGGCGGCTGGGGCGCCAGGGAGGACGGCGGCTGGGGCGCCAGGAAGGACGGCCGGCGGGGGGAGGGCGTCGGCTGGCAGGGCGCCAGATAGGGCGGCCGGTGGGGCTCCAGAGAGGACGGCGGCCGGTTGGGCAGAGGCTGGTGGGTCGCCAGGGAGAACGGCGGCCGGCTGGGAGGAGGCGGCCATCCATGGCGACCACTGGGAGGGGGCGCCGGCGGCCGTGGACTCCTGCATGGCGGCGGCGGGCTGGAGGGGGCGCCGACCGGAGCGGGCGGCGGCAGCGGCACCACTGGATGGGCCGGCGGGCTGGAGGGGGCGCCAGCCGGAGTGGCGGCAGCGGCAGCGGCAGCGGCGCCACTGGAGGGGCCGGCGGGTTGGAGGGGGTGCCGGCCGGAGCGACGGCGGCTGCAGCGGCTCCACTGGAGGGGTCAGCGGCTGAGAGAGGAGAGGGATGGGGAGAGAGAAGAGAAACCCTAGTCTGATACCATATTGCAGGGGAAAAGATCAGATTCCATTAATCTCACAAAGGGTACATATAGGAGTACAAAACTTAAGGGCCAAGGAACCCTAACTTGGGGGCCAAGGAGCCTAATACAAATGGACTAAACTGCCTCTATAGTACCTTAATACAAGTGCAGTCTAACAATAATCACCCCCACTGCCCTAGAGACAGGCAATGTACTTTTTCCTAGCTCTGCCATAGGCTTTGAGGTGAATGAATTTTGTGCATGCATCCCCAGCCTTAAGCCAGGTGATCCGGGACGCTTGCCTCCTCCTGGAACATTCAATTGCTGCTAGGGCAAGGCTCTTAGCTTTAAGCTCTTTTCTCAATTGGAACTCTCCAGCAGACAAGACACGATGTTCTTGGGCTTTGTCAAGACGGTCAATAACCTCATAAGCCACATGGAGTTGGAATCTGGCTTGCTTAAAGAGTTTATTGCCCCAGGAACGCAAGGCCTTAGCTGTGTGCTGTAATTTCTGATTGAGAGTATACATATGGGAGGAGCCCTGTGCTGGCAATGTCCATGTAGACTGAATCGTCTCCTAAAAGCCCGGAATTCTTGTCCAAAAATTTTCAAAGCGGAAACGAGGCTTGATGGTAGGCGGTGTTGTAAAATCACGCCTGGACGCCTAGGCGCCCGCCGACCGACGGGACGCCTAGGCGCCTAGGCGGGCGCCTAGGCGGCGTCCAGGCGACCAGGGAGCAGGGGAGTCAGGGCTTCAGAGGCCACCGGAGAAAGGCAGAGAGAGAGAGAGCTGCCGGCGGTCTGGGAGCCGGCCAGCGGGGCGACAGGAGACGAGCAGACAGAGAAGAACCGAAAGTCGGGACCTGTGTGTGGAATCTGGAGCGGCGGTGGCTGGGAAACAAGAGACGGTTAGGGTTGAGTGAAAGTGCATCTAGGTTCCCCGTGGGTTTTGGATGATTGATGACGACAATTAAGTCGCTAATGAGCTCATATGATCTTAGCACAGGTGTGGACTCGATCGGAGACGCAAACCCTCAAAAAGGAAAAGGATGGAAACGGAGTCGACTCGAAGCGTAGAAACTAGGGTTTCTAGCGTGTTGAGTTAGACTAGCCGTAGAAATAGGAGGGTGTGTGCGTAAAGTGCAAAGAGGTCAAAGTAGGAGCTCAAGAGTGGTGGTTGAGGTAGAAATCCTATTTGAAGTTGAAGTTAGAGTAGTCTGGCAGGAATGGCCGGACTAGTCCGCCTTAGGGCCGGACTAGTCCGCTCCTGACCAGACTAGTCCGTTTTCACACGGACCAGAAGGTCCTGTGTGACTTCGGACTAGTCCGTAGTGGACCGGACTAGTCCGGGGTACCCCTTGAAGTGGAGTTTCGGGACTAAGTCCTAGAGAGCGGACTTGTCCGTTTTGGGGCGGACCAAAAGGTCCTGTGTGAGATCGGACTAGTCCGTCCGTGGGCCGGACTAGTCCGTGGTGCCGAGTGCAGAGAGGTTTTGCGACTAAGTCTGGGTAGGCCGGACTAGTCCGCCCTTGGGGCCGGACTGGTCCGTGGTCTCCAGACTAGTCCGTTTTCACACGGAACAAAAGGTTCTGTGTGAGATCGGACTAGTCCGGTAAGGGCCGGACTAGTCCGTTGTCGAAGTTACCGTTTGAATTTGAAGTTTGGCGGGTAGCGTGACGATTGCCGCGCAGTGCGACAGTTGTCAGAGGGGTCAGTGGTCCCCTAGGCCGGACTAGTCCGGGCCTGAGGCCGGACTAGTCCGCCCTTTTGCTGAAGTCAGCAGTATGGGCTTGGGACCTCTATAAATAGAGGTCCCCTGGGTTCTTTTGAACCAACTCTTGAATAGACAAGAACTCTAGCGCCGCCACAGCCAACTTGGAGCACTCCTAAGCCTCTTTCTTGTCTACTTTCCCTCTAAAACTAATTCTTGAGTGGATTAGGATTTAGTGAGGTGGAGAATGTGGGGACCGGAGTCCACACATCCGAGGATCTCATGGGGTGGTACCGTGCGATGCGGCACCTAACAGCACACACAAAAGGATACCAAAACATATAAAGTTTTCATTTCATAATAAGAAGAGTTTACATAAGGTGTACAATAAAAGTACACACGCAGCGGAAAATACATACTCATAATCTCACCTAACTAAGCAGGAGAGAAGACGTCCATGCCCTAGGACGATTCTCACTAGCAACACGAAGAACAAACAGCAGCGGCGTGACTCACATGAGATTTATCTCGACACCTCGAGTCTCATGTACAACCTGAACAGCAGAAATAAAACTAATACCTGCAAAAATCGTTAAAGCGCAAACGTGAGCATAAGGCTCAGCAAGACTTAACCGTCTCACTAGACATATGCAAGGGGACACTAAACATAGGTAAGGTGAAGCATAAATGACTCGCCTACAAGTGGATCCTTATAATCAAGTTTTAAGTAGCAAAAGATCTTCTCTGGGCACGGCACATCATGGGCTCCACAATCAAACAAGAAACGCTTTACCGATGATATGACATGCCCAAAAATACATAATGCTATTACAGCTAAAGTATGGGGAAACTGTAAACTTTTAGTTATACTATCTCTAAATCATACAAGGTTGCAAAGTAATTATAATTCAATACAATATGATTTTCTGGCTTCTTTAGTATTTACTACGTCACTACTGCGACAGACAAGTGGTACTCTATTACTGCGAGGGACAGTCATTGCAATCAGGACACACCCGGACAACACGACACATACGTCGTTCGGAAGTGTCAGCGAGCACACCCGTACCTACATAACACTTCAGTACTAGGCGTATATGACAACCTTTCGCAAGACACTCAAATGCCGAACCGGTCGATCCGTCACGGGCAGGAGGTCCCTGCCTGGGGCGTACTCTGACGTGCCCCCAGCGGATTTACACCTTGCTACCCTCAACCCACACCTATAAAACGGAACGGTATGCCTCGACACCCAAGTGACCAAGCTACGTCAGTTTATTGGATTCCATATGTCCATTATATTGCCGGTACAATTCAAGCTTGTCCTGCGGGGCCGCATACGGACGGGCCTTAATCAACACAGGCAGGGCTATGCGACCGAGACTCAATTCTCGTCGCTTCCTATCCATTCCCTACCCGGTCTCAGTTTCATTATATTAAGCCATTTTCTATTCAACCAATCCTGTGAGATACATCTCTCGCGAGTAGATTCCAACTACTCGACTTCTACCGGATTTCCTATGCATTAGCAAAGCAGTTACTACAGGTCAAACTGTAACTCGTGCCAAATAAACCCCTGGGATTTTTGGTCATGCAAGTGGAGTATCATTCACCCTAAACGTAATGCACAATTCATATACTATTCATCATAGTGATAAAGCAAAAGCTCATAAACGACTTAAATGCAAACCGGGGCTTGCCTTAGTTTGCGACTGAACAAATGTCAATTGTTAGGGCTCGATCTTCCTCCAGAGAACCTGCCATGGAACCTCAGTGGAAACACCTTGGCCTTCTCCTCCAAGCGAAGCTCCTCGTCGATCACCTATCATCACGTTTCCTATCGACATGATATGCATATAAGTAATTAAGTAGTTAAGTAATTTAAGAAAAGACTCCACGGGGTTGTGTAAACTCTAAGAATGAGGAGTTCAACTAGGAAGGACAGATATGCCTTTGTTGTGTGAATGAACAAAGGATGAAGTCAAGTGGCCATAGTAGTATCGAGATGTGAATTGAAAGGTGCAATGTAAGCACACATTGCAACTTGGCACTCAACACTCGACGCTATGCCACTCAAGGACGATACATCTGAATGGTGTGGAGGTGTTGGACTGGTAGGGTAAGGATGACCTAAGAGTCAAGATGGAGCATTGAAAGCTTAAGGCATGAGTGAATTGTGCAACAAGAGGTTGTGACTTAGAAGTCGACCAGTGAAGTTACACAAACTCATTAAGGAGTAAACCTAATTACGTGACAAGTGTGATCGCAGGGTCCTGATAAGGATGAACCAGGATGAAACCCTAGCGACACTTGGGAGTGAAGTGAGGTCAACATTCTTTGGACTTAAAACGTCATAACGAGCCTTGTTAACCTGACGTGAGTACTGAGACAACGTTCAAATGACCCTTAGGTAAAGTAGTTTCTACGGCAAGCTTCTCGAGCATCGTTCAAGTGCTTACGTGACACTATTGCAGTGTCCTTTGCAAGATTGTCCAGATGAGCTCGGTGAACTCCTGGAACTCGAACATGATGCGAGACCTTGTCGTGACGGTCATGCTTTGCCATCACGGGAAGATCATCTTAGCGACGTTCACAACAACCCGGACTCGTCAAAGGGGGTGAGCGGAATCCCGAACACCACCTTGTGAGTCTTAAGGCTAGTGATGTCGACTCGGTTGTTGATAAGGGACTCGACGAACCTGTCGTCGATGAAGTGGTACACCAAGTTAACCAATCCTGTGATCGGTTAGGGAACATCCTCAACACAACCAAGGAACTCTTATCCAAGGTTACCCCTGGTCTAGTTCTCCTTGTTGGTCGCGACGTTCTCGCATTATTCTACCCTAGGTCATCGGTGGTCACCAATACACTTGGTTTGACCTAGAAGGCATTTCATCTAGCATCTAGGCTACACCTAGGACTCGAAGAGTCTCGCCTTGACCAAACCCTAATTTGGCTAAACGACCATTGTACGACGAGTCGTGCTTGTGTTCCAGCATCATGTACGTTACAGGCATCCTTCATCTCGATGCCAGGACACGATGATGGCTCAGAACGTCACGACGATGTCATATGGTCAACGACGTCGACGCGGCTCATGGTGGAGCATCACGAGCACGCACGAACATGCCAACGTGATACAAACAACAAAGGAGGTCAACTTAGGGACTCCTATAGGAATGATATCAATGCGGAAACTGGACGTATGACTTGACGACATATGAGTAATCTTAGCGATCACCACGAACGGACCTCGATGACGTCGAGCAAGACATTTTAGGGCAAGGCTCACCTTGTAGGCATTTCGCCGAACATCTTGGTGTGTACTTGAGTTCCATCGCGTCATCACCATTCAAAGGGTGTCTTGGCACATGTCCTTGTCGATTGCCACCCCAGAATAGACCTGCATCCATAGACCAGCATTGAACGGCAACACACTTAGTTTCGCCTTGCAACCATTTTATCGAACACCTTGGCTGCAGTCACTGATCCAATCACTCTTGCAAAATAAGAGCTAACCTTGGACCAGTTATCGATGTCGGTGTGTCAACGACGTGTTCCTGCATATCCTCCATCACACCCATTACTTACTTCTCTGCTAGGACATGGCCTATGAGCAGAACGTCGCGACGACGGAAAGTAGGCGTCGAAATTGGGGCAGCACAAGGCTAAGTATCACAGCACTCGTTTGAACTTTCCCGTGACGCCGAGGTGGGAGGAAGGCGACCTGGAGATGCGCTGTAGCGAGCAGCACAACAGAGACACGCTGGGAACGGCGCGAATGGTCGGCGGATTGCGGTCACCACGCCATGGGAGGCACCGCAGTGAGGAACGCGGCGTGGATGGCGGCGTGGCCATGGCGCACAGCCGGAAGGCATTGCAGTGAGGAGCGCTGCGGCGTGCAGAGGCTGGGGACACGGCGACGGAGCAAGGGAGCACGCGGCTGGCAGGAAAAGCGCGCAGCAGGGAGCTGGCGGCCGTCGCCGTGGCTGGGCGTGAGTGAGCAGAGGCACGGCGTGGCGGCGAGCGGTGGCGTGGTGCTGGCAACCCGGAGGCGGAGCAGCGCGGTGGCAAGGGAGGCGCTGTGGCCGAAGGCAGCAGGGGCGAGCACGACGTCGTCGTGGGGCGGGCGCGACGTTGTGGAGGAGGTGCGCGGGCCTGGGGGATGCGGCGCCATGGACGGCCGGCGGCGTGCAAAGCCGGGAGATGGAGGGGCGTGCGCGGGCCGGCGGCGCAAGGACGGGCGTCGCGAGGAGGCGGGGAGGAGGCAGGAAAGGCGCAGTCGGGGCGAAGCCTCGCCGTGGGCAGCTAGGGCGGCGGCGGCCTGGGCGAGAGCGTGGCTGGGAGGTGGCGGCCGTCGGGCGGACTGAGCGCCAGGGCGACGAGGAGGCGGCGCGCGGACCTGGCGGACGCGCGAGCTGGCGGGGGCGAAGTCGGGCGCTGGCGGCGGGGTGCGCGCCGGGCGGAGCTGGGAGGCGAGGTGGCGGCGCGGCGCTGGTAGCGGGATGGCGCCGTGGGAGGAGACGAGGAAGAAGCGGGGTCAGGCGCTGATAAGGACAGAGAGAGAGAAGCAAAGTTGGTTTTTGTGGCTAAGAATGACATGTGGGGCCCACTCCAATTCCCCCCTTATCCACTTCAGTCCAGATGTAAAATATCTATCTCCATTGAGTTGGTTACCAGTGGGGCACAACTTTTCCTAGTACTGAGGATAAGTATGACATGTGGGTCCCACTCTCTTCTTCCTTCTCTTTTCAAAATTCAAATGGAGCTAGCAAACAAGCTTCAAAAATAGTCAACTTTGGCCCAGTGACTAAATAAAATGTGGAGAATTTTATGGTGCAATCAGATTTCAAAACTGAGCAAGTTGAATTTGAACTCATATTTGAATTTGAATTCAAGTGGTGATACTTGACTCAAGGAAATAAATAGTAGATTAGGTTCAAAAATCCTGAAACTTTGAGGTTAACCTTTTTGAACCATAAGGGATCTCAGGAAAAATTTGGAGTTGATTTGGACAAGGTTGAGCACAAAGTTTAAATTTGAAGTCGACGTTGATTAAACTCTCAGTACGTGTCCAATAAATGGGAAATGGGCTTCAAAAATTTTGAAACTTTACCGAGAGTCTAATTGGAATATTAGTAGGTCATGGAAAAATTTACGGCCTGAGATTTGAATATTTTTGGATGTCCCATTTTAGGGTTGGAATAATTCCTTTTTCTTTCTCTTTATTTTGTTTTCTTTTCTCCTTTAATTTTTCATTGAAAATGTGAATACTTGGAAATTAAGGATTCTTCACCTTAAGTTCCATTCCACATCAGCAACCATGTTCTATATGTAAAGTTTTAACAAGTCCCTATTTTTAGTGAACATAGTTTAACTCATATGGCTCATGTGAGTTTGGATTTCCAAGTCTATTTTCAAAATTTTTAAGTTCGTATTTTTGCGTTTTTGTTCTTCCGAAAAACGGGCTTTTACAATCCTTCCCCCTTAAAGGAATCTCGTCCCGAGATTCTAACAGGTAGAATAACAGAACGATGAGGGAACGATCCGTAAAAGAGGGTCATTGACTAAGGAAAATGGCAATGCCCTTAAAAACTTGGGTTCTACAAAATAGTGATTATCTTCATGCATCTTAAGAAATTCTAAAGTGCCTCAGGAGATTCCAGTCTTTAGGTTGATAGCCTTGACAGGATGCTCGACACGATAATATCACATCGTAAAGCTCTCACGTCTGGTACTAATCCTTTATTGTTGTACTCTTATACTGACATGACATCTTGTCCTGTCCTAGTCTGGATTTGAAGAATTTGCACTTGTTCTTTGCTTCTCTAGGTCACCTTGATAGTTTGAAACTTTTCTTGCATTGGTTCTTGGTTGCTTGCTTGGTTTTGCATAGGTCCTTTCAACTTAATGTGGTATTTCCCTTGACATGAGTTAAGATGGTTTACGAGGTTAAACAACAATCATTAACCTCGTTTGATGTTTAGTCAACCATAGGATTCCTTAGCCGTAGCATAAGAGTAGCAAGACACTCAACACCCTTATGTAATCAAAACAGCAGGAATATTGAAGATATGACGACTACAAGGTTTCTGGATATATCAACGTCTTCAAACAATAGAAGCAGAAGATGAAGACCTTTTTGCGGTGGCACATGAGGATGTAAGGATTCAGTATCCTCATCTGTTTCAACACAGCAAAGAACTCAATCATATGGTAACTATAAGGTAATTAGTATAGCAAGGTTACCATATAACAACATAAGACCTTAGATGAATCCAAAGAGTTTCACGAGGTTGAAAAACGAACGGTATCCTCGCGAGGAAGGAGATTTCATGGATTTTACAAGGTTGATCATCGAACTGATGACTACTCGATGACGAACGGTATAGTTGCAACAATCAAGGTACTTGAACCTAAACAAGTCAAGGATGGAAGTTCAAGTGTTTGTTTAGTTGCAAGGGAGGTTGAGTGATCGGTTGCCCAGGTATCACTCAATAGAAAGAAGATCAACAATGTAAGAAGTCAAATGAATATAGTGAAATGATCATAGTCATTAAACACCTTAGAATAGTTTGAATGGGGTACACAGTCTTGCTCTAAATTTTAGTATTATCATGCATTCCATCATTGGTGTTACATTGGTAATGATGCTTCATGATGCATTATATGTTGTATGGTGCAATGAATATGCATATGGTATGGTGCAATGAATATGCATATGGTATGGTGCAATGAATATGCATATGGTATGATGCAAATGGTGCACATGCATGGTGCAGTAGCTTTTATAGTTTGAGCAAGATTAAATGAACCACACCCACAAAACTCAAGTACTGTCTGATGATTTGCAAGGATTGGAAACCGTGGCCGTGAAAGACACTCAATGAGTAGTGTTGCTTTCATGACTCGACCACAGTTAAGGAATTCATAACAGAACGATTGACAAGGAATGTGGGAAATATACCACGTTACCTCGACCTTTCGAAAGCTTGTTCATGTTCTACTCAACTTGATTGTATCTTCATCAGGAGAAAAACAACTAACTATAGGTCTCTAG
The DNA here is from genome assembly GCA_036927565.1 of Tuctoria greenei. Classification (NCBI taxonomy): domain Eukaryota; kingdom Viridiplantae; phylum Streptophyta; class Magnoliopsida; order Poales; family Poaceae; genus Tuctoria; species Tuctoria greenei. The sequence continues at coordinate 25,761,841 of JAYESD010000011.1, read as the reverse complement.
TGATGCTTCACTTAACCTTCGCTTCGATCTGGCAAGAGGAACTGATATCCTTAGTGATCACTTTAGTGGAGTTGAAGTCACACTTCTTCTTTGAGTAACTCAATCTGGTGGTGGATGTTGGATCCTCTTGAAGATGTAATCTTACTTGATCGTCTTCTTGTTGACACGACTCGTTGTAACCAAGGTTGATGGTTGAATACCACCATTACTTGAGTGCTCGCCTTCCCCCTTAAAGTTCCAAACCAAGATGTTGAAGCGTACTCCAAACAATCCTTCTGGGAAGACGAGATGCAACTCGAGTAATTGCGATCTGCGTTCAACATCACAAGATGTGATGTGGCAAGTCACATAAATCAGACACTAGTATGCCTATCCAAGGGAAAAGGCTTCGAATGAGTTTAACACCCCATTCGACCTGGTAAATAGTTAAATCCCAACTCTTGGTCGGTTATAACATTCCTCGAGTTAAAATCGAGAACCGAATGCCTAACAAAACCAAAAGTTCAAACTGGCCAGACTATGGTGACAAATGACCAGTCTGGACGCAAACTCGATTTTTGATCCAATTAATGGTAAAATCAGATCTTGAGGTGAATAACAAAGTTAAAGTACACATCAAGACCTTTCCAAAAAGTATTGGTTTGCCTCTAGATCATCTCTGGTTTGCAAGTTATGCTATTTTAAAGTCAGCAGAATTTTTCTGTACTTTCAGCAGAACCTGCTTAATAAGTAACAGTTTTGATCTAAAGTTTTCAGGCTGTTCTGATGGAAATCTGGAAATATTCTTATTGACGAAGTTGTAGCCAATGTAATAAGCTTTCCAAAATGTACTTATTTGTCTTCATATCAGCTCTGGTTCAAAAGATATGAATTTTTGAAGTTGGGTAAAATTTCAGCATTCAGAACTGAATTCAGTTCAGATTGACCACTCTGTATTCAAACTCGATTTGGAAAAGGTAGATGACCGATTCAGGTCTGGAGCCAATTGCAAAAATTGTAGCTGACTCTCTAAACTCTCCAACGGTTACTCGCGTGACACCATTGGATCAAGGGTCTGCGAGTTATGGATTAAATTCAGAGGTGTACAGATTGCTGTCCAGTTTGGGTGTGCCTGGACAGTCTCTGCGATTATCCAAATTTCACCCATTTAGAAAAGGATTATGGTCTGGTGTTGAACAGAAAACATGTGGAGGACTTCCAAACCTTTCTAAATAGTATTTACTTGCCCTCGTAGCATTTCTGGTTGAGAAGATACGGCATTTGCAAGTTGACAGTTTTTCTGAAAATTTGGACAGCACCTCCTTTGTTTAAGGCTGATTTTGTCCACAAATTTCAGATATACAAACATCAATATTTGCAAAAGTAATACATAGAAAACATGTTGCATACATTCTCAAGATTCCAGAAATGTAAAATACGAATCCATTCGACAATTCTACTAGGAATTATAATCGAAACAGTAACTGAATAGGTAACGGTCCATATTCTGAACTGTTTCGACACCTTAAACGATACTTCAATTTAGACTTGGTTATTGCGAGTTTTAGCCTTCGTGTTGACTAGGAAGTTGGTAGAGGACTATTTAAGCTTTCCAGGCATGTATAAACATGCATAGTTTGCATTTCTAGTTTAAGAGTTATGTCCGTTCAAAGTTCAGAATTTTTCCGACTGTTTCAGATAGCACCTATATACATGTATTATCTTCAACTCTGTTTTCTAATTAGTTATAAACTGAATTTGAGGTATCACTGAATAACAAAGTTGTAGAATAGCTCTTCCCCTTTCCTAGAAATGTATCATAATGTAATAGAAGAGCTTTCTTCAAGGAAATATGACAAAAGTTCAGATGCTGGTCCGGGTAGTTTCAGAACAGCAGCTGCTGTGATAATGGTGCATTTTCATCACCATAAAAGCATCTTTTGGCTTGGAGGTCAATAGAAAACTATTAGAAGACTCCAAAAGCTTTTCAAAAAGTATTCACTTGCCTCCAAAGCCCTCCAGGTTGAAGAGATATGGAATTTCAAAGCCAGGTCAATTCTGTTCGAAAACAGAACTCACCGGCTTCGAAACACAAGAATTCGGGAACTAACTCAAATTTTGAAACTTAGCTCAAAACTCAAGTCCGATGGCTAGAACTTGATTCACAACTAATCATTTCCTTTAGAACCAAATGGAATCTTAAAAGAGACTTGACGACCTTCTTATCCATAGCATATCACTATGGATCTTCAAACTTAACCAAAGTCTTACTCCGGCGAAGTCGAGCTAAACTCTCGCCAGGAGCAAAGGACTTTGGTTCACCTACTCTTGAAAAGAAACATTTTACTTCGTCCACAAGATATCAGCAACTGATACTTGGACTTAATATGAATATGAAGTCATTTCTTTCGTGGGGGATGGTCAAAGTATCAATTGTGATACTGACGGTACTACGTGCCTTACCAAAAGAAAAGTCTAACCCGGTATATCCGGATACGTCTATAGGTGGTCCTAATATCGATCACTCGCAAACGTATTCTACACGGGTCGCTACCGGAGTTAGTGTACCTGCAGAAGACAAACAATCCCCTTTCACACCTTCACACCTCAAGGGCGGCACGGGGAAACACGACAGGCAATCACAATAAGATATAATTAAAAGTAAATGCATACGACTCTGGCATGAGTCGTCCTCGAGTGAGGTCATGTCTCGAGGTACATGGCTGTAAATACGTCTGTACAGCAAAGACTCCCGTACGAACCGACTTATACACGCTCGGACATACGTGTTTCGCATGATCCCATAAAACATGAATAGTTCTAGAGATGCATACTATCGGGTTATACACCACCCGACGGGGGCTCCCACTAATTTTGTGTCACGCTGGGGTACCGCGTGTCATATGTTCTCAGAAACATGGAAAGTTTCAGAGACTCATATTGACTTTCCGTGCTAAGCCACGGAAATTTCACATACCATATCTCGTATGCAGAGTTTACCGAGATTGATCCGCTCTCGGCGGCGTACCTTACCTCTTACCTTGAAGACGGAGCGTCGTTACGGAATAATATAACAAGTTAGTCCACCACCTTTATAACTTATGCTAGTAATAGTCCTTAATGGCATATAGCTAAACCTCACTCGACTACTTCGGAGTTTTTGAAAATAGGCTCTTTTCGAGCGTGCTATTCCCAATGAAGCTTTGATACCATGTCTGTGGGGACCGGAGTCCACACATCCGAGGATCTCATGGGGTGGTACCGTGCGATGCGGCACCTAACAGCACACACAAAAGGATACCAAAACATATAAAGTTTTCATTTCATAATAAGAAGAGTTTACATAAGGTGTACAATAAAAGTACACACGCAGCGGAAAATACATACTCATAATCTCACCTAACTAAGCAGGAGAGAAGACGTCCATGCCCTAGGACGATTCTCACTAGCAACACGAAGAACAAACAGCAGCGGCGTGGCTCACATGAGATTTATCTCGACACCTCGAGTCTCATGTACAACCTGAACAGCAGAAATAAAACTAATACCTGCAAAAATCGTTAAAGCGCAAACGTGAGCATAAGGCTCAGCAAGACTTAACCGTCTCACTAGACATATGCAAGGGGACACTAAACATAGGTAAGGTGAAGCATAAATGACTCGCCTACAAGTGGATCCTTATAATCAAGTTTTAAGTAGCAAAAGATCTTCTCTGGGCACGGCACATCATGGGCTCCACAATCAAACAAGAAACGCTTTACCGATGATATGACATGCCCAAAAATACATAATGCTATTACAGCTAAAGTATGGGGAAACTGTAAACTTTTAGTTATACTATCTCTAAATCATACAAGGTTGCAAAGTAATTATAATTCAATACAATATGATTTTCTGGCTTCTTTAGTATTTACTACGTCACTACTGCGACAGACAAGTGGTACTCTATTACTGCGAGGGACAGTCATTGCAATCAGGACACACCCGGACAACACGACACATACGTCGTTCGGAAGTGTCAGCGAGCACACCCGTACCTACATAACACTTCAGTACTAGGCGTATATGACAACCTTTCGCAAGACACTCAAATGCCGAACCGGTCGATCCGTCACGGGCAGGAGGTCCCTGCGTGGGGCGTACTCTGACGTGCCCACCAGCGGATTTACACCTTGCTACCCTCAACCCACACCTATAAAACGGAACGGTATGCCTCGACACCCAAGTGACCAAGCTACGTCAGTTTATTGGATTCCATATGTCCATTATATTGCCGGTACAATTCAAGCTTGTCCAGCGGGGCCGCATACGGACGGGCCTTAATCAACACAGGCAGGGCTATGCGACCGAGACTCAATTCTCGTCGCTTCCTATCCATTCCCTACCCGGTCTCAGTTTCATTATATTAAGCCATTTTCTATTCAACCAATCCTGTGAGATACATCTCTCGCGAGTAGATTCCAACTACTCGACTTCTACCGGATTTCCTATGCATTAGCAAAGCAGTTACTACAGGTCAAACTGTAACTCGTGCCAAATAAACCCCTGAGATTTTTGGTCATGCAAGTGGAGTATCATTCACCCTAAACGTAATGCACAATTCATATACTATTCATCATAGTGATAAAGCAAAAGCTCATAAACGACTTAAATGCAAACCGGGGCTTGCCTTAGTTTGCGACTGAACAAATGTCAATTGTTAGGGCTCGATCTTCCTCCAGAGAACCTGCCATGAAACCTCAGTGGAAACACCTTGGCCTTCTCCTCCAAGCGAAGCTCCTCGTCGATCACCTATCATCACGTTTCCTATCGACATGATATGCATATAAGTAATTAAGTAGTTAAGTAATTTAAGAAAAGACTCCACGGGGTTGTGTAAACTCTAAGAATGAGGAGTTCAACTAGGAAGGACAGATATGCCTTTGTTGTGTGAATGAACAAAGGATGAAGTCAAGTGGCCATAGTAATATCGAGATGTGAATTGAAAGGTGCAATGTAAGCACACATTGCAACTTGGCACTCAACACTCGACGCTATGCCACTCAAGGACGATACATCTGAATGGTGTGGAGGTGTTGGACTGGTAGGGTAAGGATGACCTAAGAGTCAAGATGGAGCATTGAAAGCTTAAGGCATGAGTGAATTGTGCAACAAGAGGTTGTGACTTAGAAGTCGACCAGTGAAGTTACACAAACTCATTAAGGAGTAAACCTAATTACGTGACAAGTGTGATCGCAGGGTCCTGATAAGGATGAACCAGGATGAAACCCTAGCGACACTTGGGAGTGAAGTGAGGTCAACATTCTTTGGACTTAAAACGTCATAACGAGCCTTGTTAACCTGACGTGAGTACTGAGACAACGTTCAAATGACCCTTAGGTAAAGTAGTTTCTACGGCAAGCTTCTCGAGCATCGTTCAAGTGCTTACGTGACACTATTGCAGTGTCCTTTGCAAGATTGTCCAGATGAGCTCGGTGAACTCCTGGAACTCGAACATGATGCGAGACCTTGTCGTGACGGTCATGCTTTGCCATCACGGGAAGATCATCTTAGCGACGTTCACAACAACCCGGACTCGTCAAAGGGGGTGAGCGGAATCCCGAACACCACCTTGTGAGTCTTAAGGCTAGTGATGTCGACTCGGTTGTTGATAAGGGACTCGACGAACCTGTCGTCGATGAAGTGGTACACCAAGTTAACCAATCCTGTGATCGGTTAGGGAACATCCTCAACACAACCAAGGAACTCTTATCCAAGGTTACCCCTGGTCTAGTTCTCCTTGTTGGTCGCGACGTTCTCGCATTATTCGACCCTAGGTCATCGGTGGTCACCAATACACTCGGTTTGACCTAGAAGGCATTTCATCTAGCATCTAGGCTACACCTAGGACTCGAAGAGTCTCGCCTTGACCAAACCCTAATTTGGCTAAACGACCATTGTACGACGAGTCGTGCTTGTGTTCCAGCATCATGTACGTTACAGGCATCCTTCATCTCGATGCCAGGACACGATGATGGCTCAGAACGTCACGACGATGTCATATGGTCAACGACGTCGACGCGGCTCATGGTGGAGCATCACGAGCACGCACGGACATGCCAACGTGATACAAACAACAAAGGAGGTCAACTTAGGGACTCCTATAGGAATGATATCAATGCGGAAACTGGACGTATGACTTGACGACATATGAGTAATCTTAGCGATCACCACGAACGGACCTCGATGACGTCGAGCAAGACATTTTAGGGCAAGGCTCACCTTGTAGGCATTTCGCCGAACATCTTGGTGTGTACTTGAGTTCCATCGCGTCATCACCATTCAAAGGGTGTCTTGGCACATGTCCTTGTCGATTGCCACCCCAGAATAGACCTGCATCCATAGACCAGCATTGAACGGCAACACACTTAGTTTCGCCTTGCAACCATTTTATCGAACACCTTGGCTGCAGTCACTGATCCAATCACTCTTGCAAAATAAGAGCTAACCTTGGACCAGTTATCGATGTCGGTGTGTCAACGACGTGTTCCTGCATATCCTCCATCACACCCATTACTTACTTCTCTGCTAGGACATGGCCTATGAGCAGAACGTCGCGACGACGGAAAGTAGGCGTCGAAATTGGGGCAGCACAAGGCTAAGTATCACAGCACTCGTTTGAACTTTCCCGTGACGCCGAGGTGGGAGGAAGGCGACCTGGAGATGCGCTGTAGCGAGCAACACAGCAGAGACACGCTGGGAACGGCGCGAATGGTCGGCGGATTGCGGTCACCACGCCATGGGAGGCACAGCAGTGAGGAACGCGGCGTGGATGGCGGCGTGGCCATGGCGCACAGCCGGAAGGCATTGCAGTGAGGAGCGCTGCGGCGTGCAGAGGCTGGGGACACGGCGACGGAGCAAGGGAGCACGCGGCTGGCAGGAAAAGCGCGCAGCAGGGAGCTGGCGGCCGTCGCCGTGGCTGGGCGTGAGTGAGCAGAGGCACGGCGTGGCGGCGAGCGGTGGCGTGGTGCTGGCAACCCGGAGGCGGAGCAGCGCGGTGGCAAGGGAGGCGCTGTGGCCGAAGGCAGCAGGGGCGAGCACGACGTCGTCGTGGGGCGGGCGCGACGTTGTGGAGGAGGTGCGCGGGCCTGGGGGATGCGGCGCCATGGACGGCCGGCGGCGTGCAAAGCCGGGAGATGGAGGGGCGTGCGCGGGCCGGCGGCGCAAGGACGGGCGTCGCGAGGAGGCGGGGAGGAGGCAGGAAAGGCGCAGTCGGGGCGAAGCCTCGCCGTGGGCAGCTAGGGCGGCGGCGGCCTGGGCGCGAGCGTGGCTGGGAGGTGGCGGCCGTCGGGCGGACTGAGCGCCAGGGCGACGAGGAGGCGGCGCGCGGACCTGGCGGACGCGCGAGCTGGCGGGGGCGAAGTCGGGCGCTGGCGGCGGGGTGCGCGCCGGGCGGAGCTGGGAGGCGAGGTGGCGGCGCGGCGCTGGTGGCGGGATGGCGCCGTGGGAGGAGACGAGGAAGAAGCGGGGTCAGGCGCTGATAAGGACAGAGAGAGAGAAGCAAAGTTGGTTTTTGTGGCTAAGAATGACATGTGGGGCCCACTCCAATTCCCCCCTTATCCACTTCAGTCCAGATGTAAAATATCTATCTCCATTGAGTTGGTTACCAGTGGGGCACAACCTTTCCTAGTATTGAGGATAAGTATGACATGTGGGTCCCACTCTTTTCTTCCTTCTCTTTTCAAAATTCAAATGGAGCTAGCAAACAAGCTTCAAAAATAGTCAACTTTGGCCCAGTGACTAAATAAAATGTGGAGAATTTTATGGTGCAATCAGATTTCAAAACTGAGCAAGTTGAATTTGAACTCATATTTGAATTTGAATTCAAGTGGTGATACTTGACTCAAGGAAATAAATAGTAGATTAGGTTCAAAAATCCTGAAACTTTGAGGTTAACCTTTTTGAACCATAAGGGATCTCAGGAAAAATTTGGAGTTGATTTGGACAAGGTTGAGCACAAAGTTTAAATTTGAAGTCGACGTTGATTAAACTCTCAGTACGTGTCCAATAAATGGGAAATGGGCTTCAAAAATTTTGAAACTTTACCGAGAGTCTAATTGGAATATTAGTAGGTCATGGAAAAATTTACGGCCTGAGATTTGAATATTTTTGGATGTCCCATTTTACGGTTGGAATAATTCCTTTTTCTTTCTCTCTATTTTGTTTTCTTTTCTCCTTTAATTTTTCATTGAAAATGTGAATACTTGGAAATTAAGGATTCTTCACCTTAAGTTCCATTCCACATCAGCAACCATGTTCTATATGTAAAGTTTTAACAAGTCCCTATTTTTAGTGAACATAGTTTAACTCATATGGCTCATGTGAGTTTGGATTTCCAAGTCTATTTTCAAAAATTTTAAGTTCGTATTTTTGCGTTTTTGTTCTTCCGAAAAACGGGCTTTTACAAAAGAGGAAGAACATCGCGCTTGTGCTCCCGGTTTGATCTCTTGCACTCATTGAGTCTTTGTGAGCTGTGTATTGAGTGTGTTTCGTGTTGTTGATCATCTTTGTGGCGTGGGAGCCTCAGATTGTGAGAAGCCCCAACGAACTTTGTAATCACCCTTGTGATTAGTGGAGAACCAAGTTAGGCCCGTGCGGTAAACTTGGTGAGGGAAGGGTTGGTGAACCCGGTCCTTTGTGGACTCCTCAACGGGGACGTAGATTCTTGTGTGGAATCGAACCTCGGGATAAAATCCTTGTGTCTCCGTGTTCTTTGCACTTTGTTCATTGAATATTCCGTTCTAGGGTTGCTAATTTTGTTTTGTGTTTCTCCTTGCTTAATCTTGTTGAAACTTGACTCACTCTTGTGTTGATAGTTTCTAAACTTGTCATAAACATATCCTCAATTGTAGCCTCGAGAAAATCCCCTTAAAACTTGCTAGAAACACTTTTTAGGGTTCTTCACGCAGGCTGACCGGACTAGTCCGCCCCCAGACCGGACTAGTCCGCCCCCTGTGATTTAATCTTGTTTTATTAAGTCATTTGCAGGTCGATTAGCCTATTCACCCCCCCTCTAGGCAACTTTCAATTGGTATCAGAGCAGGACTCTCCACTAAGAGTCTAACAGCTCGGAGAGATGGCCGGAGTGGTGAATGACGACGCATCGAGCAGCAACTACGAGGCAACCCGTGAGGAGACACTGGCCTATCAAGATAAGCCAACGGACGATGAGGAGACTCGCCAACTCAAGGCGAAGCTCCGGGAGAAGCTAAACATCTCCAAGATCGATCCGTCGAACCAATCAAGTGGTAGTGGCGGTGTCAACTACAACCGACAAGGGTTCAACTATGAACGCCTTGCCGCCAACAACCACTACCTCTCCATCCCATTGGGGAAACCTCCCCAATTCGATGGAACTGATTACGGGATGTGGAAACACAATATGAAGATCCACCTCGTGTCACTCAACCCGGCGTTGTGGCAAATTGTCATGACCGGGGTGGAGATTCCGAAGGATGAGGACAACATCACTCAAGAACAAGCCATCCTCATCCACCGCAACGCTCAAGCTGCGGGTGTGCTTATCTCATCCCTCTCAAGAGATGAGTTCAACCGCGTCGATGGCCTTGAGGTGGCCAAAGACATATGGAACACCCTCAAGACGGCGCATGAAGGAAATCGGGTGGTCAAGGAGGCCAAGATCGAGCTCATCGAAGGAGAGCTTGGGAGATTCGCCATCTTGGATGGTGAATCCCCACAAGACATGTACAACCGGTTGAAGGTACTTATCAACAAGAGCCGATCATATGGCTGCACCAAGTGGACTGACCACGAGGTAGTGAAGAGGATGATCCGGACATTCATGCCTAGGAACGTCGCTCTTTGCTCCATGATTCGAGAAAGCTCGGGGTTCACTCAAATGACCCCGGAGGAGGTCCTTGGCAGGATCATCAACCATGAGATCATGAAGAAGGAGGCGCTCTTCTACAACGACCTTCAGAAGTTCACCGCCTCCAAGATGAAGAACGTTGCACTCAAGGCAACACCCTCTTCAAAGGATCAAGAAGAAAGTGATGAGGAGAGCCTCGACACCGATGAGGAAGAGGCCTTCTTCATCAACAAATTCAAGAGAATGATGAGAAGGAAGAAAGGTGGATACAACCATGAGGGCAAAGGGAAGGAAAGAGCAAGGCCCAAATCAAAAAGGTCTTGCTACAATTGTGGCGAGTATGGGCACTTCATCGCTGATTGCCCACATGAAGAAGCAAAGAAGAAGAAGGAGGGCAAGCCTCAAGATAAGAAATTCTACAAGAAGAAGAGGCCCTCCGGACAAGCCCACTTGGGGAAGGAGTGGGACTCTAACGATGAGTCCTCCTCCGAAGAAGAAGAGGAGAAGATGGCTACCATAGCCATCGGGAGGAGCTCCAAGGGAAGCAAGCTCTTCCCCAACCTCAACAACGACTACAAACCTACTTGCCTTATGGCAAGGGAGGGAAGGAGAAAGGTAACATCTCATCCCTCCTCCACAACTTCCTCGCAAGATGAATTTGATAGTGCTAGTGTGAATGAACACATGTTTAAGGACATAAGCAAAAGCACCTTGCGAAGGATGAAATTGCTTATGGATGAGATCTTTGAGAAGGAGGATCTCATCAATAGACAAGAGGACATGCCCATCCTTGAGAAGGAGAGATGTCGAGAGCTTGATGAGCTCCTTGAGCTCGAAAGAGGGAAGAGCAAGGCATTGGAACACGAACTTGCTCTAAGTAAGAAAACGTGTTCAAGTCTTGAGGAGAAAACAATTGAGCTCAAGGATGAACTTGGGAACTTGTCAAAAGTTAACAAGATCCTTGAGACTCAAGTTGAGTCTCTCAAGAACAATGTAGCCTCTTCCTCTAAGAGCTCAACCTTCTCAAAGGCCTCATCCAATGCAACTCCGCCTTGCAAGTGCTCTAACTTAATCCTTAAGCTTAAGGATAAACTCAACTCAGCACAAGGCAAGCAAGCACCTAAGGGTGCCATCTTTGACAAGGAGAAGGTGGCGTATGCACGAAGTTCATACACCAACACAAGACCTCCCCATGTCAAGGATGGTCTTGGCTATACTAGAGGTGGAAGGCATAACGCCAAAACCTTCAAGTATGGCAAAGACATGATTGTCTTTGTTAAGGGGAGTTCATCCCCAACTAAAATTGAAAAGAACTCACCCTCTAGCAACAAATTGCCTAAATCTGAATCGCATCCTCTATTCCATGATTTTGATGCATCTTATGTGCTAAAGAGGAACAAACACGGCAAAGTGTTTGCTAGATATGTTGGGCCACTCCGCAAGAGCCCCAAGCCTTGCGTGTGGGTGCCCAAATGCCTAACTACTAACGTGAAAGGACCCAACTCCGCTTGGGTACCTAAAAGGAAGGCATAAACTTGTTTTGTAGGCTTACTCCTCCGGTGGATCGAAATGGGTGTTGGATAGCGGATGTACCAACCACATGACCGGAGAGAGGAGCATGTTCATAGAGTATGAGGAGAATGAGGACCCAAGTGAAGGAATCTTCTTTGGGATAATAGCCAAGGGAAAATCCTTGGCTCCGGTAAAATTGCTATCTCCCCTTCGCATACTTTATCTAATGTTTTGCATGTTGATTCCCTAGACTATAATCTCCCAGCTTTGTGATAAAGGATATAAGTGTGTTTTTTCTAGTGAGGGTGTGAATGTTCTGAGAGAGGGTAATGACTCAATAGTCTTTAAGGGAGTGCTCAAGGGAAAGCTCTATCTTGTGGATTTTACCACGGATAAAGCTCAACTTGACACATGCTTAATGGCGAAAGCCAACATGGGATGGCTTTGGCATAGAAGGCTAGCCCATGTTGGAATGAGGAACCTTCAAAAGCTCCTTAAAGGAGAGCACGTTCGTGGCCTAAAGGATGTGGTATTTGAAAAGGATAGGCCATGTAGTGCATGCCAAGCGGGAAAGCAAGTAGGAGCTCAACACCCCTCTAAGAATGTCATGACGACAACTAGACCTTTGGAGTTACTCCATATGGATCTCTTTGGCCCCATTGCTTACATTAGCATCGGTGGCAACAAGTATGGTCTAGTCATCGTTGATGACTTCTCTAGATATACTTGGGTGTTCTTCTTGCATGATAAGAGTGAAACCCCCGGTGTCCTCAAGAAATTCCTAAGGAGAGCTCAAAATGAGTTCAACTTAAAGATAAAGGCTATAAGGAGTGACAATGGCACCGAATTCAAGAACATGCAAGTAGAAGAGTTCCTAGATGAGGAGGGCATCAAGCATGAGTTTTCCGCTTCCTATTCTCCTCAACAAAATGGAATTGCCGAAAGAAAGAATAGGACACTTATTGAGATGTCAAGGACGATGCTAGATGAGTACAAAACATCGGACCGGTTTTGGGCGGAAGCGGTTAACACTGCTTGTCATGCCGTAAACCGATTGTACCTTCATCGCCTCCTCAAGAAGACTCCTTATAAGCTTCTCGTTGGTAAGAAGCCCAATGTTTCTTACTTTCGTGTCTTTGGTAGCAAGTGTTATATCCTCAACAAGAAGCCTAGGACTTCGAAGTTTGCTTCAAAGTCCGATGAGGGTTTCTTGCTTGGATATGACTCAAACACACATGCGTACCGTGTGTTCAACAAATCCTCCGGAATTGTTGAAATAGCACGTGACGTGGTGTTTGATGAAACCAATAGCTCTCAAGTGGAGCAAGTTGATCAACATGCCATTGATAAAGAGGAACCTCCACTAGAAGCTCTAAGGAGAATGGCACTTGGAGATGTTCGCCCACAAGAACCATCCCAAAGCCCAAGTGACCATCATCATTATGAAGTAGGTCAAACTCCCATTGGACAAGTTGGAGATCCACTAGATGCTCCCCAAAATTATAATGGGAATGAAGATCAAGGGGGAGGCATGGATCAAGGGGGAGACCAAAGTGAAGAAGATAAAGCAAGTGATTCAAGAGCTCAACCTCCGCATCCTCGCGTTCATCAAAGTGTTCAACGGGATCACCCCGTTGACAACATTCTAGGAGATATCACAAGAGGAGTAACAACACGTTCACGTGTTGCAAACTTTTGTGAGCACTTCTCCTTTGTCTCATCCTTGGAACCCCATAAAGTTGAAGATGCCTTAAGAGATCCGGATTGGGTAGTTGCCATGCAAGAGGAGCTCAATAACTTTGAAAGGAACAAGGTTTGGGAGCTTGTCAAGCGCCCATAAGCTAATGTTGTTGGAACCAAGTGGGTGTTCCGCAACAAACAAGATGAGCATGGCGTGGTAACTAGGAACAAGGCACGACTTGTGGCAAAAGGGTACTCACAAGTTGAAGGATTGGATTTTGATGAGACATTTGCCCCCGTAGCTAGGGTTGAGTCAATTCGGATACTACTAGCTTTTGCTACTCATCATGACTTCAAGCTCTACCAAATGGATGTTAAGAGTGCATTCCTAAATGGCCCAGGAAGAAGTTTATGTAGAGCAACCTCCAGGGTTTGAAGACCAAGACTATCCTAACCATGTTTACAAATTGCGAAAGGCTCTTTATGGCCTCAAGCAAGCTCCTAGAGCTTGGTATGAGTGCCTAAGAGACTTTCTAGTTGAAAATGGTTTTAGGATAGGCAAAGCGGACTATACCCTTTTCACAAAGCACTTCAACGAAGATCTTTTTGTGTGCCAAATATATGTGGATGACATCATATTTGGTTCCACAAATAAGGTGTTTTGCGATGAGTTCTCCAAGATAATGACGGAGAGGTTTGAAATGTCCATGATGGGTGAGTTGAAGTTCTTTCTAGGATTTCAAGTAAAACAACTCAAAGAAGGGACGTTCATAAGTCAAACTAAATATACACAAGATATTCTAAGGAAGTTTGACATGGATAAGGCAAATCCCATCAAAACCCCTATGGGAACAAATGGACACCTAGACCTAAATGAGGATGGTCCAAGTGTGGATCAAAAGTTGTATAGGTCTATGATTGGTTCACTTCTCTATCTTTGTGCATCTAGGCCCGATATCATGCTAAGTGTGTGTATGTGTGCACGCTTTCAAGCGGCACCTAAGGCTTGTCATTTGACCGCCGTTAAAAGGATCTTGAGATATCTAGTACACACACCTTCCTTAGGACTTTGGTACCCCAAAGGATCTAAGTTTAACCTCATTGGATATTCCGATGCAGACTATGCGGGGTGCAAAGTTGATAGGAAGAGCACATCGGGTACATGCCAATTCTTGGGTCGATCTCTAGTGTCTTGGTCCTCCAAGAAGCAAAACTCTATTGCTCTCTCCACCGCCGAAGCGGAATATGTTGCAGCCGGAAGTTGTTGTGCACAACTTCTTTAGATGCGACAAACCCTTAGGGATTATGGGATTAACTTGCGCAACATTCCACTCTTGTGTGACAACGAGAGTGCCATAAAGATAGCCCATAATCCGGTGGAGCACTCTAGGACCAAGCACATAGACATACGACATCACTTCTTGAGAGATCACTTAATGAAGGGAGATATTGTGATTTCTCATGTGAGGACGGAACATCAACTCGCGGATATTTTCACCAAGCCTCTTGATGAGAAGCGTTTCTGTGAGCTAAGAAGTGAGCTCAACATTTTGGATTCTAGGAATGTGGCTTAAACCACATTCCTCACATTTTTTGAGCTATATTTCGAAAAAACTCTTCTCTATCATGATTTCTCTTCAAAATCTGTTTGAGAAAACTTTTTCTTGAAAATTGATCATGTTTTTGTCATATTTATCTTCAATAATCATGTTTGTGTTGCTTGTTATCCATAAGGACCAATAGTGTGTGTGCAACTCAAAAACATCGCCTTTCAGCCCAGTCGGACCGGACTAGTCCGCCCCTGTGGACGGACAAGTCCGGGTCCAGACTAGTCCGCGGCTGGTCCGCAGACCGGACTAGTCCGCCCTTGCCACCGGACTAGTCCGACCCTTGGGGATTTAAACCCCAGGGGCGGCCAAAACCCTTCCTCTCCCTCTCACTCCCGCTTCTCTCCCTCACGCGCGCTAGAAACCGCCCTCTTCGGCGATTTTTCGCTCCAACCACCAAATCTCGATTCCAATCCGTGCATTGGAGTCTTTGGGAGTGAGGGATCGTTTCCCCGCGCTTCACCTTCGCAATCCATCGTCGATTTCGTCGATTCTCGCGGATTTGAGAAGGTATTCCCGCTTTTTTCAAAAACTTTCCCCATTTTTGATTCTTGAGGTTTTTGATAGGAACACCTTCATAGATATTGCTCCATATACCCTTGTGATCACAGCCTAGGAGTATTGCGCGCTGATCTGAAGATTTTTCGATGATTCGATTAGGGTTAGGGTTTATCCTGCGCAACCCGGACTAGTCCGCCCCTGGGGCGGACAAGTCCGGTTTGCACAGAGCAAACCCTAGTCCTAGTCTTCTCTCGAGACTTCTTCCGCAATGCTTCCATCTCCTTGAACTCATACCTTCCCGTCTATGTATTTTCCGCAGCATGTCGAACTCGGAGCGCTCCCCTTCTCGTCTCAACCCCGCGGGCGATGAAGAACGCCCCGAGACCTATCGGGGCCGCACCGAGGAGAGAGGTGCGGAAGTACCCCAGGAGGGCCGCACCAAGGCTTAGATCGTCGAAGCAAGGACGAAAGCTGCCCTCATTAAGGTGCAGAAGGAAAAAGAAGAAAGGCGGCTGAAGGCCCTCGAAGCCTCCAAAGTAGCTGCCACCATCTACAATGAAGAAGAAGCCTTGGCACGAGCAACTGCAGAATCCCTGAATGAGCTAAGGAGAAAGAAAAGGCAAGACAGGGAGGCTCACAACTCCAGGGCCGCTGAGGCCAATGCCCCTAAAAGGAAGAAACTCGTCACTGTTGGCGAGAAGACAAAGGGCAAGGAGCAAGCCCAAAGGGAAGAAGAGCCAAGGGTCGAGCGTGACCCTAAGAAAGGAAAGGCTCCGGCTCCAGTCGAGCCGAAGAAGAAGAAGCCCTCCGTCAAGGTGCCAGCCAAGAAGGCACCCGGAGGAGTTATGATTCGTGAAAAAGGGAAGGCTCAGGCTGTTGGCCCTCTTGTGATGCACATTCCAGCACGCAACCCAAACCGTCAGCCCAATCTCTCAGCGAACACATTCAAGGGAAAAGGAGCTGAGAAGGCAAGGAGGCTCAGAGATGAGAATGTCTATAGGTATGAGAGGTCCACCGCCGATCCTCGGTTCTGGTGTGACTTCCATTGCGATTACTATCGCACAGTCTACCAGGCCATGAAGAAGCCAGTGATCCAGGCTCAATGGGTGGACTGGACCTATATGGCCAAGAAGAAACACGAGGCGTTTGACGCAGTGATCGAGGCAGCTGAGCGCCACGGAATCAAGGACATTCTTGGATTCAAGTATGACTGGAATGAGGAGGTCATAGTACAGTTCTATACCACAGTTCACTTCCATTCTCGTGGTGACCGAGCCATCACTTGGATGACCAACGGTGAGCAGTACTATGCCACCTTTGAGGTGTTTGCTCAGGCTCTTGGTCTGGAGAGTCACCTGGACCATGAGATCATTATCTCCAATCTCAAGGCCATGGACAGGGATGACATGAGCTATATGTACCCTCCTCACGTCCGGTGGGAAGCTGGATTGGCCAGGAACATCCTCCCGTTCTACAGCATCCTTAACAGGATTCTCAGGAGGACAGTGGCTCCCAAAGAAGGAGATGCAGGGATCATCCAGGGTCACCTCAGGCACCTGTTGGCTCTCATTGATGGACATGAGATGTTCAACCTTGTAGATTACATCTTTGATGATATCTACAACATCTCACACACACCCAACTGTGCCTGTGGCTATGCCCCATACATTATGTGTCTGATCGAGAAGGTGTCCGGGCTTGTGTTTGTGAAGGGCACCACTCACCAGCCTCTTCGACCCCAGATGCCACCTGCTGTCCCGATTCCTCCGCGCCGGAAAACGCGGATCCTCCCTCTCAGCCGGAGGAACCTCGTGGTGGAGCCTCTCGCCGTGCCTCTCACTCACCCGGTGGCTCCTCTAGCAGCGGAGTCCTCAAGTTTCTTCGGTCCATCTTCACCTCGTGCCGCAAAGCCGAGGTGCGAGCTCAGCGGACTGAGCGCTACGTGAGGAAGCTCTGCGACAAGATGGAGATTCCGATGAGCCCTGAGGCCTCCGACGACGAGCTCACTCCATACCCCCTTCTCACCCCCGAGGAGTTGGCACTCTTGGGTGAGACGGAGGGTACCTCCTCACCGGGCTCCGACGACGACGACAACGATCATGAGGAAGACGTCGAGGACCCGGAGGCCACGGAGAGCGACTCCCGCGACGGCGATAGTGACGAGGACTAGCTTTTGGGTCCTTGTCCCCCTCTTCTTTTCCTTTTTGGTGCCTTGATGCCAAAGGGGGAGAGTTAGGGGGAGTTAGTGTGTGTTTGGTGTGTTCTTGGCATTTGAACTTAACTTGTAACTTATTCATGCCACTTGGTTGTTTATATTTGTGCAAGACTTGCTAATGTTGTTCAATCTCAATATAATGTTCTTATTGTCAATCTTTTGATTATGTTGATGCTCTTTATGTCTTGTCACAATTGTTGAGCACATCACGTAGGCACCCCACGATAACGTGTGTGGGTATGAAAGATCTCATCCACCTCTTTTACATGCTGCATACATTGAGGGGGAGTCATTCATACGCACACAAGTTATGAAAACCAAAATTTATACTCTTAATTGTGAAGGACTTGATGTGTTGTCATCAATCACCAAAAAGGGGGAGATTGAAAGTGCATCTAGGTTCCCCGTGGGTTTTGGATGATTGATGACGACAATTAAGTCGCTAATGAGCTCATATGATCTTAGCACAGGTGTGGACTCGATCGGAGACGCAAACCCTTAAAAAGGAAAAGGATGGAAACGGAGTCGACTCGAAGCGTAGAAACTAGGGTTTCTAGCGTGTTGAGTTAGACTAGCCGTAGAAATAGGAGGGTGTGTGCGTAAAGTGCAAAGAGATCAAAGTAGGAGCTCAAGAGTGGTGGTTGAGGTAGAAATCCTATTTGAAGTTGAAGTTAGAGTAGTCTGGCAGGAATGGCCGGACTAGTCCGCCTTAGGGCCGGACTAGTCCGCCTTAGGGCCGGACTAGTCCGCTCCTGACCAGACTAGTCCGTTTTCACACGGACCAGAAGGTCCTGTGTGACTTCGGACTAGTCCGTAGTGGACCGGACTAGTCCGGGGTACCCCTTGAAGTAGAGTTTCGGGACTAAGTCCTAGAGAGCGGACTTGTCCGTTTTGGGGCGGACCAAAAGGTCCTGTGTGAGATCGGACTAGTCCGTCCGTGGGCCGGACTAGTCCGTGGTGCCGAGTGCAGAGAGGTTTTGCGACTAAGTCTGGGTAGGCCGGACTAGTCCGCCCTTGGGGCCGGACTAGTCCGTGGTCTCCAGACTAGTCCGTTTTCACACGGAACAAAAGGTTCTGTGTGAGATCGGACTAGTCCGGTAAGGGCCGGACTAGTCCGTTGTCGAAGTTACCGTTTGAATTTGAAGTTTGGCGGGTAGCGTGACGATTGCCGCGCAGTGCGACATTTGTCAGAGGGGTCAGTGGTCCCCTAGGCCGGACTAGTCCGGGCCTGAGGCCGGACTAGTCCGCCCTTTTGCTGAAGTCAGCAGTATGGGCTTGGGACCTCTATAAATAGAGGTCCTCTGGGTTCTTTTGAACCAACTCTTGAATAGACAAGAACCCTAGCGCCGCCACAGCCAACTTGGAGCACTCCTAAGCCTCTTTCTTGCCTACTTTCCCTCTAAAACTAATTCTTGAGTGGATTAGGGTTTAGTGAGGTGGAGAAGAGGAAGAACATCGTGCTTGTGCTCCCGGTTTTATCTCTTGCACTCATTGAGTCTTTGTGAGCTGTGTATTGAGTGTGTTTCGTGTTGTTGATCATCTTTGTGGCGTGGGAGCCTCAGATTGTGAGAAGCCCCAACGAACTTTGTAATCACCCTTGTGATTAGTGGAGAACCAAGTTAGACCCGTGCGGTAAACTTGGTGAGGGAAGGGTTGGTGAACCCGGTCCTTTGTGAACTCCTCAACGGGGACGTAGATTCTTGTGTGGAATCGAACCTCGGGATAAAATCCTTGTGTCTCCGTGTTCTTTGCACTTTGTTCATCGAATATTCCGTTCTAGGGTTGCTAATTTTGTTTTGTGTTTCTCCTTGCTTAATCTTGTTGAAACTTGACTCACTCTTGTGTTGATAGTTTCTAAACTTGTCATAAACATATCCTCACTTGTAGCCTCGAGAAAATTCCCTTAAAACTTGCTAGAAACACTTTTTAGGGTTCTTCACGCAGGCTGACCGGACTAGTCCGCCCCCAGACCGGACTAGTCCGCCCCCTGTGATTTAATCTTGTTTTATTAAGTCATTTGCAGGTCGATTAGCCTATTCACCCCCCTCTAGGCAACTTTCATTGAGAGAGTTATTAATGGGCTGGGCCAGAACGAAAAGAAAAGCCCATCTGAAAACCTTAACTTCCCCGATTGCATCCTCCTCCTTCCGCTGTAGGAACTCGCGGCGCACCCCTCCGTCTGTGGCGGCCGCGCCATCCCTCCGCCTGGGCGCCGCGCCGCGCGTGCCCTCCTCTGCACCGCACCATCCTTCCTCTGCCTTTGTGCGTCGCGCCATCCCTCCTCTCCCCTTGTACGCTGCACCGCGCCGCCCCTCCTCTCCCCTGTGCGCCGCGCCGTGCCGTCCCTCCTCTCCCCTGCTCGGTGTGCGCCGCGCCGAGGCTCCCCTCCTTCTCTGGTGCGCCTCCCCCCCTCTGCTGCCGCCAGTCGGACGACACCCGGACGCCCGGAGACGACAAGGCGTGCGCCTGGACCGTTCCAGGCGAGGCGAGCAGGCATGGCGTCCGGTCCGGAGCGACTGGACGCCTAGTCACCGCCTAGGCGTCGCCTAGGCGACGCCTGGACAACACTGATGGTAGGTCGGCGTTGAGAGGCGAGACAAATAGGACTGTGGTCGGAGACTGCTGAAGAAAGTGCATACATGCATAGCTCTGGAAAGCTGAGATCCTAGTCATTGTTGCAAAATGCTCGATCTAACCTCACCATGGTTGGATTCACCCTCTCATTGCTCTAGGTGAAACGCCAGTTAATGAGCGGAATTTTGATCAGCTCAGCATTGTCAATTGTTTTCCGGAAGGAGTCCATTAATCTTCTGTTCAGGTTTGCATTGCTTTTGTCACGAGCTTCCAGTATAAGGTTGAAATCCCCAACACATAGCCACGGGACACCACTGTTCGGACGAGATGCTAGCAATTCTTGTAAGGTAGGCTTTTCAGCGTCTGTCGACGGGCCATAGACATTTGTTAGCATGAAGATAATGTTACTCGACAGGTGCTTGATTAGTGTCCATAAGCAGAACTGCCGGCGAATCGTGTGAAGTACCTGCACCTTGTTGGGGTCCCAAGCAGTTAGCAGACCTCCCCGTGTGCCAGCAGTTGATAAGTCTGTGTACTGTGTCAAGGAGGATCCCAGAGCTTCCATTGCAACCGGGCATCAATCTGGTGCAGTTTGGTTTCTTGAAGACACACAACATTTGAATGGGTGGATATGATCATCTCCCTCACAGCTTCACGTCGGGCTGCCATGTTGAGACCGAACAAAGCTAAATCATTACTCATGATTAACGAGGAGGCTACAACAGAAGGCCAACCATGGCCAACTCATAACAGGGGAATAACTCTGGAACACATCTTCTATAGCATTAGCAATCGAGTTACATCCACCATAAGCTCGAGACATGCAACCTCGAGGCGGCTGACATTGCAAACCACTATTGAACAGATACATGACCCCGCGACGGGAGGTCGACAGACAAGGACCGACAACAACAGTGTAGCTACAGCAAGCGAGCACAACAGAGCTAAACGGTAACTTACAGTGCAACAACACACTTTGACTGCTAAACAACAACATAACTACCACATGCGAACCTCTGCAAAGAAGCCAAACTTCCATTGATCAGGCCGCAGATGCCTGCACTGCGAGCTCATCGGCAATAAGAACTAATGCTGCTTCGGAACATCCTTGCGCTGTGAGGCTAGCAAGGGTACGGACTGCAGAGATTGCCTTCGCTGATAATGGTTCCTTGTAGTACGACTCGTACTGCTTGATGACCTTCTCATTAATTGGTTATGCTGGCCTGACCAGCTCAAACTTGCGCATCAGGCGCTGGGCTGCACGCTGCGCAACCGGAATATTGGGGAGATTCATCGGCCTGGAGCTGCGCCAAGGAGTTGGAGGAGGCACAGAGTGGGCACGCGAGGCAGTGCGGCTACGGGGAGGCGGTGGTGACAGGATGGCGGGAGCAGGGGTCTTGAACATGCTTGCGCAGAAGCTCTGCTCTGTAAAGCTCCATGGGTCATGTCCACCAAGGAGGTAGCAGCAGACTAGTCGGTGAGGGTTGCGGGAGGCCTCGCAACATAGGGATGAAGGTCGGCACCTGAGCCAGTAATCAGATTGAGCTGAGAGGCACTAGCATGGTCTGGTTGGGCAGCCTTCGGGGAGTCTGGATGCCCCTCGAGAGCTGGTGCCGCCACAGGACTGCTAGGCAGAGGTGGAACAGGGGCGTCCGCCGGGGACCGCTGAGCAGCAGAGGGCGGAACATAGGCTCTCAATGTCGGGGGAGCTGCAGCCTCCAGAAGCATGGGGTCCAGGTTCATTGGATGCGGGACCTCACAGAAGGTGGGGCTAATGAGAAGTGCCACAATGGGGTCGCACAGTGCGACATACGATCCTCCAGAGCCTATCATGGTAGGTTGAGCTGGCGCCAGCAGACCCAGAGAGGTAGGGCTAGCAGCCACAGTGCCAGAAGCCCGAGGGGAGCGGCGAGAGGGAGATGCAGATCGACGCCGTTCCCAGTCCTCAGCATCACGGTGCTGGGGATCACGCCGACGCAGGCGCACCAACAAGAAGGAGGTGCTACGCCCACGCGCCTGCGGGATGTGCGTCGACTCCTGGCGACGCTGACGGCCTGAACCAGGGCGGCCAGAGCGGGAGGGAGCTGACACCCCCCGAGCAGAAGGATGGCCGTCAGCCAGGGTCAGCCTAGCCTGGAAGTTCTGGAGTGATTCCTGGTAGACACTACGGTCCACCTCATCGTCGTCATCATCGTCGCGGTCGGATCGAGGCGGTTGCATCTGGCTGCAGCGAGCCCCCACATCCAGCCTAGGGGGTGACCATGTCGTCGGGCACACCCTTCATCCAATCGAACCTCTGATAGTGTGGCTGGAACAGTGCAGCAGAGTCATGGGTCGGACGCCTTGGCGCGTCCGACCAGTCAAACAGCTCGCCAATGTGGATCACCAAATCAACTGCAATGCCCTCAAGAGGGTAGCGGGAAGCTGGCACGTTGAGCATATGCGACGGCCGGGGTGAGAAGAAGGTGGCCTGCTTGGTGCAGGGAAGGCGGCTTGGGTCAAGCATCCAAGCCCAGAAGATGCAGTACTCAGTGTTCGTGTTAGACACATCCTCAAGACGATCAAATATGTAGTGCTCCCCGAAGACTTGTTTGATCCCATCCTCGGACCAAGCATACAAAGGCAGGTTCTCGACGTAGATCTTCACGTGGTAAGGCTAGACGGCAGTAGTTGACCACGCACGCCATGGTTACATCGTGAGACAGGCGTCGTTGACGAAGATGCGGCCCCTCTGGGCGGCCACAACCTGCTGCTGAGGGTGGTCGAAGTGGACGAGGAAATCTTCAGGGAAGTGGCGGGAGATGTTGATGTTGCTTCTGGAGATGCCCAGCTGCGCGTTGACTGCCGACACCACCTCCAGCGGGCTGGCGAAGGAAGGACGGTCCAGGGGCGAGAGCAGCACCGCCCTATCCATCAAGTTGTTGCAGTCCACCAACATAGCACCACCAGGAACCACAACAGCAAAGCCAACAGTCGGGCGTGCATCTTGGAAGCCAGGAATGTGTGCCACAGGGTCCGCCATCGAAGGGCGCGAATCGGTTACCACAGTAGTGTAAGATGGAGGCAAGAGATGTTGCTGGCTTTCCATAGGTGGGAAGGCAAGTTTGGAGTGGATACTCGGCTTGGTGGCAGGTGAGGGGGTTTTATAAGGAGTCGGGCACACACGGGCAAAGTGACAGCTGTTGCTGCATGAGAGACATCTCCTCGGCTCCCGACAAAATTGACGGCGATGGTCTGGAGCAAGGCAGCGAAAGCATCTCCCATTAAACAGACTTCTGTCCACCACAAAGCGATGAGGACCAGGACCCCCATGCCCTTGCCTAACAGCAACAGAGGCTAAGGGAGGGCTGAGCAATGGCTACTTTCCTTTGTCAGAAGGTGCAGGAGGCCGTCGAAATATCCTTTTTTGTGAAAGATTTGTCTCTGTACCGAGCTTGATGGCCCCCATTGAAGACTGATCGGATGGCCCAACGGGGCTGCCCGAGCTTGTCAGCTTTGCGACAGACCCGGGAGCAGTAGCGAAGATAGGGGTTGAACATTGCGATTTGAATGGTGAGCTTGCTTCCGCCTGGCTCTCTTGGAGGTGACTCGAATCCACTGGGAGGAGGCGGAATCCTTCAATCGTGGATGAGGAATCCAAGCCTCCGATTAAAGACGAGGGGCTGGCGTCGGGGGTTTTGGGATGCAGCCCAGAGCAGCGAGCTCCTGCGGTTTATCGAGTGGCACCATAGCATGAATGGCTTCCTTAGTGACGGACAACTGCTTCTCATTACCGTCCTCCACTGCAAGCACGTCTAACTTCAGAGCTGAAGGAGACCGGAGGAGCTGGATCTTGGATCCAGAAGAACTTAGCGCTAAGGACAGACCGTCGACGCCAGGCTTCTGAATAGGAGCTGGACTAGCCTGAAGAGCGTCGACTTTGCTTTTAACGGCACACCAGACTGGGATCCCCTTATCTTTTGTGTCTAGGAGCTGCAGTAACTTGGGCACCTAGTAAGCCGATGGAGGATTGATAATGCCTCCATGGGTAGCCCCGAAGTGGATACTCTCGACCTTGGAGCCATGAAGCTGCAATAGTTCTGATGCCATGGCCTTGGCCTGAGGCACCAAAGAGTTGGGCGAAAAAACTTCGGTGGATGACACGGCCACAAGAGCACTGGCCGGCTGGTGGCAGACCAATGAATGCTCCAAGGATTGATCCAACCACTCACCATCCTCAAGATCCCCCGGAACAGGTGTTAATGACACCAGAAATGGAGTGAGGAGTGATGGAGACTTACCAGATGAACCATCCGACCCGGTCTGTCCTAGCGGGGAAGTGGCGAACGATGCCAGGACCATCGAAGAAGAGCGGTCCGGACCGGAACGAGCAGAACCTCTAGACCAGGAGCTAGAGCCCGCATCCAAGTTTGAGATCGAGATCCGAAGAATCGTGAGAAGAGAGCAAGCAACCTCCTCCGTGCCTCCAGAAGACCGGTCGGCGACAGGCAGACTGCGCAAAGCTGAAAACAGAGTGCATGCGAGGGTCGGGGAGGCCTTAGAGGAGAGGGTCGGGACCGGCGCTGCTGCTGGTGAAGAAAGGATGCAAGCAGCAGACAGAGTGGAGGCTACAGAGGGAGGCAAGGTGGAGGTTGGGGTGGGCGCCGGGGCCGAGATGGCCGCCGGCGAGGGAGAGAGGGAGGGCATCCACGAGGGAGAGGGGGTTGCAGGCGACACCCTAGGCGACCCGACTCTTGACAAGTGAAATTTTGGGCTCATACCATTCCTCCATGAACAGTTTATTGAGGTTTCCTTGAAAAAAATGTCCATACATAATCAGCTAGCCTGTTTCATCGTGTGGTGTAAGGGAGAGCAAAATCACTATGAGCAATAACCCCATCACTTGGTAGTTGAATTTTCTGGGAAAAAATGATTCCAGAATGTCCCATAGAATGTTTTGGCATAACTGAATGTGCATATTTATACCAGATTACTGCAGACAAAAGGAAAAGTGGTTTCATTTTCACTTTATTTCTTGCATACACTAGATACCAGCCACTGTTAAGTGTGCCATTCTTTTAGATTGGTGCCTAAGGGTAGGCAGGATTTAGAAGTTCTCCATGCATTAGGACTGAAGCAAGGTTTGTTTGCATTTTCCTTGCAGAACTTGTGCCATGAGGGAGCCTACATGCCATGGATCCCCAGGCCTCTAGCCTGTGATCCAATCTCACCTGACGAGTATGAGACGCCCAGGGCCAAGCAGTGAGCTGATCTGCACTTGCATTCCTTGCAACTCTATCTCTCCTGTACTCGTTATGCTGCAGCAAGGGTCCTCATTAGTCATATTACGAATGTGACGTGCTTGTTGCAGCTCCAAGTGATGCCAGAAGCTGGATTTGGGCTTTGGCCTGCCTGCCGAAGGTTTAGATCTCTTGATGCAGCTCACTTGCATTGCTAAGTCTGGGTTTTGAATTTCTGAGTTTGTTGGGGCCTATCCTTCAAAGGTGTACAGTTGTGAACCTATGACTTATTGTCTGTGCTGAGTTTCTGACAAGTATAGTACCCTGGTCATACTCATACCGAGCCCCCCACCGCCGGTTCGTGGGAGGAGCCGGAGGTGACGCGACGTGCAGCTTGCGAATTCCATTCGGACAACCGTGTGAGCCTTCTCGCTGATGCGCGCGTTTCGGGGAGCCACCATGTGAAGATACTGATGACGTGTTTTATCTGGATGAAATGGATTGATTGATGCGGTCACTGTTTACAGTGCCTTTGCTTTGGTTACTGTTGTGGCTGCCCATGCGAGCATGGCACTCGATCAACTAGCCAGGTGAGCTCATGGCAACTTCAAAACTCAAATAACAAAGGGAACCTGTGAGTTCATAACGAACCATAAACTCGGCGAGAGAGAGGAGCGCCAAATGGACGCCCTTTCCCTCCCTCGGAAGCAAAACAGGTCAGCTCTGCTCTGCTCAGCTCACATGCAAAGCAAGAGGTAACGAAACGGCGCCACGCGAGCAGCTTCCATTTCCGGCCCTGCAATCCTGCACCGATGCGAAAGCCCCCTCACCTCCGTTCCATCCATGGCGGTCTCTCCTTTACTCCTCAGACGCCGTCCACATCCCCCCGCGCCCGCCCGTGACACAGACTCCCATCCCCACAGGCTATGCAGCCACAGTACATATCCTTATCACTTCGGCAGCTAGCTCCAGGGGTAGGTTCTTCTTCGATCGAGCGAGCTCTCTCGTTGAGGAGGTGAGAGGGAAGAGGAGGAGAAGCGATGGGGCGCGGCAAGATCGAGATCAAGAGGATCGAGAACTCCACCAACCGGCAGGTCACCTTCTCCAAGCGCCGGGCTGGGATTGTCAAGAAGGCCCGCGAGATCGGCGTGCTCTGCGACGCCGAGGTCGGCGTCGTCATCTTCTCCAGCGCCGGCAAGCTCTACGACTACTGCACACCCAGGACCACGTACATTCTTTATCCTTTCACCGTGTGAGGTGTGATTGGAATCTTTTTCTTCTACGAAAAAAAAAAACACAAGCTCTGGTTTGATTGCAGACTGTCCAGGATCTTGGAGAAGTACCAGACCAACTCCGGGAGGATACTGTGGGATGAGAAGCACAAGGTGATCTTTTCTCCATCAGTTTTTTCACTACTATAAGCAGAGCAGAGTGGTTTGAAAATTGAATCTTGGAAATGTTTCAGAGCCTGAGTGCAGAGATCGACAGGGTCAAGAAGGAAAACGACAACATGCAGATTGAGCTCAGGCTAGTGTTTGCACACTCTCACTTTTCCATTTTGTTTCTGAACCCAAATTTCCTCTCAACTTCCAGCTGCATATGCATTTCACTTCTTCGTCTACATGACCCTGGTATCCTGTGTCTTGCGATTGTGCAGACATCTGAAAGGCGAGGACCTGAACTCCCTGCAGCCCAGGGAGCTGATAGCCATCGAGGAGGCGCTCCAGAACGGGCAGACCAACCTTCGCGAGAAGCAGGCAATCGTTCGTTGGCAACAGTGCTTTATCTAAATTTTGGAAAGGATTTTTTTCTGATACTGGATTCGTTTCGTTGTTGCAGATGGACTATTGGAGGCTGCACAAGAGGACCGTATGTGATCTGAACTTGGCTCTCGTACTTTGTTCTTGTTCTTAGCTCATGGAGTATTCGCTTCTTTTTTTTTTTCTGAAGGAAACCATGGAGTATTTCTAGAGTAAACTTATTTACAGTTTCTGATCAGTTATTGCCTTTTGTGATTCTGATGACAGGGGAAGATGCTAGAGGATGAGCACAGGCTACTGACTCTTAAGGCGGTAATTCCCTTCTGAATATCCATTGAACATTTTCTTGACCTTCCCTTGTTTTCTTCTTTTATAAATGTAGTACATGCGAAATTCCGAACAAATTCAATGTTCAAAGCTAACTGTAGAAAACATGTACAAGCTAACTGAAGAGAACATGTTCCTCTAAGCTAACTGAAGAAAACATGTACCTCTAAGCTCAGCAAATTTCCTAAGTATGGAAAATATTTGTTTCAGGTTTACCCACCCAACTAAGCAGATAAAATCAAGATGAGTAGGTTCTTGTGGACGTGTTTTTCTTTTATATCTATTATCTGCTTACTGATATTTTAAACGCCCAAATTCCATCAAAAAGTTCAGATTTCAGTGGAGGTTCATCACATTTTGCATTTGGTGAAAGAACCTGAAACTGTAGAAAACACTGAACTTTTCCCTGCTCCTCAGTATGAACAGGACGTGGACCTGAGTGGCGGCATGAGGGATCTGGACATCGGGTACCAGTACAACCAACCAAGTCCATCACGACAGGGACTTCACTTCCTAGATGCCATTCACCTTCAGGATGCAGCCGAGCCACCCCAACCTGCAGGAAGACGAAGACGAGTGGCTAGGCTGCTGAATCCTAATGCAGCTCTGAACTGAAGCTCCTTCCCGAATGCACCTTCCTGGTTGCATTTC
This sequence comes from Tuctoria greenei, assembly GCA_036927565.1. Taxonomy (NCBI): domain Eukaryota; kingdom Viridiplantae; phylum Streptophyta; class Magnoliopsida; order Poales; family Poaceae; genus Tuctoria; species Tuctoria greenei. Next base: position 25,733,948 of record JAYESD010000011.1, on the reverse strand, counting down.
CTCATGGAGTGTATGGCATATCTTTCTTTTCATTTTCTCTGGATGAACATTGTTCTGTCAGTTATTTTCAGGTTGTGTTCTGTTTAATTTAGCAGGCGTTCGTGTCAAAATGGTAGCAGCATTTGAACTGAGTAACAATCTGGTAGCTTATGCTTGTTTAGTCTGTTGTAGTTGCCATGTTGTGAAAATTCCCACTAGCGTATTTAATCTCTGTTCTAGTTGACAGATTGCGAGCAATCCTTTGCCTTGGTATCACCATTAGAAAACAAAACCCAGAAAACTCGGATGCAAAAATGCTGTTCCCATTGTCAATTATTGAATACACCATACAAATGAATTTCAATCAAGGAACACCTGAACTGAACTCAGGCTCCTTATAGGTACCACTGATATCCATCTTGTCCTAAGCTAGTCTCTTTTCTCTGTTCTGTCAACCCACAAACAAAACATGGTTTTGTTCATCACCTGAGCATGTCCCCATTGTCCATGAACGGGCCACTGAACGCCGGTGAAGCACTGAAGTTGCTCCCGGCTTCGCTGAACATGAGGCTATGCCCGTAGGGCATGGGCCGGTCCGGCAGCTCCGGTATGCCCATGTCCCCCTCCAGCATCCTCACCGCGTCGTTGATGGTTGGCCGGAGCGCCACCATCACGTGTGCGCACAGGATCCCGACGAGCACGAACCTCTCCATGGTCCCGCCTCGCGGGCTCTCTGCCGTAGACAGCGCCTCGTCGAGCACCTCCCTCGCCTGGCCGGCCTTTACGAGCGTCCACGCCCAGTCGGTGATCAGCACGGGCCCTGCCGGGGCCGTCATGTCCAGAACGTGCCGGGCGCTCATGATCTCCAGCACCAGCACGCCGAAGCTGTACACGTCGCTCTTCTCCGTGAGCTGCCCGTAGAGCGCGTACTCCGGCGCCAGGTAGCCGTGCGTGCCGGCGACGCGCGTCGTGAGATGCGACTGCCCCTCCCGGCTCCTCCGGGCCAGGCCGAAGTCCGCCACGCTCGCGCGCATCTCGTTGTCGAGGAGGATGTTGGTGGCCTTGATGTCCCTGTGGTAGATCGCCGGCTTGACGCCGTAATGCAGGTACTCGAGCCCCCTCGCCACGTCCAGAATGATGCTCCGCCGCTGCGCCCATGTCAGCGGCGGCCGCTGCATGGCCGCCGCTTCCTTGTCCCGGAAGATGAAATCCTCGAGCGCGCCGTTGGGCATGAAGTCGTAGACGATGAACCTCTGTTTCCCTTCCTCCACGTCGTCGTCGGCGATGCAGCAGCCGCGGAGCGGCACCAGGTTCCGGTGCCGGAGGTGGCTGATGATCTCCACCTCGTTCGTGAACTCCTCGTCCCCGCCTTCCACGTCCGGGTCGAGCATCTTCTTGACCGCGACCGCGGACCCGTCGGCGAGCACGCCGCGGTAGACTACTCCGAACCCGCCGCGGCCGACGAGGTTGCGCTCTGCGAAGCCGTCAGTCGCCTTCGCGAGCTCGGCAATGTCGAACAGGATCGAACCGGTGTTAGGCCGCGGGTGCGACCGTCGCTCCGCCGTCCCCTCCTCGGAGATCTTGTGAATCATCTTAATTTTGTCGCTATTAGCGTGCCTTCTCTTCCTCCAAAGAAAGAATGCGACGACTGATGCGAGGAGGACGAAGGCGATTGTGATTGTGGTGGCGTAGATGGCCGCTTTCTTGGAGTTGGACGGCGTGGGCGGAGGGTTGGAGAGGCCCAAGCCGAGGGCGCAGGCGGCGGTGGGTGGGTAAGTGGGACCAGCTTTGTTGGAGACACCGGCGGCGTACAGGACGGTGAGGTAGAAGCAGGGGGCTGACTTGGTAACGTTGGCCGCTGCGGCTGTGAGGCGGGCGGCGGCGCCGATGCCGGCGTTGAGGCAGCGCAGGCAGACCTGCGACGCGGTGAGATCGGGGCCACAGGCGGAATCCAGAGCCTCCACGGTATCGTTCCCTGCGGCGGCCTCGAAGTCCGCGGCGGTGGCGACGCCGCCGCAGTAGGACGGGGTGATGGCGAACTGCTCCGGCGATGGGAAGCAGGCGGGGACGAGGGACGAGCCGGGGAGGCCCAGCGGCGCGCCGGAGAGCTCTTCCGCGAACCCGTCGAGGCACGCGGCGGAGGCGTCCGCGGACGGGAGGCGGAACCGGCCCGTGGCGCGGAGGCGGTCCCCGAGGCCGATGGCGAGCACGGAGAGCAGCGTCTGGCAGCAGGATGTCATGTTGGGGGCGCCCCCCGCGCACGGCGACGGGTCCCACGGGAACGTCCGGACGTAGCCCAGGTCCATCGGGCACGGCTCCGCCGTCGCGTTCCCGCCACCAGCCCCCGCGGCTCCGGCAGGCGACCGGGCGAGCAGGACGAGGACGAGGACGAGCCTGAGCATCGTCGGAGCCGGCCGAACAGTTGGTGTGCGCAGCAGGCGGCAGGCGGCGGAGCAGCTCGGCCGGCTGACCTCGGGGCGGTGAGTGAGACAAGGAGTAGTAAACCGGGGCGGCTTTTGCGTGCACGGGTTATTTATCCGCTTTGAATATCCGCGCGCGGATTAGAGTGCATTTCGGGACAATGACCAGTGGGTCCCACAGGCGGGGGAAGAAGGTAGTCGTGTGCGTCCTACTGATGGCGACGGGGAGCATGTGCCGGCTCGCTGGAAGGTCGCGGGAAATGAGTGATGGAGTTGGTGGATATCAGATAGCGTGGCCTGGAATTATTATTCTAACTATAATAATTAGTATATGCCAGTCGACATTCAAATCTCTGACGTTGAATGATGGCGCTTCTCGGACGAGCTCTATGACCTAGAGTGATCGCACTCGTGGTCTTTATATGGAACATCTTAGTATAAAGCATATTAGATATGTGTAAATTTTTAGAATAGATACTGGAAAAGTAGAAGAAAAATAGTGTACAGAGTATAGTTTAGAGTAAACAAGTGTGGATAGTTTTAATCCTCGATAGCAGACACATGAAATCAGACATTTTTTCAGGGGATAAAAATGAGTCGTCGAATTACCTTTAAGATTTAAGCCAATCATTTTTTATTTTTTTCCCACCCAAACCCTAACCCCGACTCCACAACCATCGGGCGCGAGCCGCCGCGGCCGCCGCTGCCATTGTGGCGCCGACGTGCGAGGCGGCGTAGGCATGCACGAGGATCCGTCTGGAGGCTGCGCTGGTGTGCGTGTAGATCCGGCGAGAGGCGGCGTCGGCGCGCGGCAAGAGGCGGCATCGGCGTGCGTGCGGATCCGAAGGTAGGCAATGCCGGCGGGGGCGGAGAACGGCGCGATGGGGTGGCACGGCGAGGGCGAGGGCGGCAAGGGTGACGGCGGCCGGCGCCGCCGTCTTCGAAGAAGAAGGTATGTTTTCTTTGTTAATTGTTAATGTGTAATTGTTATTACGTAATTTGTAGGGTTATGTCAATTATAAAATGATCAAGCAAAACAATCTTGATTGATTAACCTATATAATTAAGAGTTAATAGTTAATTACAATATTAGTGGTTAATGACAGTAATTAGCTGTTAATTATCTGGTGTCTGAAAATTTCTCAAATTTCATACGACTGACAAACAGACAGACCCAAATAAATATTCTTTTAATTCTTAGATTATCAATTTTAAATTTCGTCTTTTGCACTTGTTTATCTTAAATTAAACTCGATATCACTATCGCATATTTATATGATATTCAACTACTTCTTATTCGTTATTATATCACTTAACTACCTATACTTCCTTAATATTATGTTTATAATTTTAAAATATCATTTTACATTTTCTATTTTAGTGTTCCTCTCTTTATTTCCTTATCGTTTCTTCCTTTTATGTTCTATATTTTCCTCTTTTACTATTTTTATTTCATTTGTCCTCTCTTCTTCTTTTTCCCCTCCATTTTCCTTTTACTTTTTTTTCCTTTTCTCCTCTCTTGTATTCCTTTCTCTTTCACTACCTTTCCTTATCTTCTCGCAAGGCGTTTCTGTTCCTCTCGGCTCCCAACTGCGCTCAGAGTGGACAATCGGTTTAAACGAAATTAATCCTATTGAAGCGTACGAACGACACAGTCGGAGTTTGGTTCTGCCAATTCTCCCGGTACTACCATTGGTAGCCCACGGAGTTTGTAGTTCAGTAATGGGCGTGCAAAGATTCAGAACACGATGGTAAAGAGACACGAGGATTTACGTGGTTCAGGCCACCTGAGCGTAATACCCTACTCCACGGGGTGTGTAGTTGTTGTATTGAGCGTCTGAGCACTTGTGAGCGTGTGTCAGAGCCGAGTATGAGAGTGTCTAAGAGTCGAGCGAGCCGAGAGAGTCCCCTGTATATCGGTCGACCAGTCCTTTTATAGTTCAAGGACTGGTCGTTACATCGTTAGCCTAGCCCGACATGTGGCCCTAGCGGTTACTAATGCTTAATAAACAATTAATGAAGTTAATTACCCTTAATAGTGTGGTAACGGGTCTTGACAGTGCCTTTACTGGTATTAAGGGCCCTTCGATCGTGTGTCATTAATATGTTATTAATGACACTTAATTGGGTCTTGAAGTCCTTGATTGCCCCTTGAAGGTCCAAGCCGTTGGGGGTCCTCCTGTCCTGCTCGTTGAAGCTCCGGTGGCTGAACACGTGGCAGCTCCGGAGCTTGCTGTCTGGGACGGGAAGGTCCGGTGCAGTTGTACACGTGTCAGAACTGGAGCTTCCCTTTGTCGGGGGTTAGGTCCGGAGGTGCCGCACTGGTATTTAGCCCGGAGCTTTCTCATGTGTGGGATGTAGCTCCGGTTGCAGTATACACATGGCAGCACCAGGACTAACCATAGATAGGAGGCAGGTCCGGTCCCGTATGACACGTGGGTCCTTTGCAGGTCTTCAACTCAGACAGGTGAAGATCCTTTGGTCTTTTTGTAGTCCCAAAGGGTATACGGTACGCAGGGTACCAACAGTTGGCCCTGGGCCCACCTCTGGGAGAAACCTTTTCGGTTAAGTTATTCTACCAGAGGTGGGGCCATCCTCGATTCTCGCGCTGCAACTTCAAAGGTCTTCTGATGTACCGTTGGGGCAATGGTCCGGGGTTGAACCCTCGCCGTGTGGCTTGTTTTGAATGCGACACTTGTGATCTTTGAGTGCGGATCTCACGCAATTGAAGGTCGCTGGTTCCCAATACAAAAACTGTATCGGTCCCGAGCGACTTGTCAGGCAGCTGCCCTCGGGCTTCCCGTTGCCCATCATCACAACGATTCGCCTGGGGTAATAACCTCGACTCCTTCGTCGAAGTGGCCCCTGGCTCATTCGTCATTGACGGGGTAGATTATTTGTAATGTGGCCTTGCTCTCATTGTGGTTTCCATCCATACGTCGTGGAGGCTTACTTAAGAAGAAAAGTTTGCACGGTTTGAGGACTCTTTACGGTTTTGATCAAACTCGCGCTCAGAGCCTCCCAACCTTTGCCTAGCTTTCTCTTCTTTCACTCCACTTTGCCGCGATGGAGTTAGGTCTTCCCAAAAGCTGCATCCAAAGAAAGGTAATCTGATGAAGGTCCGGACCTTCATGAGGTGGTCCAATGACTCCTTCAACCACATGATTCGGGTCGGCAAGCTCCCCTTCAAGAAGGTGCGTCGTGGCGAGATGGTGTACTTCTCAGCATACGCCATGGTGGGACTGATCCCACCTTTTTCAAGTCTCATCTTGATGCTGCTGGACTTCTATGGCCTCCAGCTACATCACCTTGGCCCCCACCACCTCTTGCTGGTGGTGGCTTTTGTCCACTTCTGTGAGATGTGGGTGGGCGTGCCTCCCTGCATCGAGTTGTTCCGGACCTTCTTCACGGCCCATACCACCGACAAGGGGAGAGAGCTGTTTGACTTCTACTACATCGTGAAGCGCAAGAACTGCCCCTTCAAGTACTTGAAGTCATTCCCCTCTGGCAAATGGGATGACTAGAAGAAAGACTGGGTCATCATTGCAGTGGAGGAACATGATAGGCTGGAGCTGCCCCAAGGACTCCTCAACGTTGACACCGATGCCTAGAACGTAGTTCCGAAGCTCTCTGAAAGTGCATCTAGGCATCCCTGTGGGTTTTGGATGATTGATAATGACAATTAAGAGACTAATGAGCTAAAGTGATCTTAATCATGGGTACAAGGATTGAAATTTGATGAAAACCCTCAAAAAGGAAAAGGATAAAACGGGCGTCAAAGACTCAAGCGTATAAATTAGGGTTTCTATGGTGTTGAGCTTATATGAGCTGTGTCATGCGAGAGGGTGGATGTATCATGTGCAATGAGATCATTCTAGAGGGCTCAAAGTGGTGGTTTAGTGAAACACCTAAGTGAGAAGCCAAAAATGAGGGAAACCCTAGGAGGTCGGACTAGTCCGGGCCTCAAGGCCGGAATAGTCCGGGCCAGGCACACAAGTCCATTTTGAGACGGACCAAACGTCTCTGGAGTGAATCTGAGTGAATTTGGCGCTAAGTCTGAGAAGTCTAGACTTGTCCGTTTTTGGACGGATCAAAGCTCTCTGGAAAAGTTCGGACTTGTCCGTTTGTGTATGGACCAGTCTGTTTGAGACTTAGTGAGATCATTCGAGAGAACCCTAGTGAGCCGGACTAGTCCACCCTCTGTGGTCGAACTAGTCTGTGCCAGTCCAGTTGAGTCCGTTTTGAGCCGGACTAAACCCTTTTGTACAACTTCGGACTAGTCCGTTTTGGACCGGACTAGTCCGTCGTCTAGTGACCGTTTGAATTTGGAAATTTGGCGGGTAGCATGATGATCATCGCTCAGTGTGGCAGTTGTCGAGAACTGACCAGAGGTCAGTGGTCCGTTAAGGACGGACTAGTTCGGGTCCAGAGGCCGGACTAGGCCGCCCTTCTGCTGAGGTCAGCGGAAGGGGCTCGGGACCCCTATAAAAAGGGGACTCCCGGGCTCATTTGAATAAGTCTTGAATCCTAGCGCCGCCACAAGCATCCTAGAGCCTTCCAAAGCATTCTACTCATCCTACTAACCATCTAAGAGCAAATCTTGAAGAGATTAGGATTTGGGGAGGAGAGTAAAGGAAGATCATCGCGCTTTGGCTCTCGGTTTGATCTCTTGTACATTGTGTTGTGTTTTGTGGCTTGTGTGAGTTGAGTTTCGTGTGCTCCTCATTATATTGAATTGTGGGAGCCTCAACTTGTGAGCAACCCCATCAAACTTGGTGATTACCCATTGATATAGTGGAAACCAAGCCGGCCATCGTGGTGTCTTGGTGAGAGAAGGGTCAAGTGAGACCCGATCCTTGTGTGGACTTCTCAACGTGGATGTAGGCTTCTTTGTGGAGCTAAACCACGGGATAAATCTTGTCTTACCTGTCTTTTACTTTTTGTGATCACTAGTATTGCTATTAGGGTTCTTATTGCTCATATTGCTCTTCACACTGATCATTGTTGAAAACTTGTGATCTAAATGTCTTAACTTCACAATCTGAATTGTACTATTTTACCACATATTGTTTATCTCTTTGGTGAACTTAAATTCTGCAAATAACTTGTAGAAACCAAATTTTTAGGTTTTCACCATGTGCTGAGCGGACTAGTCAGACCCTCTGCAGACTAGTCCGGCCTCAGGAATTTAATCCCGTTTGATTGAGTCATTTCATGTATTATTGCCTATTCACCCCCCTCTAGGCAACTTTCAATTGGTATCAGAGCAGGCTTCTCCATAAGAGTCTAACAACTCGGAGAAGAAATGGCCAGAAGGGGTGATAACGAGGTTCCGATGGTCATCGATGACACCAAGACGAAGAACGTCGATGTTTTTCAAGATGATACAAACGACGACGAAGAAGTTTGGATGCTCAAGGCACGGCTTTGTGAGAAGCTCAACGTGCCCAAGAAGGAGATCAAACCAATTGCCGCGACCAACGTCGACAATGGGAATAGTTCACAAGACTACTCCTGGTATCCTTATAATTATGAGCAACTAACCGCGAGCAATCATTATTTATCAATTCCCATCGGCAAACCTCCTCAGTTTGATGGAAATGATTACTCCATGTGGAAGCATAATATGAAGATGCACCTCATTTCCTTAAACCCTAGATTGTGGCAAATTATTATGAGAGGTCTTCATCTTCCCAAGAATGAGGAAGACATCACTCCGGAACAAGCCGTTCTCCTCCATCGCAATGCTCAAGCCGTTGGAGTGATTACCTCCTCATTGACTCGAGAGGAGTTCAACCGCATTGAAGGGTTGGAGGTTGCCAAAGAAATATGGGATACCCTCAAGACGGCGCATGAAGGCAACCTCGTCATTAGGGAGGCGAAGGTCGAGATGATCAAAGGAGAGCTTGGGAGATTCACCATCATGGAGGGTGAGTCTCCCCAAGACATGTATGACCGACTCAAGACTCTCATCAGCAAGAGTCGGTCATATGGAAGCACCCGGTCGACCGACCACGAGGTGGTAAAGAGGATGATTCGAGCATTCATGCCTCGAAACGTCACTCTTTGCTCACTAATTCGTGAAAGTCCGGGCTTCCACAAGATGACTCCCGAAGAAGTGCTAGGGAGGATCATCAACCATGAAATGATAGAGCAAGAAGCTATGTTCTACAATGATCTACAAAAGCTTTCCTCCTCCAAGAAAAAGGATGTTGTATTCAAGGCAACATCCTCAAGATCACAAGAAAAGGAAGAGAGTGATGAAGAGAGTCCCGATACCGATGAGGAAGAGGCTCTTTTCATCAACAACTTTAAGATGATGTTTAGAAGGAGGAGGAGGAGCTACCAAAATAAAAGGAGAAGCAAAGACAAGCCCAAAACAAGATCAAAGAGGGCTTGCTATAATTGTGGAGAGTATGGCTACTTTATTGTGGATTGTCCACATGAAGAGAACAAGAAGAAGAAGGAGGGCAAGTCCAAGGAAAAGAAGTACTTCAAGAAGAAGAAGCAATCTGGACATGCCCACCATGGAAGGGAGTGGGATTCAAATGAGGAATCCTCCTCCGATAAAGAAGAGAAGATAGCAACTATTGCTATGAAGAAGACAACTACGAAGAACAAGTTCTTCCCCAACTTGGAGACTTCAAGGACAACATGTCTCATGGCCAAGGAGGGAAGAAAGAAGGTTAAATCTAAATCCTCTTCTTCAATTTCTTCTCATGTTGATTTTAATAGTAGTAGTGAAAATGATCATATGCTTAAAGACATGAGTAAAAGTACTTTGAAGAGATTGAGATTGTTAAGGAGGAAATATATGAGAAGGAAGAACTCATCAACTGTCAAGAGAACATGCTCATCCAACAAAAGGAGAGATGTCAAGAGGTTTAGGAGCTCTTGGAGCTTGAAAGAGAAAGAAGCAAGGCACTTGAGCGTGAACTCACTTCGAGCAAGGAAACTTACTCAAACCTTGAGAACACTACAATTGTGCTCAAGGATGAACTTGTTAGTTTGACACAAGCTAACAAGATCCTTGAGACGCAAGTGAAGTCTCTCAAGGTCAATGCACCTTCTTCCTCTACAATATCACCTTCCACAAATATTAAATCCGAAGCATCTCAACCTTGTAAATGCTCAAATTTAATCATAAAGCTTAAAGATGAGCTTAAGTTGGCACAAACTAATCAAGCACCAAAGGGTGACATCTTTGACAAGGAGAAGGTGGCATATGCACGTAGTGCATATACCAACACAAGACATCCCCTTGTCAAGGATGGTCTTGGTTATTCTAGGGAGATGAGGCAAAATGCCAAAACTCCCAAGAATGGCAAAGACTTGATTGTTTTTGTCAAAGAGGCTCATACAACAACAAAGGGAAGAACATTGCTACTTCACCCAAAATGCCTAAGAAAGAACCTCATCTATTGTTCCATAACTTCGATGCATCATATCTTTTATTTAGGAACAAGTTTGGAAAGGCATATGCTAGGTATGTTGGGCCACACCGCAAGAGTCCCAAACCTTGTGTGTGGGTGCCCAAGTGCCTCTTGACTAACATCAAAGGACCCAACACCGCTTGGGTACCTAAAGCCAAGGCTTAAATCTTTCTTGTAGGCATACTTCTCAGGTGGAACCAAATGGGTTTTCGATAGCGGGTGCACAAATCATATGACCGGAGAGTGGAAGATGTTTGTGAAGTATGAGCTAAATGAAGATCCAAGTTGTCGATACCCTAAAAACCATACACCCCCTAAGGTTACAAAGATCTCAAGGGAAGGACATCTACTCAAATTGAAGACCCTCGGGGGCCCACTTGTCAGACATAACCGGACCTGCTTCTCCAACATGGTTAACCCCTAGGTTGCCACGTGTACCGCCAGACCGGAGCTACTACCCACAAGGGCGAAGCTCCGGGCTAGGTACCAAAATGGCACCTCCGGATTTAACCCCTGACCGAGAGAAGCTCCGGACCTGACACGTGCCAGGCCACCCCGGAGCTTCCCGCTTCCCACAAGCAAGCTCCGGAGCTGCCACGTGTCCATACGTCGAAGCTGGCCGCTTCAAACCCCCGGGAGACATTGTAACGGCTCCGGATCTCCAAAGGACAGCCGCGGACTTCAATACCCGATTAATTATCATTAATTCCACGTTAATGACACTTAATCGGACGATCTTAACACCTGTAACGGCACTGTCGGAGCCGTTACAGAGTTATTAACAACAATTAATCTCGTGTATCAATACTAGTAACTGTCAGGGCCACATGTCGGGTCAGGCTGATTTGTAACGGTTTGTCCTTGTACTATAAAAGGACAAACCGACGATACACGGAGGGAGAACTTGGGAACACACTCAAGCTCACAAGTTAATACAACACACACACACCCGTGGAGTAGGGTATTACGCTCAGGCGGCCCGAACCACGTAAACCACTGTGTCACTCGAGTCCAATCGTGATTCACCTTCTTGAGTCTCCGCGCGCCCACACCGAACTTCAAACTCCTCCAACACTTTCATAGTGTCACGAGATCTGCCGACTCCAACAGTCGACAGTTGGCGCGCCAGGTAGGGGGGTGCCTGAGATCTTCAAGAATGGTGAATTCTGCGGCTGGATCATCCAACGGGCAACCTGCTGCTCAGGCTGTCGGAGGCAATCCCTCCAACATGCAGCCACCGGCAGGAGCCTCAGCACCAGCAGGAGTCATACTCCCACCACCACCATCTTCTCCAGCAAGACGTGCCGGGCAACATGATGGTGCACCGGCGTCACATACTGCGCCGGCAAGTCATGACAACCCAGAACACGCGCTCCATGCAGCGCGTGCTCTTCTCCAGCGACCACCACCTCCGGATGCATCTCAAGGTGCCATGGAGCAATGGAGGGCTGATGTTGAGCATTTGGTCGCAGCAGCGGCCGAACGCCTCAACAACCAGGGTCCACCTCCTTCAGGGCGGGCCCCGTCGCAGCGACGGACATTGTTTGGAAGACTTGGTCCGCATGTCTCCAACAACCGAAGACGAGCTGCGTCACAGCAAGTGACGTCGTTGCCCTCTGGGGCACGACGCACCCATACCGCATCTCGGCTTTCGACACACGACCTCCGGGCGGAGCTTGATCGCCGATACCGCCAACAGGATGGTCGTGTCCACATCGAGCGAGCTCGAGAAAGACGAGATGCTCAAGACCTTTCTACTCTGGAAGGAGTAGGAGGAGGCTGTTCCGCCCTAGCCATGCACCTACGCATGGTTAGATGGCCACAGAAGTTCCGGCCACATTTGCCGGAAAAATTCGACGGGACTGTCAACCCCGTAGAATTTCTGCAGATATACTCCACTGCAATCTTAGCAGCTGGAGGAAACGAGGCCGTAATGGCCAACTATTTTCCAGTGGCCTTAACTGGGACCGCCAGGTCCTGGTTTATGAGCCTTCCACCCAACTCTATCGACAGTTGGGAGGAGCTGTGCCGTCAGTTCACTGCCAATTTCGGGAGTTCATACACCCGACCGGGCACTGAACTAGACCTTTTTGCAGTCGTGCAAAAAGGAGGAGAATCTTTGCGGTCATTCATCCAGAGGTTCTCTCAGGTACGTAACACAATCCCTTCTATCTCAAGCGCTTCTGTCATTGTGGCATTCAGACAGGGTGTGCGAGACAAGAAGATGTTGGAGAAGCTGGCGATCAAAGAGATCACCAGCGTCACGGAGCTCTTCAGCTTGGCAGACAAATGTGCCAGAGCTGCGGAGGGCCGTGAAATGCACTCCAAACCAGCCTTGGAGGATCATAAAAAATCCTCCAAAGAAGAAGCCACTACCTCCGGGAGTGGCAAGAAGAAAAAGAAGACCAACGGCAAGAAGAAGCCGTCGGCCGGCACATCCAACGTTGCAGCCACTGCAACTCCTGGTGGCCGGGGGCCACGCCCCGAGAAGCGACCTCGACCGTCTTCTGAAGACGGCGGCAAATCCAAGATGTGGTGCCCCATTCACAAAACGGGCAGCCACAGACTGGAGGACTGCCGGGAGGTCCAAAACCTTGCCGAGCGCTACAGCAAACGCCGGGAAGGGTCTCCTTTCCGACAGAGGGAGGGGAAACAGAAGGTTGACGAAGCTCCGGCTGAAGAGGAGTTAGGGTTTCAGGACCCCAAAAAGGTCCTGAAAGCCGTCTACACCTCCGTCAACGATGACTCCGACGTCTCCGACAACGAGCGTCGGAAAACCATGAACACCATCTTTGGTGGATCATGGGACATCACTTCTCGTCGTGTCATCAAGACTATGCGACGAGATATGGCTGCTGTAGCTCCTACAGCTAGACCGGAGCCACATCGAAAGTGGATGGACACACCCATCACTTTTGATGCTTCGGACTGCCCTCAACGCATGGTCGGAGCTGGCCAATTACCCTTGATGGTATCTCCCACCATCAACAACATCCAGCTCCATCATGTCATGGTACACGGAGGTTCGGGGCTTAACCTCATCAGCTTTGAAGCTTTCACTAAGCTTCAGCTCCGACCTTCGGACCTCCAGCCCTCTCGACCTTTCTCCGGAGTAGGTCCGGGGGCCATTACTCCACTCGGAGCTATTACTCTCCCCGTTACCTTCGGGACCCGGGAGAAATATCGCACCGAGAAGTTGGTCTTTGACATCGCTCAGATCAACTTACCATTCAACGCCATCTTGGGTAGACCTGCCTTGTACAAATTCATGGCAGCTGCTCATTATTGATACCTGGTGTTGAAAATGCCAACACCAGTAGGCGTTCTCCGGATCCGCGGAGATCGCACTGCCGGAGTAACTGCTCTGGAGGAACTCCACGCACTCACCACAGCGCAAGAGGAGGACTCCAGACAGAAGCAAGCTCCACAACCTCCGAGCATTCGTCAACGAGGCTCGACCTCTGCACCCCGTGTGCAGCCAAGCGGCGACACTGACATTCCCGTCAAAGTCGTCCAAATTGGTTCCGATGTCACTCAAACTACCCGCATATCGGGTGGCTTGAACGACAAATAGGAACTCGCGCTCATCACTTTCTTCCGGGCTAACGTTGACGTGTTTGCTTGGCAACCGTCACAAATGCCTGGGATCCCCAGGGAAGTGATTGAGCACAATCTGAAGATTTACCCCGACGCTCGGCCTGTGCATCAGAAACCTCGGAAGCAATCTGTAGAGCGACAGAACTTCATCCGACAAGAAGTGAAGAAGTTGCTCGAAGCCGGATTCATCCGAGAAGTTTACCATCCAAAATGGCTGGCAAACCCAGTCGTTGTACCCAAGGCCGGCGGGAAACTTTGGATGTGCATCGACTACACCACACTGAATAAGGCATGTCCAAAAGATCCATTCCCACTACCTAGAATAGACCAGATAGTGGATTCCACCTCCGGGTGCGAGTTACTGTGTTTTCTAGACACATATTCTGGATATCATCAAATCAGGATGTCTAGGGAGGATGAAGAGCATACTTCATTCATCACAGTGGACGGATTGTATTGTTACACAGCCATGCCTTTTGGTCTCAAGAATGCAGCTTCAACTTTTGTACGAGCTATGTACAAAACTTTTGAAGAACTCATCAGAGACATAGTGGAAGTGTACATCGATGACATCGTGGTCAAAGTCAAGAACAAGGAGTCCCTCTTGGACACCTTGCAGGCTGTCTTCGACAAGCTGCGGGCCACCCGCACGAAGCTAAACCCAGACAAGTGCGTATTCGGGGTTAGTTTCGGAAAGCTTCTTGGTTTCCTGGTAAGTCACCGGGGCATAGAGGCTAATCCGGCGAAGATAAAAGCCATTGAAGACATGCGGCCACCAACCCGCATCAAAGACGTCCAAAAATTAACTGGATGTCTAGCAGCCCTCAGCTGGTTCATTTCAAGACTGGCGAAAAGGGCACTTCCCTTCTTCAAGTTGCTGAGGAAGTCCGGACCATTCCAATGGTCTGAAGAAGCAGAGAAGGCATTCCAGGAGCTAAAACAGTTCCTCACCACCCTACCAGTCTTGGTAGCTCCGAACCCTGGTGAGCCTTTATTGCTTTACATTTCAGCTGCTGACGAAGTCGTCAGTATGGTTCTGGTTGCGGAGAGACCGGAACTACCCAATACTCAGGAATCCAGACCCCTTCGGGAGGGTCCGGAGGTTCCTGAAAGCGGGTCTGGGTCCCAGCTCCCAGACTTGAACCCACAAGAAGCCACTTCAGAGGACCCGGATCCCTCCGAGAGGATCCAGGTCATTCCTGAAGAAGCTCCGGGTTCCTCCACCCAGAACCCGGAGGTCCCCGAAGAGAGTCTGGACCCCTCCGAGAGGGTCCGGATCAATGAAGAGGAAGCTCCGGACCCCTCCGGGAGGGTCCGGACCATTCAACGCCCGGTATACTTCATCAGTGAAGTGTTACATGATGCCAAGACTCGATACCTAGAGGTGCATAAACTGCTCTATGCAGTTCTTATTGCCTCAAGGAAGCTTCGACACTATTTCCAAGCTCACAAAGTCTCAGTGGTGACTTCATATCCACTTCGAGCGATCCTGCATAATCCCAATTCAACTGGGAATATTGCAAAGTGGGCAGCGGAATTGGCTGAATTCGATCTTGAATTCATTCCGAGACAAGCAATCAAGAGTCAAGTGTTGGCAGATTTCGTGGCAGAATGGACTCCCTCTCCATTAAACCCTGGGGGCCCCAGCGAGCAGAAGACGGAACCTCAAGTTCCAGCCTTCACTAAGCCTCACTGGACCCTTTACTTCGACGGCTCCATGCAGAAGCAGGGAGCCGGAGCTGGAATCCTTCTCCTCGCACCAACCGGGGAGAAGGTGAAATACATGGTACACCTTGACTTCAAGGCAACCAACAACATGGCAGAGTACGAAGCACTCATCTATGGATTAAAGGTGGCACTTTCATATGGTGTCAAGCAATTGCTGGTCAAAGGAGATTCACAACTCGTCATCAAGCAGGTGAAGGGTGAATGCTCCTGCAATAATCTCCAGCTGGCTGCTTACCTCCTTGAAGTCCAGAGGCTTCAGAAGGACTTCGAAGTCCTAGACCTTCACCATGTTCAGCGTGCTCACAACGCTGAAGCTGACGAACTCTCGACCAAGGCGTCAACCGGAGCTCCGGCTCCTGACGGAACCTTTGTCTGGAGGTTGTCAAAACCCACAGTTCAGCCTGCCGAACTGAACGAAGGGGGCGAGATCAGCATACCGAAGCTGACGGTCCCGATGGCCCTGTTACCATGGCAGCCATCAAGGGTCGTAGGTGCTGCCGGAAGCTCCGAGCAACCCAGCACGCAAGACTCAAATGCTCAAGTCAGTTCCGATGCATGGATCTCGGAGATCCGGAACTACTTGAAAGACAACATCCTTCCTGACGATGATGTATCCGCTGACCGGGTAGTCAGATTGGCTAAAAGATACACGTTGGTAAAAGGGGATCTCTACCGGCGCGGTGCCAACAGCATCCTAATGCGGTGCATCACAAGGGAAGAAGGCTGCGAGCTCCTCGCAGAAATCCATGGAGGTGAGTGTGGGAACCACGCATCTTCCCGCACACTGGTCGGAAAAGCCTTTCGGCACGGCTTCTACTGGCCTACAGCGCTCCAGGATGCCACTGAGCTAGTGAAGAAATGCGAAGCATGCCAATTTCATGCAAAGCAAATTCATACACCTGCTCAGTCCTTACAAATGATACCTCCTACATGGCCTTTCGCTGTGTGGGGGATGGACATCTTGGGACCCTTCCCAAGAGCCGTCGGAGGTTACAAGTTCCTGTACATCGCCATCGACAAGTTCACCAAGTGGCCGGAAGCTACTCCTGTTGTGACGATCAACAAACAATCTGCAATCAATTTTCTACAATCCATCGTGAGCAGGTTCGGAGTCCCAAATAAGATCATCACTGATAATGGGACTCAGTTCACAAGCTCCGCATTTCAAGGATATTGCGAAGACCTCGGCATACAAGTTTGCTACGCTTCTGTAGCTCATCCTGCCAGCAATGGACAAGCCGAGAGAGCAAACGCAGAGATCCTTAAAGGACTCGAAACGCGCACTTATGAGCGTTTGAAAAAGCACGGAGCCAATTGGATCGAAGAGCTTCCGCCCACTCTATGGGCCAACAGGACTTCTCCAAGTCGGGCAACCGGAGAAACACCCTTCTTCCTGGTGTACGGAGCTGAAGCGATCCTTCCTCCGGAAATCACCTTGGGTTCCCTCCGGGTCCGGACCTTCGACGAAGCCGCGCAGGACCAGCTCCGGCGCGAAGACCTAGACCTCCTTGAGGAGGGAAGGTGCCAAGCAGCTGTTCGGAACGCCCGATATCGCCAAGCTCTACGGCGCTATCACCAGCGGCATGTACACAACCGACAGCTCGAGGAAGGCGATCTGGTGCTACGGAGAATACTATCCAGAGAAGGGCAAAACAAACTTTCCCCCGGCTGGGAAGGGCCCTTCCGAGTGATCAAAGTATCCCGTCCCGGAAGCGTTCGCTTGGCTACCGAGGATGGGACACCTCTCCCAAATCCTTGGAACATCGAGCACCTCCATAAGTTTTACACTTAATTCCACGGAGGTGAGTCTTAAGTAACTTGAAATGTATGTTATAGAGTCATTGTACAGAGTCGGGTAGTTCCTCCGGGAGAGCAGCCGGACCTTTCCCGAAAGGTTTAAAAAGCTCATGCAACACTTGATACAGTCTCCGGACTAGAAGTGTGGCTAACTACCCTGGGTCAAACGAGAAACCAAACACACTTAGCCTGGTTCCGTACCCTAAGAGTGTACTTGTTTCCCCTGTACCCCGAACCTATAATGAAAGACATCTTCATGTGAAATAGACTCCACGTGCATTCATTTTTGCATAGGCTCGACATTTTTATTTTTCTCTTTCTTGTCTATAACAGAAACGTGCAATTCTTAAGAAATTCTAGTTTGACCGGTTTACGTACGATTCGAGTCGAATTGTCGGATTTTTTAGATTTAGATATCGTCTGTGGCCAACTCGCCTGAAAGCCGCCAAGCCATTCTAGGGCCGGAGTGCGCTATCGACTTAGCCTGGTCAAGCACCCTAAGTACGCCACTCTACCTACATCCCGGCAGGCCAAAGTAAGGTGGGTCCATGGACAATTGGATCTAAAAGAAAAGACAATTCATCCAGTCGTACTAAAAATCGTGTTCAACTTAAAATTCTCTTGAGAACCGTAAGCCGCGACGAAGTTATAGATAAGGAACGAATTTTACTATTTTTCTTGGCTTAAGTGTGCAGGAAAAATGAACCCAAAGTTGAGGGAGAAAAACCGGAGCTAACCAAGCTCCGACTCCCACCAGGGCGTCAACCGTCGGCGTTGACTAAAAGATGGTGAGAAGACCCCGTCACTGGAGTCTGTTGCCAACAAACCAAGTGTGGCAAGGGTCATCGCCGGAGCTACTAAGCTCCGACACCTTGGAGTATTAACTATCGACGCTCAACGTGTTGATAGAGGCTATTGCTGGAGCTACTAAGCTCCAGCGATGGACAGTGCCGGAGCTTCTAAGCTCCGACAACTTCAGGGGACCTTCACTATCAAAAACTTCGGACATAGATTCCACAAGTTCGAAGCAAATTCGTCTTCAACAAAACTCAACATCCTTTTGGTACATGTCCACAATCAAATTGTGCACATCTACCAGGGGGCCAAGTGAAGACAAAGATGTTGAAGACAAAAAAATGAAATACACGAAAAATTGGGGATTTCATTTCATCAGAAGACCGGAGATTACATCTGGAGACAAGGGATTACAAAATTGAGGAAGAAGAGAAGATACAAGTAAAGGCTAAGAGAGATGGTCCTAGACCCTATGGAAGAACTCGGTGACCTTCTGGGCGACCTCCGACACGCTCGCTCGGGTAGCTTCGCCTTCTCCTTCGACGGGGCCTTCAAGCACCGGGTCCAGAGGGAATCGAGGGTTCCAGCTAGTGTAGCACGTCAACACATACTCTGTGACGTTCCTAGCCAGGGATTGCCCCTCGACTTCCAGCTGGTCCGCGATGACGTCGCCCACCTTGGAGAGCTTGCTGCCCGCAGCGCTCAACGCTTGCAACGCAAGGTCCGGCTCCGGCTCCGGATCATCCGGGAGCACGGGGCTGAAACCCATCGGCGCCAGCGCATCGTCGGCCTTGCTCAGGAACTCCCAAATTTGCAGGGAGTCCGTCTTCCTCAGGCCCTTCATCTCTTCTAGGGATCTCCGGGCCGCCGTCAGCTCCGAATTCTCGCGGGAGAGGCGCTCAACTTCTTTGGCGTTTTGCTAAATCTTCGCAGCAACTCGCTTCTCAAGTCTTCCGAGCTCCTCCTCCCGGAGGTGGATCTTGTTCTGGCGGTCGACCAGGTCCTTCTCCCTAGCCTCTATTTTCTTCTCCCGGGCGACAAGGGCACACTCGTACTCGTAGAGTTCCTGCCCCCGCACCCAGGTCTTCTCCTCCTCCTCGAGGCAGCGCTCTTCCAATTTTTTAGTGCGCTCCTCGAGGCCCTTGTCCGCCAGAGCTGTTTTCTCGGCGAGCTCTTCCTCCCGTCGCAAGACGTCATCCCGTAGCTCCAGGAGTTTTTGCTCCTCATCCTCGAGCCGCCTTTCCCTTCCTTCAGGTGCCTCTCAGCGCTTGATGAGTGCGGTGCTGATGGCCTCGAGTTGATCGAACCGAGCGTTGGCCGCGTCGTTAGCAGCCTTAGCTTGGTCATGGAACTCCCGGGATTGAGCGTCGAGGGCGTGAGTCATGCTCTCCCTCTCGTCCAGCAGCTCACCCCAAAGCTCCAGGCGGACCTTCTCCCGCCTGATCCATTCCTTGTCATCCGCAATCCTCGACTGCGCCAGCTTAGTCTCAAAGTGGAGCCGATTACGCCACCTCCTAAGGGTTTGGCGCTCCTCTTCAAGAGCTTTGCTGTCGTGGAAGAAGGCCAGTTGGACCTGACGTAGACTGGAGCAGGCGTTGTCGATGGACATCGACAGAGAGATGGGCTCCGGACCTGCCGGGGTCTCTTCCGCTGGTTCCAGCGGGTCTTCACTTACAAAAATTGGGTCCCACTCTACAAGAGTGGAACCCCGAGCTTCCAAAGCGCTAGGGCACTCCTCCGGGATGGCCTCAGTCGCCACCGAAGAAGGTCCCGCCACCAAGTCTTCATTTGCCCCCTCAGGCTGGGGGCCGGCGACTTCGTTCAGGCACTCTGGCTCCGCCACGGGTACCATCGACGTCGTCGCCTCCATTGGCTCCGGCCGGGACACTTCTTCTGAGGGAGGCTCAAGCTCCCTCGCCTCTTCAGCCACCGGCTCTGCGGCCGGCGCTCCAACAATCACCGGCTCTGCGGCCGGCGCTCCAACAATCACCGGCTCTGCGGCCGGCGCTCCAACAATCACCGGCTCTGCAGCCGGCGCTCCAATAATTACCGGCTCTGCGACCGGAGTTTCGGAAGTAACCGGCTCAACTACCGGAACTGCTTCAACTTCCGGTTCGCATGCCGGGGCTTCAGCTACCTCCGGCTCAACCGCCGGGGCTTCAGCACTTTCCAGCTCCGAAGCCGGGACTGCTACTTCCTCCGACTCAATAGTCGGAGCTTCTACTTCT
This sequence comes from Tuctoria greenei, assembly GCA_036927565.1. Classification (NCBI taxonomy): domain Eukaryota; kingdom Viridiplantae; phylum Streptophyta; class Magnoliopsida; order Poales; family Poaceae; genus Tuctoria; species Tuctoria greenei. Next base: position 25,713,971 of record JAYESD010000011.1, on the reverse strand, counting down.
GCAGCACCAGGACCCGGAGCTTCTACCTTCGGAACGGGTGCCGCTGGCGCATCTTCAATCCCGTGGTCCGGCGCTACCACGGGAACTTCTGGAGACGAGTCGAGGTCCATGACCACGACAGCCGGCGCCGAAGCTGTCGCAGCCTCCGCTTGGGGCGGCACCGGGGCTGGAGCAGAAGCCCTCGCAGCCTCAGACACTGTGGCTGAGGGCGGAGCTTCACTCCCCTTCTTAGGAACGCTGCAGATAAAGAACGAAGAAATTGAGCAAACAGATGCTATAATTAAAAGTTAATCGAGGTAAGCAAGAAAAATTACCTTGGGAGGCTCACGCACCAGCTTGCGCGGAACCTCTTTCCCGGACGTTCCGGGCTGGCCACGGTCGGTGTAGGAGCTCCGGGAGGACTCCCAGGACTTGTCGTGGCCGTGGGCGTTTCCCGGGTCGGAGCTCTCCTTGATCGAGAGGAACTCCTGGACCTGGAGGCCCTCACCGCTTCTGGCGCCGGGGTCGCGTGTCCGGAGCTGGCACCTCCGGAGGGATCCACCACGGGAACGGTCGCACTCCGGGAGGATCCCACCGCCGGAACAGTAGCGCTCCGGAAAGACCCCACCACGGGGACAGCCGCTACGGCGGCGGAGGATCTTCCTTCCTGAGGACGGGGAACTGGGGGGGAGGTAGCAAGCCCGACGGACCTTCCGTCAGCATGTCGCAGCTTTCTCTTCCGGCTCTCCGGCTCCTCCGCCAGCTCCTTGCCCTTGCCGATGACCTCAGCTCTTGGCTGAGAGACAGGGGCGGAGCCGCCTTCGGACAACCCGGGGATCGCCAGCCGGGCAGTTGACCTTCTCTCGACGACGCCAAGGTCGTCAAGCGCGGGCATCTTCCGCCGGAGCTCCCTGCTGAACTCAACTTCCACATTCAGGGGAAGGAAAGCCGGCGGCGGAGTCAAGTAATCTCCGTCAACATCGATGCCGTGCTGGAATTTCTTGAGGTGAAACTCCAAGGTCTTCCCCACCATGCTGGACTTCAACCCGGTCTCAACCCGGTCCTCGTCCATCACGCTGTTGAGGGCCCAGGCGAGCTTCTCCCTCCTCTTCAGCGGTGCCCACCTGTTGGACAGGAAGTTGCAGAACACTGCCTGGGGAGTCAATCCTCCCTCCACACATTGGCGGATCCTGGTCAGGACGGGGTCGAAAGCTGCCGCCAGCACCGGAACTTCGCTCCACACCGACGTGTCAATGCCGGGCAGACCGTCTGGCAACTCCAACCGCTCATGCTCCTCCACCCGGACGACTACCCAATCTTTCTTCCAGTCATCCCACTTCCCGGAAGGGAATGACCGGAGGTACTTGAACGGGCACTTCTTGCGCTTCACAAAGTAGTAGAAGCCAAGGTACTCGTCGCTTCGGCCGGTGGTTTGGACGGTGAAGAAGGTTCGGAAGAGCTCGATGCAGGGAGGGATGCCCACCCACATCTCGCAGAAGTGGACAAAGATGGACACAAGGAGAATGGAGTGAGGGCCAAGGTGGTATAGCTGCAGACCATAGAAGTCCAGCAGCATCAAGAAGAAAGAAGAAAACGGTGGGATCAGCCCCACCATGGCGTACGAGGAAAAATACACAATCTCGCCGGAGTGCTCCTTTTTAAAGGGAAGCTCTCCGCCAGCGCGGACCGAACGGTTGAAGAAGTCCGACGACCACCCCATGAGGGCTCGGACCTTCTTCAGATCGCTTTCCGTCTTCAAACGACTCTCACGCAGACCCAACTCCATCGCAGCACAGTTAGGCAAGAGAAGAGGAGCAAGGTACAAGTCGGGAGTTTGAGCGCAAGAACAGATGGGAAGCGTAAAGAACTCCCGACGGTGCGCTTTCCTTCTTAAGTAAGCCCTCGCAACGCTTGGATGGAAACTGCAGGAGAGTCAAGGATACTACTCAAGAATTCAACCCTGCCGATGACAAGAGGGCCCGGGACCACCCTGACGATCAAGTCGAGGTTCTTACCCAGGCGAACAGTTGTCATCACGAGGCGGGAAACCCAAAGGCGGCGGACTGAAAAGGCGCGCGGAACCGATACGGTTTTTGTATCGGGAACCGGCGACCTTCAATTGCGAGAGATCCGCACGTCAAAGATCTTATCTGCCGACTGAGGTGCGCCACGCGTCGGGATTTAACCGTAAAGTCCCGCCAAAGGCACCTCCGAAGACCCTTGAAGACCCAGTTCAAGAGTCGCAAGTGTGGACCCACCTCCGGCGGAATGACTTCATCCCGTTGGCCTTCCCCGAAGGTAGGTCCAGAGGGCCACTGTCGGTACCCTAAAAACCATACACCCCCTGAGGTTACAAAGATCTCAAGGGAAGGACATCTACTCAAATTGAAGACCCTCGGGGGCCCACTTGTCAGACATAACCGGACCTGCTTCTCCAACATGGTTAACCCCTAGGTTGCCACGTGTACCGCCAGACCGGAGCTACTACCCACAAGGGCGAAGCTCCGGGCTAGGTACCAAAACGGCACCTCCGGATTTAACCCCTGACCGAGAGAAGCTCCGGACCTGACACGTGCCAGGCCACCCCGGAGCTTCCCGCTTCCCACAAGCAAGCTCCGGAGCTGCCACGTGTCCATACGTCGGAATTGGCCGCTTCAAACCCCCGGGAGACATTGTAACGGCTCCGGATCTCCAAAGGACAGCCGCGGACTTCAAGACCCGATTAATTATCATTAATTCCACGTTAATGACACTTAATCGGACGATCTTAACACCTGTAACGGCACCGTCGGAGCCGTTACAGAGTTATTAACAACAATTAATCTCGTGTATCAATACTAGTAACCGCCAGGGCCACATGTCGGGTCAGGCTGATTTGTAACGGTTTGTCCTTGTACTATAAAAGGACAAACCAACGATACACGGAGGGAGAACTTGGGAACACACTCAAGCTCACAAGTTAATACAACACACACACACCCGTGGAGTAGGGTATTACGCTCAGGCGGCCCGAACCACGTAAACCACTGTGTCACTCGAGTCCAATCGTGATTCACCTTCTTGAGTCTCCGCGCGCCCACACCGAACTTCAAACTCCTCCAACACTTTCATAGTGTCAGGAGATCTGCCGACTCCAACAGTCGACACAAGTGAAGGAATCTATTTTAGGGACAATAGCCAAGGAAAAATCCTTGGCACCGGTAAAATTGCTATATCTCCTAATCATACTCTTTCAAATGTTTTACATGTTGATTCTCTTGATTATAACCTCTTGTCACAACTATGTGACAAAGGTTATAATTGTTTATTCACTAATGAGGGTGTGACCGTCACGAGGAGAAGCAATGGCTCAATTGCCTTTAAGGGTGTACTCAAGGGAAAGCACTATCTTGTGGATTTCTCCGCGGATAAAGCCCAACTTGATACATGCTTAATTGCAAAAACTAACATGGGATGGTTGTGGCATAGGAGGCTAGCCCATGTTGGGATGAGAAATTTGCAAAAACTCCTTAAGGACAAGCACATCTGTGGTTTAAAGAATGTTGTGTTTGAAAAGGATAGACCATGTAGAACATGCCAAACCGGAAAGCAAGTTGGAGCACCACATCCATTCAAGAATATTATGACAACATCAAGACCATTGGAGCTTCTACACATGGATCTCTTCGGTCCAATCGCCTACATTAGTATTGGTGGTGTCGGTGGTTTGGATCCGGCAGATCTCCTGACACTACTAAAGTGTTAGAGGAGTTTGAGGTTCGGTGTGGGCGCGCAGAGATTCAAGAAGGTGAATTGTAAATGACACAGGAGACACGGAGATTTACGTGGCTCGGGCCGCCTGAGCGTAATACCCTACTCCACGGGATGTGTTGGTGTTGTATTGGTTGTCTGAGCTCAAAGTGAGTTCAGAGTGTAGAGTGAGCGTCTCTTGTATCGAGCGTGTGTCGAACGTGTCCTATGTATCGTCGGCCTGTCCTTTTATAGTACAAGGGCAGGACGTTACAAGTTAGCCTGGCCCGACATGTGGCCCCGGCGGTTACTGATATTAATACACATTCAACACGTTTAATTTCCCTTAATGACCGAGTTATGGGCTTTGACAGCACCATTACTGGTAATTAAGGTCGTTTGATCATGTGTCATTAATATGGTATTAAGGACACTTAATCGGGTCTTGAAGTCCTTGATTCCCCTTCGAAGATCTGGAGCCGTTGTGGAGTCTTCCGGAGGTTAGAGGCTGAAGATCCGAAGGTTGGACACATGGCAGCTCCGGAGCATACTGTGGGAAACAGATAGCTCCGGAGCTACTTGACACGTGTCAGTTCCGGAGCTTCCCTCGGTCTGGGGTTAGGTCCGGGGGTGCCATTTTGGTACATAGCCCGGAGCTTCCCCTTTGTGGGTGGTAGCTCCGGTTTGATAGTACACGTGGCGACCCCGGGACTAACCATGTTGGAGAAGCGGGTCCGGTTATGTGTGACATGTGGGCCTCCGAAGGTCTTCAAATCAAGTAGATGACTTTCCCTAGAGATCTTTGTAATCTCAAGGGGTGTACGATTCCCAGGGTACCGACAGTGGCCCCCTAGGCCCACCTCTGGGGAAGACCCCTTGGGTGAAGTCATTCCGCTAGAGGTGGGTCCATCCTCGCGACTTTTGAACTGAGTCTTCAAAGGTCTTCGGATGTGCCATTGGTGATGGTTTGGAGTTAAATCCTCCCCGCGTGGCGTATCCCGTGTGCGGCAGATGAGATCTTTGGCGTGCGGATCTCACGCAATTGAAGGTCGCTGGTTCCCAATACGAAAATCGTATCGGTTCCGCACGCCTTGTCAGGCCGCCGCCTTCGGGATTCCCACCTCATGATGACAACCGTTTGCCTGGGTAAGAACCTCGACTTGATCGTCGGAGTGTTCCCGGGCCCTCTTGTCATCGGCAGGGTAGGATTTTTGAGTAGTATTTTCGACTTCCTTGCGGTTTCCATCCAAGCGTTGCGAGGGCTTACTTAAGAAGGAAGGCGCGCATCGTCTGGAGTTCTTTACGCCTCTCATCTGATCTTGCGCTCAAACTCCCAACTTGTGCTCGCTTTTCCTCTCTTGCCTTGTTGTGCTGCGATGGAGTTGGGTCTCCGCTAGAGCCGTTTGAAGACCGACGGTGATCTGAAGAAGGTCCGGATCCTCATGGGATGGTCCTCGGACTTCTTCAACCGCCTGGTCCGCGCCGGAGGAGAACTTCCGTTTGAGAAGGAGCACGCCGGCGAAATGGTGTACTTCTCTTCGTACGCCATGGTGGGGTTGATCCCACCTTTTTCCTCCTTTTTCTTGATGCTGCTAGACTTTTATGGTCTGTAGCTATATTACCTTGGCCCCCACTCCATTCTCCTTGTGTCTATCTTCGTCCACTTCTGTGAGATGTGGGTGGGCATCCCCCCTGCATTGAACTCTTCCGGACCTTCTTCACCGTCCATACCACCGGTAGGAGCAATGAGTACCTTGGCTTCTACTACTTCGTGAAGCGCAATAAGTGCCCATTCAAGTACATCCGGTCGTTTCCCTCTGGGAAGTGGGATGATTGGAAGAAGGACTGGATAGTCATCCGGGTGGAGGAGCACGAGAGGCTGGAGCTGCCCGAAGGCCTCCCCAACATTGACACAACAGTCTGGAGTGAAGCTCAGGTGCTGGCGGACGCCTTCAACCCTGCTCTGACCAGGATCCGCCAGTGCGTGGAGGAAGGATTAACCCCTCAGGTAGTGTTTTGCAACTTCTTGTCAACAGGTGGGCACCGCTGAAGAAGAGAGAAAACTCGCTTGGGCCCTCAACAGTGTGATGGACGACGACCGGGTCGAGACCGAGCTGAAGTCCAACATGGTGGGGACAACCTTGGAGTTTCATCTCAAGAAGTTCCATCATGGCATCGACGTTGCGGGAGATGACTTGACTCCGCCATCAGCCTTTCTCCCTCTGAACGTGGAAGTAGAGTTCAGCAGGGAGCTCCGGCGGAAGATGCCTGTGCTTGACGACCTTGGTGTCGTCGAGAGAAGATCGATCTCCAGGGTGGCGATCCCTAGGGTTTCCAAAGGTGGCTCCGACCCTGCCCCGAAGCCAAGGGTCGAGGTCGTCGGCAAGGGCAAGGAGCCGGCGGATGAACCCTTGAGTCGGAAGAGGAAGCTGCAGCATGCCGACGGAAGGTCCGTCAGGCCTGCCACCTCTGCATCAGCTCCTTCTCCCCGGAGGGGGAGGTCTTCTACAACCGCGGCGACTGTACCCGCAGCGGCGTCCTCCCAGGGTGCTAGCTCCGGGCATGCGACTCCAGCACTAGGTCCGGAGGTTCTTCCCGATGGAGGGTGGCCTCGACTAGGGAAACGCCCATGGCTGCAACGAGTTCCGGGGGGCCTTCCGGAGCTTCCACGCCGGCGGCGGCTATGACCAACCCAGAACGCCCGGGGAAGAGGTTCCGCGCAAGCTAGTGCGGAAGCCTCCCAAGGTAATTTTTAATCTTTACCTTGGACAGTTGTTTAGTTGTAGTAACTATTTCTTAAGTTTCTTCGTCCATCATCTGTAGCATTCCCAAGAAGAGGAGTGAGGCTTCACCCTCAGCCACAGCAGCTGAAGCTGTGAGGGAAGGAGCTTCTGCTCCTATCCCGGTGCCGCCCCAAGTGGTGGCTGAAGCTGCGACAGCTCCGGCGCCAGCTGTCGTGGTCATGGACCTCGACTCATCCCCAGAGACTCCCGTGGTAGCGCCGGACCGCGGGAGAGAAGATGCGCCAGTGGCACCTGCTCTGGAGGTTGAAGCTCCGGGTACTGGTGCAGAGATGATGGAAGCTCCGACCGTTGAACCGGAGGAAGCTGTAATTCTGGCCCCAGAGCCGGAAATTGTCGAAGCTCCAGCGGTTGAGTCGGAGGTGATTTAAGTCTCGGCGTGCACGCCGGATGTTGAGGAAGTCCCGGCGGTTGGGCCGGCTACTTCTGAAGCACCAGGCGCAGAGCCGGTCGTTGTTGGAGCTCCGACCGCAGGGCCGGTTGATGTTGAAGACTTTCCGGCCCCCGAGCCGGTTGTTGCGGAGGCGTCAGCGCTCGAGCCCCCAATAGAGGAGGTGTGACGCCCGGTTCCGAAAATGAACCAAGCTAACGCATATGTGTGCCCAGGATGTTCACCACACATACACGAGTGAAATCACAATAGGATATACAGAAAATTACCACAGCTCAAATTATTAAATAAGTATTCTTATTACACAATTCATTAAATCCTCGAATACAAGCTCTAATGAATATTAATGACAAGTTCAACTAATGCAGCGGAAATAAACTAATTAAACAACTAAGCAAACTAAGCAACTATGCAGCATAAGCGACAGGGTATGTATATGCGCAGCTCCAATCAACACCACAGGCAAAGCTGACGGTAGACACGGCCTAGAACTCCGCATTATCGCCATTAAAATCCCAGTCCTGACCTGCAACTGTTGGGGTGGGGAATTGCAAGAGTGAGTACATGTCGTACTCAGCAAGTGTGGAAAGTATGACATGTGGCTGATTCAAATGACGACAATAATAATGGTAAAGTGCTGAAAAGTACGGTAAAACATTTGAAAAGCAATATATTATAAGTATGTGAAATAAACCCATCATAACCATAAATAATACCATAATACCAAACTGAATTCTTTACCATCATAAATAATTCCAGATTTCACCATCATCAATAACCATATTCAATACCAGAAATTAATCCATAACCATCCATAACCATGACCATTACCAAATTCCAATTTGCCTCTAATCATGGAAGTTGTCCAGGTGCTCATAACCGGGAGCACGGCTATCATGATAGTTTTAATTAACACTCTGCAGAGTTTGTACCTCTTTACCCACGTGTTCGTGATTTCATCACCCTTCGGCGACTAAGAACCTCCCTTATGCCCATGACCCGTCGGTCACATTACACACTTCCGTTGGTGTGTGGCCAAGAGATCACAAAATAGCCTTTACAAAGGGATTACTAGCCTATTTAGACCCCACTGAGGTTTCACCGGTGGCGATGTCTCCCGCAGAGCACATCTTCAACCAAGGGCCCCCTCTTGAGCCATTCGGATCCCAGGGTAGTCCCACCAATCACCAACAAACCCAATCCGACTACCCCTTCCCCGAGCATCCACAATGGTCCAAACAGCACTAGCAAAGCCCTAATTAATCAGCTACGCCGCACCCATAACTTGGCCTCGTGGTGGCACTGTAGTCCTGGCTTATTCTCGCATGAACCGGTCCTTAGATCTAAAGCAAGCAAACCACCATAACATCCAACCCATCCACGTACCAGGCTTGCTTAGATCATCCATTACCATACCATGTTTAACCAGTTCATGTTAACCATAATCTCATCCATGCATAGTTAAATTGAGTGATATAGTTGTTTCCCATCCCTGTTGATTAAGCGAAGCAAAAAGGTAAAAAGCCTTCCCGACTCTCTCTACCATAACTTCCAGGTGACAAGGGTGGTCAAACAAAACTAGTAAACTTCCTACCATAGGATTCCCATCAATTTGACACAAGCATGCAGTTTTGCAAACAAAACATTTATTTTAAAACAGGATCAATATGCTTCAAGGACACTTGCCTTGCTCTTGCTGTTGATTAGGGTCAAAGCCTTCAAACTCTTGATGCTGTAGATCCTCCGTGGCACTCTCTAGCGCAAATCCGTCTAATCCACACAATAAACATACAAAACAAAAAACAAAATCAAAGAGTGCACAAATATTACTCAACATGACATGACATGCATGATTGATGCAATGCAAGGTAGAACTTGTTACTAGATTGCTTTTAATGATCACTAACTAGTTCTAATAGATTTTAACAAGTTTATACAGGTTTGGATTCGATTAGATCAAATTTTAGAATCAATATAACACAATTTAATCAGAAAGATCGGACTAGTCCGCTTGGGATCGGACAAGTCCGCACTCTGCGAGATCAGCGGATTAGGGTTTTCTAGATCGACGTGAATTTGGAGATTAGGGGTTGAATTCTCGTAAGGAAAAGAGAATAGAAGGTATACCAGGTGTTTAGAACTCCAATGAACCAAGAAACTTGGAGGTAACACTGGGATCTTGATGATCTAGGGTTTGTGATGAACTTGGGGATGAATTGGTGGTGAAGGACGAAACTTGGTGGAGATCTTGATCCTCCTTCGTTTCCTCCTCTTCTTCTTCTTGTTTGGGATCTTCTCCTCCCTCCTTGATGGTGGCTCCCCACGAACTAGGGTTTGGGTGGGTGGAAAAGTGGCAAATAGATGTCAAACCAAGGGGTGGGGTTGTTTATATAGAGGTGGAGGCTAGGGTTAGATGGATTTCGAGTTTTGGGATGAGTAGAGGCCGGTTTAGAGTCCCACATGGGCTCTAAAAGAGTTGGGCACGACGTCCCTAGGCCCACTTGACGTGAAACCCAAGAAACAAGTCGTAAAACAAAAGGTCAATCTCGGAGTCACGAAATATCGGACAAGTCCGGACAGGACCGGACTAGTCCGAAGTCGTCCAGAGAGAAAATCGGACAAGTCTGGCCAAAAATCGGACAAGTCCGATCTTAGTCAGAAAGGAAAACGGACAAGTCCGCTGGAACACCGGACTAGTCCGGAAAAGTCCAGGGACTTAGCAAATTTTCAAGGATTCATGGAATATCGGACTAGTCCGCACAAAATCGGACAAGTCCGAAAGTTTCCAGAGCCAAAATCGGACTAGTCCGCAGCAAAAACGGACAAGTCCGTTTTTAGTCAGAGAGAAATCGGACTAGTCCTCAGAAAAATCGGACTAGTCCGCACTTTCCTGCGTTTTAAGTGCGGTTTTGCTCCAAATCAATTTTAAATGCTCCGAATCAATTTTAAACTCGTTCCTCTTGTTGTGGGCTAATGTTAAACATGTATATGAGTGCATGTAGGGCATGATGCATGAAAATGAGGGTGTTACAAACCTACCCCCCTTAAAATGAATCTCGCCCTCGAGATTCGACGCGGAAGAGAAGAGATGGGGAAATTCCTTCTTGAGATCGTCTTCTAGCTCCCAAGTTGCTTCTTTTTCTGTATGGTGCTTCCATTGGACTTTACACCATCGAATCACCTTGTTCCTTGTGACTCTCTCCTTGGTTTCCAAGATCTTGACCGGTTGCTCAGCATACGTCAAATCTTCCTCTAGTTCCAATTCTTCCATTGGCACTTGTTCTTCCGGTACTCTCAAACACTTCTTGAGCTGGGAAACATGAAACACATCATGTACGTCTGAAAGATGAGCTGGCATCTCCAACTTATATGCTACTTCTCCTCTTTTGTCCAAAATCTTGAATGGTCCAATATAACGAGGTGCGAGCTTACCCCTTATGTTAAACCTCTTATGACCTCTCATTGGTGACACCTTGAGGTAAACAAAATCTCCTATTTCAAAGGCTAATTTCCTTCTCCTATTATCCGCATAGCCTTTTTGCCTTGATTGGGCAGCCCTCAAGTTTCCACGAATTATTTGGACTTGCTTTTCGGCTTCTTGCAACACGTCCGGACCAAATACTTGAGTTTCTCCTGCCTCATTCCAGAATAAAGGTGTCCTACACTTCCTCCCATAAAGCGCTTCATATGGCGACATTTTCAAGCTTGCTTGGTAACTATTGTTGTATGAAAATTCCGCGTATGGCAAGCTTTTGTCCCAACTTTTCCCATGCTTTAAAGCACAAGCTCTTAACATGTCCTCCAAAATCTGATTGGTCCTCTCGGTTTGTCCATCCGTTTGAGGATGATATGCTGAACTAAAATTCAACCTCGTTCCCAAAGCTTCATGCAATTTTTGCCAAAATCTGGAGGTAAATTGAGAACCTCTATCCGAGACTATCTTCTTAGGGACTCCATGTCGACACACAATATGCTCCATGTATATTTCGGCCAATCGTGCAGCTGTATACTTGGTCTTCACAGGGACAAAATGAGCTGACTTGGTTAAACGATCCACAATTACCCAAATTGAGTCATACCCGGACTGAGTACGGGGTAACCCAACTATGAAGTCCATACCAATTTCTTCCCACTTCCATTCCGGAATCTTCAACGGTTGCAATAATCCGGCTGGCCTTTGATGTTCCGCCTTGACTCGTTGGCACACATCACATAATGCTACATATTCAGCTATGTCCTTTTTCATGCTATCCCACCAATAACAAGTCTTCAAATCCTTGTACATCTTCGTACAACCAGGGTGAATTGAGTATGGCGAGTCATGTGCCTCCTTTAATATTGTCTCCCGAATATGCTTTACATTAGGCACAACGATTCTCTTTCCAAGCCATAAGGTACCATGTTCATCCTCGTCAAATCTGAATTCTCTCCCTTCTTCGATCCTTTCCTTGATTTCCTTGATATCCTCATCCGTGGTTTGTGCTTCTCGAATTTCTTGCTCTAAGGTTGGATTTAACTCCATCATCTCCATCTCATTTACAAACCCGAGGTTCAACCTTTCAAACTCCTTACATAACTCGAACGGTAACTCTCGAACGGTAAGTTGATGACTTACTCCTTTCCTACTCAAAGCATCGGCCACTACGTTGGCTTTTCCCGGATGATAGTTGATCCCCAAATCATAATCTTTGATGAGCTCTAACCATCTTCGTTGCCTCAAGTTCAGATCCGTTTGTGTGAAAATATACTTCAAACTCTTATGATCCGTATAAATTTCACACCTATGTCCAAGAATATAGTGTCTCCAAACCTTCAATGCATGTACCACGGCTGCAAGTTCTAAATCATGCGTGGGGTAATTCTGCTCATGTTTCTTCAATTGTCTTGACGCATAGGCGACCACTTGACCTTCTTGCATCAATACACATCCAAGCCCTTGTCTTGATGCATCGCAATAAATGTCAAAACTCTTGCTTACATCCGGCAATACCAAAACTGGGGCTGTTGTCAACCGCTTCTTCAACTCCTCAAAACTCTCTTGACAAGCATGAGTCCATTGGAATGCCTTTCCCTTCGTTAGCAACTCCGTCATAGGCTTGGCTATCTTAGAAAAATCCTTGATAAACCGACGGTAATATCCAGCCATCCCAAGAAAACTCCTTATTTCTTTGACGTTTTGCGGTGGTTCCCACTTCAACACGTCTCTCACTTTTCCGGGGTCAACCGATACTCCTCCTCCTGAGATTATATGACCCAAAAATGGCACCTCTTTCAACCAAAACTGGCACTTGTTGAACTTGGCATACAATTGATGCTCCCTCAATTTCTGCAGCGTAAGCCTCAAGTGTTCCTCATGTTCCTTCTCATCCTTCGAGTAGATCATAATATCATCAATAAACACCACAACGAACTTATCTAAGTACTCCATGAAGACCTTATTCATGAGGTACATAAAGTAGGCAGGTGCATTTGTCAATCCAAAAGACATCACGGTGTACTCATAAGATCCATACCGTGTCCTAAAAGCTGTCTTGGGTATGTCCGATGGTCTAATCTTCATTTGAAAGTATCCCGACCTCAAGTCAATCTTAGAGAAGACACAAGCACCCTTCATCTGATCAAACAAGTCTTCTATGCGTGGCAAGGTGTACTTGTTCTTAATTGTTACCTCGTTGAGAGCTCGGTAATCCACGCACATCCTTTGGGATCCGTCCTTCTTGTCCACAAATAGAACGGGCGCTCCCCAAGGTGAAGAGCTTGGGCGAATAAAACCCTTCTCTAATTGCTCTTGAATTTGTTTCTTGAGCTCCGCTAATTCCATAGGAGGCATCCTATACGGCCTCTTAGCTATAGGTGCAGTTCCAGGTATTAGATCAATAACAAACTCAATGTCTCGATCGGGTGGCATACCTGGCAACTCATCCGGAAAAACATCCAAAAATTCACACACCACCGGAATCTCCTCAATTGCGACACCGTCTATATGATTCAATTCCAATTGCTTCGGTGCGGTTTGAGATGCTTCAAATTCTACAGTTATCCCTTCCTCATTGGTCAACTTCACTGTCTTTGTGGCACATTCAATAACCCCATTGTGCTTCCTCAACCAGTCCATACCAAGTATAATATCCAACCCTTGAGAATCTAAAACAATGAGGTTGGCGGAGAAGTCTACCCCCCTTATTCTAAGGCTTACTTTTGGACATACTATATTTGTCCTCATCTCTCCTCCAGGAGACTTAACCAACAGAGTAAACTTCATATGAGAGATAGGCAAACTATACTTGGCAACATACTTCGATGCAATGAATGAATGCGATGCTCCAGAATCAAATAACATAGTCGCGGGGTTGGAGTTGGCGAGAAACATACCAATGACCACATCATCCGCTTGTTGAGCATCCTCCGTAGAGACATGGTTCACGTTGCCACGAGCAAAATTCTGCTGTCCACGGCTTCCTTGTGGCTGTCCTCCATTAGGTCTTGGGTTTTGCCTCGATGCATTGCTTCCTTGACCAAGGCCCGACTTAGGACATTGATGTGCAAAGTGTCCAGCTTCTCCACAAGTATAGCACTTCTTAACTCCACCAGAATTATTGGGACGAGCTTGGTTTTGAGCATTGGCTCCAGGAAAATCAGCACGAGGTGCATAAGGCGTCGGAGGCCTAGGTGCTTGCATGACAGGGCGCTGCTGCACAAACTGAGTTGGGCGCGGTGCATATCCAGGGCGCTGAGCAGGAATAGAGGAGCTGTAATTAGGCGCATTGGGTGGCGCAAAGCGAGGGCGCACATTACTTCCTTGTTGTTGTCCTTGATATGGCGCCTTCCTCTTGATTTCTTGCTCCATCTCACGGATCTTGTTCTCAACCACAATTGCCTTGTCCACAAGCTTCTGAAAATTGACATAATCACAGTTGAGCAATTGCACTTGGATCGTATTGTTCAATCCCCTCATGAACAGGTATTGCTTCCGGCTGTCCCGGCTAACATCCTCAGGCGCATATCTTGAGAGTTGAGTGAACTTATTGAGATATTCACTCACGCTTGATTTTCCTTGTCTCAAGTTCTCAAATTCTTGCCTCTTCAAGAGCATAACACCTTCCGGCACATAATGAGAACGGAAACTCTCCTTGAATTCCGCCCAGGTAATTCTCTCTTGGTTCTCATGAGCACTGCAATAAGAATCCCACCAATCTGCAGCTGCTCCAACGAGTTGATGAGAAGCAAATAGCACCTTCTCCCGGTCACTGCATTGGACAATGGCTAGCTTCTTCTCCACGGACTTGAGCCAATCATCAGCGTCCATAGGGTCAGCAGCTTGAGCAAAGGTTGGCGGCCTAGTCCTCATAAACTCTCCCAATCGGTTATGAGGAGGTGGGGGTGGCGGTGGAGGCATGTGGGGCTGATTGTTGATATTGCCAGCCTGCAGCTGTCCCATAGTCTGTATCATGGTCTGCATGAGCTGGTTTTGCTTGGCCAATAGCTGCTCGATGTTGATAGCTCCCTGAGCCGGTCCTTGTCCATTGTCGTTTTGAGGCACTCCATTGTTCTCCTCTTCATCATTGCCATCCCTCTGGTTGCGAGTCCTCACCATCTGAAGAAGAGCAGTAGGTAAGAATTAGAAAACGCCCCAACTATATGCATCAAGGGATATGAAACTAAACAACTGGCTACACTAGCCTAGGTGGACATGGCAATGCTAAAGCATCCCAAAATCCTCTATTAAGCACACAAGCAAGCAATATATATAGCAAACAGCACTCCAAGCAAAAATACATCGATTCCTGAGTGCTCCTATGTGCTCTAAAGTGTCCATTCTATCTAGGCTGCATCCTACGGTCAACCTGTGGCTCTGATACCAATCTGTGACGCCCGGTTCCGAAAATGAACCAAGCTAACGCATATGTGTGCCCAGGATGTTCACCACACATACACGAGTGAAATCACAATAGGATATACAGAAAATTACCACAGCTCAAATTATTAAATAAGTATTCTTATTACACAATTCATTAAATCCTCGAATACAAGCTCTAATGAATATTAATGACAAGTTCAACTAATGCAGCGGAAATAAACTAATTAAACAACTAAGCAAACTAAGCAACTATGCAGCATAAGCGACAGGGTATGTATATGCGCAGCTCCAATCAACACCACAGGCAAAGCTGACGGTAGACACGGCCTAGAACTCCGCATTATCGCCATTAAAATCCCAGTCCTGACCTGCAACTGTTGGGGTGGGGAATTGCAAGAGTGAGTACATGTCGTACTCAGCAAGTGTGGAAAGTATGACATGTGGCTGATTCAAATGACGACAATAATAATGGTAAAGTGCTGAAAAGTACGGTAAAACATTTGAAAAGCAATATATTATAAGTATGTGAAATAAACCCATCATAACCATAAATAATACCATAATACCAAACTGAATTCTTTACCATCATAAATAATTCCAGATTTCACCATCATCAATAACCATATTCAATACCAGAAATTAATCCATAACCATCCATAACCATGACCATTACCAAATTCCAATTTGCCTCTAATCATGGAAGTTGTCCAGGTGCTCATAACCGGGAGCACGGCTATCATGATAGTTTTAATTAACACTCTGCAGAGTTTGTACCTCTTTACCCACGTGTTCGTGATTTCATCACCCTTCGGCGACTAAGAACCTCCCTTATGCCCATGACCCGTCGGTCACATTACACACTTCCGTTGGTGTGTGGCCAAGAGATCACAAAATAGCCTTTACAAAGGGATTACTAGCCTATTTAGACCCCACTGAGGTTTCACCGGTGGCGATGTCTCCCGCAGAGCACATCTTCAACCAAGGGCCCCCTCTTGAGCCATTCGGATCCCAGGGTAGTCCCACCAATCACCAACAAACCCAATCCGACTACCCCTTCCCCGAGCATCCACAATGGTCCAAACAGCACTAGCAAAGCCCTAATTAATCAGCTACGCCGCACCCATAACTTGGCCTCGTGGTGGCACTGTAGTCCTGGCTTATTCTCGCATGAACCGGTCCTTAGATCTAAAGCAAGCAAACCACCATAACATCCAACCCATCCACGTACCAGGCTTGCTTAGATCATCCATTACCATACCATGTTTAACCAGTTCATGTTAACCATAATCTCATCCATGCATAGTTAAATTGAGTGATATAGTTGTTTCCCATCCCTGTTGATTAAGCGAAGCAAAAAGGTAAAAAGCCTTCCCGACTCTCTCTACCATAACTTCCAGGTGACAAGGGTGGTCAAACAAAACTAGTAAACTTCCTACCATAGGATTCCCATCAATTTGACACAAGCATGCAGTTTTGCAAACAAAACATTTATTTTAAAACAGGATCAATATGCTTCAAGGACACTTGCCTTGCTCTTGCTGTTGATTAGGGTCAAAGCCTTCAAACTCTTGATGCTGTAGATCCTCCGTGGCACTCTCTAGCGCAAATCCGTCTAATCCACACAATAAACATACAAAACAAAAAACAAAATCAAAGAGTGCACAAATATTACTCAACATGACATGACATGCATGATTGATGCAATGCAAGGTAGAACTTGTTACTAGATTGCTTTTAATGATCACTAACTAGTTCTAATAGATTTTAACAAGTTTATACAGGTTTGGATTCGATTAGATCAAATTTTAGAATCAATATAACACAATTTAATCAGAAAGATCGGACTAGTCCGCTTGGGATCGGACAAGTCCGCACTCTGCGAGATCAGCGGATTAGGGTTTTCTAGATCGACGTGAATTTGGAGATTAGGGGTTGAATTCTCGTAAGGAAAAGAGAATAGAAGGTATACCAGGTGTTTAGAACTCCAATGAACCAAGAAACTTGGAGGTAACACTGGGATCTTGATGATCTAGGGTTTGTGATGAACTTGGGGATGAATTGGTGGTGAAGGACGAAACTTGGTGGAGATCTTGATCCTCCTTCGTTTCCTCCTCTTCTTCTTCTTGTTTGGGATCTTCTCCTCCCTCCTTGATGGTGGCTCCCCACGAACTAGGGTTTGGGTGGGTGGAAAAGTGGCAAATAGATGTCAAACCAAGGGGTGGGGTTGTTTATATAGAGGTGGAGGCTAGGGTTAGATGGATTTCGAGTTTTGGGATGAGTAGAGGCCGGTTTAGAGTCCCACATGGGCTCTAAAAGAGTTGGGCACGACGTCCCTAGGCCCACTTGACGTGAAACCCAAGAAACAAGTCGTAAAACAAAAGGTCAATCTCGGAGTCACGAAATATCGGACAAGTCCGGACAGGACCGGACTAGTCCGAAGTCGTCCAGAGAGAAAATCGGACAAGTCTGGCCAAAAATCGGACAAGTCCGATCTTAGTCAGAAAGGAAAACGGACAAGTCCGCTGGAACACCGGACTAGTCCGGAAAAGTCCAGGGACTTAGCAAATTTTCAAGGATTCATGGAATATCGGACTAGTCCGCACAAAATCGGACAAGTCCGAAAGTTTCCAGAGCCAAAATCGGACTAGTCCGCAGCAAAAACGGACAAGTCCGTTTTTAGTCAGAGAGAAATCGGACTAGTCCTCAGAAAAATCGGACTAGTCCGCACTTTCCTGCGTTTTAAGTGCGGTTTTGCTCCAAATCAATTTTAAATGCTCCGAATCAATTTTAAACTCGTTCCTCTTGTTGTGGGCTAATGTTAAACATGTATATGAGTGCATGTAGGGCATGATGCATGAAAATGAGGGTGTTACAGGAGGTGTCCAGGCCGGAGCCAGAAGCAGCTCCTGCTCCGGGAGTGACGACGCCGGAGGTACCCGCGGTTGAGTCAGAGTGCTCAGAAGAGGTTGCTGGCCCCCTGCCTGAGGGGGTAAATGAAGACCTGGTGGCGGGGCCTTCGGAACCACTTCCGGAGGTCGGAACTTCATCAGCAGGACCCTCCTCGATTGCGACTGAGGCCATCTCGGAGGACGACCCTAGTGCCATGGAGACCCAGGGGACCACTCTTGTGGAGTGGGACCCAATTTTTATATCTGAAAACCCGCTGGAACTAGCGGAGGAGACCCCAGCAGGTCCGGAACCTATCCCGTTGTCATTGTCTGTTGACAACGCCTGTTCCAGTCTGCGTCAAGTTCAACTGGCCTTCTTCCACGACAGCAAGGCTCTTGAAGAGGAGCGCCAAACCCTTAGGCGGTGGCGTAATCGGCTCTACTTCGAGACCAAGCTGGCGCAGTCGAGGCTAGCAAATGACAAAGAGTGGATCAAGCGGGAGAAGGTTTGCCTGGAATACTAGGGCAAATTATTGGATGACAGGGATAGTATGACTCGCGCCCTCGACGCTCAATCCCGGGCCATTTACGAGCAGACCAAAGCAGCTAACAGTGCGGCCGATGAACGCCAAGAGTGGCTTGAGGCCATTAACACTACTCTCATCAAGCGCCGGGAGGCACTTGAGGAGAGGGAGAAAAAGGCTCGAAGATGAAGAGCAGAAACTCCTAGAGCTGCGGGATGACGTCCTGAGGAGGGAGGTGGAGCTCACCGAAAAGGTGGCTCTGGCCGACAAGGGCCTCGAAGAGCGCGCCAAGAAATTGGAAGAGCGCTGCACTGAGGAGGAGGAGGAGAAGGCCTGGGTGTGAGGGCAGGAACTCTACGAGCAAGAGTGTGCCCTTGCTGCCAGGGAGAAGAAAGTGAGGGGTAGGGAGAAAGACCTGGTTGACCGCCGGAACAAGATCCACCTCCGGGAGGAGGAGCTCGGAAAACTCGAAAAGCGGGTTGCTGAAAAGATTCAGCAAAACGCCAAAGAAGTTGAGCGCCTCGCTCGCGAGAATTCTGAACTGGTGGCGGCCAGAAGATCCTTGGAAGAATTGAAGGGCTTGAGGACTGCAGACTCCCTACAGATTTGGGAGTTCCTGGGCAAGGCCAACGACGCGCTGACACCGATGGGCTTCAGTCTCGTGCGTCCGGATGATCCGGAGCTGGAGCCGGACCTAGCGTTGCAGGCGTTGAGCTCGGTAGGTAGCAAACTCTCCAAGGTGGGCGACGTCATCGCGGACTAATTGGAGGTTGAGGGGCAATCCCTGGCAAAGAACGTCGCAGAGTATGTGCTGACGTGCTACACCAGCCGGAATCCCCAGTTTCCTCTGGACCCGGTGCTTGAAGGTCCCGTTGAAGGAGAAGGTGAAGCTGCCCGAGCCAACGTGTCGAAGGTTGCCCAGAAGGTCGCCCATTTCTTCCATAGGGTCTAGGACCATCTCTGTAGTTCCCACTTGTATTCTCTCTTCTTCTTCCTCAATTTTGTAATCCCTTCTCTCCAGATGAATGAAATCCCCAAATTTTTGTGAATTTCACTTTTTGTCTTCAACACTTTTGTCTTCACTTGGCCCCCTGGTAGATGTACACAATTTGATTGTGAACATGTACCAAGAGGATATTGTGTTTTGTTGAAGACTCATTTGCTTCGAACTTGTAGAGTGTAGGTCCGAAGTCTTCGATAGTGAAGGCCCCCTGAGGTTGTCAGAGCTTAGAAGCTCCGGCATTGTCTATCGTCGGAGCTTAGTAGCTCCGGCAATAGTCCCTATCAACGCGTAGAGCATCGATAGCTAGTCCTCCGGGGTGTCGGAGCTAGTAGCTCCAGCAGTGACCTTTGCCAACACGTAGTTTGTTAGCAGCAGACTCCGTTTGCGGGGTCTTCTCACCATCTTTTATTTAGCGTCGACGGCTGGTCCCCCTAGCTCTACCGGAGCTTGGTTGCTCTGGTGATGCTCGTTTTCAATGCTTAACATCGATTACAAGCCACCTAGGGGAGTCGGATCTTTGTTAGCTCCGGCTTTTCTTCATCAACGTAGATTTTATTTTTCCTGCACACTGAAGCCAAGAAAAGTAGTAAAATTCATTTCTTTCCTATAACTTCGTCGTGGCTTACGATTTTCAAGAAAATTTTAGGTCAAATGAGATTATAAATACAACCGAATGTGTTGTCTTTTCTTCCAAATCCAATTGTATTTGGACCCGCCTTACTTCGGCCTGCCGGGGTGTAGGTAGAGTGGTGTACTTAGGGTGCTTGACTAGGCTAAGCCAATAGCACACTCCGGCCCTAGGTTGGCTTGGCGGCATTTAGGCAAGTGGGCCATGAACAATATTTGAATCCAAAAGAATCGACAATACAGTTAGGATCGTATATGAACCGGTTGAACTAAAATTTCTTAAGAATTGCACGTCTTTCTTATAGACAAGAAAGAGAAAAATAAAAAATGTTGAGCCTGTACAAAATAAATGCATGTGGAGTCTGTTTCACCTGAAGATGTATTTCATTATAGGTCCGGGGTACAGGGGAAACAAGTACACTCTTAGGGTACGGAACCAGGCTAAGTGTGTTTAATTTCTCGTTTGACCCAGGGTAGCTAGCCACACTTTTAGTTCTGAGACTGTGACAAGTGTTGTATGAACTTTGCGGATCTTCCGGGGAAGGTCCGGCTGTTCTCCCGGAGGAACTACCCAACTCTGTACAATGACTCTATAACATACACCTCAAGTTACTACAGACTCACCTCTGTGATATTAAGTGTAGAACTTACGGAGGTGCTCGATGTTCCAAGGATTTGGGAGAGGTGTCCCATCCTCGGTAGCCAAGCGAACGCTTCTGGGATGGGATACTTTAATCACTCGGAAAGGTCCCTCCCAGTTGGGGGAGAGTTTGTTTAACCCTTCTCTGGATTGTATTCTCCGTAACACCAGATCACCTTCCTCGAGCTGTCGGTTGTGTACATGCCGCTGATGATAGCGCCGAAGGCAGGGCAGACCTACAGGGTATGCCGGGTGGGCCCCAGCATACCCTGGGCCCAGATGCATGTTAGTTCAGTATAGAAGGCAATAGCAGATTTGGAAATACTCTTGATGATTATGGTTGCCTATCGAATGAGATCAGGACTTCATAAGACTCCGTAACCAAGCAAGGAATAAAATATCCACAGCCCAAACAGAGAATAAAATACAAAATACGGCCCAAGCAGGTGCTCACGCCGGTCGCCGGTACATCTGCCTCGTCTCCTCACGCGTGCAAGTGCTGTGGCCGGTGGCGATGGCGTCCACAAAGCAGTTGCCCACCGCGTCAGCGGTTCATTCTCTCTTTAGTTGGATTAAGGCGACTCGGCATTCCTTTTCGCGATGCAGGTTTCAGCAACTTTGTGTACGTCTTCTATATGATTAGATAATTTTTTAGTGTTTTTATTTTTGTGCAATCTTATTAAATTTTATATAATTATCATACTTATGTAAAGTTTTTTCAAAAAAAATTGTTTATGCAAGTTCACTGATGAAATTCGTTTAGATGTATCAAGTTTCTTCTGCATCAATACATTCATGTCATTTAGAAAGTGACGGCTAAATAAGTCGGGAGCTAATTTTATATTGTAATATATTCATTTATTATGGTATTTGTCATTTTATTACTTTTTTATATCAAATTGCTACAATATTTACAGTTATTTACTGAATTGATAAATAATGTTATAAAATCACTTGTAAATTTTTTGGCATACCCTGTAGTTAAATCCTAGGTCCGCCACTGGCCGAAGGGCTTGGCGGTATCGGGCATTCCGAACAGCTGCTTGGCACCTTCCCTCCTCAAGGAGGTCTAGGTCTTCACGCCGGAGTTGGTCCTGCGTGGCTTCGTCGAAGGTCCGGACCTGGAGTGACCCCAAGGTGATTTCCGGAGGAAGGATTGCTTCAGCTCCATACACCGGGAAGAAGGGTGTCTCTCCAGTTGACCGGTTTGGAGATGTCCTGTTGGCCTATAAGGCAGAAGTTCTTCAATCTAGTTGGCTCTATGTTTTTTCAAACGCTCATAGGTGCGCGTTTTGAGTCCTTTAAGGATTTCAACATTTGCTCTCTCGGCTTGGCCATTGCTTGCTGGGTGAGCTACGGAAGCGTAGCAAACTTGAATGTCGAGGTCTTCGCAATATCCTTGAAATGTAAAGCTTGTGAATTGGGTCCCATTATCAGTGATGATTTTGTTTGGGACTCCAAATCTGCATACAATGGACTGCAAAAAGTTGATAGCAGATTGCTTGTTGATTGTCACAACTGGAGTTGCTTTCGGCCACTTGGTGAACTTGTCAATGGCGACGTACAGGAACTTGTAACCTCCGATGGCTCTTGGGAAAGGTCCCAAGATGTCCATCCCCCACACAGCGAAGGGCCATGTAGGAGGTATCATTTGTAGGGGCTGAGCTGGTGTGTGAATTTGCTTTGCATGAAATTGACATGCTTCGCATTTCTTCACCAGCTCAGTTGCATCCTGGAGTGTTGTAGGCCAGTAGAAGCCATGCCGAAAGGCTTTACCAAC
The DNA here is from genome assembly GCA_036927565.1 of Tuctoria greenei. Lineage (NCBI taxonomy): Eukaryota > Viridiplantae > Streptophyta > Magnoliopsida > Poales > Poaceae > Tuctoria > Tuctoria greenei. Next base: position 25,691,751 of record JAYESD010000011.1, on the reverse strand, counting down.
CAGCGTGCGGGAAGACGCGTGGTTCCCACACTCGCCTCCATGGATTTCTGCGAGGAGCTCGCAGCCTTCTTCCCTTGTGATGCACCGCATTAGGATGCCGTTGGCACCGCGCCGGTAGAGATCCCCTTCTACCAACGTGTATCTTTTAGCCAGTCTGACTACCCGGTCAGCGGATACATCATCGTCAGGAAGGATGTTGTCTTTCAAGTAGTTCCGGATCTCCGAGATCCATGCATCAGAACTAACTTGAGCATTTGAGTCTTGCGTGCTGGGTTGCTCGGGGCTTCCGGCAGCACCTATGACCCTTGATGGCTGCCATGGTAACAGGGCCATCGGGACCGTCAGCTTCGGGATGCTGATCTCGCCCCCTTCGCTCAGTTCGGCAGGCTGATCTGTGGGTTTTGACAACCTCCGGACAAAAGTTCCGTCAGGAGCCGGAGCTCCGGTTGACGCTTTCGTCGAGAGTTCGTCGGCTTCAGCGTTGTGGGCACGCTGGACATGGTGGAGATCTAGGACTTCGAAGTCCTTCTGAAGCCTCTGGACTTCAAGGAGGTAAGCAGCTAGCTAGAGATTGTTGCAGGAGCATTCACCCTTCACTTGCTTAATTATGAGCTGTGAATCTCCCTTGACGAGCAGTTGCTTGACACCGTATGACAGTGCCACCTTTAGTCCGTAGATGAGTGCTTCGTACTCCGCCATGTTGTTGGTCGCCTTGAAATCAAGGTGTACCATGTATTTTACCTTCTCTCCGGTTGGTGCGAGGAGAAGGATTCCAGCTCCGGGCCCTTGCTTTTGCATGGAGCCGTCGAAGTAGAGGGTTAGTGAGGCCCGGTGAGGACTGGAGCTTGATGTTTCGGCTTTTGCTCACTGGGGCCCCCAGGGTTTGATGTAGAGGGAGTCCAATCCGCCACGAAGTCTGCCAATGCTTGACTCTTGATTGCTTGCCTTGAAATGAATTCGAGATCGCCAATTCCGCTGCCCACTTTGCAGTATTCCTAGTTGAATTGGGATTATGCAAGATTGCTCGAAGTGGGTAAGAGGTCACCACTGTGATTTTGTGAGCTTGGAAGTAATGGTGAGGCTTTCTGGAGGCAATAAGAACTGCATAGAGCAGCTTATGCACCTCTAGGTATCGAGTCTTGGCATCATGTAGTACTTCACTGATGAAGTGCACCAGACGCTGAATGGTCCAGACCCTCCCGGAGGGGCCCGGAGCTTCCTCTTCACTGACCCGGATCCTCCCGGAGGGATCCGAATTTTCTTCGAGAACCTCCGGGTCCTGGCTGGAGGAACCCGGAGCTTCTTCAGAAGCGACCTGGACCCTCCCGGAGGGGTCTGGGTCTTCCGAAGTGACTTCTTGTGGATTCAAGTCTGGCAGCTGGGACCCAGACTCGCTTTCAGGATTCTTCGGACCCTCCCGAAGGGGTCTGGATTCCTGAGTATGGGGTAGTTCTTGTCTCTCCGCGACTAGGACCATACTGACGACTTCATCAGTAGCTGAAATGTAAAGCAACAAAGGCTCACCAGGGTTCGGAGCTACCAGAGTTGGTAGGGTGGTGAGGAACTATTTTAGCTCCTGGAACGCCTTTTCTGCTTCTTCAGACCATTGGAATGGTCCGGACTTCCTCAATAACTTGAAGAAGGGGAGTGCCCATTCCGCCAGTCTTGAAATGAACCGGCTGAGGGCTGCTAGACATCCAGTTAGCTTTTGGACATCTTTGATGCGGGCTGGTGGCCGCATATCTTCAATGGCCTTGATCTTCGCTGGATTAGCATCTATGCCCCGGTGACTTACCAGGAAACCAAGAAGTTTTCCGGAGCTAACCTCGAAGACACACTTGTCTGGGTTTAGCTTTGTGCGGGTGACCCGCAGCTTATCGAAGACAGCCTGCAAGGTGTCGAGGAGTGACTCCTTGTTCTTGACCTTGACCATGATGTCATCGACGTACGCTTCCACTATGTCTCTAATGAGCTCTTCAAAGGTTTTGTACATAGCTCGTACAAAGGTTGAAGCTGCATTCTTGAAACCAAATGGCATGGCTGTATAACAGTACAATCCATCTACTGTGATGAAAGAGGTATGCTCTTCATCTTCCCTAGACATTCTGATTTGATGATACCCAGAATATGCGTCTAGGAAACACATTAATTCACACCCGGAGGTGGAATCCACTATCTGATCTATTCTAGGTAGTGGGAATGGATCTTTTGTACACGCCTTATTTAGTGTTGTGTAGTCGATACACATCTGAAGCTTCCCGCTGGCCTTGGGCACAATGACTGGGTTTGCCAGCCATTTTGGATGGAAGACTTCTCGGATGAATCCAGCTTCGAGCAACTTCTTCACTTCTCGTCGAATGAACTTCTGCCGCTCTACAGATTGCTTCCGAGGCTTCTGATGCACAGGTCGGGCGTCGGGGTAGATCTTCATATTGTGCTCAATCACTTCCCTGGGGATCCCAGGCGTTTGTGACGGTTGCCAGGCAAACACGTCGACATTAGCCCGGAGGAAAGTGATGAGCGTGAGTTCCTATTTGTCGTTCAATCCCCCCGATATATGGGGGGTCTGAGCGGCATCAGAACCGATTTGGACGACTTTGACGAGGATGTCGGCGTCGCCGCTTGGCTGCACACGAGGTGCAGATGTCGAGCCTCGTTGACGAATGCTCAGGGGTTTTGGAGCTTGCTCCTACCTGGAGTCCTCCTCTTGCGCCATGGTAAGTGCATGGAGTTCTTCCAAAGCAGTTACTCCGGCAGTACGATCTCTGCGGATCTGGAGAACGCCTACTGGTGTTGGCATCTTTAACACCAGGTAACCATAATGAGCAGCTGCCATGAATTTGTACAAGGCAGGCCTACCCAAGATGGCATTGAAGGGTAAGTTGATTTGAGCAACGTCAAAGACCAACTTCTCGGTGCGATACTTCTCCCAGATCCCGAAGGTAACGGGGAGGGTAATAGCTCCGAGTGGGGTAATGGCTCCCGGACCTACTCCGGAGAAAGGTCGGGAGGGGTGAAGATCCGAAGGTCGGAGCTGAAGCTTGGTAAAAGCTTCGAAGCTTATGAGATTGAGCCCCGAACCTCCGTCTATCATAACATGGTGGAGCTGGATGTTATTGATGGTAGGAGATACCATCAAAGGTAGCTGACCTGCTCCAACCATGCTTCGAGGGCAGTCCGAAGCATCAAAAGTGATGGTTGTGTCCATCCACTTCCGATGAGGCTCCGCCCTTGCTGTAGGAGCTACAGCAGCCATGTCCCGACGCATAGTCTTGATGACGCGACGGGAGGTGATATCCCATGATCCACCAAAAATGCTGTTCATGGTCTTCCGACGCTCGTTGTCGGAGACGTCAGAATCGTTGTCGACAGAGGTGTAGACGGCCTTCAGGACCTTTTTAGGATCCTGAAAACCTAACTCCTCTTCAGCCGGAGCTTCGTCGACTATTTGTTTTCCTTCCCTCTGTCGGAAAGGAGCTTCTTCCCGGCGCTTGTTGTAGCGCTCGACAAGGTTTTGGATCTCCCAGCAGTCTTCCAAATTGTGGCTGCCCGTTTTGTGAATTGGACACCACACCTTGGGTTTGCCACCGTCTTCAGAAGACGGTCGAGGTCGCTTCTCGGGGCGTGGCCCCCGGCCACCCAGAGCTGCAGCAACTGCAGCATTGGATGCACCGGCTGACGACTTCTTCTTGTCGTTGGTCTTTTTCTTCTTCTTGCCACTTCCGGAGGTAGCGGCTTCTTCTTTGGAGGATTTCTTGTGATCCTCCGGGGTTGGTTTGGAGTGCATTTCACGGCCCTCCGCAGCTCTGGCACATTTGTCGGCCAAACTGAAGAGTTCCATGACACTGGTGATCTCCTTGATCGCTAGTTTTTCCAACATCTTCTTATCCTGTACACCCTGTCTAAATGCCACAATGACAGAAGCGCTAGAGATAGAAGGGATAGTGTTTCGTACCTGAGAGAATCTCTGGATGAATGATCGCAGGGATTCTCCTCCTTTTTGCACGACTGCAAAAAGGTCAAGTTCAGTGCCTGGTCGGGTGTATGAACTCCCGAAGTTGGCGGTGAACTGCTGGCACAGCTCCTCCCAACTGTTGATGGAGTTGGGTGGAAGGCTCATAAACCAGGACTTGGCGGTCCCAGTCAAAGCCACTGGGAAATAATTGGCCATTACGGCCTCATTTCCTCCAGCTGCCAAGATAGCAGTGGAGTAAATCTGAAGAAATTCAACAGGATTAACGGTCCCGTCGAACTTCTCCGGCAGGTGAGGCCGGAACTTCTGTGGCCACCTGACCATACGCAGATGCATGGCCAGGGCTGAACAGCCTCCTCCTACTCCTTCAGGAGCAGGAACGTCTTGAGCTTCTCGTCTTTCACGAGCACGCTCAATATGGACCCGGCCGTCTTGTTGGTGATATCGGCGATCAAGCTCCGCCCGGAGGTCATGAGTTGAAAGCCTTGATACCGTGTGAGTGTGTCGTGCCCCGGAGGGCAATGACGTCACCTGCTGTGATGCAGCACGTCTCCTGTTGTTGGAAACGTGCGGATCAAGTCTGCCAGACAAGGTCCGTCGCTGCGATGGGGCCCGTCCTGAAGGAGGAGGACCCTGGTTGCTGATGCGGTCGGCTGCTGCTGCAACCAAATGTTCCACATCGGCCCTCCATTGTTCCAGTGCATCCCAGGATGCATCCGGAGGTGGTGGGCGTTGGAGAAGAGCACGTGTTGCATGGAGCGCGTGTTCCGGGTTGTCATGATTTGCCGATGCAGTGATTGACGCCGGTGCACCATCGCGTTGTCCAGCTTGATTTGCTGGTGGAGGCGGCGGTGGTGGTAGTGTGACTCCTGCTGGTGCTGAGGCTCCTGCTGGTGGCTGCATATTGGAGGGATTGCCCCCAACAGCTTGAACAACAGGATGACCGTTGGATGATCCAGCAGCTGAGTTCGCCATCCTTGAAATCTCAGGCGCCCCTACCTGGCGCGCCAACTGTCGGTGGTTTGGATCCGGCAGATCTCCCGACACTACTAAAGTGTTAGAGGAGTTTGAGGTTCGGTGTGGGCGCGCGGAGATTCAAGAAGGTGAATTGTAAATGACACAGGAGACACGGAGATTTAAGTGGTTTGGGCCGCCTGAGCGTAATACCCTACTCCACGGGATGTGTTGGTGTTGTATTGGTTGTCTGATCTCAAAGTGAGTTCAGAGTGTAGAGTGAGCGTCTCGTGTATCGAGCGTGTGTCGAACGTGTCCTATGTATCGTCGGCCTATCCTTTTATAGTACAAGGGCAGGCCGTTACAAGTTAGCCTGGCCCGACATGTGGCCCCGGCAGTTACTGATATTAATACACATTCAACACGTTTAATTGCCCTTAATGATCGAGTTATGGGCTTTGACAGCACCGTTACTGGTAATTAAGGTCGTCCGATCGTGTGTCATTAATATGGTATTAAGGACACTTAATCGGGTCTTGAAGTCCTTGATTCCCCTTTAAAGATCCGGAGCCGTTGTGGAGTCTTCCGGAGGTTAGAGGCTGAAGATCCGACGGTTGGACACGTGGCAGCTCCGGAGCATACTGTGGGAAATAGATAGCTCCGGAGCTACGTGTCAGTTCTGGAGCTTCCCTCGGTCTGGGGTTAGGTCCGGGGGTGCCATTTCGGTACATAGCCCGGAGCTTCCCCTTTGTGGGTGGTAGCTCCGGTTTGATAGTACACGTGGTGACCCTGGGACTAACCATATTGGAGAAGCGGGTCCGGTTATGTCTGACATGTGGGCCTCCGAAGGTCTTCAAATCAAGTAGATGACTTTCCCTAGAGATCTTTGTAATCTCAAGGGGTGTACGGTTCCCAGGGTACCGACAGGTGGTAACAAATATGGTCTTGTTATTGTTGATGACTTTTCAAGTTTCACTTGGATATTCTTTTTGCATGACAAGAGCGAGACTCAAGGTGTTCTCAAGAGATACTTGAAGAGAGGTCAAAATGAGTTCTCCTTGAGTATCAAGACCATAAGGAGTGACAACGGCACTGAATTCAAGAATACTCAAGTTGAAAAAATTTTGGATGAAGAAGGCATCAAGTATGAGTTCTCGGCCCCCTACTCCCCTCAACAAAATGGGGTGGCTGAGAGGAAGAATAGGACTCTAACTGAGATGTCAAGAACCATGCTTGATGAGTACAAGACGTTGGACCGGTTTTGAGTGGAAGTGGTCAACACCGCTTGCCATGTCATAAACTGGTTGTATCTTCACCGCATACTTAAGAAGATGTCGTATGAGATCCTAACCGGTAACAAGCCCAACATATCTTACTTTCGTGTTTTTGGGAGCAAATGCTACATTCTTAACAAGAAGCCTAGGACTTTGAAGTTCGTTTCTAAGTCCGATGAAGGTTTCTTACTCGGTTATGACTCAAACACTTACGCCTATCGTGTCTTCAACAAATCCTCCGAAATTGTTGAAGTAGCACGTGACATAGTGTTTGATGAGACTAATGGCTCCCAAGTGGAGCAAGTTGATCATCATGTGCTAGATCAAGAAGAAGCTCCACAAGTTGTGAAAGGAAGGATGAGACTTGGAGATATACGACCACAAGAACAACCTCAAGATGCAAGTGACCATCCTACACATCAAGCAAGATCTTCCTCAAATAATCAAGATCAAGTTTCCCAACATGCGCTCCAAGAAGATGAAAATGGGGGCATCAATCAAGGGGGAGACAATGAGGATGAGGAAGTCCAAGATGATGAATCAAGACCTCAAGCGCCTCACCAAGAGTGCATCAAAGCGTCCAACGGGACCATCCCGTTGACAATATACTTGGAGACATGTCCAAGGGGGTAACTACTCGATCTCATGTTGCAAACTTTTGTGAACATTACCCAATTGTTTCTTCCTTGGAGCCCCACAAGGTTGAAGAAGCACTAAGAGATTCGGATTGGGTGATGGCCATGCAAGAAGAGCTCAAGAACTTCGAAAGAAATCAAGTGTGAGAGCTTGTGAAGAGGCCTAATGTGAATGTTGTAGGCACCAAATGGGTGTTCCGCAACAAGCAAGATGAACATGGGGTGGTTACAAGGAACAAGGCACGACTTGTGACCAAAGGGTATTCACAAGTCGAATGTTTGTGTCGGTGGTTTGGATCCGGCAGATCTCCCGACACTACTAAAGTGTTAGAGGAGTTTGAGGTTCGGTGTGGGCACGCGGAGATTCAAGAAGGTGAATTGTAAATGACACAGGAGACACGGAGATTTACGTGGTTCGGGCCGCCTGAGCGTAATACCCTACTCCACGGGATGTGTTGGTGTTTTATTGGTTGTCTGAGCTCAAAGTGAGTTCAGAGTGTAGAGTGAGTGTCTCGTGTATCGAGCGTGTGTCGAACGTGTCCTATGTATCGTCGGCCTATCCTTTTATAGTACAAGGGCAGGCCGTTACAAGTTAGCCTGGCCCAACATGTGGCCCCGGCGGTTACTGATATTAATACACATTCAACACGTTTAATTGCCCTTAATGACCAAGTTATGGGCTTTGACAGCACCATTACTGGTAATTAAGATCGTCCGATCGTGTGTCATTAATATGGTATTAATGACACTTAATTGGGTCTTGAAGTCCTTGATTCCCCTTCGAAGATCCGGAGCCGTTGTGGAGTCTTCCGGAGGTTAGAGGCTGAAGATCCAACGGTTGGACACGTGGCAGCTCCGGAGCATACTGTGAGAAACAGATAGCTCCGGAGCTACCTGACACGTGTCAGTTCTGGAGCTTCCCTCGGTCTGGGGTTAGGTCCGGGGGTGCCATTTCGGTACATAGCCCGAAGCTTCCCCTTTGTGGGTAGTAGCTCTAGTTTGATAGTACACGTGGCGACCCTGGGACTAACCATGTTGGAGAAGCGGGTCCGGTTATGTCTGACATGTGGGCCTCCGAAGGTCTTCAAATCAAGTAGATGACTTTCCCTAGAGATCTTTGTAATCTCAAGGGGTGTACGGTTCCTAGGGTACCGACAGTGGCCCCCTGGGCCCACCTCTGGGGAAGACCCCTTGGGTGAAGTCATTCCGCCAGAGGTGGGTCCATCCTCGCGACTTTTGAACTGAGTCTTCAAAGGTCTTGGGATGTGCCGTTGGCGATGGTTTGGAGTTAAATCCTCACCGCGTGGCGTATCCCGTGTGCAGCAGATGAGATCTTTGGCGTGCGGATCTCACACAATTGAAGGTCGCCGGTTCCCAATATGAAAATTGTATCGGTTCCGCGCGCCTTGTCAGGCCGCCACCTTCGGTCTTCCTGCCTCATGATGACAACCGTTCGCCTAGGTAAGAACCTCGACTTGATCGTCAGAGTGGTCCCGGGACCTCTTGTCATCGGCAAGGTAGGATTTTTGAGTAGTATTTTGACTACCTTGCGGTTTCCATCCAAGCGTTGCGAGGGCTTACTTAAGAAGGATGGTGCGCACCATCTGGAGTTCTTTACGCCTCTCATCTGATCTTGCGCTCAAACTCCCAACTTGTGCTCGCTTTTCCTCTCTTGCCTTGCTGTCCTGCGATGGAGTTGGGTCTCCGCGTGAGCCGTTTGAAGACCGACGGTGATCTGAAGAAGGTACGGACCCTCATGGGATGGTCCTCGGACTTCTTCAACCGCCTGGTCTGCGCCGGAGGAGAGCTTCCGTTTGAGAAGGAGCACGCCGGCAAAATGGTGTACTTCTCTTCGTACGCCATGGTGGGGTTGATCCCACCTTTTTCCTCCTTTTTCTTGATGCTGCTAGACTTATATGGTCTGTAGCTATACCACCTTGGTCCCCACTCCATTCTCCTTGTGTCTATATTCGTCCACTTCTGTGAGATGTGGGTGGGCATCCCCCCCTGCATTGAACTCTTCCGGACCTTCTTCACCGTCCATACCACCGGTAGGAGCAATGAGTACCTTGGCTTCTACTACTTCGTGAAGCGCAAGAAGTGCCCATTCAAGTACCTCCGTTCATTTCCCTCTGGGAAGTGGGATGATTGGAAGAAGGACTGGATAGTCATCCGGGTGGAGGAGCACGAGAGGCTGGAGCTGCCCGAAGGCCTCCCCAACATTGACACAACAGTATGGAGTGAAGCTCCGGTGCTGGCGGACGCCTTCAACCCTGCTCTGGCCAGGATCCGCCAGTACGTGGAGGGAGGATTAACCCCTCAGGCAGTGTTTTGCAACTTCCTGGTCAACAGGTGGGCACCGCTGAAGAAGAGAGAAAAACTCGCTTGGGCCCTCAACAGTGTGATGGATGATGACCGGGTCGAGACCGGGCTGAAGTCCAACATGGTGGGGACAACCTTGGAGTTTCATCTCAAGAAGTTCAAGCATGGCATCGACGTTGCGGGAGATGACTTGACTTCGCCATCAGCCTTTCTCCCTCTGAACGTGGAAGTGGAGTTCAGCAGGGAGCTCCAGCGGAAGATGCCTGTGCTTGACGACCTTAGTGTCGTCGAGAGGAGATCGATCTCCAGGGTGGCGATCCCTGGGGTTTCCGAGGGTGGCTCCGACCCTGCCCCGAAGCCAAGGGTCGAGGTCGTCGGCAAGGGCAAGGAGCCGGCAGATGAACCCTTGAGCTGGAAGAGGAAGCTGCAGCATGCCGACGGAAGGTCCACCAGGCCTGCCACCTCTGCATCAGCTCCTTCTCCCCGGAGGGGGAGGTCTTCTACAACTGCGGCGACTGTACCCGCAGCGGGGTCCTCCCAAGGCGCTAGCTCCGGGCATACGACTCCAGCACCAGGGCCGGTTGAGGCCTCTAGGTCCGGAGGTTCTTCCCGATCTAGGGTGGCCTCGACTAGGGAAACGCCCGTGACTCCAACGAGTTCCGGGGGGCCTTCTGGAGCTTCCACGCCGGCGGCGGCTATGACCAGCCCAGAACGCCCGGGGAAGAGGTTCCGCGCAAGCTGGTGCGGAAGCCTCCCAAGGTAATTTTTAATCTTTACCTTGGACAGTTGTTTAGTTGTAGTAACTATTTCTTAAGTTTCTTCGTACATCATCTACAGCGTTCCCAAGAAGAGGAGTGAGGCTTCACCCTCAGCCACAGCAGCTGAAGCTGTGAGGGCGGAAGCTTCTGCTCCTGTCCTGGTGCCGCCCCAAGTGGTGGCTGAAGGTGCGACAGCTCCGGCGCCAGCTGTCGTGGTCATAGACCTCGACTCATCCCCAGAGACTCTCGTGGTAGCGCCGGACCGCGGGAGAGAAGATGCGCCAACGGCACCTGCTCTGGAGGTTGAAGCTCCGGGTCCTGGTGCAGAGATGATGGAGCTCCGGCCGTTGAGCCGGAGGAAGCTGTAATTCCAGCTCCAGAGCCGGAAATTGTCGAAGCTCCGGTGGTTGAGTCAGAGGTGATTGAAGTCTCGGCGTGCACGTCGGATGTTGAGGAAGTCCCGGCGGTTGGGCCGACTACTTCTGAAGCGCCGACCGCAGAGCCGGTCGTTGTTGGAGCTCCGGCCGCAGGGCCGGTTGATGTTGAAGACTTTCCGGCCCCCGAGCCGGTTGTTGCGGAGGCGTCGGCGCTCGAGCCCCCAATAGAGGAGGTGTCTAGGCCGGAGCCAGAAGCGGCCCCTGCTCTGGAAGTGACGACGTCGAAGGTACCCGCGGCTGAGCCGGAGTGCCCAGAAGAGGTTGCTGGCCCCCTGCCTGAGGGGGCAAATGAAGACCTTGCGGCGGGGGCTTCAGAACCACTTCCTGAGGTTGGAACTTCATCAGCGGGACCCTCCTCTATGGCGACTGAGGCCATCTCGGAGGACGGCCTTAGTGCCATGGAGACCCAGGGGACCACTCTTGTGGAGTGGGACCCAATTTTTGTATCTGAAAACCCGCTGGAACCAGCGGAGGAGACCCCAGCAGGTCCGGAACCTATCCCGTTGTCATTGTCTATTGACAACGCCTGTTCCAGTCTGCGTCAAGTTCAACTGGCCTTCTTCCACGACTGCAAGGCTCTTGAAGAGGAGCGCCAAACCCTTAGGCGGTGGCGTAATCGGCTCTACTTCGAGACCAAGCTGGCGCAGTCGAGGCTAGCAAATGAAAAAGAGTGGATCAAGCGGGAGAAGGTCCGCCTGGAATACTGGGGCAAATTATTGGATGACAGGGAGAGTATGACTCGCGCCCTCGACGCTCAATCCTGGGCCATTTACGAGCAGACCAAAGCAGCTAATAGTGCGGCCGATGAACGCCAAGAGAGGCTTGAGGCCATTAACACTACTCTCATCAAGCGCCGGGAGGCACTTGAGGAGAGGGAGAAAAGGCTCGAAGATGAAGAGCATAAACTCCTAGAGCTGCGGGATGACGTCCTGAGGAGGGAGGAGGAGCTCACCGAAAAGGTGGCTCTGGCCGACAAGGGCCTCGAAGAGCGTGCCATGAAATTAGAAGAGCGCTGCACTAATGAGGAGGAGAAGGCCTGGGTGCGAGGGCAGGAACTCTACGAGCAAGAGTGTGCCCTTGCTGCCAGGGAGAAGAAAGTGAGGGATAGGGAGAAGGACCTGGTTGACCGCCGGAACAAGATCTACCTCCAGGAGGAGGAGCTCGGAAAACTCGAGAAACGAGTTGCTAAAAAGATTCAGCAAAACGCCAAAGAAGTTGAGCGCCTCGCGTGCGAGAATTCTGAACTGGTGGCGGCCAGAAGATCCTTGGAAGAATTGAAGGTCTTGAGGTCCCTACAGATTTGGGAGTTCCTGGGCAAGGCCAACGACGCGCTGACGCCAATGAGCTTCAGTCCCGTGCGTCCGGATGATCCGGAGCCGGAGCCGGACCTAGCGTTGCAGGCGTTGAGCTCGGCAGGTAACAAACTCTCCAAGGTGGGTGACGTCATCGCGGACCAATTGGAGGTTGAGTGGCAATCCCTGGCGAAGAACGTCGCAGAGTATGTGCTAACGTGCTACACCAGCCGGAATCCCCAGTTTCCTCTGGACCCGGTGCTTGAAGGTCCCGTTGAAGGAGAAGGTGAAGCTGCCTGAGCCAACATGTCAGAGGTTGCCCAGAAGGTCACCCAATTCTTCCATAGGGTCTAGGACCATCTCTGTAGTTCCCACTTGTATTCTCTCTTCTTCTTCCTCAATTTTGTAATCCCTTGTCTCCAGATGAATGAAATCCCCAAATTTTTGTGAATTTCACTTTTTGTCTTCAACACTTTTGTCTTCACTTGCCCCCCTGGTAGATGTACACAATTTGATTGTGAACATGTACCAAGAGGATATTGTGTTTTGTAGAAGACTCATTTGCTTCGAACTTGTAGAGTGTAGGTCCGAAGTCTTCGATAGTGAAGGCCCCCTGAGGTTGTCGGAGCTTAGAAGCTCCGGCATTGTCTATCGTCGTAGCTTAGTAGCTCTGGCAATAGTCCCTATCAACGCGTAGAGCATCGATAGTTAGTCCTCTGGGGTGTCGGAGCTAGCAGCTCCGGCAGTGACTTTTGCCAATGCGTAGTTTGTCGGCAGAAGACTCCATTTGTGGGGTCTTCTCACCATCATTTATTTTGCATCGACGGCTGTCCCCCCTAGCTTTACCGGAGCTTTGTTGCTCTGCTGATGCTCGTTTTCAATGCTTAACATTGATTACAAGCCACCTAGGGGACTCGGAGCTTTGTTAGCTTCGACTTTTCTTCATCAACGTAGATTTTATTTTTCCTGCACACTGAAGCCAAGAAAAATAGTAAAATTCGTTTCTTGCCTATAACTTCGTCGTGGCTTACGATTTTCAAGAAAATTTTAGGTCAAACGCGATTATAAATACAACCGAATGTGTTGTCTTTTCTTCCAGATCCAATTGTATATGGACCCGCCTTACTTCGGCCTGCTGGGGTGTAGGTAGAGTGGCGTACTTAGGGTGCTTGACCAGGCTAAGCCAATAGCACACTCCGACCCTAGGTTGGCTTGGCAGCATTCATGCAAGTGGGCCATGAACAATATTTGAATCCAAAGGAATCGACAATACAGTTCGGATTGTATGTGAACCTGTTGAACTAAAATTTCTTAAGAATTGCACGTCTTTGTTATAGACAAGAAAGAGAAAAATAAAAAATGTTGAGCCTGTACAAAATAAATGCATGTGGAGTCTGTTTCACCTGAATATGTCTTTCATTATAGGTTCGGGGTACAGGTGAAACAAGTACACTCTTAGGGTACGGAACCAGGCTAAGTGTGTTTAATTTCTCGTTTGACCCAGGGTAGCTAGCAACACTTTTAGTTCTGATACTGTGACAAGTGTTGCATGAACTTTGCGGATCTTCCGGGGAAGGTCCGGCTGTTCTCCTGGAGGAACTACCCGACTCTGTATAATGACTATATAACATACACCTCAAGTTACTACAGACTCACCTCCGTGATATTAAGTGTAGAACTTACGGAGGTGCTCGATGTTCCAAGGATTTGGGAGAGGTGTCCCATCCTCGGTAGCAAAGTGAACGCTTCCGGGACGGGATACTTTAATCACTCGGAAAGGTCCCTCCCAGTTGGGGGAGAGTTTGTTTAACCCTTCTCTGGATTTTATTCTCCGTAACACCAGATCGCCTTCCTCGAGCTGTCGGTTGTGTACATGCCGCTAATGATAGCGCTGAAGGGCTTGGCGGCATCGGGCATTCCGAACAGCTGCTTGGCAACTTCCCTCCTCAAGGAGGTCTAGGTCTTCACGCCGGAGCTGGTCCTGCGTGGCTTCGTCGAAGGTCCGGACCCGGAGTGACCCCAAGGTGATTTCCGGAGGAAGGATTGCTTCAGCTCCATACACCAGGAAGAAGGGTTTCTCTCCAGTTGACCGGTTTGGAGATGTCCTGTTGGCCCATAAAGTGGGCGGAAGTTCTTCAATCCAGTTGGCTCCATGTTTTTTCAAACGCTCATAGGTGCGCGTTTTGAGTCCTTTAAGGATTTCAGCATTTGCTCTCTCGACTTGGCCATTGCTTGCTGGGTGAGCTACGGGAGCGTAGCAAACTTGAATGTCGAGGTCTTTGCAATATCCTTGAAATGCAGAGCTTGTGAATTGGGTCCCATTATCAGTGATGATTTTGTTTGGGACTCCAAATCTGCATACAATGGACTGCAAAAAGTTGATAGCAGATTGCTTGTTGATTGTCACAACTGGAGTTGCTTCCGGCCACTTGGTGAACTTGTCAATGGCGATGTACAGTAACTTGTAACCTCCGACGGCTCTTGGGAAAGGTCCCAAGATGTACATCCCCCACACAGCGAAGGTCCATGTAGGAGGTATCATATGTAGGGGCTGAGCCGGTGTGTGAATTTGCTTTGCATGAAATTGACATGCTTCGCATTTCTTCACCAGCTCAGTTGCATCCTGGAGTGTTGTAGGCCAGTAGAAGCCATGCTGAAAGGCTTTACCAACCAACGTGTGGGAAGACGCGTGGTTCCCACACTCGCCTCCATGGATTTCTGCGAGGAGCTTGCAGCCTTCTTCCCTTGTGATGCACCGCATTAGGATGCCGTTGGCACCGCACTGGTAGAGATCCCCTTCTACCAACGTGTATCTTTTAGCCAGTCTGACTACCCGGTCAGCGGATACATCATCGTCAGGAAGGATGTTGTCTTTCAAGTAGTTCCGTATCTCTGATATCCATGCATCAGAACTAACTTGAGCATTTGAGTCTTGCGTGCTGGGTTGCTCGGAGCTTCCGGCAGCACCTACGACCCTTGATGGCTGCCAGTGTAACAGGGCCATCGGGACCGTCAGCTTCGGGATGCTGATCTCGCCCCCTTCGCTCAGTTCGGCAGGCTGAGCTGTGGGTTTTGACAACCTCCGGACAAAAGTTCCGTCAGGAGCCAGAGCTCCGGTTGACGCTTTCGTCGAGGGTTCGTCGGCTTCAGCGTTGTGGGCACGCTGTACATGGTGGAGATCTAGGACTTCGAAGTCCTTCTGAAGCCTCTGGACTTCAAGGAGGTAAGCAGCTAGCTGGAGATTGTTGCAGGAGCATTCAACCTTCACTTGCTTAATTATGAGCTGTGAATCTCCCTTGACCAGCAGTTGCTTGACACCGTATGACAGTGCCACCTTTAGTCCGTAGATGAGTGCTTTGTACTCCGCCATGTTGTTAGTCGCCTTGAAATCAAGGTGTACCATGTATTTTACCTTCTCTCCGGTTGGTGCGAGGAGAAGGATTCCAGCTCCGGCCCCTTGCTTTTGCATGGAGCCGTCGAAGTAGAGGGTCCAGTGAGGCCCGGTGAAGACTGGAGCTCGATGTTCCGGCTTCTGCTCACTGGGCCCCCCAGGGTTTGATGGAGAGGGAGTCCATTCCGCCACGAAGTCTGTCAATGCTTGACTCTTGATTGCTTGCCTTGAAATGAATTCAAGATCGAATTCGGCCAATTCTGCTGCTCACTTTGCAATATTCCCAGTTGAATTGGGATTATGCAAGATTGCTCAAAGTGGGTAAGAGGTCACCACTGAGATTTTGTGAGCTTGGAAGTAATGGCGAAGCTTTCTGGAGGCAATAAGAACTGCATAGAGCAGCTTATGCACCTCTAGGTATCGAGTCTTGGCATCATGTAGTACTTCACTGATGAAGTACACCGGGCGCTGAATGGTCCGGACCCTCCAGGAGGGGCCCGGAGCTTCCTCTTCACTGACCCGGATCCTCCCGGAGGGATCCGGATTTTCTTCGGGAACCTCTGGGTCCTGGCTGGAGGAACCCAGAGCTTCTTCAGAAGCGACCTGGACCCTCCCGGAGGGGTCTGGGTCTTCCGAAGTGACTTCTTGTGGATTCAAGTCTAGGAGCTGGGACCCAGACTCGCTTTCAGGATTCTCCGAACCCTCCATAAGGGGTCTGGATTCCTGAGTATGGGGTAGTTCTGGTCTCTCCGCGACCAGGACCATACTAACGACTTCGTCAGTAGCTGAAATGTAAAGCAGCAAAGGCTCACCAGGGTTCGGAGCTACCAGAGTTGGTAGGGTGGTGAGGAACTGTTTTAACTCCTGGAACGCCTTTTCTGCTTCTTCAGACCATTGGAATGGTCCGGACTTCCTCAATAACTTGAAGAAGGGGAGTGCCCGTTCCGCCAGTCTTGAAATGAAGCGGCTGAGGGCTGCTAGACATCCAGTTAGCTTTTGGACATCTTTGATGCGGGCTGGTGGCCGCATATCTTCAATGGCCTTGATCTTCGCTGGATTAGCTTCTATTCCCCGGTGACTTACCAGGAAACCAAGAAGTTTTCCGGAGCTAACACCGAAGACACACTTGTCTGGGTTTAGCTTTGTGCGGGTGACCCGCAGCTTATCGAAGACAGCCTGCAAGGTGTCGAGGAGTGACTCCTTGTTCTTGACCTTGACCACGATGTCATCGACGTACACTTCCACTATGTCTATAATGAGCTCTTCAAAGGTTTTGTTCATAGCTCGTACAAAGGTTGAAGCTGCATTCTTGAGACCAAATGGCATGGCTATATAACAGTACAATCCATCTACTGTGATGAAAGAGATATGCTCTTCATCTTCCCTAGACATTCTGATTTGATGATACCCAGAATATGCATCTAGGAAACACAGTAATTCACACCCAGAGGTGGAATCCACTATCTGATCTATTCTAGGTAGTGGGAATGGATCTTTTGGACACGCCTTATTTAGTGTTGTGTAGTCGATACACATCCGAAGCTTCCCGCCGGCCTTGGGCACAATGACTGGGTTTGCCAGCCATTTTGGATGGAAGACTTCTCGGATGAATCCAGCTTCGAGCAACTTCTTCACTTCTTTTCGAATGAAGTTCTGTCGCTCTACGGATTGCTTCCGAGGCTTCTGATGCACAGGCCGGGCGTCGGGGTAGATCTTCAGATTATGCTCAATCACTTCCCTGGGGATCCCAGGCATTTGTGACGGTTGCCAGGCAAACACGTCGACATTAGCCCGGAGGAAAGACTCCATGCACTTACCACAGCGCAAGAGGAGGACTCTAGGCAGGAGCAAGCTCCAAAACCCCCGAGCATTTGTCAACGAGGCTCGACATCTGCACCTCGTGTGCAGCCAAGCGGCGACGCCGACATCCCCGTCAAAGTCGTCCAAATCGGTTCTGATGCCGCTCAGACCACCCGTATATCGGGGGGATTGAACGACAAATAGGAACTCGCGCTCATCACTTTCCTCCGGGCTAATGTCGACGTGTTTGCCTGGCAACCGTCACAAATGATTGGGATCCCCAGGGAAGTGATTGAGCACAATCTGAAGATCTACCCCGACGCCCGGCCTGTGCATCAGAAGCCTCGGAAGCAATCTGTAGAGCGGCAGAACTTCATTCGACAAGAAGTTAAGAAGTTGCTCGTAGCTGGATTCATCCGAGAAGTCTTCCATCCAAAATGGCTGGCAAACCCAGTCATTGTGCCCAAGGTCGGTGGGAAGCTTCGGATGTGTATCGACTACACAACACTAAATAAGACGTGTCCAAAAGATCCATTCCCACTACCCAGAATTGATCAGATAGTGGATTCCACCTCTGAGTGTGAATTACTGTGTTTCCTAGACGCATATTCTGGGTATCATCAAATCAGAATGTCTAGGGAAGATGAAGAGCATACCTCTTTCATCACAGTAGATGGATTGTACTGTTATACAGCCATGCCATTTGGTCTCAAGAATGCAGCTTCAACCTTTGTACGAGCTATGTACAAAACCTTTGAAGAGCTCATTAGAGACATAGTGGAAGTGTACGTCGATGACATCATGGTCAAGGTCAAGAACAAGGAGTCACTCCTCGACACCTTGCAGGCTGTCTTCGATAAGCTGTGGGTCACCCGCACAAAGCTAAACCCAGACAAGTGTGTCTTCGGGGTTAGCTCCGGAAAACTTCTTGGTTTCCTGGTAAGTCACCGGGGCATAGAAGCTAATCCAGCAAAGATCAAGGCCATTGAAGATATGCGGCCACCAGCCCGCATCAAAGATGTCCAAAAGCTAACTGGATGTCTAGCAGCCCTCAGCCGGTTCATTTCAAGACTGGCAGAACGGGCACTCCCCTTCTTCAAGTTATTGAGGAAGTCCGGACCATTCCAATGGTCTGAAGAAGCAGAAAAGGCGTTCCAGGAGCTAAAACAGTTCCTCACCACCCTACCAACTCTGGTAGCTCCGAACCCTGGTGAGCCTTTGCTGCTTTACATTTCAGCTACTGACGAAGTCGTCAGTATGGTCCTGGTCGCGGAGAGACCAGAACTACCCCATACTCAGGAATCCAGACCCCTTCGGGAGGGTCCAGAGAATCCTGAAAGCGAGTCTGGGTCCCAGCTCCCAGACTTGAATCCACAAGAAGTCACTTTGGAAGACCCAGACCCCTCCGGGAGGGTCCAGGTCGCTTCTGAAGAAGCTCCGGGTTCCTCCAGCCAGGACCCGGAGGTTCCCGAAGAAAATCCGGATCCCTCTGGGAGGATCCGGGTCAGTGAAGAGGAAGCTCCGAGCCCCTCCGGGAGGGTCCGGACCATTCAACGCCCGGTGTACTTCATCAGTGAAGTACTACATGATGCCAAGACTCGATACCTAGAGGTGCATAAGCTGCTCTATGCAGTTCTTATAGCCTCCAGAAAGCTTCGCCATTACTTCCAAGCTCACAAAATCTCAGTGGTGACCTCTTACCCACTTCGAGCAATCTTGCATGATCCCAATTCAACTGGGAATATTGCAAAGTGGGCAGCGGAATTGGCCAAATTCGATCTCGAATTCATTTCAAGGCAAGCAATCAAGAGTCAAGCATTGGCAGACTTCGTGGCGGAATGGACTCCCTCTCCATCAAACCCTGGGGGGCCCAGTGAGCAGAAGCCGGAACATCAAGCTCTAGTCTTCACCGGGCCTCACTGGACCCTCTACTTCGACGGCTCCATGCAAAAGCAAGGGGCCGGAGCTGGAATCCTTCTCCTCGCACCAACCGGAGAGAAGGTAAAATACATGGTACACCTTGATTTCAAGGCGACCAACAACATGGCGGAGTACAAAGCACTCATCTACGGACTAAAGGTGGCACTGTCATACTGTGTCAAGAAACTGTTGGTCAAGGGAGATTCACAGCTCATAATTAAGCAAGTGAAGGGTGAATGCTCCTGCAACAATCTCCAGCTAGCTGCTTACCTCCTTGAAGTCCAAAGGCTTCAGAAGGACTTCGAAGTCCTAGATCTCCACCATGTCCAGCGTGCCCACAACGCTGAAGCTGATGAACTCTCGACGAAAGCGTCAACCGGAGCTCCGGCTCCTGACGGAACTTTTGTCCGGAGGTTGTCAAAACCCACAGCTCAGCCTGCCGAACTGAGCGAAGGGGGCGAGATCAGCATCCCGAAGCTGAAGGTCTCGATGGCCCTGTTACCATGGTAGCCATCAAGGGTCGTAGGTGCTGCCGGAAGCTCCGAGCAACCCAGCACGCAAGACTCAAATGCTCAAGTTAGTTTCGATGCATGGATCTCGAAGATCCGGAACTACTTGAAAGACAACATCCTTCCTGATGATGATGTATCCGTTGACCGGGTAGTCAGACTGGCTAAAAGATACACGTTGGTAGGGATCTCTACCGGCGCGGTGCCAACGGCATCCTAATGCAGTGCATCACAAGGGAAGAAGGCTGCGAGCTCCTCGCAGAAATCCATGGAGGCGAGTGTGGGAACCACACGTCTTCCTGCACGCTGGTTGGTAAAGCCTTTCGGCATGGCTTCTACTGGCCTACATCACTCCGGGATGCAACTGAGCTGGTGAAGAAATGCGAAGCATGTCAATTTCATGCAAAGCAAATTCACACATCGGCTCAGCCCCTACAAATGATACCTCCTACATGGCCTTCGCCGTGTGGGGGATGGACATCTTGGGACCTTTCCCAAGAGACGTTGGAGGTTACAAGTTCCTCTACGTCGCCATTGACAAGTTCACCAAGTGGCCGGAAGCAACTCCAATTGTGACAATCAACGAGCAATCTACTATCAACTTTTTGCAGTCCATTGTATGCAGATTTGGAGTCCCAAACAAAATCATAACTGATAATGGGACCCAATTCACAAGCTCTGCATTTCAAGGATATTGCAAAGACCTCGGCATTCAAGTTTGCTACGCTTCTGTAGCTCACCCAGCAAGCAATGGCCAAGCCGAGAGAGCAAATGCTGAAATCCTTAAAGGACTCAAATCGCGCACCTATGAGCGTTTGAAAAAACATGGAGCCAACTGGATTGAAGAACTTCTGCCTACTTTATGTGCCAACAGGACATCTCCAAACTGGTCAACTGGAGAGACACCCTTCTTCCTGGTGTATGGAGCTGAAGCAATCCTTCCTCCGGAAATCACCTTGGGGTCACTCCGGGTCCGGACCTTCGACGAAGCCACGCAGGACTAGCTCCGGCGTGAAGACCTAAACCTCCTTGAGGAGGGAAGGTGCCTAGCAGCTGTTCGAAATGCCCGATACCGCCAAGCCCTTCGGCGCTATCATCAGCGGCATGTACACAACCGACAGCTAGAGGAAGGCGATCTGGTGTTACGGAGAATACAATCCAGAGAAGGGTTAAACAAACTCTCCCCCAACTGGGAGGGACCTTTCCGAGTGATTAAAGTATCCTATCCCGGAAGCATTCGCTTGGCTACTGAGGATGGGACACCTCTCCCAAATCCTTGGAACATCGAGCACCTCCGTAAGTTCTACACTTTATATCACGGAGGTGAGTCTGTAGTAACTTGAGGTGTATGTTATAGAGTCATTGTACAGAGTCGGGTAGTTCCTCCAGGAGAACAGTCGGACCTTCCCCGGAAGATCCTCAAAGTTCGTGCAACACATGTCACAGTCTCAGAACTAAAAGTGGGGCTAGCTACCCTGGGTCAAACGAGAAATTAAACACACTTAGTCTGGTTCCGTACCCTAAGAGTGTACTTGTTTCCCCTGTACCCCGGACCTATAATGAAAGACATCTTCAGGTGGAACATACTCCACGTGCATTTATTTTGTACAGGCTCAACATTTTTTATTTTTCTCTTTCTTGTCTATAACAAAGACGTGCAATTCTTAAGAAATTTTAGTTCAACCGGTTCATATACGATCCGAATTGTAATGTTGATTCTTTTGGATTCAAATATTGTTCATGGCCCACTTGCCTGAATGCCGCCAAGCCAACCTAGGGCCGGAGTGTGCTATTGGCTTAGCCTGGTCAAGCACCCTAAGTACGCCACTCTACCTACACCCCGGCAGGCCGAAGTAAGGCGGGTCCAAATACAATTGGATCTGGAAGAAAAGACAACGCATTCGGTTGTATTTATAATCACGTTTGACCTAAAAATTTCTTGAAAATCGTAAGCCACGACGAAGTTATAGGCAAGAAACGAATTTTACTATTTTTCTTGGCTTCAGTGTGCAGGAAAAATAAAATCTACATTGATGAATAAAAGCCGGAGCTAACAAAGCTCCGACTCCTCTAGGTGGCTTGTAATCGATGTTAAGCATTGAAAACGAGCATCACCAGAGCAACCAAGCTCCGGTAGAGCTAGGGGGACCAGCTGTCGACGCTAAATAAAAGATGGTGAGAAGAACCCGCAAACGGAGTTTGCTGCCAACAAACTACGTGTTGGCAAAGTTCACTACCGGAGCTACTAGCTCCGACACCCCGGAGGACTAGCTATCGATGCTCTACGCGTTGATAGGGACTATTGCCGGAGCTACTAAGCTCCAACGATAGACAATGCCAGAGCTTCTAAGCTGCGACAACCTCAGGGGGCCTTCACTATCGAAGACTTCGGACCTACACTCTACAAGTTCGAAGCAAATGAGTCTTCAACAAAACACAATATCCTCTTGGTACATGTTCACAATCAAATTGTGTACATCTACCAGGGGGCCAAGTGAAGACAAAAGTGTTGAAGACAAAAAGTGAAATTCACAAAAATTTGGGGATTTCATTCATCTGGAGACAAGGGATTACAAAATTGAGGAAGAAGAAGAGAGAATACAAGTGGGAACTACAGAGATGGTCCTAGACCCTATGGAAGAATTGGGCGACCTTCTGGGCAACCTCCGACACGTTGGCTTAGGCAGCTTCACCTTCTCCTTCAACGGGACCTTCAAGCACCGGGTCCAGAGGAAATTGAGGATTCCGGCTGGTGTAGCACATCAGCATATACTATGCGACGTTCTTCGCCAGGGATTGCCCCTCAACCTCCCATTGGTCTGCGATGACGTCGCCCACCTTGGAGAGTTTGCTACCTACAGAGCTCAACGCCTGCAACGCCAGGTCCGGCTCCGGCTCCGGATCATCCGGACGCACGGGACTCAAGCCCATCGGTGTCAGCGCGTCGTTGGCCTTGCCCAGGAACTCCCAAATCTGTAGGGAGTCCGTAGTCCTCAAGCCCTTCAATTCTTCCAAGGATCTTCTGGCCGCGACCAGTTCAGAATTCTCGCGAGTGAGGCGCTCAACTTCTTTGGCGTTTTGCTGAATCTTTTCAGCAACCCGCTTTTCGAGTTTTCCGAGCTCCTCCTCCCGGAGGTGGATCTTGTTCCGGCGGTCAACCAGGTCTTTCTCCCTACCCCTCACTTTCTTCTCCCTAGTAGCAAGGGCACACTCTTGCTCGTAGAGTTCCTGCCCTCGCACCCAGGCCTTCTCGTCCTCCTCAGTGCAGCGCTCTTCCAATTTCTTGGCGCACTCTTCGAGGCCCTTGTCGGACAGAGCCACCTTTTTGATGAGCTCCTCCTCCCTCCTCAGGACGTCATCCCGCAGCTCTAGGAGTTTCTGCTCTTCATCTTCGAGCCTTTTCTCCCTCTCCTCGAGTGCCTCCCGGCGCTTGATGAGAGTAGTGTTAATGGCCTCAAGCCTCTCTTGGCGTTCATCGGCCGCACTGTTAGCTGCTTTGGTCTGCTCGTAAATGGCCCGGTATTGAGCGTCGAGGGCGCGAGTCATACTCCACCTATCATCCAATAATTTGCCCCAATATTCCAGGCGGACCTTCTCCCGCTTGATCCACTCTTTGTCATCTGCTAGCCTCGACTGCGCCAGCTTGGTCTCGAAGTAGAGCCGATTACGCCACCGCCTAAGGGTTTGGCGCTCCTCTTCAAGAGCCTTGCTGTCGTGGAAGAAGGCCAGTTGAACTTGACGCAGACTGGAACAGGTGTTGTCAATAGACAATGACAACGGGATAGGTTTCGGACCTGCTGGGGTCTCCTCCGCTGGTTCCAGCGGGTTTTCAGATACAAAAATTGGGTCCCACTCCACAAGAGTGGTCCCCTGGGTCTCCATGGCCCTAGGGCCATCCTCCGGGATGGCCTCAGTCGCCATCGAGGAGGGTCCCTCTGATGAAGTTCCGACCTCCGGAAGTGGTTCTGAAGGCCCCGCTGCAAGGACTTCATTTGCCCCCTGAGGCAGGGGGCCAGCAACCTCTTCTGGGCACTCCGGCTCAGCTGCGGGTACCTCCGACGTTGTCACTTCCAGAGCAGGGGCCGCTTCTGGCTCCGGCCTGGACACCTCCTCTATTGGGGGCTCGAGCGCTGACGCCTCCGCAACAACCGGCTCGGGGGCCGGAAAGTCTTCAACATCAACTGGCCCTACGGCCAGAGCTCCAACAACGACCGGCTCTGCGGCCGGCGCTTCAGAAGTAGCCGACCCAACCGCTGGGACTTCCTCAACATCCGGCGTGCACGCCGAGACTTCAATCACCTCCGACTCAACCGCCGGAGCTTCAATAATTTCTGGCTCTGGGGCCGGAATTACAGCTTCCTCCGGCTCAACGGCCGGAGCTTCCATCATCTCTGCACCAGGACCCGGAGCTTCAACCTCCAGAGCAGGTGTCGCTGGCGCATCTTCTCTCCCGCGGTCCGGTGCTACCACGGGAGTCTCCGGGGATGAGTCGAGGTCTATGACCACGACAGCTGGCGCCGGAGCTGTCGCAGCTTCAGCCACCACTTAGGGCGGCACCGGGACAGGAGCAGAAGCTTCTGCCCTCACAGCTTCAGCTGATGTGGCTGAGGGTGAAGCCTCACTCCTCTTCTTGGGAACGCTGCAGATGATGGACAAAGAAACTTAAGAAATAGTTACTACAACTAAACAACTGTCCTAGGTAAAGATTAAAAATTACCTTGGGAGGCTTCCGCACCAGCTTGCGCGGAACCTCTTCCCCGGGCGTTCTGGGCTGGTCATAGCCGCCGCCGGCGTGGAAGCTCCGGAAGGCCCCCCGGAACTCGTTGCAGCCACGGGCGTTTCCCTAGTCGAGGCCACCCTCGAACGGAAAGAACCTCCGGACCTAGAGGCCTCAACCGGCCCTGGTGCTAGAGTCGCATGCCCGGAGCTAGCGCCTCGGGAGGACCCCACTGCGGGTACAGTCGCCGCAGTTGTAGAAGACCTCCCCCTCCGGGGAGAAGGAGCTGATGCAGAGGTGGCAGGCATGGCGGACCTTCCGTCGGCATGCTGCAGCTTCCTCTTCCGGCTCAAGGGTTCGTCCGCCAGCTCCTTGCCCTTGCCGACGACCTCGGCCCTTGGCTTCGAGGCAGGGTCTGAGCCACCCTCGGAAACCCCAGGGATCACCACCCTGGAGATCGATCTCCTCTCGACGACACCAAGGTCGTCAAGCACAGGCATCTTCCGCCGGAGCTCCCTGCTGAACTCCACTTCCACGTTCAGAGGGAGAAAGGCTGATGGCGGAGTCAAGTCATCTCCCGCAACGTTGATGCCATGCTGGAACTTCTTGAGATGAAACTCCAAGGTTGTCCCCACCATGTTGGACATCAGCCCGGTCTCGACCCAGTCGTCATCCATCACACTATTGAGGGCCCAAGCGAGTTTTTCTCTCTTCTTCAGCGGTGCCCACCTGTTGACCAGGAAGTTGCAAAACATCGCCTGAGGGGTTAATCCTCCCTCCACGCACTGGCGGATCCTGGTCAGAGTGGGGTTGAAGGCGTCCGCCAGCACCGGAGCTTCACTCCAGACTGTTGTGTCAATGTTGGGGAGGCCTTCGGGCAGCTCCAGCCTCTCGTGCTCCTCCACCCGGATGACTATCCAGTCCTTCTTCCAATCATCCCACTTCCCAGAGGGAAACGACCGGAGGTACTTGACTGGGCACTTCTTGCGCTTCACGAAGTAGTAGAAGCCAAGATACTCATTGCTCCTACCGGTGGTAGTGAATAAGGTCCGGAAGAGTTCAATGCAGGGGGGATGCCCACCCACATCTCACAGAAGTGGACGAAGATAGACACAAGGAGAATGGAGTGGGGGCCAAGGTGGTATAGCTGCAGACCATAAAAGTCTAGCAGCATCAAGAAAAAGGAGGAAAAAGGTGGGATCAACCCCACCATGGCGTACGAAGAGAAGTACACCATTTCGTCGGCGTGCTCCTTCTCAAACGGGAGCTCTCCCCCGGTGTGGACCAGGCGGTTGAAGAAGTCCGAGGACCATCCCATGAGGGTTCGGACTTTCTTCAGGTCGCCGTCGGTCTTCAAACGGCTCTCGCGGAGACCTAACTCCATCGCAGCACAGCAAGGCAAGAGAGGAAAGGCGAGCACAAGTTGGGAGTTTGAGCGCAAGATCAAATGAGAGGCGTAAAGAACTTCAGACGGTGCGCGCCTTCCTTCTTAAGTAAGCCCTCGCAACGCTTGGATGGAAACCGCAAGGAAGTCGAAAATACTACTCAAAAATCCTACCCTGTCGATGACAAGAGGGCCCAGGATCACTTCGACGATCAAGTCGAGGTTCTTACCCAGGCGAACGGTTGTCATCATGAGGCGGGAAGCCCGAAGGCGGCGGCCTGACAAGGCGCGCGGAATCGATATGATTTTCGTATTGGGAACCGGCGACCTTCAATTGCGTGAGATCCGCACGCCAAAGATCTCATCTGCCGCACACGGGAAAGTCATCTACTTGATTTGAAGACCTTCGGAGGCCCACATGTCAGACATAACCGGACCCGCTTCTCCAATATGGTTAGTCCCAGGGTCACCACGTGTACTATCAAACCGGAGCTACCACCCACAAAGGGGAAGCTCCGGGCTATGTACCGAAATGGCACCCCCGGACCTAACCCCAGATCGAGGGAAGCTCTAGAACTGACATGTGTCAGGTAGCTCCGGAGCTATCTGTTTCCCACAGTATGCTCCGGAGCTGCCACGTGTCCAACCGTCGGATCTTCAGCCTCTAACCTCCGGAAGACTCCACAACGGCTCCAGATCTTCGAAGGGGAATCAAGGACTTCAAGACCCGATTAAGTGTCATTAATACCATATTAATGACACACGATCGGACGACCTTAATTACCAGTAAAGGTGCTATCAAAGCACATAACTCGGTCATTAAGGGCAATTAAAAGTGTTGAATGTGTATTAATATCAGTAACCGTCGGGGCCACATGTCGGGCCAGGCTAACTTGTAACAGCCTGCCCTTGTACTATAAAAGGACAGGCCGATGATACATAGGACACGTTCGACACACGCTCGATACAGGAGACGCTCACTCTACACTCTGAACTCACTTTGAGCTCAGACAACCAATACAACACCAACACATCCCGTGGAGTAGGGTATTACGCTCAGGCGGCCCGAACCACGTAAATCTTCGTGTCTCCTGTGTCATTTACAATTCACCTTCTTGAATCTCCGTGCACCCACACCGAACCTCAAACTCCTCTAACACTTTAGTAGTGTCGGGAGATCTGCCGGATCCAAACCACCGACAACTTGCCTTTGCTAATCACCATGATTTTAAGCTATATCAAATGGACGTCAAGAGCGCATTCCTCAATGGTCCAATCAAGGAAGAGTTGTATGTGGCTTCGATCTTTTCGCGACTAGGTCCATGCTGATGACTTCTGTAGTTGCGGAAATGTAAATCAATAGAGGCTCACAGGGTTTGGAGCTACCAAGATTGGTAGTGTGGTGAGGAGTTTCTTGAGCTCTTGAAACACCTTTTGTGCTTCTTCAGACCAATTAAATGGCCCGGACTTCCTCTACAGCTTGAAGAAGGGAAGTGCCCGCTCTGCTAATCTCGAGATGAACCAGCTGAGCACGGCTAGACATCGAGTTAGCTTCTGGACGTCCTTGATGCGGATTGGAGGCCGCATATCTTCTATAGCCTTGATCTTTGCCGGGTTTGCCTCAATTCCTTGGTGAGTCACCAAGAAACCAAGGAGCTTCCCGGAGTTAACCCCGAAGACGCACTTGTCTGGGTTCAGCTTGGTGCGCGTGATGCGCAACTTGTTGAAGACGGTTTGCAAGTTGTCAAGGAGTGACTCCTTGTTCTTGATCTTCACAACGATGTCATCGACATACACCTCCACCAAGTCCCTAATGAGTTCTCCAAAGGTTTTGTGCATAGCTCGCACAAATGTTGAAGCAGCATTTTTGAGACTAAAGGGCATGGCAGTATAACAGTACAACCCATCTACTGTAATGAAGGCATTATGCTCTTCATCTTCCCTAGACATTTGGATTTGATGATATTCGGAGTATGCATCTAGGAAACACAATAGCTCACACCCGGAGGTGGATTCCACTATCTGATCTATTCTAGGTAGTGGAAGCGGATCTTTTGGGCATGCCTTATTTAAAGTGGTGTAGTCGATACACATCCGAAGCTTCCCGCTGACCTTGGGTACAACGACTGGGTTTGCTAGCCATTTTGGGTGATGAACCTCCCATATGAAACCAACTTTGAGTAGCTTCTTGATCTCCTGTCGGATGAAGTTTTGCCGCTCGACAGATTGCTTTCGGGGCTTCTGGTGTACATGACGTGCGTTGGGATAAATCTTCAGGTTGTGCTCAATCACCTCCCTATGGATCCCAGGCATTTGTGACGGTTGCCAGGCAAACACGTCAACATTCGCCCACAGGAAAGTGATGAGCGCGAGTTTCTATTTGTTGTTCAGACCTCCCGATATACGGGTAGTCTAAGCAGCATCAAAACCAATTTGGATGACTTTGACAGGTATGTCGTTGTCACTGCTTGGCTGCACACATGGTGCAGAGGTTGAGCCTCGGTCACGAGTGCTCGGAGGTTGATCAGCTTGCTCTTTATCGGATGCCTTCTCCTGCGCTGTTGCAAGCGCATGGAGTTCTTCCAGTGCGGTGATTCCTGTAGTATGGTCCCCGCGAATGCGGAGAACACTGGAGGGTGTTGGCATCTTCAACACCAGGTAGCCATTATGAGCTGCAACCATGAACCTGTACAAGGCAGTCCTGCCCAGGATGGCATTGAAGGGTAAGTTGATCTGCACGACATCAAAGACCAGCTTCTCGGTCCTATATTTCTCTCGAGTTCCGAAGGTCACTGGGAGTGTAATGGATCCAAGAGGGCTAATGGCCCCCGGACCTACCCCAGAGAAAGGTCATGAGGGATGTAGGTCCAAGGGTCGGAGTTGGAGCTTGACGAAGGCTTCATAGCTCAGGAGGTTTAGCCCTGCACCTCCGTCCACCAAAACATGGTAGAGCTGGACATTGTTGATGGTAGGAGATACCATCACTGGCAATTGGCCAGCTCCGATCATGTTCTGGGGGCAGTCCGTAGCATCGAAGGTGATGGGAGTTTCCATCCATTTCCGATGAGGTTTCCCCCTGGCGGTAGGAGCTGCAGCGGCCATGTCCCGCCGCATTGTCTTGAGGACGCGATGAGAAGTGATGTCCCAAGAACCACTATACATGGTGTTGAGGGTCTTCCGACGCTCGTTGTCAGAGACGTCAAAATCGTCGTCAATTGTGTTTTACATAGCCTTCAGGACTTTCTTGGGATCCTGAAAGCCTAGCTCTGTTTCAGCTGGAGCTTTGTCGACTTTCTGTTTTCCTTCCCGTTGGCGGAAAGGAGCTTCTTCTCGGCGCTTGCTGTAGCGCTCGACAAGGTTTTGGACCTCTCGACAGTCCTCCAGATTGTGCTTGTCTGTCTTGTGGATCGAACACCACATTTTGGAGTTGCTGCCATCTTCTGACGAAGGTTGAGGTTGTTTTTCGGGGCGTGGCCTCCGGCCACCCGGAGCTGCAGCAGCCGCAATAGCAGGTGCGCCGACCGACAGCTTCTTCTTGCTGTTGGACTTCTTATTCTTTTGGCCACCACTAGAGGTAGTGGCTTTAGCTTTGGAGGACTTTTTGTTAGCCTCCAGAGCTGGCTTAGAGTGCATTTCCTGGCCTTCAACAGCTCGGGCGCACTTGTGTGCCAGGCTGAATAACTCCATGACGCTCATGACTTCTTTTTTTGCCAGCTTCTCCAGCATCTTCTTGTCTTAGACACCCTGTCAGAATGCCACAATAACAGAAACATTGGAGATGGAGGGAATGGTATTTCGTACCTGAGAAAATCACTGGATGAAGAACCGCAGCAATTCTCCCAACGTTTGCTTCACAATAAACAGATCTAGTTCAGTGCCAGGTCGGGTGTAGGAGCTCCCGAAGTTGGCAGTGAACTATTGGCATAGCTCCGCCCAAACTATTGATGGATTCAGACAGAAGACTCATGAACCAGGACCTAGCAGTCCCAGTCAAAGCCACAGGAAAATAGTTGGCCATCACGGCCTCATTGCCCCCTCCCGCAAGGATAGCACTAGAGTAGATTTGGAGGAATTCGACGGGGTTGACAGTTCCGTCGAATTTCTCTGGCAGATGAGGTCGAAACTTCTAGGGCCAGCGGACCATGCATAGATGCATGACTAGGGCAGAACAACCTCCTCCTTCTCCCAAAGGAGCAGGGTTGTCCCGAGCTTCTCGCGAGATTCTCGCCTCTCGCGAGCACAGTCGATGTGGACGCGACCGTCCTGCTATCGGTAACGGCGATCGAGCTCCGACCGCAAGTCATGCGTCGAAAGCCTCGATGCAGTGTGGGTGTGACATGCCCCGGAGGGCAGCGAAGTCACCTATTGGGACACAACATGTCTCCCATGCTGTGAAGCTTGCGGACCAAGTTTTCCTGACAAGATCCGACGCTATGAAAGTGCCTACCTCGAAAGAGTAGGACATTGATTATTGATGCCATCAGCTGCAGTTGCAACCAGATGTTCAACATCAGCCCTCCACTGCTCCATCGTACCCTGGGGTGCTCCTGGAGGTGGTGGACATTGGAGCATAGTACGCGCAACAACAAGCGCGTGCTCAGGATTGTTGTTTGTCGATGCTATAATCGACGTGAGTACTCCATCCTCCTGTCCATCATTGTTTGCAAGAACAGGCGGTGGTAGTGGTGGCATGACGCTCGTAGGAACAACGACGATTGATGGCTATTGAATGTTGAAGGGATTCCCTCTAGCAGGTTGCTCATTGTTGTTGCCGTTGGACGATCCTGCGGCGGAGTTCGCCATCTTGTGATCTCAGACACCCCTACCTGGCACGCCAAATGTCAAAGTGTATGAATGACACTTCTCCGGTACTACTAAATTGTAGCCCACAGAGGTTCTCGTATCGGTTTGGGCGTGCAAAGATCTTAGACAATATGATGACACAAAGGATTTATGTGCTTCGAGCCGTCTAAGCATAATACCCTACTCCACGGGGTCTGTGTTGTCGTATTAAGGATTCACTGGTGCTTGTGTGCGTATCAGCTTAGTTCCTTTAGATCGTGCATCACATCCCTTTTATAGTCCAAGGGATGGCTGTTACATGAGTTGCCTGACCCGACATGTGGTCCCAGCGGTTATTACTGCTTAAACACAATTAAGTGTGTTTAAGCACTATTATAATATGATAACGCGCCTTAATGGTGGCGTTAACAGTACTAAGGGTCTTCTGATCATGCGCCATTAATATTGTATTAATGGCACATAATTAGGCCTTGTAATTGTAGCAATCACTATCCCTTGAATGTTCATGCCGTTGGAGATCCGTCAGTATTCCCGCTGGTGTCATTGGTCCGGAGGTTCAACACGTGGCAGATCCGGAGCTTCCCCTCGCGGGGAGGTAGGTCCGGAGCCGCTACACATATGGTGGCACTGGAGCTTCCCTCTACTGGGGGTTAGGTCCGGAGTCCCTGTGCACGTGTCAAGCGCGGAGCTCCTCTATATAGAGAGTTTAGCTCTGATCTTATATTACACGTGGTATTGCTGGAGCAACCCATATGAAGGAGGCGGGTACAGTGCCGGGTGACATGTGGGGCCTACGGAGGTCTTCAACTTTGACAGGTAGAACTTCTTTGCACTTCTTGCAGTATCATGAGGTATCAGGTACGCAGGGGGCCTACGGAGGTCTTCAACTTTGACAGGTAGAACTTCTTTGCACTTCTTGCAGTATCATGAGGTATCAGGTACGCAGGGTACCGACAGATTAGTTTAATTTTCAATTTCTTTTAATTTGGTTTCTAGAAAAGGAAATCGAAGTGCCTAAGAAAATGAAAAACCAGACCACCGGTCAATGGCAAATTCTGGTTAGCCGAAAAAAACAAAGTTGTGTCTGAAGTGGCGATTTGGCGATGGTCGGGCGTCCGCAGCGATGATGTCGAGGGGCAAGGCCGAGGCGGCGTCGTAGAGTTGTGGCAACAGCTTTGAGGCGCAAGGCCCGAGGTGGTGTTGGGCGATGGTCGTGAGCGACGTCGAGGCGTAAGACCAGGAGCAGTGTTGGGTGGCGGTCGGGAGCGGTGTCGGGTGGCGGCCGAGTGCGAGGACCAGGAGCGGCACCGGAGCCTTGGGACGGCTTCGACGTCGAGGTGCAAGGCCGGGGGCGGCGGCGACAACATTGCCGCTTCGGGTCGTGGCGCATCAGGGTGCGGGCATGGAGATGACGATTGAGGGCGGCAACATGGGGCGGCCATTGAGCATTTGAGGGTGGCGATGAGAGTATTGAGGACCAGAGGCTTTGGCGATGGGTGCATTAGGGTTGTTATTGGGCTGGGCTGGTTTTCCGGTTTTTGGTTGAGCTAATATTTTATTTATTGGGATAAAATTCAGTTAACCGACTAAAATATTAGAACATAAAAAATCCGGTTTTTGCAGAATGACAACTGAAGTTTATACCCATTTTCTCGGTTTGAATTTTTTGTTTCGGTTTCCAGTTATTACAAACTCAATTTTTTTGGTTAATTTGCCTACCCTGAGCCTGTGGCCTCATCCCCACCCCGCCCCTCCCTACAGTGCCCGCGCAACACGTTTCTCGCCCATTTGTACCTTGCTTGCACCGCGTCGTCCATCCCTGGTGGCCTCGCCCCCTCTCCCTCCTATGTTGCACTGCGCCGCCCGTCCCTCGACGATTCCCCACCCGGACCATTTACATATCCCCGCTGTGAAGAGTCTTAGTGATGGTTGATCGGTCCAACGGTGGTAGCTAGAAAGATGACGGTGGCAGAGGTGAGAGGGGTGACAAGGGAAGAAGTTGTGGACTCGACCTTGCTCGATGCAATGTGAATTGTGTTTTTCCAACTTTTCTGAATAAAACATCAAAAAGTTGAACGGACTTGTTCGGTCTGTGTCCGAACTTGTCCAGTGCAAGATGAATTGAAACATTAGAGAGTTTAACGGACTTGTTCGGTGCTCAGTGAACCATGACATCAGAAAGTTAAACGGACTAGTCCGCTTAGTGAACGGATTTGTCCAGTGCTCAGTGAATTACTTAGATTGATTTTAGCTCTCACTCTCTACGCAAAGATATGAGCTCTTGGGATGTCTCTCACACACATCCTACACAATTATGTCTACCTTGCGCTTCCATTGATCATTTGGGCTTCTTCCTTTCTCACTTCTCATTTTCACCTTTTTTGTTGCATCATAATATTTAATTTTTGTTGACCTACATTCTTATCAATGAATTTATTATGATCTCATATGTTTGTCATCAATCGTCCAAAACCTACAACGGAATGCCTAGATGGACTTTTAATGGACATTGTACCTTTTTTGTTTTTGTCAGCGCAAATCTTAGATTCGCAGTCTTTGCTCGGGATTGTGACGCAAACGACTCCTGCAACTCTGTCTAGGCTTCGGCTGACGTTGCTTTTGTTGCCACCAGTGCTAATACCTCTTTCGAGAGAGAGTTTAGCAAGTAGGAAAACACTTGCTGGTTCTGGGCAATCCATATGACGAATTCGGGATTTGTCACTGTCTCAATTTTCTTGTCTTCGTTGGTGATGGAGATCGTTTCTAGTGGAGGCTTCGTGGCTTCATCGAGGTAGTGCATCAGCCGTGCACCCCTCAGAAGCGGGAGAAATTGTGCCTTCCATAGCAAGAATTTTTCTCGTGTAAGTTTCTCGGCAACAGAGGGTCCAAGCGCCGGGGGAACCGCGAGAAGAGGAACTCGCCGACATGTCTTCTAGATGTGTTTTAGAATAGGTGGACCTGGTACCATGTAAACTTTGGTGAAGCTTCTCAACTCCCTCAGGAGCCCGCAGTGATTTTTTTATAGGGGAATACAATCTGTACATGGTAGTTTGAATTACAAGAGATATGAAGTGATTCTATCTTCTATGATTCTATATTTAAACTGGCTATGTCTGGTATACAATATGGACTCTATCTTGTATCGGTGATTTCCTGCCCTCTGACTGAAGGAAGAACTAATGTTAATCGGCTCAACTTTAGCATCACCCATATCAATTTGAGGATGCAAAGCTATCCGCACTTGTTAGTCTAAAACATATTATATACACTATTCTCCTTCTACTTTTTCAGTATCTACTCTAAATTTACACTATCTAGTAAACTATCAAGTATGACCAGTGCAGACAGTCTAAGGATTGTATGGTGGTGATCATATATTTTTCGATGAAAATGGTTTTAAAATGAACTGAACAGAAAATTAAAAATGTTATTTTTTGAACTTAATATCATGAAGAAAATGGCATCAACTTCGCTGCTGCATAGCTTCCCAGAAACGAAGAGGGCGTTGCTGGAACTGGAAACCTGACATCCCGTAGCTGCGTGATTATTCAGCACAGCTCTATAGCCTGATCGACGCGATGATTATCATGCTTATACAATTAATTAAACAGAGAGAACACGTCGTGCTTATCTGCGAGCACGTCTAGCAAGACGACGAAGAGAACGGTCCATCTCGATCTGCCATCGACGTGCCGCCATTTTGACCAGTGCTCCAATAATTTTGATTGGGCTGGAATGGGAAGGCGGCCGGGCGGGTCCAGCAGGAGAGAGTCCAAGGAAAGTCGAGGCTGGCATCAAACGGCTGAACTGTAAACGAGATACCACTTCCGTCTTCAAAAAACTTAGGTTGCGTTTGGTAGACTGGATTGGATTGGATTGATTTGGATTGGATAATCCAGTCACGTGTTTGTTTCACGGTCAGATGGACAGAGTCATTCAGCTTTGGGGAATATTCCTTCCGGATGCTGGATGACGTGATCCAGAGATTTTGGTTGTATGAGTTCATCCATCTTGTTTAAGTATGCTCTTATTAACATAATTAGGGATAATTAACTTATTTGTTGTTGATTAATAATTATAATTATGATATTAACATTAATATTTACTAGTAATATGATAATTAATATATAAATATTTAGTATTATGTGAAATTATCAACTTAGATAATTCAATCCATCCAAGTTTCATCCAACCTACCATACAAAAAATTGGATCGTCCAATCCATCCAACCAAACATCAAATTGGATGATTCAGTACAGAAAAACATAGATGATCCAATTCAATTCAACTTTGACTTCAAACCAAACACATCCTAGCTTTTAAATTTATTTTTAAATTAAAACATAGATAATATTTTAGGTACGAAGTACGATACTTATCAGAGACGTCCGCTGGTATACTTCCAAAATTCCGCCGTGATTTTCTGAGCATTCTTTTTTTCACCGCAAGTTTAACCCAACATATTTGACCAGGTTTCATATCCACGCGTGCTGTGGTTTTTTTTTTTGGTTACGTGGACCGCAAAGGCCTCAGTAATCGGATGGCAGCATCGTTTTCGCCGGGTTGTTTGCTTCAGAGTTTCCGTCGCTGTAGGCGGACTTCTCTCGCCTCTGCAACCGGTTTTCAGTGTTGCGCAAAAACCGGCGCATGCCTCCTGCGTCCTCCTTGCCGGCGGAGCGGATTGTACTCGAGAGAGAGTGAACAAAGCTTCGTTCCTCGCGGCTTGTGTGGCTTGTCTCTGGATATGTTCACGGCGGTGCGAAATGTCGTTTCCGTCGTCCTCGTGGGCGACGAGCCGACGAGGTTGGGACGTCGGGTTGGTTAGTTGTGTGACTTTTGAACCACGTGTGTTAACTGTTGGTACTGACAGCCACGTACGAACCTACGAGGCAGCAGCATCAGCTTCTCCTGCCACGCCACGTTGGCATTTGCCTCGTCTCCTTCTGATGATGATGATATGGAAGTCTCTCGTACTCTAATGTCATTGCTTATCGTCATACGGAAAAAAAATTACCAAATACGTCGAGGCGTGGCGTTTGCTTTTTTTTTTCCCTTTCTGCTGATTGAGGAGCTATGGGGAATTTAGGTAACCAACACCGTGCTACTAGCCCTTAAGAATTCACGCGCTGTCGTTACATCGAAAAAAAATTATTGACGCGCTGTCGGCGAAACTTTTGGTGGATCGTGGTAAAGCACGTGCATGCGGGGCCCGCACCGCCGTTCCAAATCAACAACCGCGCATCACCCAGCTAGCAACGGCGATACCGGCCTGAGTTGCACGGTTCGTTCAGATTCCAATCAGAACCCACTTTTTTTTTTCATTTTGATTTCGTTTCAGAAAAGCACCGTCGGTCATAGGATGCTGGAGAGTGGAGCGGTAAGCCGACTGCATCGACCGCTCCTTGTTCATCCACGTAGGCGGCACTTGCTACTCATGAGTAGTATTACTACTCTTAAAGAATCCGGTACTGGTATTACTCAAGTGGAGCACTTTTATAGAAATCCGGTACTGCTATTACTCAAGCATTAAACAGTTGTTAATTAACTAGGCTAGGCAATCCCACTCGAGTACAGAAAATGGATGCTCAATTGATATTTCAAATTATAAAGTAGGATGATCCTCTGTGGTCATCAGGAAGGAATGTCGTCTTTCCACCATTGTTTTTTCTTCTCTCTACTCATTGCATTCTCGGCGGTCAAAGAGAGGGGATTAATATAGTTCATCACGTGGAATAATTTAGTATTCCGTCCATCTCACAATAATTCTCTTGTCTAAAACGATAATTAAATGAACTAAAAATCTTGTCTAAAATGATAATTATTGTGAGAGAAGGGAGGGAAAGGGGATTTTGATTGGTGTTTGAAGATGATGTGTGCTGACGTGTAATCAAAGATCAAAGAAACGTTAGGAGATTAAGATTCTAGTCCACTTTATATATATTCTCTAGAGCTGAGGAGGTTTGAATACGACAATAATAGAGCATATCCTGATTTTTTTAACGGAATATATCCTAATTCGCTGATGCAATAAAGATGATCGTTAATTAAAACGAAAATGGTGAGTGCGCACATAACAATTACGTCCCCTACTTTCCTTGAACTAAATAAAAGAGAATGAAAAGGTAGTTAATAGGATAAAGGTATATGACAAAGTTTGCTGGGTAGTAGGCGCTTTTCTATAACAATTTTAGATAGCAAGCTACCAATATGCCCTACGACCTCAAGAAGCATGGTCTCTACAAACAAAGCCAAACAAAAAGACGGTCAATGTGGGAGCTCAACTTAATAAATCTCAACGACCGGCCGAGATTAGCACCGAACTTATTCTACGGGAGCGAAAAGGGGCGGTCGAGAACCCGCGTGGGGCACAAACGCCCGAGGACCCTCCCTTCGCTGATCCCTGCGCGCGGCATGTTCCAAAACCCTGGCACTAACTAATCCTTGACTAACAGGTAACCAGACCGCTATAAAAAGCCCTGCAAGTCTGCATACATGACACGGCCACAACGATCTGCTTGGTTCACTCCATCTCTACATCACCACTAACTTTGCAGCAGCTAGCTCCTCTGCATTTATCTCTTCTAAATCAACTTCATCAGGCTCTCGCATCAGGAGGAGAGGAGACTTTTGCACAGGTAATTAGCATATTATCCCCCTTGAAAGGGTGATGTGTGCATGCATGTCATGTGCTAGTATGCTGCACGCTGCTGCGATATTATCCGATATCTGGTGTGGTGCGACTTGATACAACGTTTTGATGGGCTTTAGCTTGAGTTTGTCAGCAGAGACTGTCCCCAGTGAGATCACTGACGATCTTGTGGGGAGAAAAATAGCAGTAGCTAGGGTAGTCCTGGCAATTGGGCCAAGCCCAAAACGGGCGGCACGAAGCACGCGCCGCCGGACCGAGGATCAGCACGGCCCGGCACGATTTTTTTTTGGGCCGTGCCGAACTGTGATATTGGGCCCGGCGAGCGGCACGATACGACACGGGATTTGGGCTGTGCCCGGGTCGGCACGGCTCGAAATAGGCCCGAGGCACGAAATAGGTCCGAAGAACAAAAATAGGTCCGAGGCACGAAATTGGTGTGCGGCACGCCTGGCAAAAAACAGGCCCGAAAAACAGCTTGTTCACAAACGTTGGCGGCCCATGTGGACGTCACGCCCAACGCGCTATCGCTGACGGGCTGGGCCCAGGCCGCCACACGGACGCAGTTGTTCTTCAGTTTGCTGGTCTTTTTTTTAATTCCAATTAAAATATTTAAACTTGTATAGAATCCACAAATTAGATCCAAATTCGATGGTTCTTTTTTTCTATATTCTTCAAAAAATAATATCTACCACTTGGATGAGATATTTTCAGACTTATAACGATAACTTTTATTTGTTTAGGTAAATCTCAAAATAATCCTTATGCACATATTGTTCATTTTTTATATCTCATCAAAATCAATGGATTTTGAGCTGAAATTTGTCGTTTGCATACTTGTTATATATGTCTACATCCATGAATTTTGTACAAATTTTTCGAAGCACTCCAACTTGTGAAAATTTATATTGCTTCTCATTTCATTCAAACTCTATTAACATATTAGTCATTTTCTAAATTTCGAACACACATTGATGCAAACATAAACAAAAAAATCATAGAGGGTCTTATTATGATTTAACAACTGCACCAAAAAGTTCATGTCAAAATTCGTTTTACTTTTTTAGATACAAAAAAGATAAATATTGCTTTTTCTTTGTTTTTTATTACCAGCAATATATCATGTTTTTGAATGTCAAATTTTGCAAGAACATGTAATTCAATATTTCATACCTTTCCTATTTTTTCATATTTTTTGAAGTATTTTTGTCTATGTAATCTAACTGAATTTCTCTCAAAATCGAATTTTAAACATGATGGGCCATGCCTGTTGCTTTTGGGCTGTTGTTGGGCCTTTGTGCCTTTTTTATTGATATTCAAAAGTGAAACTTTAAATATTTATAATTTTCGTAAATATGGATGAAATTCGATGATTTTTTTCCTAAATTTTTCAAATAAAATTCTTTATCGCCTCTGAATTTTACTATATTTTTTCGCTAATTTTTTGTCTATTTATTTCATAAAATACTCAATTTTTGTTCACATTTCAATTTTTCTGTGGGTCAAACCATCCTTGTGGGCCCAAGACGTGTTTTGGGCCGTGCCTGAGCCCTATTTTTCCGCAGCCGGTACGAGGCGGTCCTCCGTGCTTTCGGACTGCAGGCCATTTCGACCCGAAGCACGAACGGGCCGGACCGTGCCGGCCCGGCACGGCCCGATTGCCACCTCTAAGCTAGGGCCCTGTACAATTAGTTAGGTACCCCTGCTGTTTTCATTGATTCACCGATGGAGATACAAACGTTTACGAGAGGAGTGTAGCTTTAGTGGCCAAACATCCACCTTCCTGGCAAGCGCCTATAAATCGGCGCCTCCACTCTCCCTCCCTTCTCGCTCACACTCACACTTGAGTAACCAACCGCGAGCTAGTGGAGTGGTAGTCCCATCGGTGAGTGCTCGAGTCGTAGCACGCCATTGAATTCCACGGCAAGTCTTACCTCTCGCGCCAGATTCCGTGTCTTGTCGATCGATCGGGGGCTATATAAATTCCCAAGTAAGTAATGGCGTTGAGCATATCAACCATAGAGCATGAACTAGTGTTGAAGCTGGATTGCTGCTGCGATACGATATATTGAGCTGCGTGCTCTGGCCTGCAGTGTCTCACAGCTCGGGCGTGTTGTGACTGGTGTGCAGAGATGGTGGCGAACTACCCGGCGGCGGCCATGGAGGTGTCCTCCGTGGAGCTCGGTTACACGGCGGCCTCCAAGTGCTTCGACGACGACGGCCGCACCAAGCGCACAGGTAAGGATGCTCAATCTATCCATAGAGCGCAGAGCGCTCAGCTAACTGTTGAGTTGTTACTCATGAAAATTGATCAAATTGTCAGAAAACTGATGTGTTGTTAACTGGTTAAGGCACGATGTGGACGGCGAGCGCGCACATTATCACGGCGGTGATCGGGTCCGGGGTGCTGTCTCTGGCGTGGGCCATTGCGCAGCTCGGATGGGTGGCCGGCCCCGCCGCCATGCTGCTCTTCTCCTTCGTCACCTACTACACCTCGTCCCTGCTGGCCGACTGCTACCGCTCCGGCGACGAGATAACCGGCAAGCGCAACTACACCTACATGGACGCCGTGAACGCCAACCTAAGTACACGCCTTCTTAGATTTGCATATGCACCTTTGGACATTATCACCTTTTACTCTGGATGCAGAGCTGACTCTGTTTTTTTCATACGTGTCCTTTCGTCGATCGAGCAGGTGGCATCAAGGTCCAGATATGCGGGTTCCTGCAGTACGCCAACATCGTCGGCGTCGCCATCGGCTACACCATTGCGGCCTCGATCAGCATGCTGTGAGTAGCTACTAGCTAGCACGGCAAAGCTTCAGCTGCATTTTTGCGCAGGTGTTCGTGAGCCTAACCTTCAGTCTGGACGCGCTGTGCAGGGCGATCAAGAGGGCGAACTGCTTCCACAATGAGGGGCACGGCGACCCGTGCAAAATCTCCAGCACGCTGTACATGATCATCTTCGGCGTGGCGGAGATCTTCTTTTCGCAGATCCCGGACTTCGACCAGATCTCGTGGCTGTCCATCCTCGCCGCAGTCATGTCCTTCACATACTCGACCATCGGCCTCGGCCTCGGCATCGTCCAGGTGGTCGCCAACAAGGGCATCAAGGGCAGCCTCACCGGCATCAGCGTCGGCGTGGTCAGCCCGATGGAGAAGGTCTGGCGCAGCCTGCAGGCGTTCGGCGACATCGCCTTCGCCTACTCCTACTCCCTCATCCTCATCGAGATCCAGGACACCATCCGCGCGCCGCCGCCGTCCGAGTCCAAGGTAATGCGCCGCGCCACCGTCGTCAGCGTCGCCGTCACCACGCTCTTCTACATGCTCTGCGGGTGCATGGGCTACGCCGCCTTCGGCGACAACGCTCCGGGCAACCTCCTCACCGGATTCGGCTTCTACGAGCCCTTCTGGCTCCTCGACGTGGCCAACGCCGCCATCGTCGTCCACCTCGTCGGCGCGTACCAGGTCTACTGCCAGCCTCTCTTCGCCTTCGTCGAGAAGTGGGCCCAGCAGAAGTGGCCCGAGTCGCGGTACATCACCGGGGAGGTCGACGTCCCCCTCGGCTCCGGCGGCCGGTGCTACAATCTCAACCTGTTCCGGCTGACGTGGCGGTCGGCGTTCGTGGTGGCGACGACGGTGGTGTCCATGCTGCTGCCATTCTTCAACGACGTGGTCGGGCTCCTAGGTGCGCTCGGCTTCTGGCCGCTCACCGTCTACTTCCCCGTGGAGATGTACATCGTGCAGAAGAAGGTGCCGAAATGGAGCATGTTTTGGGTGTGCCTGCAGCTGCTCAGCCTCGGCTGCCTCATCATCACCATCGCTGCCGCCACCGGTTCCGTCGCCGGGATCATCGCTGACCTCAAGGTCTACAAACCCTTCGCCACGACCTCCTGATGCTAGATCGCATCGGAAACGTATGCACAGATTGATTCAACAGAAAGATGAAATTATTGGCGCCTAGTATGTGCAGTCCTAAAATTAGCTATTTAATTTCCACACGGTAAAAAGAAAGAAGAAAAAAAAAAGGAAAATTGACGTTGTCCTTCTGATGCGCCAGCGGTAAGCTTGCATCGCGGATGTACCGTGTCCTAATTTCTATTGTTTGTGATATGGTTAACTGAAAAGGTTAGTGAAAAGAATGAATTAGTATATTTTCAACCGGCAGTACTTTTTTTTTCGAAATCATCGGCCGTTGTCGGTATGTATTATAAGCAGATGAGTTCAGTTACATGTACCAGTGGTACAAAGTTTTACATTTATATGACTCAAGTATAGGGGAGGATATAGATACTAGGTGCAGGGGACGGCCGAAGGGACTTGAGCTTGGATGCTCCGGCCATGGACCATTGGGAGACTGCTTCCTTCGTCTCCCTCAATATTTCTTCAACGTTATGCTCTCTGCTCCGGAAGACTCTTTCATTCCTTTCTTTCCAAATACTCCACATGACCGGGAGCACCAGCGAGTGCAATCCTTGTGAAGTATTTCTGTTTATCATATCAGGAATTGAGAAGAACCAGTCCTGAAGTGTCCCGACACCTTGCCAATTCCTTGGATGGATAGTCGGCTGGCCGACCCAAAGAGCAACAAGATCCCAAAGTCTTCTAGAGATTGGACAATCAACCGGCAGTACTTGTGTTTCTTTAGGACAATCTGGAGCATGATTGAATCAATTCCTGTAATTTCTTACTTATGTTATGTCTGAAAACAAGAATGTAAACATGCAAAATACGCCGTGCTCGCTTTCGAGCTCACCCAGCACAGGAAAAGCTTTCGAGTAGTAGTGACCAGTGAGTTTACACACGCGAATCACGAGTCTGCCTTGGCGGCGGACTCAAATCCTCTACTGCAGTTACTATAGCTAACAGGTGGACCCCACGCCTCCTGGTCCACTGTAAAAAGCCGGCCGGCACGAGCGTTCCTCGCGACCGGTAGAAAGCAGGAAGAAAGGCGGAAGGGACCTGGTGTCAGCGTCGCCGGCGGATCAGGATCTCCTGGGACGGCGACGTGGCATGAACAACCACACCCCTCCCGGTTCATGGAATTTAAAGGCAAATACAGCTATGATCGGACGACGGCCTCTGCTTTTTCGGAGTGGTGATTAGACAAAGTGAAAGCGCGGGCTCCATCATCGCACCCAAAGTTTGTTGGTAATAGCAACGACGATGTGATGAGAGAAGGAAAACAACGGGTCCGAGAAGAATAATCTCCCAGCATGATTGTTGTAGCCGGACAAGACGACGATCTAAAGATAATCCAAACCCTACCACACCACCACCACCAAACCCGACCACCACCTCACAATTAACATCTCCTTTTGGCGAGATTCCAGCCCATGCACTGTCCATACAGAGGGTACACGGACTGTGTCCTGATTTGCGCTCTGCTTTTTCGTATTTTTTTAATCAGAGATTCAGTGTGTCTCTCAACCGTACCATCATAATCATGTCTCTTAGGAAACGCGACCACCGTAGACAAACATAATCTACGAAAGAGTATTGGCATTAACCAGGGTAGACTGCCGCTTCTCTTCTTATCTCGACGGTACGTCGGTACAGGATGCCAGGCGCGGCCGGTCCCTTGGGGTTGCTTGCAGCTTGCTGTTGTGTTGCTCTACAAGTAACGGTTTTTTTTTTTTCTATGGACGTGCTAGTTGTTATGAATAATAGACTTGTATTATTGAAGAGGTCGGAAGCCTCTATAAATAGATATACAAGGATGACAAATATGCAAATAAGTCTCTAATACATCATCTAATATAATATTACTATTATATCTCTAACACCCCTCAAACTCAAGGTGCGTCAAGAACTTTGAGTTGGAGAGATAAAAATAATGTTGAGAGCCACAAAGATGACTTAAATGGTAGTGCTGCTGAGGAAATGTTGAAGTAGACAAAACAACAAAACTGGAGCCGACTAAACTGGCAGACACAACGAAAAGAAAACAAAGGCAGTCAAGCTCCCAAAGATGTCGTGAATCACAACAACGAATGGCAGCACCAACCAGAGATCACCCATGAGCAACTCCCAAATCGTAGACCAAGCATATGTAGGCGCATACGAGGAACCCAGTCGCGGTAAGATGCCATTGAAAATCACCAAATACTGCACAACTGGAATTCTGACCGAAGAAGAAAAGGTCATCATGAGAAAGATGACCAAGAACGCAGCGGCGTGCGACGGGGAGAGCGCAAATAAAAGTAGCGCAAGCAGCAAGTTTTTTTGTTGAGATAGGGGTGAAGCTTTCAAATCAACGATGGATCAAGACGTCACAGACAACCAAAATGAAGGCGCCCAAAATATGTCAATTTCATCCCAGATCCGAAGAAGAGCCAATGCGCCAGATTTTGTTTTTTTAATCAAACGCTAACTGATCAAGATG
Source organism: Tuctoria greenei (assembly GCA_036927565.1). Taxonomy (NCBI): domain Eukaryota; kingdom Viridiplantae; phylum Streptophyta; class Magnoliopsida; order Poales; family Poaceae; genus Tuctoria; species Tuctoria greenei. Next base: position 25,648,551 of record JAYESD010000011.1, on the reverse strand, counting down.
ACATCATGCCGACATCAGCATCACATCATCAGAAAGGCAGTGGCCCACATCTCAGGCTGTAGAGAACAAACGCCCGACGTTTTCTGCTCGCGGCCTCGAAAAAGGCAGCCACTTGAGTTTGCGGGTACAACGCAAACTGGATCAAACTTCGCTGGAACAAGCTAACCGGGAGGGCCGCGTCAAAGGGAGGGACCGCAGTGAACCTCCTGTGCGTCGTCTCCTGCTGCCAGGCGAGCGCTATGGCGACGCTGGCCTCGGTCCAGAACACGATCACCACGTTCATTATAATATCGCAGACCGCGACCGCCTCGATGGTGCTGAACGGCGCCAGATCATCGCAAGACCCTGTCCAGGCCGCCAAGACCTACGGCGTCGTCACAGCCCGCATCGTCATAATATGGAGAGTAAGCACATCGAGATGAAGTAGAACAAGACCAGATGCCAAAACCAAGACAAGATTTGGACGCCACATGAAGCAGGAGAGCCGACAGAACGACGCTGACGGGCGGAGCAACAACTCACTCGATAAGATTTGAAGAAGAGCCGCCGCCGCCGCTCACTACGTAAGAAAGACTCATACGAGACGGGCCCAAAAGAAGAAGGGAGACGAACAAACTGCCCGTCTCCGTCGTCGCATCTCGCATTACGTTGGCATCAGAGACGGGCTTCAAGGCATGTCGCCGATCGAACTAGGTGCGAGACACGCTCAAAAGAAGCATGTCTCCTTTATTTTTGTCATAACAGACGATCTTTACGGTGTCATTGGAGACGCCGCCGGCACACGTCATCCACCAGCTTACAAGTGTGATAGATCTTACAAAACACGTCGCGAATATATTGACTATCCGAGATGCCCTGTTATGTAGCGCGTCACAGATCTATTAACTTATGTGAGACGGGTTTTATAGAAGCTTGTCTCCTTTATGTAGGTTATCCGAGACGCTCTCTGCTACAACTCGTCACAAATTGTTTACAGGCACTACTATTAGGAGCTAGTCAGGATTTGGCAGCCGTATTACCACTGTCAGCAATATACTGTTCATAAACATATGTATAGCTAAAATTATCACACGTTAAATTATAATAACCAATCAAATATTACCAAACTGTCAATCGTGATTATCCAGTATACTAATTACACAACAAAGATTGTTCATCCTGATTACAATGTAACTAATTACACATATCATAACTGTCATCATCTAATCCTATATACCATAATGAAAATTCTCTCGATCAATGACTTCATTGACGATGAGCCTTCATAGCCTCTAATGCTCCGACTGAGACATCCTAAAATTCAACTGTAATAAACACAAGAACAAATTGGTATACAATTATAATAAACACAGGAACTGTTAGTGAATGAAAAACAGAACTTACTTGTAGCATATGCAGTTGGTGAGCATCTGTAAGGAATCAGTAGAAAAATTGTTCTCATGGTAAAGGACATGGTACTGAGCCGGTGTGTTTGTCCCCTAAAAAAACAAACAATTTACAATCAATTCAACAAGAAAATAAAAAAAACTACCACTTGCTTTGGCCCAAGGCCCAACTCACGGAGGTAGCCAACCCTAGTGGGCATGGCCACGATGTCGCCGCCGCCAGCAGCACGCGCGTTCGTGCGCCTACTCCCCCCTTTTCTCTCGCTCTCTCTCTCTCTCCCTCTCTCTGCAGTGCAGCCCCACATGTCTGCAATTTCTTCTTCCTCCCCAACTGCTCCACCACATTGCGCCATTTGCGCCCGTAACTAGGGATGAAAACGGTACGGTAAATTCCCGTACCCTCTGATGTCGTTTTCGAAAAATTCTGACGCGATTACCATTTTCGATAATTTCCGAAATTTTCGATTCGATTACCGTTTTTATTGGACATTGAAATTTGGTAAACGGAACGAAAATGATTTGGGCTAATTTCTGACCGAATTGTCGGAATACTGTATTTTAATGAAAAATTTCCGAACAATAACCGAATAATTTCCGAATAGTAGGTTGGGTCTAATGGACTGACATGTAATAAGCTCAATTTTTTAAATTTTTTATTCAGACACTAGTTTGTATAAGAAGTTAACTTTAATTATATACAAATATTTATTTACTTTAAAATGTGTTTCTAAAGTGATTTCGTTTCATATTGAAATTTTTTATAAAATGAAAGTAAAAGTTGTTGTCTCATATTTTGTACTTAAGTTGTTGATGTTATAGATGAATAATATTTTGGTGTGCTGATTCCGAATAAATTCGAAACCGTTCCGATATCGACATACTTTCGATCCGATGTACCCGTTTTTGATATTTCCAAAATTTCCAATACCGTAACCGTTTCCAATGATATCGTTTCCGATCCCGTTTCCGGAAATTTTATATGAAAATGAAAATGATTTCACTATTTTTCCGTCCGTTTCCCACCGTTTTCATCCCTACCCGTAACAGCGCTGCTCGCGCTCGGACTTCGCCCAGGCAACCACCGCAATCGCCTCCTCTAGTTAAGTCCCTCTCGTGCCCCATTCTTCCTCTGGCACCCAAAACTCGAGGGTGCAACCGACGTCGCGAACTTCTCCTATGAGCATCACCGCTTTCCCCGTTGTTCTGTCCTTTCCCCTTGATTTCTCCCCAAGATAACTCCTCCTACGTGATCTCTGTGTGCTAGAACTCGTTCGGGCAAGTTTTTGACGAGGAACCTCCACCTCGACGTCCCCGTCCCTTTTTCCTCCTGATGACCCGTGGAACGTGTTCATCACGTCTCAGCGAAGCTTCTAGGTAAGATGGCAACGAACATCCACTTCGGAGATGTTGCCCCAAGGAAGACCGACGGCCTTCACCGCCCCACGCCATCGCGAGCTCCCCTGCACATCGTTCCAGGCCACGACAACCCCCGTGGTGAGTTGGCTACACCCTCCTCTTTCATTTTCCGCAAATACCTTCAGGGATTAGGAATCCTGGCCGTAGTTGGTGCTTTTCGGCGATATTTGGCGGCCGGCCATGGCGCCGCCACCGTGCTTCTCTGGGGAAGAAGGTGGACATCCCTCCTTTCCTCTCCTTAGCCGTTAGATGATGCATGGGTGGTTAGGATTAAAAGATGCATACCTGTTTGAGTAAATAAAATCATGGTCCTAGATATCGGATCCAAGGGTGTAGATTGTATCGGTAAAGGGGTATGACCCCTGGTCCAGAATGGACCATGAGCCAGCGCCCCAACTCCTTGGTCCACGGAGTCGTGGACTTGGTTCACATATTTTAGTTTAGAGGAATAAATCAGAAAAAATAAGAAATTGCAATCAGGTCCCTACATGTGTTATAAAATTATGAATAGGTTCTGGGATTTATAAACATGCCCCTAGACTTTGTTGTAATTAAGAAATATTATGTAAATAGACAAGAATAATAGTTAGGCCTTGTTATTATATTAAATCACACTTTTAGCCACTGTTTAGTTAGGAAAATTACAGAACAACACCTGGACTTTATGGAAATTAGTTTATACTTTATATTATTACTGTTTTTATAGGAAAATCCTAGTAAATAGAATTAAATTGTAGAAAAATATATTTAATGAATGGAAAAATGTTTTTAAGTGATAAAATAAATATAGAAAATATAGGGAAAATGGTTATAAATCTTTTTATACCAAAATAAATTGTAGAATTCATATAAAATATATTTTGACAATAGAAAAATTAATAAAAATGTTTTTAGCTATAAATAAATATTAAAAGTAGAGAATAAATGTGAACATAGTAGGAAAATTATTTATAATATCTTTTATGCTGAAATAAAATTTCTAAAATGCATATAAAATATATTTTGGCTATGGAAAACTCATTAAAAATATTTTTAGCTTTTAAATAAATACTAAAAATAAAAAATAAATGATAAATGTATTTTTTGGCTATGAAAAATAATAAATCACTCATAACTTCGATTTAAATCATAATCATAACATATTCAAGCATAATTGTACTTCTATTACTTGTATGGTGTATTGTTCTTGAATGTTTTTATTTTTCTTTTGGCTGTAGCTTATACGCACTCTATCTCGATCAAGAAGTGACATGAAGATATGGAGATCAAGAGTTCCACCAAGAAGAACTGAGCATCTATTTATACAAAGGCAAGTGTCCTTGACCATCTTGCACATTTTTAAGGGTTTAGTTAGTTGCATGCTAATTAATATGAATCCTAAGCAATTTCTTGTTTTACCTTATTACCTTCACTTGGGGTATGAAGGGTGGTATTTGGGATTTACTTTACGCTTAGCTATGCATAATAGATGGGTGATAAAACATTGATTACATTTATTACTTACAAATTATGATTACTATTATGATGTTGGAAAAAGATGAATTGTAGTAAGTTGGAATCTGACGGGTTGGTTGGAATGGTATGGTGCAGTACGCACGAGACCCGGGATTGGGGTTTGAACCTTGTCAGATTCTAAGGACCCGTTTATGGAGTAGCCACTAAGCTATACAGTATCGCCAGAAGACTGAGTATGGGGCAGCTTGGTCAATTAATTAGGCCTCTCCCGATTTAGTGCTGGTAATTGGATGGTGCGAGAAATTGGTTCAGCGTATCTGCCTTGGGATCCGCATGGCTTAAGAGGGGGCTTCTCCTGGCGGAGGTAAAATGGACTCTAGGAGCCAGAGCGGTGAAACCTCAGAGGGTCGGTTACTAGTCGGGAGGACCTTTGTAAAGACCTCATAGTGATCTCCTGGCCACACACCTACGAAAGTGTGTATTGTGGTTGGCCGCCACTGGCAACAGGGAGGTTTACTTAGTCCACCTGGTAATAGGGGATGAAATCACGGCTTGTGGATAAAGGATACATTCTCTGCAGAGATTGGGAAAACTGACATGACAGCCATGCTCACGGACAAGAGCGGCTTGGTGTCGAATTCATAATGAGTCAACAGTTGGAATGGTGGTTGGGAAAATGCTTGGAATTGATGTTGATATTATTATAATTACTATTACTGTTACTACGGTTGGGATTACTCCCCTAGATGTAGGTTGCTAATGAAAGCTAAGGTTAGGTTTAATGCCTAGTGTTTAAACCACTATCAGCCTTTCCTTTGATTTGGCCTTCATGTCATTTATTTTCCCACACTTGCTGAGTACCACGAGATGGTACTCACACTTGATTCGTTGTATTTTTTTTATGTTGCTCAGTGAAGAGAAGATCTAATGAGGACAGTGACAAGTGAAGACGGTACATAGGTCACGTTACTGCCAGTCAATTTGCCTGTGGTTGCCCTAAAGTTTTTCCTCTTCCGCTGCTACTTCAAAACTCTTTTGAAGGTATAATGTTGTTTGCATGCGATATAGAACTGTTTATCACTTTTTGTTGTACATGTATGCTGAAACTGATCCTGGCATACATGTATTTTGCAGCTGGTTTTATGGTTATTAAAACCGGGTGTGACAAAGTGGTATCAGAGCTATATGTTGACTCTAGGCACGTGACCTTAGTTAGTATGGACCTCTTAGACTTCACTTTGACCTCGCTCATGAAGACGAAGCTTCGACTCCACCGACAGGAATGTGAAGATCAACATAGGAGGACAATGCAAAAGAAGGAGACTCTTAGAGATTACCATACATCACTTGCTTAGGCCCCCTTTGGTTAGCAAGTGAAGCTCATGCCTTCTTCACAGCGATTTAGAACACGTTGCTTGATGTATTGCATTAGGTTAATAATAATAACAACTAAAATTATAGCATTTGTCTGTTTAAGGGGGGGTAGTCGACCCACTTGAATCTCGAGGGCGAGATTCTTTTTAAGGGGGGTGGGATTGTAACACCCAAATCAATATATATATATATATATATATATATATATATATATATATATATATATATATATATATATATATATATATATATATACATCTATAATGTTAATACATTGAAAGATTATATAATTAAAACCACATTAGAAATTTCGACCAAATTCAAAATATGAAATAGAGAAAAAAACAAAAAACATATGTACTCATATGTGATAGTATTCTTAAATTAAATAAATAATACAAATTTCATCATGAGTGTTTATGTGCTAAGAACAATAACTGAAGTTGTTTGGAAACATGTTTGAATTCAAATAAAAATGAAGAAAAGAACAAATAATGCCCTACCAGATCTTGTAACACTTGTAGTTTTTAAAAGTAAAATAAGTAATAATAATAAAGATAAAGATTATGTATTCGTGAAAATAGTGCATTTGAGTGAAAGATTTTAAGTTCAAACCCATATTAGAAATATTGGCCAATCTCAAATATGAAGATATGGGAACAAAAGTAAAAGGAGAATAAAATAATATATGGTATCATATGATAACATTATAAACCTAAACCAATGAGGCATATTTTGTCGTGAGTGATTAGGTGTGGAAAAAATATATAAATTACAATTACTAGATAAAATACATTTTAATTCAAATGAAGTATATATAAAAAAATTATAAAAACAGCCCTATCAGACCTTGTAACTATGTTTGAATTTATAATAGTATTGCTAATAAGATCCATAATTGAATACGATAAAAAAATAAGGTGTACATTTGTGTGACAACGAAATACTCTTTTAAAACAATTTCATCATGTTGCGCTTCTGTACTGTGTCACGCTTTAAACTTTTGAAGTTTTAAATTAAATTATTTAACACCTAAAGTAGAAATGGAAACAGGAATAAATTACTTACAAAAATGTAAAAGGGTAACTTGTCAATTTGTTAATACACACATCATTATATTCCTACAGTATAGAATCTCGGGGCGAGATTCCGTTTAAGGGGGGGGGGGGGTAGAATTGTAACATCCTAAAATCAATTCAACAAGAAAATAAAATAAAAACCACCACTTGCTTTGGCCCAAGCCCAACTCACAGAGGCAGCCAACCCTAGTGGGCATGGCCACGATGCTTCCGCCGCCAGCAGCACGCGCGTTCGTGCGCCTTCTCCCCCCTTCTCTCTCTCTCTCTCTCTCTCTCTCTCTCTCTCTCTGCAGTGCGGCCCCACATGTCTGCAGTTTCTTCTTCCTCCCCAACCGCTCCACCACGTTGCGCCATTTGCGCCCGTAACTGCGCCGCTCACGCTCGGACTTCGCCCAGGCAACCACCGCAATCGCCTCCTCTAGTTAAGTCCCTCTCGTGCCCCCATTCTTCCTCTGCGCACCTAAAACTCGAGGGTGCAATCGACGCCGCGACCTTCTCCTGTGAGCATCATCGCTTTCCCCGTTGTTCCGTCCTTTCCACTTGATTTATCCCCAAGATAACTCCTCCTACGTGATCTCTGTGTGCTAGAACACGTTTTGGGCAATTTTTTGACGAGGAACCTCTGTCGAGTCGCCGTCGCACCATAGGCCGACGAGGTCCAGCCGCCTCTTGCCATCACCTCGATGTCCCCGTTCCCTTTTCCTCCCAATGACCCGTGGAACGTGTTCATCACGTCTCAGCGAAGCTTATGGGTAAGATGGCGACGAACATCCACTTCGGAGATGCTACCCCAAGGAAGACCGACGGCCTTCACTGCCCCATGCCATCGCGAGCTCCCCTGCACGTCGTTCCAACCCACGACAACCCCCGTGGTGAGTTGGCCACACCCTCCTCTTTCATTTTCCACAAATACCTTCAGTGATTAGGACTCCTGGCCATAGTTGGCACTTTTCGGCGATCTTTGGCCGCCGGCCATGGTGCCGCCATCGTGCTTCTCTGGGGAAGAAGGTGGACATCCCTCCTTTCCTCTCCTTAGCCGTTAGATGATGCATGGGTGGATAGGATTAAAAGATGCATACCTATTTGAGTAAATAAAATCATGGTCCTAGATATCGGATCCAAGGTGTAGATTGTATCGGTAAAGGGGTATGACCCTGGTCCAGAATGGACCATGAGCCAGCGCCCCAACTCCTTGGTCCACGGAGCCGTGGACTTGGTTCACATATTTTAGTTTAGAGGAATAAATCAGAAAAAAAATAAGAAATTGCAATCAGGTCCCTACATGTGTTATAAATTATGAATAGGTTCTGGGATTTATAAACATGCCCCTAGCCTTTGTTGTAGTTAAGAAATATTATGTAAATAGACAAGAATAACAGTTAGGCCTTGTTATTATATTAAATCACACTTTTAGCCACTGTTTAGTTATGAAAAATTACAGAACAACACCTGGACTTTATGTAAATTAATTTATACTTTATATTTGTCGGTACCTTGGGTAACATATACCCCTTGAGATTGCAAAGATCTCAAGGAAATGTCATCTACTTGATTTGAAGACCTTCGGAGGCCCACATGTCAGAAATAACCGGACCCGCTTCCCCAATATGGTTAGTCTCAGGGTCGCCATGTGTACCATCAAACCGGAGCTACCGCCCACAAGGGGGAAGCTCCGGGCTATGTACCATAACGGCACCCCCGGACCTAACCCCAGACCGAGGGAAGCCCCAGAACTGACACGTGTCTGGTGGCACCGAACCTATCTGTTCCTCACAGCATGCCCCGGAGCTGCCACGTGTCCTACCGTCGGATCTTCAGCCTCAAACCTCCGGTAGACTCCACAACGGCTCCGGATTTTCAAAGGGGAATCAAGGACTTCAAGACCCGATTAAGTGTCATTAATACTATGTTAATGACACACGATCGGACGACCTTAATTACCAGTAACGGTGCTGTCAAAGCCCGTAACTCAGTCATTAAGGGTAATTAAGCGCATCAAATGTGTATCAATATTAGTAACCGCCGGGGCCACATGTTGGGCCAGGCCAACTTGTAACGGCCTATCCTTGCACTATAAAAGGACAGGCCGACGATACATAGGGGGGCTCTCGGATCTCTCGACTCTGATCTGATCGCGCACTCTCAACTCACATCACCTGAGTTGAGTTCATACATCCAATACAACACCAAAACACCCCGTGGAGTAGGGTATTACGCTCAGGCGGCCCGAACCACGTAAATCTTCATGTCTCCTATGTCATTTTACATTTCACCTTCTTGAATCTCCGCGCGCCCACACCGAATTTCAAACTCCATAAACACTTTTAGTAGTGTTGGGAGATCTGTCAGATCAAAACCACCGACAGCTGGCGCGCCAGGTAGGGGGCACCTGAGATTTCAAGAATGGTGAACTCAGCTGCTGAATCATCCAATGGTCATCCCGCTGTTCAAGCTGCTGGGGGCAATCCCTCCATGCAACACGTGCTCTCCTTCAGTGTCCACCACCTCCGGATGCATCCCAGGATGTAATGGAGCAGTGGAGGGCCAATGTGGAACACTTGGTTGCAGCAGCAGCCGACCGCATCAGTAACCAGGGTCCTCCTCCTTCAGGACGGGCCCCGTCTCAGCGAAGGACCTTGTCTGGCAGACTTGGTCCGCATGTTTGCAACAACAGGAGACATGCTGCGTCACAGCAAGTGACGTCGTTGCCCTCTGGGGTGCGACGCACTCACACGGTATCAAGGCTTTCAACTCATGACCTCCGGGTAGAGCTTGATCACCGATACCGTCAACAAGACGGTCGAGTCCATATCGAGTGTGCTCGTGAAAGACAAGAAGCTCAGGACATTCCTGCTCCTGAAGGAGTAGGAGGAGGCTGTTTAGCCCTGACCATGCATCTGTGTATGGTCAGGTTGCCACAGAAATTCCGGCCTCACCTGCCGGAGAAGTGTGTCTTCGGGGTTAGCTCCGGAAAACTTCTTGGTTTCCTGGTAAATCACTGGGGCATAGAGGCTAATCCGGCGAAGATCAAAGCCATTGAAGACATGCGACCACCAGCCCACATCAAGGATGTCCAAAAGCTGACTGGATGTCTAGCAGCCCTCAGCCGGTTCATTTCAAGACTGGCAGAACGGGCACTTCCCTTCTTCAAGTTATTGAGGAAGTCCGGACCATTCCAATGGTCTGAAGAAGCAGAAAAGGCATTCCAGGAGCTAAAACAGCTCCTCACCACCCTACCAACTCTGGTAGCTCCGAACCCTGGTGAGCCTTTGCTGCTTTACATTTCAGCAACTGATGAAGTCGTTAGTATGGTCCTGGTTGCGGAGAGACTAGAACCATCCCATGCTCAGGAATCCAGACCCTCCCGAGAGGGTCCGGAGGTTTCTGAAAGCGAGTCTAGGTCCCAGTTCCCAGACTTAAGTCCACAAGAAGTTACTTCAGAAGACCCAGACCCCTCTGGGAGGGTCCAGGTCGCTTCTGAAGAAGCTCCGGGTCCTTCCAGCAAGGACCCGGAGGTCCCCGAAGAAGGTCCGGATCCCTCTGGGAGGATTTGGGTCAGTGAAGAGGAAGCTCCGGGCCCCTCCAGGAGGGTCCGAACCATCCAGCGCCCAATGTACTTCATCAGTGAAGTACTTCATGACGCCAAGACTCGATACCTAGAGGTGCATAAGCTGCTCTATGCAGTTCTTATCGCCTCCAGGAAGCTTCGCCATTACTTCCAAGCTCACAAGATTTCAGTGGTGACTTCTTACCCACTTCGAGCAATCTTGCATAATCCCAATTCAAATGGGAATATTGCAAAGTGGGCAGCGGAATTGGCCGAATTCGATCTCGAATTCATTCCAAGACAAGCAATCAAGAGTCAAGCATTGGTAGATTTTGTGGCGGAATGGACTCCCTCTCCATCAAACCCTGGGGGCCCCAGTGAGCAGAAGCCAGAACACAAGGCTCCGGTCTTCATCGAGCCCCACTGGACCCTCTACTTCGACGGCTCCATGCAAAAGCAGGGGGCCGGAGCTGGAATCCTTCTCCTCGCAACAACCGGGGAGAAGGTAAAATACATGGTACACCTTGACTTCAAGGTGACCAACAACATGGCGGAGTATGAAGCACTCATCTACGGACTAAAGGTGGCACTGTCATACGGTGTTAAGCAGCTGCTGGTCAAGGGAGATTCACAGCTCATCATTAAACAGGTGAAGGGTGAATGCTCCTGCAACAATCTCCAGCTAGCTGCTTACCTCCTTGAAGTCCAGAGGCTTCAGAAGGACTTTGAAGTCCTAGACCTCCACCACGTCCAGCGTGTCCACAACGCTGAAGCCGACGAACTCTCGACGAAAGCGTCAACCGGAGCTCCAGCTCCTGACGTAACTTTTGTCCGGAGGTTGTCAAAACCCACAGCTCAGCCTGCCGAACTGAGCGAAGGGGGCGAGATCAGCATCCTAAAGCTGACGGTCCCGATGGCCCTGTTACCATGGCAGCCATCAAGGGTCGTAGGTGCTGCCGGAAGCTCCGAGCAACCCAGCACGCAAGACTCAAATGATCAAGTTAGCTCTGATGCATGGATCTTGGAGATCCGGAGCTACTTGAAAGACAACATCCTTCCTGACGATGATGTATCCGTTGACCGGATAGTCAGATTGTCTAAAAGATACACGTTGGTAGAAGGGGATCTCTACTGGCGCAGTGCCAACGGCGTCCTAATGCGGTGCATCACAAGGGAAGAAGGATGCGAGCTCCTCGTAGAAATCCATGGAGGCGAGTGTGGGAACCACGCGTCTTCCCGCACGCTGGTTAGTAAAGCCTTCCGGCATGGCTTCTACTGGCCTACAGCACTCCAGGATGCAACTGAGCTGGTGAAGAAATGCGAAGCATGCCAATTTCATGCAAAGCAAATTCACACACAGACTCAGCCTCTACAAATGATACCTCCTACATGGCCCTTCGCCGTGTGGGGGATGTACATCTTGGGACCTTTCCCAAGAGCCATCGGAGGTTACAAGTTCCTGTATGTCGCCATTGACAAGTTCACCAAGTGGCCGGAAGCAACTCCATTTGTGACAATAAACAAGCAATCCGCTATCAACTTTTTGCAGTCCATTGTATGCAGATTTGGAGTCCAAAAAAAAATCATTACTGATAATGGGACTCAATTCACAAGCTCTGCATTTCAAGGATATTGAGAAGACCTCGGCATTCAAGTTTGCTACGCCTCCATAGCTCACCCAGCAAGCAATGGCCAGGCCGAGAGAGCAAATGCTGAAATCCTGAAAGGACTCAAAATGCGCACCTATGAGCGCTTGAAAAAACATGGAGCCAACTGGATTGAAGAGCTTCCGCCCACTCTATGGGCCAACAGGACAACTCCAAACCGGTCAACTGGAGAGACACCCTTCTTCCTGGTGTACGGAGCTGAAGCAATCCTTCCTCCGGAAATCACCTTGGGGTCACTCCGGGTCCGGACCTTCGACGAAGCCACGCAGGACCAGCTCCGGCGTGAAGACCTAGACCTCCTTGAGGAGGGAAGGTGCCAAGCAGCTGTTCGGAATGCCCGATACCGCCAAGCCCTTCGGCGCTATCATCAGCAGCATGTACACAACCGATAGCTCGAGGAAGGCGATCTGGTGCTACGGAGAATACAATCTAGAGAAGGGTTAAACAAACTCTCCCCCAGCTGGGAGGGACCCTTCCGAGTGATTAAAGTATCCCGTCCCAGAAGCGTTCGCTTGGCTACTGAGGATGGGACACCTCTCCCAAATCCTTGGAATATTGAGCACCTCCGTAAGTTCTACACTTAATATCACGGAGGTGAGTCTGTAGTAACTTGAAGTGTATGTTATAGAATCATTGTACAGAGTCGGGTAGTTCCTCCGGGAGAACAGCCGGACCTTTCCCGGAAGGTCTGCAAAGTTCATGCAACACTTGTCACAGTCTCAGGACTAAAAGTGTGGCTAGCTACCCTGGGTCAAACGAGAAATGAAACATGCTTAGCCTGGTTCCGTACCCTAAGAGTGTACTTGTTTCCCCTGTACCCCGAACCTATAACGAAAGACATCTTCATATGAAACATACTCCACGTGCATTTATTTTGTACAGGCTCAACATTTTTTATTTTTCTCTTTCTTGTCTATAACAAAGTTGTGCAATTCTTAAGAAATTTTAGTTCAACCGGTTCATGTACAATTCGAGCTGTATTGTCAATTCTTTTGGATTCAAATATTGTTCATGGCCCACTCGCCTGAATGCCGCCAAGCCAATCTAGGGCTGGAGTGTGCTATCGACTTAGCCTGGTCAAGCACCCTAAGTACGCCACTCTACCTACACCCCGGCAGGCCGAAGTAAGACGGGTCCAAGTACAATTGGATCTGGAAGAAAGAAGGCAACGCATTCGGTTGTATTCAGAATTGTGTTTGACCTAAAACTTTCTTGGGAATCGTAAGCCATGACGAAGTTATAGGCAAGGAGCGAATTTTACTATTTTTCTTGGCTTCAGTGTGCAGGAAAAATAAAGAATCCACATAGATGGAGAAAAGCCGGAGCTAACAAAGCTCCGACTCCCCCTAGGCGGCTTGTGATCGATGTTAAACATTGAAAACGAGCATTACCGGAGCAACCAAGCTCCGACAAAGCTAGGGGGGCCAGCTATCAACGCAGAATAAAAGATGGTGAGAAGACCCCACAAGCGGAGTCTGCTGCCGACAAGCTATGCGTTGGCAAAGGTCACTGCCGGAGCTACTAAGCTCCGACACCCCGGAGGGTTAACTATCGATGCTCTACGCGTTGATAGGGACTATTGCCGGAGCTACTAAGTTCTGACGGTAGTCAATGCCGGAGCTTCTGAGCTCCAACAACCTCAGGGGGCCTTCACTATCGAAGACTTCGGACCTACACTCTACAAGTTCGAAGCAAACGAGTCTTCAACAAAACACAATATCCTCTTGGTATATGTTCACAATCAAATTGTGTACATCTACCAAGGGGCCAAGTGAAGAAAGAAGTGTGGAAGACAAAAAATGAAATTCATTAACAAATTGTGGATTTCATTCATCTGGAGACAAGGGATTACAAAAGTGGGGAAGAAAAAAAGAGAATACAAGTGGGAGCTATAGAGATGGTCCTAGACCCTATGGAAGAACTGGGCGACCTTCTGAGCAACCTCTGACACGTTGGCTCGGGTGGCTTCACCTTCTCCTTCGACAGGACCTTCAAGCATCGGGTCCAGAGGAAATTGGGGATCCCGGCTGGTGTAGCACGTCAGCACATACTCTGTGACGTTCTTCGACAGGGACTGCCCCTCAACCTCCAACTGGTCCGCGATGACATCACCCACCTTGGAGAGTTTGCCACCCACCGAGCTCAACGCTTGCAACGCCAGGTCCCGCTCCGGCTCCGGATCATCCGGACGCACGGGACTGAAGCCCATTGGTGTTAGCGCGTCATTGGATTTGCTCAGGAACTCCCAAATCTGTAGGGAGTCCGCAGTCCTCAAGCCCTTCAGTTCCTCCAAGGATCTTTTGGCCGCCGCCAGTTCAGAATTCTCACGAGCAAGGCGCTCAACCTCTTTGGCATTTTGCTGAATCTTTTTAGCAACCTGTTTCTCGAGTTTTCTGAGCTCCTCCTCCCAGAGGTGGATTTTGTTCCGGCGGTCGATCAGGTCCTTCTCCCGGCCCCTAACTTTCTTCTCCCTGGCAGCGATGGCACACTCTTGCTTGTAGAGTTCCTTCCCTCGCACCCAGGCCTTCTCCTCCTCCTCAACGCGACGCTCCTCCAATTTCTTGGTGCGTTCCTCGAGGCCCTTGTCAGCCAGAGCCACCTTTTCGGCGAGCTCCTCCTCCCTCTTCAAGACATCATCCCGCAGCTCTAGGAGTTTTTGCTCTTCGTCTTCGAGCTTCTTCTCCCTCTCCTCAAGTGCCTCCCGGCGCTTGATGAGGGTAGTGTTAATGGCTTCAAGCCTTTCTTGGCGATCATCAGCCGCACTATTAGCTGCCTTGGTCTGCTCATAAATGGCCTAGGATTGAGCGTCGAGGGCACGAGTCAAGCTCTCCTTATCATCCAATAATTTGCCCCAGTATTCTAGGCGGACCTTCTCCTGTTTGATCCACTCCTTGTCGTCTGCCAGCCTCGACCGCGCCAGCTTGGTCTCGAAGTAGAACCGATTACGCCACCGCCTAAGGGTTTGATGCTCCTCTTCAAAAGCTTTGTTGTCGTGGTAGAACGCCAGCTGGACTTGACGCAGACTGGAGCAAGCGTTGTCAATGGACAACGACAGGGAAATAGGGTCTGGACCTGCTGGGGTCTCCTCCGCTGGTTCTAGCGGGTTCCGCTTACAAAAATTGGGTCCCACTCCACAAGAGTGGTCCCCTGAGCCTCCAAAGCACTAGGGACGTCCTCTGGGATAGCCTCAGTCGCCACCGAGGAGGGTCCCGCAGAAGAAGTTCTGACCTCCGGAAGTGGTTCCGAAGGCCCTGCCGCCAGGTCTTCATTTGCCCCCTCAGGCAGGGGGCCAACGACTTCATCAGGGCACCCTGACTCAGCAGCAGGCACCTCCGCCGTCATCACTTCCGGAGCAGGGGCTACTTCTAGCCCCGGCCTGGGCTCCTCCTCCGCTGGTGGCTCGGGTGTTGGCACCTCGACCATCATAGGTTCGAGTGCTGATGCCTCCGCAACAACCGGCCCTGAGTCCGGAGCTTCAACCTCAACCGGTTCAAGCACCGTAAGGTCTTCAACTGCAACTGGCTCTGCAGCCGGAGCTTCAGTGGCAACCGGCTCTGAGGCCGGAGCTTCGGAGGTAGCCGACTCAACTGCCGGGACTTCCTCAACATCCGGCTCGCTCGCCGGGACTTCAATAACCTCCGGCTCAACCGCCAGGGCTTCGACAATTTCCGGCTCTGGGGCCGGAATCACTGCTTCCTCCGGCTCAGCTGCTGAAGCTTCCAATTGCTCAGCATAAAGTTCTGGGGCTTCAACCTCCAGGGCAGGTGCCGCTGGCGCTTCTTCTCTCCCGTGGTCTAGCGCTACCACGGGAGTCTCGGGGGATGCGTCGAGGTCCATGACCACGACAGCTGGCGCCGGAGCTGCCGCAGCTTCAGCCACCACTTGGGGCGACACTGGGACAGGAGCAGAAGCCTTCGCCCTCACAACTTCAGCTGTTGTGGCTGAGGGCAGAGCCTCACTCCTCTTCTTGGGGACACTGCAGATGATGGATGAAGAAACTTAAAAAACAGTTACTACAACAAAACAACTGTTTGAGGTAAAGATTAAAAATTACCTCGGAAGGCTTCCGCACCAGCTTGCACGGAATCTCTTTCTCGAGCGTTTTGGACTGACCATGGCCGCCGCCGGCGTGGTATCTCTGGAAGGCCCCCCAGAACTTGTTGCAGCTGTGGGCATTTCCTTAGTCGAGGCCCCCCTCGACCGGGAAGGACCTTCGGACCCAGAGACCTCAGCTGGCCCTGGTACTGGAGGCACATGCCCGGAGCTAGCACTCCGGGAAGACACTGCTGCAGATGTAGTCGCCACAGTTGTAGAAGACCTCCCCCTCCGGGGAGAAGGAGCTGATGCAGAGGGTGCAGGCCTGACGGACCTTCCGTCGACATGCTTTAGCTTCCTCTTCCGGCTCGAGGGTTCGGCCGCCGGCTCCTTGCCCTTGCCGACGACTTCGGTCCTTGGCTTCGGGACAGGGTTGGAGCCACCTTCAGAATCCCCAGGGATCACCACCCTGGAAGTCGATCGTCTCTCGACGACACCGAGGTCGTCAAGCACCGGCATCGTCCGCCGGAGCTCCCTGTTGAACTGTACTTCCATGTTCAGGGGGAGGAAAGCTGGTGGCGGGGTCAAGTCGCCACCCGCGACGTCGATGCCGTGCTGGAACTTCTTGAGATGAAACTCCAAGGTCGACCCCTCCATGTTGGACTTCAGCCCGGTCTTGACCCGGTCATTGTCCATCACACTATTGAGGCCCCAAGCGAGTTTTTCTCTCCTCTTCAGCGGTGCCCACCTGTTGACCAGGAAATTGCAAAATACCGCCTGAGGAGTTAATCCTCCCTCCACACATTTCGGATCCTGGTCAGAGCAGGGTTGAAGGCATCCGACAGCATTAGAGCTTCACTCCAGACTGCAGTGTCGATGTTGGGGAGGCCTTCGGGCAGCTCCAGCTTCTCGTGCTCCTCCACCCGGATGATTATCCAGTCTTTCTTCCAATTCTCCCACTTTCCACAGGGAAACAACCGAATGTACTTGAATGGGCACTTCTTGCGCTTCACAAAGTAGTATAAGCCAAGGTACTCATCACCTCTTCCGGTGGTATGGACGGTGAAGAAGGTCCGGAAAAGCTCAATGCAGGGGGGGATGCCCACCCACATTTCACAGAAGTGGACAAAGACAGACACTAGAAGAATGGAGTGGGGGCCAAGGTGGTATAGCTGCAGACCATAGAAGTCTAGCAGCATCAAGAAAAAGGAGAAAAAAGGTGGGATCAACCCCATCATGGCGTACGCAGAAAAGTACACCATCTCGCTGGCGTGCTCCTTCTCGAATGGGAGCTCTCCCCCGGCGCGGACCAGGTGGTTGAAGAAGTCCGGGGACCACCCCATGAGGGCCCGAACCTTCTTCAGGTCACTTTCAGTCTTCAAGCGGCTCTTGCGGAGACCCAACTCCATCGTAGCACAGCGAGGCAAGGGAGGAAAAGCAAGCACAAGTTTGGGAGTTCAAGCGCAAGTTCAGATGAGAGGCGTAAAGAACCCCAGACGGTGCGCGCTTTCCTTCTTGAGTAAGCCCCCACAACGCTTGGATGGAAACCGCAGGGAAGCCAAAGATACTATTCAAAAATTTCACCCTGCCGATGACAAGAGGGCCCGGGACCACCCCGACGATCAAGTCGAGGTTCTTACCTAGGCGAACGGTTGTCGTCATGAAAGGCGGGAAGCCCGAAGGCGGCGGCCTGACAAGGCGCGCAGAACCGATACAATTTTCGTATCGGGAACCGCCGACCTTCAATTGCGTGAGATCAGCACGCCAAATATCTCATTTGCCACACCCGGGATGTGCCACACGGCGAGGATTTAACTCCAAAACTATCGCCAACGGCACATCTGAAGACCTTTGAGGACTCGGCTCAAAAGTCGAAGGATGGACCCACCTCCGGCGGAATGACTTCACCCAAGGGGTCTTCCCCAGAGGTGGGCCCAGGGGGCCACTGTCGGTACCTTGGGTACCATATACCCCTTGAGATTGCAAAGATCTCAAGGAAATGTCATCTACATGATTTGAAGTCTTTCGGAGGCTCACATGTCAGACATAACCGGACCCGCTTCCCCAATATGGTTAGTCTGAGGGTCACCACGTGTACCATCAAACCGGAGCTACCGCCCACAAGGGGGAAGCTCCGGGCTATGTACCATAACGGCACCCCCGGAACTAACCCCAAACCGAGGAAAGCCCCGGAACTGACACGTGTCTGGTGGCACCGGACCTATCTGTTCCTCACAGCATGCTCCGGAGCTGCCACGTGTCCTACCGTAAGATCTTCAGCCTCAAACCTCCGATAGACTCCACAACGGCTCCGGATTTTCAAAGGGGAATCAAGGACTTCAAGACCTGATTAAGTGTCATTAATACTATGTTAATGACACACGATCGGACGACCTTAATTACCAGTAACGGTGCTATCAAAGCCCGTAACTCGGTCATTAAGGGTAATTAAGCACATCAAATGTGTATCAATATTAGTAACCGCCGGGGCCACATGTCGTGCCAGGCCAACTTGTAACGACCTGTCCTTGCACTATAAAAGGACAGGCCGACGATACATAGGGGGGCTCTCGGATCTCTCGGCTCTGATCTGATCGCGCACTCCCAACTCACGTCACCTGAGTTGAGTTCATACATCCAATACAACACCAACACACCCCGTGTAGTAGGGTATTATGCTCAGGCGGCCTGAACCACGTAAATCTTCGTGTCTCCTGTGTCATTTTGCATTTCACCTTCTTGAATCTCCACGCGCCCACACCGAATTTCAAACTCCGTAAACACTTTTAGTAGTGTTGGGAGATCTGCCGGATCAAAACCACCGACAATATTATTACTGTTTTTATAGGAAAATACCAGTAAATAGAATTAAATTGTAGAAAAATATATTTAATGCATGGAAAAATGCTTTTAAGTGATAAAATAAATATAGAAAATATAGGGAAAATGGTTATAAATCTTTTTATGCTAAAATAAATTGTAAAATTCATATAAAATATATTTTGACAATAGAAAAATTAATAAAAATGTTTTTAGCTATAAATAAATATTAAAAGTAGAGAATAAATGTGAAAATAGTAGGAAAATTATTTATAATATCTTTTATGCTGAAATAAAATTTCTAAAATGCATACAAAATATATTTTGACTATGGGAAACTCATAAAAAATATTATTAGCTTTTATACAAATACTAAAAATGGAAAATAAATGATAAATGTATTTTTTGGCTATGAAAAATAATAAATCACTCATAACTTCGATTTAAATCATAATCATAACATATTCAAGCATAATTGTATTTCTATTACTTGTATGGTGTATTGTTCTTGAATGTTTTTATTTTTCTTTTGGCGGTAGCTTATACGCACTCTATCTCGATCAAGAAGTGACATGAAGATATGGAGATCAAGAGTTCCACCAAGAACAACTGAGCAACTATTTATACAAAGGAAAGTGTCCTTGACCATCTTGCACCTTTTTAAGGGTTTAGTTAGTTGCATGCTAATTAATATGAATCCTAAGCAATTTCTTGTTATACCTTATTACCTTGTCGCTTGTGGTATGAAGGGTGTTATTTGGGATTTACTTTACGCTTAGCTATGCATAATAGATGGGTGGTAAAACATTGATTACATTTATTACTTACAAATTATGATTATTATTATGATGTTGGAAAAAGATGAATTGTGGTAAGTAGGAATCTGGCAGGTTGGTTGGAATGGTATGGTGCAGTACGCACGAGACCCGAGATTGGGGTTTGAACCTTGCCGGATTCTAAGGACCGGTTTATAGAGTAGCCACTAAGCTATACAGTATCGCCAGAAGACTGAGTATGGGGCATCTTGGTCAATTAATTAGGCTTCTCCCGGTTTAGTGCTGGTAATTAGATGGTGCAGGAAATTTGTTCAACGTATCTGCCTTGGGATCCACATGGATCAAGAGGGGGCTTCTTCTGGCGGAGGTAAAATGGACTCTAGGAGCCGGAGCGGTGAAACCTCAGAGGGCCGGTTACTAGTCGGGAGGACCTTTGTAAAGACCTCGTAGTGATCTCCTGGCCACACACCTACGAAAGTGTGTATTGTGGTTGGCCGCCACTGGCAACACAGAGGTTTACTTAGTCCACCTGGCAACAGGGGATGCAATCATGGCTTGTGGCTAAAGGATACATTCTCTTCAGAGATTGGGAAAACTGTCATGACAGTCGTGCACACGGACAAGAGCGGCTTGGTGTCGAATTCATAATTAGTCAATGGTTGGAATGGTGGTTGGGATAATGCTTGGAATTGATGTTGATATTATTATAATTACTATTACTGTTATTACGATTGGGATTACTCCCCTAGATGTAGGTGCTAATGAAAGCTAAGGTTAGGTTTAATGCTTAGTGCTTAAACCGCTATCAGTCTTTCCTTTGATTTGGCCTTCATGTCATTTATTTTCCCAAACTTGTTGAGTACCACGAGATGGTACTCACACTTGCTTCATTGTATTTTTTTTATGTTGCTCAGTGAAGAGAAGATCTAATGAGGACAGTGACAAGTGAAGACGGTACATAGGTCACGTTGCTGCCAATCAATTTGCCTGTGGTTGCCCTAAAGTTTTTCCTCTTCCGCTGCTACTTCAAAACTCTTTTGAAGGTATAATGTTGTTTGCATGCGATATATAACTGTTTATCACTTTTTGTCGTACATGTATGGTGAAACTGATCCTGGCATACATGTATTTTGTAGCTGGTTTTATGGTTAATAAAACCAGGTGTGACACAGGGGATGTGGCGGCGTGCTCCGGGATGAGCTGGCGGAGGCACCGGAGTGGCAGTTCCTCAACTCTCTGATGACAGCAGGCCGTCGTGCTTTGGGGACAGGGAGAACATTTCCACTTATGTGAAGGTGGTGGCGTGCTCATGCCGATTATTGAGGTTGGGGTCGAGACGGCGGCATGCTCCGGGGACACGGGACGAGGCGGCATGCTCCAGCGTGCTCAACTCTGTAATGATGAAGGTCGGGGTTGACGGCGGGGTAGGGGTCGACGCCGGCAGCGCGACAATGATGAAGAGCGAGTTGAGAAAGAGGGACGACAGCGGCGTGCTTCGGGGACAGGGGACGAGGCAGCATGTTCCAGCATGCTCAACTCTCTGATGACGCGAATGTCGGGGTCGACGGCATGCTCAGGATCTGAGGTTTATAGGTCGAGAGAGCGCATGATAGCTAAATTTTTTTGCCAAATGTTAGGAGAGAGCGCGCGATGGACAAAAATTTTCAGCGTAAATCGGAGACGCGCTAGTGTAAGGCGCGTCTCTCATTATTTTGTGATCCTAGACACACCGCAATGTCCTAGATGCGCCACAGTGTGCTGAAGCCGGCCAGGAACAACATCCAGGACATTACGACGTGTTCAACTGGCAACTGTACGCAATGCCTTATATGATCATTGCATTGCGCTCAACTTTCCGAGGTGGGACAAAAGATCTTCGACGTAAATCGGAGACAAGCCAATGAAAGGTGCGTCTCGCATTATTTTGTGGCCCCAGAAACGCTAGAGTGTCCTAGATGCACCACGGTGTGCTGAAGCTAGAACAACATCAAGGATATTCCAACATTTCCAACTGGTAACTGTGTGTAATGCCTTATACAATAGTTGCAACCTGCTCAGCTTTACGAGGTGAGACAAAAGATCTTCAGAACAAATCAGAGACGAGCCCGTGTAAGGCTTGTCTCCCTTTTGCCAAATATCAGGTATCTGAGACACACCTTTTTAAAGTTCGTCTCTCATGCACTCTTCACACTGCCACTCACACGACATCGTGAACCATTGCAGAGATAAACAAACATAATGACATTACAATTCACGGATTAATTGGAATTCAGGGATAAACAAACACACTGACATTGCAATTCAGATATAATTTTCAACTCAATGAATTTCATAGTTCATACATTGCGTTCCCTCTAAACTAATTTTGAATCTAAATTTATTCCTAAAGCTCCCATTGATCAATCTAAACTTCACCGTCCAACTTGCTCCCGAACACATCTCTTATATTGCCCTGGATACTGAAAATATTGACATTCTTTAAATTGAAAAATGTTGAAGGAGGAATGAATAACCTACGTTGGTCACTAACACAAAGTGTTTAACCTTGATAAGTAGATTATAGCAATCATTTTCAACATCAGGCGCATTTGGCTGATGCAGCAAACGCTGAACTTCAAGTAGTATAGTTTTGATTGTAAAACCAGTGCACCACCCCTATGAAATATCAATTTAAGCAACATAAGAAATCAGTTCAAATAAGTTCGACAATAATTACTAATTACATGATCAAAATAGGTCTATCTTACAGTCTCTTGATCAAGAATCCCAATGCAGAGTACTCCTAAACGATGGACATTTGGGTGGAAGAAACCACTTGGAAAGGTGCATCTTGGAGGCAACAATGGATAGTCCTCTAAGGAGATTGTCAGGGGGTAGTAACCACCTTCCCAGTCAATCTACAAAGGAACTTCATTAATTGGAGGATGATGGTTAAACTCATATTGTGCTTGTTCTTCATGACTTACCCCTTCTTTACTGGGGACAAATGCATTGCAACCTCAATAAATCTCTCGATTTAGACTTTGCAGAGAAACCCTACGCAGAAGGAAAAACAATACTAAAGTTAAGTTCATTAGTCCATTGCAGATCTACATATATACAACTATACGACTGGTGTGCCATATGTACATACATGGAGATGATTCTTGCGCCATGCCAAGCGCTCCTCC
This sequence comes from Tuctoria greenei, assembly GCA_036927565.1. Taxonomy (NCBI): domain Eukaryota; kingdom Viridiplantae; phylum Streptophyta; class Magnoliopsida; order Poales; family Poaceae; genus Tuctoria; species Tuctoria greenei. The sequence continues at coordinate 25,625,827 of JAYESD010000011.1, read as the reverse complement.
TTCAGTTGGCTACGCGCCAAGCAGATACCAACCATGAACAGTGATGACAACGAGGAGGACGGTGATGACGAAGACGAGGACGACGACGACGACGACAACGGCGATGGCGAACAGAGGAGGCGATCGCACTGGAGTTGGTCGATTAGTAATAAAGGAGCACCGGAGGCAAAGAAGAGACGAGAGAGATAAATGCGAGACGCGCTATAACAAATAAAGATGCGCGACACAAGGTCTGCGGAAAACTTAATTTCGGCGGCGTGGTGCAGAGACGCGTGCGATGTTCGTGCGCGACCTTTCATTTCCCCGAGGTGTTATCGATGTGTTCCATCGTTCCATCGATGTGCGAGAAACAAACCGCTCCCTCGACGACTCCGCGCATACCTTATTTAAGATGTGTCATTACCAGTGAGTTCTCCACAAGTGTGTTGCTCACTTTGAATCCTCTTCTTTTATTCGTATTCTCTGCCCCGACGACCCACCACCACCATGGCCGACCTTCCGCCGCCAAGCCCTTCGAGGGAGCCATCGTGCAAGAAACTGTGCTGCAGCTCCCCCAAGAGGTTCAATGCCGAGCAGCGCCTCCTTATGGCGCAAGAGGCGTATAACAATACGTCTCGCACCATGAGTTGCTTAGGTCTGGGTACCCTTCCCCAGTTTACTGGAATGGGTACCATAGGCCACTACCTATTCACCCTCACGGGGGTAGCCGATCGTCTCGACATTCTGTTCGAGACGATGGCCCAGGTGCTTAGCCCCGAGGGCCGCAGAAACCTGGTGGAGGTGACGGAGATCAACCTCGTTCACGGGGTTGCACCGCCGGTGCAGCCGGCGCAACTGGAGCAGCCGACCTTGGCTCCTGTTACACCGGTGCCGAAGTCACCGCCGGAGGATGAGGAGGAGGAGGAGGAAGAGGAGGAGGAGTAGGAGTACGAGTAAGATTTAGTTTTTCTTTGTTGTTTTTAGTTGCTTCTATTTTGTAAATATTGTTAATGAATAAAATCTATATTTGTTCATCTATGTGATTGAATATTATCTTGTGTGTTCTTCAACTGTGTGAACGAGTGAATGTGTAGTGTGTTCCTTGTGTTCCTCAGGTATCATAAGTAACGATTTGATTATATTGGGGACAAGAGAATGATTTAGTTGTTAAGTGAGATGTGTGATATCAACAGTGAACCGAAGCAAAATGGAGAAAATCACGAAGCTAAAGGTGATGTGTGAAATCGGAGACGCGCTTTCCTTTAGAGAACGTCTCTCTTTTTGCAGAGGAGAGGGAGACATCACTCATTGAAGATGCGCTTCGTAGCGAAGCTCGTCTCCATTTTGTGTTACAACTTTGTTCCGCCCAGACAACCCACTATAGCCAACGTTCCGCCGCCAAGCCACCGAGAGAGCCACCCTGCAAGAAATAGCGTTGTCGCTCCCCCGAGAGGCTCAACAAAGAGCTGCTCGAGATGCTGTTTGATAGGCTGTTCGACTGGTTCTAAAGGCTGCTCGAGACGATAGCCGAGGTGCTTGGTGCCGAGGGCCGCAATATCCTAGCAGCGGCGATGACAAGGAACCTCGGTTGCGAGGTTCCTTCGTCGAGTCTGGACCAGCCGGCGCAAGCGGCAGAGCAGCCGGCGGAGCAGCCGGAGCAACCGGAGCAACCGACAGAGCAGTCAAAGGAGGAGGAGGGGAATGAGGAGTAGGATTTAGGTTTTATTTTGTTGTTTTTTAGTTGATGTTTTTCTTTTCTTGTATATTATACTTCTTTCTTATGTTTTGTAATATATTTATTATCTGTGATCAATTGTGTGAATGACTGAATGTGTTATCTGTGTTCATCTGTGTGATGAATATTTTATGTGTTCAATTGTGAATGAATGTGGTCATCGTTCAGAGTCATGTTCATGTATGTTTGTAAGCGAAGACAAAGGATACGTGCTTTCAGTAAAGGACGTCTCATTTCACTCGCTTATAGGAGACGTGCTGTGCTAGAAGTGCGTTTCCCATTTGTCCAAAGAGTAGGCCCGTCTCAGATCCATACTTAACTGAGACGGGCTGTAATGTAACGTGTCTCCTTGAACGTTCAGCCGAGCCATATCTGATCCTCGCTGAAGTGGGCTCGTCTCGCTTAAGCTTATGAGAGACGACCGCCTTTGAGCGCGTCACCCATCTTTGTCTCCTATTTGAGTTTCTTACGTAGTGGCTAGAAAAAAAATAACCTAGCTCTTATACCATATTATGAATATAGGATCTTGTATTATTGAGAAGGTCGGAAGGCCTCTATAAATAGATGTACAAGGATTACAAATATATAAATAATTCCCTAATACATCATCTAATATAATATTACTATTATATCTCTAACATCCTCCTTCAAATTCAAGGTGCGTCAAGAACATTGAGTTTGGAGAGATAAAAATAATGTTGAGAGCCACAAAGATGACCCAAATAGTAGTGCCACTGAGCAAACGTTGAAGTAGACGAAGCAACAAAGCTGAAGCCGACTAAACACAAATACAAGTCCATTATTCATAAAAAAAAATCATGCTCTGATACCATGTTATGAATAATAAACTTATATTATTGAGGAGACCGGATACCTTTATAAATAGATGTATAAAATGATAAATATCCAAATAAATCTCTAATACATCATCTAATATAATATTACTATTATATCTCTAACACTAGTAGTGGGACACTACCGTGAGATGCGACTAGTAGATGAGGCGACATCATTGACTGCACTTGGACAGTTGACAGAGATCAGAAAGAACATCGCAGATTTACAACGGTGAAGGCATCAGACTGATCACGCAGACCGCGGTGCTGGAATGAGAGCGGCTTCACTGCACGTGAAACTCATACTTTGAGATTCTTTTGCTCCAAAATATTTATTTTTGACTCGTCGAGAAATCTGTTCCGCATTTTTCTATCTTGGATTATTATATTTTCTGGGACCCCTTTTTTATACTTTGATCTAGGGGTGAAAGTGGAAACGGTCCAAAGATTCGAATTGAGCTAGCTGGCTGGAAATGATGTCCACAACTTGTTTCACATCTTGGTGGTCATGGCTCCGATCGCAGCCTATGAATGCTGACAGAAGATGAAACAACTGTTCCGCGACCATCGCGTGTGTGGAGAGTCAAGTTTGTAATCCTTGGCGCAAGATGATTATTCTGGACTGGATCACTGTCCCCTGCAGACGGTTGATCTACATCTGCGCTCCACGGCTCATCTCTTGCTGACTTGCTGTCACGGTCTCACGGCACAACAGTTGCAAGTCCCGCATAGCCGTCCCGCCATGGGCTGTGGCGGACACAATTTTACTTTGTGTGTCGCTCATCATGTGTTGGGAAGTCCTAGATGAGGAGGAACAAAGAATACCAGCGATCACAACAGGTCCGATGCTACTCCGAGAACATATCGCATTGAGACACGGTAACGTGTACTTACATAAGTGCTCAAAAAATTGTCACGTTTTAGTTCATTTTTAAACTAAAGCGTGACACATTTTTAGAAACGGATGTAGTATGTATTTTTTTAGTCGGAAACCTCATTCATATGGAACAGAGATCCATCTGTTACAGGAAACTAACTAGCAATCCGCACATTCTACTTTTCTAATCTAAACGATATGTTAGACAGCCCCTACATTCCCCATGAGGTTTACCGTACTTAGGTCACCGAAAGACATAAAGTTCCAATTACCAGTAACTATCAGTTTTTTCTCTCGCTGTTGCTGTATCTCTCTCAGGATCCTTGCCTTGGTAAGAGTTCACGTTTTCATGCTTTGTTCTCGTCGTCACCATCCCCCCTTGTTGTTGGTAACAGCAAGATCCTTCCCTGGTCTCTCATTACTTTAATTGCCGTCTTCATCATAGATTCATCACCATCGCCAATAAAGTGTTGCATCTCCACGGAATATAGTCCGATCCCGCCAAATAATTAATCAGAGAGCAAGCAGAGAAATAATATCAAAGGGGTGTTTAATAATTATTTGATCCAGATATAGCTGTCCAAGTGAATCGGTCTAATCGGGTCAGCCCGAAGCCCGGTGTTTTTGGCTCGGCACAGGCACGGCTAGGTACGGAGGGGACTGGGCCCGAATTGGCCCATAGTCCGACCCGGGCCGTGCTTGGGCTTAGGCACATGTCCGAAGGGCCAGCCCGACATGGTCCATTTAACTTTAGCCTGGCTGGCCCGGTGCATGGCCCGCGCAGCCCCTAGCATAGCTCTTTAAGCCTGTATAACATGATTTTTAAAATTTTTGCATATATTTTTATTATCGGATTGCAGACCGGCCCGACACGACATGAGTAAAATGAGTCTGCGCTGTGTTTAGACTGTGGTGCAGGCCCGTCATGCTGGGCCGGCACGGCCAGGTCCATTTCCGAGCCTTGCCAAGTCGAGGCTTTCAAGATCCAAGCCCGACACGGCCCATTGGACAGCTATAGATCAAAACATGCCCTATTTCTCACATTCCATACAGCCCAGCAGATGGCAGTCCCATCAAATAAACAGACTCACCTCCTGAAATAACATACCTGGTTCCAGTATTGCTGAAAATTATTCAGAAATCCTAGATTTCAGATGCCTGAAATCTCCATTTCTTTCACGCGACCATTAAATTCGCTTTAAGATTCGTGTTGGATCCCCTTAACCTGTAACTTCCCTCCCTCAACCCTAAACCTCACGGTCGTCTCCCGATAGAAGTGGTCACGAGCGGCGGCGTGGTGCCCCGGCGCCGGCGAAGCACGGTGGCAGCACGGAGCCCCAGCGGTGGCGGCGGCGTACCGCGGCGGCGGCGCCGGCGTACCGCGATGGTGGCGCGGAGCCCCGACGGCGCTGGCGTACTGAGGTGGCGGCGCGTAGCCCCGATCCAAGCGGCGACGGCCCAGCGCTCGGCGGCGGACCAGCACGGCTGCGGCAGCCCAGCATGGCGGCGTGGAGCCCCGACGCCGAGGACGGCGACCGGCGTGGCACGCGGAGCCCGCGGCGGCGGCGCCGCCGCAGGCCGCCTGGCCGGAACGACGAAGAAGAAGGTAATTTTTTTGTTAATTGTTAATTTTTATTTTGTATTTGTAAATTCGTAATTTGTAGGATTATGTCAATTGTAAAATAATCAAATAAAAAATTATAATTGATTAATCTATAGTATTAAGGGTTAATGCCTAATTACAAGATTAGAGACTAACGATAGTAATTAACTATTAATTACTTGGTGCCTAAATTTTCAGGCACCTCACAAATAGACAACCCCAAATTATTAGGTCTTGATGAAATACCAAAGCAAGATACAACCACACCCCATACAACTCTCATACTGTAACAGGTAAAAGAACAGATGATCCGTAGATTCAAAATCATGACAGAAACAACAACTTGGGTTCCCTTTCCTATGCCTTTGGACGGACGAATGGAGTATATGATATAAGCGTGTTTCATGTGCAGGTATCATTGACTTTGAGCGCAGAGCAGAAACGGCCCCTAGTCATACACGGCGGACGAAACAACAGACAGAGGACCGCTACAGAAACTGCTCTCGATCAACTCGTCGACACCCGATCGACCGGCTTGGCGACGAGCCGGAGCGGCACCAGCCGCTTGGTGGTCAGCCCGGGCGCGTCCGACATGTCGAGCTCCCCCGGCGCCGCGCCGTCCGGAAGCTCCCAGTCGAACAGGCGCACCAGGTTGGCCAGCGCGAGCTCGACGGTGGCGAGCGCGAACTGGATCCCGGGACAGACCCGTCGCCCGGCCCCGAAAGGGATGAACTGGAAGTGTGCGCCCCTGAAGTCCACCTCGCTGCTCTCCAGCACGAACCGCTCGGGCCGGAACTCGTCGGGCTCGCGCCACGACGCCGGGTCGCGGTTCACGGCCCAGGCGTTGACGAACACGCGGGTGCCCTTCGCGACGTGAAACCCCATCACGGCCGTGTCGCGCGCGCACTCGCGCGGGATCAGCAGAGGCACCGGAGGGTGGAGCCGGAGGGTCTCCTTCACCACGGCGCGGAGGTACGGCGTCCTCACCGCGCCGGGCGAGCGGACTTCGCGCTGCAGCGTTTCCATGGCCGCCGGGTTCTTGACCAGCTCCGACATGGCCCACTCCAACGCGATGAAGGACGTGTCGGTCCCTGCAGCGAACATGTCGGCCAAGAGCGATTTCATGGTGTTCCTGGTCAGCTCGAACCCGTCCTGTTTCTCCGCCTGCAGACGGAGGAGCACGTCCACGAAGTCGTCCTCCGCAGCGTCCTCGTCCGGGCGCCGCTCCTCGTGCTCCTTGATCACCGTCTCAAGCAGATCGTCCCACCGCTCCAAGTTCCTCCGCGCCCTCGTGCTGGCGCCGGACAGCGCCTCGTCCGCCCACGCCAGCGACGGGAAGTAGTCACCGACGCAGAAGCCGCCCAGAAGCGCCGTGTTTTCCCCGATCAGCTCCCGGAACAGCTCGCTCCTCCTTCCATCGTCCTGCCGGGGCAGGCGTCCGGAGACCGCACAGAAGATCACCTCGTTCGCGAAGCCGTACAGCGCCTTGCTCACGTCCACCACCGCGCCGCCGGGGGAGGAAGAAGAGGACGCGCTGCGATCCCCGATGGCTCGCGCCAGCGCGGCGACCTCTCGCTCCCGCATGGCGTTGTGGCCGTGGGACCTGGTGCCGCCGCTCAGGACGTGCGCCGAGCAGAGCCGCCGGACGTGGCGCCAGTGCTCGCCGAGGGGCGCGAAGACGAGATCCCGAAAGCCGTACGTGAGGATCTCGGCCGTGCGAAAGTATGGGCGCGTGGCGAAGGCGTTGTCGTGCTCGCGCATCAGCGCCGCGGCGGCCGCCGGGGAGGAGGCGACCAGCGCTTCGACCTCACCGAGGCGCAGCCGCATGAGGTCCGGCGCGCCGTTCGCCGCGGCGAGCGCGCGAAGGGCGCTGTGCGGGAGCGCGCCAACCTGGTGCAGGTTGCCGATGATCGGCAAGCCCCGTGGAGCGGGAGGGAGCCGCCACACCTCCCCGCTATCGTCGCTGCGGACCTTGCTAAGATAGAGGAAGCCTACGAGGAGGAAAGGAAGGAGGAGCAGCAGTGAAGAGAGCTCCATGGCTACCGTCAAGGGTGTGCTTGGCTTTTGCTTGAATGTTTCACTGAGCTGAATGTTGGACACAACTGTGCTACTTGAGAACAAGAAGTCTATTTTACCATCTTTAAGTATATGTGGTTGTTCACCTAACACTTAAACAAATTTTTTAGTTTGGTTTACTTCAGTGATGTATTTAAATTGTGCCTGTCTATTTGTCGGGTTAAAATTCCTGTCTATTTATCAGGTTAAAATTTCTGACACCGAGTCATTAACAGTTAATCACTATCATTAACCACTTATTTCGTAATTAACCATTATCTCTTAATTTTATAGGTTAATAAATCACAATTTTTTATTTTGTTATTTTACAATTAACATAAGCCTTATAATTACTAATACAATTAATAAAATTTTACAGATTAACAATTGAAAACTCAACTTCCTCATGTCGGTCGGCGGCGCCACCACCGAGCACGGCCCGCTGCCATGGATATGCACCACACGCCGGTGCACCGTCGCTTGCCACCGTCCTCTGCCGCCGCATCTAGCTCCATGCGCCGTTGCCGTTGCCGCTCAACCTTCGTACACCAGACACCACCTTTGCATACCGCCGCTTTGGCTGCCGGGCGCCGTGTGCCGCCGTCGCTGCGTGCGCCAGGCTCGTCACCGCTGTGGGCGTCAGGATCCGTGCACCGCCGCCGTCGCCGCTGCGGGCGCCAGGCCCCGCGCGCCGCCGTCGCCGCTGCGGGCGCCAGGCCCGCGCGCCGCCGAAAATGGGATCGGAAGACTGAGTTTGCGATGTTAGGGTTGTGGAATAGAAGATAAAGAACCAGCACAAATCTCAAAGGAAATCTAAATGTCGCCTGGTACCATCCGGCATTTCTGGTGCCTGTATTTGAGGATTTCCGATTTAGATTTGTTTAATTCACCTTCTAGTAATTTTCTTTATTTCACATTGTATGAGTTATGTTTTGAAGTTCATATTTTATAGGATAGTAAGTACCATCAGACACTATGCTAGATTTTTTAATAATCTTATATTAATTTTTCCTTACGGTATTCCATCTCTCATGCCAGATCTGTATCACATGCCTCTGACATAAAATATAATTATAAAAAAGTTCTTAAAATATTTCTCTATCTTATGTTATGTTGTAGTTCTTTCGTTTTTAAAAATTTGTGGCTTTATATTTCATTTTTGAACTATAAAGTGGTAATTTTTTTAGGACAGGGGGAGTAACTTATAATCTCACAAAAAATTACCATCAAACATGATATCGGAGTGTGATTCCGGCAATTCACCCGTACTACCGTTAGCAGCTCGCGGAGTTTGTAGTTTGGTTGCGGGCGTGCAGAGATTTAGAACAAGATGACAAGTTGGCACGAGTATTTACGTGGTTCGGGCCACCTGAGCGTAATACCCTACTCCACGGGGTGTGTTGTTGCTGTATTTAGCGTCTGAGCGCTTGTGTGTAAGACCAGAGTGTCTTGAGCGCGTATGGGTGTGTGTGGGCGTATGTCCCTGTGTATCGCTCGACCAGTCCTTTAATAGTACAAGGCCTGGTCGTTACATCGTTAGCCTGGCCTGACATGTGACCCTGGTGGTTACTAATGCTTAATATACAATTAATGTACTTAATTACCCTTAATAGTGTGATAAGATAGCATTAAGATAGCATTAAGATAGCATTAATGACACTTAATCGAGTCTTGAGGTCTTTAATATTCCTTGAAGGTCTGAGCCGTTGGAAGTCCACCACTCTGCCTGTTGAGGTTGAAGGTCTGACGGTTGGACGCGTGGCAGCTCTAGAACTTACTGTCTTGGACGAGTAGGTCCAGTGCTGTTGTACACATGTAGGTACCGGAGCTTCCCTCTATCGGGGGTTAGGTCCAGGGGTGCCACACGGATATCTAGTCCGAAGCTTTCCCATATGTGGAATGTAGCTCCGGTTTAACGATACACGTGGCGGCACTGGGACTAACCATAGAAGGGAGGCATGTCCGGTTCTGTATGACACGTAGGGCCTTTGGAGGTCTTAAACTCAGACAGGTGAAGTTCCTTAGAGCTCTTTTGCAGTCCCAAAGGGTATCCGGTACGCAGGGTACCGACAGTGGCCCCTGAGCCTACCTCTGAGAGAGACCTTTTGGATGAAGTCATTCTTGTAACACCCTCATTTTCATGCATCATGTCCTACATACATTCATATACATGTTTAACATTAACCCACATAAAGAGGAACAAGTTTAAAATTGATTTGGAACATTTAAAAATTGATTTGGAACAAAACCGCACTTAAAATGCACGAAAGTGCAGACTAGTCCAATTTTACTGAGGACTAGTCCGATTCCTCTCTGACTAAAAACGGACTTGTCCGTTTTTGCTGCGGACTAATCCGATTTTGCCTCTGGAAACTTTCATACTTGTCCGATTTTGTGCGGACTAGTCCGATATTCCAAGAATCATTGAAAATTTGCTAAGTCCCTAGACTTTTTCGGACTAGTCCGGTGTTCTAGCGGACTTGTCCATTTTCCTCTCTGACTAAAGTCGGACTTGTCCAATTTTAGGCCAGACTTGTCCGATTTTCTCTCTGGACAACTTCGGACTAGTCCGGTCCTTTTCGGACTTGTCCGATATTTCGCGACTCCGAGTTGATCTTTTGTTTTACGACTTGTTTCTTGGTTTTCACGTTAAGTGGGCCTAGGGACGTCGTGTCTAACTCTTTTAGAGGCCATGTGGGACCCTAAACCGGCCTCTACTCATCCCAAACTAGAAATCCATCTAACCCTAGCCCCCACCTCAATATAAACGACCCCACCCCTTGGCTTGACATCTATTTGCCACTTTTCCATCCCACCCAAACCCTAGTTCGGGGAGATCCACCATCAAGGAGGGAGGAGGAGATCCCAAGCAAGAAGAAGAAGAGGAGGAAACGAAAGAGGATCAAGATCCCCACCAAGCTTTCATTCTTCATCACCAATTCATCTCCAAGTTCATCAACCCTAGATCATCAAGATCCAAGTGTTACCTCCAAGTTTCTTGATTTATTGGAGTCCTAAACACTTGGTATACCTTCTATTCTCTTTTCATTACATGAATTCAACCCCTAATCTCCAAATTTACGTCGATCTAGAAAACTCTAGTTCGCTAGTTCTGCAAAGTGCGGACTAGTCCGACCTTTTGCAAACTAGTCCAATTTTCCTGGTTAAATTGCATTGAATTAATTCTAAAATTGATTTGAATCAACTCCAAACATGTATAAACTTGTTAAAATCTATTAGAACTAATTAGTGATCATTAAAGGCAATCTATTAACAAGTTCTACCTTGCATTTGCATTAATCATGCATGTCATGTCATATTGAGTAATATTTGTGCACTCTTTGATTGTGTTTCTTTTTTGTATATTTATTGTGCAGATTAGATGGATTTGCGCTAGAGAGTGTCGCGGAGGATCTACAATACCAGGAGTTTGAGCTTTGACCCTAATCAACCGCACAAACAAGGCAAGTGTCCTTGAAGCATATTGATCCTATTTTTAAAATAAATGTTTTGTTTGCAAAACTGCATGCTGTGTCAACTTGATGGGAAATCCTATGATAGGAAGTTTACTAGTTTTGTTGACCACCCTTGTCACCTGGAATATATGGTAGAGAGTTGGGAAGGGCTTTTTACCTTTTTGCTTCGCTTAATTAACTGGGATGGGAAAACAACACTACACATTTAATTATGCATTAATGATATTCTGGTTAATGTGAACTGGTCAATATGATATGGTAATGGGTGATCTAAGCAAGCTTGGTATGTGGATGGGTTGGATGTTATGGTGGTTTGCTTGCTTTAGATCTAAGGACCGGTTCATGCGAGAATAAGCAAGAATTACAGTGCCACCACGAGGCCAAGTATGGGTGCAGCGTAGCTGATTAATTAGGGCTTTGCCAGTGCTATTTGGACTATTAAGGATGCTCGGGGAAGGGGTAGTTGGATTGGGTTTGTTGATGATTGGTGGGACTACCCTGGGATCCGAATGGCTCAAGAGGGGGCCCTTGGTTGAAGATGTGCTCAGTTGGAGGCATCGCCACCGGTGAAACCTCAGTGGGGTCTAAATAGGCTAGCAATCCCTTTGTAAAGGCTATTTTGTGATCTCTTTGCCATACACCAAAGGAAGTGTAATTGGCATAAGGGGGGTTATTTAGTCACCGACGGGTGATGAAATCACAAACACGTGGGTAAAGCGGTACAAACTCTGCAGAGTCTAATAAAACTATCATGATAGCCGTGCTCCCGGTTATGAGCACCTGGACAACTTCCATGATTAGAGGGAACTCGGTATTGGGATGGTATTTGGGATGTTTATGGTTGGTATTATGGTTATGGATGGTTATGAATTGAATTATGGTATTGAATATGGACATTTGTATGTGGATGATGGATATGGAATATGGACTGGTACTATGATTACTATATGGCTTATGATGTGTTTATTTCACATACATGATGTATATTGCTTTTCAAACATTTTAGTATACTTTTCAGCACTCATCCATTATTATATTCATCATTTGAATTAGCCACATGTCATACTTTCCACACTTGCTGAGTACGACATGTACTCACTCTTGCACCCCCCCTCCCCCCAATAGTTGCATGTCAGGATTGGGAGTTTAATGGCGACAATGCGGAGTTCTAAGCCGTGTCTACCGTCAGCTTTGCCTGTGGTGTTTTGGAGCTGCGCTATACCGTATCGCTTATGTTGCCTAGCTGTTTAGATTGCTTATTTAGTTTATTCCCGCTGCATTAGTTGAACTTGTCATTAATATTCATTAGAGTTTGTACTCGAGGATAATATGGTTTGTGCAATAAAATTTGATAATTAACTTGTTCTGTGGTAATTTTCTGTATACTCTTTTGTGAATGCACTTGTGTATGTGTGTTGAACATCCTGGGCACACATATGCGTTCACTTGGTTCATTTTCGGAACCGGGTGTCACAGTTTGGTATCAGAGCCACTGGTTGACCGTAGGACGCAACCTAGATAGAATGGACACTTTAGAGCACATAGGAGCACTCAGGGACCAATGTGTTTTGTTTGGTGTGCTGTTGCTATATATATTGGTTGCTTGTGTGCTTAATAGAGGATTTTGAGATGCTTTAGCATTTCCATGTCCATCTAGGCTAGTGTAGCTAGTTATTTAGTTTCATATCCCTTGATGCATATAGTTGGGGATGTTTTCTAGTTCTTACCTATTGCTTTTCTCTAGATGGTGAGGACTCGCAACCAGAGGGATGTCAATAATGAGGAGGAGAACAATGGAGTGCCCCAGAACAACATTGGACAAGAATCTACTCAAGGAGCTATTAATATTTAGCAGCTATTGGCTATGCAAAACCAGCTCATGCAGACCATGATACAAACTATGGGACAGCTGCAGGCTGGCAACATCAACAATCAGCCCCACATGCCTCCACCGCCACCCCCACCTCCTCATAACCGGTTGGGAGAGTTTATGAGGACTAGGCCGCCAACCTTTGCTCAAGCTGCTGACCCTATGGATGCGGATGATTGGCTCAAGTCTGTGGAGAAAAAACTTGCTATTGTCCAATGCAGTGACCGGGAGAAGGTGCTTTTCGCTTCTCATCAACTAGTTGGAGCAGCTGCGGATTGTTGAGATTCACTATGCAATGCTCATGAGAACCAAGAGAGAATTACCTGGGCGGAATTCAAGGAGAGTTTCCGTTCTCATTATGTGTCGGAAGGTGTTATGATTTTGAAGAGGCAAGAATTTGAGAACTTGAGACAAGGAAGATCAAGCGTGAGTGAATATCTCAATAAGTTCACTCAACTCTCAAGATATGCGCCTGAGGATGTTGGTCGAGACAGGCAGAAACAATACTTGTTCATGAGGGGCTTGAACAATGAAATTCAAGTGCAATTGCTCATCTGTTATTATGCCAATTTTCAGAAGCTTGTGGACAAAGCAATTGTGGTGGAAAATAAGGTCCCTGAGATGGAGCAAGACAATAAGAGGAAGGCGCCATATCAAGGACAACAACAAGGAAGTAATGTGTGCCCTCGCTTTGCGCCTCCTAATGCGCCATATTACGGCTCTTCTATTCCTGCTCAACGCCCTGGTTATGCACCACGCCCAACTCAGTTTGTGCAGCAGCACCCTGTCATGCAAGCACCTAGGCCTCCAATGACTTATGAACCTCGCGCCAACTTTCCTGGTGCAAATATTCAGAACCAAGCTCGCCCCAATAATTCTGGTAGAGTTAAGAAGTGCTATACTTGTGGAGAAGCTGGACACTTTGCGCATCAATGTCCTAAGTCAGGCCTTGGTCAAGGAAGTAATGCACCGAGGCAAAACCCAAGACCCAATGGAGGACAGCCACAAGGGAACCGTGGACAGCAGAATTTTGCTCGTGGCAACGTGAACCATGTCTCTACGGAGGATGCTCAACAAGCGGATGACGTGGTCACTGGTATGTTTCTCGCCAACTCCAACCCCGCGACTATGTTATTTGATTCTGGAGCATAGCATTCATTCATTGCATCAAAGTATGTTGCCAAGTATAATTTGCTTATCTCTCATATGAAGTTTACTCTATTGGTTAAGTCTCCTGGAGGAGAGATGACGACAAATATAGTATGTCCAAAAGTAAGCCTTAGAATAAGGGGGAAGACTTCTCCGCCAACCTCATTGTTTTGGATTCTCAAGGATTGGGCATTATACTTGGTATGGACTGGTTGAGGAAGCACAATGGAGTTATTGAGTGTGCCACGAAGACAGTGAAGTTGACCAATGAATAAGGAATCACCGTAGAATTTGAAGCAACTCAAGCTGCACCAAAGCAATTGGAGCTGAATCACATGGATGGTGCTGCAATTGGGGAAATTCCGGTGATGTGTGAATTTTTGGATGTTTTTCCAGACGAGTTGTCAGGTATGCCACCTAATCGAGACATCGAGTTGTTATTGATTTAATACCTGGAACTGCACCTATAGCTAAGAGGCCGTATAAGATGCCTCCTATGGAATTAGCGGAGCTCAAGAAACAAATTCAAGAGCAACTAGAGAAAGGTTTTATTCGCCCTAGTTCTTCACCATGGGAAGCGCCCTTGCTGTTTGTGGACAAGAAGGATGGAACCCAAAGGATGTGTGTAGATTACCGAGCTCTCAACGAGGTAACAATCAAGAACAAGTACACCTTGCCATGCACAGAAGACTTGTTTGATCAGATGAAAGGTGCCTATGTGTTTTCTAAGATCGATTTGAGGTCAGGTTATTTTCAAATGAAGATTAGACCATCGGACATACCTAAGACATCTTTTAGGACACGATATATATCTTATGAGTACACCGTGATGTCTTTTGGATTGACAAATGCGCCTGCCTACTTTATGTACCTAATGAATAAGGTCTTCATGGAGTACTTGGATAAGTTCGTCGTGGTGTTCATTGATGATATTATAATCTACTTGAAGAATGAGAAGGAACATGAGGAACACTTGAGGCTTACGTTGCAAAAATTGAGGGAGCATCAATTGTGTGCCAAGTTCAACAAGTGTCAGTTTTGGTTGAGAGAGGTGTCGTTTTTGGGTCATATAATCTCAGGAGGAGGAGTATCGGTTGACCCCGGAAAAGTGGGAGATGTGTTGAAGTGGGAACCGCCGCAAAATGTAAAGGAAATAAGGAGTTTTCTTAGGATGGCTGGATATTACCGTAAATTCATCAAGGACTTTTCCAAGATAGCCAAGCCTATGACGGAATTGCTAATGAAGGGAAAGGTGTTCCAATGGACTGAAGCTTGTCAAAACAGTTTTGAGGAGTTGAAGAAGAGGTTAACTACAACCCCAGCTTTGGTACTGTCGGATGTGAGCAAGAGTTTTGATATTTATTGTGATGCATCAAGATAGGGACTTGGATGTGTGCTTATGCAAGAAGGTCAAGTGGTCGCCTATGCATCAAGACAATTGAAGAAACATGAGCAGAATTACCCCACACATGATTTGGAACTCGCAACCGTGGTACATGCGTTGAAAATTTGGAGACACTATATTCTTGGACATAGGTATGAAATTTATACGGATCACAAGAGTCTTAAGTATATTTTCTCACAAATGGATCTGAATTTGAGGACACGAAGATGGTTGGAGCTCATCAAAGATTATGATTTGGGGATCAACTATCATCCGAGAAAAAGCCAATGTAGTGGCCGACGCATTGAGTAGGAAGGGAGTAAGTCATCAACTCATAGTTCGAGAGTTTCCATCTGAGCTATGTAAGGAGGTTGAACGGTTGAACCTCGGGTTTGTAAGTGAGATGGAGATGATGGAGTTAAATCCAACCTTGGAGCAAGAAATTCGAGAAGCACAAACCACAAATGAGGAGATCAAGGAAATCAAGGAAAGGACCGAAGAAGGGAGAGAATTCATATTTGATGAGGATGAACATGGTACCTTATGGCTTGGAAAAAGGATTGTCATGCCTAATGTGAAGCATATTCGGGAGACAATACTAAAGGAGGCACATGACTCGCCATACTCGATTCACCCCGGTTGTACAAAGATGTACAAAGACTTGAAGACTTGCTATTGGTGGGATAGCATGAAAAAGGACATAGCTGAATATGTGGCATTGTGTGATGTGTGTCAACGAGTCAAGGCGGAACATCAAAGGTCAGCTGGATTATTGCAACCATTAAAGATCCCGGAATGGAAGTGTGAAGAAATTGGAATGGACTTCATAGTTGGGTTACCACGTACTCAGTCCGGGTATGACTCATTGGTTAATTGTGGATCGCTTAACCAAGTCAACTCATTTTGTTCCTGTCAAGACCAAATATACATTTGCACAATTGGCCGAAATATACATGGAGCATATTGTGTGTCGACACGGAGTACCAAAGAAGATAGTCTCGGATAGAGGTTCTCAATTTACTTCCATGTTTTGGCAAAAATTGCATGAAGCTTTGGGGATGAGGTTGAATTTTAGTTCAGCATATCACCCTCAAACGGATGGACAAACTGAGAGGACCAATCAAATTTTGGAGGACATGTTAAGAGCTCGTGCTTCAAAGCATGGGAAAAGTTGGGACAAAAGCTTGCCATACGCGGAATATTCATACAACAATAGTTACCAAGCGAGCTTGAAAATGTCACCATGTGAAGCGCTTTATGGAAGGAAGTGTAGGACACCTTTATTCTGGAATGAGATAGGAGAAACTCAAGTATTTGATCCGTATGTGTTGCAAGAAGCCGAAAAGCAAGTCCAAATGATTTGTGAAAACTTGAGGGCTGCCCAATCAAGACAAAAAGGCTATGCGGACAATAGGAGAAGAAAATTAGCCTTTGAAGTGAGATATTTTGTTTACCTCAAGGTGTCACCAATGAGGGGTCATAAGAGGTTTAACATAAGAGGCAAGCTCGCACCTCATTATATTGGACCATTCAAGATTTTGGACAAAAGAGGAGAAGTAGCGTATAAGGTGGAGATGCCAGCTCATCTTTCAGATATCCATGATGTA
Source organism: Tuctoria greenei (assembly GCA_036927565.1). Classification (NCBI taxonomy): domain Eukaryota; kingdom Viridiplantae; phylum Streptophyta; class Magnoliopsida; order Poales; family Poaceae; genus Tuctoria; species Tuctoria greenei. The sequence continues at coordinate 25,609,256 of JAYESD010000011.1, read as the reverse complement.
TTCATGTTTCCCAGCTCAAGAAGTGCTTGAGAGTACTGGAAGAACAAGTGACAATGGAAGAATTGAAACTAGAGGAAGATTTGACTTATGCCGAGCAACTGGTCAAGATCTTGGAAACCAAGGAGAGAGTCACAAGGAACAAGGTGATTCGATGGTGTAAGGTTCAATGGAAGCACCACACAGAAAAAGAAGCAACGTGGGAATTGGAGGATGATCTCAAGAAGGAATTTCCCTATCTCTTCTCTTCCGCGTCGAATCTCGAGGGCGAGATTCATTTTAAGGGGGGTATACATGTTTAACATTAACCCACATAAAGAGGAACAAGTTTAAAATTGATTTGGAACATTTAAAAATTGATTTGGAACAAAACCGCACTTAAAATGCAGGAAAGTGCGGACTAGTCCGATTTTACTGAGGACTAGTCTAATTTCTCTCTGACTAAAAACAGACTTGTCCGTTTTTGCTGCGGACTAGTCCGATTTTGCCTCTGGAAACTTTCAGACTTGTCTGATTTTGTGCAAACTAGTCCGATATTCCAAGAATCCTTGAAAATTTGCTAAGTCCCTGGACTTTTCCGGACTAGTCCAGTGTTCCAGCGGACTTGTCCGTTTTCCTCTCTGGCTAAAGTCGGACTTGTCCGATTTTAGGCCAGACTTGTCTGATTTTCTCTCTGGACAACTTCGGACTAGTCCAGTCCTTTTCGGACTTGTCCGATATTTCGCGACTCCGAGTTGATCTTTTGTTTTACGACTTGTTTCTTGGGTTTCACGCTAAGTGTGCCTAGGGACGTCGTGCCTAAATATTTTAGAGGCCATGTGGGACCCTAAACCGGCTTCTACTCATCCCAAACTCGAAATCCATCTAACCCTAGCCTCCACCTCTATATAAACAATCCCACCCCTTGGCTTTACATCTATTTGCCACTTTTCCACCCCACCCAAACCCTAGTTCATGGAGAGCCACCATCAAGGAGGGAGGAGGAGATCCCAAGCAAGAAGAAGAAGAGGAGGAAACGAAAGAGGATCAAGATCTCCACCAAGCTTTCGTTCTTCATCACCAATTCATCTCCAAGTTCATCAACCCTAGATCATCAAGATCCAAGTGTTACCTATAAGTTTATTGATTCATTGGAGTCCTAAACACTTGGTATACCTTCTATTCTCTTTTCATTACGTGAATTCAACCCCTAATCTCTAAATTTACGTCGATCTAGAAAACCTTAGTTTGCTAGTTCTGCGAAGTACGGACTAGTCTGTCCTTCTGCAGACTAGTCCGATTTTCCTGGTTAAATTGCATCGAATTAATTCTAAAATTGATTGGAATCAATTGCAAACCTGTATAAACTTGTTAAAATCTATTAGAACTAATTAGTGATCATTAAAGGCAATCTATTAACAAGTTCTACCTTGTGCATTAATCATGCATGTCATGTCATATTGAGTAATATTTGCGCACTCTTTGATTGTGTTTCTTGTTTGTATGTTTATTGTGCGGATTAGACGGATTTGCGCTAGAGAGTGCCGCGGAGGATCTACAACACCAGGAGTTTGAAAGCTTTGACCCTAATCAACCGCAAGAGCAAGGGAAGTATCCTTGAAGCATATTGATCCTGTTTTTAAAATAAATGTTTTGTTTGCAAAACTGCATGCTGTGTCAACTTGATGGGAAATCCTATGGTAGGAAGTTTATTAGTTTTTTGACCACCCTTGTCATCTGGAATATATGGTAGAGAGTCGGGAAGGGCTTTTTAGCTTTTTGCTTCGCTTAATCAACTGGGATGGGAAAACAACACTACACGTTTAATTATGCATTAATGATATTCTGGTTAATGTGAACTGGTTAATATGATATGGTAATGGGTGATCTAAGCAAGCTTGGTATGTGGATGGGTTGGATGTTATGGTGGTTTGCTTGCTTTAGATCTAAGGACCAGTTCATGCGAGAATAAGCTAGGATTACAGTGCCACCACGAGGCCAAGTATGGGTGCGACGTAGCTGATTAATTAGGGCTTTGACAGTGCTATTTGGACCATTAAGGGTGCTCAGGGAAGGGGTAGTCGGATTGGGTTTGTTGATGATTGGTGGGACTACCCTGGGATCCGAATGGCTCAAGAGGGGGCCCTTGGTTGAAGATGTGCTCAGTTGGAGGCATTGTCACCGGTGAAACCTCAGTGGGGTATAAATAGGCTAGTAATCCCTTTGTAAAGGCTATTTTGTGATCTCTTGGTCATACACCAAAGGAAGTGTAATTGGCATAAGGTAGGTTCTTTAGTCGCCGACGGGTGATGAAATCACAAACACATGGGTAAAGCGGTACAAACTCTGCAGAGTCTAATAAAACTATCATGATAGTCATGCTTCCGGTTATGAGCACCTGGACAACTTCCATGATTAGAGGGAACTCGATATTGGGATGGTATTTGAGATGGTTATGGTTGGTATTATGGTTATGGATGATTATGAATTGAATTCTGGTATTGAATATGGACATTTGTATGTGGATGATGGATATGGAATATGGACTGGTATTATGATTACTATATGACTTATGATGGGTTTATTTCACATACATGATGTATATTGCTTTTCAAACGTTTTAATGTACTTTTCAGCACTTATCCATTATTATATTCGTCATTTGAATCAGCCACATGTCATACTTTCCACACTTGCTGAGTACGACATGTACTCACTCTTGCACCCCCCAACAGTTGCAGGTCAGGATTGGGAGTTTCATGGCGACAATGCAGAGTTCTAGGCCGTGTCTACCGTCAGCTTTGCCTGTGGTGTTTTGGAGCTGCGCTATACCCTATCGCTTATGCTGCCTAGCTGTTTAGATTGCTTATTTAGTTTATTCCCGCTGCATTAGTTGAACTTGTCATCAATATTCATTAGAGTTTGTACTCAAGGATAATATGGTTTGTAAAATAAAATTTGATAATTAACTTGTGCTGTGATAATTTTCTGTATACTCTTTTGTGAATGCACTCGTGTATGTGTGTTGAACATCCTGGGCACACATATGTGTTCACTTGGTTCATTTTCGGAACCGGGTGTCACAATTCTGCTGGAGGTGGGTCCATCTTTCGATTTCTGTACCGTGTCTTCAAGGGTTTTTGGATGTGTCGTTGGGGTGGTGGTTCGCAGTTAAACCATCGCCGCGTGGCATATCCAGGATGCGGCAGGTGAGATCTGCGCATGCGGATCTCACGCAATTGAAGGTTGCTGGTTCCTGATACGAAAACCGTATCGGTTTCGCGCGCCCTGTCAGACCGCCGCCTTTGGGTTTCCCGCCTCTCATGATGACAACTTGTGACACCCGGTTCTGAAAATGAACCAAGTGCAGTATATGTGTGCCCAGGATGTTCAACACACATATACAAGTGATTCACAAATGATAAACAGAGAATTACCACATAGCAAGATTAATTAACCAAATTCTATTACAATTCATATTATCCTCGAATACAAGATCTAATGAATATTAATGACAAGTTCAACTAATTCAGCGGAAATACTCTAATTAGGCAACTAAGCAAAAGGGATAGCACAGCCCCAATAACACCACAGTCAAGTCGACGACATCACATAGTCTAGAACTCCGCATTATTAACGTAATACTTCCAATCCTGACCTGCAACTGTTGGGGGGGGGATTGCAAGAGTGGGTACATGTCGTACTCAGCAAGTGTGGGAAAGTATGACATGTAGCTGATTCAAATGACGAAATGTAATAAAGGCTAAGTGCTGAAAAGTACATTAAAACATTTGAAAAGCAATATATTATATATAAATGAAATAAACCCATCATATATAAGTCCATAATCCATATCCATCATCATTAACCCAGGTTTCACCATTACCATTAACCACATCCAATACCATAATTAATCCATAATCAGCCATAACCAATACCAAACCATAACCATCCCAAATCCCAATTTCTCTCTAATCATGTAGGTCATCCATGTGCTCATAACCGGGAGCACGACTATCATGATAGTTTTAACACTCTGCAGAGTTTGTACCACTTTACCCACGTGTTTGTGATTTCATCACCCGTCGGCGACTAAAGAACCTCCCTTATGCCAATTACACTTCCTTTGGTGTATGGCCAAGAGATCACAAAATAGCCTTTACAAAGGGATTACTAGCCTATTTAGACCCCACTGAGGTTTCACCGGTGGCGATGTCTCCAACTGAGCACATCTTCAACCAAGGGCCCCCTCTTGAGCCATTCGGATCCCACGGTAGTCCCACCAATCATCAACAAACCCAATCCGACTACCCCTTCCCCGAGCATCCAAAATGGTCCAAATAGCACAGACAAAGCCCTAATTATTCAGCTACGCCGCACCCATACTTGGTCTCGTGGTGGCACTGTAGTCCTAGCTTATTCTAGCATGAACCGGTCATTAGATCTAAAGCAAACAAACCACCATATCATCCAACCCATCTACATACCAGGCTTGCTTAGATCACCCATTACCATATCATATTGACCAGTTCACATTAACCAGAATATCATTAATTCATAATTAAATGTGTAGTGTTGTTTTCCTATCCCAATTAATTAAGCGAATCAAAAAGGTAAAAAGCCCTTCCCGACTCTCTACCATAAATTCCAGGCGACAAGGATGGTCAAACAACGCTAGTAAACTTCCTACCATAGGATTCCCATCAAATTGACACAAACATGCAGTTTTGCAAACAAAACATTTATTTAAACACAGGATCAATATGCTTCAAGGACACTTGCCTTGTTCCGACGGATAGGGTTGCTCAAGCGCTTCGAAGTATTGGTTCTGGAAATCCTCGTACACGACTTCTTGAGCACTTCCCTCTACTCGTGATCACATATACAAGAAAATACATACAAATCAACATGATGCACACACATTAATCAACATGCGATGACATGCATGCATGCAAGGTTTAATTATTAATTAACTATGGTTGTTTATTAATTAGATGCAACTAGTTCATACGTGTTCATATGCGTTACGGAGTTTTAACGAGAATTAATGCTGCTGAAAATAAAAAGACGATGCAACTAAAATCAATTTACGTCTATTACGTCTAATACGTTGCTAAAATTCACATAGGAAAAATGAATCCTACCGTAGACGCGACGAATTCGAAGATCGTGGGACGATGGCGATGCGTAGATGAAGTGGATGGCGCAACGGTCCTCCGGCGGCACGATGACGGCGGCGCGATGGCGACAATGATCTCCGGCGGACAACGAAACCCTCCTCTTTTTCTTTCTCTTCCTTCCCTTTTTTCTTTCCCGACGGTGCCTCTATTCTTCTCTTTTTTTCTTGCCGGCGGCGCTAGGGCTTCTGCAGGCATTCTGGTGTCGAAAACTACGGAGCCCGGCTCCTTTTATAGGCGGCGGGGCACGACGCGAGGGACGGCGTGCGGGGCACGCGGGAGCAGGTGTGGGGGCACGGGCGCAGGGTCAACGCAGGTGGGCGGGCGAGCGGGGCTCGGTCACGCGGCGCTGCGCGGGCGTTGCTGGCGCGTGAGGCGCTGGTGCAGCTGGCTTGGCCGACCGACTGGTGGGCCTCTTTTTTTTTTGCATGGCCTTCTCCCGATCGCACTCGGCACGCCTGGAAGCTTCCGACCAGGGCGCAGGGCTCACAGTGACTTTTTTTGGCGGGGCTGTTCCAGTCCCGATGGGACTAGGCTCTGGTGGCCGTATTCTTGGCCACGGTTGACTCTCTTATTTATTTTTTTTTCTTTAGCTGGCGGTGGTTCTCTCTTTTTTTTTCTCTCTTTTTTTGTTAGTGCGGTCAAGACTCTAGGGCCAGGGCCTAGTCATGGCGTTGACTTCCCTCTTTTTTTTCTCATATTATTTGTTTATTATTTATTTATTTTTCCTAATTAATTGCTATTTTTTTTTCTGTTTTTGTTATTTTCTTATTACTTGTTATTTATTTTTCTATTTAATTATTTATTATTTCTATTATATATATACTTCTCCATCTTTTATTATTATTATCCATCTTCTTCTATAATCTTATTTTCTAATTACTTTTCTATTGTATAAAATTCCTAATTTGGTTTTAATAGATCTAGTCATTTATGCCTAAATGTGAACACATATGCATAGACGTTTTAGTTTATTTTAATGTTCTTATTAATTATTATTTCTTCTTCCATATTAACTTTTTATTTTCTTTTATTTCTTTTCTTCCATATTCGTTATGCCAATTTAATTACTTTTAATGTACTTATTCCGGTAAATAAGTTACTTTTAGATTATTTATTTTGGTAATAAATTTTTAATACATGAGGATGAATGCAAAATGCAATATGAGATGCATATATTTTATATTTTTATTTATAAAAACAATTTTCCTCCCATTATTAACTCTAAATTCCCATTTACATTTTTAATTTGCCGAAACTCAAAAATCAGAGTGTTACAATTCTACCCCCTTAAAATGAATCTCGCCCTTGAGATTCGGATAGGTTGAAGACGAGATTTGGAAATAAAAATTAGTCAAGTTTAAAAATTTTGGGATGTTACACAACTGTTCGCCTAGGGTAAGGACCTCGACTTGATCGTCAGGGTGGCCCCGGGCCCCCTTGTCATTGGCAGAGTGAAGTTTTTGAACTGTATCGTCGGCTCCTCTACGGTTTCCATCCAAGCGTTGCAGGGGCTTACTTAAGAAGGAAAGTGCGCACTGTTTGGGGATTCCTTACGCTTTCATTTAAACTTGCGCTCGAATCCTCCAAACTTTTGCTTGCTTTTCCTCTCTCGCCCCGCCGTGCTGCGATGAAGTTGGGACTTCCCAAGAGCCGCATTGGGAACAAGAAGGAGTTGTCTAGGGTCCGGACCTACATAGGTTGGTACAATGACTCCTTCGACAACGACATTCATTGAGGCAAGCTTCCCTTTGAGAAGGAGCGAGCCGGAGATATGGTGTACTTCCTTGGGTACGCCATGGCGGGTTTCATCTCGCCTTTCTCCACTTTCTTTCTGATGCTACTAGATTTCTATGGTCTGCAGCTCCACCATCTTGGCCCCCACTCAATCTTGGTGGTGGCGACTTTCGTCCACTTTTGCGAGATGTGGGTGGGTGTGCCCCCTTGCGTGGAGTTGTTCTGGACTTTCTTCACTGTCCACCCAACCGGGAAGAGTGATGAATTCATCGGCTTCTACTACTTCGTGAAGCGGAAAAACTCCCTTGATGTCCTTTCCTTCCGGCAAGTGGGACGACTAGAAGAAAGACTAGGTGGTCATCACCGTGGAAGGACACGAGAGGCTGGAACTGCCTAAAGGCCTCTCCCGCGTCGACACCGACACTTGGAGTGATGTGCCCGAGCTATCGAGAGAGTACAGGCCCATTCTAGACAGAATCCAGGAGTGTGTCGAAGGTGGGGTGAACCCCAAGATGGTCTTCGGCAACTTCTTGACGAACAGGTGGGCCGTGCTGAGGGCTAGGGGGCGGCCTGCCTGGGCCTTCAATAGTGAGATGGATACCAACCGCATTGATGTTGGTTTGGGCACCAACTTAAACTATGAAGCCTTGAAGACCCATCTCAAGAAGTTCCAGCATGGGAACATCGGCCCTGGCGACATGTCTCCACCGGTGGCCTTCCTTCCTCTAAATATTATACAAGAGGAGTGCAGAGAGCTCTGGAGGAAGATGCCACTGTTGGACGACTTGGGCTTGATGGAGAGGCGATCAACCTCCGGGGCGGCGATCCCCAGAGCTTCAGAGGGTGGCTCCGCTCCCGTCCCGAAGACAAGAGCTACAGTCGTAGGCAAGGGCAAAGAGTTGGCGGAGCCCTCCAGCTGAAAGAGGAAGTTGAGGAAGTTGAAGCACTTTGACGGGAGGTCCGTCAGACCTGCTCCTTCCTCAGTAGCTCCTTCTCCCCGGCAGGGGAGGTCTTCAAGGGTGACACCTACTCCAGCATCGGCGCCTCCCCAGGATGCCAGCTTCAGCCATGTGACTCCGATACCAGAGCCTGCTAAGGGCTCTAGGTTCGAGGTTCCTTCTCAGTCGAGGGGGGCCTCAACCAAGACGTCGCTGACGGTGGCAGCAAGCCCGGTTGGAGTACTGGGGTGAGCTGCTGGATGAGAGGAAAAGCATGGTGCGATCCCTCGACAACCAGTCCCGGGCCATCCACGAACAGGCCTTGACTACTAATGAAGCAGCGAATGATTGCCAGGAGAAGCTCAGCGCCATCCACGACAGCCTCGTCAAGCGCCGGGAGGCTCTTGAGGAGCGGGAGAAAAAGATCGAAGATGAAGAGCAAAAACTCCTGGAGCTGCGGGATGACCTCGTGAAGAGGGAGGAGAAGCTTACTCAGAGGCTGACTCTGGGTGACAAGAGCCTCGCGGAGCGCACCAAGAAGTTGGAGGAGCTCTACGAGAAAGAGGAGAAGAAGGCCTGACAGCGGGGACAAGACCTCATCAAAAGGGAGAATGAAATTGCTGCCAGGGAGAAGAAAGTGCGGGGTCGGGAGAGAGACCTAGTTGACCGCCAGAACAAGATCCACATCGGGGAGGAGGAAGTTGCTAAACTCGAAAGGCAAGTTGCTGAAAAGATTCAGCAGAACACCAAAGAGTTCGAGCGCCTTGCCCGGGAGGATCCGGAGCTTGCGGTGACCAAGAGGTCCTTGGAAGAGGTGCAAGGCTCAAGGGCTGCGGAGTCCCAACAAGTATGGGACTTCTTGGGCAAAGCCAATGACGTGCTAACGCCGCTGGGCTTTAGTCCCATGCATCCAGACGATCCGGAGCCGGAGCTGGACCAGGCGTTGAAGGCGTTGAGCTCGGCGGGCAACAAGCTCAACAAGATGAGCGATGTTATCGTGGATCAGTTGGAAAACGAAAGAAAATCCCTGGTGAAGAACGTCGCAGAGTACATTCTAACGTGCTGACTATCCGTCACTTCCCATTAGATCCGGTGCTTGAAGGTCCCATCGACGGAGAGGGAGATGCTGCCAAGGCCAGCGTGTCAGAGGTTGCCTAGAAGGTCGCCTTGTTCTTCCATAGGATTTAGGAGTTTCTCCTTGTATCTCTTGCTTGTATCTTCTCTTCCTTTCCTCAATTTTGTAATCTCTTGTCTCCAGATTAATGAAATCCAAGAATTTTATGAATTTCATTTTTTGTCTTCAACACCTTTGTCCCACTTGGCCCCCTGGTAGATGTACACAATTTGATTGTTAACATGTACCAAGAGGATGTAACATTTTGTTGAAGACATGCGTGCTTCGAACTTGTAGTTTGTAGGTCCGAAGTCGTCGATAGTAGGGCCCCCTGAGGTTGTCGGAGCTTAGTAGCTTCGGCAGCAACCTTTATCAACGCGTAGAACGTTGACAGCTGGTCCTCTGGGGTTGTTGGAGCTTAGTATTTCCGGCAGCGTCCACTGTCAACACGTAGAGCGTCGACAGGAGACCCCATTAGGGTGTCCTTCTATCATCTTTTCTTCACTTTGACGGTTGGCCCCCTAGATTTGCCAGAACTTGCGACGCCTACTATCAATGATTGAAACTTTGACAGCGGACCACCTTAGGGGGTGTCGTAGCTTTGATAGCTCCGGCGTCATCCACCATCATCATGAGGTTTTTATTTTTCCTGCACACTGAATTCAAGAAAAATAGTAAAATCCATTTCTGATCTATAACTCAATTGCGGCTTACTATTCACGAAAGAAATTTTAGATCGACAGCAATTCTGTATACAATCAAGCGCATTTGTTTGTTTTCTTCAGGTCCAATCATTCCTGGATTCGCCTTACTTCGGCCTGCCGGGGTGTAGGTAGAGTGGCGTACTTAGGGTGCAGGACCAGGCTAAGTCGATAGCACACTACGGACCTAGATTGGCTTGGCAGCACTCAGGCGAGTAGGCCATTCAACAATGTTAAGACCCGAAAGATTTTAACAATGCTACTTGAATTATATATGAATTGTTTGATCTAAAGTTTCTTGAGAATTGCACAACTTTGTTATAGACAAGAAAGAGAAAAATTAAAAAGATTGAGCCCGTACAAAATAAATGCACGTGGAGTCTGTTTTCACATAATGATGTCTTTCATTATAGGTCCGGGGTACAAGGGAAACAAGTACACTCTTAGGGTATGGAACCAGGCTAAGTGTGTTACATTTCTTGTTTGACCCAGGGTAACTAGCTACACTTTTAGTTCTAAGACTATGTCAAGTCTTGCCTGAACCTTGCGAACCTTCCGGGAAAGGTCCGGCTATTCTCCTGGAGGAGCTACCCGACTCTGTACAATGACGCTATAACATACATCATATGTAACTACAGACTCACCTCCGTGATATTAAGCGTAGAACTTACGGAGGTGCTCAATGTTCCAAGGATTAGGGAGTGGTGTCCCATCCTCGGTTGCCAAGCGAACGCTTCCGGAACGGGATACTTTAATCACTCGAAAGGGTCCTTCCCAACTGTAGGAAAGTTTGTTTAATACTTCTCGAGTTTGTATTCTCCGTAGCACCAGGTCGCCTTCCTTGAGCTGTCGATTATGAAAATGCCTTTGTTGATAGCGCCGGAGTGCTTGGTGGTATCGTGCATTTCGAACAGCTGCTCGACACCTTCCCTCTTCAATGAGGTCAAGGTCTTCACGCTGGAGCTGGTCCTGCGTGGCTTCATCGAAGGTCCGGACCCGGAGTGACCCCAAGGTGATTTTCGAAGGAAGGACTGCTTCAGCTCTGTACACCAGGAAGAAGGGTATCTCTCCAGTTGACCGGTTGAGAGTTGTCATGTTTGCCCACAAGGTGGGTGGAAGCTCTTCAATCCAGTTGGCTCCATTTTTTTTCAGGCGCTCATATGTGCGCGTTTTGAGTCCTTTTAGGATTTCTGCATTTGCTCTCTCAGCTTGGCCATTGCTTGCCAGATGAGCTATAGAAGCGTAGCTGACCTGAATGCCGAGGTCTTCGCAATATCCTTGAAATGCAGAGCTTGTGAATTGGGTTCCATTGTCAGTTATGAGCTTGTTTGGAACTCCGAATCTGCATACGATGGACTGCAAGAAATTGATAGCTGATTGCTTGTTTATTGTCACAACTGGAGTTGCTTCCGACCACTTGGTGAACTTGTCGATGGCAACGTACAGGAACTTGTAACCTCCGACGGCTCTTGGTAAAGGTCCCAATATATCCACCCCCCACACAATGAATGGCCATGTAGGAGGTATAATTTGTAAGGGTGAGCTGGTGTGTGAATTTGATTTGCATGGAGCTGGCATGCTTCTTATTTCTTCACTAGCTCGGTGGCATCCTGGAGTGCTGTAGGCCAGTAAAAACCATGCCGGAAGGCTTTACCGACCAACGTGCGGGAAGACGCGTGGTTTCCACACTCGCCTCCATGGATTTCCACGAGGAACTCGCTGTGTTCTTCCCTTGTAATGTACTGCATTAGGACGCCATTGGCACCACGCCGGTAGAGATCCCCTTCTACCAGTGTGTATCTTTTAACCAATCTGACTATCCGGTCAGCAGATACATTGTCTTCAGGAAGGAAATTGTCTTTCAAGTAGCTCCAGATCTCCGAGATCCATGCATCAGAGCTAACTTGAGCATTTGAGTCTTGCGTGTTGGGTTGCTCGGAGCTCCCTGCATCACCTACGACCCTTGATGGACGCCATGGTAATAGGGCCATCGGGACCACCAGCTTCGAGGTGCTGGTCTCGCCCCCTTCGCTTAGTTCAGCAAGCTGAGCTATTGGTCTTGACAATCTCCGGATGAAGGTTCCGTCGGGAAACGGAGCTCCGGTTGAAGCTTTCGTCGAGAGTTCGTCGGCTTCAACGTTGTTGAGACGTTGGATATGGCAGAGATCAAGGACTTCGAAGTCCTTCTGAAGCTTCTGGACTTCAAGTAGATATGCAGCTAGTTGAGGGTTGTTGCAGCAGTATTCACCTTTGACTTGTTTTATAATGAGCTACGAATCTCCCTTTACCAACAGCTGCTTGACACGATATGATAGTGCCACCTTGAGCCCATAGATTAGTGCTTCATACTCCGCTATGCTGTTGGTCGCCTTGAAGTCAAGGTGAACCATGTATTTGACGTTCTCCCCGGTCGGAGCGAGGAGAAGGATTCTAGCTCCGGCCCCCTTCTTCTGCACGGAGCTGTCGAAGTAGAGAGTCCAGTGAGGCTCGGTGAAGACCGGAACCTTGGGTTCCAGCTTCTGCTCACTGGGGTCCCCAAGATTTGATGGAGATGGGGTCCATTCAGCCACGAAGTCCGCCAACACTTGACTCTTGATTGCTTGTCTTGGGACGAATTCAAGATCGAACTCGGCCAATTCGGCTGCCCACTTTGCAATGTTCCGAGTAGAGTTGGGGTTATGCAAGATTGCGCGCAGTGGATAAGAGGTTACCACTGAAATCTTGTGAGCTTGGAAGTAGTGATGAAGCTTCCTAGAGGCAATGAGAACTGCGTAGAGCAGCTTATGCACCTCTAGGTATCGAGTCTTGGCATCATGGAGTACTTTGCTGATGAAGTACACTGGGCCCTGGACTGTCCAGACCCTCCTGGAGGGGCCCGGAGCTTCCTCCTCATCAACCCGGACCCTCACGACGGGGTCCGGACCTTCTTCGGTGACCTCCCGGTTCCTGCTGGAGGAACCCAGAGCTTCTTCTGAAGTGACCCGAACCTTTCTGGAAAGGTACGGATCTTCTTGCTCAACAACAGTAACTCCTTCATTTGAAGGAGGTTGATCCTCTGGCATCTCACCTTGAGGATCAGGGTCTGGGGGCTGGGACCCAAACTCGCTTTCAGGTAGCTCCGGACCTTCCCGGAGGGGTCTAGATTCCTGAACTGGGGATGGTTCTGGTCTTTCCACAACCAGGACCATGCTAACAACTTCGTGAGTTGCTGAAATGTAAAGAAGAAGTGGCTCACTAGGGTTTGGAGCTACCAAAGTTGGTAGAGTAGTGAGGAGCTGTTTTAGCTCTTGGAAAGCCTTTTCTGCTTCTTCAGACCATTGGAATGGTCCTGACTTCCTCAATAATTTGAAGAATGTTAGTGCCCATTCCGCTAGTCTTGAGATGAACCGGCTAAGGGCAGCTAGACATCCAGTCAGCTTCCGGACATCCTTGATGCGGGCTGGTGGCCGCATGTCTTTAATAGCTTTAATCTTCGCCGGATTTGCCTCTATTCCTCAGTGGTTCACCAAGAATCCAAGAAGCTTTTCGGATCTAACCCCGAAGACACACTTGTCCGGGTTCAGCTTCATGCGTGTGATTCGCAACTTGTCGAAAACATCTTGCAAGGTGTTAAGGAATGACTCCTTGTTCTTGATCTGTACGATGATGTCATCGACGTACACTTACACTACATCTCTGATGATCTCTCCAAAAGTTTTGTACATAGCTTGTACAAATGTTGAAGCAACATTTTTGAGACCGAATGGCATGGCAGTGTAACAATATAATCCATCTACTGTGATGAAAGAAGTATTCTCTTCATCTTCCCTAGACATTCTGATTTGATGATACCCAGAATATGCGTCTAGGAAACACATTAACTCGCATCTGGAGGTGGAGTACACTATCTGATCTATTCTAGGTAGTGGAAATGGATCCTTTGGACATGCCTTATTTAATGTAGTGTAGTCGATACACATCCGAAGCTTCCCGCCGGCCTTAGGTACAACGACTGGGTTTGCCAGCCATTTAGGGTGGAAGACTTCTCGGATGAATTCAGCTTCAAGCAACTTCTTCACTTCTTGACGTATGAAGTTTTGTCGCTCTACTGATTGCTTCCGAGGCTTCTGATGTACAGGCCGAGCATCGGGTAAATCTTCAGATTGTACTCAATCACTTCCCTAGGGATCCTAGGCATTTGTGACGGTTGCTAGGCAAACAGGTTGACATTAGACCGGAGGAAAGTGATGAGCACGACTTCCTATTTGTCGTTCAGACCTCCCGATATACGGATGGTCTGAGCGGCATTGAAACCAATTTGGACGACTTTGACGGGAATGTCAGTGTCGCTGCTTGGTTGCACGCGAGGTGCAGAGGTTGAGCCTCGATGACAAATGCTCGGAGGCTTCAGAGCTTGCTCCTTTCCGAATTCTTCCTCCTGCGCTGTAGCAAGCGTGTGGAGTTCTTCCAGAGTAGTAACTCCGGCGGTGCGATCTCCGCGGATCCGAAGAACACGTGAAGGTGTTGGCATTTTCAACACCAAGTATCCATAATGAGCAGTAGCCATGAATTTGTACAAGGCTGGCCTGCCCAGGATGGCGTTGAATGGTAAGTTGATCTGCGCCACATCGAAGACCAACTTCTCGGTCATGTAATTCTCCCGAGTCCCGAAGGTCACCGGGAGAGTAATGGCACCGAGTGGAGTGATGGCCCCTGGACCTACTCCGGAGAAAGGTAGGGAGGGGCGAAGATCAGAAGGTCGGAGACGAAGCTTGATGAAAGCTTTGAAGCTTATGAGGTTCAGCCCCGAACCTCCGTCCACCATTACATGGTGGAGCTGGATGTTGTTGATGGTCGGAAATACTATCAATGGGAGTTGGCCAGCTCCGATCATGTTTCGAGGGCAGTCTGAAGCATCGAAGGTGATGGCAGTGTCCATCCACTTCTGGTGCGGCTCTGTCCTGTCGGTGGGAGCTACTGAGGCCATGTCCCGCCGCATTGTCTTGAGGACACGGCGGGAGGTGATGTCCCACAAACCACCAAAGATGGTGTTCATGGTCTTCCTACGCTCGTTGTCGGAGACGTCGGAGTCGTCATCAACGGAGGTGTAAACAACCTTCAAGTCCTTTTTAGGGTCCTGAAAGCCTAAATCCTCTTCAGCCAGAGCTTCGTCAACTTTTTGTTTTCCTTCCCTTTGACAGAAAGGAGCTTCTTCCCGGCGCTTATTGTAGCGCTCGACAAGGTTCTGGACCTCTCGGCAGCCTTCCAGGTTGTGGTTGTTCGTCTTGTGTATGGGACACCACATCTTGGGGCTGCCACCATCTTCATACGACGGCCGAGGTTGTTTCTCGGGGTGTGGCCCCCGGCCACCCGGAGCTGCAGCAGCAGCGGCTGTAGGTGTGCCGGCCGACGGCTTCTTCTTGTCGTTGGACTTTTTCTTCTTATTGCCACTCCTGGAGGTAGCGGCTTCACCCTTGGAAGACTTTTTGTTGTCCTCCGGAGGTGGTTGGGAGTGCATTTCACGGCCCTCCGCAGCCTTGGCGCACTTGTCTGCCAAGCTGAAGAGTTCCGTGACGCTGATGATTTACTTGGTCGCCAGCTTCTCCAACATCTTCTTGTATCGAACGCCCTATCTAAATGCCACAATAATAGAGGCGCTTGAGATAGAAGGAATGGTATTTTGTACCTAGGAGAACCTCTGGATGATGGATCGCAAGAACTCTCCCCCTTTTTGCTTGACAGCAAAAAGGTCCAGTTCTGTGCCTGATCGGGTGTGTGAGCTCCCGAAATTGGCGGTGAACTGTTGGCACAGCTCTGCCCAACTATTGATGGAGTCAGGCGGAAGCCTCATGAACCAAGACCTGGCGGTCCCAGTTAAAGCCACAGGGAAATAATTGGCCATCACAGCCTCATTTCCCCCAGCCGTAAGGATTGCGATAGAGTAGATTTGGAGAAATTCAGCGGGATTGATAGTCCTGTCAAATTTCTCTGGGAGGTGAGGCCAAAACTTTTGCGGCCATCTGACCATGCGTAGGTGCATGGCCAAGGCAGAACAGCCTCCTCCTACTCCCTCAGGAGCAGGGCTGTCCCGAGCCTCTCGCCTCTCGCGAGCACGCTCGATGTCGACGCGGCCGTCCTATTGACGGTAACGACGATCGAGCTCCGCCCGGAGGTCGTGAGTCAAAAGCCTGGTTACCGTGTGGGTACGTCGCACCCCAGAAGGCAGCAATGTTGCTTGTTGAGATGCAGCACGCCTCCTGTGCTGCGAAGCATGCGGACAAAGTCTACCCGACACGGTCCGATGCTGCCTCGGGGGGGCCTGGGGGGGGGGGGAGGACCTTGATTGCTCATGCCATCGGCTGCTGCTGCAACCAGATGTTCCACATCAGCTCTCCGCTGCTCCATCGCACCCTGGGGTGCTCCTGGAGGTGGTGGACGTTGGAGAAGAGCACGCGCGACATTAATCGCGTGTTTAGAGTTGTTGTTCGCCGATGCAGTGACCGACGCAGACGCCCCATCTCGACGTCCAGCTTGATTCGCAGGAGCAGATGGTGGCGGCAGGGACATGACTCCTGCTGGAGCCACATCACCTGCTGGCTGCTGCATGTTGGAGGGATTGCCTCCAGCAGGTTGCTCATCATGGTTGCCGTTGGATGATCCAGCAGCAGAGTTCACCATGTTTGAATCTCGGGCGCCCCTACCTGGCGCACCAACTGTCGGAGTGTGATTCCGGCAATTCTCCCGATACTACAGTTAGTAGCCCGCAAAGTTTGTAGTTCAGTTGTGGGCGCGCAGAAATTCAGAACAAGATGACAAGTTGACACGAGTATTTAAGTCGTTCGGGCCGCCTGAGCGTAATATCCTACTCCACGGGGTGTGTTGTTGCTGTATTGAGCGTCTGAGCGCTTGTGTGTAAGACCAGAGTGTCTTGAGCGCATATGGGTGTGTGTGGGTGTATGTCCCTGTGTATCGCTCGACCAGTCCTTTTATAGTACAAGGCCTGGTTGTTACATCGTTAGCCTGGCCCGACATGTGGCCCTGGCGGTTACTGATGCTTACACTACAGGAATCCCGACGATTTGTGACGGCCGAAGCCGTCGCAAATAAGCCAGATGCCGTCGCAAATAAGCTATTTGCGACGGCTTTCTTTATTTGCGACGGCCTACGGCCGTCGCAAATATGTCGTCGCAAATAAGCTTATTTGCGACGGCCACCGTCGCAAATTAACTTATTTGCGACGGCTAGGAGAGGTCGTCGCAAGTTGTTGCTGCGGGCTGGTGGGACCCGCGGCCTTATTTGCGACGGCTGCGCCGTCGCAATTAAAGCTTATTTGCGACGGCCAGGCCGTCGCAATTAATATCTGTTATTTGCGACGGCTAGGCCGTCGCAAATAAGTTTAGAGGGCAGGGCCCACGTGTCCTCTTCCGGGCCCACGACTCTATTTGCGACGGCCTGGCCGTCGCAATTAAAGCTTACTTGCGACGGCCTGGCCGTCGCAAATAGCAGTGGCTTAATTGCGACGGCTAGGTACCTTATTTGCGACGGTACTGTATAAAAAGCCGTCGCAAATAAGGTTTTTTATTTTTTTTAAAAACAGAAAACTCTAACCGGCTCGATGGCCAGATTCACAACACAATATACACAGCATACACAGCATACACAATATATACACAAAGATCATCACAATCACAAACTCAAATTCCGATACATCTCACATCGTCATCAACAAAGTAAATAAAAGGGCTCACTCGCCCATCTAACCTCCGAAGCCACCTCCGAAGTCGAAGTCGTCGTCGTCGCGCCTCAATCCAGGCGGCGGTAGCGAAGGCGACGGCGTTTGTGCAGCCGTCGCGGATCCCTGCAATTAATAAAACTTAGAGTTAGAATATATGCATCAACATCTCTCTCCCTCCCTCTCCCTCTATCTTCATCTAGATCACCCTCTCTTCCTCTCTCTTTTCATTTCTCTATTTGTCTCTCACTCTATCTTTCTTGCTCACTCTATCTCTCTATTGCTATCCTTTTCCCTCTATCTTCCTCCCTCTATCTCCATCTACATCTCCCTCCCTCTATCTTCCCCTCTCTCTATCTCCATCTACATCTTACTCTCTCTTCATTCCCATCCTACTCTATCTATCTTTCACTCTTTCTTCTGTCTCCCTTTCTTCTATCTCTTTCTTTCTTCTATCTCAATCATTTTCTTCTATCTAACTATCTCTCTCTTTCATCTATCTCAATCTTATTACGCTGGAGAAGAAGGATTACATAGAGACTTACCTGACCCACTGAAGAAGGATCGCCTGGGAGGACCGGTGGTAGTACCGGTAGCTGGATTCCCAGACCCTGCGCCCGAGCGATGGCCTGTCATTGCAAACATTAAATGCTACCTATTAGTAAGTCATTTAAGCTGAATTAATAAGAATTTTAATTTTTAGATTGTTACCTCCATTGCTTCCCGCATCTGCGCCAACGCTGCTGCCTGGGTTTGGATCGTGGCCTCCATCGCCCTCCTTTCCTCCTCATGTCGCCTTTCATTTTCTTCTACAGTTTCTCGGAGGGACTGCATCTCAATGTCCCTCTGCGAGCGGCGACCTCCCGTACCCGAAGCCTGCGTGGAGCTGCCTCTCGCAGGTCTACCCGCCCTCGAGTCGACAACTCCGTCGAATATGGCGAGCCTATAAAAAAGAAAGTCAGTAATATGAAATTAAAATATCTTGAATACTTTGAATTGAAAACGATAAAATGACTTGCAAACTCACCTTCCGTGTGCTTTTCCACCACCGGTTGCATACGCGGCTTGAGGATCGATCGGTTGACGTTCCCAATCGAAATCCTGGCCGTGTATCTTCCTAGCCTCCTCCCCGTACTTAGCCTGCAAAACAATAAAATCGTGTAAGTTCAACAATCTATATAGTTATATGTAATATGAATGGTTTCTAAACTTACCAACCGCTCGGCTGCAGCCTGACTGCACCCCGTCGGCTGAGAAGGGTCCCTGTGACCTCTCTTCCAAACCTCAGCAGGGGTGGGCGGCACCCCCGTCTCGCGCTCCTGTCAATACGTGTTAGTACGAACAATATATTATTAATATATAAACATAAGTTACACACACTTACCATGCGTTTAGCTAAACGCAAGTGGTTATCTTGCCCGTGTCTGCTCTTCCCCTCCACCCCTCTGCAGTCTCGAGCCTTCCCGGACTTAGCTTTAAACTCGTCGCTAGCCCAGTAGCGACAAAGGGCCCGAAATGCATCGTTCCGACCCTGCAACCAGCTCACGTGGCCCTGCACATAGTTGAAAGTCGTTAAAAGTACCATCGAGGACATTATCAGAAAAAAATACTTACTACACTCCACGTACCTGCGCGTACTCCTCCTCCGTCAGGTGCCTCTCGCTCTCCTGCCGGAAGTGTAACACGTGCTGCTGGTTCGCCTTCAAGTGCTCATTAATAATTTGAACACGGGCGTTCGACAAACATGCGATGGTCGTCCGGGTCCTCTAAAATATATCTTGCCTGCGATAAAGAATATATTGAAGAGATGTGCACTAAAAGAGTTTAATAGTTGTAACTTAGAAACTTTTTTACATACTTACCATAAAATCGGCCCATACGGCCTCCTGAAGGTTGCCGTGCTCCTGGTGATGGACACGTGCGTAGTCCTCCCACGAAAGAGCAGGCACTCCGTCGATGACCCCGGGATAGTGCAAACGCACTATGGACCCGAGGACACCGTTCACCGGTCTCTGGTGTTTCTCACCGGTGAAAGACAAGTCGTCCCAACTCCTGTAAGATATTTATTCATTCATTCATTACTTAAGTAATCAAAAGAAACTAAAATTGAAAACTATAATTTTTATTACCTGTCTCCGACTGGACGAATCACGATCCTCTGTGAAGGGACCGCGGGAGGACTGACAAAGTGAGTCCTCCTCGTCCTCCGCGTCTGCTGGGGCGCCACGTCAGGTGACCCAGATGGCTCCTCACCAGCCGAGTCAAAGGCCTCAGGAACAAAGTCATCGCCAGCCGGGAGCTGGCTGGCCGAGGGCTGACTCGCCGAGGGCTGCCTCGCCGAGTGCTGGCTGGCCGAGGGCTGCCTCGCCGAAGGCTGGCTCACCGAAGGCGCCGCAGCCTCTGAGTCAGCCGGTGAGGACTACAACATTCAAATGATTCATAAGTAAGTTTAATGTGAATTTGAATTTAAAGAATTTGTCAAAAACGAGTGACATTTACCTGTGACGAAGCTCTAGAGCTGGTCTGAACGTGCCCCAGCAGCTGAGAGCGTCTGCTGCCAGTCGACGAGGCACCAACGAAAGCGTCCTCAGGTCTAGAGGGGTAGAACCCCCTCGTCGGTGGCACCTTCTTACCCTTCTTTGACGCCATCCTATTGTAATTAGATAATTAGTAAATATGCAAATAAAATATATAAAATTCATGTTACTATCTTCAAGAAAACATTACTTGTAGTCACTTTCAAAATTCATCGACATCATTGTCATGTGTCTGTGCCCTACTCCTTAAACCAGCCCAACGATCTTCCATCGTGGCCTGTTCTAATTTTCGTTTTCGTGTATCATCTGCCTCTACATCTTCAACGTCTTCAACATCTCCAACTAATTGATCGAGTCCTGCACCAAGCTCGACGATAAAAGTGTCTGGCAACTCTTCTTCTTGGTACACTTCTTCAACGTCTTCGCTATCATGGTAACCATCATCCCCAGGAGTATATAGCCGCTCACGAGGATTCACCTTATATACCACCCACCAAGCACTGAGCTTCGTGCATGGATAAGGTAGATAATACACTTGTTCAACTTGATGCGCAAGAACAAATGTATCGTAACCCCGTAGTCGGTCCTTATGTTTCACTTCCACCATTCCAAATTGGTTTTCTCGAGTTCCATGAGTACGATCAAACCAGTCACAGTCAAATAAGACAACTCGAAGGGTCTTATTTCCGGTAAAAGTAAATTCAAGGATTTTATTAATGATACCATAATAATCGGTTAAATTCCCTTGAGTGTCCATTGCTCTCGTCACAACACCGGAATTTGATGTTGCCGCAAGAGGACGATGAGCTTCAAAATGAGTTGTACGGAATCGGAAGCCATTTACGTCATATCGACCATAGCTTCTAACATTCACCAATCCATAAGATAGCTGCCGCAAATCTTCATGGACACTGTGAGTCCGACACTGTTATAAAAGACGAGAGAATATTATATAATACTTCTTTAATAATAGTAATTTATAATACATAGAAGACGAGAGAATATTACATATTCTCGAAACCAAGATAGAAAACTCTGTCCCCCATTTATTCCTTCCTTTCGCATCGCTTCTACTTGTTTGGCCGTAGGTTGATGCCTATGTGGCCAATATTGTCTGTGGAACTCGCTGAACATGAAAAAACATCTTTTAGAGTACATGTGTAGCAAAATATGTAGATTAGCATAAACATAGGAGAAACACTTACTCGAAGTATTCCTGCATGCCTTCTATATTTGCGTACATGTAGAGTAAAGCAACAGTCCTTTCCTGTTCGGATAGCACGTAGGTCGTGTAGCTACCAACGGTGGTGCCTCTCGTTTGAAAAATGGAAAGGTCGCTTAGAGGGGGTGTTTCGTCCACATTGTACCGCATAGCCGAAGTATTGATATTGTTTTCTTCCGCAAAGTAGACACTTGAAAAGTATCCAACTTCTTTAAGAGCATATGCTTCAGCGATGCACCCTTCCACCCTTGCCCTGTTGCCAACCATTGGTTTCAGATATCGTAGCGCTCTTTCAATGTGATACATCCACCTATATTGCACAGGACCGCCAACTTTAGCTTCGAATGGAAGATGGATAAGCAGATGTTGCATTGGATTGAAGAAACCCGGTGGAAAAATTTTTTCCATCTTACATAAAAGTATGGGTATATCCTTCTCTAACTTATCCATCATCCCGATCTTGATTTCTTTAGCACAAAGCTGTCTATAGAAATAGCTGAGCTCGGCTAAAACCTTCCACACCGCATCATCTAGATAGCCTCGGAACATAACAGGTAGGAGTCTTTCCATTATAATGTGATAATCATGACTCTTCAACCCAGTGAGGTTTCCTGTGTTAACATTTACGGCTCGTTTCAGGCTAGCTGCGTAACCATCTGGGAATTTCAAAGTTTTCATCCATTTCATAACTTCTTTCTTTTCTTTCGATCGAAGACAGAAAGAAGCACGTGGCTTTCCACCACTTTCAGAGATTTCAAGAGTTGGACGGTGACAAATGTCTGCCAAATCTAGTCTAGCTTTATAATTGTCTTTCGTTTTGCCAGGCATATCCATGCAAGTGCTTATGATACTTTCGCTCATATTACGCTCCTGATGCATGACATCAATGTTGTGCATTAGAATCAACGACTTCACATATGGTAGCTCCCAAAGTCCACATATGTGAGTCCAATTGTGTTCCTCTCCATAACCTACGAAATATCCAGGACGACCTTCATCAGGCACCAGTTTGTCCAACATATCAGAAATTTCTGACCCGTTGAGACGCTTCGGTGGTCCTTTAGTGACAACAGTGTTCTTTCGAAAGACATGCCTCTGCTGCCTAAATATATGATTCGAGGGCAGCCAACGTCTGTGACAATCGAAATAAGATATTTTGCCTCCATGAGTTAGTCGAAAGCAATCCGTGTCTGAAGCACATATCGGACACGTCAGACGACCGTGAGTGCTCCATCCGGAAAACATGCCGTATGCCGGCAAATCATGGACGGACCACAAATAAGCAGCTCGAAGGTTGAATTTCTGCTTCTTGTAACTGTCGTACGCTTCGACTCCTGTCCACAAGACTTTCAATTCTTCGATCAGCGGTTTTAACATCACGTTGAGACGTGACCCGGGATGATCAGGTCCAGGTACAATGAGGCTGAGAAACATGAACTCGTTCCTCGTACAAAAAGCAGGTGGCAGGTTGTACGGAATGACAAAGACAGGCCAACATGAGTATGGCGCGGCATTCGTACTGAACGGTGAAAATCCGTCTGTCGCTAATCCGATGCGAACATTCCTCGCATCACGAGAAAAGTCTGGATCGAAACGGTCTAGCGCCTTCCATGCATCACCGTCGGACGGATGCGTCAAGAATTCTTTGTTCTCACGTTTACCTTCTTTGTGCCATCTCATGTGTCTTGCGGTTCTTTTTGAAAGAAACATCCGCTTCAACCGAGGTGTCACAGGCAAGTAACGAAGCTGCTTATGTGCGACATCTGTCATCACATTATCGCCATCGTCATTAACAACTTCGACATACCTCGATTTACCACATTTCAAGCACATCTTCTCATTGGCGTGCTCTTTCCAGAATAGCATGCAGTTGTCTGGGCACACATCAATTTTCTCATACTTCATACCGAGACCAGATATCTTGATCTTTGACTGATACATATCTGGTGGCGCTTTGTGAGGTCGTGGAAGGATATCGCAGATCAATTTCATGAGATCATTGTAGCAGTTGATGGAAAAAAAGTACTTCGACTTAATTTCGGCAGATAGATCCTAAACCCACCCAAGAGTGACCGAGCGGGGCGTGCTCATGACGAGACGCGTGATCCGGATTCGAACGAAATTTCGGCAGCATAACCCCGCTGTTCTCCACTGCACGCCCAAAAATGGTGCAGCAGAGAACAACAGGGTTACGCCACCGAAATCTCGTCCAAATCCGGACCCACGTCTCGTCACAAGCCACGCCCCCTCGGTCACTCCGAGGCTGTCCAAAAAGGGACAATTCCGAACCTGCACGTCTCACATGCCAATGGCATGTGAGACGTGCCGATCCGAAATGGGTAATCAATTGCTATAGGTTATGTTGCTCATTTTTATTTTCAGGTCATTTAAGAGAGAGGAAAGAACTAGAGAAAGAGTGAGAGGAAAGTTGGTCTTAGATGACAATTCCACATCCATTTCCACCGTCCACGCAATAGCGGGTCATTGACGTCCTTACCAACCCGTTCGCTTCCGTGTCGACTTGACGCATACGGTACCACTAAAATGGTCTACACGGCACGATCACACTTATTACGTGTCGTGCCCTTCCGGGTTGGTCCGAGCCGACCTAAAACCCCTTTATTTATATATATTAAGTAGTCACTCAAGAACATTATATGAATGCACTAAAGTCCAAACATACACTAAACAGAATAGAAATTCAGAATGACAGACCAAGCTATAGACAAAAATATATAAAGCATATAAAGCATTTACAAAATCTAATTATGCATTCACTACAAAATCTGAATAAAAAACATATTAGCCACAATGGACAAGTGTGAAATCACAAGTGTAATACAAGAGAGCATATAAAGCATATTAGTCAATTATGCAAGACAAAAAAACATATTAGCAAAAAAGATAGCCTAAAATCCAATCCATTTTTTGGATAGTGGACTAACTCAACCCGGCCAGGACCTGGACTAAACCCAAACCCAATCCATTTTTTCTGTATCAATCAACCCGGCCCAACCCAGCCTGTAAAATAAACATACAAAACCAAACCAACCCAACCCACACCTACTTCTGAGCCCAACCCAAACCGATCTGTTTTCAATAACCACGGTTTGGAACCGGTTCCAACCCACAAGCTCGGCCCAGTAGCCAGACGAGGAGGTTCGTCCTCCTCCATCGCCCCTCGCCTGAGATGACATGCGCCATGTCTGGCAAGGTGACCTGCCCTATAGATGCATTCCCCTCCGCCCCCCTCCCCGCGGTCTCTTGGGCCCCATCCCAACTGATATCGCCGCCCACCAGCGGCGCGCGAGGCCCCCATATCGCCACCGTTGCGCCCCCACGGCGTCACCTCCCCCCTGCCCGTGAGGCCAGGCTCTTGCAGCTCCTAGCACGGCGACGAGCGGCTGTGCCTCCCGGCATGGCGACGATGTTCGCCGCGCAGGCATCCCCCAACCGGCAGTTCCGCCTCCCCGCCATGGCGACAATATTTGCCCCTGCATGCCCCCCGCCACGACGCCACCGGCGGGTGCACGGGGACACGACGACGATGCCCGGCCACACGCTTCCCACCGACGCGATGCCCGGCTCACCCGATCCCCAACGCACGTCGGTGCCGGCGGTGGGCTCCGATTCCTGTGCTCATGCTGCTGCTCCTATTCTTTTTTTTCCTCCTCCTCCCCACAAGGGTCTGTCTGTGTTGCATATTTGCATTGCATTCCTAGAAATGATCCCATATGCAAAATTGATCCTAATTGATCCCGTATGCAAAATGAGAATTAGATGCTAATAACTAATCAATGTGAACTTCATATTACCTTCAATAGCAAGCTATACATGCATTATCAACGGCAAGCAATTGTGAAGTTCATATTACCATCCGGGCAGCTATACATGCATTATCAACGGCAAGCAATGAACTAGCAATGAACTACCTTGGGAATCTATACGGCAAGCAATGAACTAGCTAGCAATTGAGAAGAAAGAAAATATCATACGTCGGGCGTCGGGGAGTCCGCCGGGGAGGCGTCGGAGGAGCCCGGCGGCGTCGGACAGCGCGTCCGGGGCGACGGGCGGCGTCTGCAGGCACCTATGAAAAACAAGACATTGCCTGCTAAATGCCTAAATAAATGGTTTACTTCTCCTGCTTCACTCACACAAAAGTTGGGTTCAAATGAATAAATGGAATCCTAGAACCAATGGAGGAAGCAAATATAGCGCATCCTCACAGGACAACTTATCATGAATAAAAAAACATAGTGGCATATAATTTGCTTCTAGTCCCAAGCAATCGGAAAGTAACATGCTAAGAAAAAATAGAAGACTTCACAGAGTATATATGGGATACAAAAGCATAGTCCAGCATCATATTTTCATAGTAAAATAGGAACCACTGTATGAGAACTGAATGAACATTAAACTACAAAACCACTGTATTCTCAAAAGCATTGTGTCCTAAGTTTGTCGCTGTATTTCCGCTAGCACCTAGTGGCCACTGCTACGTGGACTAGGCGGCCATGGCAATTCAAAGCTAGGCACACACTGTTTAGAGTAGTAAGAAACCAATTCATGTTAAATTTCTACAGGCGACTTGTAGGGCAGCAAACCATCCTTTTATCTTGTTTTTCAGCAATTACATGCAGCAACATCATTAACTAGATTATATTACAAACATATGAGGAAATGGATACTGTCCAATATATGTGGAGAAGCATGTTAAATTTCAAGTAATATGGCAATATTAAGTATAAAAAACATCTGAGGTCAAACTCAAGGAAATCTAAAACCACTTTTATCTCTTTAAAAGTGAAAGAAAGCACACAAACGCAGAAGGAATATGTACAAGTTCTCTAGCTAATATGGCAGCAGAATGAAATGGCAAGGAAACACTACCTGAGGGCGAGGTCTTTGAGTTTGTGACTGTGAGGCAATGTACTGCAATGTGCTCGCGGTGGGGCGGCGGCTGGCGCGGGAGGTCGGGGGCGCGTCGGCGGGCGTCTGAGTTTGGTGCGGCGGGGTCGGCGGCGAGCGCGGCGGGGGAGGCGGTGGGGGCGCGGCGGAGTCGGCGTCGGGGTCGGCGGCGGGGCGGCGGCTGGCGCGGTGGGGCGGCGGCTGGCGCGGGAGGTCGGGGGCGCAGCGGGGTCGGCGGCGAGCGCGGCGGGGGAGGAGGTGGGGGCGCGGCGGAGTCGGCGTCGGGGTCGGCGGCGGGGCGGCGGCTGGCGCGGTGGGGCGGCGGTTGGCGCGGGAGGTTGGGGACGACGGTGTCGAATGAGCTATCGGGCCCGATGGGGCAGATATTAGTCCTTATTTGCGACGGCTAGTTTAATTGCGACGGTCATATGTCAAGGCCGTCGCAATTAAGTCATTTAATTGCGACGGTACAGTAATTTGCGACGGCGCTAGGGTTGGCCGTCGCAAATAAACCTTATTTGTGACAGCCCCGACGTCAGCCGTCGCAAATAAGCTGTTATTTGCGACGGCCAAGTTATTTGCGACGGCCAGAGGCGGGCCGTCGCAATTCGTCTTATTTGCGACAGTTGGCCGTCGCAAATAATTACAGCCGTCGCAAATGGTCGCATTTCCTGTAGTGTTAATACACAATTAATGTACTTAATTACCCTTAATAGTGTGGTAACGCCCCTTGACAGTGGCGTTACTGGTATTAAGGGCCCTCCGATCGTGTGTCATTAAGATAGCATTAATGACACTTAATCGGGTCTTGAGGTCTTTAATGTTCCTTGAAGGTTCGAGCCGTTGGAAGTCCACCACTCTGCCTATTGAGGTTGAAGGTCCGGCGGTTGGACGCATGGCAGCTCCGGAGCTTACTGTCTTGGACGAGTAGGTCCAGTGCTGCTGTACATGTGTCGGTACCGGAGCTTCCCTCTGTCGGGGGTAAGGTCCAGGGGTGCCACACGGGTATCTAGTACGGAGCTTTCCCATGTGTGGAATGTAGCTCCGGTTTAACGATACACGTGGCGGCACTGGGACTAACCATAGAAGGGAGGTAGGTCCGGTTCCGTATGACACGTGGGGCCTTCGGAGGTCTTCAACTCAGACAGGTGAAGTTCCTTTGAGATCTTTTGCAGTCCCAAAGGGTATCCGGTACGCAGGGTAACGACACATGATGTGTGCATAAAGAAACAAAAAAAATCATGAAAGGGTGAATCTAATCAATATAAATAGTTTGTATGAGTAAAATAAAAGTTTTATTTAGGAGTTTAAGTAAACAATACAGGTACTAAGTAGTAAAATGGACTTTTTATGAAGAAGTATAATGACAGTCTTAAACATGCAACGTGCAGCGAAATTAAAAAAAATCTGGAAAATATTTTATGCCGAAAGGGCTTGCAAGAAGCTTGTCGGTACCCAGCGTACCGGATACCCTTGGGGACTGCAAAAGATCTCAAAGGAACTTCACCTGTCTGAGTTGAAGACCTCCAAAGACCCCACGTGTCATACGAAACCGGACCTGCCTCCCTTCTATGGTTAGTCCCCGTGCCGCCATGTGTATCGTTAAACCGGAGCCACATTCCACACATGGGAAAGCTCCGGACTAGATACCCGTGTGGCACCACTGGACCTAACCCCCGACAGAGGGAAGCTCCGGTATCGACACGTGTTCAACAGCACCAGACCTACTCGTCCAAGACAGTAAGCTCCAGAGCTGCCACGCGTCCAACCGCCGGACCTTCAACCTCAACAAGCAGAGTGGTTGACTTCCAACAGCTTGGATCTTCAAGGAATATTAAAGACCTCAAGACCCGATTAAGTCTCATTAATGCTATCTTAATGACACACGATTGGAGGGCCCTTAATACCAGTAACGCCACTGTCAAGGCGCGTTACCACACTATTAAGGGTAATTAAGTACATTAATTGTGTATTAAGCATCAGTAACTACCAGAGACACATGTCAGGCCAGGCTAACGATGTAACGACCAGTCCTTGTACTATAAAAGGACTGGTCGAGCAATACACACAGATACGCCCACACTCACCCATACGCACTCAAGACACTCTGGTCTTACACACAAGCGCTCAGACGCTCAATACAGCAACAACACACCCCGTGGAGTAGGGTATTACGCTCAGGCGGCCCGAACCACGTAAATACTCGTGTCAACTTGTCATCTTGTTCTGAATCTCTGCGCGCCCACAACCGAACTACAAACTCCGTGGACTGCTAACGGTAGTACCGGGAGAATTGCCGGAATCACACTCCCACAGTTGGTGCGCCAGGTAGGGGCGCCCGAGATTCAAAGATGGTGAACTCTGCTGCTGGATCATCCAACGACAACCATGATGCACAACCTGTTGGAGGCAATCCCTCCAACATGCAGCAGCCATCAGGTGTTGTGGCTCCAGCAGGAGTCATGCCACCATCGCCACCATCTGCTCCTGCAAATCAAGCTGGACACCGAGATGGGGCGACCGTGTCAGTCACTGCATCGGCAAACTACAACCCTGAACACGCGATTAATGCTGCGCGTGCTCTTCTCCAACGTCCACCGCCTCCAGGAGCACCCCAGGGTGCAATGGAGCAGTGGAGAGTTGATGTGGAACATCTGGTTGCAGCAGCAGCCGACGACATCAGCAATCAAGGTCCTCCCCCCTCGGGGCGGGCCCCATCTTAGCATCGGACCTTGTTGGGTAGAATCGGTCCGCACGCTTCACAACACAGGAGGTGTGCTGCGTCTCAACAGGTGACGTCGCTACCTTCCGGTGCGCGACGTACTCACATGGTAACCAGGCTTTTTACTCACGACCTCCGGGCGGAGCTCGACCGTCGTTACCGTCAACAGGACGACCGCGTCCACATCGAGCATGCTCGCGAGAGGCGAGAGGCTCGGGACAGCATTGCTCCTGAGGGAGTAGAAGGAGGCTGTTCTGCCTTGGCCATGCACCTACGCATGGTTAGATGGCCGCAAAAGTTCCGACCTCACCTGCTAGAGAAATTTGGCAGGACTGTCAATTCCGCTGAATTTCTCCAAATCTACCCCACCGCTATTCTTGCGGCTGGGGGAAATGAGGCCATGATGGCCAATTATTTTCTTATGGCTTTAACTGGGACCGCCAGGTCTTGGTTCATGAGCCTTCCGCCCGACTCCATCAACAGTTGGGCAGAACTGTGCCACCAGTTCACCGCCAACTTCGGGAGTTCATACACCCGACCAGACACGGAACTGGACCTTTTTGCTGTCAAGCAGAAGGGGGGAGAGTCCCTATGATCTTTCATCCAGAGGTTCTCCCAGGTACGAAATACCATTCCTTCTATCTCAAGCGCTTCTGTTATTGTAGTATTCAGACAGGACGTGCGAGACAAGAAAATGTTGGAGAAGCTGACGACCAAGGAAGTCACCAGTGTCACGAAACTCTTCAGCTTGGTAGACAAGTGTGCCAAATCTGCGGAGGGCAGTGAAATGCACTCCCAACAACCCCTGGAGAAAAAGAAAAATTCCTCCAAGGGTGAAGACACTACCTCCGGGAGTGGCAAGAAGAAGAAGAAGTCCAACAACAAGAAGAAGCTGTCGGCCGGCACACCTACTACTGCAGCTCCGGGTGGCCGGGGGCCACGCCCCGAGAAATGACCTCGACCATCGTCTGAAGATGGTGGAAGCTCCAAGATGTGGTGTCCCATACACAAGATGAACATCCACAACTTGGAAGGCTGCCGAGAGGTCCAGAACCTTGCCGAGCGCTACAACAAGCACCGAGAAGAAACTCCTTCCCGTCAAAGGGAAGGAAAACAAAAAGTCAATGAAGCTCCAGCTGAAGAGGAGTTAGGCTTTTAGGACCCCAAAAGGTCTTGAAGGCTGTTTACACCTCCGTTGACGATGACTCCGACATCTCCGACAACGAGCGTCAGAAGACCATGAACACCATCTTTGGTGGTTCGTGGGACATCACCTCCCGCCGTGTCCTCAAGACCATGCAGCGGGACATGGCCTCTGTAGCTTCCACCGCTAGGGCGGAGCCTCATCGGAAGTGGATGGATACAACCATCACCTTCGATGCTTCAGACTGCCTGCAGAACATGATCGGAGCTGGTCAACTTCCACTGATGGTATCTCTGACCATCAATAACATCCATCTCCATCACGTAATGGTGGATGGAGGTTCGGGGCTGAACCTCATAAGCTTCGAAGCCTTCGTCAAGCTTCAGCTCCGACCTTCAGATCTTCGCCCCTCTCGACCTTTCTCCGAAGTAGGTCCAGAGGCCATCACTCCACTTGGTGCCATTACTCTCCCGGTGACCTTCGGGACTCGGGAGAATTACAGGACTGAGAAGTTGGTCTTCATCGTGGCGCAGATCAACTTACCATTCAATGCCATCTTGTGCAGGCCAGCTTTGTACAAATTCATGGCTACTGCTCATTATGGTTACCTGGTGTTGAAGATGCCAACACCCTCAGGCGTTCTCCAGATTCGCGGAGGTTGCATCGTCGGAGTTACTGCTCTGGAAGAACTCCGCACGCTTGCTACAGTGCAGGAGGAAGAATCCGGAAAGGAGCAAGCTCCGAAGCCTCCGAGCATTCGTCATCGAGGCTCAACCTTCGCACCTAGCGTGCAACCAAGTGGCGACACCGACACTCCCGTCAAAGTCGTCCAAATTGGTTCCAATGCTGCTCAGACCACCCGTATATCGGGAGGTCTAAACGACAAATAGGAACTCGCGCTCATCACTTTACTCCAGGCTAATGTCGACGTGTTCGCCTGACAACCGTCACAAATGCCTGGGATCCCTAGGGAAGTGATTGAGCACAATCTGAAGATTTATCCCAATGCTCGACCTATACATCAGAAGCCTCGGAAGCAATCAGTAGAGCAACAGAACTTCATACATCAAGAAGTGAAGAAGTTGCTCGAAGATGGATTCATCCAGGAAGTCTTCCACCCAAAATGGCTGGCAAACCCATTCGTTGTACCAAAGGTCGGCGGGAAGCTTCGGATGTGTATCAACTACACTACATTGAATAAGCCATGTCCAAAGGATCCATTCCCACTACCTAGAATAGATCAGATAGTGGATTCCACCTCCGGGTGTGAATTACTGTGTTTCCTAGACGCATATTCTGGGTATCATCAAATCAGAATGCCTAGGGAAGATGAAGAGCATACTTCCTTCATCACAGTAGATGGATTATATTGTTACACTGCCATGCCATTCAGTCTCAAAAACGCTGCTTCAATGTTTTTGCGATCTATGTACAAAACTTTTGGAGATCTCATCAGAGATGTAGTGGAAGTGTACATCGATGACATCGTCGTCATGATCAAGAACAAGGAGTCATTCGTTGACACCTTGCAAGCTATCTTCGACAAGTTGCGAATCACTTGCACAAAGCTGAACCTAGACAAGTGTGTCTTTGGGGTAAGCTCCGGAAAGATTCTTGGATTCTTGGTGAACCACTGAATAATAGAAGCGAATCCGGCAAAGATTAAAGCTATTGAAGACAAGCGGCCGCCACCAGCCTGCATCAAGGACGTCCAGAAGCTGACTGGATGTCTAGCTGCCCTCACCCGGTTCATCTCAAGACTGGCGGAACAGGCATTACCCTTCTTCAAACTATTGAGGAAGTCCGGACCATTCCAATGGTCTGAAGAAGCAGAAAAGGATTTTCAAGATCTAAAGAAACTCCTTACTACTCTACCAACTTTGGTAGCTTCGAATCCTGGAGAGCCACTCCTGCTTTACATTTCAGCAACTGACAAAGTTGTTAGCATGGTCCTAGTCACGGAAAGACCAGAACCATCTCCAGTTCAGGAAGCCAGACCCCTCCAGGAGGGTCCGGAATTACCTGAAGGCGAGTCTAGGTTCTAGCCCCCAGACCCGGATCCTCAAGGCGAGACACCAGAAGATCAACCTCCTTCAAATGAAGGAGTTGCTCTTGCTGAACAAGAAGATCTCGGTCACTTCAGAAGAAGCTCCGGGTTCTTCAAACAAGAACCTGGAGGTCCCCGAAGAAGGTCCGGACCCCTCCGGGAGGGTTCGGGTTGATGAGGAGGAAGCTCCGGGCCCCTCCGGGAGGGTCTGAACAGTCCAGCGCCCAATATACTTCATCAGTGAGGTACTTCATGATGCCAAGACACGGTACCTAGAGGTGCATAAGCTGCTCTATGCAGTTCTTATTGCCTCTAGGAAGCTTTGCCACTACTTCCAAGCTCACAAGATTTCAGTGTGTAAGACCTATGTGTGCTAAATACATTGGCTTGTAGTGAATACACTTAGCTTTGATGATAAAAGTTTTGAATATCACCAAAACACCTTTTTATTAAGGTCCTGCTAGTTTTGTAAGCTCCGGCGGGAGCTTAGTTATACTAGTTTTGGTAAGTTCCGGCGCTAGGTTCTACTAGCTTTTGTTAGCTCCGGGTTGCTCTGGCAAGGTCCGAAACTTGACCGCAATGCTTCTGTTTTTCATTTGCAATGTTTCGTACTTGCTTTACATCTCTGGAAAGATTGCTTAGTATTCATTTGCTAAGTCTTTGGTGCGTTTTTGGTTAACATGGATGATATCGTGTTACTGTGGTTTTGCAACATGCTTATGTGAGGTTCTCACGTAAGGTGTTGTGTTCGGAACTAACTTGAGTCAAGTCGAGGACTTGGGCTCGTATGAATTGGTTGTTTATTCATGTGCAGGTCTTGCTTGAGTTCAAGACATGGGTGGTGATGGGATCCATTGGACTAGTCTCAGGGAAGAGATGAGGTTCCAACAACCAAATTCAGGAGGAATTGTGGTTGAGCTGATCAGGAGGTTGCGCAGCATGATTGTATCAAGAACAATGCATTTGAAGGTATTGTGGACATCATTAGAAGATGTTTGCACGTGTGCAAGAAGTGCATGGACGTGGCTACATGGTTCCGAGACGTGATGAAGAGATGTGGATGTAAAGAGTTGGTTGGAAAGGTCCAACCGACTAGGTTATGGACTCAGGCTGCGGCTGAGTCAGGTTTGACTCAAATATAGAACAATTTGAGTTGGTTATGATAGGATTTCATGTGGATCACGAATTTGAGTTGTTTAGGAATGTTGTATACGTTCCTAAGGTGTTTGGAAGTCTTAAGATTGCTTCTATCTGCGTATAGAAGAATCCTAAGCAGTTATGAAAAGTTACAATTCGTGAACAGAGTAGGATTAGGTTCCTGATTTTAGTTGAGTTGGCTTTCGAGCTGGTTATATAAGCAAGGGAGCCCGGAGCTCGTGGTGCACAACTTTGGGGCTGTTCCTCTTGTGTTCTATTGAATAAAATTCGTAGTTTGAAGGAAATTTTGTGTCTTGTTCGTCCGACTTGTTCCAGACAAGTTTTACTCGTCGAGTTTCTGGACAGCACTACCATTCGTCGGTGGTTTTATCATAAATCGAGTTTTACAGATCCAATTGACGTGATTCTTTTTGGGTTGTCTTAAAAACTTGATTATCTATCATCTGTAAAAATTTCACGGTCATTGGATTTGTGTTCTATGATCTACACGAGTTTCTTTGCAGCATTCCAGAACTGTTTTTTTCTCGGGTAGGGCAGATTGACCTTTGTTCGATCTTTCGGTAATAACTTGAGTTTTTCTCAACGGATTTGAGTGATTCTTGTTGTGTTGTCTTCGTGACTTGATTATCTATGATATATATCACTTTTGTCACGATGAAACATGTTTAGATTAGTCTCACACACGATTTGTTTAACAGATCGTTTTTCTGCCGAAGGGGTTGAGGTTTAATTGTTTCCGCTGCGTAAGATTTTTAAATCTACCATTCACCCCCCTATGGTAGCTTTTCACGTGCTCTTCGATCCTACAATTGGTATCAGAGCCACGGTGCTCTAATTTTTGTGATTTGCACGTGTTTTTGACTAATCATCATGGAGAAGTACTCTGCCAAACTTTTTGTGTTCGCTGGTATTGATTTTCAGGTTTGGTAGGCACGCATGGAGGCTTTCATCTAGGCACAAGGCTTTGAAATATGGGAGAAGGTATACAAGCCTTACGAAGTGCCATCAAACGGTCAAGTTACAGCTACAAATCTGAGAGATGTCGACAACAACAACAAGGCTCGGAACTTGATCATACAAGTATTAACACAAAGCGACTTCGACCGTGTTGCACACCTCCGATCTGCATAAAATGTGTGGAAAGCACTTTGTGACTATCACGAAGGATCCAACACGATCAAAGAGGTAAGGCAAGACATGTTTAAGAAAAAATACATGCACTTCGAGATGCAACCCGGCAAGTCTATTGATGACTTTTTTGCTCGCTTTAATAAGATTCTCAGCAACTTGCGTAGTGTCAATGTTAATTTTTCAGATGCTGAAAATGCTAGGCAATTGCTAAGTGCATTAGATATGTCAATTTGGGAGATGAAATTCACATCTATTCGTGAATCTACTGTCATGAGTTCACTTACTTTAGATGTGCTATATTCCAAGTTAAAAACTCATGAAATTGACATTATCTGACGTAAGAACCCCAACAAGTCTATTGCTCTTGTTTCTCAACGTGACATGCCTAGTTCCAGTCAAACATCATCTTGTGGTACACTTGCTTTGCTGTCCTCTCTAACCCTTGAACAGATTGAGGAGTTTCCAGAGGAGGAGCTAGCGCTCATCTCTACCCGGTTCTCAAAAGCATTGCAAAATGTGAGAACTAGAAGGAGAGGAAGCTCCGGAACTTAATGATGCTTTGAATGTGGTAAGACAAGACATTTTCGTTCTGATTGCCCTAACCTTTCAGGTCCTACTTCTCGGGACGAAAAGAAAACAAGAACGAAGCACTCCTCTGCAAAAGATACGAAGAAAAAGAGACGTCAATTGGTGAGCAGTTTTATCTCAGCACTCCAGGAACTTGGCTCAAGCGACGTGGACATTGGAAGTGATGAAGATGAAGATGATTTGGCAAACTTGTGCTTCATGGCGGGCAAGTCAAGATCAAGTATGGAGGAGGTAGAACACAACAGCGACAATGAAGAGTACTAGATTCCTAAATGCCTTTTGACTAACCCCAGTATTGAGTCATCGACGTATTGTGCTTCTATGTAGGTTACACGTTTGAGGAAGGAGAACATTTGGATTGTGGATTCAGGTTGCTCACGCCACATGACCGGTAACAAAGATTGGTTCTCCTCCCTCTCTTTTGTGTCATGTGTAGAGAATGTTACTTTTGCCGATAATTCTTCAACTCCTATAATTGCTAAGGGTTCGGTTAGAGTAAATGATCACTACACTTTGAAGGATGTGGCACTTGTCAAAAATTTGAAATTCAACTTGCTTTCTGTTTCACAATTGCTAGATGAAAATCTGGAAATTATTTTCAATAAAAACTGCTGCAAAGTTGTAAGTTCAAATAGTGAGCTTATTTTTAACATGTCTCGGTTTGGAAGAGTTTTTAAAGCTGATTTTGATATGTTTTCCTCTAAGCATAGGTGTCTAGTTACTAATGATTCAAAGGACCTATATTTTTGGCATCGTAGACTTGGTCACGTAGGCTTTGATCACCTAACGCGTGTTAGTGCTCTTGATCGCATACGTGGGCTGCCTAAGCTTAAAGGGGACAAAGAAATGGTGTGCTCTTCTTGTAGACATGCTAAGATGGTTGCAGGTTCACATACTCCTCTCACAATGATCATGACAACTGAACCGTGTCAACTTTTGCACCTTGACATCGTAGGACCTTCACGTGTTCAATCCTTCGGAGGAAAATGGTATGTTCTTGTGATTGTTGATGATTATTCTAGATACTCTTGGGTTTACTTTATGGCGTCTAAGAATGAAGTTTTTAGTCACTTTAGAACTTTATTTCTTAGATTATCAATTGATCACCCAGGATCATTAAAAGCAATTAGAAGTGATAACGGAACTAAATTTAAAAATCAATCTTTTGATCACTTTTGTGCTGAAAATGGAATAGATCATCAATTTTCTTCACCATATGTACCTCAAAAAAATGTTGTTGTAGAAAGAAAGAACAGAACCTTAGTTGAGATGGCTAGGACTATGCTTGATGAATATCAAACCCCTAGGAAATTTTGGTCTGATGCGTTAGCAACCGCTTGTTATGTCTCAAATCGTGTTTTCTTGCGTGCAAAGCTAGGTAAAACACCATATGAGCTCTGGTTTGGACATAGGCCTAGTGTTACACACTTTCGGGTCTTTGGTTGCAAATGCTTTGTTAAGAAACATGGTAATCTTGATAAATTTGAACCTAGATCCATTGATGGCATGTTTCTTGGTTATCCATCTCATACTAGAGGCTACCGTGTGCTTTTACTTGACACTAACAAAATTGTGGAGACTTGTGAAGTGTATTTTGATGAAGCTAGCCCAGGTACTAGCTCAAACATTGCAGGTCCAGATTCATATCCGCAGGGGGGGAGCATTTTCATTGAAGATGAGGAAGAATTGGAGCTGCTGCCCAAAAATTCAGCAGCTAAAGACTTTGGTTCAACTCCGGATGTTAATTCTCAACCAGCACCGACAACCATCAATGCTGATTCAAATCATCCTCAAGTCACAAGCTCATCGATTTGTGATGAACATGAAGAAGAAGAAGCTTGTGAGACATCTATTCCCCTACGGTTTTACAAAGATCATCCCCCACAACAGATGATTGGAAGCTTGCACGAACGAGTCACACGGTCCAGGTTTTGCAATCCAAACTCTTATGCTCATTCTGCTTTTGTTGCTTCTTTTGAACCCAAAGATATATCACACGCACTCACTAATGAATCTTGGATTATTGCCATGCAAGAAGAGTTAGAAAATTTTGAAAGAAATAATGTTTGGAAACTTGTACCTCCACCTCAAGGTCACACTTTAATTGGAACTAAATGGGTATTTAAAAATAAACAAAGTGAGTATGGGGTTGTGGTTAGGAATAAGGCTAGGTTGGTTGCTCAAGGTTTCACTCAAGTTGAAGGTCTAGATTTTGATGAAACTTTTGCTCCTGTTGCTAGATTAGAAGCCATAAGAATTTTGTTAGCTTTTGCTGCATCTATTGGTTTTAAGCTATATCAAATGGATGTTAAAAGTGCTTTTCTTAATGGCTACATAGATGAGGATGTTTATGTGAAACAACCACCGGATTTTGAAAATTCAGATTTTCCTAATCATGTTTACAAACTGTCCAAAGCCTTGTACGGTCTCAAACAAGCCCCTAGAGCATGGTATGATAGGTTAAAAACATTCTTACTTGAAAAATGGTTTACCATGGGCAAGATTGATAAAACTCTTTTTGTGCTTAAGCATGACAATGACTCATTATTCGTTCAAGTGTATGTGGATGATATTATCTTTGGTTGTGCTTCTCATGATCTTGTGTCCAAGTTTTCAGCAATGATGAGTTCCGAATTTGAAATGAGTATGATGGTTGAACTCACTTACTTTTTGGGGTTGCAAATCAAGCAAACAAAGGAGGGTACCTTGGTGCATCAAATGAAGTATACAAAAGATCTCCTAAGGCGCTTCAACATGGACAAAAGCAAGCCTCTTCGGACACCAATGGGAACAGCAACAACACTTGGACTTGATGAAGATGGTGAACCCGTGGATCAAAAAGAATATAGAAGCATGATCGGATCACTTTTGTACCTCACGACATCAAGACCAGACATACAATTCAGCGTATGTATTTGTGCACGGTTTCAAGCCTCCCCACGTGCTTCACATCGTCAAGCCATCAAAAGGATTCTCAGGTACTTACATGGAACTCAAGAATTTGGAATTTTTCTTCCTTCTTCCTCAACCGTTACTTTGAAAGCTTTTTCGGATGCTAATTTTGGGGGTTGTAAGATTGATAGGAAAAGTACTTCCGGTGCTTGTCATTTTCTTGGTAATTCTCTTGTTGCTTGGTCCTCTAAAAAACAAAATTCAGTTGTACAATCCACAGCCGAATCTGAATATGTAGCTGCTGCTAGTGCTTGCTCACAAATTCTTTGGATTGTTCAAACACTTAAGGACTATGGGGTTGATCTAGATAGTGTTTCACTGTTCTATGATAACACTAGTGCCATTTGCATTGCTAAAAACCCCGTGCAACTTTCTAGAACTAAGCACATTGACATTAGGTATCACTTTCCCTGAGATAATGTTGAAAAAGGAAACATTGTGCTTCACCATGTAGATACTGAACAACAATTGGCTTACATTTTTACAAAACCTTTGGATTTCACTCGTTTTTGTTACATTCGTAGTGAAATAGGGGTTATGCATCCTCATGGCTTAAATTGAGGGGGAGTTTTGAAACTTGGGAAGTCTATGTGTGAATCTGAAATTAAAATAATATGAGCATAGTATTTCATACATATATGACTTTGTGATTCCCTTTACATGCTGAAAGTTCTTACTACATTACTGTTGTTATACATTTTGTAGTTTTTGCCATGTCTAATAATTGGAATAATTACTTACACTAAAACTGGTCATGGTCGAACTTTCTTGCTGTTTTGAACTTGTTACATGTTCACAAGTGCTTTTAATCATTAAGAATTAATCAAGTAATCAACTCACATGTTGAGTTTTTATGAACAAATATAAATTGAGAAAAGATCAAGAGAATATGCATGCATCACACTTCTTCTTTTGAGATGGCTTATCATTGCACTTAGATATGAACTTGGAAGAAGTTGTGTATGACTAAAACCATGTCCTTAAGCTTCTGATTGTCAAATGACATAGGCTTGGCTTGGTTGGTTAGTGAAAGTTGCCTAGAGGGGGGGTGAATAGGCTAATCGACCTGCAAATGACTTAATAAAACGAGATTAAATCACAGGGGGCGGACTAGTCCGGTCTGGGGGCGGACTAGTCCGGTCAGCCTGCGTGAAGAACCCTAAAAAGTGTTTCTAGCAAGTTTTAGGGAATTTTCTCGTTGCTACAAGTGAGTATATGTTTAAGTCAAGTTGAGCAACAACCTACACAAGAGCAAGTCAAGTTTCCACAAGTTTGTAGCAATGCGGAGTATGAAACGAGACTACTAACCCTAGAACAAAGTAATCAATAGAATGAATGCGAAGAACACAAGGGGGCAAGGATTTTATCCCGAGGTTCGATTCCACACAAGGAATCTACGTCCCCGTTGAGGAGTCCACAAAGGACCGGGTCCAACAACCCTTCCCTCACCAAGTTTACCGCACGGGCCTAACTTGGTTCTCCACTAATCACAACGGTGATTACAAAGTTCGTTGGGGCTTCTCACAAACTGAGGCTCCCACACCACAACGGTGATCAACACAATAAAACAAACTCAATACACAGCCCACAAAGACTCAACGAGTGCAAGAGATCAAACCGGGAGCACAAGCGCGATGTTCTTCCTCTTCTCCACCTCACTAAACCCTAATCCACTCAAGAATTAGTTTTAGAGGGAAAGTAGGCAAGAAGGAGGCTTAGGAGTGCTCCAAGTTGGCTGTGGCGGCGCTAGGGTTTGAGTTTTTCAAAAGGTATTCGAAATGAGGCCGGGGGTCCCCTTTTTATAGGGGTCCCAAGCCCAATCTGCTGACTTCAGCAAAAGGGCGGACTAGTCCGGCCACTGGCCCGGACTAGTCCGGCCTAGGGGACCACTGACCTCTTTGTCAGGTCCCGACAGCTGACACACTATCGTCACGCTACCCGCCAAACTTCAAATTCAAACGGTCACTTCCAGAACGGACTAGTCCGGTCAACACCGGACTAGTCCGATCTCACACAGAGCCTTCTGCTCCGTGTGAAAACGGACTAGTCTGAGGACCACGGACTAGTCCGGCCCCTGGGGCGGACTAGTCCGGTCCTACCAGACTTAGCCACAGAAGCACCTTTTCCTAGCCAACCCGGACTAGTCCGGCCCCACGGGCGGACTAGTCCGTTCTCAAACAGGACCTCTTGGTCCGGTCCAAAACGGACAAGTCCGTGGTTTTGAGACTTAGTCCCAAAACCCACTCCCTGCTACCCGGACTAGTCCGGCCACAAACGGACTAGTCCGATCTCAGTCAGACCCTTCTGGTCCGGCCAGAAACGGACTTGGCCGGCCAGGAACGGACTAGTCCGGCCTCCTGCACGGACTAGTCCGGCCCTACGGCCAGACCACTCATTCACTCATTTCTTTCATAGGTTTGACCTCTAAACCACTTTGAGCTCCCAAACTTGATCTCAATGCACTTTACACACACACCCTCCTAATTCTACGGCTAGTCTAACTCAACACGCTAGAAACCCTAGTTTCCACGCTTCGAGTTGACTCTGTTTCCTTCCTTTTCCTTCTTGAGGGTTTGCGTCTCCGATTGAGTCTTCACCTGTGCTAAGATCACTTGAGCTCATTAGCGACTTAATTGTCGTCATCAATCATCCAAAACCCACGGGGAACCTAGATGCACTTTCAATCTCCCCCTTTTTGGTGATTGATGACAACACATTAAGTCCTTCACAAATAAGAGTATAAAGTTTTGGTTTTCATAACATGTGTGCGTATGAATGACTCCCCCTCAATGTATGCAACATGTAAAAGAGGTGGAGGAGTTCTTTCATACCCACACACGTTATGGTGGGGTGCCTACGTGATGTGCTCAACAATTGTGACAAGACATAAAGAGCATCAATATAATCAAAAGATTGACAATAATAGCATTATATTGATATTAAGCAACATTAACAAGTCTTGCACAAATGTAAACATCCAAGAGCAAGAATATATTACAAAATAAGTCCATAAATCACACACACACCCACAAACGATTAACTCCCCCTTAACTCTCCCCCTTTGGCATCAAGGCACCAAAAAGGAAAAGAGGGGAGGAAACTAAGACCTAAGAACTAGTCCTCGTCTTCGCCACTTCCACTCTCCGTGGCCTCGGAATCTTCGACGTCGTCCTCATGATCATCGGCGTCGTCGTCGTCGTCGGAGTTCCTTGCCGAGGGAGCAGCCCGAGAGGAGCTTCCATCCTCTTGGAGCTGGGCGAGCTCATCGGCGGTGAAGGTGGGGAATGGAGTGATCTCCCCATCACTCACCTCCGGAGAGGACATCGGGACCTCCAGCTTGTCGCACACCGCCTTAAGGTATTTTTCTTGACGCTTGTGTGCCCTTTGAGCGCAAATCTCTTGCTTCCGGCAAGAAGTGAAGATCGCCTTGAAGCATTTGAAGAAGGCACTCATTGATTGAGGCGGAGGCGGAGACGGAGGTACCACGGGGCGAGATGGAGGATCCGCATTCTTGCGACGAGGGGGAACAGGGACATTCGGGGGCTTCTGAGGACGAAGCGGGCGATGCGACACGTCCTTGACAAAGGTTACGCCCGACACCTTCTCAATGAGGCACATGATGTAGGGGGCATACCCGCAAGCACGGTTGGGAGTGTGCGAGATGTTGAAGATGTCGTCGAAGATGTAATCGACGAGGTTGAACTTCTCTTCCCCATCGATCAGAAGTAGTAGGTGCCTCAGGTTCCCTTGAATCACCCCAGCATCACCGTCCTTCGGTGCTATCGTCCGTCTGAGAATTCTGTTAATGATGCTGTAGAAGGGCTTGATGTTGCGGGTGAGGCCGGCATCAAATGGAACGTGACTTGGATACATATATGCTAGCTCTTCACGATCCACGGCCTTAAGGTTAGAGATTATAATCTCATGATCCATGTGTGTCTCAAGCCCTAAAATCCTGGCAAACTCTGCGAAGGTGACTGAGTACTGCTCACCATGAGTCATCCAAATAATTTTCCTGTCACCAGAGGTGGTGAAGTAGATGGTGGAGTAGAATTGCAGAATCACTTCGACGTTCTAGTCATACTTGAATCCCATGATCTGCTTGAGGTCATGGCGCTCAGCGGCTTCGATGACGGCGTCGAAAGCAGAATGTTAATTGTTGGCCATGTAACCCCAGTCAACCCATTGAGCTTCTATTACCGGCTTCTTCATCTGCTGATAGACCAGCCGGTAGTAGTCACAATGGAAGTCACACCAGAATCTGGGATCTGCTGTGCTCCTCTCAAATTTGTAGACCTTTTCTTCCCTTAGCCTCCTGGCCTTTTCAGCCCCTTTGCCATGGAACACATTTGCCGATAGTTCCTTTTGTCGGTTGGGATTCCTTTCCGGTGTGTGGACTTCAAGGGGGCCAATGGAGGTGGCTTTCCCTTTCTCTTTGATCACAACACCTCCAGCTGCCTTCTTTGATGACATCTTGACAGCTGGCTTTTTCTTCTTTGGCTCGACAGGAGCCGGAGCCTTTCCCTTCTTCGGGTCACGCTCAACCCGAGGCTCAGCTTCCATTTGAGCTGGCTCCTTGCCCTTCGTCTTCTCGCCAACGGTGACGAGCTTCTTTCTCTTGGGGGCACT
This sequence comes from Tuctoria greenei, assembly GCA_036927565.1. Classification (NCBI taxonomy): domain Eukaryota; kingdom Viridiplantae; phylum Streptophyta; class Magnoliopsida; order Poales; family Poaceae; genus Tuctoria; species Tuctoria greenei. Next base: position 25,566,864 of record JAYESD010000011.1, on the reverse strand, counting down.
GGCCTCAGCAGCCCTGGAGTTGTGTGCCTCCCTGTCCTCCCTTTTCTTCTTCCTCAGCTCATTCAGTGATTCTGCCGTGGCACGGGCAATGGCTTCATCCTCATTGTAGATACTCGCAGCCACTTTGGATGCTTCGAGTGCCTTGAGCTTTCTTTCCTCCCTGGCCTTCTGCGCCTCCATTAGCGCAGCCTTAGTCCGAGCCTCGGCAATTTGGGCCTTGGTACGCCCCTCGAGGTTGACACGCGGAGGAGAGCGCTCGGAGTTCGACATTCTATGCAAAGGATGGAGAGAGGAAGATATGAGCCTAGGAAGAAGAAGTATTGCCGAAAAGATCTCGAGAACCAACTAGAAGTAGGGTTTGCCCTGTGCAGACCGGACTTGTCCGCCCCAGGGGCGGACTAGTCCGCCGGCCGGACTTGTCCGCCTGGTGGCCGGACTAGTCCGGGTTACACAGGAAGAACCCTAACCCTAATCGATTCATCGAAAAATTTGTAAACCAATGCACAATACTCCTAGGCTATGATCGCAAGGGTGTATAGAACAACATTAATGAAGGTGTTCCTATCAAAAACTTGAAGAATCAAGAATGAGGCTAGTTTTTGAGGAACGGTGAAATACCTTCAAAAATCCGCTTCAGTCGTCGAAATCGGCGTGGATTTCGAAGGTGGAGCGCGGGGAAGTGATCCCTCACTCCCAAGGACTTCGATGCGCGGATTGGAGTTGAGTTTTGGTGGTTGGAGCGCAAAATCGCCGATTTGGGGGCGGTTGTGCGCGCGTGGAAGCTTGAGAGTCAAGTGAGAGAGAGAGAGGGGGTCTGGGCCGCCTGGGGGTTTAAGTCCCCAAGGGCCGGACTAGTCCGGTTGAGGGGCCGGACTAGTCCGGTCTGCGGACCAGACCCAGACTAGTCCGGGTCCGGACTTGTCCGGTGGAAGGCCGGACTAGTCCGGTGTGCGGACTAGCCGCGGACTAGTCTGATCCGGACTTGTCCGGCCATAGGGGCGGACTAGTCCGGTCCAGCTGGGCTGAAAAACAATGTATTTGGGTTTTGCCCATAACGATAAGTCCTTTTGGACAGATATAGCAAGGAAAACATGACAAACATGATTATGAGTCAATAAAGAACAACTCATGAACATTTTCATGAAGAAAATAGATTTCTCAAACAAATTTGAGGAGAAATCGACATAGAGAGGAGTTTTTCAAAATGTGGCTCAAAATATATGAGGAATGTGGTTTAAGTCACGTTCCGAGAATCCAACACGTTGAGCTCACTTCTTAGCTCACAGAAACGCTTCTCGTCAAGAGGCTTGGTGAAGATGTCCGCAAGTTGATGTTCCGTCCTCACATGCGAAATCTCAATGTCTCCCTTCATTGAGTGATCTCGCAAGAAATGGTGTCGAATGTCTATATGTTTGGTCCTAGAGTGTTCCACCGGATTATGGGCTATCTTGATTGCACTCTCGTTGTCACACAAGAGTGAAATTTTACGCAGGTTAATCCCATAATCCCTAAGCGTTTGTCGCATCCAGAGAAGTTGTGCACAACAACTTCCGGCTGCAACGTATTCAGCTTCGGCGGTGGAGAGAGCAATAGAGTTTTGCTTCTTAGAGGACCAAGACACAAGAGATCGACCTAAGAATTGGCACGTACCCGATGTGCTCTTCCTATCAACTTTGCACCCCGCATAGTCCGCATCGGAATATCCGATGAGGTTAAACTTGGATCCTTTGGGGTACCAAAGTCCTAGGGTAGGTGTTTGTACAAGATATCTCAAGATCCTTTTAACGGCGGTCAAATGACAAGCCTTGGGTGCTGCTTGAAAGCGTGCACACATACACACACTTAGCATGATATCGGGCCTAGATGCACAAAGATAGAGAAGTGATCCGATCATAGACCTATATAGCTTTTGATCCACACTTGGACCGTCCTCATTTAGGTCTAGGTGTCCATTTGTCCCCATAGGGGTTTTGATGGGTTTTGCCTTATCCATGTCAAACTTCCTTAGAATGTCTTGTGTATACTTAGTTTGACTTATGAACGTCCCTTCTTTGAGTTGTTTCACTTGAAATCCTAGAAAGAACTTCAACTCACCCATCATGGACATTTCAAACCTCTCCGTCATTATCTTGGAGAACTCATCACAAAACACCTTATTTGTGGAACCAAATATGATGTCATCCACATATATTTGGCACACAAAAAGATCCTCGTTGAAGTGCTTTGTGAAAAGGGTATAATCCGCTTTTCCTATCCTAAAACCATTCTCAACTAGAAAGTCTCTTAGGCACTCATACCAAGCTCTAGGAGCTTGCTTGAGGCCATAAAGGGCCTTTCGCAATTTGTACACATGGTTAGGATAGTCTTGATCTTCAAACCCTGGAGGTTGCTCTACATAAACTTCTTCCTTTATTGGGCCATTAAGGAATGCACTCTTAACATCCATTTGGTAGAGTTTGAAGTCATGATGAGTAGCAAAGGCTAATAGTATCCGAATTGACTCAAGCCTAGCTACGGGGGCAAATGTCTCATCAAAATCCAATCCCTCAACTTGTGAGTATCCTTTTGCCACAAGTCGTGCCTTGTTCCTAGTTACCACGCCATGCTCATCTTGTTTGTTGCGAAACACCCACTTGGTTCCAACAACATTAGCTTGAGGGCGCTTGACAAGCTCCCAAACCTTGTTCCTTTCAAAGTTGTTGAGATCCTCTTGCATGGTAACTACCCAATCCGGATCTCTTAAGGCATCTTCAACCTTATGTGGTTCCAAGGATGAGACAAAAGAGAAATGCTCACAAAAGTTTGCAACACGTGAGCGTGTTGTTACTCCTTTTGTGATATCTCCTAGAATGTTGTCAACGGGATGGTCCCGTTGAACACTTTGATGAACACGAGGATGCGGGGGTTGACCTCTTGAATTACTTGGTTCATCTTCTTCACTTTGGTCTCCCCCTTGATCCAAGCCTCCCCCTTGATCTTCATTCTCATTATCACTTTGGGGAGCATCTAGAGGATCTTCAGCTTGTCCAATGGGGGTTTGACCTACTTCATAATGATGATGGTCACTTGGGCTTTGAGATGGTTCTTGTGGGCGAACATCTCCAAGTGCCATTCTCCTTAGATCTTCTAGTGGAGGTTCCTCTTGATCAAGGGCATGTTGATCAACTTGCTCCACTTGAGAGCCATTGGTTTCGTCAAACACCACGTCACGTGCTACTTCAACAATTCCGGAGGATTTGTTGAACACACGGTATGCATGAGTGTTTGAGTCATATCCAAGCAAGAAACCCTCATCGGACTTTGAAGCGAACTTCGAAGTCCTAGGCTTCTTGTTGAGGATATAACACTTGCTACCAAAGACCCGAAAGTAAGAAACATTGGGTTTCTTACCAATGAGAAGCTCATAAGGAGTCTTCTTGAGGAGGCGATGAAGGTACAATCGGTTCACGGCATGGCAAGCGGTGTTAACCGCTTCCGCCCAAAACCGGTCCGATGTTTTGTACTCATCTAGCATCGTCCTTGACATCTCAATAAGCGTCCTATTCTTTCTTTCGGCTATGCCATTTTGTTGTGGAGAATAGGGAGCGGAAAACTCATGCTTGATGCCCTCCTCATCTAGGAACTCTTCTACTTGCATGTTTTTGAATTCGGTGCCATTGTCACTTCTTATAGCCTTTATCCTCAAGGTGAACTCATTTTGAGCTCTCCTTAGAAATTTCTTGAGGACACCGGGAGTTTCACTTTTATCATGCAAGAAGAACACCCAAGTATATCTAGAGAAGTCATCAACGATGACTAGACCATACTTGTTGCCACCGATGCTAATGTAAGTAATGGGGCCAAAAAGATCCATATGGAGTAACTCCAAAGGTCTAGTTGTCGTCATGACATTCTTAGAGGGGTGTTGAGCTCCTACTTGCTTTCCCGCTTGGCACGCACCACATGGCCTATCCTTTTCAAATACCACATCCTTTAGGCCACGAACGTGCTCTCCTTTAAGGAGTTTTTGAAGGTTCCTCATTCCAACATGGGCTAGCCTTCTATGCCAAAGCCATCCCATGTTGGCTTTTGCCATTAAGCATGTGTCAAGTTGAGCTTTATCCGCGGTGAAGTCCACAAGATAGAGCTTTCCCTTGAGCACTCCCTTAAAGGCTATCGAGTCATTACCTTCTCTAATGACACTCACTCCCTCACTAGTAAACACACATTTATATCCTTTATCACAAAGCTGTGATATGGATAGGAGATTATAGTCTAGGGAATCAACATGCAAAACATTTGATAAAGTATGCGAAGATGAGATAGCAATTTTACCGGAGCCAAGGATTTTCCCTTGGCTATTATCCCCAAAGAAGATTCCCTCACTCGGGTCCTCATTCTCCTCATACTCTATGAACATGCTCCTCTCTCTGGTCATGTGGTTGGTACATCCACTATCCAACACCCATTTCGAACCGCCGGAGGAGTAAGCCTACAAAACAAATTTATGCCTTCCATTTAGGTAGCCAAGCTGAGTTGGGTCCTTTCACGTTAGTAGTTAGGCATTTGGGCACCCACACGCAAGGCTTGGGGCTCTTGCAGAGTGGCCCAACATATCTAGCAAACACCTTGCCGTATTTGTTCTTCTTCAACACATAAGATGCATCAAAATCATGAAATAAATGATGCGGTTCAGATTTAGGCAAGTTTTTGCTAGAGGGTGAGTTCTTTTCATTTTTAGTTTGGGATGAACTCCCCTTAACAAAGACAATCATGTCTTTGCCATACTTGGAGGTTTTGGCGTTATGCCTTGCACCTCTAGTATAGCCAAGACCATCCTTGACATGGGGTGGTCTTGTGTTGGTGTATGCACTTCGTGCATACGCCACCTTCTCCTTGTCAAAGATGGCACCCTTAGGTGCTTGCTTGCCTTGCACTAAGTTGAGTTCATCCTTAAGCTTAAGGATTAAGTTAGAGCACTTGCAAGACGGAGTTGCATTGGATGAGGCCTTTGAGAAGGTTGGGCTCTTAGAGGAAGAGGCTACATTTTTCTTGAGAGACTCAACTTGAGTCTCAAGGGTTTTGTTAACTTTTGACAAGTTCCCAAGTTCCTCCTTGAGCTCAATTGTCTTCTCCTCAAGAATTGAACACGTTTTCTTACTTAGAGCAAGTTCGTGTTCCAATGCCTTGCTCTTCTCTCTTTCGAGCTCAAGGAGCTCATCAAGCTCTCGATATCTCTCCTTCTCAAGGATGAGCATGTCCTCTTGTCTATTGATGAGATCCTCCTCCTCAAAGATCTCATCCATAAGCAATTTCATCCTTCGCAAGGTGCTTTTGCTTATGTCCTTAAACATGTGTTCATTTTCACTAGCACTATCAAATTCATCTTGCGAGGAAGTTGTGGAGGAGGGATGAGATGTTACCTTTCTCCTTCCCTCCTTTGCCATGAGGCAAGTAGGTTTGTAGTCGTCGTTGAGGTTGGGGAAGAGCTTGCTTCCCTTGGAGCTCCTCCCGATGGCTATGGTTGCCATCTTCTCCTCTTCTTCTTCGGAGGAGGACTCATCGTTAGAGTCCCACTCCTTCCCCAAGTGGGCTTGTCCGGAGGGCCTCTTCTTCTTGAAGAATTTCTTATCTTGAGGCTTGCCCTCCTTCTTCTTCTTCGCTTCTTCATGTGGGCAATCAGCGATGAAGTGCCCATACTCGCTACAATTGTAGCAAGACCTCTTTGATTTGGGCCTTGCTCTTTCCTTCCCTTTGCCCTCATGGTTGTATCCACCTTTCTTCCTCCTCATCATTCTCCTGAACTTGTTGATGAAGAAGGCCTCTTCCTCATCGGTGTCGAGGCTCTCCTCATCACTTTCTTCTTGCTCCTTTGAAGAGGGCGTTGCCTTGAGTGCAACGTTCTTCATCTTGGAGGCGGTGAACTTTTGGAGGTCGTTGTAGAAGAGCGCCTCCTTCTCCATGATTTCATGGTTGATGATCCTCCCAAGGACCTCCTCCGGGGTCATTTGAGTGAACCCCGGGCTTTCCCGAATCATGGAGCACAGAGAGACGTTCCTAGGCATGAATGCCCGGATCATCCTCTTCACCACCTCGGGGTCGGTCCACTTGGTGCAGCCATATGATCGGCTCTTGTTGATCAGCACCTTCAGCCGGTTGTACATGTCTTGGGGGGATTCACCATCCAAGATGGCGAATCTCCCAAGCTCTCCTTCGATGAGCTCGATCTTGGCCTCCTTGACCACTCGGTTTCCCTCATGCGCCGTCTTGAGGGTGTTCCATATGTCTTTGGCCACTTCAAGGCCATCGACACGGTTGAACTCATCTCTAGAGAGAGATGAGATGATCACACCCGCAGCTTGAGCGTTGCGGTGGATGAGGATGGCTTGTTCTTGAGTTATGTTGTCCTCATCCTTTGGAATCTCCACCCCGGTCATGAAAATTTGCCACAACGCCGGGTTGAGTGACACGAGGTGGATCTTCATGTTGTGTTTCCACATACCGTAGTCCGTTCCATCGAATTGGGGAGGTTTCCCCAATGGGATGGACAGGTAGTGGTTGTTGGCGGCAAGGCGTTCATAGTTGAACCCTTGCCGGTTGTAGTTGGCTCCGCCACCACCACTTGATTGGTTTGACGGATCAATCTTGGAGATGTTCAACTTCTCCCGGAGCTTCGCCTTGAGTTGGCGAGTCTCCTCATCGTCCGTTGGCTTATCTTGATAAGCCATTGTCTCCTCACATGTCGGTTGAGAGTCGTTGGTCGACACCTCTTCAAACACCACTCCGGCCATCTCTCCGAGTTGTTAGACTCTTTGTGGAGAGTCCTGCTCTGATACCAATTGAAAGTTGCCTAGAGGGGGGGGGGTGAATAGGCTAATCGACCTGCAAATGACTTAATAAAACGAGATTAAATCACAGGGGGCGGACTAGTCCGGTCTGGGGGCGGACTAGTCCGGTCAGCCTGCGTGAAGAACCCTAAAAAGTGTTTCTAGCAAGTTTTAGGGAATTTTCTCGTTGCTACAAGTGAGTATATGTTTAAGTCAAGTTGAGCAACAACCTACACAAGAGCAAGTCAAGTTTCCACAAGTTTGTAGCAATGCGGAGTATGAAACGAGACTACTAACCCTAGAACAAAGTAATCAATAGAATGAATGCGAAGAACACAAGGGGGCAAGGATTTTATCCCGAGGTTCGATTCCACACAAGGAATCTACGTCCCCGTTGAGGAGTCCACAAAGGACCGGGTCCAACAACCCTTCCCTCACCAAGTTTACCGCACGGGCCTAACTTGGTTCTCCACTAATCACAACGGTGATTACAAAGTTCGTTGGGGCTTCTCACAAACTGAGGCTCCCACACCACAACGGTGATCAACACAATAAAACAAACTCAATACACAACCCACAAAGACTCAACGAGTGCAAGAGATCAAACCGGGAGCACAAGCGCGATGTTCTTCCTCTTCTCCACCTCACTAAACCCTAATCCACTCAAGAATTAGTTTTAGAGGGAAAGTAGGCAAGAAGGAGGCTTAGGAGTGCTCCAAGTTGGCTGTGGCGGCGCTAGGGTTTGAGTTTTTCAAAAGGTATTCGAAATGAGGCCGGGGGTCCCCTTTTTATAGGGGTCCCAAGCCCAATCTGCTGACTTCAGCAAAAGGGCGGACTAGTCCGGCCACTGGCCCAGACTAGTCCGGCCTAGGGGACCACTGACCTCTTTGTCAGGTCCCGACAGCTGACACACTATCGTCACGCTACCCGCCAAACTTCAAATTCAAACGGTCACTTCCAGAACGGACTAGTCCGGTCAACACCGGACTAGTCCGATCTCACACAGAGCCTTCTGCTCCGTGTGAAAACGGACTAGTCTGAGGACCACGGACTAGTCCGGCCCCTGGGGCGGACTAGTCCGGTCCTACCAGACTTAGCCACAGAAGCACCTTTTCCTAGCCAACCCGGACTAGTCCGGCCCCACGGGCGGACTAGTCCGTTCTCACACAGGACCTCTTGGTCCGGTCCAAAACGGACAAGTCCGTGGTTTTGAGACTTAGTCCCAAAACCCACTCCCTGCTACCCGGACTAGTCCGGCCACAAACGGACTAGTCCGATCTCAGTCAGACCCTTCTGGTCCGGCCAGAAACGGACTTGGCCGGCCAGGAACGGACTAGTCCGGCCTCCTGCACAGACTAGTCCGGCCCTACGGCCAGACCACTCATTCACTCATTTCTTTCATAGGTTTGACCTCTAAACCACTTTGAGCTCCCAAACTTGATCTCAATGCACTTTACACACACACCCTCCTAATTCTACGGCTAGTCTAACTCAACACGCTAGAAACCCTAGTTTCCACGCTTCGAGTTGACTCCGTTTCCTTCCATTTCCTTTTTGAGGGTTTGCGTCTGCGATTGAGTCTTCACCTGTGCTAAGATCACTTGAGCTCATTAGCGACTTAATTGTCGTCATCAATCATCCAAAACCCACGAGGAACCTAGATGCACTTTCAGTTAGAATAAGGCAGATGCGCATATAATCTCTTGCAAATATCATATGATCTAAATTTGTGCTTTGAAAAATAATAAAATGCAGCAATAAGTGTCATGCTTTCAGATTTTGAAATAGTTAAGTTTGTGAGATCATGACTTACTTAAATTGAAAATTACATTTGATCTCTAGCATGGCTTACACTACTTTATGTATTTCATTGATGTGATAATGTAAGGTACTTGATAGTATGACTTGGATGAGCTTTGTTTATATGTATATGTTATAATATGCTCATAACAACTAAAGGGGGGAGATACTTTGTTTATATGCTCATGACTTGCTGAATACATTGTCAAAGGGGGAGAGATATGCATGAAGAGAAAGAGAATATGTGCACAAGGAGAGATAATAAAGGGGGAGAGATAATATAGGACATTTTTTTGGATTTTCTTCTCATTTTACTTTTGATTTACAAAGGGGGAGAAATTGCCTTCAAACTTTTATGTGAATAAGCCAATGTTTGGATTTTAAATGGTGTTGCCAATGCATTCATCAAGGGGGAGATTGTAAGACCTATGTGTGCTGAATACATTGGCTTATAGTGAATACACTTGGCTTTGATGATAAAAGTTTTGAATATCACCAAAACACCTTTTTATTAAGGTCCTGCTAGTTTTGTAAGCTCCGGCAGGAGCTTAGTTATACTAGTTTTGGTAAGTTTCGACGCTAGGTTCTACTAGCTTTTGTTAGCTCCGGCTCAAGGTCCGGGTTGCTCTGGCAAGGTCCGGAACTTGATCGCAATTCTTCTGTTTTTCATTTGCAATGTTTCATACTTGCTTTACATCTCTAGAAAGATTTCTTAGTATTCATTTGCTAAGTATTTGGTGCGTTTTTGGTTAACATGGATGATATCGTGTTACTGTGGTTTTGCAACATGCTTATGTGAGGTTCTCACGTAAGGTGTTGTGTTCGGAACTAACTTGAGTCAAGTCGAGGACTTGAGCTTGTATGGATTGGTTGTTTATTCATGTGCAGGTGTTGCTTGAGTTCAAGACATGGCTGGTGATGGGGTCCATTGGACTAGTCTCAGGGAGGAGATGAGGTTCCAACAACCAAATTCAGAAGGAATTGTGGTTGAGCTGATCAGGAGGTTGCGCAGCATGATTGTATCAAGAACAATGCATGTGAAGGTATTGTGAACGTCATTGGAAGATGTTTGCACGTGTGCAAGAAGTGCATGTGTGTGGCTACATGGTTCCGAGACGTGATGAAGAGATGTGGACGTAAAGAGTTGGTCATGAAGGTCCAACCGACTAGGTTATGGACTCAGGCTACGACTGAGTCAGGTTTGACTCAAATATGGAAAGATTTGAGTTGGTTATGATAGGATTTCATGTGGATCACGAATTTGAGTTGTTTAGGAATGTGGCATACGTTCCTAAGGTGTTTGGAAGTCTTAAGATTGCTTCTATCTGCGTATAGAAGAATCCTAAGCAGTTATGGAAAGTTACAATTCGTGAACAGAGTAGGATTAGGTTCCTGATTTGAGTTGAGTTGGCTTTCGAGCTGGTTATATAAGCAAGGGAGACCAGATCTCGTGGTGCACAACTTTTGGGCTGTTCCTCTTGTGTTCTATTGAATAAAATTCGTAGTTTGAAGGAACTTTTGTGCTTTTTCGTCCGACTTGTTCCAGACAAGTTTTACTCATCGAGTTTCTGGACAGCACTACCTTTCGTCGGTGGTTTTATCATAAATCGAGTTTTACAGATCAAATTGACGTGATTCTTTTTGGGTTGTCTTCACAACTTGATTATCTATCATCTGTCAAAATTTCATGGTCATTGGATTTGTGGTCTATGATCTACACGAGTTTCTTTGCAGCGTTCCAGAACTGTTTTTTTTCGGGTAGGACAGATTGACCTTTGTTCGATCTTTCGATCATAACTTGATTTTTTCTCAACATATTTGAGTTATTCTTCTTGTGTTGTCTTCGTGACTTGATTATATCTGATATATATCACTTTTGTCATGGTGAAACACGTTTAGATTAGTCTCACACATGATTTCTTTAACAGATCGTTTTTCTGCCGAAGGGGTTGAGGTTTAATTGTTTCCGCTGCGTAAGATTTTTAAATCTACCATTCATCCCCCTCTGGTAGCTTTTCACGTCCTCTTCTATCCTACACAGTGGTAACCTCTTATCCACTGCGCGCAATCTTTCATAACCCCAATTCTACTAGGAACATTGCAAAGTGGGTAGTGGAACTGGCCGAGCTCGATCTTGAATTCGTCCCAAGACAAGTGATCAAGAGTCAAGCATTGGCGGACTTTGTGGCAGGACGGACCCCTCTCCATCAAATCCTGGGGGCTCCAGTGAGCAGAAGCCAGAACCTAAGGTTCCGGTCTTCACCGAGCCTCACTGGACTCTTTACTTCGACGGCTTCGTGCAGAAGCAGGGGGCCGAAGCTGGGATTCTTCTCCTCGCTCTGACCGGGGAGAAGGTCCAATACATGGTTCACCTTGACTTCATGGCGACCAACAACATGGTGGAGTATGAAGCATTAATCTATGGGCTCAAGGTGGCACTATCATATGGTGTCAAGCAGCTGTTGGTAAAAGGTGATTCGCAGCTTGTCATAAAGCAAGTCAAAGGCGAATGCTGCTGCAACAACCCTCAACTAGATGCATACCTACTTGAAGTCCAGAAGCTTTAGAAGGACTTCGACGTCCTGGATCTTTGCCATGTACAACGTCTCAACAACGCAGAAACCGACAAACTCTCGACGAAAGCTTCAACCAGAGCTCCGGCTCCCGACGGAACCTTCATCCGGAGATTGTCAAGACCAATAGCTCAGTCTGCCGAACTGAGCGAAGGGGGCGAGACCAGCACCTCGAAGCTGGCGATCCCGATGGCCATGTTACCATGGCGTCCATCAAGGGTCGTAGGTGCTGTAGGAAGCTCCGAGCAACCCATCACGCAAGACTCAAATGCTCAAGTTAGCTCCGATACATGGATCTCGGAGGTCCGGAGCTACTTAAAAGACAATATCCTTCCTGAAGACAATGTATCTGCTGATCGGATAGTCAGATTGGCTAAAAGTTACACACTGGTAGAAGGGGATCTCTACTGGCATGGTGCCAATGGCGTCCTAATGCGGTGCATTACAAGGGAAGAAGGCCACGATCTCCTCATGGAAATCCTTGGAGGCGAGTGTGGGAACCACGCGTCTTCCCGCACGTTGGTCGGTAAAGCCTTCCGGCATGGTTTTTACTGGACTAAAGCACTCCAGGATGCAACCGAGCTAGTGAAGAAATGTGAATCATGTCAGTTCCATGCAAAGCAAATTCACACACCAGCTCAACCCCTACAAATAATACCTCCTACATGGCCATTTGTTGTGTGGGGGATGGATATCTTGGGACCTTTCCCAAGAGCCGTCGGAGGTTACAAGTTCCTGTATGTTGCCATAGACAAGTTCACAAAGTGGCCGGAAGCAACTCCAGTTGTGACAATAAACAAGCAATCGTCTATCAATTTCTTGCAGTCCATCGTATGCAGATTTGGAGTCCCAAACAAGATCATAACTGACAATGGGACCCAATTCACAAGCTCTGCATTTCAAGGATATTGTGAATACCTTGGCATTTAGGTCAGCTACGCTTCTGTAGCTCACCCAGCAAGTAATGGCCAAGCTGAGAGAGCAAATGCAGAAATCCTAAAAGGACTCAAGATGAGCACATATGAGCGCCTGAAAAAACATGGAGCCAACTGGATTGAAGAGCTTATGCCCACCTTGTGGGCAAACAAGACAACTCCCAACCGGTCAACTGGAGAGACACCCTTCTTCCTGGTGTACGGAGCTGAAGCAGTCCTTCCTCCGGAAATCACCTTGGGGTCACTCCGGGTCCAGACCTTCAATGAAGCCATGCAGGACAAGCTCCGGCGTGAATACCTTGACCTCGTTGAAGAGGGAAGGTGCCGAGCAGCTGTTCGAAATGCACGATACCGACATGCGCTCCTGTGCTATCACCAAAGGCATGTGCATAACCGACAACTCGAGGAAGGCGATCTGGTGCTACGGAGAATAAAAACTCGAGAAGGATTAAACAAACTTTCCCCCAGCTGGGAAGGACCCTTTCGAGTGATCAAAGTATCTCGTCCCGGATGTGTTCGCTTGGCAACATAGGATGGGACACCGCTCCCTAATCCTTGGAACATTGAGCACCTCCGTAAGTTCTACACTTAATATCACGGAGGTGAGTTTGTAATTACATATGATGTATGTTATAGCGTCATTGTACAGAGTCGGGTAGCTCCATTGGGAGAACAGCCGGACCTTTCCCGAAAGGTCCGCAAAGTTCAGGCAACACTTGCCACAGTCTCAGAGCTAAAAGTGTAGCTAGCTACCTTGGGTCAAACGAGAAACGCAACACACTTAGCCTGGTTCCGTACCCTAAGAGTGTACTTGTTTCCCCTGTACCCTGGACCTATAATGAAAGAAATCATTATGTGAAAACAGACTCAACGTGCATTTATTTGTACAGGCTCAATCTTTTTTATTTTTCTCTTTCTTGTCTATAACAAAGTTGTGCAATTCTCAAGAAACTTTAGATCAAACAATACATATATAGTTCAAGTAGCATTGTTAAAATCTTTCAGGTCTTAACATTGTTGAATGGCCTACTCGCCTGAATGCTGCCAAGCCAATCTAGGTCCGAAGTGTGCTATCGACTTAGCCTGGTCTTGCACCCTAAGTATGCCACTCTACGTACACCCCGACAGGCCGAAGTAAGGCGAGTCCAGGAACGATTGGGCCTGAAGAAAACAAACAAATGCGCTTGATTGTATACAGAATTGCTGTCGATCTAAAATTTCTTTCGGGAATAGTAAGCCACAATTGAGTTATAGATAGGAAATGGATTTTACTGTTTTTATTGACTTCAGTGTGTAGGAAAAATAAAAAACTCATGACGATGGTGGATGACGCCGGAGCTATCAAAGCTCTGACACCCCCTAAGGTGGTCTGCTGTCAATGTTTCAAACATTAATAGTAGGCGTTGCAAGTTCCGACAAATCCAGGGGGGCAACTGTCAATGTGAAGAAAAGATGATAGAAGGATACCCTAATGGGGTTTGTTGTCGGCACTCTACGTGTTGACAGTGGACACTGCCGAAGCTACTAAGCTCCAAAAACCCTAGAGGACCAGCTGTCGACATTCTACGCGTTGATAAAGGTCGCTGCCGAAGCTACTAAGCTCAGAAAACCTCAGGGGGGCCTACTATTGATGACTTCGGACCTACAAACTACAAGTTCGTAGCATGCAAGTCTTCAACAAAATGTTACATCCTCTTGGTAGATGTTCACAATCAAATTGTGTACATCTACCAGGGGGCCAAGTGGGACAAAGGTGTTGAAGACAAAAAATGAAATTCATAAAATTCTTGGATTTCATTAATTTGGAGATAAGAGATTACAAAATTGAGGAAAGGAAGAGAAGATACAAGCGGGAGATACAAGGACAAAGTCCTAAATCCTATGGAAGAATGAGGCGACCTTCTAGGAAACCTCCGACACGCTGGCCTTGGCAGCATCTCCCTCTCCGTCGATGCGACCTACAAGCACCGGATCTAATGGGAGGTGAGGATCCTGACTTGTGTAGCACGTCAGCATGTACTCTGCGACGTTCTGCGCAAGGGATTTCTCTTCAGTCTCCAATTGATCCGCGATGACATCGCCCATCTTGTTGAGTTTGCTGCCCGCCGAGCTCAACGCCTTCAACGCCAGGTCTAGCTCCGGCTCTGGGTCGTCTGGACGCACGGGACTAAAACTCAGCGACGTCAGCGCATCACTGGCTTTGCCCAAAAAGTCCCAAACTTGTTGGGACTCCGCATCCCTTGAGGCTCACACCTCTTCCAAGGCGCTCGACCTCTTTGGCGTTTTGCTGAATCTTTTCAGCAACTTGCTTTCGAGTTTAGCAAGTTCCTCCTCCCAGACGTGGATCTTGTTCCCGCGGTCGACTAGGTCTCTCTCCCGGCCCCGCACTTTCTTCTCCCTGGCAGAAATTTCATTCTCCCTCTTGGTGAGGTCTTCTCCCTGCTGCCAGGCCTTCTTCTCCTCTTTCTCACAGAGCTCTTCCAACTTCTTGGTGTGCTCCGCGAGGCTCTTGTCACCCAGAGTCAGCCTCTGAGTAAGCTCCTCATCCCTCTTCATGAGGTCATCCTGCAGCTCCAGGAGTTTTTGCTCTTCATCTTCGAGCTTTTTCTCCCGCTCCTCAAGAGCCTCATGGCGCTTGACGAGGCTGTCGTGGATGGCGCTGAGCTCCTCCTGGTGATCATTCGCTGCTTCATTAGCAGCCACGACCTGTTCGTGGATGGCCCGAGACTGGTTGTCGAGGGATCACACCATGCTTTCCCTCTCATCCAGCAGCTGACCCCAGTACTCCAATCAAGCCTTCTCCCTTTTCACCCACTCCTTGTCGTTGGCCAGCCTCGTCTGCGCCAGCTTGGACTCGAATTGGACCCGGTTATTGTGCCACCTCCTAAGGGTTTGGCGCTCCTACTGGAGGGCCTTGCTGTCGTGGTCAGTGGCTAAGCTAGCCTGGAATTGATAGTGGTGCACAACATGAAAACATGTCTAATTTTATTGCATAACTATCAACTTTTACCTATCAAATAGAGCTCTTTAGTGCTGATTTTTTATACCCTGGTGCCTGTGCACCAGGGTATCTCAACGTGGCTCCGCCACTGGTCGTGGTAAAAGGCCAGCTGAACCTGACAAAGGCTGGAGCAGGCATTGTCGATGGATAGCGATAAAGGGATTGGCTTCGGACCTGCCGGGGTCCTCTCCGCTGGCTCCAGCAGGTTCTCCATAACAAAAATCGGGTCCCACTCTACAAGAGTGGTCCCCTGAGCTTCTGCGGCACTAGGGCCGCCCTCCGGGATAGCCTCGGTCGCCGCCGAGGAAGGTCCTGCAACGGAAGTTTCCACCTCTGGAGTCGGCTCCGAAGGTCCCGCCGCCAGTTCATTAGCAACTGGTCCCTCAGGCGGAGGACTGACAGCTTCGTCTTGGCACCCTGGCTCGAGCACGGGTACCTCCAGAACCACCCCCTCCGGGGCAGGCGTTGAAGATTCGGCCGAAGCTAAGGCCCCTTCCGACTCCGGTGCTGGTGCCTCCTCCGCTACCGGTTCAGGCGCTGGCACTTCGACCTCTATCGGTTTGGGGGCCAGCACCTCCATGACAACCAACTTAGGTGCCGGAACTTCATCAACCACCGGCTCCACCGTCAGGGCTTCAACAACGTCTGGCTCTAGGGCCGGAACTGCAGCTACCTCCGGCTCTGAGGCCGGAGCGTTTATCATCACAGCCTCCAAAACCGGAGCTTCAACCTCCGGAGCTGGTGCCACTGGTACATTTTCATTCCCGTAGTCCGACGCTACCACATGAGCTTCAGGAGATGACTCGAGGTCAAGGACCATGACAACTGACGCCGGAGCTGTCGCGACCTCAGCCTCCTCCTGGGGCGGCGCTGGGATTGGAGCCGAAGCCCCCGCCTGCACAACATCAGCCGTTGTTGCAGGAACCGGAGCTTCAACTCCTTTTTTGGGTACCCTGTGGATGAAGGACGAAGAAACTCAAAATATGATTACAACAAAAACAATCAAATGAGGTAAAAAATCAAATTTACCTTGGAAGGCTTCCGCTCCAGCTAGCGCGGAACCTCTTGACCGGATGCTCAGGACCGGACTCTGTCACCACTGGCGTAGTAGCTCCGGAAGGCTCCCTGAAGCTTGCTGCCACCGTGAGCGACGTCTTGGTTGATGCCCCCCTCGACAAAGAAGGACCCTCAGACCTAGAGCCCTTAGCAGGACCTAGTACCGGAGTCACATGGCCGGAGCTGGCATCTTGGGGAGACGCCGATGCTGGAGTAGGTGTCGCTGTTGAAGACCCCCCCCCCCCCCCCCCCCCCCCCCCCCCGCCGAGGAGAAGGAGCTGTTGAGGAAGGAGAAGGCCTGACCGACCTCCTGTCAGAGTGCTTCAACTTCCTCTTACGGCTTGAGGGCTCGACCAACTCTTTGCTCTTGCCCACGACTTCAACTCTCTTTTTCGGAGCAGGAGCAGGGCCACCCTCAGAAGCTCCGGGGATCGCCATCTTGGTGGTCGGACGCCTCTCGACTTCACTGAGGTCGTCAAGCACCGACATCTTCCGCCGGAGCTCCTTGCTAAACTCTGCCTCCATGTTCAGAGGAAGGAAAGCCACCGGCGGAGACAAGTCACCGCCCTCGACGTCGATGCCGTGCTGGAACTTCTTGAGATGAAGCTCCAAAGCTGCGCCTTCCAGGTTGGACTTCAAACCGGTCTCAATCCGGTCATCGTCCATCGTGCTGTTGAGGGCCCAGGCAAGCTTCTCCCTCTTCTTCAGCGGAACCCACCTGTTGACCAGGAAGTTGCAGAAGACTGCCTGGGGAGTCACCCCTCCTTCCACACATTGGCAGATCCTGGTCAGGGCAGGGTTGAAGGCATCCGACAGCACCGGAACTTCGCTCCAAGCTTCAGTGTCGACATTGGGAAGGCCTTCAGGCAGTTCCAGCTTCTCGTGCTCCTCTGCTGTGATGATAATCTAATCCTTCTTCCAGTCATCCCACTTGTCAGAAGGGAACAACCTCAAGTACTTGTACGGGCACTTCTTATGCTTCACAAAGTAGTAGAAGCCAAGATACTCGTCACTCTTGCCGGTGGTGTGGATGGTGAAGAAGGTGCGGAAGAGCTCGACGCAGGGGGGAATACCCACCCACATCTCGCAGAAGTGGACGAAGGTTGACACGAGAAGAATGGAGTGGGGGCCAAGGTGGTATAGCTGCAGACCATAGAAGTCTAGCAGCAGCAAGAGAAAAGTAGAGAAAGGTGGGACCAGTCCCACCATGGCGTACGCGAAGAAGTACACCATGTCACCGGCGTGCTCCTTCTTGAACGGGAGATTGCCGGCGCGCACCAGGTGGTTGAAGGAGTCACTGGACCACCCCATGTAGGTCCGGACCTTCTTCAAATCGCCGTCGGTCGTGAGACGACTCTTGGGGAGACCCAACTCCATCGCAGCATGGCGGGGCGAGAGAGGAAAAGTAAGCAAAAGTTTGGAAGATTCGAGCGCAAGTTCAAATGAAAGCGTAAGGAATCCCCAAACGGTGCACGCTTTCCTTCTTAAGTAAGCCCCCGCAACGCTTGGATGGAAACCGCAGAGGAGCCGATGATACACTTCAAAAACTTCACCCTGCCAATGACAAGGGGGCCCGGGGCCACCCTGACGATCAAGTCGAGGTCCTTACCCCAGGCGAACAATTGTCATAATGAGAGGCGGGAAACCTGAAGGCAGCGGCCTGGCAGGGCGCGCGGAACCGATACGGTTTTCGTATCGGGAACCGGCGACCTTCAATTGCGTGAGATCCACACGCGCATATCTCACCTGCCTCATTCTGGATATGCCACGCGGTGATGGTTTAACTGCGAACCACCACCCCAACGGCACATCCAAAAACCCTTGAAGACACGACATGTAAATCAAAAGATGGACCCACCTCCGGCAGAATGACTTCATCCAAAAGGTCTCTCCCAGAGGTAGGCCCAGGGGGCCACTGTCGGTACCCTGCGTACCGGATACCCTTTGGGACTGCAAAAGAGCTCAAAGGAACTTCACCTGTCTGAGTTGAAGACATCCAAAGGCCCCACGTGTCATATGGAACCGGACCTGCCTCCCTTCTATGGTTAGTCCCAGTGCCACCACGTGTATCGTTAAACCGGAGCTACATTCCACACATGGGAAAGCTCCGGACTAGATACCCGTGTGGCACTCCTGGACCTAACCCCCGACAGAGGGAAGCTCCAATACCGACACGTGTACAACATCACCAAAGCTACTCGTCCAAGATAGTAAGCTCCGGAGCTGCCACGCGTCCAACCGCCGGACCTTCAACCTCAACAGGCAAAGTGGTGGACTTCCAATGGCTTAGACCTTCAAGGAACATTAAAGACCTCAAGACCCGATTAAGTGTCATTAATGCTATCTTAATAACACACGATCAGAGGGCCCTTAATACCAGTAACGCCACTGTCAAGGCGCGTTACCACACTACTAAGAGTAATTAAGTACATTAATTGTGTATTAAGCATCAGTAACTGCCAGGGCCACATGTCGGGCCAGGCTAACGATGTAACGACCAGTCCTTGTACTATAAAAGGACTAGTCGAGCGATACACACAGATACGCCCACACACACCCATACGTGCTCAAGACACTCTGGTCTTACACACAAGCGCTCAGGCGCTCAATACAGCAACAACACACCTCGTGGAGTAGGGTATTACGCTCAGGCGGCCCGAACCACGTAAATACTCATGTCAACTTGTCATCTTGTTCTGAATCTCTGCGCGCCCACAACCGAACTACAAACTCCGCAGGCTGCTAACGATAGTACCGGGAGAATTGCCGAAATCACACTCCGACAAAGCCATAACTGCATTAATTGGTTTCAATATAATCTTAATTTAACATCGTTATCGTTTCTGGTTGATATATTCGGTCTCAATCGTCATCGGTCTGTTTTATGTTAAAAATACTACACATAAACGCCATTCGAGATTGGTGACTGCAGCCAGCATACTGCAAATCGTAACATGACAAAATTTATCACTGTAATCGGTTCTTCGACGTGAACCATCAATGGATGGTCAAAATAATTGACGATGGCTAGATCCAACCGCTGTTGATGATGATGAAGAAAGCGAGTATGAAGAGGAGCGAGAGGGTGGAAGTTCCAAAGAGAGTGTCGACGATTAGATACTAGGGCTACTTTTAGCTTTTCTCCTTTTTGGTGCCTTGATGCCAAATGGGGAGAAGTATTTTAGTTATGGACATGGTCTTGTACTCATTTTGTGGTTTATGTGTGTAAACTCTTTACCTAGTAATGCTTAATGGTTGATGCTTATGTTTCACTCATGTTTTGAATGCTTAGTTTATTTCAAGTCATCAATGTTTATTCACTTGCAATGCATCACAATGCTCTTCACACAAAATGCACGTGGGCACCCCACGAGTATTAAGAGTATAACTCTTTACGTAGTAATGCTTAATGATGCTTATGTTTCACTCATGTTTTGAATGCTTAGTTTATTTCAAGTCATCAGTGTTTATTCACTTGCAATGCATCACAATGCTCTGCACTCCATGAGTATTAAGAGTATATGAACTCATTTAATCCTATTTTGATCAAAAGCTCATAGATCCTTAATACTCAATATCGAATTTTTATCTAATTGTTGGAAGCTTTAATTGGTTGTCATCAATCACCAAAAAGGCGAAGATTGAAAGTGCATCTAGGTCCCTTGTGGGTTTTGGTTGATTAATGACAAACAATTAAAAAGCTAATGAGTTTGGTTGAGTTCTTGTATAAAATGTAGTATGCAGTGAAATTCACAAAAAAAAAAGAGAAAAGAAGTGAAAAGTGGAGTAGAAATAGGTTTTCTATTTCTCTTTGAGTCATAGGAAAATTTGTACTATTAAGAGGAACACGACGAGTGAAAACTTAGTGAGTCAAATGGGAGCTCAACCTCTTGGGTAGGTTTCAAGAAAACCCCTTTCGTCAGAGTCGAACTTGTCCGATGCTTGGATCAGACATGTCCTAAACCTTCCATCTAGAGTCAGACTTTTCCGACACCTTGGTCGGATAAGTCCGAAATTCCCCTGGTGAAATTCAGACATGTCTGAACTGTATTTTGGACATGTCCGAAACTTCTCTGATGGTTTTCAGACATGTCCGAGGCACTTGACTTAGAAAAATCTTCTAAGTGTCTGAAACTCGGAGTTTCCCGAGATGTGGTTCAGACAAGTCCGAGAAGTCTCTGTTTGATTTCAAATATGTCCAAAGTGGTTCGGACATGTCTCAGGTGGACTTTTTTGGCTTAGTGCCTCGGATAAGTCTGAGTTGAAAAACCTCTCCTTGTGTGTCGAACTTGTCTCATGTTAGTCGGACTTGTCCGACGCAGCTTTTGCGTGCATATTCAAATTCGAGTGATTAACTGTATAGATTCCGTTGGTAGTCTGTCGAACTTGTCCGACGTGGGCTGTCAACTAATGGATAAAAATACTTTTTGAGTATAAGTTGATGGGGATTTTGTCCCCAATCATAGCCTAACCCTAAAGAAACTCTCAGAGCTGCCTCAAGCCCTCAAGAAACCCTCCTCTCTTGTTCTTCACCCTCTTGAGCCCAAATCCGAAGATTTTTGGGAAGTGTGAAGGAGAGATTGTGAGTATTGGGAAGAGAAGTCCATAGGGGGTTGAGCAACGTTTGATTCGCTGAGTTTCTTCGTGATCGCGTGTTTGTTACTCTTGGGGTTCTCCCCTAGACGGTTAGGTGTCACCCCGAAGATTTCTTGCGTGATTTCTTGATCCGGGGAAGTTTGTAATCTTTGTGATAGTGGAAGATCCAAGACTTGACCTTTGAGGCGTTTTGGCAAGGATAGAGCTGTTAGGCCCGACCCTTTGTGGGTTCCTCAACAAAGACATAGATTTCTTCGTGGAACCGAACCTCGGGAGAAAATCCTTGTGTTAATTGTCTTTATTTACATTTCCGCAAAGTCCTTACTTTCTAGTAATCATCTAGGCTTATTTCGTTTATAGCACTTAATCTTATTTCCGCCATCTACTAGAACTGCTAGGACACATTTCCATTCACTAGGTTGGAGAAAAACTCCATTTTTATCACTGCCCTGTGAATTCTGTCGGACTTATCCCATCAGGATCAGACTTGTTCGACTTAAGTCAGACAAGTTCGATTCTAAGTCAGACAAGTCTGACTTGCATGGACAGGACAAATTTTAATTAAGTCTAGATTTTTGATTATTCCCTATTCATCCCCCTCTAGGCTACTTTCAATTGGTATCAGAGCAGGTCTCTCCACCAAGAGTTTAACAACTCGGAGAGAAGATGGCCAACATAGGTGACAACCCGGTGATCGTTGATGGATGTGACAAGACAAAGAACATTGACTTCAAGATGATCCAAATGACGACGAGGAAGTGTGCCTATTCAAAGCGCGACTTCGTGAGAAGCTGAGTATTCCCAAGAAGGAGACCAATGATGCCAATGGAAGTGGATCACAAGACTATACTCGATATCCTTACAATTATGAGCGTCTAGCTCATAATAATCATTACTAGTCTATTCCTATTGGGAAACCTTCTCAATTTGATGGAAATGATTATACTATGTGGAAGCATAATATGAAGATGCACCTCATTTCCTTAAATCCTAGCTTGTGGCAAAGTGTTCATGTTTCCAACAATGAGGAGGACGTGACCCCGGAGCAAGTCGTCCTACTCCACCGCAATGCTCAAGCGGTCGGAGTGATCACCTCCTCCTTGACCCATGAGGAGTTCAACCGAATTGAAGGGTTGGAGGTGGCCAAGGACATTTGGAACACCCTCAAGATGGCGCATGAGGGCAACCGTGTGATAAGTTAGGCCAAGATTGAAGTGATCAGAGGAAAACTTGTGAGGTTCACTATCATGGATGGTGAAACCCCCCAAGACATGTACAACCGCCTCAAGATCCTTGTCAATAAGAGTCGCTCTTATGGAAGCACTCGGTGGACGAACCACGAAGTTGTGAAGAGGATGATTCAGGCATTCATGCCTCGAAATGTCGCTCTTTGCCCCTTGATTCATGAAAGTCCGGGATTCCACAAAATGACTCCCGAAGAAGTGGTAGGGAGAATCATCAACCATCGTGAAGTCAAGAGCAAATACAAGCCCAAGACAAGATCAAAGAGGGCTTTCTACAATTGTGGGGAGTATGACCACTTTATTGTGGATTGTCCACATGACGAAAACAAGAAGAAGAAGGAGGGCAAGTCCCAAGAGAAGAAGTACTACAAGAACAAGAAGCAATCAGGACAAGCTCACCTTGGGAAGGAGTGAGACTCAAATGAATACTCCTCCTCCGATGAAGAAGAGAAGATAACAAAAATTCACATGAAGAAATCAACTGTAGAGAACAAGCTCTTCCCCAACTTGGAGAGCTCAAGGCCAACTTGCCTCATGGCCAAGGAGGGAAGAAAGAAGGTTAAATCTAAACAATCTTCTTCAATTTCTTCCCATCATAAATTTGATAGTGCTAGTGAAAATGAATACATGCTAAAGGACATGAGTAAGAGCACATTGAAAAGGTTGAAGATGTTGTCAGATGAGATATTTGAGAAGGAAGAGCTCAGAAACCGTCAAGAGGACATGCTCATCCAACAAAAGGAGAGATGTCAAGAGCTTGAGGAGCTCATGGAGCTTGAAAGAGAAAGAAGCAATGCACTTGAGCGTGAATTTGCTTTGAGCAAGAAAACTTGCTCAAACCTTGAGAACACTACAATTGTGCTAAAGGATGAACTTGTTAGCTTGACAAAAGTTAACAAGATTCTTTAAACACAAGTGGAGTCTCTTAAGGTTAATGCACCTTCTTCCTTTAAAAGCTCACCTTCCACAAATATCAAATCTGAAACACCTCAAGCTTGGAAGTGCTCTATCTTGATCCTAAAACTACAAGATGAGCTTAAGGTGGCACAAAACAAGCAAGCACCAAAAGGTGGAATCTTTGACAAGGATAAGATGGCATATGCACGTAGTGCATACACCAACACAAGGCATCCTCTTGTCAAAGATGGTCTTGGCTATTCTAGGGAGAGGAAACAAAATGCTATGACTCCCAAAAATAGCAAAGACTTGATTGTTTTTGTCAAGGAAGGTTCTTACCACAACAACAAGGGAAAGAACATTGCCACTTCACATGATATGCCTAAAAATGAACCTCATCCTTTGTTACATGATTTTTATGCTTCATATATCTTGTTAAGAAACAAGTTTGGAAAGTCTTATGCTAGGTATATTGGGCCACACCACAAGAGTCTAAAATCTTGCGTGTGGGTGCCCAAGTGCCTCTTGACTAACAACAAAGGACCCAACACCGCTTGGGTACCTAAATCCAAGGCATAGCTCTATTTTGTAGGCATACTCCTCCGGTAGAACCAAGTGATTTCTTGATAGTGGATGCACAAACCATATGACCGGAGAGGAAAATGTTTGTAGAATATGAGGAAAACAAAGATCCAAGTGAAGGAATCTACTTTGAATACAATAGCGAAGGGAAAATCCTTGGCACTAATAAAATTGCTATATCCCCTAATCATACCCTTTCAAATGTTTTGCATGTTGATTAACTCGATTATAATCTCTTATCCATATCACAAATATGTGACAAATGTTATAATTGTCTTTTCACTAACGAGGGTGTGATCGTCACAAGAAAAAGCAATGACTCAATTGCCTTTAAGAGTGTTCTTAAGGGAAAGCTTTATCTTGTATATTTTTCCGCGAATAAAGTCGAACTTGGCACATGCTTAATAGCAAAAACCAATATGGGATGACTTTAGCATAGAAGACTAGCTCATGTTGAGAAGAGAAACTTGCAAAAACTTCTTAAGGGCGAGCACATCTAGGGATATCAATGGGTCAGGTTCGGATCGGGTTGAACAAAAACCCGTCCGAAACCAAAAAGCCTGCGGGTGAAATTTGAGACCCGAAACCGCACTTGTGGGTGAAATTTGACACCCGTCGGGTTTCGGGTGCCCATTGGGTTTGAAAATAAACAAGAGTCAATGAGTAAATAAGTCTTTCCTAATTTTAAATCTACATAATCTGTAATCAAATATTCTGATGACAAAGAGCAGTTAAAGGTGGCACATCGTAGATCCAAGTTACAATTTCTTTTTACTGCAACATAAACTCATGAATTAAAAAAATATGCTACAACAATAGAAAAAAGTTGTTGGCTCTGACATATTTTACTGGAGAACTCGACGAAAGCAAATCTGAACAGGCAACAGGGGAAGAAAATCAAGAAATCATAGGGTGATCTCCACGTTGAGGTGAGGGAGCGGCTGGACCCATCATTCTCAAATCACCAGGGAGGGAGCTGGCGCAGTGGAGGTGCATGACTGGAGGAGCGTTGGTGGTGGGGGATGACCTGCGATAGCATCGCACAGCTGGGGTGGCACACGACCCAGGCGCACGATTGAAGGTGGGAGAGAAGCGACGGGAGAGGCTACGGGCGGGACTCGAGGATTGCGCTTAGCGACGGGGCCAGGCGACGGCAGTGTCAGATACGGAGTCAAAAAAGGGTGGGGCTAGCAGCGGCGGAGAGTCAAAGACAGGAGGGTCGGGGCCTTAGGCCTTCACGGGGCCGCTAGAGTTTTGTTGCGCCTGCCGCCTGCGCACTCTACTAAAACGGTAATTTACTGGGCTGGGCTGGGCTGGGCTGGGCTGCGAAGTAGAAGGCCGAAGACCAATTGGGCTGCACCGTTTCGGGCGCCCGACGGGCACCCGCGGGTAAAAAATGAAACCCACGCCCGCACCCGCAATATGTCGGATTGGGTACGGATCAGATCTGTAGGTCCAAATGTCCATCTGCACCTGCACCTGACGGGTGCTAAACCCATCGGGTACCCGCACCCGCAGTTTTTTTTCCATTCCTAAGCACATCCGTGGTTTGAAGAATGTTATGTTTGAAAAGGATAGGCCATGCAACACTTGCCAAACCGGAAAGCAAGTTGAAGCTCAACATCCATCCAAGAACATCATGACGACAACAAGACCATTGAAGCTGCTACACATGGACCTATTCGACCCAAGCATTGACAATAACAAATATGGTTTTGTCATTATTGATGATTTTTCACGTTTCACTTGTGTGCTCTTTTTGCAGGACAAAAGCGAGACTCAAGGTGTCTATCGAAGTGTTTATGCAACATTTCCCCCGGATCTGCTAAGGAGCAGCCCGCGGTGGTTCTTGTTCGGCGGGGCTTAGGTCTTAATCAAGTGTACGCGCATATGAGAGTGTATGAGATGGTGGTTTTTACGTGGTTCGGTCCGCAAGGAGCGTAACACCCTACTCCACAGTGTATTGTATTGCTAGTGTGTGAATGCATGTGTGTGTATCGGAGATTCGATGTTGGGTCCTTTGTAACGGTGGCGGTCTGGTTCTTTTATAGACAAGGCCAGACGCCTTACAAGTGGGGTCCGGGGCCCGACAGGTGGTCTCGAGGCGATCTTATCCTAAAGATCTAAGACTTCTTGCATAAGCTTGCTCTGACCATGGCTTTGAAGACTCGCCGTCTTGCTGCCTGAGTCGTCAGTAGCCCATGCGCCGTTGCTGACAATGGCAGGGGATGTCCCGTCCAACTGTCTCTGTTGCCATAAGCTACCCACTTGGCGGAGTGGGATAGGCCTGTCGTGTCTTCACTGCGATGCGATTAGTGATAGCGGTACCTGATATTAGGCATGCGCCGCGCCATGCGTCTGGGGAAGCCGCGTATCTTCAATCCTTGAAAGTGACAAGACGCACCACCCTCTTAACTCCCGCATCTCTCCGTCCAGGGCAAGTGGCTGGTCTATGTGACAGCTTAGGAGCTCTTCTCTATGGAGGAGGTCAGGTACTATCTTATGGACCACGTGGCGGCTCGGGAGCTCACCTCCGCGGAGGAGGCCAGGTCCCGCCTTACAGACCACATGGCATCTCTGAAACCCGCCCCTGAGTAGAGCGGGGACTCTAGGGTTGCGGGACACGTGATAGTGGCGGAGCCCGCCTATACGGGAGGTGACCCGTCTGATGTCTCGGGCCACATGGTAGCCTCGGAGCCCTGTCTCACGAGGGAGAGGGATCCTTACCTGCTGGACATGTAGCTGCATGGGAGCTCGTCTCCGGGGGGGGGGGGGGGGGGAGCTGAACTCTCCTTCGGGGTTTCTTGTGGATACTTCGGACCCCATATCTGAGGTAGATGGGCTCGAGTCTTCTGAACACGTGGCGTCCTCGGAACTTGCCCTCTGCTAGAAGGCAGTGTACTTAGGCGGCTCTAGCTTGTGCACGAGGGTACCCGGTATGTCGGGTACCGACAGTGGCCCCTGGGTCCACCTAGGGGGAGGCGACGAGCCCGAGGGTGGAGCCCTATCTTGGTTTCCCGTGTTGCCCTTTAATTTTGTCTTGACCAGTCGAAGCGGTGCACGTCTCTGCCGTTGTGGCCTTGCATCCCTCTCTGGTCGAGGGCTCGTGGTGACGGGATCTTTTCTTGATGCAGTTTCTTTACTACTACAATTCCCAATGCGGCTGTAGGACTTCTACTCCTTCTACTCCCGCCTTTATGGGAACCGCCGGGTTGCCTTCTCGGGTCGATGCTCCTTCATGCCGATCTCTCTAACAGGGGGTCTGGGCCCCGCCGTCATAGATGCTATGGGTTGAGTAGCAGGTTTCGATCCCAAGCAATCTGCTCGGTGCGCTCGAATGCCTAACGGGGAGTTAAAAGGAAACCTTTAGGATCAAAGGTGGTTCTTACTTACGCACTTCCCAATGTTCGAGCCTTTGTCTTCCTCCTTGTGCACTCACTCTCTTCCCACCTTCGGGGTTCTCGACTCCTGCCCCAATGGACTCAGCCTTGCCTCCTCCTCGTGTAGTTGACATAGCACCCGTGAGGCGTTTTTTCGACTGGGAGGACGAGGCGCGGCGAGATCTGATCTGTCCGGGCACCCTGCCTCTGAAGTTGGGAGAGAAGGAGATTTTCTTCTTCCAGGCATATGCGTACTCCGGGTTTGTTCCTCCCGTTTCCTCCTTCCTGGTGACACTCCTGGAGGTCCTCGGGCTCCAGCTTCACCCCTTGTCGCCGAACTCTCTGGTGGCAGCGGTTGTGTTCTCGCACTTCTGCGAGATGTTCGTCAGGGTGTTCCGGTCTGTGTCAGTGTTTCGGCAGTTCTTTGTGTTGAGGCGGACCAGGAAGAAGAACAAAGCAAGCTTTCTCGGCGGCTACTACTTCCAGCATCGGGCCAACAGCGCCTTCAAGTACATCACCCCACTCTCCTCAGTGAAGTGGGCCGATTGGAGGAGGGAGTGGGTGATCATGCACATCGACGCCCATGATCGCATGGTCATGCCCACCGGATGGGCGATACTCAGGAAGGACATGGAAGGAGCGCCCGGAGTTGGAGCAGGCCTACACCCCGATGATGGAGAGGATCCAATTCTTGGCGGACCATGGCCTGTCGGAGCTGACGGTGATGGCGGACTTTGTTCGTCGACGCCTGACTCCCCTTCAGCATCATTGCCGTCCTGCATGGCTTTACTTCGGGCCATAGGACAGCACCCGACTGGTGTGGGGTCGCGACACAGAGACGACCCCGCAAGAGGTGCTCGACGCGATGTCCAAGGCGTGCGAAGACCAGCTGTCGCACGACGTCTTTGTCTTCCTGCGGTCTTGCCCACCGCTTTGCATGGATCAGTACCTTTGTACAAAGATTCTGAAGGAGATGCCAAACCTAAATGCGCTCGGTCTTGCGCCGCAGTAGGTAGGTGACGAGAGCCATGAGATGGCCATCATTGACCCACCATAGGAGTCTGCACCTGCTCCAGGCTCTGAAGCTTCAAGGGCGGAGGACAAACCCTCTGTCGGAGGGAAGGGCAAGGCGTCGGTCTCTGATGCAGGCAAGGGGAAGGCACCGGTTCCTAACACGGGGAAGGGGAAGTTGCCGGTGGTTGAGGTTGTGTCGGAGAAGTGCCCTCGATCGCCGTTGAGGGTTCCACCGCAGGTGGCCTTCGCTCCAAGTCAACGTCCTCTAGTGCGCCTCTCCTCAGCATTGGGTGTTGGCGACTCTTCGGGGGAGGCTAATTCCGTCAAGTGGTGGCTCCGCCAACATCTGTGGTCGGCGCATCGTTCAACATCCCTCCCGCCGGCGCAGTCTAAGGTGCCACAAGGGGCTCTGGGAGCGTTACGCCTATGGAGTCTCAGGCCAAGAGGCCTCGGGCTGACGTCGGCGACAACTCAGGAGGAGGCTCCAGGAGTGGCCCCGTTGGAGTCGGTGGAGATATGCCGGCTCAGGGTGGCGGCATCGCTGGTGGTTTCGGTGGAGGCTAGGATAGGGTGACCTCGCCTGCCACGCTGTCGTCAGGGCCCGCTGCTTCAGGGTCACCAAAGGTGGAGGCCCGCTGGAGCTTTCGGGGATGCTGGTAAGGCATTCTTACCAATGCTTGCTTCTTTATCTTGCTTGCTTTTGTTGATCTCAGGCCTTGGTTTCGATTTGTAGGGCCACATCAGCTGTTGTGACACCCTTACCGCTGGGTGTAGTGCCCCGGAGCGCTTCAAAGTCGGTCCAGGAGGTACGGCTATACCGGCAGAGCAGACAACCAAGCCTACTCAGGAGAGTGCTACTCTGACATCTGCACCTGTGCGGGAAGTGAAGCATGTCCGACTGCATCTCCGCCTATCATTCCAGAGGTACCTTCGGATGTCGTGCCAGAGGTGATGTTGGAGCCAGCTCAGGGGGTTGAGGTCTTGGCCTCCGCTGCTGCTGATCCAGCGGGCGGCTCCTTGGGCGATGGTGACACTGCAGCTTCGGGCTGCACCACCAGTCCTGCTCAGTCTCCGGGGACAAGGTCTCCGATACTGGTGGCCTCGCTTTCACCACTTCGGGAGAAAGAGGTCCCCAAGATGATCACCGAGCGGCCTTCCATAACTTCGACGTAGCCAGAGCGCCTCCCCAACATCATAGACTCGACTCAGTCCAACATCCTCCTAGTGCAATCCAACCTCCGCAGGGCGCAAGGGGCTCTCGCTGTAGAATGGGAGAAGCTGCGTGCTGAGGATGAGCTCCTCCAAGGATGGGAGGACCTTCTGAGGTCCAGGATCGTCGAGGAAAAGGTGAAGTACCAGAAGGAGAGCAAGGAGTTGGAGTTGAGGCACAACTTGGTGAAGGCCATGGACGCAATGTCCCAGAAGATCCCGGCCAACGCCAAGGTGGCCAATGACATGGCTGACGCCCGCCTGTGCGCCCTTGAGGAGGGTTGAGAATCCCTAGATCGCCGCGAAGCTGCTGTTGCTGAGTGGGAGGCTGCTATCACCGAGCAAGAGGTGGCGGCCCAAGCGATGATGGCTCGGGCCGAGGCAGATTGGGACAGGCTGCATTCCTGTCTTGAAGATATTGATCTTCGAGAGGGGGACTTGGCGCGGGATCGGCCGCACCACTCAGCTAAGCTTCAGGAACTTCTCCTACGTGATCTCGACATCCAAGGCTGGGAGCACACGACGGAGCGCCGCACCCGAGAGCTCGATCTACAGGAGCATTAGCTGGCTCAAAGTCTGGAAGCTGAGGGTAGAGCAGTGGCGGAGACGAGGGCATCCCATGTGCTGGTGTGCTATCGGAGCTGGTACCCTGATCTGCCACTGGAGCCAATTTTGAAGGTCCCGTTGAAGAGCGCGAGGAGACGACAGCGGCAGAAGTCAAGAATGCCGCCAAACATGTCGTCGCACAATTCACCAGGTACTGAGGCTGGGAGCCCATCATTATATCCGGGGTTTGCCTCTTTGTAAATATTCCTTAATGAATCTCAATATGTGTTTGATTTCTTGGCTCGTCTTTGCGCTTCTCAACTGTTGATCTGAGTCCTTAGCTGCATAAGGGTTTGCATAACCTTTGCCAAGCTCGTTAGTTTTTGAGGACCAACGATTGCACAATTGATATGGCCGAAGTGTTATCCATTGACTTCCTGCCTATGGAACCCCCTTAGAAGCCCCTTGATAGATGTGGTTAGTTGGCTGGGCACATCTACCACTTGATTGCAGGATGTCTTTGACGGGAACCCAGCGGAGCAGGGGAGTTCGAGTGCTTCAGTGTTGCCCAGCATCATCGACAGCAGGTCCCTTGGGGGGTGTCGGAGCTGGTTGCTCTGGCATCTCCCACCATCGTCGCAGAGATGTCGACGACAGGACCCTTGGGAGGTGCCGGAGCTGGCTGCTCCGACATCGCCCATCATCATTGTAGAGACGTCGACGACAGGCCCCTTGGGAGGTGCCAGAGTTGGATACTCCGGCGTCGTCCACCATCTTCGTACATACGTCGACAGCAGGCCCCTTGGGAGGTGCTGAAGCTGGCTGTTTTGGCATCGCCTATCATCATCATAGAGATGTCGACGACAGGCCCCTTGGGAGGTGCCAGAGCTGGATGCTCCGGCGTTGCCTACCATCTTCATAGATACATCGACGGAATGCCCCTGTTGTACAAGTTATCACAAGAGAACCTTGTTAGCAACAAGAGCGAGGCAGGAGAGTTTACTCACTTATACACACTTGTTGCTGTCGTCGTCGTGCTGGGACGTCGACAGCAAACACCTTGGGAGGTGCCGGAGCTAGCTGCTCCGGTGTCGCTGACCATCGTCGTAGAGACTTCGATGGAAGGCCCCTTGGGAGGTGCCAGAGCTGGCTGTTCTGGCGTTACCCATCATCATCGTAGAGACGTCAACGACAGGCCCCTTGGGAGGTGCCAGAGCTGGACACTCCAGCGTCATCCACCATTTCGTTGATACGCCAACGACAGGCCCCTGGTGTACATGCTATCACAAGAGAACCCTGTTAGCAACAAGAGCAGAGTAGGATAGTTTACTCACTTATCCACACTTGTTGATGTCGTTGCTGTGCTGGGACGTCGATGGCAGGCCCCTTGGGAGGTGCCGGAGCTGGCTGTTTCAGCATTGCCCACCATCGGCGTAGAGACATCGACAGCATGCCCCTTGGGAGGTGTCGGAGCTAGCTGCTCCGACATCATCCACCATCGTCATAAAGACATCGACGACAGGCCCCTTGGGAGGTGCCAGAGCTGGATGCTCCTACATCGCCCACCATCTTCATAATACGTCGACGGCAGACCCCTGGTGTACATGCTATCACAAGAGAACCCTGTTAGCAACAAGAGCGGGGCAGGATAGTTTACTCACTTATCCACGCTTGTTGTTGTCGTCGTTGTGCTGGGAGGTCGACGGCAGGCCCCTTGGGAGGTGCCGAAGCTGGTTGCTCTAGCGTCGCCCATCATCGTCGTAGAGACGTCGATGGCAGGCCCCTTGGGAGGTGTCGGAGCTAGCTATTCCGGTGTCGCCTGTCATCATTGTAGAGAAGTTGATGGCATGCCTCTTGGGAGGTGCCAGAGTTGGACGCTCCGTCGTCGTCCGCCATCTTCGTAGATATGTCGACGACAGATCCCTAGTGTACATGCTATCACAAGAGAACACTGTTAGCAACAAGAGCAGGACAAGATAGTTTACTCACTTATCCACGCTTGTTGTTGTCGTTGTTATGCTGGTACGTCGACGGCAGACCCCTTGGGAGGTGCCGGAGCTGGCTGCTCCAACGTCGCCCACCATCGGCGTAGATATGTCGATGGCATGCCCCTTGGGAGGTGCCAGAGCTGGATGCTCCGAAGTCATCCACCATCGTCGTAGAGATGTCGACGACAGGCCCCTTGGGAGGTGCCGGAGCTGGCTGCTCTGGCGTCGTCCACCATCTTCGTAGATACATCGACGGCAGGCCCCTGGTGTACAGGCTATCACAAGAGAACCCTATTAACAATAAGAGCAGAGTAAGAGAGTTAACTAACTTATCCATGCTTGTTTCCGTTGTCGCTGCGCTGGGAAGTCGACGGCAGGCCCCTTGGGAGGTGCCGGAGCTGGCTGCTCTGGCGTCATCCACCATCGTCTTAGAGACGTCGACGACAGGCCCCATGGGAGGTGCCGAAGCTGGCTGCTCTAGCGTCGTCCACCATCTTCATAGATACATCAATGTAGGATCGAAGAGCACGTGAAAAGCTACCACAAGGGGGGGGGGTGAATGGTAGATTACAACTTTTTCAGCGGAAGCAACAAAAACCCCTCGACAAACAATTGGTCTATTAAATAAACCGTCTGTGCAACTAATCTAAACGTTTTCAACTATGACCAAAGTTATAGATATTATAGAGGATCAAGTTATGAAGACACTACAACAAGAATCACTAAAATCTGTCGAGAAAAACTCAAGTTATGATCGAAAGATTGAACGAAGGTCAATCTGTTGTATCCGAGAAAAACCAGATCCGCAACACTGCAATGAAACTCGTGTAGATCCAAAACAGAAATCCAATGACCGTGAAATTTTCACAGATGATATATAATCAAGTTGTAAAGACAACCTAAAAATAATCACGCCAATTGGATCTGTAAAACTCGAGTTATGATAAAACCATCGAAGCAAGATAGTGCTGTGCAGAAACTCGACGAGAAAGACTTGATGAAAACAAGTCGGATGAACAAGGCACAAAAGCTCCTTTATACTACAAATTTTATTGATCAAAACTCAAAAGGAACAACCCCAAAGTTGTATACCACGAGCTCTGGCCTCCCTTGCTTATATAACCAACCCTTAGGCCAACCCAATCCTAACTAGGACTCAAATCCTACTTACATTCAACCGGAACTTTCCATATCTGCTCAAGACTCTTCTATACGAAGATAGAAGCAATCTTAAGACTTCCAAACACCATAAGAGTGTATCTCACATTCCTAAAACAACTCAACTTCATGACCCACACTAAATCCTATCGTAACCAACTAAAATATTTATATATTTGTGTCAAACCCGACTCAGCCACAACCTGAGTCAATAACCTAGTCGGTTGGACCTTTCCGACCAATTCTTTACGTCCACATCTCTTCATCATGCCTCCGAACCATGTAGCCACGTCCATGAACTCCTTGCACACGTGCAAACACCTTCCAACAACGTCCGTAATACCTTCATATGCATTGTTCTTGATTCAAACATGCTGCACGACCTCCCGATCAACTCAACCACAATTCATCCCGAACTTGGTTGTCCAACCTCATTTTCTCCCTAAGACTAGTTCAATGGGTCCCGTCTGAAAGTGCATCTAGGCATACCTTGTGGGTTTTGGTTGATTTATGACAAACAAATGAGATCCTAACCACATTATTGAGATGAGCGCAAGTTTTAATGAAAGAATGAAGAAAGCACCAATTTTAATGAAAGAATGAAGAAAGCTCCAAAAAGAAAGGAGAATGAGGATACATTCGGAAAAGAGCTCAAGAACTAAATAGAACACATCATTGTGTAGGGAGTGTGTTGGTGTATCACATCCCAAGATCTCAAGCATAAAAATCCTCACACACTTCACATTTCACAGGAAAAACGGACTAGTCCGATAATGCCTCTGACTAAAATCGGACAAGTCCTCCAAATGCGGACTTGTCCTATATTCACTAAGGGCATCACCACACCGGACTAGTCCGATATCACCACAGACAAGTCTGAAAACATTTCTGACTAAAATCGGACAAGTCCGCTCCTAGCTGGATAAGTCCGATATTCCTGGACACTTAGGGTTTCCTGCATGCCACACACCGAACTAGTCCGGACCTTCGAAACCCTAACCGTAACTTTTGAAAACCCTAATATAAATATATGTGCACGACCCAACTATCAACCCTCTCAACCCCCTGCGCCGTCACACCCTCCAAGAGCCTATAAAACACATCTCTCCATGCAATCCAACGCAAGAAAGATCAATCCCTTGAGGATTCACTTTGGATCAAAGGAGAGACACAATTCCACACGTTTGAGCTCTTGGGTTTGATCTCTAACACACTCATGTTGTTTCATTGTTGATCTTACGAGTGTGTTCTTGGTGGTGTTTGAATTGTAATCTTGGGGAGCCCTCAACTTGTGAGAAGGCCCCTTAAACTTGGTGATTTGCCCCTTTGTGATAGTGGAAGAAGAATTGGCCTTCATGGCGATTCGACGAGATTAGGGTCAGTGAGGACCCGACCTTTCCTGGGCTCCTCAACGTGGATGTAGGTTGCCTCTGTGGGATCCGAACCACGGAATAAAAATCGTGTGTCGAACTTGTTCTTAAGTTTCTCATATCATATTCTATGGTTTGATTGATTTTGCCCATATTACGTTAAAACCCTCAAATCAAAGTTAATTTGCACTACACTTAACTTCATTGACTCAATACTTGCAAGTTACACACTATATTCCGCTGCATACTACACTTGTATTGAAATCATTGATCAAACTTGATCAATTTAGTCCGCACGCACCGGACTAGTCCGCACTGTACCGGACTAGTCCGATATCTCGGGGTTTGATCTATTTGTTAAGTGTTGCGGGTTCCGACTAAAATTCAAAAAGGTCAATTCACCCCCCTATAGGCCACATTCAATTGGTATCAGAGCAGGACTCTTTGTAAGAGACTAATCGCTCGAAGAAAACATGTCGGACATGAAGGATGTGCACAAGAGTCTCAACCAAGAGAAGGTTGAAGACGAAAAAGCTCAAAAATTGGAAAAGCTCCTTGATG
Source organism: Tuctoria greenei (assembly GCA_036927565.1). Taxonomy (NCBI): domain Eukaryota; kingdom Viridiplantae; phylum Streptophyta; class Magnoliopsida; order Poales; family Poaceae; genus Tuctoria; species Tuctoria greenei. The sequence goes on along the minus strand of JAYESD010000011.1, from coordinate 25,532,148 downwards.
CTATCCAGGACTTCGAGGACGAAGATGAGGAGACGCTTGAACTCAAGGCGCTCCTAAGGAAGAAAGCACTCTCGAAAGGAAAGTGAAGGTCGAGGACGAGAAGAAGAAGAAGGGGGTAGTCACACCGACTACTCCCGATATCCTTTTAATTATGATCGTTTAAATTCTAACAAGAATCATTACCTATCTATTCCCCTTGGAAAAGCCCCACACTTTGATGGCAATGACTACTCAATGTGGAGGAAAAACATGAAAATGCACTTGATCTCACTCGATCCCAGCTTGTGGCACATTGTGGTTACAAGAATAGATATTCCTGACTACAATGAGGAGCTCACGCCTAGCCAAGAGCAAGCAATCCATCGAAATGCCCAAGCTGCAGCAATCATCACCTCATCACTAAGTCAGGTCGAGTTCACCAAGGTGGATGGGCTCGAGATTGCGAAAGAAATCTGGGATACATTGCAAACCGCACATGAAGGCGATCGTCATGTGCGAGAAGTGGAGATCTAAATGATCGAAGGCGAATTGGGAAGATTCGCCATAGAAGAAGATGAGTCGCCACAAGACATGTACAGCAGGTTAAAGACGCTCATCAACAAGGTTCGAGCATACGAAAGCAAGAAGTGGAACTATCACGAGGTGGTGAAGCTCATCCTTAGATCTTTCATGCCTCGCAACGTCACCTTGTGCTCGATGATTAGAGAAAGCCCCAGGTACAAGAAAATGACCCCGGATGAGCTACTTGGGAAAATCATAAATTTCGAGATGATGGAAAAGCAAACAAATCATGCCAAGGAGATTGCCGACCTCACCTCGGCTAAGAAGAAAGGGGTCGCTTTGAAGACCACTTGCAAACCATTGTCAAAAGAAGCTCAACAAGAAAAGGACAGTGATGATGAGAGCAGCGAAATTGACAAAGAAGACATGATTCTCTTCATGAAGAGATTTAAGAAAATGATGAAGAGAAGACAAGGTGGAAAATCAAGTGAAGGAAAATACAAAGAAAAGTCAAGACCAAAGATGAGGCGGGCGTGCTATTACTGTGGTGAATATGACCACTTTATAGTTGATTGGAAAATAAGAAGAAGACCAAGGAAACAAAGCCTCATCCCAAGAAATTCTTCAAGAAAAAAGAAGCAAGCTAGACAAGCGCATCTAGGAAAGGAGTGGGACTCAAATGACGAGTCCTCATCCGAAGAGGAAGAGGAGATGGCTAGCATAGCCATCGAGAAGACATCCAAGAAGTCCACCCTCTTCCCAACTCTAGGCACATGGAAGGGTAACAACACTTGCCTCATGGCAAAGGAAGGTAAACGAAAGGTAACAGGCAAATCCTCTTCCTTGCATTCTTATTCTAGTGATAGTGAAGTTGCTAGTGATAATGAAGACATGCTCGTTGGCTTAGATAAGAAAACAATAGCAAAAATGAAATTTCTACTTGATCAGCTTGTTGAGAAGGAGAAGTTAATCAACTGTCAAGAAGATATGATTATCTCCCAAAAGGGGGAATATCTTGAACTTGACAAACTTCTCAAACTTGAAAAGGAGCGAGGCAAGTCACTGGAACTTGAGTTAGCCTCAGGCAAGGAAGCTTCCTTGAAGTTAAGCGACTCAAACGCCACCATCAAGGATGAACTTGCTAACCTATCCAAGGTTAACAAAATCTTTGAGGTACAAGTTGAGTCACTCAAACAAAGTGACCCCTCATCCTCTTCAGGCTCACCTTCTCAACCACTTAAAACTGAAGCTACTATTACTTGTTCATGTGCTAAAATTTACACTAGACTGAAGGAAAAGGCAACCTCTACCAAGGACAAGCATCCTTCCCAAAGTGGCATATTTGACAAGGAGAAGATCAAATATGCACGTAGTGCATACTTGGTCACAAGACCTCCTAATGTCAAATATGGCATTGGTTATTCTTATGGTGAAAAGCAATATGCTAGAAGCCATAAAAATAACAAGGAGAGCATTGCCTTTGTGAGGGGAAACTCCTATCAAGCTAGAAAGACCAACAATGCTAATAAGTACAAGGTAGTCAACACATACAATAACCGGACTAGTCCGGTCCTTACTCGGACAAGTCCGGTCCTCCGGACAAGTCTGGGTTCCCAGACTAGTTCGGTTTATAAACAAAACAAATATTATTCAGGACCTTTGATGCATCCTATGTTCTAATGAGAAACAATTTTGGTAAAATTTATGCTCATTATGTTGGGTCACGCCATGGGAACACCAAGTCTCAAGTGTAGGTGCCCAAATCTCTTGTAACTAACCTCCAAGGACCCAAGCAAGCTTGGGTACCGAAAACCAAGGCATGATTTGTTTTTGTAGGCCTATTCCTCCGGTGGATCGAAATGGGTGCTAGACAGTGGTTGCACCAACCATATGACCGGAGAAAGAAGGATGTTTGTTGAGTATGAAGAAAATGAGGATCCAAGCGAGGGCATCTATTTTGGAGACAATAGTCAAGGAAAGGTGCTCGGTACCGGTAAAATTGCTATATCGTCTCAACATACTCTTTCTCATGTGTTACATGTCGATTCCTTAGATTATAACCTGCTGTCCATATCTCAATTATGTGACAAAGGTTATAATTGCTTGTTCACTAATGAGGGTGTGACCATCTCTAGAAGGAGTGATAATTCCATTGCGTTCAAGGGGGTGTTAAAGGGAAAGCTTTAACTTGTTGACTTCAACAAAGATAAAGCGGAACTTGACACATGCTTGATTGCGAAGACCAACATGGGTTGGCTGTGGCATAGACGGCTAGCGCATGTTGGTATGAGGAATCTTCAAAAACTCCTCAAGGGCGATCACATTAGAGGTTTGAAGGATGTTGTTTTTGAGAAATACAGACCTTGTAGCGCGTGCCAAGCCGGGAAGCAAGTTGGAGCACCTCATCATGCGAAGAACGTCATGACTACAACAAGACAGTTCGAGCTACTTCACATGGACCTCTTCGGTCCAATTGCTTACATAAGCATCGGCGGTAACAAATATGGTTTAGTAATTGTTGATGATTTTTCACGCTTCACTTGGGTTTTCTTTTTGCATATAAGACAGAGACTCAAGGAACCCTAAAGAAGTTTATCAAGCATGCCCAAAATGAGTTCTCATTGAAGGTCAAGAACATACGAAGCGACAATGGCACGAAGTTCAAGAACACTCAAGTTGAGGAGTACCTAGACGAAGAAGGGATAAAGCATGAGTTTTCATCACCTTATTGCCCTCAACAAAACAGAGTTGCCGAAAGGAATAACCGAACCCTCATAGAGATGGCGAGAACAATGCTCAATGAATACAAGACCTCCGATCGGTTTTGGGCGGAAGCGGTTAACACCGCTTGCCATGCCATAAACCGACTCTACCTTCATCTACTACTCAAGAAGACATCATATGAACTATTCACCGGTAACAAGCCAAATATTTCTTATTTTCGAGTCTTTGGTTCTAAATGCTATATTTTAAACAAGAAGCCAAGGACTTCAAAGTTTGCTTTGAAGTCCGATGAAGGTTTCTTGCTTGGCTATGACTCGAACACTTACGCCTATCGCGTCTTCAACAAAGTCTCCAAACTTGTTGAAGTAGCACGTGACGTAGTGTTCGATAAAACTAACAACTCCCAAAAGGAGCAAGTTGATCCATGTGTGCTAGGTAGAGAAGAAGCTCCTTGTCAAGAATTGAGAAGAATGACGTTGGGCGATGTTCGACCACAAGTGCCATCTCTACATGTGCATGAGGAAGATGAACCACAAGAGGAAGCCAATGATCAAGGGGGATCTTCCATACAAGATCAACAACAAGAAGACGATGATTATCAACAAGTAAATGAGGGCAACCATCTAGGGGTAGAAGAAGAAGATCATGAAGACACAATACCACATGTGCCACACCCAAGATTACACCAATGTGTCCAAAGAGATCACCCAATCGACAACATAATCGATGACATCCAAAAGGGAGTAACAACTAGATCTTGCATAGCTATCTTTTGTGAGCATTACTCCTTTGTGTCCTTTTTGGAACCACGCAGGATTGATGATGCATTGAAAGATACGGACTGGGTAGTGGTGATGCAAGAAGAAATGCACAATTTCAAACAGAACGAGGTGTGGGAACTCGTCGAAAGACATAACACGAACATCATCGGCACCAAATGGGTCTTCTGCAACAAACAAGACGAACATGGGGTGGTGACAAGGAACAAAGCACGACTTGTGGACAAAGGGTATTCACAAGTCAAAGGTTTGGATTTCGATGAAACCTTTGCTCCCGTAGCTAGACTTGAATCAATTAGAATATTGCTTGCATATGCTACTCACTATGATTTCAAGCTCTACCAAATGGATGTGAAAAGCGCCTTCCTCAATGGTTTAATCAAGGAGGAGGTGTACGTGGAGCAATCTCCCAAATTTGAAGACAAAGAGTTCCCCGACCACGTCTTTAAATTGCGTAAGGCTCTCTACGGCCTCAAAAAAGCTCCTAGAGCTTGGTATGAGTGCCTTAGAGATTTCTTAATTGAAAATGGTTTCAAGATTGGAAAAGCAGATTATACACTATTTACAAAACACTTTGACAATGATCTCTTTATCTGTCAAATCTATGTTGATGACATTATCTTTGGTTCAACTAACAAATCCTTTTGTGAAGAATTTAGTAAGATTATGACGATAGGTTTGAGATGTCTATGATGGGAGAGCTGAAGTACTTCTTGGGATTCTAAGTGAGACAACAAAAGGAAGGGATATTCATAAGAAAAACCAAGTACACTCAAGACATAATCAAGAAGTTTGGGATGGACAAGGCGAAGCCTCTCAAGACCCCCCATGGCTACTAATGGACTCTTGGATCTCAATGAAGATGGACCAAGCGTGAATCAAAAGGTATATGGCTCCATGATTGTATCCTCACTTTACCTATGTGAATCTAGGCCTGATATTATGTTGAGTGTATGTTTGTGTGCGAGATTTCAAGCCAATCCTAAGGAATGTCAATTGACAGCCATTAAAAGGATCTTGAGATATTTGGTTCATACACCCAACCTAGGCCTTTGGTACCCAAAGGTTCCAAGTTCAATCTCATTGGATACTCTGATGCAAATTATGCTGGATGCAAAGTAGATAGAAAAAGTACCTCTGGCACCTGCAAATTCCTAGGTAGATCCCTAGTTTCTTGGTCCTCCAAGAAACAAAATTTCATTGTCTTATCCACAGCCGAAGCGGAGTATGTTGCAGCCGGAAGTTGTTGTGCACAACTCCTCTGGATGCGACAAACTCTAAGAGATTACGGTTACAATATGAGCTGTATTCCACTCCTTTGTGATAATGAGAGTGCCATCAAAATTGCTCATAATCCAGTTGAACACTCTAGAACCAAACACATAGACATCCGACATCACTTTCTGAGAGACCACTCAATGAAAGGAGACATAGCTATTTCCCATGTCAACACTGAAAAACAACTAGCCGATATATTTACCAAGCCACTTGATAAAAAATGTTTTTGCAAGCTCTGAAATGAACTAAATATCCTTGATGCTCGGAATGTGGCTTAAAAACTTGCATACCTGTATGGAATCTTCAAAACATATTGGTTTAGTTGCGAAAATCATCTTTCTAAATTTTCTCCAAAAACTATTTCAACTACTTGATCTTGATGAATTATGGTCATTGCTAGATTGTTGTATGCTTACTGATTATATTCATTAAGATTATTTGATTTGCCTTGCCCCCTTTATTTTCTTAATAAGTACCTTCAAATATATACGAATGGGCTAAGCATTTCTGTTCTGGTGACCACGGATTAGTCCGTGGTTGCTTGGACTAGTCCGCCCCTGTAGACAAGTCCGCAGAGTGTCCGGTAGTCCGGACTAGTCCGGCAAACCACGAACTAGTCCGATTTAGGCTCTGGAAAAGTTTGGACTAGTCCGATTATTTTTGGACAAGTCCGATTTTTTGACTCCATAACCCTAGCCACCGCCAAACCCTAATCTTCTTCATCCTCACAACTTGCCTCACGCTCTCTCTCCTCGCTCGAGCTCCCCAAGGCGCTTTCCTTCGTCCTCCATCAAATCTCTTCGTGTTTTGGTGGAAATCGACCCCCATTGCATAGGGATTGAAGACCATGGACTTGTCCGCACCTTCAACCCCTCCATCTCCAAGAATCGAGCAATTTCGGTAAGTTTTCCTCCCCAACCCTAGAAATCGTGATTTCCTTCGTTGTTGGCCAAATAGCCTAGTTCCTTCTACTTAATATATGCCCTCTAGCTGTATTACATTTATCTTATACTTGTCTTGCATTGAGAATCACCATTTGTTGTCAAGTTAGGGTTTGAGATGATGAACACCGGACTAGTCCGGTCCATGTACGGACAAGTCCGGTACCCCGGACTAGTCCGTACCTGTACACCGGACAAGTCTGATTTTTCCTGAACTCAACCCTAGTTTCCCATTCCTCAATGCAATTCCTTGCCATCATGTTCTCATTCATACCTTGTGTAATCAATTGTCAGGACAATGTCGAGAACCAACGATGAGATCTCCGATTTTGAGGCCGAGATGGACCAAGAAGCCTTGCTTCGGTCCTTGATGGGCCAAGGAAAGAAGCACCAAGAGCGCCCATCCGTGCAGGAACCCTCTCCACCTCAGGCTCGATGCAAGGTGCTGTCCAAGAAGCCTGCGTCCAAGGCTTCAGCAGGTGGTGGCCCTAGTTCGGTGGATGTTCACCAAGCTAAGGGCAAGGGCAAAGGGATTGCCACAAGCCCGATTGGCCCACTCAAGTTGCATGCTCCGAGGCAGGGAAACGGAGATCCCTACGAGGAGAAGTTCAATGGCAAGGGAAGTGACACTGCTTCCAAACTCAGATTCATTGATTGCTACAGCCGTTCCAAGAAAGCTGCCAATGCTAGGTTTTGGAGCAACTTTCATGCAGATTTCTACAGTTCAGTTTACCTCACTATGAAGAACCCAATTGTGTGCAACTAATGGATTGATTTGGCGCACTTTGACAAGAAGAGCTGCTCAGCCTTTGACGAAGTAGTTCAATCTGTGATTTCTTTGCCTCCATGGCTTGAAGGATCTCTTTGCCTTCTGAACAACTGGAACAATGAAGTCATTGCCCAATTTTATGCTACTTGTTTCATTGCCAGTGATGAGGAGGAAAGGGTGACTTGGATGACTCATGGATCCAAGTACACCATCACCTATGACAAATTTGCAAGGTTGCTATATCAAGCAATGACAACTTGATCATTCACAACATTGGTGTCCTTGAGAAGGACAAAATGAAGTTTCTTTATGACACCCATTCAACTTTCAACCCTCCTTCCACCAAGAATATGAAGCCATTCTTTGTGGTCCTCAACAGGGTTCTGAGGAAGACTATTGCCCCGAAGGATGGGGATGCAGGAAGTGTCCAAGGCTATCTTAGGACACTGATGAAAGTGATTAGCAAAGACAGGAAGTTTGATGTCTTTGATTACATATGGAACGACATGGTGAACATCTCCTGCACTCCTAACATGTCCTGTGGCTACGCACCTTACTTGATGTTCATGATTGAGAAGGTCACAGGGATTGAATTTGTGAAGGACGTGAAGCAAACCCCTTTGAGGCCCCAAAAGCCTCCTCAAGCCACAGTTCAAGCTACTCCTTCTTCGGTGTCTAGTGAAGAGGCAACAAGGAGAGCTAGAGGTGATGCAAGGGCTGATCTCACCACTAGGGCCCTGTGACGCCCGGTTCCGAAAAAAAGAACCAAGCTAACGCATATGTGTGCCCAGGTTGTTCAACACACATACACGAGTGCAATCACAAACGATATACAGATAATTACCATAGAACAAGATTAATTAACCAAATTTTATTACACAAACCATATTATCCTCGAATACAAGCTCCAATGTATATTTATGACAAGTTCAACTAATGCAGCGGAAATAAACTAATTAAGCAACTAAGCAAACTAAGCATAAGGGATAGCGCAGCTCCAATAACACCACAGGCAAAGCTAACGGTAAACACGGCCTAGAACTCCGCATTCTCACCATTAAACTCCCAATCCTGACCTGCAACTGTTGGGGGGGATTGCAAGAGTGAGTACATGTCGTACTTAGTAAGTGTGGAAAGTATGACATGTGGCTGATTCAAATGACGACAATAATAATGGCAAAGTGCTAAAAAGTACATAAAAAAATTTGAAAAGCAATATATTACATGTATGTGAAGTAAACCCATCATAATCATAAGTAATATGACAATACCAATCCATAGTTCACCATCCTCATCAATAATTCCAGATTTCACCATTTACCAATAACCATATTCAATACCGGAAATAAATCGATAACCAACCATAACCATCCCAAATACCATCCAATACCAAGCACCCTCTAATCATGGAAGTTGTCCAGGTGCTCATAACCGGGAGCACAGCTATCATGATAGTTTTAGACACACTCTGCAGAGTTTGTACCGCTTTACCCACGTGTTTGTGATTTCATCACCCGTCGGCGACTAAAGAAACCTCTCTTATGCCAATTACACTTCCTTGGTGTATGACCAAGAGATCACAAAATAGCCTTTACAAAGGGATTACTAGCCTATTTAGACCCCACTGAGGTTTCACCGGTGGCGATATCTCCTACAGAGCACATCTTCAACCAAGGGCCCCCTCTTGAGCCATTCGAATCCCAGTGTAGTCCCACCAATCATCAACAAACCCAATCCGACTACCCCTTCCCGAGCATCCACAATGGTCCAAACAGCACTAGCAAAGCCCTAATTAATCAGCTACGCCGCACCCATACTTGGCCTCGTGGTGGCACTGTAGTCTTGGCTTATTCTCGCATGAACCGGTCCTTAGATCTAAAGCAAGCAAACCACCATGACATCCAACCCATCCACATACCAGGCTTGCTTAGATCACACATTACCATATCATATTAACCAGTTCACATTAACCAAAATATCATTAATGCTTAATTAAGTATGTAGTGTTGTTTTCCCATCCCAATTAATTAAGCAAAGCAAAAAGGTAAAAAAAGCCCTTCCCGACTCTCTACCATATATTTCAGGTGACAAGGGTGGTTAAACAAAGCTAGTAAACTTCCTATCATAGGATTCCCATCAATTTGACACAGCATGCAGTTTTGCAAACAAAACATTTATTTTAAAAACGGGGTCAATATGCTTCAAGGACACTTGCCTTGCTCTTGCTGTTGATTAGGGTCAAAGCCTTCAAACTCTTGGTGCTGTAGATCCTCTGCAGCACTCTCTAGCGCAAATCCGTCTAATCCGCACAATAAACATATAAGACAAGAAACACAATCAACGAGTGCACAAATATTACTCAATATGACATGACATGCATGATTGATGCAAATGCAAGGTAGAACTTGTTACTAGATTGCTTTTAATGATAACTAACTATTTCTAATAGATTTTAACAAGCTTATACAGGTTTGGAGTTGATTAGATCAAATTTTAGAATTAATTCAACACAATTTATCCAGAAAGATCGGACTAGTCTGCTAGAGACCGGACAAGTCCGCACTTTGCGAGATCAGCAGATTAGGGTTTTCTAGATTGGAGTAAATTTGGAGATTAGGGGTTGAATTCTCGTAAGGAAAAGAGAATAGAAGGTATACCAGGTGTTTAGGACTCCAATGAATCAAGAAACTTGGAGGTAGCACTTGGATCTTGGTGATCTAGGGTTGGTGATGAACTTGGAGATGAATTCGTGATGAAGAACGAAAGCTTGGTGGAGATCTTGATCCTCTTTCGTTCCTCCTCTTCTTCTTCTGGCTTGGGATCTTCTCCTCCCTCCTTGGTGGTGGCTCTCCACGAACTAGGGTTTGGATGGGGTGGAAAAGTGGCAAATAGATGTCAATCCAAGGGGTGGGGTTGTTTATATAGAGGTGGAGGCTAGGGTTTGATGGATTTCGAGTTTTGGGATGAGTAGAGACCGGTTTAGAGTCCCACATGGGCTCTAAAAGAGTTAGGCATGACGTCCCTAGGCCCACTTAACGTGAAACCCAAGAAACAAGTCATAAAACAAAAGATCAACTCGGAGTCAAGAAATATCGGACAGTCCGAAGTCGTCCAGAGAGAAAATCGGACAAGTCTGGCGAAAAATCGGACAAGTCCGACTTTAAACAGAGAGGAAAACGGACAAGTCCGCTGGAACACCGGACTAGTCCGGAAAAGTCCAAGGACTTAGCAATTTTTCAAGGATTCTTGGAATATCGGACTAGTCCGCACAAATCGGAAAAGTCCATTTTTAGTCAGAGAGAAATCGGACTAGTCCTCAGTAAAATCGGACTAGTCCGCACTTTCCTGCATTTTAAGTGCGGTTTTGTTCCAAATCAATTTTAAATGCTGCAAATCAATTTAAAACCCATTCCTCTTGTTGTGGGTTAATGTTAAACATGTATATGAGTGCATGTAGGACATGATGCATGAAAATGAGGGTGTTACAAACCTACTCCCCTTAAAATGAATCTCGCCCTCGAGATTCGACGCGGAAGAGAAGAGATAGGAAAAGTCTTTCTTGATATCATCTTCTAGCTCCCAAGTTGCTTCTTTTTCTGTGTGGTGCTTCCATTGAACTTTACACCATCTAATAACCTTGTTCCTTGTGACCCTCTCCTTAGTTTCCAAGATTTTGACCGGTTGTTCGGCATAAGTCAAATCTTCCTCTAGTTCCAATTCTTCCATTGGCACTTGTTCTTCCGGTTCTCTCAATCACTTCTTGAGCTGGGAAACATGAAAGACATCATGTACGTCCGAAAGATGAGTTGGCATCTCCAACTTATACGCTACTTCTCCTCTTTTGTCCAAAATCTTGAATGGTCCAATCCAACAAGGTGCGAGCTTGCCCCTTATGTTAAACCTCTTATGACCTCTCATTGGTGACACCTTGAGGTAAACAAAATCTCCTATTTCAAAGGCTAATTTCCTTCTCCTATTGTCCGCATAGCCTTTTTGCCTTGATTGGGCAACCCTCAAGTTTTCACAAATTATTTGGACTTGCTTTTCGGCCTCTTGCAACACATCCGGACCAAATACTTGAGTTTCTCCTGCCTCATTCCAGAATAAAGGTGTCCTACACTTCCTCCCATAAAGTGCTTCATATGGTGACATCTTCAAACTTGCTTGGTAACTATTGTTGTATGAAAATTCCGCGTATGGCAAGCTTTTGTCCCAACTCTTCCCATGCTTTAAAGCACAAGCTCTTAACATGTCCTCCAAAATTTGATTGGTCCTCTCGGTCTGCCCATCCGTTTGAGGATGATATGCTGAACTAAAATTCAACCTCGTTCCCAAAGCCTCACGCAATTTTTGCCAAAATCTGGAGGTAAATTGTGAACCTCTATCCGACACGATCTTCTTCGGGACTCCGTGTCGACACACAATATGCTCCATGTATATTGCGGCTAATTGTGCAGCTGTATATTTGGTCTTCACAGGGACAAAATGAGCTGACTTGGTTAAACGATCCACAATTACCCAAATTGAGTCATACCCGGACTGAGTACGTGGTAACCCAACTATGAAGTCCATTCCAATTTCTTCCCACTTCCATTCCGGGATATTCAATGGTTGCAATAAGCCAGCTGGCCTTTGATGTTCCGCCTTGACTCGTTGACACACATCACACAATGCCAAATATTCAGCTATGTCCTTCTTCATGCTATCCCACCAATAGCAAGCCTTCAAGTCTTTGTACATCTTTGTACAACCAGGATGAATTGAGTAAGGTGAGTCATGTGCCTCCTTTAATATTGTCTCCCAGATGTGCTTTACTTTAGGCACAACGATTCTCTTTCCAAGCCATAGGGTACCATGTTCGTCTTTATCAAATCTGAATTCTCTCCCTTCTTCGGTCCTGTCCTTGATTTCCTTGATCTCTTCATCTGCGGTTTGTGCCTCTCGAATTTCTTGCTCCAAGGTTGGCTTTAACTCCATCATCTCCATCTCATTTACAAATCCGAGGTTCAACCTTTCAAACTCCTTACATAACTCAAATGGTAACTCTCGAACCGTGAGTTGATGACTTACTCCCTTTCTACTCAAAGCATCGACCACTACATTGGCTTTTCCCGGATGATAGTTGATCCCCAAATCATAATCTTTGATGATCTCCAACCATATCCGTTGCCTCAAGTTCAGATCCGTTTGTATTAAAATATACTTCAAACTCTTATGATCCGTATAAATTTCACACCTATGTCCAAGGATGTAGTGTCTCCAAATCTTCAATGCATGTACCACGGCCGCGAGTTCCAAATCGTGCGTGGGGTAATTCTGCTCATGTTTCTTCAATTGTCTTGATGCATAGGCGACCACTTGACCTTCTTGCATCAATACACATCCAAGTCCTTGTCTTGTTGCGTCGCAATAAATATCAAAACTCTTGCTCACATCCGGCAGTACCAAAACTGGGGCTGTTGTCAACCTCTTCTTCAACTCCTCAAAACTATTTTGACAAGCTTGGGTCCATTGGAAAGCCTTTCCCTTCATTAGCAACTCCATCATAGGCTTGGATATCTTGGAGAAGTCCTTGATAAACCGACGGTAATATCCAGCCATCCCAAGAAAACTTCTTATTTCCTTGACATTTTGCGAGGGCTCCCACTTCAACACGTCTCTCACTTTTCTGGGGTCAACCGATACTCCTCCTCCTGAAATTATATGACCCAAAAACGACACCTCTCTCAACCAAAACTGACACTTGTTGAGCTTGGCATACAATTGATGCTCTCTTAATTTCTGCAGCGTAAGCCTCAAGTGTTCCTCATGTTCCTTCTCATCCTTCGAGTAGATCATAATGTCATCAATGAACACCACGACGAAATTGTCCAAGTACTCCATGAAGACTTTATTCATGAGGTACATAAAGTAGGCAGGTGCATTGGTCAATCCAAAAGACATCACGGTGTACTCATAAGATCCATACCGTATTCTAAAGGCTATATTGGGTATGTCCGATGGTCTAATCTTCATTTGAAAATATCGTGACCTCAAATCAATCTTAGAGAAGACACAAGCACCCTTCATCTGATCAAACAAGTCTTCTATGCATGGCAAGGTGTACTTGTTCTTGATTATTACCTCGTTGAGAGCTCGGTAATCTACACACATCCTTTGAGTCCCATCCTTCTTGTCCACAAATAGAATGGGCGCTCCCCAAGGCGAAGAGCTAGGGCGAATAAAACCCTTCTCTAGTTGCTCTTGAATTTGTTTCTTGAGCTCCGCTAATTCCAAATGAGGCATCCTATACGACCTCTTAGCTATAGGTGCAGTTCCAGGTATTAAATCAATAACAAACTCAATGTCTCGATCAGGTGGCATACCTGGCAACTCGTCCGGAAAGACATCCAAAAATTCACACACCACCGGAATCTCCTCAATTGCGGCACCGTCCATATGATTCTGCTCCAATTACTTCGGTGCGGTTTGAGATGCTTCAAATTCTATGGTGATCCCTTCTTCGTTGGTCAACTTCACAGTCTTCGTGGCACACTCAATAACTCCATTGTGCTTTCTCAACCAGTCCATACCAAGTATAATGTCCAATCCTTGAGAATCCAAAACAATGAGGTTGGCGGAGAAGTCTACCCCCCTTATTCTAAGGCTTACTTTTGGACATACTATATTTGTCCTCATCTCTCCTCCAGGAGACTTAACCAATAGAGTAAACTTCATATGAGAGATAGGAAAACTATACTTGGCAACATACTTCGATGCAATGAATGAATGCGATGCTCCAGAATCAAATAACATAGTCGCGAGGTTGGAGTTGGCGAGAAACATACCAATGACCACGTCATCCGCTTGTTGAGCATCCTCCATAGATACATGGTTCACGTTGCCACGAGCAAAATTTTGCTGTCCACGGCTTCCTTGTGGCGCTCCTCTATTGGGTCTTGGGTTTTGCCTCGGCGCATTGCTTCCTTGACCAAGGCCTAACTTAGGACATTGATGCGCGAAGTGTCCAGCTTCTCCACAAGTATAACACTTCTTAACTCCAACAGAATTATTGGGACGAGCTTGGTTTTGAACATTGGCACCAGGAAAATTAGCACGAGGTGTATAAGGCATTGGAGGCCTAGGTGCTTGCATGAGAGGGCGCTGCTGCACAAACTAATTTGGGCGCGGTGCAAATCCAGGGCGTTGAGCAGGAATAGAGGAGCTGTAATAGGGCGCATTGGGCGGCGCAAAGCGAGGGCTCACGTTACTTCCTTGTTGATGTCCTTGATATGGCGCCTTCTTATTGTTGTCTTGCTCCATCCCACGAATCTTGCTCTCAACCACAATTGCTTTGTCCACAAGCCTCTGAAAATTTGCATGTCACAATTGAGCAATTGCACTTGAATTTCATTATTGAGGCCTCTCATGAACAAGTATTGCTTCCGACTGTCCTGACTAACATCCTCAGGCGCATACCTTGAGAGTTGAGTGAACTTGTTGAGATATTCACTCACGCTTGATCTTCCTTGCCTTAAATTCTCAAATTCTTGCCTCTTCAAAATCATAACACCCTCCGACACAAAATGGGAATGGAAACTCTCCTTGAATTCCGCCCAGGTAATTCTCTCTTGGTTCTCATGAGCATTGCAATAAGAATCCCACCAATCCACAGCTGCTCCAACTAGTTGATGAGAAGCAAACAAGACCTTCTCCCAGTCACTGCATTGGACAATAGCTAGCTTCTTCTCCACGGACTTGAGCCAATCATCCTCATCCATAGGGTCAACGGCTTGAGCAAAGGTTGGCGGCCTAGTCCTCATAAACTCTCCCAATCGGTTATGAGGAGGCGGGGGTGGCGGTGGAGGCATGTGGGGCTGATTGTTGATATTGTCAGCCTGCAACTGTCCCATAGTTTGTATCATGGTATGCATGAGCTAGTTTTGCATAGCCAATAACTGCTCAATGTTGATAGCTCCCTGAGTAGATCCTTGTCCAATGTTGTTCTGAGGCACTCCATGGTTCTCCTCCTCATCATTGCCATCCCTCTGGTTGCGAGTCCTCACCATCTGAAGAAAAGCAATAGGTAAGAATTAGAAAACGTCCCCAACTATATGCATCAAGGGATATGAAACTAAAGAACTAGCTACACTAGCCTAGGTGGACATGGCAATGCTAAAGCATCCCAAAATCCTCTATTAAGCACACAAGCAAACAATATATATATAGCAACAGCACACCAAGCAAAAACACATCGATTCCTGAGTGCCCCTATGTGCTCTAAAGTGTCCATTCTATCTAGGCTGCGTCATACGGTCAACCTGTGGCTCTGCTACCAATCTGTGACGTCCAGTTCCGAAAAAAAGAACTAAGCTAACACATATGTGTGCCCAGGATGTTCAACACACATACACGAGTGCAATCACAAACGACAGATAATTACCATAGAACAAGATTAATTAACCAAATTTTATTACACAAACCATATTATCCTCGAATACAAGCTCCAATGTATATTTATGACAAGTTCAACTAATGCAGCGGAAATAAACTAATTAAGCAACTAAGCAAACTAAGTATAAGGGATAGCGCAGCTCTAATAACACCACATGCAAAGCTGACGGTAAACATGGCCTAGAACTCCGCATTCTCACCATTAAACTCTCAATCCTGACCTGCAACTGTTGGGGGGAGTGATTGAAAGAGTGAGTACATGTCGTACTCAGCAAGTGTGGAAAGTATGACATGTGACTGATTCAAATGACGACAATAATAATGGCAAAGTGCTAAAAAGTACATAAAAACATTTGAAAAGCAATATATTACATGTATGTGAAGTAAACCCATCATAATCATAAGTAATATCACAATACCAATCCATAGTTCACCATCCTCATCAATAATTCCAGATTTCACCATTTACCAATAACCATATTCAATACCAGAAAAAAATCCATAACCAACCATAACCATCCCAAATACCATCCAATACCAAGCACCCTCTTATCATGGAAGTTGTCCAGGTGCTCATAACTGGGAGCACGGCTATCATGATAGTTTTAGACACACTCTGCAGAGTTTGTACCGCTTTACCCATGTGTTTGTGATTTCATCACCCGTCGGCGACTAAAGAAACCTCTTTTATGCCAATTAAACTTCCTTTGGTGTATGGCCAAGAGATCACAAAATAGCCTTTACAAAGGGATTACTAGCCTATTTAGACCCCACTGAGGTTTCACCGGTGGCGATGTCTCCTACAGAGCACATCTTCAACCAAGGGCCCCCACTTGAGCCATTCGGATCCCAGGGTAGTCCCACCAATCATCAACAAACCCAATCCGACTACCCCTTCCCCGAGCATCCACAATGGTCCAAACAGCACTAGTAAATCCCTAATTAATCAGCTACTCCGCACCCATACTTGGCCTTGTCGTGGCACTGTAGTCCAGGCTTATTCTCGCATGAACCGGTCCTTAGATCTAAAGCAAGCAAACCACCATGACATCCAACCCATCCACATACCATGCTTGCTTAGATCACCCATTACCATATCATATTGACCAGTTCACATTAACCAAAATATCATTAATGCTTAATTAAGTATGTAGTGTTGTTTTCCCATCCTAATTAATTAAGCGAAGCAAAAAGGTAAAAAAAGCCCTTCCCAACTCTCTACCATATATTCCAGGTGACAAGGGTGGTTAAACAAAACTAGTAAACTTCCTATCATAGGATTCCCATCAATTTGACATAGCATGCAGTTTTGCAAACAAAACATTTATTTTAGAAATAGGGTCAATATGCTTCAAGGACACTTGCCTTGCTCTTGCTGTTGATTAGGGTCAAAGCCTTCAAACTCTGGGTGCTGTAGATCCTCTGCGGTACTCTCTAGCGCAAATCCGTCTAATCCGCACAATAAACATACAAGACAAGAAACACAATCAAAGAGTGCACAAATATTACTCAATATGACATGACATGCATGATTGATGCAAATGCAATGTAGAGCTTGTTACTAGATTGCTTTTAATGATAACTAACTATTTCTAGTAGCTTTTAACAAGTTTATACAGGTTTGGAGTTGATTACATCAAATTTTAGAATTAATTCAACACAATTTAACCAGAAAGATCGGACTAGTCCGCTAGAGACCGGGCAAGTCCGCACTCTGCGAGATCAGCAGATTAGGGTTTTCTAGATCGACATAAATTTGGAGATTAGGGGTTGAATTCTCGTAAGGAAAAGAGAACAGAAGGTATACCAGGTGTTTAGGACTCTAATGAATCAAGAAACTTGGAGGTAGCACTTGGATCTTGGTGATCTAGGGTTGGTGATGAACTTGGAGATGAATTGGTGATGAAGAACGAAAGCTTGGTGGAGATCTTGATCCTCTTTCATTTCCTCCTCTTCTTCTTCTGGCTTGGGATCTTCTCCTCCCTCCTTGGTGGTGGCTCTCCATGAACTAGGGTTTGGGTGGGGTGGAGAAGTGGCAAATAGATGTCAATCCAAGGGGTGGGGTTGTTTATATAAAGGTGAGAGGCTAGGGTTAGATGGATTTCGAGTTTTGGGATGAGTAGAGGCCGGTTTAGAGTCCCACATGGGCTCTAAAAGAGTTAGGCATGACATCCCTAGGCCCACTTAACGTGAAACCCAAGAAACAAGTCGTAAAACAAAAGATCAACTCGGAGTCGCGAAATATCGAACAAGTCCGGAAAGGACCGGACTTGTCCGAAGTCGTCCAGAGAGAAAATCGGACAAGTCTGGCCAAAAATCAGATAAGTCCGACTTTAAACAAAGCAAAAACGGACAAGTCTGCTGGAACACCGGACTAGTCCGGAAAAGTCCAAGGACTTAGCAATTTTTCAAGGATTCTTGGAATAATTGACTAGTCCGCACAAATCGGACAAGTTCGTTTTTAATCAGAGAGAAATCGGACTAGTCCTCAGTAAAATCGAACTAGTCCGCAC
This sequence comes from Tuctoria greenei, assembly GCA_036927565.1. Taxonomy (NCBI): domain Eukaryota; kingdom Viridiplantae; phylum Streptophyta; class Magnoliopsida; order Poales; family Poaceae; genus Tuctoria; species Tuctoria greenei. The sequence continues at coordinate 25,514,210 of JAYESD010000011.1, read as the reverse complement.
TTTCCTACATTTTAAGTGCATTTTTGTTCCAAATCAATTTTAAATGCTGCAAATCAATTTGAAACCCGTTCCTCTTGTTGTGGGTTAATGTTAAACACGTATATGAGTGCATGTAGAGCATGATGCATGAAAATGAGGGTGTTACAGGCCCCTCCCCAAAAAGGGTCCCCTAGTGGCATCTTGAAGTACTTGACAACTATTTTTGCATCTTGCAAGAAGGCCTAAGTGAACACGCACAAGCTGAACAAGGAGAGAAAGGCGGACATGCGATGTGTCAAAGAGAATGTCAAACACATTTGCCAAAAGCTGGAGATCGAGCCCATTGGATCTCCGATCATTTCTGAAGATTCAGCCTCGGATTTCACCGTGCTCGACCCTTTGACTCCCTCCGAGCTTGCCTATTTTGGCATTGGGGGTTCGAGTGGATCTGCTCCTCCTCCTCCTCCTCAGCCCGAGAATGAAGACGAAGATGAAGAGAGAACCGACAGCGAGGACTGAAGATCTTAGATCCCTCCTCTCCTTCTTTTTGGTGTCTTGATGCTAAAGGGGGAGATATTGAGGGGGAGTTACTAGGTCTTAGCTATAGGTTGAGAGATGAGATCTTCACTTATGCATCTTTTATCTCTTTTGGGTTGTAAGACTTCATATTATGCTCTTTTGGTACTTTTAGTCTTGTGATGCAATGCTATGAACTATTTATGCTCATAGTTATGAAATCTGTGATTTTGCTCTGAAATTGACATATATGCTTGTTGTTGATATATTGATGTCTATTATTTCACTGTCATCATTATTACTGCTCTCACTCACTTAGTTTTGCATCCCACCATAAAGAGTGCACATATGTACTATGCTGTCATTGCTAGATGAGTTTCAAGCTCATATGTGCACACTTTATGAAAATTATGCATTTTTATCATATTTTGTGAAATCTCAATTGGTTGTCTCATCAATCACCAAAATGGGGGAGATTGAAAGTGCATGTAGGCATCCCTTGTGGGTTTTGGTTGATTTATGACAAACAAATGAGATCCTAACCACATTATTGAGATGAGCGCATATTTTAATGAAAGAATGAAGAAAGCGCCAGTTTTAATGAAAGAATGAAGAAAGCTCCAAAAAGAAAGGAGAATGAAGATACATGCGGAAAAGAGCTCAAGAACTAAATAGAACACATCATTGTGTAGGGAGTGTGTTGGTGTATCACATCCCAAGAGTTCAAGCATAAAAATCCTCACACACTTCACATTTCACAGGAAAAATGGACTAGTCCGATATACACCGGACTAGTCCGGTATCCTCCCTGGATAGGTTCGGACAAGTCCAGCCAATGCGGACTTGTCCATACCCGACTAGTCCGATAATGTCCGGACTAGTCCGATAATGCTTTTGACTAAAATCGGACAAGTCCTCCAAGTGCGGACTTGTCCTATATTCACTAAGGGCATCACCACACTGGACTAGTCCGATATCACCACAACAAGTCCGAAAACCTTTCTGACTAAAATTAGACAAGTCTGCTCCTAGCCGGACAAGTCCGATATTCTTGGACACTTAGGGTTTCCTGCACGCTGCACACCGGACTAGTCCGGACTCCACCACAGACTAGTCTGGACCTTCGAAACCCTAACGGTAACTTTTGAAAACCCTAATATAAATATATGTGCACGACCCAACTATCAACCCTCTCGACCCCCTGCGCCGTCACACCCTCCAAGATCCTAAAAAACACATCTCTCCATGCAATCCAACGCAAGAAAGATCAATCTTGAGGATTCACTTTGGATCAAAGGAGAGACACAATTCCACAAATTTGAGCTCTTGGGTTTGATCTCTAACACACTCCTGTTGTTTCATTGTTGATCTCACGAGTGTGTTCTTGGTGGTGTTTGAATTGTAATCTTGGGGAGCCCTCAACTTGTGAGAAGGCCCCTTGAACTTGGTGATTTGCCCCTTTGGGATAGTGGAAGAAGAATTGGCCTTCGTGGCGATTCGACGAGGTTAGGGTCAGTGGAGACCCGATCCTTTCGTGGGCTCCTCAACTTGGATGTAGGTTTCCTCTGTGGGAAACGAACTACGGGATAAAAATCCTGTGTCAAACTTGTTCTTAAGTTTCTTATCATATTCTAGGGTTTGATTGATTTTGTCCATATTACGTTAAAACCTTCAAATCAAAGTTAATTTGCACTACACTTAACTTCATTGACTCAATACGTGCAAGTTACACACTATACTCCACTGCATACTGCACTTGTATTGAAATCATTGATCGAACTTGATCAATTTAGTCCGCACGCACCGGACTAGTCCGCATTGTACCGGACTAGTCTGATATCTCGGGGTTTGATATGTTTGTTAAGTGTTGCAGGTTTCGACTAAAATTCAGAAAGGCCTATTCACCCCCATCTAGGCCACATTCATCGTCACCAGCCATGTCTTGAACTCAAGCAACACCTGCACATGAACAAACAACCAATACTTCCGAGCACAAGTCCTCGACTTGACTCTCGTTAGTTCCGAAACCATAACACCTTATGTGAGCACCTCACATAAGCATGTTGCAAACCTTAGCAAAAAGATATCAACCATAACCACCAAAACACACCAAAAACTTAGTAAAAGAATACTAAGCATACTTTCCATAGATGTAAAGAAAGTTCAAATCAATTCAAAGTAAAAGCAGAACTATTGCAATCTAGCACCGGACCTTGCCCAAGTTAACCGGACCTTGAGACAAAGATTACCAAAGATAGCAGGACCTAGCACCAGAACTTACCAAAGTTAGTCGGACCTAGCTCCAGAGCTTACCAAAGCTAGTCAGACCTAGCGCTGGAGCTTACCAAAGATAGTCGGACCTAGCGTCGAAGCTAACCAAAGCTAATCGGACCTAGCGCTGGACTTAGCAAAAACATGTCGGACCTAGCCATAGCAAGTCGGACCTAGCCAAAACATGTCAGACCTAGACAAAGAAGTCGAACCTAGCCAAAATAAGTCAGACCTTGCTAAAAGAGTGTTTTGGTAGTATTCAAAACTTTTATCATCATAGCCAATGTATTCAGCACACATAGGTCTCACAATCTCCCCCTTGATGAATGCATTGGCAACACCACTTAGAATCCGAACATTGGCTTATTCACATGAAAAGTTTTTAAAACAATTTCTCCCCCTTTTTGAAAATCAAATGAGATATAAATAAATTTCTCCCCCTATACATATTTCTCCCCCTTGCATACTTCTCCCCTTTGACAATGTATTCAGCAAGGTAAAAAAGAGAAATTTTAATTGTTATGAGCATATTATAACATATACATATAAAAAAGCTCATCCAAGTCATACTATCAAGTAACTTACACTATCACATCAATGAGATACATAAAGTAGTGCAAGCCATGCTAGAGATCAAGTGCAATTTTCAATTTAAGCAAGTCATGATCTCACAAACTTAACTATTTCAAGACTTGAAAGCATGACACTTGTTGCTGCAATTTTATTATTTTTCAAATAACAAATTTAGATCATATGACATTTGCAAGAGATTATATGTGCATCTGCCTTATTCTAACCAACCAAGCCAAGCCTATGTCATTTGACAATCAGAAGCTTAAGAACATGGTTTTAGTCATACACAACTTCTTCCAAGTTCATATCTAAGTGCAATGATAAGCCACCTCAAAAGAAGAAGTGCGATGCATGCATATTCTCTTGATCTTTTCTCAATTTATATTTGATCATAAACTCAACATTTGATTTGATTACTTGGTTAATTCTTTATGATTAAAAGCACTTGTGATCATGCAACAAGATCAAAATAGCAAGAAAGTTCGATCATGACCAGATTTAGTGTAAGTAATTATTCCAATTACTAGTCATGGCAAAAACTACAAAATGTATAACACGAGTAATGTAGTAAGAAATTTCAACATGTAAAAGGAATCACAAAGTCATATATATATGAAATGCTATGCTCATATTATTTTAATCTCAGATTCACATATAGACTTCCCAAGTTTCAAAACTCCCCCTCAATTTAAGCCATGGGGATGCATAACCCCTATTTCACTACAAATGAAACAAAAACGAGTGAAATCCAAAAGTTTTGTAAAAATGTCAGCCAATTGTTGTTCGGTATCTACATGGTGGAGCACAGTGTTTCCTTTTTCAACATTATCACGGATAAAGTGATACCTAATGTCAATGTACTTTGTTCTTGAATGTTGCACGGGTTTTTTAGCAATGCAAACAACACTACTGTTATCACAAAACAGCGGAACACTGTCTAAATCAACCCCATATTCCTTAGGAGTTTGAACAATCCAAAGTATTTGTGAGCAAGCGCTAGGAGCAACTACATATTCAGATTCAGCTGTGGATTGTGCAACTGAACTTTGTTTTCTAGAGGACCAAGCAACAAGTGAATTACCAAGAAAATGACAAGCACCCGATGTACTTTTCCTACCAATCCTACAACCCCCAAAATCAGCATCCGAAAAAGCTTTCAAAGTAACGGTTGAGGAAGAAGGAAGAAAAATGCCAAATTCTTGAGTTCCATGTAAGACCTGAGTATCCTTTTGAAGGCTAGACGATGTGAAGCACGTGAAGAAGCTTGAAATCATGCACAAAGACATACACTGAATTGTATGTCCGGTCTTAATGCTGTGAGGTATAAAAGTCATCCAATCATGCTTCTATATTCTTTTTGATCGACCGGGTCACCATCTTCATCAAGTTCAAGTGTTGTTGCTGTACCCATTGGTGTCTGAAGAGGTTTTCTTTTGTCCATGTTGAAGCACTTAAGAATGTCTCTTGTATACTTCGTTTGATGCACAAAGGTTCCCTCGGTTTGCTTGATTTGCAGTCCCAAAAAGTACGTGAGTTCTCCCATCATACTCATTTCAAATTCTGAACTCATCATAGCTGGACCGTGTGACTCGTTCGTGCAAGTTTCCAATAATTTGTTGTGAAGGATGACTTTTGAGAACCCGAAGGGGAGTGGACACTTCACAAGCTTCTTCTTCTTCATGTTCATCACAAATCGATGAGCTTGTGACTTGAGGACGATCTAGACCAGCAATGGTGGTCGTCGATGCTGGTTGTGAATCAAAATTAGAAGCTGGAACAATGTCATTAGCTGCTGAAATTTCGGGCAGCAACACCTCTTCTTCCTCATCTTCAATAGAAATACTCTCCCCCTGCGGATATGGATCTAGACCTGCAATATTTGAGCTAGTACTTGGGCTATATTTACGAAAATAAACCTCACAAGTCTCCACAATTTTGTTAGTATCAAGTAAAAGCACACGGTAGCCTCTAGTATGAGATGGATAACCAAGAAACATGCCATCAACAGATCTAGCTTCAAATTTGTCAAGATTACCATGTTTCTGAACAAAGAATTTACAACCAAAGAGCTGAAAGTTTGTGATACTAGGACTATGTCCAAACTGAAGTTCATATTGTGTTTTTACTTGCTTAGTAAGCAAGAAAACACAATTTGAGACGTAACAAGCGGTTGCAATTGCATCAGCTCAAAATTTTCTAGGAGTTTGATATTCATCAAGCATAGTCCTAGCCATCTCAACTAAGGTTCTATTCTTTCTCTCTACAACACCGTTTTTTTGATGTACATATGGTGAAGAAAATTGATGATCTGTTCCATTTTCAGCACAAAAGTGATCAAAAGATTGATTTTTAAATTCGGTTCCATTATCACTTCTAATTGCTTTTAAAGATCCTGGGTGATCAATTGATAATCTAAGAAATAAAGTTCTAAAGTGAATAAAAGATTCATTAAAGTAAACCCAAGAGTATCTAGAATGATCATCAACAATCACAAGACCATACCATTTACCTCTGAAGGATTGAACACATGAAGGTCCTACGGTGTCAAGGTGCAAAAGTTGACACGGTTCAGTTGTCATGATCATTGTGAGAGGAGTATGAAAACCTGCAACCATATTAACATGTCTACAAAAAGAGCACACAATTTCTTTGTCCCTTTTAAGCTTAGGCAGCCCACGTATGCGATCAAGAGCACTAACACGCGTGAGATGATCAAAGCCTACGTGACCAAGTCTACGATGCCAAAAATATAAGTATTTTGAATCATTAGCAACTAGACACCCATGCTTAGAAGAGTACATATCAAAATAAGCTTTAAAAGATCTTTCAAACCGTAACATGTTAAAAACAAGCTCACTATTTGAACTTACAACTTTGCAGCAGTTTTTATTGAAAATAATTTCCAAATTTTCATCTAGCAATTGTGAAATAGAAAGCAAGTTGTATTTCAAATTTTGAACAAGTGCCACATCTTTCAAAGTGTAATGTTCTTTTACTTTAACCAAACCTTTGGCAATTATAGGAGTTGAAGAATTATCGGCAAAAGTAACATTCTCTACACGTTACAAAAAAGAGAGGGAGGAGAACCATTTTTTATTACTGGTCACCATGTGGCGTGAGCAACCTAAATCCACAATCCAAATGTTCTCCTTCCTCAAGCGTGTAACCTACATAGAAGCACAGTACGTCGACGACTCAATATTGGGGTTAGTCAAAATGCATTTAGGAATCCAATACTGAGTCACACGACGTGCCGCAGGAAAAACACGCGAAAGCTGAGACAAAACAGCAGATTTATGAGCCAAAGTTTGAGGATTTTTGTACCCAACTACTGACTTATGAGGTGTTACATGTGTAGAATGGAAAACAGTAGGTTTGGGAGCAAACTTTGCATGTTTTTGACTCATAACAGCAGGTTGCATGTTCTTGATATTCGGTTTATCATGTGCAGCAAATGTTGTATGAGAATTATGAGATCTAGGAATCATTCTTTCCTTTTCTTTTGTTTAGCTGTCTATAACAAAAATATATGACATGACCATCTCTACCATAGTAGGTACAATAAAATTTAACTTTATGTTCATGTCTAAATGAGCAAGCAACATTTTTATTAACAACCGAATGGGACAACACCCCTGCAGATTTGAAAACCACTTCTTTTTGTTCAGGAACTGTTTGAATCAAACCACTTCCTAATGGCTTTACAATTTTAGGTGGATGTGCCTTAGCATGAGCATGAGAATCAAAACCTAAACCAATTTTATCATTGCAAGACTTGGAAGAATTCAACAGCAAGTTTAGGTTCTTATTCCCATTACAAAACTGCTCTTGTGTCCTATTCATGTCATCAAGTTTCTTAGACAAGTCTAGGCAGTTTTCACATGAAGTTTTTCCTTTTAGTTTGCAATTGGAACAGTATTTAACTTCATGAGAACATAAAGCATTGTTTAATATAGAAATCTCATTCATAGCATCTTGTACTTTCTTATCAAGATCATCACAAGTAGAACAATGCAAATCAATTGTAGAACAGCTAGCATCTTTCAAAATTTTATCATTAAGTGCAGAAAACTCTCTATTCTTTTCAATTTCTAACTCAAGTATATCAAGTGTGGAGGTTTGTGCACTTCTTAGAGAGGACAATTGTTCATATATTAAATCACATAAGGAACAAGAATCATCACTAGGAATCCAAGATTTCAAACAATTAATTTAGATTCTAGTGACTCAATTTTAATAGCATTGTCCCTAAGATTTTTGTCCTTTTAATTAACTATAACAGTAGCACGAGAAATTGCATCACACATTTCCTCGCAAGTAGGACATACCTCTTCATTGTTGCTATTGTGTTCTGCCTCCTCCATACTTGATCTTGACTTGCCTGTCATGAAGCACAAGTTTGCCAAATCATCTTCAGCTTCGTCACTTCCGATGTCCACATCGCTTGAGCCAAGTTCTTAAAGTGCGGAGATAAAGCTGTTCGCCAGTTGGCAACCTGTAAATCCCTTCTTCTTCTTCTTCTTTTTATCGTTAGCAGAGGAGTTCCTTGTCCTTGTTTGTTTTTCTTCCCAGGAATTAGGACCTGAAAGGATAGGACAATCTGAACAAAAATGTCCTATCTTACCACATTCGAAACATCGTTAGGGTCTGAAGCTTCCTCTCCTTCTAGTTCTCACATTTTGCAATGCTTTGAAAAGCTAGTAGAGAGAAGTGCTAGCTCCTCCTCTAGAAACTCCTCAATCTATTCAAGGGTCAGAGAGGACAACAAAGCAAGTGTACCACAAGATGAAGATTGGTCGGAGCTAGGCATGTCACGTTGAGAAACAAATGCAAGAGACTTGTTGGGGTTCTTACGTGAGATTATGTTAACTTCATGAGTTTTCAATTTAGAATATAACACATCTAATGTTAGTGTACTCATGACAGTATATTCATGAATAGATGTGACTTTCATCTCCCAAATTGATATGTCTAATGCACTTAGTAATTGCCTAGCATTCTCAGCATCTGAAAAAGTAACATTGACACTACGCAAGTTGCTGATAATTTTATTAAAGCGAGCAAAGAGGTCATCGATTGACTCACCGGGTTGCATCTCGAAGCGCATGTATTATTTCTTGAACATGTCTTGTCTCACCTCCTTAGTAGTGTTGGATCCTTCATGATAATCACATAGAGCTTTCCAAACGTCGTATGCAGATCAGAGGTGTGCAACTCGATCGAAGTCGCTTTGAGTCAATCCTTGTATGATCAAGTTCCGTGCCTTGTTGTTGTTGTCGACATTTCTCATTTTCATAGCGGTGACTTGATCATTTGGCTGCACGTCATAAGGCTTCTACACCTTTTCCCATATTGCAAAGCCTTGCACCTAGATGAAAGCCTCCATACGTGTCTTCCAAACCTGAAAATCAATGCCACTGAATAGACAAGGTTTTGTGGAGTATTTCTCCATGATGATTAGCCAAAACACGTGCAAATCACAAATATTAGAGCACCGTGGATCTGATACCAATTGTAGGATCGAAGAGCATGTAAAAAGCTACCATAGGGTGGGGTGAATGGTAGATTACAACTTTTTCAGCGGAACCAACAAAAACCCCTCGGCAGAAAATTGATTTGTTAAATAAATAGTGTGTGTGACTAATATAAACGTGTTCAAATGTTACAAAAGTTGTAGATACTATAGAGGATCAAGTCATGAAGACACAAAAACAAGAATTACTGATATCCGTCGAGGAAAACTCATGTTACGATCGAAAGATTGAATGAAGGTCAATCTATTCTACCTGAGAAAACCAGATCTGCAACACTGCAATGAAACTCGTGTAGTTCCAAAACCAAAAATCCAATGACCGTGAAATTTTCACACATGATATATAATCAAGTTGTGAAGACAACTCAGAAATAATCACGTCAATTGGATCTGTAAAACTCAAGTTATGATAAAACCACCAAAGCAAGGTAGTGCTGTGCAAAAAACACGACAAAAAAGACTTGATGAAAACAAATTCAGACAAACAAGGCATAAAAGATCCTTTAGACTCCGAATTTTATTGATCAAAACTAAAAAGGAACAGCCCCAAAGTTGTCTACCATGAGCTCTGACCTCCCTTGCTTATATAACCAGCCCTTAGGCTAACCCAATCCTAACTAGGACTCACATCCTACTCAGATTCAACCGAACCTTTCTATTTGTGCTCAAGACTCTTCTATACGCAAATAGAAGCAATCTTAAGACTTCCAAACATCATAGGAACGTATCCCACATTCCGAAAAGAACTCAACTTTGTGACCCACACGAAATACTATCGTAACCAACTCAAATCTTTCTATATTTGTGTCAAACCCGACTCAAACGCAGCCTAAGTCCATAACCTAGTCGGTTGGACCTTTCCGACCAATTCTTTACATCCACATATCTTCATCATGCCTCGGAACCATGAATCCACGTACATGCACTCCTGGCACACGTGCAAACACCTTCCAATGACATCCACAATACGTTCATAAGCATTGTTCTTGATTAAAACATGCTGCGCGACCTCCCGATCAACTCAACAACAATTCCTCCTGAACTTGGTTGTTCAACCCCATCCTCTTCCTAACACTAGTTCAATGGATCCCGTCACCAGCCATGTCTTGAACTCAAGCAACACCTGCACATGAAGAAACAACCAATACTTCTGAGCACAAGTCTTCGACTTGACTCTCGTTAGTTCCAAAACCACAACACCTTACGTGAGCACCTCACATAAGCATGTTGCAAACCTTAGCAAAAAGATATCAAACATAACCACCAAAACAAACCAAGAACATAGTAAAAGAATACTAAGCATACTTTCCATAGATGTAAAGCAAGTTCAAATCAATTCAATGTAAAAGTAGAACCATTGCAATCTAGCACCGGACCTTGAGACAAAGCTTACCAAAGGTAGTAGGACCTAGCATCGGAACTTACCAAAGCTAGTCGGACCTAGCACCGGATATTACAAAAGCTAGTCGGACCTAGCGCTGGAGCTAACAAAGCTAATCGGACCTAGCGTCGGACTTAGCAACAACATGTCGGACCTAGCCATAGCAAGTCGGACCTAGCCAAAACATGTCGGACCTAGACAAAGAAGTCGGACCTAGCCAAAATAAGTCAGACCTTGCTAAAAGGGTGTTTTGGTAGTATTAAAAACTTTTATCGTCATAGCCAATGTATTCAGCACACATAGGTCTCATAGTCGACGGTAGGTGTTGGCGGCTGTTATATACAAATTTCACCCGTCAATATAACTCAATTATGTGAAGGAAATATCATTTCTTGCACACATCATCTTTCTATTTAACCTATTTCCACTTGTAATTGGATAAATTAGTGCATGCAGGTATTTTATACCGAATTGAAGTGAAACAAGGTGTTGGATCCTATAAAATACCATCCCAGCCAATCAAGCATCGACATGTTGCACCACATGGATCAAATGACCCACAAACAGAAGTATCCGAGGCCATCCAATTGTGTAGCACCAATATCAAGGCATGGGACCCACCCTGAAGTCATCCCAAGAAAGCACATACCATTTGGAGGACTTACCAGGTCGGCCGACCCCCCTAGTCAGCCGACCAGGTCTTTCCTCCAAACTCGATCAACTTCCACGTGTTGGCTCCTCCTGGCTTGAAGAAGTCAGTGTTGACTGATTCGCACATTTTTGGTGGTGGGAACTGACCCTTCTACGAGCTATAAATATGACCCCTCACCCCTCACTTCAAAAAACACCACTTGAGCACTCACTCTCTTGTATACATTACTTCTCAAAGTCCTTAGTGGAGGTTAGGCTGTAGAGAGGAGCCTCTAGTCCCACGTCCAAATTGGGAAAGGTATGGCTCATGTATCTTTCTTTACTTTTGTGACTTTGTGCTTTATAATAATAATATTATTAGTCTCTATTTATTTATATACTTGGGCAAACCGTTCCTTGTTTGGTTGTGGAGTCCATGTATGTGATAGGTGTAGATGTTGTTATGATCTATGCATAATGTCATTATCATGTTATAATAAACATCATACACCACCACTATAGTCTAATTAGGTAATAATATGATTATGTTAATATGAATATGTTAGTGCTTGGTCCCAACACTGGTTCAACGATGTTTAGGTTAGTCATTGCCTTAGGATGAATATTATGTTACAACTCTTAAGGTATTTACTTATCATGCAAGTGTGGTGAAAGGATAGTTAAATAGCGTTTAATGCATCGTAGTCCATGGGTTGTAGAGGCAGGCGGTAGGTGGTGACAGCCCTATCCATCCATTGTAATCCTCCACGTTCAGCTACGACGTAGGCTCTTGGCGGGAGTCGCTTGGCAGACTAGGGTAAGCCCGTGCCCGACATGTTAGACCACTAAGCCCTAGTATTCACTATTAGCATAGTCATGTGTACTTTATTAGTATATGTATATGAGTAATTAGAGCATAGTAGGAGTAGCTCCATCTCGTAGTCTCACCCTCGCTAGGACAATCATACCCTTAGAGTAGATTGCTTAGGTGTGTGTCACACTACCCTCATTATCATCCAACCCCTGTCTTGATAATTGATTAGTATCCCATAGCTTGATCATAAGAGTAGTGTCTACTTTACTCCATTGCCTTCCTTTGAGATAAATACAATACCCTTGGGAATACTCTTGGGTGAAATGCTACACGATAGTTTCCGTGCGCTTGCGGAGCTCATCTCTTACTAGAGATGATCTGTGAGGAAAGAAACATCAACAAGCATTTTTGGCGCCATTCTCGGGGAAGGCAAAGGAAGTGAGGGATAACTATCACTTGTGATTATGCTATAGGTAATAATAGTTATTAGACATGATTATCCTTGTTTGTTTTCTCCTTTAGTGGTGAAAACAGGATAGTGTTGGCTAACACATTTCATGGGATGACCAACAAGGACGCTAGTGCTCAATTGCAAGATGATTCATGACGTACCTCAACAAATGTCTGCTAGGCAACACCATTGCCTCTTGCGGAAGAATTTCAGCTCTAAGTAGGAGCCAAAGACATCCATTCCCAAGCTTGGGGGAGGCTCAAAAAGTTCTTGGTTCGTCTCCACCATAGGTTGTATGGTTGGCTCCTCATCCAACATTCATGTCATGGGTTGGTTCACCAATCCATGACTACATTTGTGCTGGAGCTGAAGGAGTCCTATTCTCATTCATCATGGATGAGAATATGGTCTCTACTCAAGGGGTGGATTGAAGAATGCTCTAGTTCCCTTAGCTATGCATGCACACCACTTAGCAAGGTGGACATGTTGGCTATGGAACTACACCTACCACTAAAGTATCATGAAGACCAAGCCAATGGAGGAGTGTTTGTATGATCCAAACCATGGATATTCACATGACTTGTGAAAATCCATGTCATCATAAGCCACTTTGGGAATCATTTCCCTAAAGACCCATGAGGATTCTTCCTTCCAAACACAACTCCAATGGCTATCACCTACAAGGAGGTCAAGCGTGAATCAACATCACCCTTGTAATCAAGGAGGCTATGCGGATTTCAAGGGATTTAACTTTAAGTAGCCTACCTTGAAGTATCTTGTCCATGGCCATACAAGAAATCAAGACAACATTTACATGAAGTTCTTGGCCAAGGACAAGAAACTTAAAGAGCATTCAAGATCCAATATATCCCACAATCACTTGTTGGGATTCCTACTCTTTGACCAAGCCCATGCAACCTAGGGCAAGTGATATTGTGGATGAAGCGTTTCTTGTTTGATTGTGGAGTCCACATGTCATCATGACCAAGGAAGCTTTTGATCCATGATCAAGGTATGGGTTGACCTTAATGAATATCAAGAAGGTCGAAGTGACACCCCTAAAAGAAGGACAAGCCTCACCATGCTCATGAGAGAATATCTTCAATAGGGAAAGCCGCCACTACATCAACAAGTCTTCATTAAGATGATGGAGAGGCTCGGGCCACCATGTAGCGCACATGTCTGAATGACATGCCAAAGGAGATTTGGCATGACAAGCAAGAGAAGTTGTCCACATCTTCAACTCTGGGGTTCGACAACAAATCATCGCACTAAACAGGACGGAGGTAAGTCCCACTCATCGGACTTTTAAAATTGGGTGAGTCCTGACCAATAGGTTAATTGGTAGTTATCTCATATTTGATTTCCAAATTGCATATTTGAGTTTCCCATCAAATCTTGCATTTGCATTTAGCATGTTTGGATTTTCACACTTGCATGTTGGAAAGTAAAATTTCCAACCTTCCTAAAAATAATATTTTTGAATTAAATAATAAATTTATTTGGATATGAACCTTGGGCATAATCACTTGAATTCATCTACTTAATTCAAACAAAAAAATATTTCCCCTAATATTCATTGCATTTACAAGTTGTTTCAAGTTGGGCAAAACAATTTGGCAAATGGTACAACATGCTTTTGAGCTAACGTAACCCGTTTTCGAGTTGTTTTGTTTGATCTTGAAAGTGCATCTAGGAATCCCTTGTGGGTTTTGGATGATTTATGAAAAGCAAATGAGATCCTAACTACTTTGTTGAGATGATCACAGGTTCTAATGAGAAAATGAGTAAGGTGCCAAAAACAAAGGAGAATGAGGAACAATGCGGAAAAGAGCTCAAGAAACAAGTGTAGTAGATCATTGTGTATAGAGTGTGTTAAGGAAACACACCCCAAGAGCTCAAGCACAAATAATCACACACATTGCACATATTTATACAGGACCGGACTAGTCCGACTGACTCTGGACTAGTCCGATATCTTTCAGCACAAGATCGGACAAGTCCGATATCCCCACGGACTAGTCTGATATCTCTCTGACTAGAATTAGTCCACCCTAGTGCGGACTAGTCCTCCAAACACTTCACAAGTTGCACAAAATCGGACAAGTCCGATCACACAATAGACTAGTCCAATATCTTTCTGATGTCAATCGGACAAGTCCGATATTAGCATGTACTAGTCCGAAAAACCCTCTGACCTAAATCGAACAAGTCCTCCAAGTGCAGACTTGTCCCCAAATTGACTTAGGGTTTCACTTATCCGGAAAAGTCTGAGATCCATCGGACTAGTCGGAAGATTTCGAGAACCAAAATCGGAAAAGTCCGCTTTCAGGTGGACTAGTTCGATATTTCGGGACACCTAGGGTTTGCTACAGTCAGCATATCGGACTAGTCCGGTGTCCACCACAGACTAGTCCGGTCTTTTTAAACCCTGACGGTAACTTTTGGGAACACCATATAAATAGGTGTACACGGCCCATCTTTCAACACTCTCGACCCCCTGTGCCGTCACACCTCCCAAGAGCCTAGAAAACACCTCTCTCCACGAAATCAAACGCAAGAAAGATCAATCCCTTGAGGATACACTTTGGATCATTGGAGAGACACGATTCATCACTCATTGAGCTCTTGGTTTGGTTCCCTAACACACTTCTGTGGTTTTCATTGTGATCTTAAGAGTGTGTTCTTGGTGGAGCTCATATTGTAATCTAGGGGAGCCCTCAACGTGTGAGAAGGCCCCTTGAATTTGGTTATTTGCCCTTTGTGATTAGTGAAGAGGATTGGCCTTCATGGCGATCCGACGAGGGTAGGGTTGGAGAAGACCCGATCCTTTTGTGGACCCCTCAACGTGGATGTAGGTTGCCTCTGTGGGAACCGAACCACGGGATAAAATCATTGTGTTCTTTCTTTGCGCCCATTGTTCTTACACTTCATACATATCTAGGGTTTTAATCAATCTTGTTCACTTTACGTTGAAACATTGAATATAAGATTAACTTGTGGTACATCCCAATTCATAGTTTTGTAACACTTTAATTAAAAGTATATTTCCGCTGCATACATCCTAGGATCAACATAATCGATTAAAGTTTATTAACCTAGTCGGCATACACCGGACTAGTCCACACTCGATTGGACTAGTCCGATATCTCGAGATTTGATCTGGTTGTAAAGTGTTGCAGGTTTCGACAGAAAATCAAAAAGGCCTATTCACCCCCCCTCTAGGCCACATTCAATTGGTATCAGAGCAAGGTTCTTCAAAAGGAGACTAATCGCTCGAAGAGATCATGTTGGACATGAAAGACGTCCACAAGAGCGTCAACCAAGAGAAGGTTGAAGAAGAAAAGAACCAAAAATTGGAGAGGCTCCTCGAGGACATTCAAGACTTCGAGGATGACAATTAGGAGACGCTGGAACTCAAGGCGCTCATAAGAAAGAAAACCCTCTCCAAGGGAAAAGTGAAGATTGAAGAAGAAAAGAAGAAGACGGGGAGTAGTCACACCGACTACTCCCGATATCCTTCTAAAATATGATCGCCTAAATTCTAATAACAATCATTATCTATCTATTCCACTTGGAAAAGCCCCACACTTCGACGACAATGACTACTCAATGTGGAGGGAAAACATGAAAATGCATTTGATTTCTCTCAATCCAAGTTTGTGGCACATCATATGCACAGGAATAGATATCCTGGATGATGATGATGATGAGGAGGAGCTCACACCTAGCCAAGAGCAAGCAATCCATCGAAATGCCCAAGCTACTACAGTCATCACCTCATCACTCAGTCGGGATGAGTTCACAAAGGTGGACGGACTCAAGATCGCAAAGGAGATATGGGATACGTTGCAAACCGCACATGAAGGCGATCGTCATGTGCGAGAAGCGAAGATCGAGATGATTGAAGGCGAGTTGGGAAGATTCGCCATCGAAGAAGATGAGTCGCCACAAGACATGTACAACCGACTAAAGACGCTCATTAACAAGGTGCGAGCATACGGAAGCAAGAAGTGGAATGACCACGAGGTCGTGAAGCTCATTCTTAGAGCTTTAATGCCTCGCAATGACACCTTGTGCTCGATGATACGAGAAAGCCCCGGGTACAATAAGATGACTCTGGATGAGCTACTTGGGAAAATCATCAACTTTGAGATGATGGAAAAGCAGGCCAAGCATGTTAAGGAGATTGCCGATCTCACCTCGGCAAAGAAGAAAGGGGTTGCTTTGAAATCCACCCTCAAGCCCGTATCTAAAGAAGCTCGAGAAGCTCAATTAGAAGAAGAAGGTGACAATGAGAGCAGCAACTTGTATGAAGATGACATGATACTATTCATGAAGAAATTCAAAAGAATGATGAAGAAAAGACATGGGGCTAAATCAAGTGAAGGGAAGTACAAGGAAAAATCAAGACCGAAGTTGAGGCGGGCATGCTATAACTGTGGTGCATATAGCCACTTTATAGTTGATTGCCCATATGAAGAGAACAAAAAGAAGACCAAGGAAACAAAGCCTCAACCCAAGAAATTCTTCAAGAAGAAGAAGCAAGCCGAACAAGCGCATATAGGGAAAGAGTGGGACTCAAATGATGAGTCCTCATCCGAAGAAGAAGAGATGGCTAGCATAGCCATCGAGAAGACATCCAAGAAGTCCACCCTTTTCCCTACTCTCGGTGCATGGAAAGGGAACGGCACTTTCCTCATGGCAAAGGAAGGTAAACGCAAGGTAACAACCAAACCCTCTTCGGTACATTCCTATTCTAGTGATAGTGAAATTGCTACTGATAATGAAGATATGCTCATCGGCTTAGACAAGAAAACAACTGTAAAAATGAAATTTTTACTTGATCAAATTGTTGAGAAGGAGAAGTTGATACATCGTCAAGAAGACATGATTATCTCCCAAAAGGAGGAATATGTTGAACTTGAAAAGCCTCTAGAACTTGAAAAGGAGCGAAGCAAGTCACTAGCGCTTGAGTTAGCTTCAAGCAAGGAAACTTGCTTGGAGTTAAGCGACTCAAATGTTACAATCAAGGACGAACTTGCTAACCTAATCAAGGTTAACAGGATTCTTGAAGTATAAGTTGAGTCACTCAAGCAAGGTGACCTTTCATCCTCTTCAAGCTCGCCTTCTCAACCCATTAAAACTAAAACTGCTTCTACTTGTACATGTGGTAAAGTTGACACCAGCTTGAAAGACAAGTCAACCTCTACCAAGGACAAGCATCCTTCACAAAATGGCATATTTGACAAGGAGAAGATCAAATATGCACGTAGTGCATACTTGGTCACAAGACCTCCAAATGTCAAATATGGCATTGGTTACTCTTATGGTGAAAAGCAACATGCTAGAAGCAATAAGAATAACAAGGAGAGCTTTGCCTTTGTAAAGGGAAGACCCTCTCAAACTGGAAAGTCCAAAGTTAACACACATGATCATCGGACAAGTCCGGTCGGGAGACGGAGAAGTCCGGTCCTCTGGACAAGTCCGATCTCCCGGACTATTCCTGTATATAAACAACAACAATTTATTTTTAGAACCTTTGATGCATCTTATGTTTTAATGAGAAGTAATTCTGGTAAGATTTATGCTCATTATGTTGGGCCATGCCATGGGAACACCAAGTCTCATGTGTGGGTGCCTAAATCCCTTGTGACTAATCTAAAAGGACCCAAGCAAGCTTGGGTACCTAAAAACAAGGCATGATTTGTTTTTGTAGGGCTATTCCTCTAGTGGATCTAAATGGGTGCTAGACAGTGGCTGCACCAACAATATGACCGGAGAAAGAAGGATGTTCATTGAGTATGAAGAAAATGAGGATCCCAGCGAGGGCATCTATTTTGGAGACAATAGTCAAGGAAAGGTGCTCGGTACCGGTAAAATTGTCATATCAACTAAACACACTCTTTCTCATGTATTACATGTTGATTCCTTAGAATATAACCTGCTGTCCATATCTCAATTATGTGACAAAGGTTATAATTGCTTGTTCACTAATGAAGGTGTGACCGTCTCTAGGAGGAGTGATGGTTCCATTGCATTCAAGGGTATGTTAAAGGGAAAGCTTTACCTTGTTGACTTCAACAAGGATAAAGCCGAACTTGACACATGCTTGATTGCAAAGACCAACATGGGTTGGTTGTGGCATAGATGACTAGCGCATGTTGGTATGAGGAACCTTCAAAAACTCCTCAAGGGCAATCACATCTGAGGTTTGAAGGATGTTGTTTTTGAGAAAGACAGGCCTTGTACCGCGTGCCAAGCCGGGAAGTAAGTTGGAGCACCTCATCTTGCTAAGAACGTCATGACTACAACAAGACCGCTCCACATGGACTTATTCGGTCCAATTGCTTACATAAGCATCGGCGGTAACAAATATGGTTTAGTAGTTGTTGATGATTTTTCTCACTTCACTTGGGTTTTCTTTTTACATGATAAGGCAGCAACACAAGGAACACTCAAGAAGTTCTTCAAGAGAGCCCAAAATGAGTTTGCATCAACGATCAAGAACATTCGAAAATACAACGGCATGGAGTTCAAGAACACACAAGTTGAGGAATATCTAGATGAAGAAGGCATAAAGCATGAGTTTTCAGCACCTTACCCCCCTCAACAAAATGGAGTTGCCGAAAGGAAGAACCAAACCCTCATAGAGATGGCGAGAACAATGCTTGATGAGTACAAGACCTCAGATCGATTTTGGGCGGAAGCGGTTAACACCGCTTGCCACACCATAAATCAACTTTATCTTCATCGACTACTCAAGAAGACATCCTAT
Organism: Tuctoria greenei; assembly: GCA_036927565.1. NCBI lineage: Eukaryota > Viridiplantae > Streptophyta > Magnoliopsida > Poales > Poaceae > Tuctoria > Tuctoria greenei. The sequence goes on along the minus strand of JAYESD010000011.1, from coordinate 25,495,284 downwards.
GAGATACTCACAGGTAACAAGCCTAATATTTCATATTTTCAAGTCTTCGGTTCCAAATGCTATATTTTTAACAAGAAGCCTAGAACTTCAAAGTTCCCTTCGAAGTCTGATGAAGGTTTCTTGCTTGGTTATGATTTGAACTCTTACGCCTATCGTGTCTTCAACAAGACCTCTGGACTTGTTGAAGTGGCACGTGACGTAGTGTTCGATGATACTAACGGCTCCCAAAAGGAGCAAGTTCATTCATGCGTGCTAGATAGAGAAGAAGCTCCTTGCCAAGCATTGAGAAGAATGGCATTGGGCGAAGTTAGACCACAAGAACCACCTCTACATATGCATGAGGAAGATGAACCGCAAAAGGAGGCCAACGATCAAGGGGGAGCTTCCATACAAGATCAACCTCAAGAAGACAAAAACGATCAACAAGTCAATGAGGGCAACCATTTAGGGGGAGAAGAAGATGATCATGAAGATTCAAGACAGCAAGTGCCACACCCAAGAGTACACCAATGCATCCAAAGGGATCACTCAATTGACAACATCATCGGTGACATCCAAAAGGGAGTAACTACTAGATCTCGCATAGCTAATTTTTGTGAGCACTATTCGTTTGTATCCTTTTTGGAACCGCGCAGGGTTGAGGATGTATTGAAGGATCCGGATTGGGTAGTGGCCATGCAAGAAGAACTCAACAATTTCAAGAAGAACGAGGTGTGAGAACTAGTCGAAAAACCCAAATTCAACGTCGTCGGCACAAAATGGTCTTCCACAACAAACAAGACGAACACGGGGTAGTGACAAGGAACAAGGCACGACTTGTGGCCAAAGGGTATTCACAAGTCGAAGGTTTGGATTTCGATGAGACCTTTGCTCCCGTATCTAGACTTGAGTCTATTAGAATATTACTTGCATATGCTACTCACCATGATTTCAAGCTCTATCAAATGGATGTGAAAAGTGCCTTCCTCAAGGGATCAATCAAGGAGGAGGTGTATGTGGAGAAATCCCCTGGATTTGAAGATGAATAGTTCCCCGGCCACGTATTTAAATTGTGTAAGACTCTCTACGGCCTCAAGCAAGCTCCTAGAGGTTGGTATGAGTGCCTTAGAGATTTCTTAATTGAAAATGGTTTTAAAATCGGTAAAGCAAATTATACATTGTTTACCAAGAACTTATACAATGACCTTTTTATTTGTCAGATTTATGTTGACGATATTATTTTTGGCTCAACTAACAAATCTTTTTGTGAAGAATTTAGTAAGATTATGACAGATAGGTTTGAGATGTCTATGATGGGAGAGCTAAAGTACTTCTTGGGATTCCAAGTGAGGCAACAAAAGGCAGGGACGTTCATAAGCCAAACTAAGTACACTCAAGACATACTCAAGAAGTTTGGAATGGACAAGGCGAAGCCTATAAAGACACCCATGGCAACAAATGGCCACTTGGATCTCAATGAAGATGGACCAAACATCGATCAAAAGGTATATCGCTCCATGATTGGATCTCTACTCTACTTATGTGCATCTAGGACATACATTATGTTGAGTGTATGTTTGTGTGCAAGGTTTCAAGCCAACCCAAAAGAGTGTCATTTGACAACCGTTAAGAGAATCTTGCGGTATTTAGTTCATACACCCAACCTAGGCCTTTGGTAACCCAAAGGTTCCAAATTCAATCTCATTGGTTACTCCGATGCAGATTATGCCTGTCGGTACCCTGTGTACCAGATACCCTTTGGGACTGCAAAGAATGTTAAGGAACTCCACATATCTGAGTTGAAGACCTCTAAAGGCCCCACGTGTCATACGGAACTGGACCTGCCTCCCTTCTATGGTTAGTCCTAGTGCCACCACGTGTATCATAAAACTGGAGCAACATTCCTTACCTGGGAAAGCTCCGAACTAGATACCCGTGTGGCATCCCCGGACCTAACCCCCGACAGAGGGAAGCTCCAGTACCGACACGTGCGCAACAACACCGGACCTACTCATCCAAGATAGTAAGCTCTGGAGCTGCCACACGTCCAACCGCAATACCTTCAACCTCAACAGGCAGAGTGGTGGACTTCCAACGGCTTGGAACTTCAAGGGACAATTAAAGACTTTAGGACCCGATTAAGTTTCATTAATGCTATCTTAATGACACACAATCGGAGGGCCCTTAACACCAGTAACGCCACTGTCAAGGTGCGTTACCATGCTATTAAGGGTCATTAAGAACATTAATTGTGTATTAAGCATCAGTAACCGCCAGGGCCACATGTCGGGCCAAGCTAACGGTGTAATGACCAGTCCTTGTACTATAAAAGGACCGGTCAAACGATACACAGGGGGACTTCCAGACTTGGACACAAGTCTACACACTCTCACAAGCGCTCAGACGCTCAATACAGCAACAACACACCCCATGGAGTAGGGTATTACGCTCAGGCGGCCCGAACCACGTAAATCCTTGTGTCTACTCATCATCCTGTTCTTAATCTCTACGCGCCCACAACCGAACTACAAACTCCGCGGGCTGCCAACGGTAGTACCGGGAGAATTGCCGGAATGACACTCTGACAGTTGGCGCGCCAGGTAGGGGGGCCCGAGATTCAAGGATGGTGAATTCTGCTGCTAGATCATCCAATGGCAACCCTGCTATGCAACCTGCTAGAGGCAATCCCTCCAACATGCAGCAACTAGCAGGTGCTGTGGCTCCAGCAGGAGTCATGCCACCACCGCCACCGTCCTCACCAGCGAATCAAGCTGGACAGCGAGATGGGGCGTCCGCGTCGGTCACTGCATCGGCGAACAACAACCCAGATTACACGCTTCATGCTGCACGTGCTCTTCTCCAATGTCCGCCGCCTCCAGGAGCATCCCACGGTGCAATGGAGCAGTGGAGAACTGATATGGAACATTTGGTTGCAGTAGCAGCCGATCGCATCAGCAACCAAGGTCCTCCCCCCTCAGGGCGGGCCCCATCGCAGCATCAGATTGTGTCGGGTAGACTTGGTCCGCATGCTTCACAACACAGGAGGCGTGTTGCGTCTCAGCAGGCGACGTCGCTGCCTTCCAGGCCGCGATGTACCCACACGATAACAAGGATTTTGACTCATGACCTCCAGGCTGAGCTTGATCGTCGTTATCGACAACAGGACGACCGCGTCCACATCGAGCATGCTCGCGAAAGGCGAGAGGCTCGAGACAGCCCTGCTCCTGAGGGAGTAGGAGGAGGCTGTTCTGCCTTGGCCATGCATCTACGCATGGTCAGGTGGCCGCACAAGTTCCGGCCTCACCTGCCGGAGAAATTTGACGGGACTGTCAATCCCGCTGAATTTCTCCAAATCTACTCCACCGCTATCCTTGCGGCTGGAGGCAACGAGACCGTGATGGCCAACTATTTCCCCGTGGCTTTAACTGGGACCGCCAGGTATTGGTTCATGAGCCTTCCGCCCGACTCCATCAACAGTTGGGCGGAACTATGCCAACAGTTCACCGCCAACTTCGGGAGCTCATATACCCGACCAGGCACAGAACTGGACCTTTTTGCTGTCAAGCAGGGGGGGGGGAGTCCCTGCAATCCTTCATCCAGAGGTTCTTCCAGGTACAAAACACCATTCCTTCTATCTCAAGCGCTTCTGTTATTGTGGCATTCAGACAGGGCGTTTGATACAAGAAGATGTTGGAGAAGCTAGCGACCAAGGAAGTCACCAGCGTCACAGAACTCTTCAGCTTGGCAAACAAGTGTGCCAAAGCTGCGGAGGGCCGTGAAATGCACTCCCAACCACCTCCGAAGGACAAAAAAAAGTCCTCCAAGGGTGAAGCCACTACCTCCGGGAGTGGCAAGAAGAAGAAAAAGTCCAACGGCAAGAAGAAGTCAGCGGCCGGCACACCTACTGCCGCTGCTGCTGCAACTCCGAGTGGCCGGGGGACACGCCCCAAGAAGTGACCACGACTATCGTCTGAAGACGATGGCAGCTCCAAGATGTGGTGTCCCATACACAAGACGAACAACCACAACTTGGAAGGCTGCTGAGAGGTCCAGAACCTCGTCGAGCGCTACAACAATTGCCGGGAAGAAGCTCCTTTTCGTCAAAGGGAAGGACAACGAAAAGTCGACGAAGCTCCGGCTGAAGAGGAGTTAGGCTTTTAGGACCCTAAAAAGGTCTTGAAGACTGTTTACACCTCCGTCGACGACGACTCCAATGTCTCTGATAACGAGCATCGAAAGACCATTAACACCATCTTTGGTGGTTCGTGGGACATCACCTCCCGCCGTGTCCTTAAGACGATGCGGCGGGACATGGCCTCAGTAGCTCCCACTGCCAGGGCGGAGCCTCACCAGAAGTGAATGGACACTGCCATTACTTTCAATGCTTCGTACTGCCCTCAAAACATGATCGGAGCTAGCCAACTTCCTCTGATGGTATCTCCGACCATCAATAACATCCAGCTCCACCACGTAATGGTGGACGGAGGTTCGGGGCTGAACCTCATAAGCTTCGAAACCTTCATCAAGCTTCAGCTCCGACCTTTGGATCTTCGCCCCTCCCGACCTTTCTCCGGAGTAGGTCCGGGGCCATCACTCCACTCGGTGCTATTACTCTCCTGGTGACCTTCGGGACCCGAGAGAATTATCGCACCGAGAAGTTGATCTTCGACGTGGCGCAGATCAACTTGCCATTCAACGCCATCTTGGGCAGGCCAACCTTGTATAGATTCATGGCAGCTGCTCATTATGGCTACTTGGTGTTGAAGATGCCAACACCAGCAGGTGTTCTTCGGATCCGCGGAGATCGCACCGCAAGAGTTACTGCTCTGGAAGAACTCCATGCGCTTGCTACAACGCAGGAGGAAGAATCCAGAAAGGAGCAAGCTCCAAAACCACCGAGCATTCGTCATCGAGGCTCAACCTCCGCACCTCGTGTGCAACCAAGCGACGACACCGACATTCTTGTCAAAGTCGTCCAAATTGGTTCCGATGCTGCTCAGACCACTCGTATATCGAGAGGTTTGAATGACAAATAGGAAATCGCGCTCATCACTTTCCTCCGAGCTAATGTCGACATGTTTGCCTGGCAACCGTCACAAATGCCTGGGATCCCTAGGGAAGTGATTGAGCATAATCTGAAGATTTATCCCGATGCTCGGCCTGTACATGAGAAGCCTCGGAAGCAATCAGTAGAGCGACAAAACTTCATACGTCAAGAAGTGAAGAAGTTGCTCGAAGCTGGATTCATCCGAGAAGTCTTCCACCCAAAATGGCTGGCAAACCCAGTCGTTGTACCCAAGGCCGGCGGGAAGTTTTGGATGTGTATCGACTACACTACACTAAATAAGGCATGTCCAAAGGATCCATTCCCACTACCTAGAATAGACCAGATAGTGGATTCCACCTCCGGGTGTGAAATACTGTGTTTCCTAGACGCATATTCTGGGTATCACCAAATCAGAATGTCTAGGGAAGATGAAGAGCATACTCCCTTCATCACAGTAGATGGATTATATTGTTACACAGCCATGCCATTCGGTCTCAAAAATTTAGCTTCAACATTTGTACGAGCTATGTACAAAACCTTCGGAGAGCTTATCAAAGATGTAGTGGAAGTGTACATCGATGACATTGTCGTCAAAATCAAGAACAAGGTGTCATTCCTTGACACCATGCAAGCTGTCTTCAACAAGTTGCGAGTCACACGCACGAAGCTGAACCCAGACAAGTGTGTCTTAGGGGTTAGCTCCAGAAAGTTTGTTGGATTCTTGGTGAACCATCGAGGAATAGAAGCGAATCCGGCGAAGATTAAAGCTATTGAAGACATGCGGCCACCAGCCCGCATCAAGGACGTCCAGAAGTTGACTGGATGTGTAGCTGTCGTCAGCCGGTTCATCTCAAGACTGGCGGAATGGGCGCTACCCTTCTTCAAATTATTGAGGAAGTCCGGACCATTCCAATGGTCCGAAGAAGCAGAAAAGGCTTTCCAAGAGCTAAAGCAGCTCCTCACCACTCTACCAACTTTGGTAGCTCCGAATCCTGATGAGCCACTTCTGCTTTACATTTCGGCAACTGACAAAATTGTCAGCATGGTCCTAGTTGCGGAAAGACCAGAACCATCTCTAGTTCAGGGAGCCAGACCCCTTCGGGAGGGTCCAGAGCTACCTGAAGGCGAGTCTAGATCCCAACTCCCAGACTCGGATCCTCAAGGTGAGACGCCAGAGGATCAACCTCCTTCAAGTTGAGGAGTTACTATTGCCGAATCAGAAGATCCGGACCGGTTCGGGAAGGTCCGGGTCACTTCAGAAGAAGCTTCGGGTCCCTCCAGCAGGAACTAGGAGTTCCCAAAGAAGGTCCAGACCCCTCCAGGAGGGTCCGGGTCGATGAGGAGGAAGCTCCGGGCCCATTCGGGAGGGTTCGAACAGTCCAACGCCCAGTGTACTTCATCAACGAAGTACTCCATGACGCCAAGACTCGGTACCCAGAGGTGCATAAGCTGCTCTACGCAGTTCTTATTGCCTCTAGGAAGCTTCGACTTTACTTCCATGCTCACAAGATTTTAGTGGTAACTTCTTATCCACTGCGTGCAATCTTGCATAACCCCAACTCTACTGGGAACATTGCAAAGTGGGCAGCGGAATTGGCCGAGTTTGACCTTGAATTCATCCCAAGACAAGTGATCAAGAGTCAAGCATTGGCGGACTTTGTGGAGGAATGGACCCCCTCTCCATCAAATCCTGGGGGCCCAGTGAGCGAAAGCCGAAACCTAAGGTTCCAGATTTCATTGAGCCTAACTGGACTCTCTACTTCGACGGATCCGTGCAGAAGCAGGGGGCCGGAGCTGGAGTCCTTCTCCTCGCTCCGACCGAGGAGAAGGTCAAATACATGGTTCACCTTGACTTCAAGGCGACCAACAACATGGCAGAGTATGAAGCATTAATCTATGGGCTCAAGGTGGCACTATCATATGGTGTCAAGCAGCTTTTGGTAAAGGGTGACTCGCAGCTCGTCATAAAGCAACTCAAAGGTGAATGCTGCTGCAACAACCCTCAACTAGTTGCATACCTACTTGAAGTCCAAAAGCTTCAGAAGGACTTCGACGTCCTAGATCTTTGTCCAGCATCTCAACAACGCTGAAGCCGACGAACTCTCGATGAAAGATTCAACTGGAGCTCCAGCTCCCGACAGAACCTTCGTCTGGAGATTGTCAAGACCAAAAGCTCAGCATGCCGAACTGAGCGAAGGGGGCGAGACCAGCACCTCGAAACTGGTGGTCCCGATGGCCCTGTTACCATGGCGTCCATCAAGGGTCGTAGGTGCTGTCGGAAGCTCCGAGCAACCCAGCACACAAGACTCAAATGCTCAAGTTAGCTCCGATGCATGGATCTCGGAGATCTGGAGCTACTTGAAAGACAATTTCCTTCCTCAAGATAATGTATCCGCTAACCAGATAGTCAGATTGGCTAAAAGATACACACAGGTAGAAGGGGATCTCTATTGGCGCAGTGCCAACGACATCCTAATGCGTGCATTACAAGGGAAGAAGGCCACGAGCTCATCACGGAAATCCATAGAGGCAAATGTGGGAACCACACGTCTTCCCACACACTAGTCGGTAAAGCCTTCCGGCACGGTTTTAACTGGCCTACAGCACTCCAGGATGCAACCGAGCTAGTGAAGAAATGCGAAGCATGCCTGTTTCATGCGAAGCAAATTCACACACTAGCTCAACCCTTACAAATGATACCTCCTACATGGCCATTCGCTGTGTGGGGGATGGATATCTTGGGACCTTTTCCAAGAGCCATCGGAGGTTACAAGTTCCTGTACGTCGCCATTGACAAGTTCACCTAGTGGCCGGAAGCAACTCCAGTTGTGAAAATAAACAAGCAGTCAGCTATCAACTTCTTGTAGTCCATAGTATGCAGATTTGGAGTCCCAAACAAGATCATAACTAACAACGGGAACCAATTCACAAGCTCTGCATTTCATGGATATTGCAAAGACCTCAGCATTCAGGTCAGCTACACATCTGTAGCTCACCCAGCAAGCAATGGCCAAGCTGAGAGAGCAAATGCAGAAATCCTAAAAGGACTCAAGACGTGTACATATGAGCGCCTGAAAAAACATGGAGCCAACTGGATTGAAGAGCTTTTGCCCACCTTATGGCCAAACAGGACAACTCCAAACCGGTCAACTGGAGAGACACCCTTCTTCCTGGTGTACAGAGTTGAAGCAGTCCTTCCTTTGGAAATCACCTTGGGGTCAGTCCGGGTCCGGACCTTCGACGATGCCACGCAGGACCAGCTCCGGCGTGAAGACCTTGACCTCGTCGAAGAGGGAAGGTGCCGAGCAGCTGTTCGGAATGCCCGATACCGCCAATCTCTTCGGCGCTATCACCAAAGGCATGTTCACAACCGACAGCTCGAGGAAGGCGATCTGGTGCTACGGAGAATACAAACTCGAGAAGGGTTAAACAAACTTTCCCCCAGCTGCGAAGGACCCTTCTGAGTGATCAAAGTATCCCGTCCTGGATGCGTTCGCTTGGCAACTGTTGACGGTCCTTAAGTACCACATTTTGACCATCAATTCACCTCATAATGTGCATAAAAGAAACACCAAACATAGTGGTAGTGTTTTACACTAATCCAATTCCACAAGTGTTGGTGTCTATTTGTATGCAGGTGAATTATTACCCAAAATACCAAAACATGCAGGGATGAATCCATGAAAATGGATTTCAACAAATCAGGCGATGACACATGGCAACACATGGATCAAATGGCCCACAAACAGAAGAATACGAGGATATCCACTTGTGTTGCACCCATATATATCAAGAGGACCCACCTGGAAGCCACCTGGAGGAAGAACTCCCCGAGGGAAGCCTTGACCAGGTCGGCCGAACCCCCTGGTCGGCCGACCTATTACTGGTGCCAAACTCGGTCAAACGACACGTGTTGGCTCCTCCCGACTCCCTAGAGTCAATGGTGACTGATTCGCGCGTTAATTGTGGGGGGAACCGACCCTTCTTCACCTATAAATGGACCCCCTCACCTCACTTCTCACACACACCAAAAGTTGAGAATAGTGCTACACTCCAAAGGTTTAGAGTAGTCCTAGAGTCTACCAAAGTAGAAGGAGAGTGTGGTGAAGAGTCTAGGAGAAGGAGGCTTGGGCTTGTCAAGTCCCTCTTCTACACTTGTACCCCTAAAAAAGTTTTACTCAATCAAGTAAGCCTTTGTGAATTCAATACAAGTTTGATCTTTTATTCTTAGTAGCTTGCACAAGTAGTTACTTATGGGTTCACTGCTTTAATTCATTAGAGGCTCTAGTTGTAGCTTTGTGTTCGAAACAAATAGAGTAGTGATTTAGAACGTAAGCGTGGTTCTTAGGTTATAAATCATTAGTGTATATCTCGTAGACCCCCGGATTGAAGAGGTAGGCAGTAGGTGGTGACAGCCCTATCTGTCCTTCGTAATCCTCCATGTTCGGCTATGCCATAGGCTCTTGGCGGGAGTCATCCTAGTATTTCTAGGAGTAAGCCCGCAAGCATCTACTGCAAACTCCTTGAATTAGGATCAATACTTTGAATTCCTCACTGTTCCTTGCCTACCAAACAACTTTGTGTCCTTGGGTGAGCTAGTTCGAAAGATTAGCACACACGTTCTTTGGATTCGATACCCTTGGGAATACTCCTTAAGGGGAAGTGCTACAACGGTATTTCCGTGCACTTGCGGATAACTCTATGGTGTTAAGAAATACCAACAACAACCGAGGATGGGACACCGCTCCCTAATCCTTGGAACATTGAGCACTTCTGTAAGTTCTACATTTAACATCATGGAGGTGAGTCTGTAGTTACATGTGATGTATGTTATAGCGTCATTGTACAGAGTCGGGTAGCTCCTCCGGGAGAACAGCCGGACCTTCCCCGGAAGGTCCGCAAAGTTCAGGCGACACTTGTCTCAGTCTCAGAACTAAAAGTGTAGCTAGCTACCTTGGATCAAACGAGAAACAGAACACACTTTGCCTGGTTCCGTACCCTAAGAGTGTACTTGTTTCCCCTGTACCCCGGACCTATAATGAAAGACATCATTATGTGAAAACAGACTCCACGTGCATTTATTTTGTACAGGCTCAATATTTTTTATTTTTCTCTTTCTTGTCTATAACAAAGTTATGCAATTCTCAAGAATCTTTAGCTCGACCAATTCATATATAATTCAAGTCGCTTTGTTAATTCTTTTGGGTCTTAACATTGTTGAATGGTCTACTCGTCTGAATGCCGCCAAACCAATCTAGGTCCGAAGTGTGCTATCAACTTAGCCTGGTACTGCACCCTAAGTACGCCACTCTACCTACACCCCGGCAGGCCGAAGTAAGGTGAGTCCAGGAAACGATTGGACCTGAAGAACATAAGCAAATGCATTTGATTGTATATAGAATTGTGTTCGACCTAAAAATTTCTTTTGGGACTAGTAAGCCGCAAACAAGTTATAGATAAGAAATGGATTTTACTGTTTTTCTTGAATTCAGTGTGCAGGAAAAATAAAGATCTCATGATGATGGTGGATGAAGCTGGAGCTATCAAAGCTCCGACAACCCCTAAGGTGACCCGTTGTCGATGTTTTAAACATTGATAGCAGGTGTCGCCGGAGCTACCAAGTTCCGGCAAATCCAGGGGGCCAGCCGTCAACTTGAAGAAAAATTGGTGGGAAGACTCCCCAGTGGGGTCTGCTGTCGACGCACCGCGTGTTGATAGTGGTCGCTTCTGGAGCTACCAAGCTCTGACAACCCCGAAGGACTAACTGTTGATGCTCTACGTGTTGACAAGGGTCGAGCTACTAAGCTCTGACAACCTCAGGGGGCTCCTACTATCGACGACTTCGGACCTACAAACTACAAGTTCGAAGCGCGCAAGTCTTCAACAAAATGCTACATCCTCTTGGTACATGTTCACAATCAAATTGTGTACATCTACCAGGGGCCAAGTGGGACAAAGGTGTTGAGGAACAAAATGAAATTCAAAAAATTCTTGGATTTCATTAATCTGGAGACAAGAGATTACAAAATTGAGGAAAAGAGGAGAAGATACAAGTGGGATCTACAAGAAGAAAGTTCTAGATCCTACGGAAGAATGAGGCAACCTTCTGGGCAACCTCCGACACGCTGGCCTTGGCGGCATCTCCCTCTCCATCGATGGGGCCTTCAAGCACTGGGTCCAGTGGGAAGTGAGGGTCCCGGCTTGTGTAGAACATCAGCATGTACTCTGCGACGTTCTTCGCCAAGGATTGCCCTTTGGTTTCCAACTGGTCTACAATGACATCACCCATATTGTTGAGCTTGCTGCCCGCCGAGCTCAACGCCTGCATGGTCCAGCTCCGGCTCCAGATCATCTGGGCGCACCGGACTGAAGCCCAGTGGCGTTAGCGCGTCATTGGCTTTGCCCAAGAAGTCCCATACTTGTTGGGACTCTGCAGCCCTTGAGCCTCGCACCTCTTCCAAGGACCTCTTGGCCGCCGCAATCTCCGAATCCTCCCGGGCAAGGCGCTCGACCTCTTTGGCGTTCTGCTGAATCTTTTCAGCAACCTGCCTTTTGAGTTTACCAAGCTCCTCTTCCCGGAGGTGGATCTTGTTCTGGCGGTCGACCAGGTCTTTCTCTCGGCCCCACACTTTCTTCTCCCTGGCAGCAATTTCATTCTCCCTCTTGGTGAGGTCTTGTCCCCGCTACCAGGCCTTCTTCTCCTCTTTCTCATAGCACTCCTCCAACTTCTTGGTGCGCTCCGCGAGGCTCTTGTCACCTAGAGTCAGCCTCTGAGAAAGCTCCTCCTCCCTCTTCACGAGGTCATCACGCAGCTCCAGGAGTTTTTGCTCTTCATCTTCGAGCTTTTTCTCCCGCTCCTCAAGAGCCTCTCGGCGCTTGACGAGGCTGTCGTGGATGGCGCTGAGCTTCTCTTGGCGGTCATTCGCTGCTTCATTAGCAGCCATGACCTGTTCGTGGATGGCCCGGGACTGGTTGTCGAGGATCACGTCATGCTGTCCCTCTCATCTAGCAGCTTACCCCAGTACTCCAACCGGACCTTCTCCCTTTTCACCCACGCCTTGTCGTCGGCCTGCGTCATCTGCGCCAGCTTGGTCTCGAATTGGAGCTAGTTGCGCCACCTCCTAAGGGTTTGGCGCTCGTCCTCGAGGGCCTTGCTATCATGGTAAAAGGCCAGCTGGACCTGACGAAGGCTGGAGCAGGCGTTGTCGATAGACAGCGACAAAGGGATTGGCTCCGGACCTGCCGGGGTCTTCTCCGTTGGCTCCAACGGGTTCTCCATAACAAATATCGGGTCCCACTCTATAAGAGAAGTCCCCTGAGCTTCCGCGACACTAGGTCCGGCCTTTGGGATAGCCTCGGCTGCCGCTGAGGAAGGTCCTGCAACAGAAGTTCCTACCTCCGGAGTCGGCTCCGAAGGTCCTGCCTCCAGGTCATCAGCAGCTGGTCCCTCAGGAGGGGGACTGGCGGCTTCATCTTGGCACCCTGGCTTAGGCGCGGGTAGCCCCAGAACTACCACTTCCGGGGCAGGCGTTAAACATTCGGCCAGAGCTGAGGCCACTTCCGGCTTCAGTGCTGGCGCCTCCTCCGCCGCCGGTTTAGGCGCCAGCGCTACGACCTCCACCGGCTCGGGCGCTGGCACTTCTGTGACAATTGGCTCAGGCGCCGGAACTTCATCAACACCCTTCTCCACTGCCGGGGCATCAACAACGTCTAGCTCTAGGGCCGGAACTGCAGCTACATCCGGCTCTGAGGCCGGAGCATCCATCATCTCAGCATCCAAAACCGGAGCTTCAATCTCCAGAGCTGGTACTACTGGTACATCTTCAATCCCGTGGTCCGGCGCTACCACGAGAGCTTCGGGGGTTGACTTGAGGTCAAGGACCACGGCAGCTGGCGCTGGAGCTGCCGCGGCCTCAGCCACCTCTTGGGGCGGCACTGGAATTGGAGCCGAAGCTTCCGCCCGCACATCATCAGCCGCTGTTGCTGGAACTGAAGCTTCAACCCCTTTTTTGGGTACCCTGTGGATGAAGGATGAAGAAAATCAAAATATGATTACGACAAAAACAATCAGTTGAGGTAAGAAAATCAAATTTACCTTGGAAGGCTTCCGCTCCAGCTAGCGCGGAACCTATTCACCGGACGCTCAGGACCGGACCTTGTCGCCACTAGCGTAGTAGCTTCGGAAGGCTCCCCGGATCATGCTGCCGCCGTCGGCGTCATCATGGTTGAGGCCCCCCTCGACTAAGAAGGACCCTCGGACCCAGAGCCCTTAGCATGCTCTGGTACCGGAGTCACATGGCCGGAGTTGGCATCCCGGGGAGACGCTGATGCTAGAGTGGTTGCCGCCGTCGAAGACCTCCTCCGCCGGGGAGAAGGAGCTGTCGTGGAAGGAGTAGGTCCGACGGACCTCCCATCAGAATGCTTCAACTTCCTCTTGCGGAGCCACCCTCTGAAGCTTCGAGGATCGCCACCCCGGAGGTTGATCACCTCTCCATCAGGCCCAAGTCGTCCAACAGCGGCATCTTCCTCCAGAGCTCTCTGCACTCCTGTGGTATCATATTCAGAGGAAGGAAGGCCACCGGTGGAGACACGTCGCCAGGGCCGATGTTCCCAGGCTAGAACTTTTTGAGATGGGTCTTCAAGGCTTCACCGTTCAAGTTGGTGCCCAAACCAACCTCAATGCGGTTGGTGTCCATCTCACTATTGAAGGCCCAGGCAGGTCACCCCCTAGCCCTCAGCAGGGCCCACCTATTCATCAATAAGTTGCCGAAGACCATTTGGGGGGTCACCCCACCTTCGACACACTCCTGGATTCTGTCTAGAATGGGCGTGTACTCCCTCGACAGCTCTGGCACGTCACTCCAAATGTCGATGTCGACGCGGGGGAGGCCTTCAGGCAGTTCCAGCCTCTCGTGTCCCTCGACGGTGATGACCACCCAATCTTTCTTCCAGTTGTCCCACTTGCCGGAAGGGAAGGACCTCAAGTACTTGAGGGGGGAGTTTTGCCGCTTCAGGAAGTAGTAGAAGCCGATGAACTCATCACTCTTCCCGGTGGGGTGGACAATAAAGAAAATCTGAAACAACTCCACGCAAGGGGGCACACCCACCCGCATCTCGCAAAAGTGGACAAAAGTCGCCACCGGCAAGATTGAGTGGGGGCCAAGATGGTGGAGCTACAGACCATAGAAATCTAGCATCATCAGAAAGAAAGTGGAGAAAGGCGGGATCAAACCCGCCATGGCGTACCCAAGGAAGTACACCATATCTCCGGCTCGCTCCTTCTCGAAGGGAAGCTTGTCGCAGTGAATGTCGTTGTCGAAGGAGTCACTGGACCAACCCATATAGGTCCGAACCCTAGACAACTCCTTCTTGCGCCCAATGCGGCTCTTGGGGAGTCCCAACTTCATCGCAGCACAGCGGGGCGAGAGATGAAAAGCAAGCGAAAGTTTGGAGGATTCAAGTGCAAGTTCAAATGAAGGCATAAAGAATCCCCAAACGGTGCGCGCTTTCATTCTTAAGTAAGCCCCCGCAACGCTTGGATGGAAACCGCAGAGGAGCCGATGGTACAGTTCAAAAACGTCACCCTACCAATGACAAGGGGTCCCGGGGCCACCCTGACGATCAAGTCGAGGTCCTTACCCCAGGCGAACAGTTGTCATCATGAGAGGCGGGAAGCCTGAGGGGGCGGCCTGACAGGGCGCGCAGAACCGATACGATTTTCGTATCGGGAACCGGCGACCTTCAATCGCGTGAGATCCGCACGCTCAAATCTCACCTGCCGCATCTTGGATATGCCACGTGGCAATGGTTTAACTGCGAACTACCACCAAAGGCACATCCAAAGACCCTTGAAGACACGGCTCAAAAACCGAAGGATGGACCCACCTCCAGCAGAACGACTTTATCCAAAAGGTCTCTCCCAGAGGTGGGCTCAGGGGGCCACTGTCAGTACCCTGTGTACCAGATACCTTTTGGGACTGCAAAGAATTTTAAGGAACTCCACATATCTGAGTTGAAGACCTCCGAAGGCCCCACGTGTCATACGGAACCGGACCTGCCTCCCTTCTATGGTTAGTCCTAGTGCCGCCACGTGTATCATAAAACTGGAGCTACATTCCTTACCTGGGAAAGCTCCGGACTAGATACTCGTGTGGCACCCCCGGACCTAACCCCCGACAGGGGGAAGCTCCGGTACCGACACGTGCGCAACACCACCAGACCTACTCGTCCAAGAAAGTAAGCTCCAGAGCTGCCACGCGTCCAACCGCTGGACCTTCAACCTCAACAGGCACAGTGGTGGACTTCCAACGGCTCGGACCTTCAAGGGACAATTAAAGACTTCAAGACCTGATTAAGTGTCATTAATGCTATCTTAATGACACACAATCGGAGGGCCCTTAATACCAGTAATGCCACTGTCAAGGCGTGTTACCACGCTATTAAGGGTGATTAAGCACATTAGTTGTGTATTAAGCATCAGTAACCGCCAGGGCCACATGTCGGGCCAGGCTAACAGTGTAACAACCACGTCCTTGTACTATAAAAGGACTGGTCGAACGATACACATGGGGACTTCCAGACTTGGACACAAGTCTACACACGCTCACAAGCGCTCAGACACTCAATACAGCAACAACACACCCCGTGGAGTAGGGTATTACGCTCAGGTGGCCCGAACCACGTAAATTCTTGTGTCTACTCATCATCCTGTTCTGAATCTCTACGCGCCCACAACCAAACTACAAACTCCGCGGGCTGCCAACGGTAGTACCAGGAGAATTTCCGAAATCACACTCCGACAATGCCGGATGCAAAGTAGATAGAAAAAGTACCTCTGGTACATGCCAATTCCTAGGAAGATCCCTAGTTTCTTGGTCCTCCAAAAAACAAAACTCCATTGCCTTATCCACGACCAAAGCGGAGTATGTTGCAGTCGGGAGTTGTTGTGCACAACTCCTTTGGATGCGACAAACTCTAAGGGATTACAGTTACAATATGAACTGTATTCCACTCCTTTGTGATAATGAGAGTGCCATTAAAATTGCCCATAATCCCGTTGAGAATTCTAGGACCAAACAAATAGACATCCGACATCACTTTTTGAGAGACCATTCAATGAAGGGAGATATAACCATTTCACATGTCAATACCGAAAAGCAACTAGCCGATATATTTACCAAGCCACTTGATGAAAAACGCTTTTGCAAACTCCGAAATGAACTAAATATCCTCGATGCTCGGAGTGTGTCTTAAAAACTTATATACCTGAATGCTATCTTCAAAATTCATTGATTGTGTTGTGAAAATCATCTCTCTCAATTTTTCCAAAAACTATGTCAATTACTAGATCTTGTGAATTATGATCATTGTTTGATTGTTGTAAGCTTACTGATCATATTCATCAAGATTATTTGATTTGCTTTGCCTCCCTATTTTCTTAATGAGTACCTTCGAATACATACGAATGGGCTAATCATTTCTTCCCTGGTGACCACGGACTAGTCCGTGGTTGACCGGACTAGTTCACCCATGCAGACTAGTCCGCAGCTTGACGGTTAGGCCATACTAGTCCGGCATACCACGGACTAGTCCGATATAGTCTCTCGAAAAGTTCGGACTAGTCCGATCATTTTTGGACTTGTCCGATTTTTCATGTCCATAACCCTAGCTGCCGCCAAATCCTAATCTTCCTCAACCCACACTTGCCTCAAGCTTTCTCTCTCCACGCTCGAGCTCCCCAAGGTGATTCCTTGATTCCTCCATCAAAACATCGCAAGTTTGGGTGGAAATTGACATTCTTCGCGTAGGGATTGAAGACCACGGACTTGTCCGACCTCTCAACCCCTACATCTCTGAGAATCAAGCAATTTCGGTAAAATCTCATCCCAAACCCTAGAAATTGCTATTTCCTTCAATGTTGATCAACTAGCTTGGTTCCTATCACCATATACATGCCTCCTTGATGTATTACAATGATGCTAAGCTAGTTGTGCATTAGGAATCACCATTTGTCTCATAGTTAGGGTTCTAGAGGTTGAACACCGGACTAGTCCGGTCCATGAACGGACAAGTCCGGTCAATAAGACTAGTCCGTGCCTGTACACCATACTAGTCCGATTTTTCTGAACTCAACCCTAACTTCTGAATTCCTCAATGAAATTCCTTGTCATCCATTCTCATCAATACCTCGTGAAATCCATTCTCAGGGCAATGTAGAGCACCAACGAAGAATTCTCTGATTTCGAGGCTGATATGGACCATGAAATGGTGCTTCGGTCCTCGACGGGCCTAAGCAAGAAGCGCCAAGAGCGCCCGTCCTAGCCGACTACCTCTCCTCCCCAGGCTCGACGGAAGGTGCTCGCGAAGAAGCCAGCCTCCAAGGCTTCTGCTGGAGATGGCCCTCGCCAAGCAAAGGGCAAGGGCAAAGGGATTGCAACGGGCCCGATTGGCCCCCTAATGCTGTTAGCTCCAAGGGATGCGGACTAGGATTCCGTGGAGGAAAGATTCAATAGAATGGGCAGCAACACAACTGCAAAGTTCAGGAATGTGGATTGCTATAGCCGTCCCATGCAAGTTGCTGATGGGAGGTTTTGGAGTAATTTTTATGCAGATTTCTACAAGACCGTCTATCTCCCAATGAAGACGCCTGTGGTGTGCAACCAATGGATCGATTGGGCGCATTTTGAGAAGAAGGGCTGCTCACCGTTTGTTGAGGTGGTTGAGGCTATTGAGAGGCATGGACTGAAGGACCTCTTCACCTTCAAGAACAATTGGAATGATGAGGTCATCGCGCAGTTCTATGCGATGTGCGACTTTGCTAGTGATGAGGAGGAAAGGGTGACTTGGATGACTCATAGATCCAAGTACACCATCACTTATGAAGAGTTTGCAAGATTGTTGTATCTTGACACCTCGAGCAATGACAATGTGATCATCCACAACATTGGTGGCATTGAGAAGGACATGATGAAGTTTCTTTATGAACCGAACTCCAAGTTCAATCCTCCTTCCATGAGGAACATGAAGCCTCTCTTTGTGGTATTGAACAGGGTCCTAAGGAAGACCATTGCCCCGAAGGATGGGGATGCAGGGAGTGTGCAGGGGTATCTCAGGACCTTGATGACAGTCATTAGCAAAGACAAGAAATTTGATGTCTTTGACTATATTTGGAATGACATGGTGAACATCTCCTGCACGCCGAACAGGTCCTGTGGCTACGCACCTTACCTCATGTTCATGATTTAGAAGGTCACAGACATAGAGTTTGTCAAGGATGTGGAGCATATCGCTTTGAGGCCCCAGAAGCCTCAACAGCCAAGTATTCAAGCAACTCCCTCTACAGCTTCCAGCCCTGAGGCTCCAGTGAGAGCCAGATGAGATGCTATGACTGCTCCCGCCCCTAGGGCCCCTCCTCAAAAGGGGTCACAAGTGACATTTTGAAGTATCTGTCAGCCATCTTCGCCTCTTGCAAAAAGGCCGAAGTAAAAGCCCACAAGCTCAACAAGAGAAGAAAAGCTGACATGAGATATGTTAAAGAGAATGTGAAGCAAATTTGTCAAAAACTGGAGATCGAGCCCATTGGATCTCTAATCATCTCTGAAGATTCTGATTCTGACTTCACCAAGCTCGGACCCTTGACTCCCTCCGAGCTTGCCTATTTTGGCATTGGGGACTCGAGTGGCTCCGTTCCTCCTCCTCCTCCTCATCAGTCGGAAAATGAAGATGAAGACGACGAGAGGACCGACAGCGAGGCTTGAAGACTCTAGGTCCCTCCTCTCCTTTTTTTTGGTGTCTTGATGCCAAAGGGGGAGAGATTGAGGGGGAGTCTTAGGTTTTAGTTGTAGGATGCAAGGAGAGCTCTCTTTTTTTGTGTCTTTTGTCTATTTCCGGGTTGTAAGACTTTTTATAGGCTCTTTTAATACTATTGGTCCTGTGACGCAATGCTTTGAACTGTTTATATTGATGAAATCTGTGTTTTTGCTCTAAGAATGGCATATATGCTTGTTGTTAACATGTTGATGACAATTATGCCATTCTCATCATGATTATTGTTTATGTACACTTAGCTCTGCATCCCACCATAAAGAGTGCACATATGGATCATGTTTTCATTGCTTAATGTGTTTTAAACTCATATGTGCACACTTTATGAAATTCTCAACTTTTTATCATATTGTGTGAAATCTCAATTGGTTTTCATCAATCACCAAAAAGGGGGAGACTGAAAGTGCATCTAGGAATCCCTTGTGGGTTTTGGATGATTTATGACAAGCAAATGATGTACTAACTACTTTGTTGAGATGAGCACAAGTTCTAATGAGAAAATGAGCAAGGTGCCAAAAAGAAAGAAGAATGAGGAACAATGCGGAAAAGAGCTCAAGAAACAAGTGTAGTAGATCATTGTGTATGGAGTGTGTTAAGGAAACACACCCCAAGAGCTCAAGCACAAATAATCACACACATTGGACATATTTATCAGGACCGGACTAGTCCGACTGACCCCAGACTAGTCCGATATCTTTCTGCACAAGATCGGACAAGTCCGATATCACCACGGACTAGTCCGATATCTCTCTGACTAGAATCGGACTAGTCCTCCCTAGTGCGGACTAGTCCCCCAAACACTTCACAAGTTGCACAAAATCGGACAAGTCGGATCACACAACGGACTAGTCCGATATCTTTCTGATATCAATCGAACAAGTCCGATATTAGCATGGACTAGTCCGAAAAACCCTCTGACCTAAATCGGACATGTCCTCCAAGTGCGGACTTGTCCCCAAATTCACTTAGGGTTTCACTTATACGGACAAGTACGAGATCCATCGGACTAGTCCGAAGATTTCCAGAACCAAAATCGGACTAGTCCGCTTTCAGCCGGACTAGTCCGATATTTCGGGACACCTAGGGTTTGCTACACTCAGCACACCGGACTAGTCCGGTGTCCACCGCAGACTAGTCCGGTCTTTCTAAACCCTAACGGTAACTTTTGGGAACCCCATATAAATAGGTGTACACGACCCATCTTTCAACACTCTCGACCCCCTGCGTCGTCACACCTCCCAAGAGCCTAGAAAACACCTCTCTCCATGAAATCAAATGCAAGAAAGATCAATCCCTTGAGGATACACTTTGGATCATTGGAGAGACACGATTCATCACTCATTGAGCTCTTGGTTTGATTCCCTGACACACTCCTGTGGTTTTCATTGTGATTTGAAGAGTGTGTTCTTAGTGGAGTTCATATTGAAATCTAGGGGAGCCCTCAACATGTGAGAAGGCCGCTTGAATTTAGTTATTTTCCCTTTGTGATTAGTGAAGAGGATTGGCCTTCGTGGCGATCCGACGAGGGTAGGGTTGGAGAAGACTCGGTCCTTTTGTGGACTCCTCAACGTGGACGTAGGTTGCCTCTGTGGGAACCGAACCACGGGATAAAATCATTGTGTTCTTTCTTTGCGCCCATTATTCTTACACTTCATATATATCAAGGGTTTCAATCAATCTTGTTCGCTTTATGTTGAAACTTTGAATATAAGATTAACTTGTGGTACATCCCAGTTCATAGTTGTGTAACACATTAATTAAAAGTATATTCCCGCTGCATACATCCTAGGATCAACATAATCGATTAAATTTGATTAACCTAGTCGGCATACACCGGACTAGTCCGATATCTCGATATTTGATCTGGTTGTTAAGTATTGCAGGTTCCGACAGAAAATCAAAAAGGCCTATTCACCCCCCCCCCCCTCTGTAGGCCACATTCATTTCTTGATATTATTGCAGCCAAGACAAAATTTGCGAATAGGTTGGAAGGCCCCATCAAGCTCATATCCCTCCATCGATCTCATTTTGAGTTCATGGTGGAAGAATGCTCAAGATGGTGGCCCAATGGAGGAGCAAGATGAAGACCATTCAACTCCAACCTCAACTTGACATTCAACATGAAGGTTTCACCAAAATTCATGGTCGTGAGATCCTCACACAATGACCTTCAACCAAGACTGCTCTTCAATTGAGGTACAAGTTTAAAATTTTCCATCGTTTGAATTGCATTAGGATTGAATGATTTCTGCTTACATTGGTAAGGAAGGTTTACGCCTTCTCATCATTCAATTCTTATGCATCCTCATGAGAGTAAGTGTTGACATTATACTTTTTGATTCTTCAAAAAGAAATGTCATCTTACTTGGGAATAAATTTAAACAAGTACCTAGAATTTTATAAGCATTGCTAAAATTGACTTATACATTTTCTGCCTAGGTAATGCTTATGGAATGACTTAATGGTTGAATCGGTATGTAGCAACCTAGGAATAGTGATATCCATAATTTTGATTTGAAACTCATTCATGCATGGATCACTAAATTTCAAATTCCTAGGCAAGAAAATTAAAAATGTTCAGCAGGATAAAATTGAGAATCTTATTTGCCATGACTTAAATGATAAACATTTGCTCTTGAGTAAAAAGCTATGATGGTTAGAAAATTTACAAGATAAAGAGATCCATATAGTGTATTTATATAACTTGCATTGCTATGAGTAGGAGCTTTAGAAAATGTTCAACTTGATTTATCCATCAAGCCCCACTCCTAGCAATGATTCATACATTGTTCATGGATACACTAGAAATTGTACCCAATGCATCTTTAGTCTTGTTCTTCCCTGTGCATACAAATGAAGATTTAGTTACCTAACCCGAAATTCAATTGTACAAGTATCGGGAGCTAACCATCCCTCTCTATCATAGAGAGGAAGTTTGCAGGAGTAAAATAACTACGCAGGCATTTAAAGATCCGATTGTTGGAAACCCTAAGAAGATTCCATTTCAATATCTCTTGGCCAAGGAGTAAGTTAGGATGGTTGCTACATATCAGAAATTAAGCTTGAAGGTCAATCATAACTATACGAGGCCGGATATTTGACATGAAAACCCTCCATAAGCAACCAATGGGCTGCTACAAATATGTGAGAGCATTATGCTCTCAACTATTCTAAGCACTCATTCAAGCTTAAGGGAATTGCGACCATCATTGGGTGTAAGTTATTCCTTAGTGGCTAAAAGGTATGATGTACCTTAACCAAAGAATGACAAATATCACATCCAATGTATATTGGGTGCAAGTTGTTCCTATGTGGCTAGAAGGTATACCTTAGCCAAGGAACAATGGATCACACTCAACCTATGTTGAGTGCACGTCATCCCTTTGTGGTTATAGGTATGTTGTACCTTAGCCAAGAAATAACAGGATCATACTCAACACATGTTGGGTACATATCACTCCTTTGTGGCTAAAGGGTATCATTACCCTAGCCAAGGAATGACGGATCACACTCAATGCATGAAGGATACAATTATTCCTTTATGGCAAGAAGGTATGATACACCTTATTCAAAGAATGACGAAACACACTCAACACATATTGAGTGCATGTCATCCCTTTGTGCGAAGGGTTATCACTACCTTAGCCAACGAATAACAAGGTAAATCCAACCTATGGAAACCTTGAGGTGTGGATGAGCAACATAGACAACACTCTCCTCGACCACACTCATGGAATCCAAGAAAGGCAACCCAACATCGACACTGAACCCTCCAATGTCAAAGCCATGCTGCAACAAGGTTAGGCCAACCTCATGGCCTACATCCGTCGCTAGGGTTTCATCCCCTAGTGCGGACCTTGAACAAGAACAAGCTTGGGGGAGGACCCCCACTTGAGGTAACTCATCCCATTTGCATCCCATTATTTTATTTCTTTCCACCACATTTGCATCAGAAAAAAGAATGTAGTATAGGTTAGGTTAATAAAATAAAAGATGTGTGGTAAGAATGATTTGGAATTCACATAGATGGAATGATGAATAGTTGCTCTGTTTTAATTTTTCTAAGTCCCTAGTTTATAACTTACTACTCTCCAAAATATTGCTTTCATTGGCTAGAATTACTTTTGCCTTGATTTAGAAATTGTGGATACCAAAAGCTTAATCCATTCTAAGTTATTGTGGGATATGATATAGTGATAGGGCTGCTATTCCTAGTTTGAAAGTGAAACTTAGATTTTTGGAGAAATTCTAAAAAGATTTAAGTTACTCTCATTTGATTGGAAATACCAACCAAAGCCATATGATACATTATATTGATAGACCTTATGCATATGCTATTTGTCTTCACATTGAGCTTTGTCAAACTAGTGTAGACCTATGTGAGATTTCATTCATTACCTTTTGAATTCAATACTTCACTTGCACATGCTATACTTCTACACTAGAAGTAAGGAAAATTCCCATCATACCACCATTCCACAATAAAAAAGAGAAACTCCATACCATTCATGCTTAGTACTCTCTCCAAATTTATTGCATAAAAAGGGAGTAGAAGACATGGCTACAAGAAAAAGAAAAAAAATAAAATAAAATGCATGCTTTCATCATAAACATGAGAAAAAAAGAGAAGAAAAAAAATAAAAAAAGGAAAAGTAGCCATGTTTCATCTCTGCAAAAAAAAAAAAGAGAGTCTACATACATAGGAGTCATCTAAAATATCCACATCCACCTCCATTCCATCACACATGCACAAGTCTTGAATCAAATAGTTTTTAATTGATTTCTCCTAATGTGTGTTTTTTTTGACCTAGCAATATTATGTGTTGCAAATATGCCTACTCTATTCCCTACCAAGCTCCACATATAAGCCTTATTTAGAGGAAGGATGAATTTAGGAAAAATGTCTTGGTGAGGAAATATTTCCACTACACATAAAGGAGAGACTTGAGAGAATCAAATTGAGATACTTAAAATCTAATTGAACTATCCAGAATTTTAGTAGAACTTGATTTCTAGGATATGTGTGCTCCATTTTTTGTTGTTCTATCTTTCAACCACCCATGAAAGGAGATGAAATAAGCCCCATAATGACTTGAGATGGGTGAAGTACCATGCCAATTTTTGCAATACTAGGTAGAGTATTTTGTTGTGCACATGGTACTTTTGAAAAGTACAACATATGTAACACCCATATTTTCATGCATAATGCATTGCATACATCCTCATACATGTTTAACATCAATCCAAGTAAAAAGGAACAAGTTTAAAATGAATTAGAAGCAAAACAACACTTAAAAGTCCGTAGAAGTACAGACTTGTCCGGTTTATATCCTGGACTAGTCCAATTTCCCTCTCTGTTGCCCTCCAGACTTGTCCGTTTTTGCTACGGACTAGTCCGATTGAGTCCCTGTTCTGTTTCGGACTTGTCCGTGTTTGAGTGCGGACTCGTTCGATATTTGGTCCAATTTTCAAATAAGTTACCAAATCCCCAGACTTGTCCGATCCGTGCCGGACTTGTCCGTTTTCCGGACACCCTACCAGACTTATCCATTTTCGTCTCTGTCCAACATCGGACTAGTCCGGACTTGGATTCAATCTTTTCCTCTATGACTTGTGTTTGGGTATTTACCTTAATTGGGCCCAAGGAAGTCATGCTTAACCCTTGTAGAGCCCATGTGGGACCCCTACACAGCCTCCACCCACCCCAAACTCGAAATCCATCAAACCCTAGTCCTCCACCCCTATATAAACAACCTCACCTCTTGACTTTACATCCTTTTGCCTCAATTGAAAGACCACAAACCCTAGTTCGTGGAGAGCCACCATCAAGGAGGGAGAAGGAGATCCCGAGCACGAAGAAGAAGAGGAGGAAACGAAAGAGGATCATGTAAACAAGATCTTCGTCGACTTTGCGTTCTTTGTCGCCAATTCACCCTCAACTTTTCATCATCAACCCTAGATCGTCAAGATCCAAGTTTCATCTTCAATTCTTGATCTTTGGAGTTTTAGAAATGTGGTATACCTTCTACTTTCACTTTTTCCACGTCAATTCAACCCCAATTCTCCAAATTCTCGTAAATCAAGAAAACCCTGATTGCAGTCTCTCCAGGGCGGACTAGTTCGGCCCCTGAAACCGGACTCGTCCGACCTCTGAATTTGAATTGTGCTGAATTAATTCCAAATTGACTCGAATCAATTTCAAACCTGTCCAAACTTGTTAAAAACTATTAGAACCGGTTGATGAACATTAATAGCAACTCACTAACAAGTTTCACTTCATAATTACATTAATCATGCATGTCATGACATATTGAGTATTATATGAGCATTATTTGATTGTAATTACTATTTTGTATGTTCATTGCGCGGAATAGAAGGTTTTGCACTAGAGAGTGCTGCAGAGGACCTCCAATACCATAATTTTGAAGTCTTTGATCCCAATCAAGCCCAAGATAAAGGCAAGTGTCCTTGAACATATTAATCCTGTTTTGACAATAAATGTTTTGTTTGCAAAACTGCATGCTTGTGTCAATTTGATGGGAATCCTATTGTAGGAAGTTTACTAGCTTTGTTAACCACCCTGGTCACCTGGAATACATGGTAGAGAGTCGGGAAAAGCTTTTTACCTTTTTTCTTCGCTTAATTAATTGGGATGGGAAAACAACTATACTATTTAATTCTGCATTAATGAGATTATGGTTAATATGAAGTGGTCAATATGATATGGTAAAGGGTGATCTAAGCAAGCCTGGTATGTGGATGGGTTGGATGTCATGGTGGTTTTGCTGGCTTTAGATCTAAGGACCGGTTCGTGGAGCGACCATCCAGGATTTACAGTGCCACCACGAGGCCAAGTATGGGTGCAGCGTAGCCGATTAATTAGGTTATCGCTAGTACTGCGTGGACCATTTGGCACACCAGGGAAGGGGAGTCTAATTGGGTTTGGATATGGTTGGCAGAACTCCCTAGGATTCGAACGGCACAAGAGGGGGCCCTTGGTTGAAGATGTGCTCAGTTGGAGACATCGACATCGGTGAAAGCTCAGTGGGTCCATACATGCTAGTAGTCCCATTATAAAAACTATTTTGTGATCTCTTGTCCACACACCAACGGAAGTGTGAGACGGCGTAATAGAGGTTCTAGTCATAAAAAGGTGATCAAATCACAAACATGTGGGTAAAGTGGTACAAACTCTACAAAGTATTTAAAACTATCATGATAGTCGTGCTCCCGGTGATGAGCAACCTGGACCCGCATACGATTAGAGGAAAACTTGGGATTTTGGATGGTTTTGTACTGGTTATGTTTAATACTATGGTTATGACTGGTTATGGGTTGAATTATGGCATTGGATATGGTCAATGGTAATGGTGATGGATATGGAATATGGACTTATATTATGGTAATTATTGTGGTTTATGATGGGTTTACTTCACATACATATAAATATTATGCTTTTCAAATGTTTTAATGTACTTTTCAGCACTTAACCACTATTGTATTCATCATTTGAATCAGCTACACGTCATACTTTCCACTCTTACTGAGTACAACATGTACTCACTGAAAGTGTATCTAGGACTCCCTTGTGGGTTTTGGATGATTTATGACAAGCAATTGGGATCCTAACCTTTTTGTTGAGATGAATGCAGGCCAATAATGAAAAATGAGCAAAATACCAAAAAGAAGGGATAATGAGGAGCAAAGTGAACTTGAGCTCAAGGAAAAGAAATAGTAGATTATTGTGTATGGAGTGTGTTAAGAAAACACACCCAAGAGCTCAATCATATTTAAGCACACACACACATATTGCACAAAGTTACACAGGGCCGGACTAGTCCGATATCAACCGGACTAGTCCGATATCCTTTCTGCACCAGATCGGACAAGTCCGATATCTGTCGGACTAGTCCGATATCTTTCTGACTTGAGTCGTACTAGTCCTCCCTAGGGCGGACTAGTCCTCAACACACTTCACAAGTCACACAAAATCGGACAAGTCTGTTGTTAACCGGACTAGTCCGATATTCATTCTGATCCACTTCGGACAAGTCCAATGTTTACACGGACTAGTCCGAAATACCCACTGATCTAAATCGGACAAGTCCTCCAAGTGCGGACTTGTCATCCAACACACTTAGGGTTTCATATGTCCGGACAAGTCCGATGGCTTTTGGACTAGTCCGAAGATTCCCAGTAGTGAAATCGGACAAGTCCGTTTTCGACCGGACTAGTCCGATACTTCGGGACACTTAGGGTTTGCTACACACAGCACACCGGACTAGTTCGGTGACCACCACAGACTAGTCCGATCTTTCTGAACCCTAACAGTCACTTTTAGAAAACCCATATAAATAGAGGTGCACGGCCCACTTTTACAATCTCTCGAACCCTAGCGCTGTCACACCTCCCAAGAGACTCAGAAACCACCTCTCTCCACGAAATTAAGTGCAAAATCGATCAATCCTTTGAGGATCACTTCTAGATCATTGGAGAGACACTTGGCACACATCATTGAGCTCTTGGTTTGAATCTCTAACACACTCCTGCATTTCAATTGTAATTTCTGAGTGTGTTTTTGGTGGCATTGTGATTTGTAATCTAAGGGAGCTCTCAACGTGTGAGAACACCCCTTGAATTTGGTTATTCACCCCTTTGTGATTAGTGGAAGAGGGTTGGCCTTCGTGGCAATCCGACGAGGGTAGGGTTGGAGAAGACCCGGTCCTTTTGTGGGCTCCTCAACGTGGATGTAGGTTGCCTTCGTGGTAGCCGAACCACGGGATAAATCGTGTGTCTTGTCCTTTTTGTGTTCATCACTCAAATTGATCTACTTACTCTAGGGTTTGATACTCATTGTTCAAGTTACATTAAATTGTTGAACACAAGCCTTAATTGTGATACAATCCAATATATAACTGTTAAACTGTTGTTTGATTCTACATTTCCGCTGCATACATTAAAGAATCAACCCAATCGATTAATCTTGATCAACTTAGTCTGTGAACACCAGACTAGTCTGGACTTTACCGGACTAGTCCGATTTCTCTGGTATTGAACTTGTTGTTGAGTGTTGCAGGATCTGACAAAAATTCAAAAGGCCTATTCACCCCCCTCTAGGCCTACATTCAATTGGTATCAGAGCAGGTTCTTCAAGAAAGAGTTTAACCACTCGAAGAGATCATGTCAGACATGAAGGACGTCCACAAAATCAACAACCAGGAGGAAGTCAACAACGACAAGACCCCAAAACTGGAGAAGTACCTCAAAGCCATTCAAGACTTCGAGGACGATGATGAGGAGACGCTGGAGCTAAAGGCGCTCCTCAGAAAGAAGGCACTTTCAAAAGGGAAAGCGAAAGTTGAAGAGAAGAAGAAGGGGAGTAGTCACACCGACTACTTCCGATATCCTTTTAATTATGATCGTCTAAATTCCAATAACAATCACTACTTATCTATCCCACTTGGAAAAGCCCCACACTTCGATGGGAGTGATTACTCCATGTGGAGGCAGAATATGAAGATGCATTTGATTTCCCTCAACCCAAGTTTATGGCATGTTGTATGTATAGGGATAGATATTCCGGATGACGACGAAGAGCTCACCCCAAGTCAAGAGCAGGCCATCCATAGAAACGCTCAAGCCGCAGCCGTAATCACCTCCTCTCTCAGTCGAGACGAGTTCACCAAGGTGGATGGACTCGAAATTGCTAAGGAGATATGGATACACTACAAACAGCACATGAAGGTGACCGACATGTGCGTGAGGCAAAAATTGAAATGATCGAAGGCGAACTAGGAAGATTCGCAATTGAGGAAGACGAGTCACCCCAGGATATGTACAATCGATTGAAGACACTTGTCAACAAGGTTCGTTCATATGGGAGCAAGAAGTGGAATGACCACGAGGTGGTAAAGCTCATCCTTAGAGCTTTTATGCCTCGCAATGTCACTCTATGCTCAATGATCAGAGAAAGCCCCGATTACAAAAGGATGACTCCAGATGAATTGCTTGGTAAAATTATCAACTTTGAAATGATGGAGAAACAAGCCAAGCACGTCAAAGAAATTGCCGACCTCACCTCGACCAAGAAGAAAGGAGTTGCCCTAAAATCTACTCTCAAGCCTCTATCCAAAGAAGCAAGAGAAGCACAACTAGAGGAGGACAGTGATGACGAGAGTAGTGAGCTAGATGAAGAGCATATGATTTTGTTCATGAAAAAGTTCAAGAGAATAATGAAGAAGAGACAAGGAACAAAATCAAGTGAAGGAAAGTACAAGGAAAGGACGAAGCCAAAGATGAGGCGGGCGTGCTATAATTGTGGTGAGTATAACCACTTTATAGTCGATTGCCCGTATGAGGACAATAAGAAGAAAACTAAAGAAACCAAGCCTCAACCTAAGAAATTCTTCAAGAAGAAGAAACAAGCCGAACAAGCACACATTGGGAAGGAGTGGGACTCAAACGATGAGTCCTCATCGTCCGATGAAGAAGAGATGGCTAGCATAGCCATAGAAAGCACATCCAAGAAATCCACACTCTTCCCCACACTCGGTGCAAAGAAGGGAAATGGCACTTGTCTCATGGCAAAGGAAGGTAAACGCAAGGTAAACATTAAAACCCCTTCCATGCATTCCTACTCTAGTGATGATGAACTAGATAGTGATGATGAGGACATGCTAAATGGACTAGATAGGAAAACTGCTGCTAAAATGAGATTTTTGCTTGACCAACTTGTTGAGAAGGAGAGGTTAATTGATCGTCAAGAGGACATGATTATCTCCCAAAAGTAGAAGTATGTCAAACTTGACAAACTCCTAGAGCTTGAAAAGGAGAAAAACGGTTCACTAGAGCTTGAGCTAGCTTCAAGCAAGAAAACTTGCTTGGAGTTAACCAACTCAAATGTTGCAATCAAGGACCAACTTGCTGACCTGATCAAGGTTAACAAAATCCTTGAAGTGCAAGTTGAGTCACTCAAGCTAAGTGAACCTTCCTCCTCTTCAAGTTCACCTTCTCAACCCACTAAAACTGATCTTGTTCATATGTGCACATGTAGTAAAATCAACACCAGTTTGAAGGAGAAGTCAACCTCCACAAAGGATAAAAATCCTACCCAGTATGGAATATTTGACAAGGAGAAGATCAACTATGCACGTAGTGCATACTTGGTCCAAAGACCTCCAAATGTCAAATATGGCATTGGTTACTCTTATGATGAAAAGCAACATGCTGGAAGTCATAAGAATAACAGGGGAAGGATCTCCTTTGTGAAGGGAAGATCCTCTCAAACTGATAAGTTGAAGAATAATAAATTGAACTCGCATGAATACCGGACTAGTCCGGTCGGTGTCCAGGCAAGTCCGGTCATCCGGACAAGTCCGGCCACCCAGACTAGTCTGATTCATAAACAACAGCAGCTTCTATTTAAAACTTTTGATGCCTCTTATGTATTAATGAGAAACAATCTTGGTAAGGTTTATGCTTATTATGTTGGGCCACGCCATGGGAACACAAAATCCCATGTGTGGGTGCCCAAATGTATTGTAACTAACCTCCAAGGACCCAAGCAAGCTTGGGTACCTAAAACCAAAGCATAATTTGTTTTTGCAGGCCTATTCCTCCGGTGGATCCAAATGGGTGCTAGACAGTGGATGCACCAACCACATGACCGGAGAAAGGAGGATGTTCGTGGAATATGAAGAAAACGAGGACCCAAACGAAGGCATATACTTCGGAGATAATAGTCAAGGAAAGGTGCTCGGTACCGGTAAAATTGCAATATCCTCTGAACACACACTTTCTCATGTTTTACATGTTGAATATTTAGATTATAACCTGCTATCCATATCTCAACTATGTCACAAAGGTTATAATTGCTTGTTCACTAACGAGGGTGTGACCGTCTCAAGGAGGAGTGATGGTTTCGTTGCATTCAAGGGTATGTTGAAGGGAAAGCTTTACCTTGTTGACTTCAACAAGGATAAAGCCAAACTCGACACATGCTTGATTGCAAAAACCAACATGGGTTGGTTGTGACATAGACGGCTAGCGCATGTTGGTATGAGGAATCTTCAAAAACTCCTCAAGGGCGATCACATCCGAGGTTTGAAAGATGTTGTTTTTGAGAAAGACAGGCCTTGTAGCGTGTGCCAAGCCAGGAAGCAAGTTGGAGCACATCATCCCGCAAAGAACATCATGACTACAACAAGACCGCTCGAACTACTTCACAAGGACTTGTTTGGTCCAGTTGCTTACATAAGCATCGGCGGTAACAAATACGGTTTGGTTATCATTGATGATTTTTCTCGCTTCACTTGGGTTTTCTTTTTGCATGATAAGTCAGAAACACAAGGAACACTCAAGAAATTCTTCAAGCGAGCTCAAAATGAGTTTTCATTGTCAATCAAGAGTATTCGAAGCGACAATGGCACGGAGTTCAAGAACATAAAGTGGAGGAGTACCTTGATGAAGAGGGCATCGAGCACGAATTTTCAGCGCCATATTCACCACAACAAAATGGAGTTGCCGAAAGGAAGAACCGAACACTCATGGAGATGGCAAGAACAATGCTCGATGAATACAAGACTTCAGATCGATTTTGGGCGGAAGCGATTAACACTGCTTGCCACGCCGCAAATTGGCTTTATCTTCATCGACTACTCAAGAAAACTCCCTATGAGCTACTCACCGGTAACAAACCAAACATTTCTTACTTTCGAGTTTTCGGTTCTCCATGTTATATCCTGAACAAGAAGCCCAGGACTTCAAAGTTCGCTTCGAAGTCCGATGAAGGTTTCTTGCTCGGTTACGATTCGAACACCTATGCCTATCGTGTTTTCAACAAGGCCTTCGGACTTGTTGAAGTAGCACGTGACGTAGTGTTTGATGTGACTAACGGCTCCCAAAAGGAGCAAGTTGATCCATGTGAATTAGGTAAAGAAGAAGCTCCCTGTCTAGCATTGAAAAGAATCTTGAGATATTTAGTTCATACACCCAACCTTGGTCTTTGGTACCCAAAAGGCTCAAAATTCAATCTCATTGGTTACTCCGATGCAGATTATGCCGGGTGCAAAGTAGATAGAAAAAGCACCTCCGGCACATGCCAATTCCTAGGGAGATCCTTAGTTTCTTGGTCATCCAAGAAACAAAATTTCATTGCTTTATCCACAGCCGAAGCGGAGTATGTTGCAGCCGGGAGTTGTTGTGCACAACTCCTTTGGATGCGACAAACTCTAAGGGATTACAGTTACAATTTGAACCGTATTCCTCTCCTTTGTAACAATGAGAGTGCCATTAAAATAGCCCACAATCCAGTTGAGCACTCTAGAACTAAACACATAGACATAAGACATCATTTCCTGAGAGACCATTCCATGAAAGGAGACATTACCATCTCACATGTCAACACCCAAAAACAATTGGCCGACATATTCACCAAGCCACTTGATGAAAAGCGTTTTTGCGAACTCCGAGATGAACTAAATATCCTGGATTCTCGGAGTGTGGCTTGAAAAGTTGCATACCTGTATGACCTCTTCAAAATTTTGACTGAATTGTGAAAATAATCCCTCTTCATTTTTTCTCGAAAAACTATGTCAATTATTAGATCTTGATGAATTATGACCATTGTGTGATTGTTGAATGCTTACTGGTCAAATTCATCAAGATTGATTGATTTGTTTTGTCCCACCTATTCTCTATTAATGAACCGTCAAATATATATGAATGGGCTATGCAATTTCTCCTGGTGACCACGGACTAGTCCGTGGTTACCCGCACTTGTCCGATTTTTCGTGTCCATAACCCTAGCGGCCACCAAACCCTAATCTTCTCATCCCCACATTTGCTCACGCCTTCCTCTCTCTTGCGCTCGAGCTATCAAGGCGATTCTCTGCTACCTCCATCGAAAAAGTCCACATTTGGGCGGAGATCAAGCTTGACCTCTTGGGGATTGAAGCTAGTGGACTTGTCCGGCCTCCAACCCCCAAACCTTCAAGCTTCAATCGATTTCTTCGGTAACTTTCTTCAAAACCCTATAAATCTTGTTTTTCTCCATTGTTTGATCGTATAGCCTAGCATCCTTCACTAGATATATGCTTATTTGATGTACTACGTGTATGCTAGACTAGATTTGCATTAGGAATCATCCCTTGACCAATCTGTTAGGTTTTTGAGGATGAACACCGGACTAGCCCGGTCCATGCACGGACAAGTCCGGTCCTCTGAACTAGTCCGTGCCTGTGCACCGGACAAGTCCGATGTTTCTGAACTGAAAACCTAATTTTTCAACTCCTCAATGCAATTCATTGCTATCTTTTCATACCTATGCCTTGTATCACTTACCATCATTCTTGCAAAATCATTCTCAGATCATGTCGAGCTCAAACAACGAAATCTCCGACTTTGAGGCCGAGTTGGACCACGAGGTGGCACCTCGGTCCTCGACGGGTCTTGGCAAGAAGCGCCAAGAAAGACCCTCCGAGCCTGCTCCTTCCCCTCCTCAGGTTCGGAGGAAAGTGCTAGCGAAGAAGTCGGCCTCCAAGGTACCAACCTCTAAGGCTGGTGGTGGCCCTAGCTCGGCAAGTGCCTGCCAAGCCAAGGGCAAGGGCAAGGGGATAGCAACGGGGACAGTCGGGCCCTTGAAGCTCCATGCTCCCCCGGACCCTACTGAGGAGAAGTTCAATGGCAAGGGCAGTGATTCTGCAGCCAAGTTCAGAAGCATTGACTGGTATGGCAGGCCAAGGCAAGCTGTCGATGGAAGGTTTTGGTGCAACTTCCATGAAGACTTCTACAAATCAGTGTATCTACCGATGAAGAACCCCGTGGTGCGCAGTTAGTGGATTGACTGGGCACACCTTGAGAAGAAGAAGTGCTCAGCTTTTGATGAAGTCATTGAAGCAGTTGAGAGGCATGGCCTGAAGGATCTCTTTGCCTTCAGGCATAACTGGAATGATGAAGTGATTGCACAGTTCTTCACAACTTGCCACTTCTCAAGTGAGGATGAAGAGAGTGTTACTTGTATGACACACGGATCTAAGTATAGTATCACTCAAGAGGACTTTGCTAATCTGCTCCATCTGGACACCTCTGGACATGACAGGCTGATCATCCACAACATAGGTGTCATGGAGAAGGATAGGATGAAATTCCTATATGAGCCGAACTCAAAGTATGTCCCTCCCTCTACAAAGAACATGAAACCATTCTTTGTGGTCCTCAACAGAGTGCTGAGGAAGACTATTGCTCCTAAAGATGGAGATGCTGGGAGCGTGCAGGGTTACCTCCGAACCCTAATGAGAGTCATAAGCAAGGGCCACCCATTTGATGTGGCGGAATACATTTGGAATGATATGGTCAACATATCCTGCACGCCTAACAGGTCATGTGGCTATGCTCCCTACCTCATGTATATGATTGAGAAAGTCACAAGCATTGAGTTCGTGAAGGATGTGGAGCACACTCCTTTGAGGCCTCAGAAGCCTCAACCAGTGAGTGTCCAGGCTGCTCCCTCACCGGCCTCCAGTCCCGAGGCACCGGCAAGATCAAGAAGCGGTGCTAGGGCTATCGCTACCTCAAGGGAAGCCCCTCAGAGAGGATCAACTAGTGGGATCCTCAAGTACCTGACCGCCATATTCTCCTCCTGCAAAAAGACCAAAGTGAAGGTCCACAAGCTCAACAACAGAAGAAAGGAGGACATGAAGTATATAAAGGCCAATATGAAGCAAATCTGCCAGAAGCTGGAGATCGACCCCATTGGATCTCCAGTGATTTCTGAGGAGTCCGACCCGGACTTCACCGAGCTCGGGCCTTTGAACCCCTCCGAGCTTGCCTACTTTGGCATTGGGGGCTCGAGCGACTCCGCTCCTCCTCCCTCTCCTCCTCGTCATGCGGAAAGCGAAGAAGATGAAGACGATGATGAGAGGACCGACAATGAAGAGTGCAGATCTTAGAACCCTCCTCTCTCTCTTTTTGGTGTCTTGATGCCAAAGGGGGAGAGATTGAGGGGGAGCCTTAGCTTTTGCTGTGGTAGGGTGCGAGGAGAGAGTTCTTTTTATCTTTCTTTGTGATTGTAATGCCTTAATGCTGTTTACATGTTAACTATGGTTCTGTGTTGAAATGCTTAATTAATTTGCAAATATGTGTTGAAATCTGCAATTTTGCTCCTGAAATGACATATGTACTTTGTATTGATTCATCAATGTAAATTATGTCATTCTCAATGTTTCAATGCACTTAGTTATGCATCCCACCATAAAGAATGCACATATGGATATTTCTCTTACTACTTGATGTATTTTTGAGTCATATGTGCATACTTTATGAAAATCTCATCTCTTTTTGTCATATTTTGCGAACTCTCAATTGGTTGTCATCAATCACCAAAAAGGGGGAGATTGAAAGTGCATCTAGAACTCCCTTGTGGGTTTTGGATGATTTATGACAAGCAATTGGGATCCTAACGTTTTTGTTGAGATGAATGCATGCCAATAATGAAAAATGAGCAAAATACTAAAAAGAAGGGATAATGAGGAGCAAAGTGAACTTGAGCTCAAGGAAAAGAAATAGTAGATTATTGTGTATGGAGTGTGTTAAGGAAACACACCCAAGAGCTCAATCATATTTAAGCACACACACATATTGCACAAAGTTACACAGGACCGGACTAGTCCGATATCAACCGGACTAGTCCGATATCCTTTCTGCACCAGATCGGACAAGTCCGATATATGTCGCACTAGTCCGATATCTTTCTGACTTGAGTCAGACTAGTCCTCCCCAGGGCGGACTAGTCCTCAACACACTTCACAAGTCACACAAAACCGGACAAGTCCGTTGTTAACCGGACTAGTCCGATATTCATTCTGATCCACTTCAGACAAGTCCGATGTTTACACGGACTAGTTCGAAATACCCACTGATCTAAATCAGACAAGTCCTCCAAGTGCGGACTTGTCATCCAACACACTTAGGGTTTCATATGTCCGGACAAGTCTGATGGCTATCGGACTAGTCCGAAGATTTCCAGTAGTGAAATCGGACAAGTCCGTTTTCGACTGGACTAGTCTGATATTTTGGGACACTTAGGGTTTGCTACACACAGCACACCGGACTAGTCCGGTGACCACCACGGACTAGTATGATCTTTCTGAACCCTAACGGTAACTTTTAGAAACCCCATATAAATAGAGGTGCACGGCCCACTTTTACAATCTCTCGAACCCTAGCGCCGTCACACCTCCCAAGAGACTCAGAAACCACCTCTCTCCACGAAATTAAGTGCAAAATCAATCAATCCTTTGAGGATCACTTCTAGATCATTGGAGAGACACTTGGCACACATCATTGAGCTCTTGGTTTGAATCTCTAACACACTCCTGCGTTTCAATTGTAATTTCTGAGTGTGTTTTTGGTGGCATTGTGATTTGTAATCTAAGGGAGCTATCAACGTGTGAGAACGCCCCTTGAATTTGGTTATTCACCCCTTTGTGATTAGTGGAAGAGGGTTGGCCTTCATGGCGATCCGACGAGGGTAGGGTTGGAGAAGACCCGGTCCTTTTGTGGGCTCCTCAACGTGGATGTAGGTTGCCTTCGTGGTAGCCGAACCACGGGATAAATCGTGTGTCTTGTCCTTTTTGTGTTCATCACTCAAATTGATCTACTTACTCTAGGGTTTGATACTCATTGTTCAAGTTACATTAAATTGTTGAACACAAGCCTTAATTGTGATACAATACAATATATAATTGTTAAACTGTTGTTTGATTCTATATTTATGCTGCATACATTAAAGAATCAACCCAATCGATTAATCTTGATCAACTTAGTCCGTGAACACCGGACTAGTCCGATTTCTCTGGTATTGAACTTGTTGTTGAGTGTTGCAGGATCCGACAAAAATTCAAAAGGCCTATTCACCCCCCACTCTAGGCCTACATTCACTCACCCTTGCAATTCCCCCACCAACAGTTGCAGGTCAGGATTGGGAGTATAATGATGATAATGCGGAGTTCTAGGTCGTGTCTGCCGTCAGCTTTGCCTGTGGATTGATTGGAGTTGCGCTATCCCTTATGCTTATTTGCTTAGCTACTTAGTTGCTTAGTTAGTTATTTCCACTTCATTAGTTCAACTTATCATTAATATTCACTAGAGCTTGTATTTGAGGATATTATGGAATTTGTAATAAAAGTGCTTAATTAATATTGTTTTGTGGTAATTTTCTGTATATCCTTTTGTGAATGCACTCGTGTATGTGTGTTGAACATCCTGGGCGCACGTATGCATTACGCTTGGTTCATTTTAGGAACCGGGAGTCACAAACTGGTATCAGAGCCACAGGTTGACTGTAGTACGCAGCCTAGATAAAATGAATACTTTAGAGCACATAGGAGCACTCAGGAGTTGATGTGTTTTTGGTTGGTGTGCTGTTTGCTTTGTATTGCTGCTTGTGTGTTTAGTAGAGAATTTTGGGATGCTTTAGTGTCCACATAGGCTACACTTCAAGGATTCCGGTTTACCACAACGAAAAAATTCGTCGCAATAGGTTGTTTTTCGTCGCAATAGGTCGCTGTTGCAACGAAAAAGAGCGTGGCGATAGTTTTTACAAATCATCGTAATAATTCCCGCGGCGATAGGTTATTTGCGATGCCTTGGCATCCATGGTGAATAGTATGGTATTCCAACAATTTTACATCGGTGGCAAATAGGACGCTATTGCAACGTTTTCATGTATTGCGACGATTTAACGTATTGCAACGAATTGTATGGTATTGCAACGGGTTCACGATCGTGGCAAATAGTACGGTATTGCAACGATTTCATATTCGTGGTAAATAGTATATTGTTACAACGAATTAGCGTATTGCGATGATTTAACGTATTACAACAAATAGCATGGTATTGCAACGATTTCATATTCGTCGTAATTGTATGTGGTTGCAACAATTTCACAGGCGTGGCAATAGTACGGTATTGTAACGATTTCACATTTGTGGCAAATAGTATGTTATTGCAACGGTTTAGCGTATTGCGACGATTTAACATATTGCATTGAATAGCATTGTATTGCAACGATTTCGCATGTGTGGCAATAGTATGGTATTGTAACGATTTCACATTCGTGGCAAATAGTATGTTATTGCAACGGTTTACCGTATTGTGACGATTTAACGTATTGCAATTGCAACGATTTCGTGTTCGTTGTAATAGTATGTGTTTGCAACGATTTTCACATTCGTGGCAAATACTACAATATTGCAACGATTTACACAGCCGTGGCAAATAGTAACATATTGCAATGAGTTATGGTGTAGCAACGATTTACTATATTGCAACGAATATCACGGTATTGCAATGATTTCACATTTGTAGCAAATAGTATGGTACTGCAATGATGTCACAGCCGTGGCAAATAGTATGATACTGCGACGATTTAACGTCCGTGGCAAATAGTAGGTTAGTGCAACGAGTCAACAAACGTGGCGAATAGTACCATATTGCAACGATTTCAGATCTGTGGGAACTAGTCTGGTACTGCAACGATTTCGTATCCGTGACAAATAGTTGGGTATTGCAACGAGTCTACAAACGTGGCGAATAGTAGTGTATTGCAACGATTTCAGATCCGTTGGAACTAGTATGGTACCGCAACGATTTCGCATCCGTGGCGAATAGTTTGGTATTGCAACGATTTCTTATCTGTGGCAATAGTGTTTTAATGAAACATTTTTTGAGTCATTGCAAAATGTTTATACTGCAACGTTTTGTCATTCTATTGTCACGTTTTATCATCCATATTGGCAATAGCTTCCTATTGCAACAATTTATCATTCGTGACAAGAAATTCATAATGTCATTATAATTAGCAGCAGTAGAACCCAAATGCACCAGGTTTGAAAATTAGTGGAAACAGAATCACAAGTTTAACAATAAACATCCATCAATTGATATTACAACACGCATAACAACAATCAAGGATTACTTAAGCGAAGTGTTTGCATGCTAAGAGTTTTCCTAAGCTGACCGG
This sequence comes from Tuctoria greenei, assembly GCA_036927565.1. Classification (NCBI taxonomy): domain Eukaryota; kingdom Viridiplantae; phylum Streptophyta; class Magnoliopsida; order Poales; family Poaceae; genus Tuctoria; species Tuctoria greenei. The sequence goes on along the minus strand of JAYESD010000011.1, from coordinate 25,456,414 downwards.
TACTAATTGTTGGAGCAGGTGGCTTTTGGCGGTTCCTTTGTTGGACCTTCTGTGGAGTGGTCGCCATCATCATTTTGTGCATTTCAACTACTGAGGCGTGCATGTCCTGCATTTCCTTACCTGTCTGTTCACGATCAGCTGCTATCTGACCTTGTAAGTTCTGGACTTGAATGATTAACTCTTCATTCTTCTGGTTTATGCAGTCCTTCTGGGTGTTTAAGCTATCATTTCTTCCTTCCAACTCCTGCACTATTTCATTGAGGCCTGCATTTCTAACTTCTAAGTTTCGAACTTGGTCGTTGAGGTGTTCAGACATCTGGATACGCATACGTTCACGTTCGAGACCAGTTGGGTTAGCCATATAACAACGCCTCCGAACCTGTGATCCTGCACAACCGATTGAGGATCTATAACAACGCTGGAAGATGTGGTTTCTCTCCTCATTTGGAATTGGGCCTCCCTGCTCAGCTTCCATGTCGTCCACTTGGGCACGTGCCTGGATCTATATACGAAAAGAAAAGTCATAGGTATTTTGCAAATATTCATTTAATTGGGGATTGTTTGAAGTGTTACTCACATGTACAGCTTCTGCCAGCTTGTTTGTCCAATTACCGTTCAACAAATGGCTTGCCTCCCACAGTTGTATGTCATCGGGTTCTTCTCCGGTCTCTGGGTCTCGCTACATAAAATACAAGTAAACTTCAACATATCGGTATACATATTGTTTGCAGCGCAAAGTAAAAGCGTGATTTATTTTTCATACCTTCTCGTAACTAAGTTGGGCGTAGGATTTGGAGCCAAGCAAGTGACACGCCTTTTGTCTGTTTCGATTTTGAGAATTGGTCCTGCTTATTGACTGCAATAATTTTAAGAATTAATTCCACAAATGAAAGTAAATGAAATATTTTTTGTATGATGCGAAGCTATTAAAAAGTTAGCTGACCTTGAATCACTCAGACCCAAAATATTCTATTAGGTGCAACCACTCGGGCGCCGTTATGTCAGCAGGCTGGTTTCGTATATGTTCTTCATCGGTAGAATAACTCTTATAGGTGGCATGCAAAGTCGAGGGCCACCCCTTGTAGCGCTCACCAGCAATTTTCAAAATTTTTCTTGCGCTCTCCGGTGTGTCCTCCATGTCCCAGGAATCCTGTACATTGCATAACAAGTTGCTGTAAACGTACAGGATGGAGATTGCAAGAAAAAAAATACTTGTGTGGGGGTGTGACAACACTAACCAGAATGTCTCGTACTATATCTCTCTTGTTACTATGGCCAAACTTTGCCCACTTCCTTGCACCGCTGAGGGATGCATGTCTTTTTGTAAACATAACCACATCATCGACAAAGTGCCGCTGATTAATACCAACCGTAGCACCCAACCTAGCTGAGAACTGAATTGGTAGCTTCACATGCTCCGTTCTACTAACTTGGGATGCATAGCGTATTCTGGCAACATAAAGTCCTTTAGCCACACTTCTTCTTAGCTTCCTTCCTTCTGTTACATTGATTAAAATGGTAAACGATTAAAGCAAATTACCGCCTGAACAAGTTTAGTATCTTGTACAAATAGTGTGAAAAGAAGAAAAGTCTGATGTTCATACCATCTTCAGGACGAGTGCGGCAAATACGAGTGTGGGACGACCGCGTCGTGCCAGCACCATTTTGTTCTGTAGTACTCCCTCCTGGTTTATAATAATTGTCGTATCAGACCAACAAATGAATTAAAAACGAACTACTAGAGTAGTTAGGACTGTCCTAACGACAACTATTTTGATGGGGGGGGGGGTTACATTATTGACTTATTTGTTGCTATTCATACCCTAAAATGAGCCATCAGGTACACATGTCAGTGGCGGTACACACTCGTAGTACTGCAGAGGATTTTCAGTCCATGAGCGAAGTAGGCAAGACTGTGAGGGGGCATGCAGCTGGCAACGCTAGACTAGACAAAGATAGGGTTCGCCGGTTTGGTCTGACTGACATCAACCGGAGCGCGTATCGAAGAGAATTATTAGTTGCAGGGCAAGTAATGAACGCCAGCAGTAGCAGGTGGCGAATGCAAGACAGATAAGGCAGGCAGCTTGCGGGATTGAAATCCTCCACAGTACTGCACCTGCATTAGCTGCCACTGACATGTGGGCCCATGAGACATCGGGTCTACTTGTTAGTGGCGGCTAGTGCAGGTGCAGTACTGCATAGTGCCAGCTTGTGACACTCAACAAAGCGAGGGTTCGATCTCGCCGAAACTCTCGAGGAGGATTGGTGGCAGGCCGAGTAATGGACAGGGATTTGCAGGCGGTGGGTTAATCATGGCACGCGAAGGATGGGACGTGGCGATGAGCGAGGGAGACGCGTCGGGGAGGACACTGAAGTGACCAGCAGCAGGGCGTGGGCGCCGGTGCCGACCGGAGTGGCTGGTGGCGAGAGAGCACAGCGTGGAGGCATAAAAAAAATCACGCCATCACACAAGCTGATGAACTGTTAACTATAAAGACTAAGTACTAATAAGAAAGTAGAATCACAAGGCATGCTAAAACAATTAGTAGAGCCTAGGAAAGAATGCAAATGACCATGATACACCCATCATCAATACATCGAAAGGACATAACGTAGTCTATCAAAATTCTCCAAATTCAATGCCAAAGGAATAGAGTAAAAAACTAACACGCTCTGCCAAAACAAATGGCACGGTAGAGAGGCAGGTAGTAAAGTGATGTGATATGGGTAGTTGGAAGCTACTACCGAGGATAGAGTTGGAGTGGGACATTTTTTAAGCTCCAAAAGTAAAATTACGCTGGGGCGGAAGGAGTATTTCTGGTTTGTATATCTATACCTGTTGTTGCTTCATGCATCGTAGTAGTACCAGGGAGTGAAGAACCTCGGGGTTCCTGAACATCATATGCTGCAATATTCTCTGTGTACCATGCAAATGATTTAATGTTGTCTAAATTTGTTTAATTTTGATAGTAAACACATTTATAGTTATACCAGGTGCATGTTGGTCACCATGAATGCTTGTAGACGACATCACGGTTTGATGTCTTGTTCGTAATGTAAAGAGCATTGTAAGTAGTCATTCCAAAGAACAGTGATAACGTCAGATTACATGACCGACATAGATTTTGGATCGGACGGTGTGCTTTCTATAAACTGCAGTGTTTTTTACTAACGGAGGAATTAGAAAAGAAAGAATAGAAAAAACGTACGGTCCGAGAAAGCCACAAGAAAGAAAAAAGTGAATACCATGGGAACTAAAAATCTTAGGAATACAAAATTGTAAAACAGGAATGAGAGTACAACATTTGGAGGGGTTGATCAGATAACCCGTGCGTCATTTACTTCTAAATCCAGAAATTACATACTACTACCTCGGGTTTTTAGTATTTGTCGTTCCCAGCCAGGAATTAACCTAGAAATACACTACTGTAATAAGCTGTTGGAGGAACATTTATTTAGGGACAAATGTAGTATATATATATATATATATATATATATATATATATATATATATATATATAACTAAATTCGTGAAATAGAAGACCACATTTCTTCTTTGTTAATTTATTTAATCTTCGTATATCAGGATGGATCGTGTATAACTTAACTAGGCCAAAACTGCATGGATCGTGTAGAACCAAGCCAATATAGCTCTATAAAAAGACGACATGGATCGTGTAGTTTACCTAGCACAAAACTGGAGTCCAGGATGCGATGTCGCAGGGAGGTGTCGATGACGAAGAGGTTCGGTAGAGCCCGTCAAACTTGGTCGCCCGACATTGTACCCAGGAGTCAACACTACCAAGATCTTCGATGCGTCACTGCGAGATCCATGGGGGAAAAATTGTAAAAAAACGTGGGAAATGAAAACACAGGAATTTCTTAGGAATACAAGTATGGAACACAAGACAGAGAGACAACACATTTGGAGTTATGCGAGATCACCAAAAGGGCGGGTCAGCTATGTGTTGGGAACGGAGGCCAGTGTTTCCATTTATACTCATCGTGGCTGAAATAGGGTTACAATAATAGGAAGGACTGAAATTGGAGGCGCAAGTAGTGAAAATTGAATTGTCAAAATCTCAAATGTGGCGTGCCAAGTAAAACGATAAAATTTTCGCGGGGGTGGAGAATTTGATGCAAGTCGTGCCCTTGTGCACGCATCCAATCGTGATTAATTACATCTCATGTCGTGTCGATTCCTGCACATGGTGCATGCAGCTAGAGGGGTAGACTTCGTCTTAGGACAACTTGCTCGCTTCTTAATTCATCTTTGTTGCCATGCATGGAGATCAAAATCTAAAAGCAGTCATCTACTAGCTAGTGGGACATTCCAAAAGAATACGAAAAAAATATGAATCGCCAAATGTATATGTGCTAATGCAAACGATATGCAAATACAATCAAGTCCACAAAAGGACGATGGTAAAAAATCAAAATTTTGTAACATTAATCACAATGAAATGATAACATGTAGTATATACTACTACATACTAAAAATACATTTTCCCATGCGCCGACTACAAATGAAAAAAATTGAGTGAAAGAACACAAAAGAGGAGAAATGCAGCCTCAACCACGATCTCAATGGAGTTTCAACCAAGAGTCGTCGATTGTCGCAACACAACAAATTCTTGGCTAGACATTGAACAACAGTTATCTCGCCCCTTTTTCAGAAAGAAGTTGTTTTTCGATATTGCATAGGACGCATTGTTCATGAACAGAAAAGACATTTATCATTAAAATAGAAACAACACATATATTACAAACGAAAACTACGAAAGCACATAGAAAAAAAAGAAAAAGAAAAACTACAAATACTACTCTACTCGGAGTCGGAGGAGATCTCCTCCACCTCCTTCTCCGGTGCCGCCGCCTTCTCCTCCGCCGCTGCTGCCGCCGCCGCCTCCTCCGCCACTGCCGCCGCTGCCTCCTCTGCTGCCGCCGCTGCTGCCGCCTCCTCCAGCAATTGAGTCTGAAGCTTCTGGGCAACGGTCCGCAGAAGATGCTAGCGGCCCTCCACCCAAGCCATCTCCCCGATCGTCTCGTAGAGGACGTTGAGACGACCGACCACAAACCCTAACCCGAAGTAGTATTGGCCGGTGGTGTCCATGCTGGTGCATACGGGAAGTTTCCCAAGACCCAGACGGTCACACGAGCGAGATGTATCAAAAAATACATCCCACGCCAATATGTCGAGCTTTTTTGCTCCCCAGGCGGTGGCGGAAAGGTGCTCGGTGGCCTCCTTCAGGCGCCGATCGAGTTCATTGAAGCGGTGTTTGATGAGGCGGACAGTCTCCTGAACCCAAACGGGATGAGGAGGTGCGGGCGCCGCGGGCGGATAAGGGGACAGAGGAGGTGCAGGCACCGCCTCCAGTTCCACCGACATTGGCTGCGACGGAAACGAAGAAGAAGGAGGTTCGGAGGACGCTGACGGCCTAGAGTGCTTCGGTGCGGGGCTACCCATTTGTGCGGTGACGGAGGTGCGGAGAAAGAGCGAGAGGTGGTCGGCGATGGTGTGGTGGTGAAGGAAGAGAAGTTTGGAGGCTACGATCGATGGAGATGGAGTGGTGCAGCGGAGACGCAAGAGGACGGGTGTGCCTTTATAGCGGGTCCTCGTGATGATCGGACGCTTCGAAAACTGCGCTTTTGAATTAATCCAAACCGCGGTTGGCTTACTCTAAGTTGTTGCTTCAGAGGCAGTTTTTTAATTTGACATGCAAAGGGTTCAGGGTATGTAGTGGCCCACCTGGCATACTTTGTAGGTCCGTCCGGTGGTGTTTCAGTTTTTCAGTTCCATTTTTTAATTTTGACACGCAAACGGCCCACTGGCCCAAGGTATATGCAATGTTCCAGTTTTTTTTCAGTTTGTCACGCAAAAGACCTCGATCATGTTTCATGACGTTATGTGTTTTCTCTTATTTTTTGAAAGATTGTCATATATATATATATATATATATATATATATATATATATATATATAGTTGAAAGATCGTCAGAAAACACAAGAAAAAAGTACAAGACGATGAACACACCACACATTCATGCATTCATTAACACACACACATGCACACACACAACACTACAAGAAATGCGATCATTTGCGACGGCTGAGTTTATTTGCCCCTGCGCCCCCGCCGCCGGTTCGCCCCCAGCTCCGTCGCCGCCGGCCCGCCCCTGCGGCGCCCGGCCCCGACCCCGGCCCCGTCCCACTGCACCCCCGCCACCCCCGGCCCCTGGCAGACTCTATCGGCGATGATGGATTTAGGTCTGGGTAAGGGAACGCAGACTCGAGAACGGATAAAGGGGAAGGCTCATCGCACATAGCGGTCGTTTAGCTTCCGTCCCCTCGATCCATTAGCGATGATCCTTCTCTTCGATCCGTTCTCGAGTTCGCGGCGTCCACGACGCTGCTTCGACACTGCTTCTGGTCTGATGATGCTAATGCTCCACAATATACTTTTAAATCTGCGCGTTGGTATTCTCCCCCTCATATTTGTTGATGCGTTAATACCTGATATTTTACGTCATTTTCCATAGAAGGCAAAAAGTAATGAACATCATTGATCAGCACTGCGCCGAGGAGAACGCGAAAATTGCAATGGGCCGCGTCAAATCGGAATATGATTTTATTTACGTTCCATTTGACTTCAAGTACCACACCTATGCTTTGAAATATATGATTATACTAATCAAGCTCCGGTCTTTTACAGATTGATACTTAACCTCGTTTGTTGCATTTGCCAAGGTCTGAGGCCAACAAGGGCTACTGCTTTGTCAACGTCACATCGCCAGATGCGGCGTTTCGCCTGTGGAAGCACCTGCATGGCTTCCGTTGGAAGGTGAACGACTCGCGGAAGATGTGCGAGGTCGACTACGCCAACATCTAGGTACGTCGCTATTTGCTGCCACCGTTTTCCATTGTGCCGCCACTGAATGGTGTTCACCTGCCGCTACTCGTCATCCTTTCGCAAGGTCGAGATGCGTTGGTGGCCCATTTCTCCAAGTCATGCTGTGCGGAAGGGCCGCAGAGAATTCGATTTCCGCACCAAGGGGTTAAGAGATAAAACCATCTAATTCGTAGGCCAGTAATGGTGTTTGGGAACACGGTATTTTTCGAGTTTTAGAGCAATTAGCAATACCGTGGTATTTGAGATTACTATGGTATTTTTTACAGAATGGTGTTTGTTAACCAAACAGTCATATGTATTGCAAAATCGTGGTATTACAAAACTGTGTTATTGAAATACTTTTGTATTGCCATGTCATTTTAAAAACCATGGTTTCCAAAACTTTAGTATTGAAAAACTGTGTTCCCAAACACAGCCTAAAGCTTTACCATGAACCACTGCGGATAGTCTTAAAGGTAGGCCCGACTCTAGTCCTAGGCGGGCGGAAATAAATTTTCTGCGGCCCTGCCGCACAACGTCGCGCGTGCGCCCCCACCCCGCACGCCGTCCCATGGAAATCGCGCTGAGATCTTTCTCTTCGCACTGGTGGGTTTGTTGTCTGTACACTGAAGGATGGAAATCCCGCATGTCCCGCTCCCACGATTATGCGATTTTGATCGGACGACGTGTGAGGCGGGGGCGCACGTGCGATGCTGTGCGGCAGGGTTGCAGAAAATTTGTGGGCTACTGCCTAGGACCAGACCGGTGGGTGGGGGTGGTGGGGCGGGCACGATGACAGCTGGTAAAGAGAAAAGAAATAAAATTAATTAAGTGTGTAGCTTTTTATTTTCGTAATTTTTTGAAATATAATTCTACTACGTACGTCCTACTAATGTTAGTTCAATGCTTTGTCCAAAACGTCAAATAAAATAATAAGGAGGGAGTATTTATTAGATACAGTATAATTTTACTAACGTGTTAATTTTCCATATGCGATTTTTTTCGATAAAAGGGGGAATTTTTCGTTAGTGCATGTACTGTAGGACACATTGTTCATGAACATAAAATAAAAGACATTTTTCATTAACATAAAAACAACACATATATTACAAACAAGAAAAAACACATAGAAAACAAAAGAAAAAAATACTACTCATCCTACTCTACTCGGAGGAGGACTTGTCCACCTCTGCCGCCGCCTCCGCCTTCGCCGACGGCGCATCCATGCCTTCACGAGTTCCTCCAACACGAGATCGAACTTCTTCCGGCTGACGGCCTTCACGAGTTGCTCGCGAAACCCCACCCCAGCCTCTTCACCGATCGTCTCGTAGAGGCAGATGAGACGAGCGGCAACAAAGCCTAACCCGAAGATGTAGTAGCCGGCGGAGTCCATGCTGGCGTGGTGGGGAAGGACACCAAGTCCCAATCGACGACAATAGTGAGATGTATTGTGAAATACATCCTGCGCCATTTTGTCGAGCGCTTTTGCTTGCACGTCGGCGGTGAACCGGCTGCCGGTGACCTCCTCAAGCTTGCCGTTGAGTTTGTCGATGCTTTCCTTGATGAGGCGGACAGTCTCATCATAGTCGGACGGAAGAGGTGCGAGCGTCGCGGGCGGAGACGGGAGTGGAGGAGGTGCGGGCGCTGCCTCCAGTTCCACTGGCCTTGACAGTGATGGAAACGGAGAAGGAGGTTTGGAGGACGTCGATGACCTAGAACGCTTCAGTGCGGGGCTTCCCATTTGTGCGGTGACGGAGGTGCAAACAAAGAGAGAGAGGTGGTCGACGGTGGTGCGGCGGAGAAACAAGAGGAGAAGTTTGGAGGCTAAAATCGATCGAGAGGTGCGGCGGAGAAGAAGAGGACGGTGTGCCTTTATAGCAGGTCGTCGTCTAAGCGCGTGAGTGGAGATGATCGGATGCTTCAAAAATTGTGCTTTTGAATCTACGGTCAGAGTTACTCCAAACCGCGGTTCGCCTCCTCTTGGTTATCGCAACGGTTCAACACATCCCATCGGCCAGTTTTTTAATTTGACACACAAAGGTGCGGATATTGATGTGAACGCGCGTGGCAATCAACCAAGAGTCCATATCTTTTTTTAAGGAACCGACCGTTGCTGACTGAGAGTCCATATCAAACTGATAATTGTCGTGATCATGGATGATGGTGGACATGAATGTAATGCATGTGAAAGAGACTCGCGATCAAGCATGTTTGGTCACGTGTTGAGGATTTTTGTGCCCCCTTGTTGAGGAACATGTTAATTGGATGACGTTGAGGATCGGATGTGGCGTACGTGTTTTCACAAGTGTGTTCATTTGTTCCTAAAATCAGAACACGTAGCGGCTAGCGCCTACGCCTGTTGTTTCTTCAAAAGACGAGTACAACGATACATAATGGCAGCATGCGATCGATTAATTTGGTGAACCACATACGTACGTAGTGAGAGCTATGTGCTTATTAGACAATGGTAGTCCACATTCTATCCTCGTACCATCGAGGGAACATCCTTGTGTCAAATTTGTTATCTCTATTGATCAGAGGATAATATTCTTCATTAGTGTGGTAGTTAAACTGCCATATACTGTAGGTTGAGAGCATACACACATGCATGGTAGAGAATATGATAAATATAGAAATATATATACATGGTAGGAAATATTATTCTATTTTTGGAATACATGTTTGGGACGTAGCATATGTATGTCTAACATACATGTGAAAGACCTCGATCATGTTTGCTGATGTTACGTGTTCTCTTTTTTGTTGAGAGACCGTCATGTTTGAGGCCCATTGATCATGTTTGGGGCGTAGCATGCATGGACAACTAACATGCATGTGAAAGACATCGATGCATGTGAAATAACATGCATGTTTTTAAATGCAAGATATAGTGTTTCATGTTTCCTCAAGAAAAATAATTTTATGAGAGATTGGGAACACAAGCACAAAAGCTAGAACTTGAGCAATGCACCTACGAATTCTATATGCCGGGATGATCAACGGCAGCCAATCTGCAAACTCGGTGGTAAGATCAGTAGTCGCCGGAGAGCAGCTTGCGGCCGACCTCAAAGGAGACGAAGGCGTCGATGCACGCATAGCTGATCTGCTCGCCGGAGAGATTGTACGCGTCCCAGTTGCTCGTCCTCACCCCGTAAGGCTTCTCCATGTCGGCGCCCATCACGGCGCTCACGATGTCCTTCAGCCCCGCGCGGTGGAGGCTCGGGTGATCCATCTCCTCCGCCGCGAGCTCGGCCAGGTCCATCATTTTGGCCACCTTCAGCTGCCAGTCCTTCCAAAGTCTGTCGGTGTCACCCTCCACGCCGACGCCGACGAAGCGGTAGTCGGAATCACCGAGGAAATCTTCCAGCTTGTCAGGGAAGTAGTCAGCGTGGATGACCTGGAAGATGAGGCAGCGGCGGCCAACGCAGAGCTGCAGAACGGCGACGAGGTTCTGGTCAGCGGAGTAGATGGGGCGCCACTCAATGTCGAGCCCGACGACGAGCTTGTGAAGGCGCCGATGGACGGAGAGGACCTTGTCGAGCCATTCCTCCACGGCCTTGCCGGAGGACGTCATGGTGGTGGTGATCACGTCATCCTTGAACGTCACGTTGTACACCTGAGTCCCCGTCATTGGGTCTCTCTCCTTGTCGTCCCTACGGTTGCCATCTACGGCGGCGCGGCACAACTCTCCCTCTTGTGCAAAACCTTCATCTACACCTTTAGTTTGGATTTTTATTGGAAACGGGCCTGGATATATAACTGATGCAGTTACGATATGAGCGGAGGAGTTTCCGAATTTGACGGGCCCGAGCCCGGAGTAAAGAGAGTAATGAAAATTTTTGAATCTTATATACTCTTTCTAATTTTTAATTCTTATCGTTATGACCACAAGTTGCATTGTCTCAACCTAACACCACGTACAACAACAACAACATTTCTCAGGAGCCCACCCACTGGATATGCCGAGTGGGCCACTGGATACCCTGGGTCCAGTCACCAAAGAGTAGCTAGTGTGAATACATGCTGGAGAGATCAGCGAAATCGGGAACTCGCCAATGAAGATGGATGTCAGCAGTGTCACGGTTCATGTATCGAAACGCACGCCATCCTTTTTCTTCTTCTCCTTTTTCTCATAAGTTCGTATTATTTTCCACCAATCTTCTAGGAGCATCTCCAACCCGTTTGCTATTTTTAGTTTGCTATTCTTTCAAATAGCAAATATGGTATCCACATTTAGCATCTCATTCCATGAGCATCTCCAACCCTTTTGCTATATGATGTGCTATATTAAAAAATTTCATATTTTATTAATATGTAATAATTATTTTAAAATTCAAATGACATTGTTGCAATGGCTATATTGTGATGTTTGTATTTCTAATGGCTATTTTTTAATGGTTATATTTCTAACGACTATTTTTCAACAGTTGTATTTCCAACGGTTAATTTTCAACAACTATTTTGCAACAGAAACGACAATAATGTAGCAGAGGATAGCATTTGCTACTAGTAGCACACCGAGAGCTCCATATAGCAAATGGCTAAAAGTAGCAATCCTAATAGCAAACCAGTTGGAGATGATGTGCTATCCTATTATTTAGCAAATCTAGAGCAAAAATCATCTCCAACCGGTTTGCTATTAGGATTGCTACTTTTAGCCATTTGCTATATGGAGCTCTCGGTGTGCTACTAGTAGCAAATGCTATCCAGTTTGCTATTCCCGATTTTCGGTACATTATCGTTGTTCCGTTGCAAAATAGTCGTTGAAAATTAGCCGTTGGAAATACATCCACTGAAAAATAGTCGTTAGAAATATAACTATTGAAAAATAGCCGTTATAAATACAACCGTTACAATATAGTCATTACAACAATGTTATTTGAATTTTAAAATAATTATTATATACTAATAAAATATGAAATTTTTTTAATATAGCACATCATATAGAAACGGGTTGGAGATGCTCATGGAATGAGATGCTAAATGTGGATAGCATATGACTGTCATTTGAAAGAATAGCAAACCAAAAATAACAAAGGGGTTGGAGATGCTCTAATCCTCCTTTATTTGAAGTTGTACGGTTGGATCAGTATATGTGGCCGGCGTACACTTTATGACACACTAGTGAAAGTAAAACACCTGATACATTTTATGACACACTTGTGAAAGTAAAATACCCCATACATTTTATTATTATGGAAGTCTATAACTAAGACTCAATCCAAATCGGGCAAAAATTTCGATGACCCTGACTTCTAGTTTGTTTTTGCAAGCCATCCGAATCAAGTATTTTTTGTCTTCACCCTTTTACAATGACGCCCACGAGCATCTAATCTAGGCTAAAGTTGATACGTACTCCAGAAACTGTTGTTGCGTTTTTTGTGATTTACTGCATGCTTTGCTGTTTGATTGCTCATTATGTTGGATCAGTGTTGGGTTTGAACAGAGAGTGGGCTTGTTCCTGCTGGTCCTGTCAGATAAACTAGTAGGTGATAGTCAATTTTTGGATCTCCAGCTCAGTAGAGTTGGAAGTGGAAATATATTCCTTTCTAAAAGATAAAAGAGATAAATAGTCCACTAGTTTATCGTTAGAATAGCAACATTAGAACTATTTTTGCGCACCAATGAACAGAAATATAAAGTTTGTTACCTTAAGACAATACATTACAAACAGGAAAAAAGAAAAACACAAACTACAAACAAGAAAAGATAAACAACACAACTAAGAACAAGAAAAAACTACTTCTCCTCCACCTCGCTCCACCTACTTCTCCTTCTGCTCCTTGGGCTCCTGGCTGGGCAGGGGCACCTCCCGCGGCAGAGACGGGAAGCCCAGTTTCCTGAACATCGCCGCCACTAGGTTGTCGCGGCCGGCGACGCCGAGCTCGTCCGCCAGCGTCTCCCAGAGGACGTCGAGGCGACCGGCCAAGTGCGTCATGCCGAAGACGTAGTGGCCCGTGGTCCCCATGGCAGCATACTCTGGAAGGGGACCAAGCCCAAGGCGACGCATGGAGCGCGATGTATTGTTAAATACATCGCGTGCCATCTTCCAGAGAGCCCACTCCTTGTTCGGGGGGGGGGGGGGGGGGGGGGGAGTCCGGTCGGGGACGCTTGCCCTTGGCGTCCTTCGGCGGGCTTGGCGGTGGCGTTGTCTTGTCAGCCATGATGTTCTTGTCGCGGTTTTGGGAAGAGAGGAAGAGTGGCTGTGCGGAGAAGATAATGGCGTGCCCGGGTGATCTTATAGGGTAGTAGCAGCCTCGCTGGGGTGCTCATCCTCTGCAGTACTGCAGGTGCAGTAGAGGTGGCTGACATGTGGGTCCCACACCATGTAGGGCCCTCATGTCAGCCATCTCCATTGCACCTGCAGTACTGCAGGGGATTTGAACTCGCCTGGATATTTGTCTCTCGACGCGCGCAGTAGTGGTGATGGGACGTGGAGCGGTTCCAATTGAATTCAAAGATGCGCATGCGCTGCGCGCGTTTAAGGTGCCTTGGTGACTGGCGCGCACGTAAGCTCGGTGCGCCCGGTCGCATCAGCCGCCTGTACAAATGGCTACGGCTTGAACGAAGGACCAAATCTTATACGGCAAACAACAACGTATAATACTTCCTCCACCCCAACTCAACTCTATTTCTGTTTTGGTCGAACTAATTACCTTTGACCAATGATTTATATGGAATTTATTAACTTCAATAACATGTAGTACTAAATTGTATATTATAGAAATATTTTCATGGTGAATCTAAAAGTACAATTCTTGTATTGTTAAAACAATTGCGTAAATCTCAAATATAGATTTGACGAAACCTAAGACTTCCCTTTGAAAAAGTTTTATACTTTACATTAGTTTTATATATGTAATATGCACATAGGATATATCACTAAATAGTTTTGCAAAAAAAACATGGAGGAGAAATATGTATATCCCATATGCTACTACTACGTAAATTAGGGGTGGGCAAATAAACCGAGACCGAAAAACCAAAACCGATAAAACCGAGACCAGAACCGAAAAGACTGAAATATCGGGTATCAGGTACTTTTCGGGTAGCAAATATAAATAACCGAAAAATAAATGTCAGGTTCAGGTACCTCTCTCGGGTAACTGAAATAACTGAATAGTCGGTCCATCAAATAATAAGTTAAATTATGCATGCTAAACTGTGAACAATTCAAATTTAGATATTTGATTTTCATGTTGTGATGTGTGCAGTTGTTGGATTTGAACGTTTATTTTTTATTTGTCAATTTATAATAAATTACCTCATGGGATTAAATTTATCAATCATATTAAATTTGTGCAAACATGACATGGATATAATGTATAATTCGGATATATCGGGTAGGACCGAAGACCGAACAAGAATTTTGGTACCCAAAATGTTCGGGTACCTAATATTATTACAACAATTTGGGTAGTGATTTCAAAAAACCAAATTTTGAAAAAGACCGAAATACCCAAACCAAAATATCAGGTAGACCGAATGCACACCCCTTAACGTAAATCCATCTGAAATAATTAGCTAGTTTGAGGATGAATGAAGTTGAGCTTGCGAGCTTGATGAGCACCGTCATTGTTTTGAGCAGCGATTAATTTATGGCATCATCAAATCTGGAGTAATTTTCTAGATCATTTGGGGCCGAAAAATTAGTTAACACGCTATATATGAGGAGAAAGATTAGGATATGCTACCTATTGCTTGTGTTGAATAACCCTGCGCCGTGGACAATATATATCCGACACTTCATTCTGGTCGCCAGGATCATTCTGTCCTACGGATGAAAACGGTACGGTAAATTCCTGAACCGTCCGACGCCATTTTCAAAAATTTCTGATGCGATTACCATTTTTGACAATTTTCGAAATTTTCGATCCGATTACCGTTTTTCTCGGACATTGAAATTTGGTAAACGTAATGGAAACGATTTAGACTGATTTCCGGCCGAATTGTCAGAGTACCGTATTTTAGTGGAAAATTTCCGAACAATAACCGAATACTTTCCAAATAGTAGGTTGGGTCTAATGGGCTGACATGTACTCTCTCTGTCCCTTGGAATAGAGGATTTTTAAAGGAAACTTCAAAGAAATTCATTCCTACATTGTGTTGATGTCACAGGTGTTTGGAACACATGAATCATATTTCCTTTCCTGTAGAAAGACTTCCTTTCCTATGTAAAATGGAGGAATGAAATAATCCAGTCCAAGTTCTTTATGGTCTGCTGGTTGGCTATGGAGGGAATATATAAGGTGCTAAAAGTCAAATTAACTAACCTAATGATTTGCATGGAATAATTATTTCATTTTTTGAAACAAGGGAATAATTATTTCTGAGCTACTGCAATGCAATAGATGTTTTGATGTTAGAAATATAGGAATGAAGTTGTTTATGAAGCAAACTGGTAGTTCATTTTGGCAAGAAGTTATGACTTTGATTTATGTATTACAAATCATGATAGTTAAGATTCTAAAGAATTCTGTTTATAGTTGTTCTAACATTTTTCCTATGTTTTCATTCCTGCATTCCAAACATCTTGAATTCTCCATTCCTCTGATTTTGATTCCCGTGGTTTTCTTACTTTCTTCATTCCTGCATTTTGTCTATTCTTATGTTTTTTTCCAATTCCCGTGATTTGGATTCCTATGTTCCAAACGGGGCCGTAGTAAATATCGCTTTGTAGTTTATTTTTGAACTACAAAGCGACAAGTATTTAGAGACGGAGGGAGTAATAAGCTCATTTCTTTAAATTTTTTATTTAGACACCAGTTTGAATAAGGAGTTGTCAAAGGTAATAAGCTCAATTCCGACCGTTTTCATCCCTATTCTACCCCAAGTCATCTAGGGCAGCAGACGGAGGACCTTGATGATCAGGATAAGGACCAAGCAAGAAATCATTGGTCAAAGGTAAGTTTGACCAAAGCTAAAAATAGAGTTGAGTTGGGGCGGAGGGAGGAGTACTTTTTAAAGACCACTTTGCAGGCCCCGCTGCGGGCGATCTCCAGCCTGCTGACAAGTCCAGCGGCTAAAGTAGCGTACATCTGCACTTTAGAAGTTGTAACCTCAGTTTGCATCAAAGGAATCTCACGGGACAGTTTAAAGGAATGTAATCCTTTGGAAGGGAAAGACATTCATACGAGTTTCGTAAGTAGCATTCCAAACGGTGCACTTTAGAAGCCATAACCATCACTGCGCGCGTCTCATCGTCTTCTCCGCGCGTACTAATAAAGACACACCATCCTCTTCTCCGCAACACACACAGGCCATCCTCTTCTCCGCGTACTCTTCCTCTTCGTCTCCGTCGTGCGCGTCCTCATTGGTTCCCTTCAAAGCCCATGGAGTTTCCCTTGCCGCACGATATTGCGGCCCTGATCACGGGGTGGGTCGCCGCAACCTCCCCGCAGCCCATGGATGACCTCTCCGGTCTGCGCACCACTTGCAAGGCCATGCATGCGGCGTGTCGGGGTCGCGTCATGGGCAGGCGCGTGGCACTGGAGCGGGAGAGCATCTGGAGCTACGACCGCCTCGTAGAGCGCCTGGCAATAGTCGGCAACCCTCATGTGTGCTACGTCACCGGGTTCGACCTCGTCTTCCTGCACGGTCGCGCGCAGCCGAGCACCCAGTTCCTAGCCCGGGCAGCCACTAACGGCCAAATGGTGGCGGCCTACGTCCTTGCCATGCTCCGCTATGACACTGACCGCAGGGCCTGCAATGCCTTCGAGTATATACGGCAGGTCGAAGGTGAGGCCCACGTCGGCTACAATGCGGTCGGGTCCGTCGCCATGAAGTGGACCAACAAGGAGTGCTGCCGGTGTCAGCATGAAGCCATGAATAGTATCAATCGTGCCGCCTGGAGGTTCCTGGGCAGGCCTCGTCCAGAAGCGCCGCCGGTGGCGGTGCCCAACATTGATGATGACGCTTGGGACTGCTCAATAGGGGGGAACCAGGGAGCTGCCCGCTGCAGCAGGCCTACGTGGGAGAAGTGGAGAGTCTTCTATACAGAGAACTGTAGGATTAAGCACGAGCATGACCTGTTCTTTCGTCTGGCGTTGTACTATATGGGTTATATTCCCTCCATTCCCGTTTGGATGCACCCCTAGTTCTCCCAATGCCAATTAAAAGAGAACAAAGGGAGTATATAAAATAGACTTGTAGTATATGTGTTTCCCTATGCCCGCTCGTCTCTGATGAATGTTGCACTTGTTGTGTTTCCCCTATGCACGCTCGTCTTATGCTTAGCCCCGTTTGCATCAAAGGAAACTCACGGGACAGTTTAAAGAAATGGATTCTTCTAGAGATGAATACATTCAATCATACAGTAGTTTGTAACAAAGGAAATCAGTGTTCCCTTCTCTCTATTGATTGTCTCCACTTTTCATTCCAGTCGTCGCTAATCAACAGAACTAGCTGTTACATAATCCCCAATAAACACAAAATAAACTAATCGGCACATCTAGTCCGCAACACTTCCCTTGAAGCAGTGGTAATAACTTCTGGCCGCGTATAGGAGTAGTGGTAATGATTACACCACGTATAGGGGCATAGGGCCAGTGGTACGTTGGAGTTCTACCTATCTTTTTCTAACATTTTTCTCATCCTTTCTTTTCTTTTCTCTCTGTTGATTGTCTCCACTTTTCTTTCTAGTCGTCGCTACTCGAACTTTTCGAGCTTGAGCTCATCAAGCTGGCAATACACAACTTCATCATCAAACTTTCAATCAAAACTAAGTTTGGTCCTTGAACTTTCAAATGGGTCAATTATTTAGTCTATCAAATTCAAAAAACCGTTTCACATTCATCCTTACTCTGAGTTGGACATCCACACATTGGCATGCCACATAAGATAGTTAATGTGTTTTTAATCCTGTTAATTTGTTATAGAAGTTTGTTTTATTTAAATGTTTGAAGTATGCATCATTATATGCATGTAAACTCTTTCTCATGTTGAAGCAAGCAGTCAAGAGTTTAAGAAACGATTTGAATGGACCCCTTAGTTGGATAGCTGGGAAGTACAACCGTCAGATCAAAACAAATGGTGGATGCAGCCTTTACTGCACGCATGCACCAAAATGTCGCTACGTCAGGTGATCCAGGTCTAGGCAGGTATGCTCCGATTCCTGTCCTCCAACTCCATCTAGGCTTCCGATGACGCAGGCGATTCACCACTAGACTGTAGAAAGGATAAGCACGCACACATGTAACAGTCATTGTTGACTGCGTTGGTCTAACGTAATTGTTTGACTGCATAGGCCTACGTTTAGTCATTAACGCTAGCTTTTGAATCTGTGTAGTGCGAAAAGGTTTTGTTTTGGTTTCACACTACACTAGCTAGCCTATATAAAGTGTATATGTGTTCCCTGATGAATACACAACAACCATTCTCCATACAGAATGAAACTTGCATGCCGCTTTCTTCTGTCGGAGGTTCGAAGGAAACTACACAGCTGATCGGGTACACGTACGGTACGGGTGTGCCGGTGTACCTTAACCCCCCGTACGTCGTCCGTCCCCGGTGGTTGTTGGGAAGATCCTTATTACAGGTATGCTCTGATTCCAATCCTCTTACTCCATCTCTAGGTTTCTGATGACGCAGGCGGTTCACCACCAGAAAAACCAAAAAAGGTTGAGCGGCATGCAAGTTTTTTGATGAAAAACTGACTGCGGCCCGCTGACTGCGGCCTGCTGACGCATCCATCTCTAGTTTTTTTATGACACTCCCGCTGACGTGTCATCATCTTATTTGTTGTGAAGGTATGGTAGTTAAACTAAGCATTAATAATGGGACCAATAACATTTTGACACATCAGCGGGATGACACATGGGAGGACAGAACGGGAGGGACACGACTTGTATACTCCCATTCAGTGCTTCCATGCGTGCTCCTACTTAAGTGTCATGATTTTATTGGCCCTTTCATTTACCTGACATAATGCCTGATTTAACTTCAACCAATTAAATGATGACACATAAGAGGGGGTACGCATGGAAGCACAAACGGGAGCACCGAAGTTGCATCCGAACGGGAGGCCCCCGCAACCAGTTTGTCATCAAGAAATTTGCATGCCGCTCATCACCGAGGCTTTGCTGGTTTGTCAGGTGGTGAACCGCATGCATCATCGGAAACCTAGATCTAGTCGGAGGACAGGAATCAGAACATACCTGCAGGGGTCTTCCAACCACCACCCGTATGCACGACGGGGGTTAAGGTACACACCCGCACACCCGGACTGTACATATGTGCCGGTGAAGATGGAACTCAACTGTCTCACGGTTATGGATAGAAAAAAGGAAGAAGAAAAAGGATGGCGCGTGTTTTGATCTATGAATCGTGAGAATTCTAACTTCCATTTTAATTGGTCAGTTCCCGATTCCTCTGAGTCATTGTTGTTGCACGTGGTGTTTGGTTGAGACAATGCAACTTGTGGTCATAACGATAAGAATTAAAAAGAGGAGTATATCAGATTCAAAAATCTTCATTACGCCAGGTCGTATGATGGCCGGACACTCTCCAATCCACTTAGATTGAAGTGGAACCACTCCTACCCAAACGAGGAAAAAAATTTATGGATACGGTATGCATATCCAAGGCTATGCATACCATTCCACTTTTGTGACATATGTCCACACGAATGGACGGATGAAGCAGTTGCATGACTGTGACATGTGTGCACATGAACGAACGAGGTCGTATGGTGGTCGGACATGACAGGGATAACACCAAGGAATCGTATCCTTTTAAAGAATAATTTTTCCCTGCATACGATGGGCCCTTCGTGTGTCAAATTAAATTTTTTTCCTTTTATCGAAAAACATCTCCTTTAACGACACTAAATTTCGGTCCATGGGCTCACGAGTACATGGGGACAAACACCAAGCGTTCCAGCGCAGTTTCAGCCCAGGAATACAAAGTGACTCAGCACAGTTTCAGCCCACGAATAACAAGCAGCCAAACATAGTGTTGGGCCTACTCTGATAGCTTCACGTACGCTTTGTCCTGGCTGCCTCCCTGCCAGAACCTTCGATCCACAACGGCCCCCTCTCCCGATTGCACGAAATGCGCCTAGAGGTGCATCCGTTGGCTGCCACAATATTGGAGGAGCATCCGCCGACAGCCACACTCTTGGAGGAGTATCCGCCGGCCGCCACGCTCTTGGAAGAGCATCCGCTGTCCACCAGCGTTGAGGAGCATCCGCCGGCCGCCGCACGTGGAGGAGCAACAGCGCTAGGTACAATTGCTCACATAATGTTATTATAGTTCAATCCTCTTACGGATACGTTGATTGAATTGTAGGAAGCGATGTCAGAAGATAAGACATGGATGGGAAAAGACAGGCGTACGAAGGAGTGGTAGGATGGAATGAAGTCATTTTTAAATTTAGCATTCTAGGGCACTCGTGAAGAAGAAACTAAGCCTTGTCCTTGCATGAAATGTCATAATATTTGCCACTGGAGACGCAAGGAAGTTTATCTTCACTTGCTTCGTAATGGGATGTCATTTGATTATACTTGTTGGGTACACCATGGAGAAAAACGAGTTGAGAAAAAAATTGCTGAGCAATCAGCAAATAATGAGGAGATAATTTATGATGATGCTGCTATAAAAATATGTTGTCCAGTCTTCTTAGAGGCACTGGTGATCATGGTGGTACTTCAGCAGGTGTTGATGATCCAGAAAATGCTATAAACTAGCAGGATCCAACTGGTGTGCAAAGGCATTCTATGACTTATTAAATGATGCCAAAAAGGAGCTGTATCCAGGTTGTGAGAAGGTGGCCCAATTATCTTTCATTGTCAGGTTGTACCAGATAAAGTGTTTAACTGGTTTGAGCAAAAAAGCGTGTGAGTTGATCCTTGAACTATTCTCATATGTGCTTCCAGAGGGCCATTGCATTCCTAATACACTTGATAAAGTTCAGAAGGTTGTTCGTGACCTCGGGCTGAGCTACGAAAAGATCGATGCATGTGTCAATGACTTTGTGTTATTCCGGAAGGACTATTCTCTGCTGGATCGATGCCCAAAATGTGATGAATTAAGATGGAAAAGTAGTACTGGTGGGGATGCAAGAGAATCTTGTACCACGCAAGATTCTACGATACTTCCCTCTTATTCCCCGTCTTCAAAGGTTTGATATGGCAGAATCAACGGCATCAAACATGCACTGGCACAAAGAAGAACGTATTGATGATGGAATATTACGCCATCCAGCAAATTTGAAAGCATGGAAGCATTTTGATAGCATTCATCCAAATTTCTCATCTGATCCTCGCAACATAATACTTGGGCTAGCATCTGATAGTTTCAATCCTTTTGGAGTAATGAATTTTTCTTACAGCACATGGCTTGTGATTCTAATCCCTTATAATCTACCACCTTGGTTGTGTATAAAGCAACCTTATTGGTTGATGTCAATGATAATTCATGGGCCAAAGTCACCTGGAAACAACATTGATGTGTATCTACAGCCTTTGATTGATGAGCTACTAAAATTATGGTCTGATGGTGTTGAAACATATGATAATTCAAAGAAAGAGACATTTCTCATGCGAGCTTCTATATTGTGGACAATAAATGATTTTCCAGCATATGCAATGCTATGTGGATGGAGCACAAAAGGTAGGCTAGCATGTCCATACTGCCATGTAACCACTGATGCCTTGTGGTTGAAACTTGGACGAAAGTATTGCTACATGGGTCATCGTCGTTTCCTACCTCAGGATCACCGGTGGTGTCGGGACAAAGCTTCTTTCAACAACAAAATAGAGAATAGAGAGGCTCCAACATCACTCTCTATCCACGAAGTACTCCAACAATACGATACTTTTGATCAAGTGAGTTTTGGAAAGACGAATAATAAGAGAAAGCGCACTGGGGAAGATAGGTGGCATAGTTGGAAGAAGAAAAGTGTATTTTTTCAGCTCCCGTATTGGAAGACATTGCTAATTGTGACTTCCTCAGTCTTAGTAATTAGTGTACTTTCAGGCATAACTTGGATGTCATGCACATTGATAAAAACATTTGTGATAGCATATTGGGGACACTGCTTAATATGGATGGTAAAACAAAAGATAGTCTACAATCTCGTTTTGATATGCAGGAAATGGGTATACGGCCAAAGCAACATCCGGTGGGTATGAAAGGGAATTATGATTGTCTATCAGCATCATATACTTTGCAAAAAGATCAGAATACCACCTTGTGCAAGTTTTTGGCGGATGTGAAGATGCTCGATGGTTATGCCTCAAACATCAAGAGAAGTGTGGACATAACAGCACGTAAGGTATCAGGTCTAAAAACTCATGACTGCCATATTATATTTCAGAAGCTCCTTCCTATTGCAATACGTGACATATTGCCTGAAAAGGTTGTTGAACCTTTAGTTGAGTTTAGCAGATTCTTTTCTGGAATTTGTTCTAAAGAATTGGCGGAACCAGATTCGGATAAGATGATTGAACAATTTCCTAAAACAATTTGTAAGCTTGAGATGTTGCTTCCTCCCGCTTTCTTTGATATCATAATACATCTTCCAATCCATCTTGGCGAAGAAGCTCGCTTGGGCGGACCTGTTTCTTACAGATAGATGTATCCAATGGAGAGGTACCTTGGTACATTGAAGAGGTATGTACGTAACAGAGCTCACCCGGAGGGTTCTATAGATGAGGGATATATTATGGAAGAGTGTATGACATTTTGTAGCCAGTTTTTGGATAACATCAGCACCAAGCTTAATAGGCCAGAATGTCATGAAGCTGCAGCTAGGAATGAACCTTCTCTCAAGTCTAATATATTTACAGAAGTTGATAATTCTAAAAAAGGGTTTAAATGGGGCAAACTCACTATGGTGGAACTACATAACATCAGGCATTATATTATTTCTAATGTTGAAGAGGTCACTCCATGGATCAAGTACGTATAACACTCAGATGTTCTATACTATATTAATGGATCATGCTTATTGTAGATGGCTAATTTAATTTTGTACCCTTTTCAGTGAGCATTTTGAAGAGCTGAAAAAAAATTCATTCTCATGATGTTGAAAAACGCCATAGAGATGAGTTTGTTTATTGGTTTAAGAAACGAGTAAGTACATGCAAGTTTTTACTTTGATGAAATATTGAAGAAATATCTATTCTGAAGTTGGTTTATCGATGACCCCTTTTATACTAATTAATGTGTATAGATTACGACATTACACAAAGAAGGCAAAGTAACTGATTATTTGTATGCATTATCTAGAGGACCTGATCGTCGGGCATGTTTTTTTAGTCGATCATTCATAAATGGCTTCTTCTTTCGAACAGCAGAGGTGGAAAAAGATTTACGGACGCAAAACAGTGGTGTTGTTGTTCGGGATGGTGATCATGAGTGGTATGGAGTAATCAAGAAAATGATTTCTGTTGATTTTGAAAAAAATCAAGAGGTTCTGTTATTTGAATGTGAATGGTCTGATCGGCCTCGTTCCGGTCAGAGCCAAAGCAGAGGCTACAAAATGGATCGATACGGAATGATAGATGTTGACACTACTATTTCTCAATTTAAGTATGAGCCTTACATTCAAGCCACCCAAGCAGAACAAGTTTTTTACGTTAGAAGTGTGAAGCAACCTAAATGGGCTAAAGTTGTTAAAACGAAGCCACGAAACCTTTTTGCCATGCCCCCTAGAGACAGTGAAAATAATGTCACTGAGATGATGGAGGCTGAGACATTATTTGATGATTGAAGGCTTACTGATATAAAGGAGGATATGACCACGTGGGATAGAAATGACATTGACGGAGCAACGGTGATGCTTCTGCTCTTTCAAATGAAGATGACGACGACGACCAAGACGATGATGATACATATATCAATGATGGTATTGTACCTCCAATATTGAGGGAGGACAGCGAAGATGATGATTTTTTCATATAGGTATTGTGTGAGCTAGCTGTACGTGAACTATGTAATGCAACGTTTGTGTTCCGTGGCGATAGATCTTAACGCCACCAACCGTTATTTTGCGGCAACAGATCTTAATACAATGATTGTGTTTCGTGGTGATAGATCCTATCGCCACGAACTTGTGAATCGTGGCATAAGTTCCTAATGCAACGTTTGTGTTTCGTGGCGATAGATCCTAATGCCACGAACTGGTGAATCGTGGCAAAAGTTCATAATGCAATGATTGTGTTCCGCGGCGATAGATGCTAACGCCACGAACTATTGAATCGTGGCAACAGATCCTAATGCAATGATCGCGCTTCATGGCGATAGATGCTAATGCCATAAACTAGTGAATCATGGCAACAAATTCTAATGCAATGATTGTGTTCTGCGACAATAGATGCTAATGCCATGAACTTTTGAATTGTGGCAACAGATCCTAATGCAATGATCGGGATCTGTGGTGATAGATGCTAATGCCACGAACTAGTGAATCTTGGCAACAGATTCTAATGCAACGATCGGGTTCCATGGCGATAGATGCTAATGCCACGAACTAGTGAATCGTGGCAACATATTCTAATGCAACGATCGGGTTCTATGGCAATAGATGCTAATGCCACGAACTATTGAATCGTAGCAACAGATCCTAATGCAACGATCGGGTTCTGTGGTGATAGATGCTAACGCCACGAACTAGTGAATCGTGGCAACAGATTATAATGCAACGATCGGGTTCCGTGGCGATAGATGCTAATGCCACGAACTAGTAAATCGTGGCAACAGATTCTTGGAGATAGATCCTAATGCCACGAACAAGTGAATCATGGCAACAGATCCTAGTGCAACGATCGTGTTCCGTGGTGATAGATGCTGATGCCACGAACTAGTGAATCGTGGCAACAAATTCGTGGTGATAGATGCTAACACCACGAACTAGTGAATCGTGGCAACAGATTCTAATGCAACGATCGGGTTCTGTGGCGATAGATGCTAATTACACGAACTAGTGAATCGTGGCAACAGATTCGTGGCGATAGATCCTAATGCCACGAACTAGTGAATCGAGGCAACAAATCCTAGTGCAACGATCGTGTTCCGTGGCGATAGATGCTAATGGCACGAACTAGTGAATCATGGCAACAGATTTGTGGCCATAGATCCTAATGCCACGAACTAGTGAATCGTGGCAACAGATCCTAATGCAACGATCGTGTTCCGTGGCAATAGACGCTAATGCCACGAACTAGTGAATCGTGGCAACAGATTCATGGCGATCGATCCTAATGCCACGAACTAGTGAATTGTGGCAATAGATCTTAATGCAATGATCGTGTTCTGTGGCGATAGATGCTAATGTCACGAACTAGTGAATCATGACAATAGACGAAGCTTACTGCAATGATTTAGTATTCGTTGCAGTACAATCATTGCAACAGGGCGGAATCCTTGTAGTGCTAATATAGGTAGCTGCTTAGTTTCATATCCCTTGATGCATATACTTGGAGACGTTTTCTGAATTCTTATCTCTTGCTTTTCTTCAGATGGTTAGGACTCGCAACAAGAGGGATGGTAATGATGAGGATAACAATGGAGCACCTCAGAACAACAATGGACAAGGACCTTTCCAGGGATCTATCAACCTTGAGCAGCTATTGGCTATGTAGAACCAGCTCATGCAGACCATGATACAGACCATAGGACAGCTGCAGGCTGTCAACAACAACAATCAGCCCCACATGCCTCCACCCGCCACCCCCACCTCCTCATAACCGGTTGGGAGAGCTGATGAGGACCAGGCCGCTGACCTTTGCTCAAGTCACTGACCCTATGGATGCCGACAATTGGCTCAAGTCCGTGGAGAAGAAGCTAGCTATTCTCCAATGTAGTGATCAGGAGAAGGTGCTATTCGCATCTCATCAACTTGTTGGAGCAGCTGCGAATTGGTGGGATTCGCTATGCAACGCCCATGAGAACCAAGAGAGAATTACTTGGGTTGAGTTCAAGGAGAGCCTCCGTTCTCATTATGTGTCTGAGGGTGTTATGATTTTGAAGAGGCAAGAATTTGAGAACCTGAGGCAGGGAAGATTGAGTGTGGGTGAATATCTCAATAAATTCACTCAACTTTTGAGGTATGCGCCTGAGGATGTGAGCCGGGACAGCTGGAAGCAATACTTGTTCATGAGGGGCTTGAACAATGAGATCCAAGTGCAATTGCTGAATTGTGATTATGCTATCTTCTAGAAGCTTGTGGACAAAGCAATTGTGGTTGAAAACAAGGTCCATGATATGGAGCTAGATAACAAGAGGAATGTGCTATATCAAGGACAACAACAAGGAAGTAATGTGCTCTCTCGCTTTGCATCACCCAATGCGCCTTATTATAGCTCTTTTGCGCCTACTCAACGCCCTGAGTATGCACCACGCCCATCTCGGCTTGTGCAATAACATCCTATTTTGCAAGCACTTAAGCCTCTAATGCCTTTTGCACCTCGTGCGAACCTTCCTGGTGCAAATGTTCAAAATCAAGTCCGTCCCAATAATTTTGGTGCAGCAAGGATGATGAGATCATGCACATTATCATTGCACAAATAAACATATCACAATGTTTATTTGTTTGGAATCCTGGCTCAAGTGAATGTGCGCTCTTGTTTGATGGACAAGATCAAGATGGTGCACTATGTCGTCCACCATCTTGGCCTCCTCCTTTCATGCATATAAGAAAATTTGATGGCATTGCACATATGGATCCACACATGAGAGAAGATGAACTTGAGTCGAGGACGACTCCAATTCAAGAAGGGGAGGATTATGAGGAAATCACTCCTATGGATATACACAACACTCCATTGAACATAGACGATGCAATCAATAGAATTCACACACAACAATTAATTTCAGAGATGAGCTCGTTCTTATATGTTTCTTTATATATTTTTGAGAATAGATTGCTACCTAATAATTTAATTGTAATTAGGATACATGGAGTGGTTCAAGGAGTAATTGTAGGAAGGTTTAGGGGCGTGGAGGACTAGAGAATACGTTCAAAGAAGATGGAAACCGACCCCAACTCAAAATCGTGTCCAACTCGGAGTCCAGGAGCAGTACGCACTAAAACGGACGTCCAGGACGCATACGAACTCCGTTTTGGACGTTCTACATATGCACGAAAAGGGGAGAGGATAACCTTTCCAATGGTGCTGGTACCATGTCAAAATGCCTTTGGAGTCTACGGTAATCGTCGAAACAATATTGAGTACAAAATCTATCAGGGTGCCGCGCCACCGTATTGGGCCATTGGGCCTTGTATCAAGTCTAAGTCCATTATTTTCGTGTCTTAGGGTTGGGTCACGACCCCAACATCCCCTTGTACATCCTCCCACCTATATATACTCCATGGTAGCCGCCATGGACAATTAAGTTTTGCTTAGATTAATCTGTTATACACAGTTTCGCCATTCATCGGTTTGTGAGACCCCAACTTAGCAATTCAGATTGCTTCTACCTTGTTCTTGCTTGTGTTCTTGGTTGTACTTGCAGGGATTAGCCTTCGTGGCGAGGTCAATCGTGGGCAGCATGGTTGATAACCAACGAAGCGGTGCTGTAGTGATTGCAGGGGTTTTCGTGTTCTACTCGAGAGCCTTGGATCATCAATGTCGAGATCTCCATCAATCGACTTATCCATTACCTTTCGGAAATCAGGCCTAAACCCTTTCTCATCAATTGGTATCAGATTTCCAGTTTGCCCGTTAGGTAATTCATTTATCCATTATATTAATTTTCTTTTTTATACCTAGAGTCCACAAAAAAGCCACAAAAAAACTTGCAGTTTAGTAGATCTGTTCATTATTTTGTCGAAACCACAAATGATCCTTTAGAACTTTCATTTTCAGTTTGGTTTTTTTTTATTTTGTGTCCGTTTTTGAGTCATATTTCTGGTTTAGAAAGTGTTTTTGGTATTAGTTTGAGTTTTGCATGGTGTCGATTCATCTTTTTGAATCGCGTTATCATGTCCAGATTAGATTCATCTCTGTCCAGTTTGGTATTTTGATCATATCTCACACATACGAACTTGTAATTTGGAGTTCTTGTATTCATAATTTTTCCAGAAAACAGATTTATCATGGTCAAAAGTGCATTAGATATGAATCTGTTCTCAACCTAGAATTTTTGAACAGCCTGTGTTTCGGGGGCAATATCTCCTATTGTTCTTGTCCAAAATAGTTCTTACATATATGGAAATTAAAGAGGAGAGATATATCTACAATCTTTATGTTGAAAGTTTTTCTATTTGGAGCCTCTAAGTATGCCTATTTGTCCTTGGACGATTGAGCAGAAAATCTGTGACAGACCCACAAGATATCTTTGATTGCTTTTTATTGTGTTCTTCTTTTGCAGCACATTCTGAAAAAAAACAAGAAAAAAAAAGGAAAGTGCAAAAAAAGATACAAAATCCACACAAAAAAGAGAAATAAAACAACAAAAAACACAGAAGTGCTTGCATTCTTTGTGTCATCTATTTTTGTCTCATGTCTCGCTAGCTTGAACTACTAGGAACACATTTAGGCCAGTAACTTTGACAAGTACTTTGGACACCTATTCAACTATACTATCTGATTTCATTGTTGCTAATACTTCCTACACATAAAGTGCCACCCAAGCTACACTTTACTCTTGAGCAGAATCAATACACCTTTGCAATCATCCCACGCTTCATTGGTTTCATCATACCGGCCACCGTTTGCCACCTGCAGTGTCGGTAAGAACACTTGTAAGAGCGTGGTAAGACGCTTGAGAGTGTGTGATTCTACTTCCACTTTGCCATTATACTTTGTAGTTGATAGGGATAACATATTTTTTGTTGTGTTCTGTTTGCTACTAACAATGTCAGGTAAATGCAAGAATCATGCATTATATGCTGAGATGATTGACATGATGAAGACGACGATGGAGTTTCTCACTAAAAATCAAACATCAACCAAGGTTGCACATGACGTTCAGACCACCTTTTCAACTCCTTCAACAATAAGTAATTACATTCTCCCATCTTTTCCTTCATTTGATGGTCTTGGTTATGATGAATATATTGCTTGGGAAATAGAGTTGGATAAAATTTTTGGACAATGTCGTATGTGTGAGAGGAGAAAGATTAGAAAGGTTGCGAGTGCATTAGTAGATTGTGCATTAACTTGGTGGAACAACTTAAGTGATTTAGAAAAACCACGAACATGGAAAGATATGAAAATTCTTATGCGAGAAACTTTTACCAATATATCTAATTGCAAGGATAAAATAAATGAACTTGAGAAGAATTTTCTTGTTGTAGCTCCTCCTATGCCTAACATTGGCCTCCTCTTTTCATGCATACAAGAAAATTTGATGGCGTTGCACATATGGACCCACACATGAGAGAAGATAAACTTGAGTCAAGGACGACTCCAATTCAAGAAGGGGAGGATGATGAGGACATCACTCATATAGATATACACAACACTCCATTGAACATACAAGATGCAATCAATAGAATTCACACACAACAATAAATTTTAGAGATGAGCTCGTTCTTATATGTTTTTTTATATATTTTTGAGAATAGATTGCTACCAAATAATTTAATTGTAATTAGGATACATGGAGTGGTCCAAGGAGTAATTGGAGGAAGGTTTAGGGGCGTGGAGGACCAGAGAATATGTTCAAAGAAGATGGAAACCGACCCCAACTCAAAATCGTGTCCAACTCGGAGTCTAGGAGCAGTACGCACTAAAACGGAAGCCCAAGACGCATACAAACTCCGTTTTGGACGTTCTACATATGCACGGAAAGGGGAATCATCGAAACAATATCGAGTACAGAATCTGTCAGGGTGCTGCGCAACCGTATTGGGCCAGTGGGCCTTCTATCAAGTCTAAGTCCATTATTTTTGTGTCTTAGGATTAGGTCACGACCCCAACAGCCCCTTGAACGTCCTCCCACCTATATATAATCCATGGTATCCGCCATAGACAATTGGGTTTTCCTTAGATTAATCTGTTGTACACAGTTTCGCCGTTCATCGGTTTGTGAGACCCCAACTTAGCAATTCAGATTGCTTCTACGTTGTTCTCGCTTGTGTTCTCGGTTGTACTTGCAGGGATTAGCCTTCGTGGTCAAGACAATCGTGTGTAGTACAGTTGATAACCAACGAAGCAGTGGTGTAGTGATTGTAGGGGTTTTTCGTGTTCTACTCGAGAGCCTCAGATCATCAACGTTGAGATCTCCATCAATCAACTTATCCATTACCTTTTGGAAGATTGGGCCTAAACCCTTTCTCATCAAAGGAAGTGCTATACGTCTGGAGAAGCAGGACACTTTGCACATCAATGTCCTAAGTTAGGCCTTGGCCAAGGAAGCAATGCACCGAGACAAAACCCAAGACCCAATGGAGGACAGCCGCAAGGGAATCGTGGACAGCAGAATTTTGCCCGTGGCAACGTGAACCATATCTCGACGGAGGAAGCTCAACAAGTAGAGACGTGGTCATTGGTATGTTTCTCGCAAACTCCAACCTAGCGACTATGTTATTTTATTCTGGAGCATTGCATTCATTCATTGCATCGAAATATTTTGCCAAGTATAGTTTGCCTATCTCTCATATGAAGTTTACTCTATTGGTTAAGTCTCCCGGAGGAGAGATGAGGATAAATATAGTATGTCCAAAAGTAAGCCTTAGAATAAGGGGGGTATACTTCTTTGCCAACCTCATTGTTTTCGATTCTCAAGGATTGGACATTATACTTGGTATGGACTGGTTGAGGAAGCACAATGTAGTCATTGAATATGCCACAAAGACGGTGAAGTTCACCAATGAGGAAGGGATCACCATAGAATTTGAAGCATCTCAACATGCACCAAAGAAATTAGAGCTGAACCATATGGACGGTGCTGCAAATGAGGAGATTCTAGTGGTGTGTGAATTCTTGGATGTGTTTCCAGATGAGTTGCCAGGTATGCCACCTGACCGAGACATTGAGTTTGTTATTGATTTAATGCCTCAGACTGCACCTATAGCTAAGAGGCCATATAGGATGCCTACTAAGGAATTAGCAGAGCTCAAGAAGCAAATTCAAGAGCAACTAGAGAAGGGTTTTATTCGCCCCAGCTCTTCACCTTGGGGAGCGCCCGTTCTTTTCGTGGATAAGAAGGATGGATCACAAAGGATGTGTGTGGATTACCGAGCTCTTAATGAGGTGACCATCAATAACAAGTACACCTTACCACACATAGAAGACTTATTTGATCAGATGAAGGGTGCTTGTCTCTTCTCCAAGATTGATTTGAGGTCGGGATACTTCCAAATGAAGATTAGACCATCGGACATACCCAAGACAGCTTTTCGAACACGGTACGGATCCTATGAGTACACCGTGATGTGTTTTGGATTGACCAATGCACCTGCATACTTTATGTGCCTCATGAATAAGGTCTTCATAGAGTACTTGGATAATTTCGTTGTGGTGTTCATTGATGATATTATGATCTACTCGAAGGATGAGAAGGAACATGAGGAACACTTGAGGCTCACATTGCAGAAATTGAGGGAGCACCAATTGTATGCCAAGTTCAGCAAGTGCCAGTTTTGGTTGAAAGAAGTGTCGTTTCTAGGTATATCATCTTTGGAAGAGGAGTATCGGTTGGCCCCGGAAAAGTGAGGGACGTGTTGAAATGGGAGCCCCCACAAAATGTAAAGGACATAAGGAGTTTTCTTGGAATGGCTGGATATTACTGTAGATTCATCAAGGACTTTTCCAAGATAGCCAAACCAATGAAAGAATTGTTAATGAAGGGAAAGACTTTTCAATGGACCCAAGATTGTCAAGAAAATTTTGAGGAGTTGAAAAAGAGGTTAACTACAGCTCCAATTTCGGTTTTGCCGGATGTGAGCAAGAGATTTGATATTTATTGTGATGCATCAAGATAAGGAATTCGATGTGTGCTTATGCAGGAAGGTCAAGTGGTCGCCTATGCATCAAGGCAACTGAAGAAACATGAGAAGAATTATCCAACACATGATTTGGAACTTGCAGTCGTGGTACATGCATTGAAGATTTAGAGACATTATATCCTTGGACATAGATGTAAAATTTATATGGATCATAAGAGCCTTAAGTACATATTCACACAAACAGACCTTAATTGGAGGCAATGAAGATGGTTGGAGGTCATCAAGGATTATGATGTGAGAATCAATTACCATCCGGGGAAGGCTAATGTAGTGGATGATGCTTTAAGTCGGAAAGGAGTAAGCCACCAACTCACAGTTTGAGAGCTGCCATCCGAGTTATGTAAGGAGTTTGAACGGTTGAATCTCGGATTTGTGAATGAGATGGGAATAATGGAGTTAAATCCGACTTTGGAGCAAGAAATTCGAGAGGGCCAAACAAAGGATGAGGAAATCCGAGAAATTAAGGAAAGGACCCAAGAGGGGAGAGAATTCAGATTTGATGAGGATGAACATGGTACCTTATGGCTTGGAAAAAGGATTGTTGTGCCTAATGTGAAGCATATTCGGGAGACAATATTAAAGGAGGCACATGACTCTCCATACTCAATTCATCCCGGTTGTATGAAGATTTACAAGGACTTGAAGACGTGTTATTGGTGGGCTAGGATGAAAAAGGAAATATTTGAATATGTAGCATTGTATGATGTGTGCCAACGAGTGAAGGCGGAACATCAAAGACCAGCTGGATTATTGCAGCCATTGCAGATTCCGGAATGGAAGTGGGAAGAAATTGGAATGGACTTCATAGTTGGTTTATCGCAAACTCAGTCCGGTTATGACTCTATATGGGTAATTGTAGATTGGTTTACTAAGTTAGATCACTTTATTCCCGTCAAGAGAACCTTTAATGGAGAGAAATTGGCTGAACTATATATGGGAAGGATAATATGTTTGCATGGAGTTCCAAAGAGGATAGTTTCAGATAGAGGTTCTAAATTTACCTCCAGGTTCTGGCAAAAATTGCATGAAACTTTGGGAACAAGGTTGAATTTTAGCTCAGCATATCACCCACAAACGGATGGACAAACTGAGAGAACCAATCAAATTTTGGAGGACATGTTAAGAGATTGGGGTTTGAAGCATGGGAAAAGTTGGGGCAAAAGCTTGCCATATGCGTAATTCTCATATAACAATAGTTACCAAGCAAGCTTGAAGATGTCACCATATGAAGCACTATATGGAAGGAAGTGTAGGACGCCTTTGTTCAGGAATGAGACAGGAGAGAATCAAGTGTTTGGACCTGACATGCTGCAAGAAGTTAAGAAGCAAGTTCAGATTATTCGCGAAAACTTGAGGGCTACTCAATCAAAGCAAAAAGTCTATGTGGACAATAGGAGAGGAAACTAGCCTTCGAAGTGGGAGACTTCGTATTCTCAAAGTATCACCAATGAGAGGTCATAAGAGGTTTAACATAAGAGGCAAGCTAGCACCCCGATACATTGGGCCATTCAATATTTTGGACAAAAGAGGAGAAGTGGCATATAAGTTGGAGATGCCAACACATCTATCGGATGTTCATGATGTAATTCATGTTTACCAGCTCAAAAAGTTTCTACGGGTACCGAAAGAACAAGTGCCAATGGAAGAATTGGAATTAGAGGAAGATTTGACTTATGCCGAGCAACCGGTCAAAATCTTGGAAATCAAGGAGAGATCACAAGGAACAACATTATTCGATGGTGCAAGGTGCAATGGAAGCATCATATAGAATCGAAAGCAACATGGGAGTTGGAGGATGATCTCAAGAAGGAATTTCCCTATCTCTTCTCTTCCGCATCGAATCTCGAGGGCGAGATTCATTTTAAGGGGTAGGTTTATAACACCCTCATTTTCATGCATACTGCATTGCATACATCCTCATACATGTTTAACATCAATCCATGTAAAAAGGAACAAGTTTAAAATGAATTAGAAGCAAAACAACACTTAAAATTCTGTAGAAGTACGGACTTGTCTGGTTTATACCCCGGATTAGTCTGAATTCCCTCTCTGTTGCCTTTCGGACTTGTCCGTTTTTGCTGCAGACTAGTCCAATTGAGTCTCTATTCCATTCTGGACTTGTCCGTGTTTGAGTGCGGACTCATCTGATATTTGGTCCGGTTTTCGAATAAGTTACCAAATCCTCGGACTTGTCCGATCCATGCCGGACTTGTCCGTTTTCCTCTCTGGACAAGACCGGACTTGTCCGGACACCCTACCAGACTTATCCGTTTTCGTCTCTGTCCAACATCGGACTAGTCTAGTCCCCTAGTGAACTTGTTCGGTGTGCCTAACTCGGATTCAATCTTTTCCTCCACAACTTGTGTTTGGGTATTTACCTTAATTGGGCCCAAGTAAGTCGTGCTTAACCCCTATGGAGCCCATGTGGGACCCTTACACGGACTCCACCCACCCCAAACTCTAAATTCATCAAACCGTAGCCCTCAACCCTTATATAAACAACCCCACCTCTTGACTTTACATCCTTTTGCCTCAATTAAGAGACCACAAAATGTAGTTCGTGGAGAGCCGCCATCAAGGAGGGAGAAGGAGATCTCAAGCAAGAAGAAGAAGAGGAGGAAACGAAAGAAAATCAAGTAAATAAGATCTTCAACGACTTTGCGTTCTTCGTCGCCAATTCACCCTCAACTTTTCATCATCAACCATAGATCGTCAAGACCCAAGTTTCATCTTCAATTCTTGATCTTTGGAGTTTTAAAAATGTGGTATACCTTCTACTTTCTCTTTTTCCGTGTCAATTCAACCCTAGTTCTCCAAATTCTCGTAAATCAAGAAAATCCTGATTGCAGTCTGTCCAGGGCGGACTAGTCCGGCCTCTGAAACCGGATTTGTCTGGTCTCTGAATCTGAATTGTGCTAAATTAATTACAAATTGACTTGAATCAATTCCAAACCTGTCCAAACTTGTTAAAAACTATTACAACCGGTTAATGAACATTAATAGCAACTCATTAACAAGTTTC
Source organism: Tuctoria greenei (assembly GCA_036927565.1). NCBI lineage: Eukaryota > Viridiplantae > Streptophyta > Magnoliopsida > Poales > Poaceae > Tuctoria > Tuctoria greenei. The sequence continues at coordinate 25,421,604 of JAYESD010000011.1, read as the reverse complement.
ACTTCATAATTGCATTAATCATTCATGTCATGACATATTGAGTACTATATGAGTATTATTTGATTGTAATTACTGTTTTGTATGTTCATTGCGCGGAATAGAAGGTTTTGCGCTAGAGAGTGCTGCAGAGGACCTCCAGTGCCAGATTTTGAAGTCTTTGATCCCAATCAAGCTTAACAACAAGGCAAGTGTCCTTGAATATATTGATCCTATTTTGACAATTAATGTTTTGTTTACAAAACTGCATGCTTGTGTCAATTTGATGGGAATCCTATGGTAGGAAGTTTACTAGCTTTGTTAACCAACCTTGTCACCTGGAATAAATGGTAGAGAGTCAGGAAGGGCTTTTACCTTTTTGCTTCACTTAATTAATTGTGTCGGTACCATGCATACTGGATACCCTTTAGGACTGCAAAGAGCTCAAAGGAACTTCACCTGTTTGAGTTGAAGACCTCTAAAGGCCCCACGTGTCATACGGAACCGTACCTGCCTCCCTTCTATGGTTAGTCCCAGTGCTGCCACGTGTATCATTAAACCGGAGCTACATTCCACACATGGGAAAGCTCCGGACTAGATACCCGTGTGGCACCCCTAGACCTAACCCCCCGACAGAGGGAAGCTCCGGTACCAACACGTGTACAATAGCACCGGACCTACTCGTCCAAAACAGTAAGCTCCGGAGCTGCCACGCATCCAACCGCCGGACCTTCAACCTCAACAGGCAGAGTGGTGGACTTCCAACGGCTTGGACCTTCAAGGAACATTAAAGACCTCAAGACCCGATTAAGTGTCATTAATGCTATCTTAATGACACACGATCGGAGGGCCCTTAATACCAGTAACGCCACTGTCAAGGTGCGTTACCACACTATTAAGGGTAATTAAGTACATTAATTATGTATTAAGCATCAGTAATCGCCAGGGCCACATGTCGGGCCAGGCTAACGATGTAACGACCAGTCCTTGTACTATAAAAGGACTGGTTGAGCGATACATACTCCCACACACCCATACGCGCTCAAGACACTCTGGTCTTACAAACAAGCACTCAGACGCTCAATACAGCGACAACACACCCCGTGGAGTAGGGTATTACGCTCAGGCGGACCGAACCACGTAAATACTCATGTCAACTTGTCATCTTGTTCTGAATCTCTGCGCGCCCACAACCAAACTACAAACTCCGCGGGCTTCTAACGGTAGTACCGCGAGAATTACCGGAATCACACTTTGACAGTTGGCGCACCAGGTAGAGGGTGCCTGAGATTCGAACATGGTGAACTCCGCTGCTGGATCATCCAACGGTAACCATGCTGAACAACCTGCTGGAGGCAATCCCTCCAACATGCAGCAGCCAGCAGGTGTCATGGCTCCAGCAGGAGTCATGCCATCGCCGCCACCATCTGCTCCTACGAATCAAGCTGGACGTTGAGATGGGGCATCTGCGTCGGTCACTGCATCGGTGAACAACAACCCTGAACACGCGATTAATGTCGCGCGTGCTCTTCTCCAACGTCCACAGCCTCCAGGAGCACCTGAAACACCCTCATTTTCATGCATCATGCCTTGCATACACTCATATACATGTTTAACATTAACCCAAATAAAGAGGAACAAGTTTAAAATTGATTTGGAGCATTTAAAATTGATTTGGAACAAAACCGCATTTAAAATGCAGGAAAGTGCGGACTAGTCCGATTTTACTAAGGACTAGTCTGATTTCTCTCTGACTAAAAACGAACTTGTCTGTTTTTGCTGTGGACTAGTCCGATTTTGCCTCTGGAAACTTTCGGACTTGTCCGATTTTGTGCGAACTAGTCCGATATTCCATGAATCCTTGAAAATTTGCTAAGTCCCTGAACTTTTCTGGACTAGTCCGGTGCTCCAGCGGACTTGTCCGTTTTCCTCTGTGACTAAAGTTGGACTTGTCCGATTTTCTCTCTAGAAATTTTCGGACTAGTCCGGTCCTTTTCGGACTTGTTCGATATTTCGCGACTCCGAGTTGATCTTTTGTTTTACGACTTGTTTCTTGGGTTTCACGTTAAGTGGGCCTAGGGATGTCGTGCCTAAATCTTTTATATCCCATGTAGGACCCTAAATCGGACTCTACTCCTCTCAAACTCGAAATCCATCTAACCCTAGCCTCCACCTCTATATAAACAACCCCACCCCTTGGCTTGACATCTATTTGCCACTTTTCCACCCCAACCGAACCCTAGTTCGTGGAGAGCCACCATCAAGGAGGGAGGAGAAGATCCCAAGCAAGAAGAAGAAGAGGAGGAAATGAAAGAGGATCAAGATCTACACCGATCTTTCATTCTTCGTCACCAATTCATCTCCAAGTTCATCACCAACCCTAGATCATCAAGATCCAAGTGTTACCTCCAAGTGTCTTGATTCATTGGAGTTCTAAACACCTGGTATACCTTCAGTTCTCTTTTCCTTACATGAATTTGACCCCTAACCTCCAAATTCACGTCGATCTAGAAAAACCTAATCTGTTGATCTTGCAGAGTGCAGACTTGTCCGGTCCCTAGCGGACTAGTCCGATCTTCCTGGTTAAATTAGGTTGAATTGATTCTAAAATTTGATCTAATCACATCCAAACCTGTATAAACTTGTTAAAAGCTATCAAAACTAGTTAGTGATCATTAAAAGCAATCTATTAGCAAGTTCTACCTTGCATTTGCATTAATCATGCATGTCATATCATATTGAGTAATATTTGTGCACTCTTTGATTGTGTTTCTTGTCATGTATGTTTATTGTGCGGATTAGACGGATTTGCGCTAGAGAGTGCTGCGGAGGATCTACAACACCAAGAGTTTGAAGGCTTTGACCCTAATCAACCACAACAGCAAGACAAGTGTCATTTAAGCATATTGATCCTGTTTTAAAATAAATGTTTTGTTTGCAAACTGCATGCTTGTGTTAATTTGATGTGAATCATATGGTAGGAAGTTTACTAGCGTTGTTTGACCACCCTTGTCGCCTGGAATTTATGGTAGAGAGTCGGGAAGGGCTTTTACCTTTTTGCTTTGCTTAATTAATTGGGATGGGAAAACAACACTACACATTTAATTATGTATTAATGATATTCTGGTTAATGTGAACTCGTCAATGTGATATGGTAATAGGTGATATAAGCAAGCCTGATATGTGTAACACCCTCAATTTTCGCATAATGCATTGCATACATATTCATGCATTAAACATTAGTAAAATAAAAAGAAAAATAATAAAATATAAAATATACATATACAAATATGAGTAGCAAAAGAAAATAATAACGTAAAACATGTATTAAGAAATAAATATAAAAATAATAATAATAATAATATATAAAAAGAAATATATATATATAAATAAATTATATATAATAATAAATATATATATATAATAAATAAAATGAATAAGATAAATAAAATAAATAATAATATAATAATATAAAAAAAGAAAAAAAAGAAAAAAAAAGAAAAAAACAAAACAACCGCCGGCCAGGCCAAACGGCCCAACCGGCCACGCACCAGCTCCCCGGCGCGCTGCGTTGGCCCCACCCCGCACCGCCTTCCGCGCCTCGCGCGCCCCGTCGCCCACGCGCCCCGCGCAGTGCCCCGGGTCCCACCCCGCCGCCCTCCAGCGCGCGCCCCCGCGCATTGCCCCGAGCCGGCCGCCAGCGACCGCGCGCGCCTGCCCGCCTGCCCCGCGCCGCATGCTCCCACCCGCGCGCCAGCCACCCGGCCACACACGCGCGACCCCCGACCGGCCCCGCACCCCAGCGCCGCACTCCCGTGTCACGCCAGCACCCACGCGCCCTAGCCCCATCCCGCGCGCCGGCCCTAGCTCCCACGGTGCCGTGTGCCCTGTCCCGCCTATAAAAGCCCGAGACTCGTGTTTTCCAACGACGCCGCCGCCCAGGAATAAACCAGAAAAACCCTGGCCGCCCTAGGAAAAGAACAGAGGAGATCAGAGGTGCCGCCAGGGAAGAAAAAGAAGGGAAAAAGAGGAAGAAAAAGAGGATGGTGCTGCCGTCCACCGGAGATCGTCGTCGCCATCGCGTCGCCGTCGTTGTGCCGTCGGAGGACCTTACGCATCCACTTCGTCTACACGTCGTCCTTATCCCGCGATCTTCGAAGCCATCACATCTACGGTAGGATTCGTTTTTCCCGATGCGAATTTTGCGACGTATTAGATTTAATAAACGTAAATTGATATTAGTTGCATCGTCTTTTTATTTTCAGCAGCCTTAATCCACTCTAAAACCCCCGTAAACTCATATGAACACGTATGAACTAGTTGCATCTAATTAATAAACAACCGTAGTTAATCAATTATTGTACTTTGCATGCATGCATGTCATCACATGTTGATTAATATGTGTGCATCATGTTGATTTGTATGTATATTCTTGTATGTGTGATCACGAGTAGAGGGGAGTGCTCAAGAGGTTGTGTACGAGGATTTCCAGAACCAAGACTTCGAAGCGCTTGAGCAACCCTATCCGCCGGAGCAAGGCAAGTGTCCTTGAAGCATATTGATCCTGTTTTTTTAAATAAATGTTTTGTTTGCAAACTGCATGCTTGTGTCAATTTGATGGGAATCCTATGGTAGGAAGTTTACTAGATTTGTTAAACCACCCTTGTCACATGGAATTTATGGTAGAGAGTCGGGGCTTTTACCTTTTTGCTTCGCTTAATTAATTGGGATGGCAAACAACACTACACATTTAATTATGCATCAATGATATTCTGGTTAATGTGAACTGGTCAATACGATGGGTGATCTATGCAAGCCTGGTATGTGGATGGGTTGGATGTTATGGTGGTTTGCTTGCTTTAGATCTAAGGACCGGTTCATGCGAGAATAGGCCAGGACTACAGTGCCACCACGAGGCCAAGTATGGGTGCGGCATAGCTGATTAATTAGGGCTTTGCTAGTGCTGTTTGGACCGTTGTGGATGCTCGGGGAAGGGGTAGTCGGATTGGGTTTGTTGAGGATTGGTGGGACTACCCTGGGATCCGAATGGCTCAAGAGGGGGCCCTTGGTTGAAGATGTGCTCAGTGGGAGACATCGCCACCGGTGAAACCTCAGTGGGGTCTAAATAGGCTAGTAATCCCTTTGTAAAGGCTATTTTGTGATCTCTTGGCCATACACCAAAGGAAGTGTAATTGGCATAAGTGAGGTTCTTTAGTCGCCGACGGGTGATGAAATCACAAACACGTGGGTAAAGTGGTACAAACTCTGCAGAGTTAATTAAAACTATCATGATAGTTGTGCTCCCGGTTATGAGCGCCTGGATGACCTACATGATTAGAGGGAAATTGGGATTTGGGATGGTTATGGTTTGGTAATGGTTATGGTTGATATTATGGTTATGGTTATGATTTTGGTTATGGTTATGGATGGAATTATGGTTTATGACATTTATTATGGTTATTGGTAATAGTGAATTATGGACTGGTATTATTAGGGTTACATGGTTTATGATGGGTTTACTTCACATAAATATGATACATTGCTTTTCCAAATGGTTTTACTGTACTTTTCAGCACTTAGCCATTATTATTGTCGTCATTTGAATCAGCCACATGTCATACTTTCCACACTTGCTGAGTACGACATGTACTCACTCTTGCGATCCCCCCAACAGTTGCAGGTCAGGATTGTGAGTTTAATGGCGATAATGCGGAGATCTAGGCCGTGTATACCGTCAACTTTGCCTGTGGTGTTGCATGGAGCTGCGCTATCCCTTTTGCTTAGTTTGCTTAGTTGCTTAATTAGTTTATTTCCGCTACATTAGTTGAACTTGTCATTAATATTCATTAGAGCTTGTATTCGAGGATAATATGGTTTGTGTAATCAAATTTGATAATTAATCTTGTTCTATGGTAATTTTCTGTATACTCTTTTGTGATTGCACTCGTGTATGTGTGTTGAACATCCTGGGCACACATATGCGTTAGCATGGTTCATTTTTCAGAACCGGGCGTCACAGATTGGTATCAGAGCCACAGGTTGACTGTAGGACGCAGCCTAGATAGAATGGACACTTAGAGCACATAGGAGCACTCAGGAATCGATGTGTTTTTGCTTAGTGTGCTGTTTGCTATATATATATATATATATATATATATATATATATATATATATATATATATATATATATATATATATATATATATTGTTTGCTTATGTGCTTAATAGAGGATTCTGGGATGCTTTAGCATTGCCATGTCCACCTAGGCTAGTATAGCTAGTTGGTTAGCTTCATATCCCTTGATGCATATAGTTGGGGACGTTTTCTAATTCTTACCTATTGCTTTCCTTTAGATGGTGAGGACTCGCAACCAGAGGGATGGCAATGATGAGGAGGAGAACAATGGAGTACCTCAGAACAACAATGGGGCTCATGGAGCTATCAACATTGAGCAGCTATTGGCTATGCAAAACCAGCTCATGCAGACTATGATACAGACTATGGGACAGCTGCAGGCTAACAATATCAACAATCAGCCCCACATGCCTCCACTGCCACCCCCACCTCCTCATAACCGACTGGGAGAGTTTATGAGGACTAGGCCGCCAAACTTTGCTCAAGCTGCAGACCCTATGGATGCGGATGATTGGCTCAAGTCCGTGGAGAAGAAGCTAGCCATTGTCCAATGCAGTGACCGGGAGAAGGTCCTGTTCGCTTCTCATCAACTCGTTGGAGCAGCTGCGGATTGGTGGGATGCTTATTGTAGTGCTCATAAGAACCAAGAAAGAATCACTTAGGCCGAATTCAAGGAGAATTTTCGTTCTCATTATGTGCCCGAGGGTGCTATGATCTTGAAGAGGCAAGAATTTGAGAATTTGAGGCAAGGAAAATCAAGTGTGAGTGAATATCTCAATAAATTCACTCAACTCTCAAGGTACGCACCTGAAGATGTGAGCCGGGACAGCCGGAAGCAGTATTTGTTCATGAGAGGCTTGAACAATGAGATCCAAGTGCAACTACTCAACTGCGATTATGCCAATTTTCAGAAGCTTGTGGACAAAGCAATTGTGGTTGAGAACAAGATCCGTGAGATGGAGCAAGAAATCAAGAGGAAGGCGCCATATCAAGGACAGCAACAAGGAAGTAATGTGCGCCCTCGCCTTGCACCACCCAATGCACCCTATTACAGCTCCTCTATTCCTCCTCAGCACCCTGGTTATGCACCATGCCCAACTCATTTTGTGCAGCAGCGCCCTGTTATGCAAGCACCTAGGCCTCCAATTCCTTATGCACCTCGTGCTGATTTTCCTGGAGCCAATGTTCAAAACCAAGCTCGTCCCAATAATTCTGGTGGAGTTAAGAAGTGTTATACTTGTGGAGAAGCTGGACACTTTGCGCATCAATGTCCTAAGTTAGGCCTTGGTCGAGGAAGCAATGCGTCGAGGCAAAACCCAAGACCCAATGGAGGGCAGCCACAAGGAAGTCGTGGACAGCAGAATTTTGCTCGTGGCAACGTGAACCATGTCTCTACGTAGGATGCTCAACAAGCGGATGACGTGGTCATTGGTATGTTCCTCGCCAACTCCAACCCGGCGACTATGTTATTTGATTCTGGAGCATCGCATTCATTCATTGCATCGAAGTATGTTGCCAAGTATAGTTTGCCTATCTCTCATATGAAGTTTACTCTATTGGTTAAGTCTTCTGGAGGCGAGATGAGGACAAATATAGTATGTCCAAAAGTAAGCCTTAGAATAAGGGGGGTAGACTTCTCCGCCAACCTTATTCTTTTGGATTCTCAAGGATTGGACATTATACTTGGTATGGACTGGTTGAGGAAGCACAATGGAGTTATTGAATGCGCCACAAAGACGGTGAAGTTGACCAATGAGGAAGGGATCACCGTAGAATTTGAAGCAACCCAACATGCACCGAAGCAATTAGAGCTGAATCATATGGACGGTGCCGCAATTGAGGAGATTCCGGTAGTGTGTGAATTTTTGGATGTGTTTCCGGATGAGTTGCCAGGTATGCCACCTGATCGAGACATTGAGTTTGTTATTGATTTAATACCTGGAACTACACCTATAGCTAAGAGACCGTATAAGATGCCTCCTATGGAATTAGCGGAGCTCTAGAAGCAGATTCAAGAACAACTAGAGAAAGGTTTTATTCGCCCTAGCTCTTCACCTTGGGGAGCGCCCGTTCTATTTGTGGACAAGAAGGATGGAACGCAAACAGATCTAAATCTGAGGCAACGTTGATGGTTGGAGCTCATCAAGGATTATGACGTGGGGATCAACTATCACCCAGGGAAGGCCAATGTAGTGGCCGATGCTTTGAGCCGAAAAGGAGTAAGCCACCAACTCACAGCCCGGGAGCTGCCATCCGAGTTATGCAAGGATTTTGAACGGTTGAACCTTGGATTCGTAAATGAGATGGGAACGATGGAAGTCAACCCGACATTAGAGCAGGAAATACTGGAAGGACAGACAAAGTACAAGGAAATACAGGAAATCAAGGAAAGGATCGAGGAAGGGAGAGAATTCAGATTTGATGAAGATGAACATGGTACCTTATGGCTTGGAAAGAGAATCGTTGTGCCTAATGTGAAGCATATTCGGGAGACAATATTAAAGGAGGCACAAGACTCGCCGTACTCAATTCATCCCGGTTGTACAAAGATGTACAAACTTGAAGACATGCTATTGGTGGGCCAGCATGAAAAAGGACATAGCCGAATATGTTGCATTGTGTGATGTGTGCCAACGAGTTAAAGCAGAACACCAAAGGCCAGCTGGATTATTGCAGCCATTAAAGATTCCGGAGTGAAAGTGGGAAGAGATTGGTATGGACTTTATAGTTGGATTACCACGTACACAGTCCGGATATGACTTGATTTGGGTAATCGTGGATCGATTGACAAAATCAGCTCACTTCATTCCTGTCAAGACCACATATACCACCGCGAAGCTAGCAGAATTGTATATGGAGCATATTGTGTGCCGACATGGAGTCCCTAAGAAGATAGTCTCGGATAGAGGTTCTCAATTTACCTCTAGATTTTGGCAGAAGCTGCATGAAGCAATGGGAACAAGGTTAAACTTCAGTTCGGCGTATCACCCTCAAACGGATGGACAAAGTGAGAGGACCAATCAAATTTTGGAAGACATGTTAAGAGCTTGTGCTTTAAAGCATGGGAAAAGTTGGGATAAAAGTTTGTCGTATGCTGAATTCTCGTACAACAATAGCTACCAAGCAAGTCTAAAAATGTCACCCTACGAAGCATTGTACGGAAGGAAGTGTAGGACTCCCTTGTTGTGGGATGAAACCGAAGAGAATCAAGTGTTTGGTCCCGACGTGTTACAAGATGCTGAAAGGCAAGTCCAAATAATACGGGAAAACTTAAAGGCTGCCCAGTCTCGACAGAAAGGTTATGCTGATAATAGGTGAAGGAGTCTGACTTTTGAAGTTGGAGATTTCATATACCTCAAAGTGTCACCTATCAGAGGTCAACGACGGTTTAACATCAAAGGAAAATTGGCACCACGTTACATCAGACCATTCAAGATTTTGGACAAACGAGGAGAAGTAGCATATCGACTTGAGCTGCCGGTGTATCTCTCCGATGTACACGACGTGTTTCACGTGTCTCAACTCAAGAAGTGTCTCAGGGTACCAGAAGAACAAGATCCGATGGACGAGTTAGAACTTCAAGAGGATTTGTCCTATGTCGAGCAACCTATCAAGATTTTGGACGTGAAGGAAAGGGTCACGAGAAATAAGAGGATCCGTTGGTGCAAAGTGCAATGGAAACGCCATATAGAAGCCGAAGCTACGTGGGAACGTGAAGAAGACCTGAAGGCAGAATTCCCGCATCTTTTCTCCACGCCGTCGAATCTCGAGGGCGAGATTCACTTTAAGGGGGGTAGGTTTGTAACACCCTCAATTTTCGCATAATGCATTGCATACATATTCATGCATTAAACATTAGTAAAATAAAAAGAAAAATAATAAAACATAAAATATACATATACAAATATGAGTAGCAAAAGAAGAAAAAGAAAATAATAGCGTAAAACATGTATCAGGGAATAAATATAAATAATAATAATAATATATAAAAAGAAATATATATAAATAAATTTTATAATAATAAATATATATATATAAAATGAATAAGATAAATAAAATAAATAATAATATCAATAATAATATAATAATATAAAAAAAGAAAAAAAAAGAAAAAAAACAAAACAACCGCCGGCCAGGCCAAACGGCCCAGCCGGCCACGCACCAGCTCCCCCGCGCGCTGCACTGGCCCCACCCCGCACCGCCTTCCGCGCCTCGTGCGCCCCGTCGCCCACGCGCCCCGCGCAGCGCCCCGGGTCCCACCCCACCGCCCTCCAGCGCGCGCCCGCGCGTTGCCCCGAGCCGGCCGCCAGCGACCGCGCGCGCCTGCCCGCCTGCCTCGCGCCGCACGCTCCCCCCCGCGCGCCAGCCACCCGGCCACGCGCGCGCGACCCCCGACCGGCCCCGCACCCCAGCGCCGCACTCCCGCGTCACGCCAGCGCCCACGCGCCCTAGCCCCATCCCGCGCGCCGGCCCTAGCTCCCACGGTGCTGTGTGCCCTGTCCCGCCTATAAAAGCCCGAGACTCATGTTTTCCAACGACGCCGCTGCCCAGGAATAAACCAGAAAAACCCTAGCCACCCTTGGAAAAGAACAGAGGAGATCAGAGGTGCCGCCAGGGAAGAAAAAGAAGGGAAAAAGAGGAAGAAAAAGAGGAGGGTGCCGCCGTCCGCCGGAGATCGTCGTCGCCATCACGTCATCGTCGTCGTGCCGCTGGAGGACCTTACGCATCCACTTCGTCTACGCGTCGTCCCTATCTCGCGATCTTCGAAGCCATCACATCTACGGTAGGATTCGTTTTTCCCGATGCGAATTTTTGCGACGTATTAGATCTAATAAACGTAAATTGATAATAGTTGCATCATCTTTTTATTTTCAGCAGCCTTAATCCACTCTAAAACCCCCATAAAATCATATGAACACGTATGAACTAGTTGCATCTAGTTAATAAACAACTGTAGTTAATTAATTATTGTACTTTGCATGCATGCATGTCATCACATGTTGATTAATATGTGTGCATCATGTTGATTTGTATGTATATTCTTGTATGTGTGATCACGAGTAGAGGGGAGTGCTCAAGAGGTCGTGTACGAGGATTTCCAGAACCAAGACTTCGAAGCGCTTGAGCAACCCTATCCGCCGGAGCAAGGCAAGTGTCCTTGAAGCATATTGATCCTATTTTTTAAAATAAATTTTTTGTTTGCAAACTACATGCTTGTGTCAATTTGATGGGAATCCTATGGTAGGAAGTTTACTAGATTTGTTAAACCACCCTTGTCACTTGGAATTTATGATAGAGAGTCCGGAAGGGCTTTTACCTTTTTGCTTCGCTTAATTAGTTGGGATGGCAAACAACACTACACATTTAATTATGCATCAATGATATTCTGGTTAATGTGAACTGGTCAATACGATGGGTGATCTAAGCAAGCCTGGTATGTGGATGGGTTGGATGTTATGGTGGTTTGCTTGCTTTAGATCTAAGGACCGGTTCATGCGAGAATAGGCCAGGACTACATTGCCACCACGAGGCCAAGTATGGGTGCGGCGTAGCTGATTAATTAGGGCTTTGCTAGTGCTGTTTGGACCATTATGGATGCTCGGGGAAGGGGTAGTCGGATTGGGTTTGTTGAGGATTGGTGGGACTATCCTGGGATCCGAATGGCTCAAGAGGGGGCCCTTGGTTGAAGATGTGCTCAGTGGGAGACATCGCCACTGGTGAAACCTTAATGGGGTCTAAATAGGCTAGTAATCCCTTTGTAAAGGCTATTTTGTGATCTCTTGGCCATCCACCAAAGGAAGTGTAATTGGCATAAGGGAGGTTCTTTAGTCGCCGATGGGTGATGAAATCACAAACACGTGGGTAAAGTGGTACAAACTCTGTAGAGTTAATTAAAACTATCATGATAGCCGTGCTCCCGGTTATGAGCGCCTGAATGACCTACATGATTAGATTGAAATTGGGATTTGGGATGGTTATGGTTTGGTAATGGTTATGGTTGATATTATGGTTATGGTTATGGTTATGGTTATGGTTATGATTATCGTTATGGATGGAATTATGGTTTATGACATTGATTATGGTTATTGGTAATAGTGAATTATGGACTGGTATTATTATGGTTACATGGTTTATGATGGGTTTACTTCAAATAAATATGATACATTGCTTTTCCAAATGGTTTTACTATACTTTTCAGCACTTAGCCATTATTATTGTCGTCATTTGAATCAGCCACATGTCATACTTTCCACACTTGCTGAGTACGACATGTACTCACTCTTGCGATCCCCCCCAACAGTTGCAGGTCAGGATTGTGAGTTTAATGGCGATAATGCGGAGATCTAGGCCGTGTATACCGTCAACTTTGCCTGTGGTGTTGCTTGGAGCTGCGCTATCCCTTTTGCTTAGTTTGCTTAGTTGCTTAATTAGTTTATTTCCGCTGCATTAGTTGAACTTGTCATTAATATTCATTAGAGCTTGTATTCGAGGATAATATGGTTTGTGTAATAAAATTTGATAATTAATCTTGTTCTGTGGTAATTTTCTGTATACTCTTTTGTGATTGCACTCGTGTATGTGTGTTGAACATCCTGGGCACACATATGCGTTAGCTTGGTTCATTTTTTGGAACTGGGCGTCACAGTATGTGGATGGGTTGGATGTCATGGTGGTTTGCTTGCTTTAGATCTAAGGACGGGTTCATGCGAGAACAAGCCAGGACTACAGTGCCACCATGAGGCCAAGTATGGGTGCGGCGTAGCTGATTAATTAGGGCTTTGCCAGTGCTATTTGGACCATTAAGGATGCTCGGGGAAGGGGTAGTCGGATTGGGTTTGTTGATGATTGGTGGGACTACCCTGGGATCCGAATGGCTCAAGAGGGGGCCCTTGGTTGAAGATGTTCTCAGTTGGAGGTATTGCCACCGGTGAAACCTCAGTGGGTTCTAAATAGGATAGTAATCCCTTTGTAAAGGCTATTTTGTGATCTCTTGGCCATACATCAAGGGAAGTGTAATTGGCATAAGGGAGGTTCTTTAGTCGCCGATGGGTGATGAAATCACAAACACGTGGGTAAAGTGGTACAAACTCTGTAGAGTCTAATAAAACTATCATGATAGTCGTGCTCCCAGTTATGAGCACCTGGACAACTTCCATGATTAGAGGGAACTTGGTATTGGGATGGTTTTTTTTGGGATGGTTATAGTTTGGCAATGGTTATGGCTGGTTATGAATTGAATTCTGGTATTGAATATGGATATTGGTATATGATGATGGATATGGAATATGGACTGGTATTATGATAACTACATGGCTTATGATGGGTTTACTTCACATACATGTAATATATTGCTTTTCAAATGTTTTAATGTACTTTTCAGCACTCAACCATTATTATTGTCATCATTTGAATAAGCCACATGTCATACTTTCCACACTTGTTGAGTACGACATGTACTCACTCTTGCAATCCCCCTCAACTGTTACAGGTCAGGATTGGGAGTTTATTGGCGATAATGCGGAGTTCTAGGCCGTGTCTACCGTCAGCTTTGCCTGTGGTGTTGCATGGAGCTGCGCTATCCCTTATGCTTAGTTTTCTTAGTTGCTTAATTAGTTTATTTCCTCTGCATTAGTTGAACTTGTTATTAATATTCATTAGAGTTTGTATTCGAGGATAATATGGGTTGTTTAATAAAATTTGGTTAATTAATCTTGTTCTATGGTAATGTTCTGTATACTCTTTTGTGAATGCACTCGTGTATGTGTGTTGAACATCCTGGGCACACATATGCGTTAGCTTGGTTCATTTTCGAAACCGGGCATCACAGTTTGGTATCAGAGCCACAGGTTGACCGTAGGATGCAGCCTAGATAGAATGGACACTTTAGAGCACATAGGAGCACCTCGGGAATCGATGTGTTTTTGCTTGGTGTGCTGTTGCTATATAAATTGTTTGCTTGTGTGCTTAATAGAGGATTTTGGGATGCTTTAGAATTGCCATGTCCACCTAGGCTAGTATAGCTAGTTGTTTAGTTTCATATCCCTTGATGCATATAGTTGGGGACGTTTTCTAATTCTTACCTATTGCTTTTCTCCAGATGGTGAGGACTCGCAACCAGAGGGATGCTAATGATGAGGATGAGAACAATGGAGTGCCTCAGAATAACATTGGACAAGGATCTACTCAGGGAGCTATCAACATTGAGCAACTTTTGGCTATGCAAAACCATCTCATGCAGACCATGATACAAACTATGGGACAGCTGCAGGCTGGCAACAACAACAATCAGCCCCACATGCCTCCATCGCCACCCCCGCCTCCTCATAACCTATTGGGAGAGTTTATGAGGACTAGGCCGCCAACCTTTGCTCAAGCTGCTGACCCTATGGACGCTGATGATTGGCTCAAGTCCGTGGAGAAGAAACTTGCTATTGTCCAATGTAGTGACCGGGAGAAGGTCTTATTCGCTTCTCATCAACTAGTTGGAGCAGCTGCCGATTGGTGGGATTCTTTATGCAATGCTCATGAGAACCAAGGGAGAATTACTTGGGTTGAATTCAAGGAAAGATTCCGTTCTCATTATGTGCCCGAGGGAGTTATGATCTTGAAGCGGCAAAAATTTGAGAACTTAAGGCAAGGAAAATCAAGCGTGAGTGAATATCTCAATAAGTTCACTCAACTCTCAAGATATGCGCCTGAGGATGTTAGTCGGGACAGCCGAAAACAATACTTGTTCATGAGGGCCTTGAACAATGAAATCCAAGTGCAACTACACAATTGTGATTATGCAAATTTTCAGAAGCTTGTGGACAAAGCAATCATGGTTGAGAACAAGATCCTTGAGATGGAACAAGACAACAAGAGGAAGGCGCCATACCAAGGACAGCAACAAGGAAGTAATGTGCGCCCTCGCTTTGCGCCGCCCAATGCGCCTTATTACAGCTCTTCCATTCCTGCTCAATGCCTTGGATTTGCACCGCGCCCAACTCAGTTTGTGCATCAGCGCTCTGTCATGCAAGCACCTAGGCCCCCAATGCCTTATGCGCCTCGTGCTAATTTTCCTGCTGCAAGTGTTCAAAACCAAGCTTGTCCCAATAATTCTGGTGGAGTTAAGAAGTGCTATACTTGTGTAGAAGCTGGACACTTTGCGCACCAATGTCCTAAGTCAGGCCTTGGTCAAGGAAGCAATGCACCAAGGCAAAACCCAAGACCCAATGGAGGACAACCACAAGGGAACCGTGGACAACAGAATTTTGCTCGTGGCAATGTGAACCATGTCTCTACGGAGGATGCTCAACAAGCAGATGACATGGTCATTGGTATGTTTCTCGCAAACTCCAACCTCGCGACTATGTTATTTGATTCTGGAGCATCGCATTCATTCATTGCATCAAAGTATGTTGCCAAGTATAGCTTGCCTATCTCTCATATGAAGTTTACTCTATTGGTTAAGTCTCCTGGATGAGAGATGAGGACAAATATAGTATGTCCAAAAGTAAGCCTTAGAATAAGGGGGGTATACTTCTCCGCCAACCTCATTGTTTTGGATTCTCAAGGATTAGACATTATACTTGGTATGGACTTGTTGAGCAAGCACAATGTTATTATTGAGTGTGCCACAAAGACGGTGAAGTTGACCAATGAGGAAGGGATCACCGTAGAATTTGAAGCACCTCAAACCACACCGTAGCAATTGGAGCTAAATCATATGGACGGTGCCGCAATTGAGGAGATTCCGGTGGTGTGTGAATTTTTGGACGTTTTTCCGGACGAGTTACCAGGTATGCCACCTGATCGAGACATTGAGTTTGTTATTGATTTAATACCTGGAACTACACCTATAGCTAAGAGGCCATATAGGATGCCTCTATGGAATTAGCAAAGCTTAAGAAACAAATTCAAGAGCAACTAGACAAACGTTTTATTCGCCCAAGCTCTTCACCTTGGGGAGCGCCCGTTCTATTTGTGGACAAGAAGGATGGATCCCAAATGATGTGTGTGGATTAACGAGCTCTCAATGAGGTAACAATCAAGAACAAGTACACCTTGCCACGCATAGAAGACTTGATTGATCAAATGAAGGGTGCTTGTATCTTCTCTAAGATAGATTTGAGGTCGGGATACTTTCAAATGAAGATTAGACCATCGGACATACCCAAGACAGCTTTTAGGACGCGGTATGGATCTTATGAGTACACCGTGATGTCCTTTGGATTGACAAATGTGCCTGCCTACTTTATGTACCTCATGAATAAGGTCTTCATGGAGTACTTGGATAGATTCGTTGTGGTGTTTATTGATGACATTATGATCTACTCGAAGGATGAGAAGGAACATGAGGAACACTTGAGGCTTACATTGTAGAAACTGAGGGAGCATCAATTGTATGCCAAGTTCAACAAGTGTCAGTTTTGGTTGAAAGAGGTGTCGTTTTTGGGTCATATAATTTTAGGAGGAGGAGTTTCGGTTGACCCCAGAAAAGTGAGAGACGTGTTGAAGTGGGAACCACCGCAAAATGCAAAGGAAATAATGAGTTTTCTTGGGATGGCTGGATATTACCGTACGTTCATCAAGGACTTTTCCAAGATAGCCAAGCCAATGACGGAGTTGCTAATGAAGGGAAAGGCTTTCCAATGGACTCAAGCTTGTCAAAACAGTTTTGAGGAGCTAAAGAAGAGGTTGACAACAGCCCTAGTTTTGATATTGCCGGATGTAAGCAAGAGTTTCGATATATATTGTGATGCATCAAGACAAGGACTTGGATGTGCGCTTATGCAAGAAGGTCAAGTAGTAGCCTATGCATCAAGACAATTGAAGAAACATGAGCAGAATTACCCAACACATGATTTAGAACTTGCAGCCGTGGTACATGCATTGAAAATTTGGAGACACTACATCCTTGGACATAGGTGTGAAATTTATATGGATCATAAGATTTTGAAGTATATTTTTGCACAAACAGATATGAACTTGAGGCAACAGAGATGGTTGGAGCTCATTAAATATTATGATTTGGGAATCAACTATCATCCGGGAAAAGCCAACGTAGTGGCCGATGCTTTGAGTAGAAAAGGAGTAGGTCATCAACTCACGGTTCGAGAGTTACCATTCGAGTTATGTAAGGAGTTTGAACGGTTGAACCTCGGGTTTGTAAATGAGATGGAGATGATGGAGTTAAATCCAACCTTGGAGCAAGAATTTCGAGAAGCGCAAACCACGGATGAGGAGATCAAGGAAATCAAGGAAAGGACCGAGGAAGGGAGAGAATTCAGATTTGATGAGGATGAACATGGTACCCTATGGCTCGGAAAAAGGATTGTTGTGCCTAATGTAAAGCATATATAGGAGAAAATATTAAAGGAGGCGCATGACTCGCCGTACTCGATTCATCCTGGTTGTACAAAGATGTACAAAGACTTGAAGGCTTGCGATTGGTGGGATAGCATGAAAAAGGACATAGCTGAATATGTGGCATTGTGTGATGTGTGTTAACGAGTCAAGGCGGAACATCAAAAGCCAGCGGGGCTATTGCAACCATTCAAGATCCAGGAATGGAAGTGGGAAGAAATTAGAATGGACTTCATAGTTGGGTTACCACGTACTCAGTCCAGGTATGACTCAATTTAGGTAATTGTGGATCGCTTAAGCAAGTTAGCTCATTTTGTCCCTGTGAAGACCAAATATACAGCTACACAATTGGCCGAAATATACATGGGGCATATTGTGTGCCGACATGGAGTATCAAAGAAGATAGTCTTGGATAAAGGTTCTCTATTTACTTCCAGGTTTTGGTAAAAATTGCATGAAGCTTTGGGAACGAGGTTGAATTTTAGTTCAGCATATCACCCTCAAACGGATGGACAAACCGATAGGACCAATCAGATTTTAGAGGACATGTTAAGAGCTTGTGCTTTAAAGCATGAGAAGAGTTGGGACAAAAGCTTGCCATATGCAAAATTCTCATACAACAATAGTTACCAAGCAAGTTTAAAGATGTCACCATATGAAGCGCTTTATGGAAGGAAGTGTAGGACACCTTTGTTCTGGAGTGAGGCAGGAGAAACTCAAGTATTTGGTCCGGATGTGTTGCAAGAAGCCGAAAAGCAAGTTCAGATAATTCGTGAAAACTTGAGGGCTACCCAATCAAGACAAAAAGGCTATGCGGACAATAGGAGAAGGAAATTAGCCTTTGAAAAAGGAGACTACGTTTACCTCAAGGTGTCACCAATGAGAGGTCATAAGAGGTTTACCATAAGAGGCAAGCTAGCACCTCGCTACATTGGGCCATTCAAGATTTTGGATAAAAGGGGGGAAGTAGCATATAAGTTAGAGATGCCAACTCATCTTTCGGATGTTCATGATGTATTTCATGTTTCCCAGCTCAAGAAATGCTTGAGAGTACCGGAAGAACAAGTGCCAATGGAAGAATTGGAACTAGAGGAAGATTTGACTTATGCCGATCAACCGGTTAAGATCTTGGAAACCAAGGAGAGAGTCACAAGGAACAAGGTTATTAGATGGTGTAAAGTTCAATGGAAGCACCACACAAAAAAAGAAGCAACGTAGGAATTGGAGGATGATCTCAAGAGGGAATTTCCCTATCTCTTCTCTTTCGCGTCGAATCTCGAGGGCGAGATTCATTTTAAGGGGGGTAGGTTTGTAACACCCTCATTTTCATGCATCATGCCTTGCATACACTCATATACATGTTTAACATTAACCCAAATAAAGAGGAACGAGTTTAAAATTGATTTGGAGCATTTAAAATTGATTTGGAACAAAACCGCACTTAAAATGCAGGAAAGTGCGGACTAGTCCGATTTTACTGAGGACTAGTATGATTTCTCTCTAACTAAAAACGGACTTGTCCGTTTTTGCTGTGGACTAGTCCGATTTTGCCTCTGGAAACTTTCGGACTTGTCCGATTTTGTGCGGACTAGTCCGATATTCCATGAATCCTTGAAAATTTGCTAAGTCTCTGGACTTTTCCGGACTAGTCCGGTGTTCCAGCGGACTTGTGCGTTTCCCTCTCTGACTAAAGTCGGACTTGTCCGGTTTTCTCTCTGGGCATTTTTGGACTAGTCCGGTCCTTTTCGGACTTGTCCGATATTTCGCAACTCCGAGTTGATTTTTTGTTTTACGACTTGTTTCTTGGGTTTCATGTTAAGTGGGCCTAGGGATGTCGTGCCTAACTCTTTTAGAGCCCATGTAGGACCCTAAACCGGCCTCTACTCCTCTCAAAATCGAAATCCATCTAACCCTAGCCTCCACCTCTATATGAACAACCCCACCCCTTGCTTGACATCTATTTGCCACTTTTCCACCCAACCCAAACCCTAGTTCGTGGAGAGCCACCATCAAGGAGGGAGGAGAAGATCCCAAGCAAGAAGAAAAAGAGGAGGAAATGAAAGAGGATCAAGATCTCCACCGAGCTTTCATCTTCGTCACCAATTCATCTCCATGTTCATCACCAACCCTAGATCATCACGATCCAAGTGTTACCTCCAAGTTTCTTGATTCATTGGAGTTCTAAACACCTGGTATACCTTCTATTCTCTTTTCCTTACTTGAATTTGATCCCTAACCTCCGAATTCACGTCGATCTAGAAAATCCTAATATGCTGATCTCGCAGAGTGCGGACTTGTCCAGTGCCTAGCGGACTAGTCCGATCTTCTTGGTTAAATTGGGTTGAATTGATTCTAAAATTTGATCTAATCACATCCAAACCTGTATAAACTTGTTAAAAGCTATTATACCTAGTTAGTGATCATTAAAAGCAATCTATTAACAAGTTCTACCTTGCATTTGCATTAATCATGCATGTCATGTCATATTGAGTAATATATGTGCACTATTTGATTGTGTTTCTTGTCTTGTATGTTTATTGTGCGGATTAGACGGGTTTGCACTAGAGAGTGCCGCAGAGGATCTACAACACCAAGAGTTTGAAGGCTTTGACCCTAATCAACCGTAAGAGCAAGGCAAGTGTCCCTGAAGCATATTGATCCTGTTTTAAAAGAAATGTTTTGTTTGCAAACTGCATGCTTGTGTCAATTTGATGGGAATCCTATGGTAGGAAGTTTACGAGCGTTGTTTGACCACCCTTGTTGCCTGGAATTTATGGTAGAGAGTCGGGAAGGGCTTTTACCTTTTTGCTTTGCTTAATTAATTGGGATGGGAAAACAACACTACACATTTAATTATGTATTAATGATATTCTGGTTAATGTGAACTGGTCAATGTGATATGGTAATGGATGATCTAAGCAAGCCTAGTATGTGGATGGGTTGGATGTCATGGTGGTTTGCTTGCTTTAGATCTTAGGACCGGTTCATACGAGAAGAAGCCAGTACTACAGTGCCACCACGAGGCCAAGTATGGGTGCGGCGTAGCTGATTAATTAGGGCTTTGCCAGTGCTATTTGGACCATTAAGGATGCTCGGGGAAGGGGTAGTCGGATTTGGTTTGTTGATGATTGGTGGGACTATCCTTGGACCAGAATGGCTCAAGAGGGGGCCCTTGGTTGAGATGTGCTCAGTTGGAGGCATCACCATCGGTGAAACCTCAGTGAGGTCTAAATTGGCTAGTAATCCCTTTGTAATGGCTATTTTGTGATCTCTTGGCCATACATCAAAGAAAGTGTAATTGGCATAAGGGAGGTTCTTTAGTCGCTGATGGGTGATGAAATCACAAACACATGGGTAAAGTGGTATCTGCAAGACTAATAAAATTATCATGATAGTCGTGCTCCCGGTTATGAGCACCTGGACAACTTCCATGATTAGAGGGAACTTGGTATTGGGATGGTTCTTTTTTGGGATGGTTATGGTTTGGTAATGGTTATGGCTGGTTACGAATTGAATTTTGGTATTGAATATGGATGTTGGTATATGATGATGGATATGGAATATGGACTGGTATTATGATAACTACATGGCTTATGATGGGTTTACTTCACATACATGTAATATATTGCTTTTTAAATGTTTCAATGTACTTTTTAGCACTCAACCATTATTATTGTCGTCATTTGAATAAGCCACATGTCGTACTTTCCACACTTGCTGAGTACGACATGTACTCACTCTTGCAATCCCCCCAACAGTTGCAGGTCAGGATTGGGAGTTTAATGGCGATAATGTGGAGTTCTAGGCCGTGTCTACCATCAGCTTTGCTTGTGGTGTTGCATGGAGCTGCGCTATCCCTTATGCTTAGTTTGCTTAGTTGCTTAATTAATTTATTTCCACTGCATTAGTTAAACTTGTTATTAATATTCATTAGAGTTTGTATTCGAGGATAATATGGTATGTTTAATAAAATTTGGTTGATTAATCTTGTTCTATGGTAATGTTATGTATACTCTTCTGTGAATGCACTCGTGTATGTGTATTGAACATCCTGGGCACACATATGCGTTAGCTTGGTTTATTTTCGAAGCCGGACGTCACAGCACCCTAGGGTGCGATGGAGCAGTGGAGAGATGATGTGGAACATCTGGTTGCAGCAGCAGCAGTCGATGGCATCAGCAATCATGGTCCTTCCCCCTCAGGGCGGGCCCCATCGCAGCATCGGACCGTGTCGGGTAGACTCGGTCCGCACGCTTTGCAGCACAAGAGGCGTGTTACATCTCAACAAGCAACGTCCCTGCCTTATGGGGCACGATGTACCCACACGGTAACCAGGCTTTCGACTCACGACCTCCAGGCGGAGCTCGATCGTCGTCACCGGCAACAAGATAGTTGCGTCCACATCGAGCGGGCTCGCGAGAGGCGAGAGGCTCGGGACAGTCCTGCTCCTGAAGGAGTAGTAGGAGGCTATTCTGCCTTGGCTATGCACCTACGCATGGTCAGATGGCCGCATATGTTCCGGCCTCATCTGCCAGAGAAATTTGATGGGACTGTTAATCCCGCCGAATTTGTTCAAATATACTCCACCGCTATCCTTGCGGCTGGGGGAAATGAGGCCGTGATGGCCAATTATTTCCGCGTGGCTTTAACTAAGACCGCCAGGTCTTGGTTCATGAGGCTCCCGCCTGACTCCATCAATAGTTGGGCGGAGCTGTGCCAACAGTTCACCGCCAACTTCGGGAGTCCATACACCCGACCAGGCACGAAACTGGACCTTTTTGCATTCAAGCAGAAGGGGGGAGAGTCCCTGCAATCTTTCATCCAGAGGTTCTCCCAGGTATGAAATACCATTCCTTCTATCTCAAGCGCTTCTGTTATTGTAGCATTTAGACAGGGCGTTCGAGACAAGAAGATGTTGGAGAAGCTCGCGACCAAGGAAGTCACCAGCGTCACGAAACTCTTTATCTTGGCGGACAAGTGTGCCAAGGCTGCTGAGGGCCGTGAAATGCACTCCCAACCACCTCCGGAGGACAACAAAAAGTCCTTCATGGGTGAAGCTGCTACCTCCAAGAGTAGCAAGAAGAAGAAAAAGTCCAACGGCAAGAAGAAGCCATCGGTCGGCACACCTACTGCTGCAGCTGCTACAGCTCCGGGTGGCAGGGGGCCACGCCCCGAGAAACGACCTCGGTTGTCATCTGAAAACGATGGCAGCTCCAAGATGTGGTGTCCCATACACAAGATGAACAACCACAACCTGGAAGGCTGCCGAGAGGTCCAGAACCTCGCCGGGCGCTACAATAAGCGCTGGGAAGAAGCTCCTTTCCATCAAAGGGAAGGAAAACAAAAAATCGACAAAGCTTCGGCTGAAGAGGAGTTAGGCTTTCAGGACCCCAAAAAGGTCTTTAAGGCTGTTTACATCTTCGTTGACGATGACTCCAACATCTCCGACAACGAGCGTCAGAAGACCATGAACACCATCTTTGGTGGTCGTGGGACATCACCTCCCATCGTGTCCTCAAGACCATGCAGCGGGACATGGCCTCTGTAGCTCCCACCACCAAGGCGGAGCCTCACCGGAAGTGGATGGATATAGCCATCACCTTCGATGCTTTAGACTGCCCGTGGAACATGATCAGAGCTAGTAAACTTCCTCTGATGGTATCTCCGACCATCAACAACATCCAGCTCCACCACGTGATGGTGGACGGAGGTTCGGGGCTGAACCTCATAAGCTTTGAAGCCTTCGTCAAGCTTCAGCTCCGACCTTCAGATCTTCGCCCCTCCCGACCTTTCTCTAGAGTAGGTCCGGGGGCCATCACTCCACTCTGTGCCATTACCCCCCCAGTGACCTTTGGGACTTGGGAGAATTACAGGACCGAGAAGTTGTTCTTCAACGTGGCGCAGATCAACTTACCATTCAACGCCATCTTGGATAGGCCAGCCTTGTACAAATTCATGGATGCTGCTCATTATGGCTACTTGGTGTTGAAAATGCCAACACCCTCAGGCGTTCTCTAGATCCGCGGAGATCGCACTGCTGGAGTTACTGCTCTGGAAGAACTCCACGCGCTTGCTACAGCGCAGGAGGAAGAATCCGGAAAGGAGCAAGCTCTGAAGCCTCCGAGCATTCGTCATCGAGGCTCAACCTCCGCACCTCGTGTGCAACCAAGCGGCGACACCGATATTCCCGTCAAAGTCGTCCAAATTGGTTACGACGCTGCTCAGACCACCCGTATATCGGGAGGCCTGAACAACAAATAGGAAGTCGCGCTCATCACTTTCCTCCGGACTAATGTCGACGTGTTTGCCTGGCAACCGTCACAAATGCCTTGGATCCCTAGGGAAGTGATTGAGCACAATCTGAAGATTTATCCTGACACTCGTCCTGTACATCAGAAGCCCCGAAAGCAATCAATAGAGCGACAAAACTTCATGCATCAAGAAGTGAAGAAGTTACTCGAAGCTGGATTCATCTAGAAAGTCTTCCACCCAAAATGGTTGGCAAACCCAGTCGTTGTACCTAAGGCCGACAGGAAGCTTCGGATGTGTATCGACTACACTACACTAAATAAGGCATGTCCAAAGGATCCATTCCCACTACCTAGAATAGATCAGATAGTGGACTCCACCTCCGGGTGCGAATTACTGTGTTTCCTAGACGCATATTCTGGGTATCATCAAATCAGAATGTCTAGGGAAGATGAAGAGTATACTTCTTTCATCACAGTAGATGGATTATATTGTTACACTGCCATGCCATTCGGTCTAAAAAATGCTGCTCAAACGTTTGTACGAGCTATGTACAAAACTTTTGGACAGCTCATCAGAGATGTAGTGGAAGTGTACATTGATGACATTATCGTTAAGATCAAGAACAAGGAGTCATTCCTTGACACCTTGCAAGCTGTCTTCAATAAGTTGCGAATCACACGCACAAAGCTGAACCCAGACAAGTGTGTCTTTGGGGTAAGCTCCGGAAAGCTTCTTGGATTCTTGGTGAACCACCAAGGAATAGAAGCGAATCTGGCGAAGATTTAAGCTATTGAAGACATGCGGCCACCAGCACGCATCAAAGACGTCCAGAAGCCGAATGGATGTCTAGCTGCCCTCAACCGGTTCATCTCAAGACAGGCGGAATTGGCACTACCAATTCCAAGAAGTCTGAAGAAGCAGAAAAGGATTTTCAAGAGCTAAAGCAGCTCCTCACCACTCTACCAACTTTGGTAGCTCCAAACCCTGGTGAGCCACTTCTGCTTTACATTTCAGCAACTGACGAAGTTGCTAGCATGGTCCTGGTTGCGGAAAGACCAGAACCATCCCCAGTTCAGGAATCCAGACCCCTCCGGGAAGGTCCGTAGCTACCTGAAAGCGAGTCTGGGTCCCAGCCCCCAGACCCTGATCCTCAAGGTGAGACGCCAGAGGATCAACCTCCTTAAAATGAAGGAGTTACTGTTACTGAGCAAGAAGATCCGGACCTTTGCAGGAAGGTCTGGGTCACTTCAGAAGAAGCTTCGGGTTCCTCTAGCAGGAACCAGGAGGTCCCTGAAGAAGGTCCGGACCCATCCGGGAGGGTCCGGGTTTATAAGGAGGAAGCTCTGGGCCCCTCCGAGAGGGTCTGGACAGTCCAGCGCCCAGTGTACTTCATCAATGAAGTACTCCATGACGCCATGACTCGATACCTAGAGGTGCATAAACTGCTCTACGCAGTTCTCATTTCCTCTAGGAATCTTCATCACTACTTCCAAGCACACAAGATTTCAGTGGTAACCTCTTATCCACTGCGCGCAATTTTGCATAACCCCAACTCTACCGGGAACATTGCAAAGTGGGCAGCAGAATTGGCTGAGTTCGATCTTGAATTTGTCCCAAGACAAGCAATCAAGAGTCAAGCATTGGCGGACTTCATGGCTGAATGGACCCCATCTCCATCAAATCCTGGGGGCCCCGGTGAGCAGAAGTTGGAACCCAAGGTTCCGGTCTTCATCAAGCCTCACTGGACTCTCTACTTCGATGGCTCCGTGCAAAAGCAGGGGCCAGAGCTGGAATCCTTTGCCTCACTCCGACCGGGGAGAAGGTCAAATTCATGGTTCACCTTGACTTCAAGGCGACCAACAACATGGCGGAGTATGAAGCACTAATCTATGGGCTCAAGGTGGCACTATCATATGGTGTCAAGCTGCTGTTGGTAAAGGGCGATTCGCAGGTCATTATAAAACAAGTCAAAGGTGAATGCTGCTGCAACAACCCTCAACTAGCTGCATATCTACTTGAAGTCCAGAAGCTTCAGAAGGACTTCAAAGTCCTTGATCTCTGCCATATCCAGCGTCTCAACAACGCTGAAGCCGACGAACTCTCGATGAAAGCTTCAACCGGAGCTTTGGTTCCCAATGGAACCTTCGTTCGGAGATTGCCAAGACCAACAGCTCAGCATGCCGAACTGAGCAAAGGGGGCGAGACCAGTACCTCGAAGCTGGCGGTCCCGATGGCCCTGTTACCATGGCGTCCATCAAGGGTTGTAGGTGCTGCAGGGAGCTCCGAGCAACCCAGCACGCAAGACTCAAATGCTCAAGTTAGCTCCGATGCATGGATCTTGGAGATCCGGATCTACTTGAAAGATAATTTCTTTCTTGAAGACAATGTATCTGCTAACCGTATAGTCAGATTGGCTAAAAGATACACACTGGTAGAAGGGGATCTCTACCGGTGTGGTGCCAATGGCGTCCTAATGCGGTGCATTACATGGGAAGAAGGCCACGAGCTCCTCGTGGAAATCCATGGAGGCGAGTGTGGGAACCACGCGTCTTCCCGCACGTTGGTCGATAAACCTTCGCCTACAGCACTCCAGGATGCAACCGAGCTAGTGAAGAAATGTGAAGCATGCCAGTTCCATGCAAAGCAAATTCACACACCATCTCAACCTTTACAAATGATACCTCCTACATGTCCATTCGCTGTGTGGGGGGTGGATATCTTGGTACCTTTCCCAAAAGCCGTCGAAGGTTACAAGTTCCTGTACGTTGCCATCGACAAGTTCACTAAGTGGCCGGAAGCAACTCCAGTTGTGACAATAAACAAGCAATCAGCTATCAATTTCTTATAGTCCATCATATGCAGATTTGGAGTTCCAAACAAGATCATAACTGACAATGGAACCCAATTCACAAGCTCTGCATTTCAAGGATATTGCGAAGACCTCAGCATTCAGGTCAGCTATACTTCTGTAGCTCACCCAGCAAGCAATGGCCAAGCTGAGAGAGTAAATGCAGAAATCCTAAAAGGACTCAAGACGCGCACATATGAGCGCTTGAAAAAACATGGAGCCAACTGGATTGAAGAGCTTCTTCCCACCTTGTGGGCAAACAGGACAACTCCCAACCAGTCAACTGGAGAGACACCCTTCTGTGACACCCGGTTCCGAAAATGAACCAAGTGAACGCATATGTATGCCCAGGATGTTCAACACACATACACGAGTGCATCACAAAAGAGTATACAGAAAATTACCACAGAACAAGATTAATTATCAAATTTTATTGCACAAACCATATTATCCTCGAGTACAAACTCTAATAAATATTAATGACAAGTTCAACTAATGCATCGGAAATAAACTAAATAAGCTAACTAAACAGCTAGGCAGCATAAGCGATATGGTATAGCGCAGCTCCAATCAACACCACAGGCAAGCTGACGGTAGACACGGCCCAGAACTCCGCATTATCACCATTAAACTCCCAATCCTGACCTGCAACTGTTGGGGGGTATTGCAAGAGTGAGTACATGTCATACTCAGCAAGTGTGAAAAGTATGACATGTGGTTGATTCAAATGACGAATATAATAAAGGATAAGTGCTAAAAAGTAAATAAAAACATTCGAAAAGCAATATATATTACTTGTATATGAAATAAACCCATCATAAGCCATATAGTTATCATAATACCAGTCCATATTCCATATCCATCATCATATACCAATATCCATATTCAATACCAGAATTCAATTCATAACCATCCATGACCATAATTCCAACCATAACCATCCCAAATACCACCCCAATACCGAGTTCCCTCTAATCATGGAAGTTGTCCAGGTGCTCATAACCGGGAGCACGACTATCATGATAGTTTATTAGACTCTGCAGAGTTTGTACTACTTTACTTATGTTTTTGTGATTTCATCACCTTTCGGTGACTAAGAACCTCCCTTATGCCCATGACCCGTCGGTCACATTTTACACTTCCGTTGGTGTGTGGCCATGAGATCACAAAATAGCCTTTACAAAGGGATTACTAGCCTATTTGGACCCCACTGAGGTTTCACCGGTGGCGATGTCTCCTACAGAGCACATCTTCAACCAAGGGCCCCCTCTTGAGCCATTCGGATCCCAGGGTAGTCCCACCAATAATCAACAAACCCAATCCGACTACCCCTTCCCCGAGCATCCTTAATGGTCCAAACAGCACTAGCAAAGCCCTAATTAATCAGCTATGCTGCACCCATACTTGGCCTCCTGGTGGCACTGTAGTCCTGGCTTATTCTCGCATGAAGCGGTCCTTAGATCTAAAGCAAGCAAACCACCATAACATCCAACCCATCCACATACCAGGCTTGCATAGATCACCCATTATCATATTACATTAACCAGTTCATGTTAACCATAATCTCATAAATGCATCACTAATGTGTAGTATTGTTTTCCCATCCCAATTAAGTAAGCGAGGCAAAAAGGTAAAAAGCCCATCCCAACTCTCTACCATGAATACCAGGTGACAAGGGTGGTCAAACAAAGCTAGTAAACTTCCTACCATAGGATTCCCATCAAATTGACACAAGCATGTAGTTTTGCAAATAAAACATTTATTTCAAAAATAGGATCAATATGCTTCAAGGACACTTGCCTTGCTCTTGCGGTTGATTAGGGTCAAAGCCTTCAAACTCTTGGTGCTGTAGATCCTCTGCGGCACTCTTTATCGCAAAACCATCTAATCTGCACAATAAACATACACGACAAGAAACACAATCAAAGAGTGCACAAATATTACTCAACATGACATGACATGCATGATTAATGCAAACGCAAGGTAGAACTTGTTAATAGATCTCTTTCAATGATCACAAACTAGTTCTAATAGCTTTTAATAAGTTTACATAGGTTTGGAGTTGATTTGATCAAATTTTAGAATTTATTTAACACAATTTAGTCAGAAAAATTGGACTAGTCTGCAGAAGGCTGGACTAGTGCGCACTTCGCAGAACTAGCGAACTAGGGTTTTCTAGATCAACGTAAATTTGGAGATTAGGGGTTGAATTCACGTAAGAAAAAGAGAATAGAAGGTATACCAGGTGTTTAGGACTCCAATGAATCAAGAAACTTGGAGTTAACACTTGGATCTTGATGATCTAGGGTTGGTGATGAACTTGGAGATGAATTGGTGTTGAAGAACGAAAGCTTGATGGAAATCTTGATCTTCTTTCATTTCCCCCTCTTCTTCTTCTTGCTTGGGATCTCCTCCTCCCTCCTTGATGGTGGCTCTCCACAAACTAGGGTTTGGGTGGGGTGGAAAAGTGGCAAATAGATGTCAAGCCAAGGGGTGGGGTTGTTTATATAGAGGTGGAGGCTAGGGTTAGATGGATTTCGAGTTTGGGATGAGTAGAGGCTGGTTTAGGGTGCCACATGGCCTCTAAAAGAGTTAGGCACGACGTCCCTAGGCCCACTTAACGTGAAACCCAAGAAACAGGTCGTAAAACAAAAGATCAACTCGGAGTCGTGAAATATCGGACAAGTCCGAAAAGGATCGGACTAGTCTGAAGTTGTCTAGAGAAAAAATCAAACAAGTTTGGTCAAAAATCGGACAAGTCCGACTTTAGTCAGAGAGGAAATCAAACAAGTCCGCTGGAACATCGGACTAGTCCGGAAAAGTCCAGGGACTTAGCAAATTTTCAAGGATTCATGGAATATCGGACTAGTCCGCACAAATCGGACAAGTCTGAAAGTTTCCAGAGGAAAAATCGGACTAGTCTGCAGCAAAAACGGACAAGTCCGTTCTTGGTCAGAGAGAAATCGGACTAGTCCTCAGTAAAATCGAACTGGTACGCACTTTCCTGCATTTTAAGTGTGGTTTTGATCCAAATCAATTTTAAATGCTCCAAATCAATTTTAAACTCGTCCCTCTTTATGTGGGTTAATGTTAAACATGTATATGAATGTATGCAAGGCATGATGCATGAAAATGAGGGTGTTACAAACCTACCCCCCTTAAAATGAATCTCGCCCTTGAGATTCGACGCGGAAGAGAAGAGATAGGGAAATTCCTTCTTGAGATCATCCTCCAATTCCCATGTTGCTTCTTTTTCTGTGTGGTGCTTCCATTGAACATTACACCTTCAAATCACCTTGTTCCTTGTGACTCTCTCCTTGATTTCCAAGATCTTGACCGGTTGCTCGGCATAAGTCAAATCTTCCTCTAGTTCCAATTCTTCCATTGGCACTTGTTCTTCTGGTACTCTCAAGCACATCTTGAGCTGGGAAACATGAAAGACATCATGCACATCCGAAAGATGAGCTGGCATCTCCAACTTGTACGCTACTTCTCCACTTTTGTCCAAAATCTTGAATGGTCCAATATAACTAGGTGCTAGCTTGCCTCTTATGTTAAACCTCTTATGACCTCTCATTGGTGACACCTTGAGGTAAACAAAATCTCCTATTTCAAAGGCTAATTTCCTTCTCCTATTGCCCGCATAGCCTTTTTGTCTTGATTGGGCAGCCCTCAAGTTTTCACGAATTATTTGTACTTGCTTTTTGGCTTCTTGCAACATATCCGGACCAAATACTTGAGTTTCTCCCGCCTCATTCCAGAACAAAGGTGTCCTGCACTTCCTCCCATAAAGTGCTTCATATGGTGACATTTTCAAGCTTGCTTGGTAACTATTGTTGTATGAAAATTTTGCGTATGGCAAGCTTTTGTCCCAACCTTTCCCATGCTTTAAAGCACAAGCTCTTAACATGTCCTCTAAAATCTGGTTGGTCCCCTCGGTTTGTCCATCTGTTTGAGGGTGATATGCCGAACTAAAATTCAACCTCGTTCCCAAAGCTTCATGCAATTTCTGCCAAAATCTGGAGGTAAATTGAGAACCTCTATCCGAGACTATCTTCTTCGGTACTCCGTGTCGACATACAATATGCTCCATGTATATTTCGGCCAATTGTGCAGCTGTAATATTTGGTCTTCAAAGGGACAAAATGAGCTGACTTGGTTAAGCGATCCACAATTACCCAAATTGAGTCATACCCGGACTGAGTACGTGGTAACCCAACTATGAAGTCCATTCCAATTT
Source organism: Tuctoria greenei (assembly GCA_036927565.1). Classification (NCBI taxonomy): domain Eukaryota; kingdom Viridiplantae; phylum Streptophyta; class Magnoliopsida; order Poales; family Poaceae; genus Tuctoria; species Tuctoria greenei. The sequence goes on along the minus strand of JAYESD010000011.1, from coordinate 25,390,803 downwards.
CTTCCCGCTTCCATTCCGGAATCTTCAATAGTTGCAATAATCCAATTGGCTTTTGATGTTCCGCCTTCACTCGTTGACACACATCACACAATCCCACATATTCAGCTATGTCCTTTTTCATGCTATCCTACTAATAGCATGATGAGATCATGCACATTATTATTGCACCTACAAACATGACACAATGTTTATTTGTTTGGGATCCTGGCTCAAGTGAATATGCACTCTTATTTGATGGGCAAGATCAAGATGGCGCACTATGTCGGCCACCACCTTGGCCTCCTCCATTCATGCATACAAGAAGATTTGATGGTGTTGCACATTTGGACCAACACATGAGAGGAGATGAACTTGAGTCGAGATGATGAGGACATCACTTATATAGATACAAACAACACTCCATTAAACATACAAGATGCAATCAATAGAGTTCATACACAACAATTAATTTTAGAGGTGAACTCGTTCTTATATATTTCCTTATATGTTTTTGAGCATAGATTGCTACTTAATGATTTATTTGTGATTAGGATCTATGGAGAGGTTCAAGGAGTACTTGGAGGGAGTATTAGGAACGTGGAAGACCAGAGAATTCGTTCAAAGAAGATGGAAACCGAACCAAACTCCAAATCGTATCCAACTCGGAGTCCAGGAGCAGTACGCACTAAAACGGACGCCCATGATGCATACGGACTCCGTTTTGGACGTTCTACATATGCACGGAAAGGGGAGAGGATAACATTTCCAATGGCGCTGGTCCCATGTCAAAATACGTTTGTAGTGGACGGGAATCGTCAAAACAAAATCAAGTACAGAATCTGATAGGGTGCTGCGCCACCGTATTGGGCCATTGGGCCTTGTATCAAGTCTAAGTCCATTATTTTTCGTGTCTTAGGGTTAGGTCACGACCCTAACACCCCCTTAGACGTCCTCCCACCTATATATACTCCATAGTAGCCGCCATGAACAATTGGGTTTTGCTTAGATCAATAATATCACCGTTCTTCGGTTTGTGAGACCCCAACTTCGCGATTTCAGATCGTGTCTATCTTGTTCTTGCTTGTGTTCTCGGTTGCACTTGCAGGGATTAGCCTTCTTGGCAAGATTAATCGTGTGCAACACGGTTGATAACCAACGGAGCGGTGGTGTAGTGATTGCAGGGGCTATTCGTGTTCTACTCGAGAGCCTCGGATCATCAACGTCGAGATCTCTACATCAATCGACCTATCCGTTACCTTTCGGAAGATCGGGACTCACCTTTTCCTATCAATTGGTATCAGATTTCCAGGTTGCCTGTTAGGTAATTCATCTATCCATTACATTAGTTTTGTTTTTCATACCTAGAGTCCACAAAAAAGACACAAAAGAACTTGCAGTTTAGTAGATCTGTTCATTACTTTGTCCAAAGCACGTTTGAGCCTTTGCAACTTTGTTATTCAGTTTGGTTTTGTTGAGTTTGTGTCCGTGGTTGAGTCATATTGCTGGTTTATAACATATTTTTGGTCTTAGTTTGAGTTTTGCATTGTGTGATTCATCCTTTTTGAATCACGTCATCACGTCCAGATTAGATTCACTTCTGTCCAGTTCGGTATTTTCATCATATCTCGCTCATACGAACTCGGATTTTTGTGTTCTTATACTCTATGGAAAGATTAAGAAGTTTTCTATAACTTTCTTATTCATCATTCTCCCAGAAAATATAGTTATCGATGTCGAAATTGCATTAGATCTGAATCTATTATTGATCTAGAAATTCTGAACAGTCTGTATTTCGGGGGCAATATCTCCCATTGTTATTATCCAAAATAGATCTTCCATATACTGAAATTAAAGAGGAGATATAGATCTATAATATTTCTGTTCAAAGTTTTTAGATTTGAGGACTATAAAGGTGCTTAATTGTCCTTAGAATATTGAGCAGAAAATGTGTAACAGACATAGGAGATATCTTTGAGTGTTTGCATTGTGTTCTTCCTTTGCAGCACATTCTGAAAAAAAAAAGGAAGAAAAAAAGAAAAAGGAAAGTGCAAAAGAAGATACAAAATCCGCACAAAAAATGAGAAAAAAAAACAACAAAAAAGACAGAAGTGCTTGTATTCTTTGTGTCATCTAGTTTTGTCTCATGTCTTGCTAGCTTGAACTACTAGGAACACATTTAGGCCAGCAACTTTGACAAGTACTTTGGACACTTATTCAACTTTACTATCTGATTTCATTGTTTCTAATCCTTGCTACATAGAAAGTGTCATCCAAGCTACACCTTACTCTTGAGCAGAATCGATGCACCTTTGCAATCATCCCACGCTTCATTGGTTTCTTCATACCGTCCACCGTTTGCCACCTGCAGTGTCGGTAAGAACACTTGTAAGAGCGTGGTAAGACACTTGAGAGTGTGTGATTCCACTTCCAATTTTCCATTATCCTTTGTAGTTGATAGGGATAACATATTTTTTATGTGGTCTTCTGTTTGCTACTAACAATGTCAGGTAAAAGCAAGAATCATGCATTATATGCTGAGATGATGGACATGATGAAGATGACGATGGACTTGCTCAGTAAAAATCAAACATCAACCAAGGATTCACATGACATTCAGAACACCTTTACAACACCTTCCACAAGAAGTAATTACATTCGCCCATCTCTTCCTTCTTATGATGGTTTTGGTTATGATGAATATATTACTTGGGAAATAGAGGTGGATAAATTTTTTGGACAATGTCATATGTGTGAGAGGAGAAAGATTAGAAATATTGCAAGTGCATTAGTAGATGGTGCATTAACTTGGTGGAACAATTTAAATGAATTAGAAAAACCTCGAACATGGAAAGAAACGAAAATTCTTATGCGAGAAACTTTTGCTAATGTATCTATGTGCAAAGAAGAAATTCAGCAATTTGAGAAGAAATTTCTTGTTGTACCTCCTTTTGTGTCTAACGTTTTGCAGAACAATATAGAAAATAATATAGATGATGCAAAATAGAACGGGGCTTTCGACAACACTTGTGAAATTTTAGATGGATCAACTCATAATGCACTCGAAATCACTGCTGAAAATGGTAAGGCAAAACATTCTACAAATACAGAAGGTGAGAAGTTTTTGGATGTTCTGAATTTTTCCACCAATCATGCTATTTTCAAGGAGCAACTATTAGAATCGTTTATTTATACACCATTGTCACATGTTGATTTTCCTGCTGATCGTTGCGCGACAAAAGAGTTGTGTGCTGATAACTCTATTATACCTATGCAAAAACAAGTTAATGTACAAGATGATTGTGTTTTGGATTCACCTACTTGTGCTGAAATTCATAATTTGATCACCGCTACTGCTGAAAATGATGAGCTGAAATTTTTGTCTTCTCTAAATACTTTGGGTTATATTGAATTTGACACTCTTTATGATCTAGATATCGTAGAGAAGAGAATATTTTCCCAATCTGAATTGCCTTTGTTAAGTAGAAATATTTTTCATGCTATAGGCAACTATGAAGATCGTGGTGAATTTATGGTGCATAAAGTATTCATATGTTCCATTGTGCAAGATCCTTTTGTGCTGCAACAACATGGTCAAGTAAATGAATGTACTAACGCTAATAATGTATTGTCAAGTTTTTCTAGTATTTTTTCCTTGCAGCAGAGACAACAAAAGCATTATTCACTGCGGTTGTACATTATGGACAACACTCATTCTACCCCCAAAGCAATAATTTTTGCTGGACATACGAGCAAGCCGAGGACGGCTTGTCATAAAGAAGGGGAGAATGATGAGATCATGCACATTATTATTGCACCTACAAACATGACATAATGTTTATTTGTGTGGGATCCAGGCTCAAGTGAATATGCACTCTTATTTGATGGGCAAGATCAAGATGGCGCACTATGTCGGCCACCACCTTGGCCTCCTCCATTCATGCATACAAGAAGATTTGATGGTGTTGCACATTTGGACCAACACATGAGAGGAGATGAACTTGAGTCGAGGACGACTCCAATTCAAGAAGGGGAGAATGATGAGGACATCACTTATATATATACAAACAACACTCCATTGAACATACAAGATGCAATCAATAGAGTTCATACACAATAATTAATTTCAGAGGTGAACTCGTTCTTATATATTTCCTTATATGTTTTTGAGCATAGATTGCTACTTAATGATTTATTTGTGATTAGGATCCATGGAGAGGTTCAAGGAGTACTTGGAGGGAGTATTAGGGACGTGGAAGACCAGAGAATTCGTTCAAAGAAGATGGAAACCGAACCAAACTCCAAATCATATCCAACTCGGAGTCCAGGAGCAGTACGCACTAAAACGGACGCTCAGGATGCATACGGACTCCGTTTTGAAAGTTCTACATATGCACGGAAAGGGGAGAGGATAACCTTTCCAATGGCGCCAGTCCCATGTCAAAATACGTTCGGAGTGGACGGGAATCGTCGAAACAAAATCAAGTACAGAATCTGTCAGGGTGCTGCGCCACTGTATTGGGCCATTGGGCCTTGTATCAAGTCTAAGTCCATTATTTTTCGTGTCTTAGGGTTAGGTCACGACCCTAACACCCCCTTAGACATCCTCCAACCTATATATACTCTATAGTAGCCGCCATGAACAATTGGGTTTTGCTTAGATCAATAATATCACCGTTCTTCGGTTTGTTTGACCCCAACTTCGCGATTTCAGATCGTGTCTACCTTGTTCTTGCTTGTGTTCTCGGTTGCACTTGCAGGGATTAGCCTTCTTGGCAAGGTCAATCGTGTGCAGCACGGTTGATAACCAACGGAGCGGTGGTGTAGTGATTGCAGGGGCTATTCGTGTTCTACTCGAGAGCCTCGGATCATCAACGTCGAGATCTCCACATCAATCGACCTATCCATTACCTTTCAGAAGATCGGGACTCATCTTTTTCCTATCATAGCAAGCCTTCAAGTCTTTGTACATCTTTGTACAACCAGGGTGAATCGAGTACGGCGAGTCAATGTGCCTCCTTTAATGTTGTCTCCCGTATATGATTTACATTAGGCACAACGATTCTCTTTCCAAGCCATAAGGTACTATGTTCGTCTTCATCAAATCTGAATTCTCTCCCTTCTTCGGTCCTTTCCTTGATTTCCTTGATCTCTTCATCCGCGGCCTGTGCTTCTCGAATTTCTTGCTCCAAGGTTGGGTTTAACTCCATCATCTCCATCTCATTTACAAATTCAAGGTTCAACCTTTCAAACTCCTTACATAACTCGGCTGACAACTCTCGAACTGTGAGTTGATGACTTACTCCTTTCCTACTCAATGCATTGGCCACAACATTAGCCTTCCCTGGATGATAATTGATTCCCAAGTCATAATCCGTGATGAGCTCCAACCATCTTTGTTGCCTCAAATTCAGATCCGTTTGTGTGAACATATACTTAAGACTCTTGCGATCTGTATAAATTTCACACCTATGTCCAAGGATGTAGTGTCTCCAAATTTTCAATGCATATACCATGGCTGCAAGTTCTAAATCATGTGTTGGGTAATTCTGCTCATGTTTCTTCAGTTTTCTTGATGCATAGGCGACCACTTGACCTTCTTGCATCAATACACATCCAAGTCCTTGTCTCGATGCGTCGTATAAATCCAAGCTTCTTGCTCATGTCTAGTAATACCAAAGCAGGTGTAGTGATAAATCTCTTCTTCACTTTCTCAAATAGTATCCTGACAAGATAGAATCCATTTGAGAGGCCTTCCCCTTATTAGCAACTCAGTCATGCACTTCACTACGTTCGAGTAGTCTTTGATGATTGGATAGTCTTGATATCTATTGTGACGCATCAACTCCAATGCTGACTTCCTTATCACATGTCGATTGCACTGTCCTTGTGGCGTACTAGACCACTCCATTATGCTTCTGTAGCCAGTCCAAACCAAGTATAATGTCCAATTCTTGAGAATCCAAAACAATGAGGTTGGCGAAGGATTCTACCCCCTTATTTTAAAACTTTTAGACACACTATCTTTGTTCTCATCTTCCATACAGCTTCGTATGAGACAATGAATCTTCTGGTTGTGTCCTTCTTCCATTGAAGTAGAGGTTGAGCGAGAAAGAAAAGAGAGATAGAATGAATCTCCAACTATATGCATCAAGGAATATGAAACTAACCAACTAGCTACACTAGCCTAGGTGGACATGGCAATGCTAAAGCACCCCAAAATCCTCTATTAAGCACACAAGCAAACAATATATAGCAACAACACACCAAACAAAACACATCGGTTCCTGAGTGCTCCTATGTGCTCTAAAGTGTCCATTCTATCTAGGCTGCATCTTACGGTCAACCTGTGGCTCTGATACCAATCTGTGACACGCGGTTCCGAAAATGAACCAAGTGAATGCATATGTGTGCCCATGATGTTCAACACACATACACTAGTGCATCACAAAAGAGTATACAGAAAATTACCACAGAAAAAGATTAGTTATCATATTTTATTGCACAAACCATATTATCCTTGTCGGTACCCTGGGAACCGTATACCCCTTGAGATTGCAAAGATCTCAAGGGAATGTCATCTACTTGATTTGAAGATCTTCGGAGGCCCACATGTCAGACATAAACGGACCCGCTTCCCCGACATGGTTAGTCCTAGGGTCGCCACGTGTACTATCAAACCGGAGCTACCGCCCACAAGGGGGAAGCTTCGGGCTATGTACCTAAATGGCACCCCCGGACCTAACCCCAGACCGAGGGAAGCTCCGGAACTAACACGTGTCAGGTGGCTCCGGACCTATCTGTTCCCCACAGTATGCTCCGGAGCTGCAACGTGTCCAACCGACAGATCTTCAGCCTCTAACCTCCAGAAGACTCCACAACGGCACCGGATCTTCAAAGGGGAATCAAAGACTTCAAGACCCGATTAAGTGTCATTAATACTATATTAATGACACACGATCGGACGACCTTAATTACCAGTAACGGTGATGTCAAAGCCCTTAACTCGGTTATTAAGGGTAATTAAGCGCATCAAATGTGTATCAATATTAGTAACCGCCGGGGCCACATGTCGGGCCAGGCTAACTTGTAACTGCCTGCCCTTGTACTATAAAAGGACAGGCCAACGATACATAAAGGGGACTCGACACGCTCACTCTACAATCTCAACTAACATTGAGATCATACCTCCAATACAACACCAACACATCCCATGGAGTAGGGTATTACGCTCAGGCGGCCCGAACCACGTAAATCTTTGTGTCTCTTGTGTCGCTTAACACTTCACCTTCTTGAATCTCCACGCGCCCACACCGAACTTCAAACTCCTCTAACACTTTAGTAGTGTCGGGAGATCTGCCGAATCAAAACCACCGACAGTTGGCACGCCAGGTAGGGGGCCTGAGATTTCAAGAATGGTGAACTCAGCCGCTGGATCATCCAATGGTCATCCCGCTGTTCAAGCTGTTGGGGGCAATCTCTCCAATATGCAGCCACCAGCAGGAACCACGGTTCCAGCAGGAGTCACACTTCCACCACCGCCGCCTCCACCAGCAAATCAAGCTGGGCAGCGCGATGGTGCACCGGCGTCAATCACTGCATCGGCGAATCTTGACAACCTGGAACACACGCTTCATGCAGCACGTGCTCTTCTTCAATGCCCACCACCTCCGGATGCATCCTGGGATGCACTGGAGCAGTGGGGGGCCGATGTGGAACACTTGGTTGCAGCAGCAGCCGACCGCATCAGCAACCAGGGTCCTCCTCCTTCAGGACGGGCCCCGTCGCAACGACGGACCTTGTCTGGCAGACTTGGTCTGCACGTTTCCAACAACAGGAGACGTGCTGCGTCACAGCAGGTGACGTCGTTGCCCTCCGGGGCACGATGCACTCACACGGTATCAAGGCTTTCAACTCATGACCTCTGGGCGGAGCTTGATTACCGATACAATCAACAAGACGGCCGAGTCCATATTGAGCGTGCTCGTGAAAGACGAGAAGCTTAGGACATTCCTGCTCCTGAAGGAGTAGGAGGAGGCTGTTCAGCCCTGGCCATGCATCTGCGTATGGTCAGGTGGCCATAGAAATTCCGGCCTCACCTGCCGGAGAAGTTTGACGGGACCATTAATCCCGTCGAATTTCTTCAGATTTACTCCACTGCTATCCTGGCAGCTGGAGGAAATGAGGCCGTAATGGCCAATTATTTTCCAGTGGCTTTAATTGGGACCGCCCGGTCCTTGTTTATGAGCCTTCCACCCAAGTCCATCAACAGTTGGGAGGAGTTGTGCCGGCGGTTCACCGCCAACTTCGGGAGTTCATACACCCGACCAGGCACCGAACTGGACCTTTTTGCAGTTGTGCAAAAAGGAGGAGAATCCCTGCGATCATTCATCCAGAGATTCTCTCAGGTACGCAACACTATTCCTTCTATCTCTAGCGCCTCTGTCATTGTGGCATTTAGATAGGGTTTGCGGGATAAGAAGATGCTGGAGAAACTGGCGATCAAGGAGATTACCAGTGTCACGGAACTCTTCAGCTTGGCTGACAAATGTGCCAGAGCTGCGGAGGGCCGTGAAATGCACTCCAAACCACCTCCGGAGGATCACAAAAAATCCTCCAAAGGAGAAGCCGCTACCTCCAGGAGTGGCAATAAGAAGAAAAAGACCAACGGCAAGAAGAAGCCGTCGGCCGGCGCATCCAATGTTGCAGCTGCTGCAGCTCCGGGTGGCCGGGGGCCACGCCCCGAGAAGCTACCTCGACCGTCTTCTGAAGACGGTGGCAAACCCAAGGTGTGGTGTCCAATTCACAAAACGGACAGCCACAGTTTGGAAGACTGTCGGGAGATCCAAAACCTTGTCGAGCGCTACAACAAGTTTCGGGAAGAAGCTCCTTTCTGACAGAGGGAAGGAAAAAAAAAGTTGACGAAGCTCCGGCTGAAGAGGAGTTAGGTTTTCAGGATCCTAAAAAGGTCCTGAAGGCCGTCTACACCTCCATCAACGACGATTCTGACGTCTCTTACAACGAGCGTCGGAAAACCATGAACACCATTTTTGGTGGATCATGGGACATCAACTCCCGCCGCATCCTCAAGACAATGCATCGGGACATGGCTGTTGTAGCTCCTACAGCCAAGGCGGAGCCTCATCGGAAGTGGATGGACACAGCCATCACTTTTGATGCTTCGGATTGCCCTTGAAGCATGGTTGGAACAGGTCAGTTACCTTTGATGGTATCTCCTACCATCCAGCTCCACCATGTTATGGTAGACGGAGGTTCGGGGCTCAACCTCATAAGCTTCGAAGCTTTTACCAAGCTTTAGCTCCGACCTTTGGATCTTAACCCCTCCCGACCTTTCTCCGGAGTAGGTCCGGGAGCCATTACGCCACTCGGTGCTATTACCCTCCCCGTTACCTTCGGGACCCGAGAGAAGTATCGCACCGAGAAGTTTGTCTTTGACGTTGCTCAGATCAACTTACCCTTCAATGCCATCTTGGGTAGACCTGCATTGTACAAATTCATGGCAGCTGCTCATTATGGTTACCTGGTGTTAAAGATGCCAACACCAGTAGGCGTTCTCCGGATCCGTGGAGATCGCACTGCCGGAGTAACTGCTCTGGAAGAACTCCATGCGCTTACTACGGCGCAAGAGGAGGACTCCAGACAGGAGCAAGCTCCAAAACCCCCGAGCATTCGTCAGCGAGGCTCGACTTCTGCACCTCGTGTGCAGCCAAGCGGCGACACCGACATTCCCGTCAAAGTCGTCCAAATCGGTTCCGATGCTGCTCAAACCACCCGTATATCGGGAGGATTGAACGACAAATAGGAACTCGCGCTCATTGCTTTCCTCCAGGCTAATGTCAACGTGTTTGCCTAGCAACCGTCACAAATGCCTGGGATCCCCAGGGAAGTGATTGAGCACAATCTGAAGATCTACCCCGACGCCCGGCTCGTGCATCAGAAGCCTCGGAAGCAATCCGTGGAGCGACAAAACTTCATTCGACAAGAAGTGAAGAAGTTGCTCGAAGCTGTATTCATCCGATAAGTCTTCCATCCAAAATGGCTGGCAAACCCAGTCGTTGTGCCCAAGGCCGGTGGGAAGCTTCGGATGTGTATTGACTACACAACACTAAATAAGACATGTCCAAAAGATCCATTCCCACTACCTAGAATAGATCAGATAGTGGATTCCACCTCCAGGTGTGAATTACTGTGTTTCCTAGACGCATATTCTGGGTATCATCAAATCAGAATGTCTGGGGAAGATGAAGAGCATACCTCTTTCATCACAGTAGATGGATTGTACTGTTATACAGCCATGCCATTTGGTCTCAAGAATGCAGCTTCAACCTTTGTACGAGCTATGTATAAAACCTTTGAAGAACTCATTAGAGACATAGTGGAAGTGTACGTCGATGACATCGTGGTCAAGGTCAAGAACAAGGAGTCACTCCTTGACACCTTGCAGGCTGTCTTCGATAAGCTGCGGGTCACCCGCACAAAACTAAACCCAGACAAGTGTGTCTTCGGGGTTAGCTCCGGAAAACTTCTTGGTTTCCTGGTAAGTCACCGGGGCATAGAAACTAATCTGGCGAAGATCAAAGCCATTGAAGACATGTGGCCACCAGCCCGCATCAAGGATGTCCAAAAGCTAACTGGATGTCTAGCAGCCCTCAGCCGGTTCATTTCAAGACTGTCGGAATGGGCACTTCCCTTCTTCAAGTTATTGAGGAAGTCCGGACCATTCCAATGGTCTGAAGAAGCAGAAAAGGCGTTCCAGGAGCTAAAACAGCTCCTCACCACACTACCAACTCTGGTAGCTCCGAACCTTGGTGAGCCTTTGCTGCTTTACCTCTCAGCTACTGACAAAGTCGTCAGCATGGTCCTGGTTGCGGAGAGACCAGAACTATCTCATACTCAGGAATCCAGACCCCTTCGGGAGGGTCCGAAGGTTCTTGAAAGCGAGTCTGGGTCCCAGCTCCCAGACTTGATTCCACAAGATGTTACATCAGAAGACAAAGACCCCTCTGGGAGGGTCCAGGTCGCTTCTGAAGAAGCTCCGGGTCCCTCCAGCTAGGACCCGGAGGTCCCCAAAGAAGGTCCGGATCCCTCAGGGAGGATCCGGATCAATGAAGAGGAAGCTCCGGGCCCCTCCGGGAGGGTCCGGACCATCCAACGCCTAGTGTACTTCATCAGTGAAGTACTTCATGACGCCAAGACTCGATACCTAGAGGTGCATAAGCTGCTCTATGCAGTTCTTATTGCCTCCAGGAAGCTTCGCCATTACTTCCAAGCTCACAAGATCTCAGTGGTGACTTCTTACCCACTTCGAGCAATCTTGCATAATCCCAATTCAACTGGGAATATTGCAAAGTGGGCAACGGAATTGGCCGAATTCGATCTCGAATTCATTTCAAGGCAAGCAATCAAAAGTCAAGCATTGGCAGATTTTGTGGCGGAATGGACTCCCTCTCCATCAAACCCTGGGGGCCCCAGTGAGCAGAAGCCGAAACACAAGGCTCCGGTCTTCACCGAGCCTCACTGGACCCTCTATTTTGACGGCTCCATGCAAAAGCAGGGGGCCGGAGCTGGAATCCTTCTCCTCGCACCAACCGGGGAGAAGGTAAAATATATGGTACACCTTGACTTCAAGGCGACCAACAACATTGCGGAGTACGAAGCACTCATTTACGGACTAAAGGTGGCACAATCATATGGTGTCAAGCAGCTGCTGGTCAAGGGAGATTCACATCTCATCATTAAGCAAGTGAAGGGTGAATGCTCCTGCAACAACCCCCAGCTAGCTGCTTACCTCCTTGAAGTCCAGAGGCTTCAAAGGACTTCGAAGTCCTAGACCTCCACCATGTCCAGCGTGCCCACAACGCTGAAGCTGACGAACTCTCGACGAAAGCGTCAACCGGAGCTCCGGCTCTTGACGGAACTTTTGTCCGGAGGTTGTCAAAACCCAAAGCTCAGCCTGCCGAGCTGAGTGAAGGGGGCGAGATCAGCATCCCGAAGTTGACGGTCCCGATGGCCCTGTTACCATGGCAGCCATCAAGGGTCGTAGGTGCTGCCGGAAGCTCCGAGCAACCCAGCACGCAAGACTCAAATGCTCAAGTTAGCTCCGATGCATAGATCTCGGAGATCCGGAGCTACTTGAAAGACAACATCCTTCCAGACGATGATGTATCCGCTAACCAAATAGTCAGATTGGCTAAAAGATACACGTTGGTAGAAGGGGATCTCTACCGGTGCGGTGCCAACGGCATCCTAATGCGGTGCATCACAAGGGAAGAGGGTTGCGAGCTCCTCGCAGAAATCCATGGAGGCGAGTGTGGGAACCACGCATCTTCCCGCACGCTGGTCGGTAAAGCCTTTTAGCATGGCTTTTACTGGCCTACAGCACTCCAGGATGCAACTGAGCTGGTTAAGAAATGCGAAGCATGCCAATTTCATGCAAAGCAAATTCACACGCCGGCTCAGCCCTTACAAATGATACCTCCTACATTGCCCTTCGTTGTGTGGGGGATGGACATCTTGGGACCTTTCCCAAGAGCCGTCGGAGGTTACAAGTTCCTGTACATCGCCATTGACAAGTTCACCAAGTGGCCGGAAGCAACTCCAGTTGTAACAATCAACAAGCAGTCTGCTATCAACTTCTTGCAGTCCATTGTATGCAGATTTGGAGTCCCAAACAAAATCATCACTGATAATGGGACCCAATTCACAAGCTCTGCATTTCAAGGATATTGCGAAGACCTCGACATTCAAGTTTGCTACGCCTCCGTAGCTCACCCGGCAAGTAATGGCCAGGGCGAGAGAGCAAATGCTGAAATCCTTAAAGGACTCAAAACGCGCACCTATGAGCGTTTGAAAAAACATGGAGCCAACTGGATTGAAGAGCTTCCGCCCACTCTATGGGCCAACAAGACAACTCCAAACCGGTCAACTGGAGAGACACCCTTCTTCCTGGTGTACGGAGCTAAAGCAATCCTTCCTCCGGAGATCACCTTGGGGTCACTCCGGGTCCGAACCTTCGATGAAGCCACGCAGGACCAGCTCCGGCATGAAGACCTAGACCTCCTTGAGGAGGGAAGGTACCAAGCAGCTGTTCGGAATGTCCGATACCGCCAAGCCCTTCGGCGCTATCATCAGCGGCATGTAGACAACCAACAGCTCGAGGAAGGTGATCTGGTGCTATGGAAAATACAATCCAGAGAAGGGTTAAACAAACTCTCCCCCAGCTGGGAGGGACCTTTCCGAGTGATTAAAGTATCCCGTCCTGGAAGCGTTCTTTTGGCTACCGAGGATGGGACACCTCTCCCAAATCCTTGGAATATCGAGCACCTCCGTAAGTTCTACACTTAATATCACGGAGGTGAGTCTGTAGTAACTTGAGGTGTATGTTATAGAGTCATTGTACAGAGTTGGGTAGTTCCTCCGGGAGAACAGCTGGACCTTTCCCGGAAGGTCCGCAAAGTTCATGCAACACTTGTCACAGTCTCAGGACTAAAAGTGTAGCTAGCTACCCTGGGTCAAACGAGAAATGAAACACGCTTAGCCTGGTTTCGTACCTTAAGAGTGTACTTGTTTCCCCTGTACCCCGGACCTATAATGAAAGACATCTTCATGTGAAACAGACTCCACGTGCATTTATTTTGTACAGCCTCAACATTTTTTATTTTTCTTTTTCTTGTCTATAATAAAGTTGTGCAATTCTTAAGAAATTTTAGTCCGACCGGTTCATGTACAATTCGAGCTGTATTGTCAATTCTTTTGGATTCAAATATTGTTCATGGCTCACTCGCCTGAATGCCGCCAAGCCAATCTAGGGCCGGAGTGTGCTATTGGCTTAGCCTGGTCAAGCACCCTAAGTACGCCACTCTACCTACACCCCGGCAGGCCAAAGTAAGGCGGGTCCAAGTACAATTGGATCTGGAAGAAAAGACAACACCTTCGGTTGTATTCAGAATCGCGTTTGACTTAAAACTTTCTTGAGAATCGTAAGCCGCGACAAAGTTATAGGCAAGGAATGAATTTTACTATTTTTCTTGGCTTCAGTGTGCAGGAAAAATAAAAAATCCACGTTGATGGAGAAAATCCCCTAGGTGGCTTGTAATCGATATTAAACATTGAAAACAAGCATCACCGGAGCAACCAAGCTCCGGTAAATCTAGGGGGGCCAGCCGTCGACGCAAAATAAAAGATGGTGAGAAGACCCCGCAAGCGGAGTCTGTTGCTGACAAACTATGCGTTGGTAAAGGTCACTGCTGGAGCTACTAAGCTCCGACACCCCAGTGGGTTAATTATCGATGCTCTACGCATTGATAGGGACTATTGTCGGAGCTACTAAGCTCCGACGATAGCCAATGCCAGAGGTTCTAGGCTCCGACAACCTCAGGGGGCCTTCACTATCGAAGACTTCGGACCTACACTCTACAAGTTCAAAGCAAATGAGTCTTCAACAAAACATAATATCCTCTTGGTACATGTTCACAATTAAATTGTGTACATCTACCAGGGGGCCAAGTGAAGACAAAAGTGTTGAAGACAAAAAATGAAATTCTCAAAAATTTGGGGATTTCATTCATCTGGAGACAAGGGATTACAAAATTGGGGAAGAAAAAGGGAGAATACAAGTGGGAGCTACAGAGATGGTCCTAGACCCTATGGAAGAACTGGGCGACCTTCTGAGCAACCTCCAACACGTTGGCTCGGGTGGCTTCACCTTCTCCTTCGAAGGGACCTTCAAGCACCGGGTCCAGAGGGAATTGGGGATCCCGGCTGGTGTAGCACGTCAGCATATACTCTGCGACGTTCTTCGACAGGGATTACCCCTCAACCTCCAACTGGTCCGCGATGACGTCGCCCACCTTGGAGAGTTTGCTACCCACCGAGCTCAACGCTTGCAACGCCAGGTCCGGCTCCGGCTTCGGATCATCCGAACTCACGGGACTGAAGCCTATCGGTGTCAGTGTGTCGTTGGCTTTGCTCAGGAACTCCCAAACCTGTAGGGAGTCCGCAGTCCTCAAGCCCTTCAGTTCCTCCAAAGATCTTTTGGCCGCCGCCAGTTCAGAATTCTCGCGAGCAAGGCGCTCAACCTCTTTGGTATTTTGCTGAATCTTTTCAGCAACCTGCTTCTTGAGTTTGCCGAGCTCCTCCTCCCGGAGGTAGATCTTGTTCTGGCGGTTGACCAGGTCCTTCTCCCGGCCCCTAACTTTCTTCTCCCTGGCAGCAAGGGCACACTCTTGCTGGTAGAGTTCCTGCCCTCGCACCCAGGCCTTCTCCTCCTCCTCAAGGCAACGCTCCTCCAACTTCTTGGTACGTTCCTCGAGACCCTTGTCAACCAGAGCCACCTTTTCGGTGAGCTCCTCCTCCCTCCTCAAGACGTCATCCCGCAGCTCTAGGAGTTTTTGCTCTTCATCTTCGAGCCTCTTCTCCCTCTCTCAAGTGCCTCCCGGCGCTTGATGAGAGTAGTGTTAATGACTTCAAGCCTTTCTTGGCGTTCATCAGCCGCACTATAGCTACCTTGGTCTGTCATAAATGGCCCGGAATTGAGCATTGAGGGCGCGAGTCAAGCTCTCCCTGTCATCCAATAATTTGCCCCAGTACTCCAAGCGGACCTTCTCCTGCTTGATCCATTCCTTGTCGTCTGCCAGCCTCGACTGCGCCAGCTTGGTCTCGAAGTAGAGTCGGTTACGCCACCGCCTAAGGGTTTGGCGCTCCTCTTAAAGAGCCTTGCTGTCGTGGTAGAATGCCAGCTAGACTTGACGCAGGCTGGAGCAAGCGTTGTCAATAGACAACGACAGGGGAATAGGTTCCGGACCCGCTGGGGTCTCCTCCGCTGGTTCCAGCGGGTTCTTGCTTACAAAAATTGGGTCCCACTCCACAAGAGTGGTCCCCTGAACCTCCATGGCACTAGGGCCGTCCTCCGGGATAGCCTCAGTTGCCACCAAGGAGGGTCCCGCGGAAGAAGTTCCGACCTCTGGAAGTGGTTCCGAAGGCCCTATCGCCATGTCTTCATTTGCCCCCTCAGGCAGGGGGCCAACAACTTCATCCGGGCACTCCGGCTCAGCAGCAGGCACCTCCGCTGACAACACTTCCGGAGCAGGGCTACTTCTGACTCCGGCCTGGGCCCCTCCTCCGCTGATGGCTTGGGTGTTGGCATCTCGACCACTATGGGTTCGAGTGCTGATGCCTCCGCAACAACCGGCCCTGAGGCCGGAGCTTCAACCTTAACTGGCTCGGGCACCGGAAGGTCTTCAACTACAACTGGCTCTGCGGCCGGAGCTTCAGAGGTAGCCGGCTCAGCCGTCGGAACTTCCTCCACATCCGGCTCACTTGCCGGGACTTCAATAACCTCCAGCACAACCACCGGGGCTTCGAAAATTTCTGGCTCTAGGGTCGGAGTTATTGCTTCTTCCGGCTCAACGGCCGAAGCTTCCATCATCTCAGCATCAAGACCCGGGGGCTCAACCTCCGGGGCAGGTGCTGCTGGCGCATCTTCTCTCCTGTGGTCCAGCGCTACCACGGGAGTTTCGGGGGATGAGTCGAGGTCCATGACCACGACAGCTGGCGCCGGAGCTGCCGCAGTTTTAGCCACCACTTGGGGCGGCACTGGGACAGGAGCAGAAGCTTCCGCCCTCACTGCTTCAGCTGCTGTGGCTGAGGGTGGAGCCCCACTCCTCTTCTTGGGAACGTTGCAGATGATGGATGAAGAAACTTAAAAAACAGTTACTACAATAAAACAACTGTCTGGGGTAAAGGTTAAAAATTACCTCGGGAGGCTTCCGTGCCAGCTTGCGCGGAACCTCTTTCCCGGGCGTTCTAGGCTAACCATAGCGGCTGCTGGCGTGGAAGCTCTAGAAGGCCCCCCCGGAACTCGTTGCAGCCACGGGCATTTCCTTAGTCGAGGCCCTCCTCGACCGGGAAGGACCTCCGGACCTAGAGGCCTCAACTGGCCCTGGTGATGGAGTCGCATGCCCAGAGCTAGCACCCCGGGAAGACGCCGCTGCGGGTACAGTCGCTATAGTTGTAGAAGACCTCCCCCTCCGGAGAGAAGGAGCTGATGCAGAGGTTGCAGGCTTGACGGACCTTCCGTCGGCATGCTGCAGCTTCCTCTTCCGGCTCAAGGGTTCATCCGTCGGCTCCTTGCCCTTGTCGACGACTTCGATCCTTGGCTTCGGGGCAGGGTCGGAGCCACCTTCAGAAGCCCCAGGGATCACCACCCTGGTGGTCGATCTTCTCTCAATGACACCAAGGTCATCAAGCACCGGCATTGTCCGCCAGAGCTCCCTGCTGAACTCTACTTCCACGTTCAGAGGGAGAAAAGCTGGTGGCGGGGTCAAGTCATCACCCACGACGTCGATGCCGTGCTGGAACTTTTGAGATGAAACTCCAAGGTTGCCCCCGCCATGTTGGACTTCAACCCGGTCTCGACCCGGTCGTCGTCCATCACACTGTTGAGGGCCCAAGCGAGTTTTTCTCTCCTCTTCAATGGTGCCCACCTGTTGACCAGGAAATTGCAAAATACCGCATGAGGAGTTAATCCTCCCTCCACGCACTGGCGGATCCTAGTCAGAGCAGGGTTGAAGGCATCCGACAGCACCGGAGCTTCACTCCAGACTGCAGTGTCGATGTTGGGGAGGCCTTCGGGTAGCTCCAGCTTCTTGTGCTCCTCCACCTGGATGACTATCCAGTCCTTCTTCCAATCATCCCACTTTCCAGAGGGAAACGACCGGAGGTACTTGAATGGACACTTCTTGCGCTTCACGAAGTTGTAGAAGCCAAGGTACTCATTACTCCTACCGGTGGTATGGACGGTGAAGAAGGTCCGGAAAAGTTCAATGCAGGGGGGATGCCCACCCACATTTCACAAAAGTGGACGAAGATAGACACAAGAAGAATGGAGTGGGGGCCAAGGTGGTACAGCTGCAGACCATAAAAGTCTAGCAGCATCAAGAAAAAAGAGGAAAAAGGTGGGATCAACCCCACCATGGTGTACGAAGAGAAGTACACCATCTCGCCGGCGTGCTCCTTCTCAAACGGGAGCTCTCCTCCGGCGTGGACCAGATGGTTGAAGAAGTCCAGGGACCATCCCATGAGGGCCCAGACCTTCTTCAGTTCTCCTTCGGTCTTCAAACGGCTCTCGCAGAGACCCAACTCCATCACGGCACAGCGAGGCAAGAGAGGAAAAGCAAGCACATGTTGGGAGTTTGAGCGCAAGATCAGATGGGAGGCGTAAAGAACCCCAGACGGTGCGCGCTTTCCTTCTTAAGTAAGCCCTCGCAACGCTTGGATGGAAACCGCAAGGAAGTCGAAGATACTACTCAAAAATTCCACCCTGCCGATAACAAGAGGGCCCGGGACCACCCTGACGATCGAGTCGAGGTTCTTACCCAGGCGAACAGTTGTCATCATGAGCCGGGAAGCCCGAAGGCGGCGGCCTGACAAGGCGCGTGAAACCGATACGATTTTTGTATCGGGAACCGGCGACCTTCAATTGCGTGAGATCTGCACGCCAAAGATCTCATTTGCCGCACACAGGATATGCCACACGGCAAGGATTTAACTCCAAACTATCACCAACGGCACATCTGAAGACCTTTGAAGTTCAAAAGTCGAAGGATGGACCCACCTCCGGCGGAATGACCTCACCCAAGGGATCTTCCCCAGAGGTGGGCCCAGGGGGCCACTGTCGGTACCCTGGGAACCGTATACCCCTTGAGATTGCAAAGATCTCAAGGGAATGTCATCTACTTGATTTGAAGATCTTCAGAGGCCCACATGTCAGACATAACCGGACCTGCTTCCCCGACATGGTTAGTCCCAAGGTCGCCACGTGTACTATCAAACCGGAGCTACCGCCCACAAGGGGGAAGCTCCGGGCTATGTACCGAAATGGCACCCCCGGACCTAACCCCAGACCGAGAGAAGCTCTGGAACTAACGCGTGTCAGGTGGCTCCAGACCTATCTGTTCCCCACAGTATGCTCCGGAGCTGCCACGTGTCCAACCGTCAGATCTTTAGCCTCTAACCTTCGGAAGACTCCACAACGGCACCGGATCTTCAAAGGGGAATCAAAGACTTCAAGACCCGATTAAGTGTCATTAATACTATATTAATGACACACGATCGGACGACCTTAATTACCAGTAACGATGCTGTCAAATCCCTTAACTCGGTTATTAAGGGTAATTAAGCGCATCAAATGTGTATCAATATTAGTAACCGCCGGGGCCACATGTCGGGCTAGGCTAACTTGTAACGGCCTGCCCTTGTACTATAAAAGGACAGGCCGACGATACATAGAGGGGACTCGACGCG
Organism: Tuctoria greenei; assembly: GCA_036927565.1. Classification (NCBI taxonomy): domain Eukaryota; kingdom Viridiplantae; phylum Streptophyta; class Magnoliopsida; order Poales; family Poaceae; genus Tuctoria; species Tuctoria greenei. The sequence continues at coordinate 25,371,504 of JAYESD010000011.1, read as the reverse complement.
CTCACTCTACAATCTCAACTGACATTGAGATCATACCTCCAATACAACACCAACACATCTCGTGGAGTAGGTTATTACGCTCAGGCGGCCCGAACCACGTAAATCTTCGTGTCTCTTGTGTCACTTAACACTTCACCTTCTTGAATCTCCGCGCGCCCACACCGAACTTCAAACTCCTCTAACACTGTAGTAGTGTCGGGAGATCTGCCGGATCAAAACCACCGACAATCCTCGAGTACAAACTCTAATAAATATTAATGACAAGTTTAACTAATGCAGTGTAAATAAACTAAATAAGCAAACTAAACAGCTAGGCAGCATAAGCGATATGGTGTAGCGCAGCTCCAATCAACACCACAGGCAAGCTGACGATAGGCACGGCCTAGAACTCCGCATTATCACCATTAAACTCCTAATCCTGACTTGCAACTGTTGTGGGGGATTGCAAGAGTGAGTACATGTCGTACTCAGCAAGTGTGGAAAGTATGACACGTGGCTGATTCAAATGACGAATATAATAAAAGCTAAGTGCTGAAAAGTACATTAAAACATTTGAAAAGCAATATATATTACTTGTATATGAAATAAACCCATCATAAGCCATATAGTTATCATAATACCAGTCCATATTCCATATCCATCATCATATACCAATATCCATATTCAATACTAGAATTCAATTCATAACCATCCATGACCATAATTCCAACCATAACCATCCCAAATACCATCCCAATACCAAGTTCCCTCTAATCATGGAAGTTGTCCAGGTGCTCATAACCGGGAGCACGGCTATCATGATAGTTTATTAGACTCTACAGAGTTTGTACCACTTTACCCACTTGTTTGTGATTTCATCACCTTTCCGTGACTAAGAACCTCCCTTATGCCCATGACCCGTCGGTCACATTACACACTTCTGTTGGTGTGTGGTCAAGAGATCACAAAATAGCCTTTAAAAAGGGATTACTATCCTATTTAGACCCCACTGAGGTTTCACCGATGGCGATGTCTCCTAAAGAGCACATCTTCAACAAAGAGCCCCCTCTTGAGCCATTCGGATCCCAGGGTCGTCCCACCAATGATCAACAAAGCCAACTCGACTACCCCTTCCTCAAGCATCCTTAATGGTCCAAACAGCACTAGCAAAGCCCTAATTAATCAGCTATGCCGCACCCATATTTGGCCTCGTGGTGGCACTGTAGTCCTGGCTTATTCTCACATGAATTGGTCCTTAGATCTAAAGCAAGCAAACCACCATAACATCCAGCCCATCCACATACCAGGCTTGCTTAGATCACCCATTATCATATTACATTAACCAGTTCATGTTAATCATAATCTCATAAATGCATCACTAATGTGTAGTATTGTTTTCCCATCCTAATTAATTAAGCGAGGTAAAAAGGTAAAAAGCCCATCCCGACTATACCATGAATACCAGGTGACAAGGGTGGTCAAACAAAGCTAGTAAACTTCCTACCATAGGATTCCCATCAAATTGACACAAGCATGCAGTTTTGCAAACAAAACATTTATTTCAAAAACGGGATCAATATGCTTCAAGGACACTTGCCTTGCTCTTGCGGTTGATTAGGGTCAAAGCCTTCAATATCTTGGTGTTGTAGATCCTCCACGGCACTCTCTAGCGCAAAACCGTCTAATCCGCACAATAAACATACACGACAAGAAACACAATCAAAGAGTGCATAAATATTACTCAACATGACATGACATGCATGATTAATGCAAATGCAAGGTAGAACTTGTTAATAGATTTCTTTCAATGATCACTAACTAGTTCTAATAGCTTTTAATAAGTTTATACAGGTTTGGAGTTGATTTGATCAAATTTTAGAATTGATTTAACACAATTTAGTCAGAAAAATCGGACTAGTCTACAAAAGGCCAGACTAGTCCGCACTTCACAGAACTAGCGAACTAGGATTTTCTAGATCGACGTAAATTTGGAGATTAGGGGTTGAATTCACATAAGAAAAAGAGAATAGAAGGTATACCAAGTGTTTAGCACTCCAATGAATCAAGAAACTTGGAGGTAACACTTGGATCTTGATGATCTAGGGTTGGTGATGAACTTGGAGATGAATTGGTGTTGAAGAACGAAAGCTTGATGGAGATCTTGATCCTCTTTCGTTTCCTCCTCTTCTTCTTCTTGCTTGGGATCTCTTCCTCCCTCCTTGATGGTGGCTCTCCACAAACTATGGTTTGGGTGGGGTGGAAAAGTGGCAAATAGATGTCAAGCCAAGGGGTGGGGTTGTTTATATAGATGTGGAGGCTAGGGTTAGATGGATTTCGAGTTTGGGATGAGTAGAGGCCGGTTTAGGGTCCCACATAGCCTCTAAAAGAGTTAGGCACGATGTCCCTAGGCCCACTTAACGTGAAACCCAAGGAACAAGTCGTAAAACAAAAGATCAACTCGGAGTCGTGAAATATCGGACAAGTCCGAAAAGGACCGAACTAGTCCGAAGTTGTCCAGAGAAAAAATCGGACAAGTCTGGTCAAAAATCGAACAAGTCTGACTTTAGTAAGAGAGGAAATCGGGCAAGTCCGCTGGAACACTGGACTAGTCTGGAAAAGTCCAGGGACTTAGCAAATTTTCAAGGATTCATGGAATATTGGACTAGTCCGCACAAAATTGGACAAGTCCGAAAGTTTCCAGAGGCAAAATCGGACTAGTCCATAGCAAAAACGGACAAGTCCGTTTTTAGTCAGAGAGAAATCGGACTAGTCCTCAGTAAAATCGGACTAGTCTGCACTTTCCTGCATTTTAAGTGCGGTTTTGATCCAAATCAATTTTAAATGCTCCAAATCAAGTTTAAACTCAATCCTCTTTATGTGGGTTAATGTTAAACATGTATATGAATGTCTGCAAGGCATGATGCATGAAAATGAGGGTGTTACACCTTCTTCCTGGTGTACGGAGCTGAAGCAGTCCTTCCTCTGGAAATCACCTTGGGGTCACTCCGGGTCCGGACCTTCGATGAAGCCACGCAGGACCAGCTCCGGCGTGAAGACCTTGAACTCGTTGAAGAGGGAAGGTGCCGAGCAGCTGTTAAAAATGCACGATACCGCCAAGCGCTCCGGTGCTATCACCAAAGGCATGTGCATAACCGAAAGCTCGAGCAAGGCGACCTAGTGCTACGGAGAATACAAAATCGAGAAGGATTAAACAAACTTTCCCCCATCTGGGAAGGACCCTTTCGAGTGATCAAAGTATCTCGTCCCGGATGCGTTTGCTTGGCAACCAAGGGTGGGACACCGCTCCCTAATCCTTGGAACATTCAGCACCTCCGTATGTTCTACGCTTAATATCACAGAGCTGAGTCTGTAGTTACATATGATGTATGTTATAGCGTCATTGTATAGAGTCGGGTAGCTCCTCCGGGAGAATAGCCAGACCTTTCCTGGAAGGTCCGCAAGGTTCAGGCAACACTTGACACAGTCTCAGAACTAAAAGTGTAGCTAGTTACCTTGGGTCAAACAAGAAATGTAACACACTTAGCCTGGTTATGTACCCTAAGAGTGTACTTGTTTCCCTGTACCCCGGACCTATAATGAAAGACATCATTATGTGAAAATAGACTCCACGTGCATTTATTTTGTACAGGCTCAATCTTTTTTATTTTTCTGTTTCTTGTCTATAACAAAGTTGTGCAATTCTCAATAAACTTTAGATCAAACAATTCATATATAATTCAAGTAGCATTGTTAAAATCTTTCGGATCTTTGCATTGTTGAATGGCCTACTCGCCTGAATGCCGCCAAGCCAATCTAGGTCCGGAGTGTGCTATCGACTTAGCCTGGTCTTGCACCCTAAGTACGCCACTCTACCTACACCCTGGTAGGCCGAAGTAAGGCGAGTCCAGGAATGATTGGACCTGAAGAAACCAAACAAATGTGATTGATTGTATACAGAATTGCTGTCGATCTAAAATTTCTTTTGAGAATAGTAAGCCGCAATTGAGTTATAGATAGGAAATGGATTTTACTGTTTTTTCTTGATTTCAGTGTGCAGGAAAAATAAAAACCTCATGATGATGGTGGATGACGCCAGAGCTATCAAAGCTCCGACTTCCCCTAAGGTGGTCCGCTGTCAATGTTTCAAACATTGATAGTAGGCGTCACAAGTTCCGGCAAATCCAGGGGCGAACCATCAACATGAAGAAAAGATGATAGAAGGACACCCTAGTGGGGTCTGCTGTCGATGCTCTACGTGTTGACAGTGGAAGCTGCAGGAGCTACTAAGCTCCGACAACCCCATAGGACCAACTGTTGACGTTCTACGCATTGATAAAGGTCGCTGCCGAAGCTACTAAGCTCCAACAACCTCAGGGGCCCCTACTATCGACGACTTCAGACCTACAAACAACAAGTTTGAAGCATGCAAGTCTTCAACAAAATGTTACATCCTCTTGGTACATGTTAACAATCAAATTGTGTACATCTACCGGGGGGCCAAGTAGGACAAAGGTGTTGAAGACAAAAAATGAAATTTATGAAATTCTTGGATTTCATTAATCTGGAGACAAGAGATTACAAAATTGAGGAAAAGAAGAGAAGATACAAGCGGGAGATACAAGGAGAAAGTCGTAAATCCTATGGAAGAACAAGGCGACCTTCTGGGCAACCTCTGACACGCTAGCCTTGGCAGCATCTCCCTCTCCGTCGATGGGGCCTTCAAGCACCGAGTCTAGTGGGAAATGAGGATCCCGACTTGTGTAGCACGTCAGCATGTACTCTGCGACGTTCTTCGCCAGGGATTGTCCTTCAGTTTCCAACTGGACCACGATAACATCACCCATCTTGTTGAGCTTGTTGCCCGCCAAGCTCAACGCGGCTCCGACTCCAGATCATCCAGACGCACAGGACTAAAGCCCAGCGGCGTTAGCGCATCATTGGCTTTGCCCAAGAAGTCCCAAACTTGTTGGGACTCCACAGCCCTTGAGCCTCGCACCTCTTCCAAGGACCTCTTGGTTGCCGCAAGCTCCGAATCCTCCCGGGCAAGGCGCTCAACCTCTTTGGCATTCTGCTGAATCTTTTCAGCAACTTGCCTTTCGAGTTTAGTAAGTTCCTCCTCCTGGACGTGGATATTGTTCTGGTGGTCAACGAGGTCTCTCTCCCGACCCCGCACTTTCTTCTCCCTGGTAGTAATTTCATTCTCCCTCTTTGTGAGGTCCTGTCCCCGCTGCCAGGCTTTCTTCTCCTCTTTCTCGCAGAGCTCCTCCAACTTCTTGATGCGCTCTGCAGGGCTCTTGTCACCCAGAGTCAGCCTCTGAGTAAGCTCCTCCTCCCTCTTCACGAGGTCGTCCTGCGGCTCCAGGATTTTTTGCTCTTCATCTTCGAGCTTTTTCTCCCGCTCCTCTAGAGCCTCTTGGCGCTTGATGAGGCTGTTGTGGATGGCACTGAGCTTCTCCTAGCAATCATTCACTACTTCATTAGCAACCACGACCTGTTCATGGATGGCCTGGGACTGGTTGTCAAGGGATCGCACCATGCTTTCCCTTTCATCCAGCAGCTGACCCCAGTACTCCAACCGGGCCTTCTCCCTTTTCACCCACTCCTTGTCATCAGCCAGCCTCGTCTGCTCCAGCTTGGTCTCGAATTGATGTCGGTTGCGGCACCTCCTAAGGGTTTGGCCCTCCTCCTCGAGGGCCTTACTGTTGTGATAAAAGGCCAGCTGAACTTGACGAAGGCTGAAGCAGGCATTGTCGATGGATAACGACAAAGGGATTGGCTCTAGACCTGCTGGGGTCCTCTCCGCTGGCTCCAGCGTGTTCTCCATAACAAAAATCGGGTCCCACTCTACCAGAGAGGTCCCCTGAGCTTTCGCGGCACTAGGGCCACCCTCCGGGATAGCCTCGGTTGCCACTGAGAAAGGTCCTGCAACACAAGTTTCCACCTTTGGAGTCGGCTCCAAAGGTCCCGCCACCAGGTCATCAGCAACTGGTCCCTCACGCGGAGGACTGGCAGCTTTGTCTTGGCACCCTGGCTTGGGTACGGGTACCTCCGGAACCACCACCTCCGGGGCAGGCGTTGAAGATTCGGCCGAAGCTGAGGCCACTTCTGGCTCCAGTGTTGGTGCCTCCTCCGCCGCCGGTTCAGGCGCCAACACTTCCACCTCTACCGGTTCAGGGGCCGACACCTCCGCGACAACCGGCTCAGGCGCTAGAACTTCATCAACCACTAGCTCCACCGCCGGGGCTTCAACAACGTCCGGCTCTTGGGCTGGAACTGCAGCTACCTCTGGCTCTGAGGCCGGAGCGTCTATCATCACATCATCCAAAACTAGAGCTTCAACCTCCGGAGCCGGTGCCACTGGTACATCTTCATTCCCGTGGTCTAACGCTACTACGGGATCTTCAGGAGATGACTTGAGGTAAAGGACCACGATAACTGGCGTCGGAGCTGCCGCGACCTCAGCCACCTCCTGGGACGGCACTGGGATTGGAGCCGGAGCCTCCGCCTGCACAGCATCAGCTGCTGTTGCAGGAACCGAAGCTTCAGCCCCTTTTTGGGTACCCTGTGGATGAAGGACGAAGAAACTCAAAATATGATTACAACAAAAATAATGAACTGAGGTAAAAAATCAAATTTACTTTGGAAGGCTTCTGCTCCAGCTAGCGCGGAACCTCTTCACCGGACGCTCAGGACTAGAACCATTCGCCACTGGCGTAGTAGCTCCGGAAGGCTCCCCGGAGCTTGTTGCCACCATCAGCGACGTCTTGGTTGATGTCCCCCTCGTCTGAGAAGGACCCTCGGACCTAGAGCCCTTAGCAGGCTCTAGTACCAGAGTCACATGGCCAGAGCTGGCATCCCGGGGAGACACCGATGCTGGAGTAGGTGTCGCTGTTGAAGACCTCCCCCGCCAGGGAGAAGGAGCTGTTGAGGAAGGAGCAGGTCTGACGGACCTCCCGTCAGAGTGCTTCAACTTCCTCTTTCCGTTGGAGGGCTATGCCAACTCTTTGCCCTTGCCTACGACTTCAGCTCTTGGCTTTGGGGCGGGAGCGGAGCCACCCTCTGAAGCTCCAAGGATCGCCACCCTGGAGGTTGATCGCCTCTCCATCAAGCCCAAGTCGTCCAATAGCGGCATCTTCCTCCGGAGCTCTCTGCACTCCTCTGGTATCATATTTAGAGGAAGGAAGGCCGCCTGTGGATACACATCGCCAGGGCCGATGTTCCCATGATGGAAATTCTTGAGATGGGTCTTCAAGGCTTCATCGTTTAAGTTGGTGCCCAAACCAACCTCAATGCAGTTGGTATCCATCTCACTGTTGAAGGCCCAGGAAGGCCGCCCCCTAGCCCTCAGCGAGGCCCACCTGTTCGTCAAGAAGTTGCCGAAGACCATCTGGGGGGTAACCCCACATTCGACACACTCCCGGATTCTGTCCAGAATGGGCCTGTACTCCCTCGACAGCTCCGACACGTCACTCCAAGTGTCGGTGTCGACGCGGGGGAGGCCTTCAGGCAGTTCGAGCCTCTCGTGTCCCTCCACGGTGATAACCACTCAGTCTTTCTTCCCGTCGTCCCACTTGCCGGAAGGAAAGGACCTCAAGTACTTGAGGGGGGAGTTTTTCCGCTTCACGAAGTAGTAGAAGTCGATAAACTCATCACTCTTCCCGGTTGGGTGGACAGTGAAGAAAGTCCAGAACAACTCCACGCAAGGGGGCACACCCACCCATATCTCGCAAAAGTGGACGAAAGTCGCCACCAGCAAGATTGAGTGGGGGCCAAGGTGGTGGGGCTGCAGACCATAGAAATCTAGCTGCATCAGAAAGAAAGTGGAGAAAGGTGGGATCAAACCCGCCATGGCGTACCCAAGGAAGTACACCATATCTTCGGCTCACTCCTTCTCGAAGGGAAGCTTGCCACAACGAATGTCGTTGTCGAAGGAGTCACTGGACCAACCTATGTAGGTTCGGACCCTAGACAACTCCTTCTTGTTCCCAATGCGGCTCTTGGGAAGTCCCAACTTCATCGCAGAACGGCGGAGCGAGAGAGGAAAAGCAAGAGAAAGTTTGGAGGATTCGAGCGTAAGTTCAAATGAAAGCGTAAGAAACCCTCAAACCATGTGCACTTTCCCTCTCAAGTAAGCCCCCGCAACGCTTGGATGGAAACTGCTGAAGGACCAAGGATACAGTTCAAAAAGTTCACCCTGCCAGTGATAAGGGGGCCTGGGGGCACCTTGACTATCAAGTCGAAGTCCTTACCCCAGGCGAACAGTTGTCATCATGAGAGGCGGGAAGCCCAAGGGCGGCGGCCTGACATGGCGCGCGGAACCAATACGGTTTTTGTATCGGGAACCGGCAACCTTCAATTGCGTGAGATCCGCATGCGCAGATCTCACCTGCCGCATCCTGGATATGCCACGCGGCAATGTTTTAACTGCGAACCACCACCCCAATGGCACATCCAAAGACCCTTGAAGACATGGCGCAAAAATCAAAGAATGGACCCACCTCTGACAGAAGGACTTAATCCAAAAAGTCTCTCCCAGGTATGGGCCCAGGGGGCCACTGTCGGTACCCTGCGTACCGGATACCCTTTGGGACTGCAAAGAGCTCAAAGGGACTTCACCTGTCTGTGTTGAAGACCTCCGAAGGCCCCACGTGTCATACGGAACCGGACCTGCCTCCCTTCTATGGTTAGTCCCAGTGCCGCCACGTGTATCGTTAAACCGGAGCTACATTCCACACATGGGAAAGCTCCGGACTAGATACCCGTGTGGCACCGCTAGACCTAACCCCCGACAGAGGGAAGCTCCGGTACCGGCACGTGTACAACAGCACCGGACCTACTCGTCCAAGACAATAAGCTCCGGAGCTGCCACGCGTCCAACCGCCGGACCTTCAACCTCAACAGGCAGAGTGGTGGACTTCCAATGGCTCGGACCTTCAAGGAACATTAAACACCTCAAGACCCGATTAAGTGTCATTAATGCTATCTTAATGACACACGATCGGAGGGCCCTTAATACCAGTAACGCCACTGTCAAGGTGCGTTACCACACTATTAAGTGTAATTAAGTACATTAATTGTGTATTAAGCATCAGTAACTGCCAGGGCAACATGTCGGGCCAGGCTAACGATGTAATGACCAGTCCTTGTACTATAAAAGGACTGGTCGAGCGATACATACGCCCACACACGCCCATACGCGCTCAAGACACTGTGGTCTTACACACAAACACTCAGACGCTCAATAAAGCAACAACACACCCTATGGAGTAGGGTATTATGCTCAGGCGGCCCGAACCACGTAAATACTCGTGTCAACTTGTCATCTTGTTCTGAATCTCTGTGCGCCCACAACCGAACTACAAACTCTGCGCGTTGCTAACGGTAGTACTGGGAGAATTGCCATAATCACACTCCGACAAATCGGGATGGAAAAACAACTATACTATTTAATTATGCATTAATGAGATTATGGTTAATATGAACTAGTCAATATGATATGGTAAAAGGTGATCTTAGCAAGCCTGGTATGTGGATGGGTTGGATGTCATGGTGGTTTTGCTTGCTTTAGATCTAAGGACCGATTCGTGGAGCGACCATCCAGGATTTACAGTGCCACCACAAGGCCAAGTATGGGTGCGACGTAGCTGATTAATTAGTGTATTGCTAGTACCGCATGGACCATTTGGCACACCGGGGAAGGGGAGTCAGATTGGGTTTGGATATGGTTGGCGGGACTCCCTGGGATCCGAACAGCACAAGAGGCGGCCCTTGGTTGAAGATGTGCTCAGTTAGAGACATTGCCACTGGTGAAACCTCAATGGGTTCGTACATGCTTGTAGTCCCATTGTAAAGGGTATTTTGTGATCTCTTGGCCACACACCAATAGAAGTGTGAGACGGCATAATAGAGGTTCTAATCATCGAAAGGTGATGTAATCAAAAACATGTGGGTAAAGTGGTACAAACTCTGCAGAGTATTTAAAACTATCATGATAGCCGTGCTCTCGGTCATGAGCAACCTGGACCCTCACATGATTAGAGGGAAACTTGGGATTTGGGATGGTTTGGTACTGGTTATGGTTAATAATATGGTTATGGCTAGTTATGGATTGAATTTTGGCATTGGATATGGTCAATGGTAATGGTGATGGATATTGAATATGGACTTATACTACGGTAATTATTATGGTTTATGATGGGTTTACTTCACAGACATATGAATATAATGCTTTTCAAATGTTTAATATACTTTCAGCACTTAGCCATTATTGTATTCGTCATTTGAATCAGCTACATGTAATACTTTCCAGACTTGCTGAGTACGACATGTACTCACCCTTGCAATTCCCCCACCATTAGTTGCGGGTCATGATTTGGAGTATAACAATGATAATGCAGAGTTCTAGGCCGTGTCTGCCGTCAGCTTTGCCTGTGGATTGATTGGAGCAGCGCTATCCCTTATGCTTATTTGCTTAGCTGCTTAGTTGCTTAATTAGTTATTTCCGTTGCATTAGTTCAACTTGTCAATAATATTCACTAGAGCTTTTATTTGAGGATATTATGGAATTTGTAATAAAAGTGCTTAATTAATCTTGTTGTGTGGTAATTTTCTGTATTTCCTTTTGTGAATGCACTCGTGTATGTGTGTTGAACATCCTAGGCACATGTATGCATTACGCTTGGTTCATTTTTGGAATTGGGTGTCACAACATAGTAGCACTCCTGATCATCAACCTAAAGTCTTGAATTTGCTCGGTATGAGCAAAGGACAAGCTTGGGGGAGTATGTTGATGGATATTATATACCAATTTCACCCGTCAATATAACTCAATTATGTGAAGGAAATATAATTTCTTGCACACATCACCTTTCTATTTAACCTATTTCCACTTGTACTTGGAGAAATCAGTGCATGCAGGTATTTTATACAGAATTGAAGTGAAACAAGGTGTTGGATCCTATAAAATACCATCCCAGTCAATCAAGCGTCGACGTGTTGCACCACATGGATCAAATGACCCACAAGTAGAAGTATTTGAGGCCATCCAATCATGTAGAACCAATATCAAGGGATGGGACCCACCTGGAAGTCACCCCAAGAAAGCACATACCGTTTGGAGGACTTGCCAGGTCGGCCGACACCCCTAGTCGGCTGACCCGGTCTTTCCTTCAAACTCAGTCAGCTTCCATGTGTTTGCTCCTTCTCGCTCTGAGAAGTCAGTGGTGACTGATTCACGTGCTTTTGGTGGTGGGAACCGACCCTTCTCCAAGCTATAAATAGGACCCCTCACCACTCACTTCAAAAAAGACCACTTGAGGATTCACTCTCTTGTATACATTAGTTCTCTAAGTCCTTAGTGGAGGTTAGGATGTAGAGGGGAGCCTCTAGTCCCAAGTCCAAATTGGGAAAGGTATGGCTCATGTATCTTTCTTTACTTTTGTGACTCTGTGATTTATAATAATAATATTATTAGTCTCTATTTACTTATATACCTGGGCAAAGTGTTCCTTGTTTGGTTGTGGAGTCCATGTATGTGCTAGGTCTAGATGTTGTTATGATCTATAGATAATGCCATTATCATGTTATCATAAACATCATAAACCACCACTATAGTCTAATTAGGTAATAATATGATTATTTAAATATGAATATGTTAGTGCTTGGTCCCAACATTGGTTCAATAATGTTTAGGTTAGTCATTGCCTTAGGATGAATATTACGTTGCTACTCTTAATGTATTTACTTATCATTCAAGCGTGGTGCTGGGATAGTTAAGTATTGTTGGATGCATCGTAGTCCACGGGTTGTAGAGGTAGGTGGTAGGTGGTGACAGCTTTATCCGTCCATTGTAATCCTCCACGTTCGGCTATGACGTAGGCTCTTGGCGGGGGTCGATTGGCAGACCAGGGTAAGCCCATGCCTGACATGTTGGACCCTTAAGCCCTAGTATTCACCATTAGCATAGTCATGTGTACTTTATTAGGCTATGTATATGAGTAATTATAGCATAGTAGGAGTAGCTCCATCTCGTAGTCTCACCCTCGCTAGGACAACCATACCCTTAGAGTAGATTGCTTAGGTGTGTGTCACACTACCCACATTATCATCCTACCCCTGTCTTGATAATTGATTAGTATCCCATAGCTTGATCATAAGAGTAGTGTCTACTTTGCTCCATTGCCTTCCTTTGGGATAAATATGATACCCTTGGGAATACTCTTGGTTGAAATGCTACACGATAGTTTCTGTGCCCTTGTGGACCTCATCTCTTACTAGAGATGATCTGTGATGTAAGAAATGTCAACAAGAATTTCTGGCGCCATTGTCGGGGAAGGCAAAGGAAGTGAGGGATAACTATCACTTGTGATTAAGCTATAGGTACTAATAGTTATTATACATGAATACCCTTGTTTGTTTTCTCCTTTTGTGGTGAAAACAGGGTAGTGTTGGCTAAACCATTTCATGGGATGGCCAACGAGGACGCTAGTGCTCAACTGCAAGATGATTCATGGCGTACCTCAACAAATGTCTGCTAGGCAACACCACTGCCTCTTGCGTAAGAATTTCAGCTCCAAGTAGGAGCAAAAGACATCCATTCCCAAGCTTGGGGGAGGCTCAAAAAGTTCTTGGTTTGCCTCCACGATAGGTTTGATGGTTGGCTCCTCATCCAACATTCATGTCATGGGTTGGTCCACCAATCCATGACTACATTTGTGCTGGAGCTGAAGGAGTCCTATTCTCATTCATCATGGATGAGAATATGGTCTCTACTCAAGGGGTGGATTGAATAATGCTCTATTTCCCTTAGCTAGGCATGCACACCGCTTAGCAAGGTGGACATGCTTGCTATGGAACTACACCTCCCACTAAAGTATCATGAAGATCAAGCCAATGGAGGAGTGTTTGGATGATCCAAACCATGGACATTCACATGATTTGTGAAAATCCATGTCATCATGGGCCACTTTGGGAATCATTTCCCAAAAGACCTACTTGGGAATAAATTTAAACAAGTACCTAGAATTTCATAAGCATTGCTAAAATTGACTTAGACATTTTCTGCCTAGGTAATGCTTATGGAATGACTTAATGGTTAAATTGGTATGTAGCAACATAGGAATGGTGGTATCCATAATTTTGATTTGAAACTCATTCATGCATAAATCACTAAATTTCAAATTCCTAGGCAAGAAAATTAAAAATGTTCAGAAGGATAAAATTGAGAATCTGTTTGCCATGACTTAAATGATAAACATTTACTCTTGAGTAAAAAGCTATGATGGTTAGAAAATTTACAAGATAAAGAGATCCATATAGTATATTTATATAACTTGCATTGCTATGAGTAGGAGCTTTAGAAAATGTTCAAGTTGATTTATCCATAAAGCCCCACTCCTAGCAATGATTCATACATTGTTCATGGATACACTAGAAATTGTACCCAATGCATCTTTAGTCCTGTTCTTCCCTGTGCGTACAAATGAAGATTCAGTTACCTAACCTGAAAATTCATTTGTACAAGTATCGGGAGCTAACCATCCCTCTCTATAATAGAGAGGAAGTTTGCAGGATTAAAATAACTACACAGGCATTCAAAGATCCAATTGTTGGAAACCCTAAGAGGATTCTATTTTAATATCTCTTGGCCAAGAAGTAAATTAGGATGGTTGCTACCTATCGGAACTTAAGCCTGAAGGTCAATCATAAGTATACGAGGTTGGAGATTTGACATGGAAACCCTCCATGAGCAACCAATGGGTTGCTACGAATATGTGAGAGCATTATGCTTTCAGCTATTCTATGCACTCATTCAAGCTCAAGGGAATTGCCACCATCATTGGGTGTAAGTTATTCCTTAGTGGCTAAAAGGCATGATGTACCTTAACCAAGGAATGACAAAGATCACATCCATCTTTGTAGAGACATTGATGACAGGCCCCTTGGGAGGTGCTGAAGCTGGCTGTCCTGCACATATGACAGAAGGGAGGGGGACTAGTCTGCTCGCCGGTTTACCTATTCCTCCTCCTTAGCTTTTTCATGTCTTACTGTCTTGGACTAACGCACGGTGCTTGGGTAATTCAAAGCTTTGGTGCCACAAGACCCTAATGACGAGAGCAGCCGCAAGAACCCCTCACACACTGCAGGTACCTCAAGCGAACCTGCCTGCATCAGGGCTGCATGACTCCTGCATGGGTGAGTTACAGATTGTACAACCGTGCATATAAAGGAAATATAGTAAACCAGTCTAGTATGGTATGATCATAAAATTAACGCGTTATTAAATGAACAATGTTTTTAAGAAAACATGAAGTAAAACAATGATTCTTTTTTTATCGGCATTCATAGTGGGAGACAAGCTTTTTACAAAAGAGGCCAACAGCTTGCTTCCAGATGATGAGGGAGGTAGAGTGTACAGTCTTAGGGTTCAGGACCAAGCTAAGCTGACTGCACTCCTTGGACCTGACCCTCCCGAAGCTCGGTTGTCCTTAATGCTACTCCTAGGTCCTATGAAAATCTTTACACTATCCTACTAAGCTTAATATTTACAATAGGGGTGCCCAAGGCTCCAAGGGTAGCTGTGATGGTTGCGGGGCAACCTCATTGTCTACAGCTACTAGAGGGACAATGAGCGAGCTTCTCTACTTCTTGCCTCTGCCGCCCGCTCTGCAGGTGGTCTAAGCAGAGCCGGGACTGAGCTCGGTAGCTTTGACGGGGGTGTCGGTGATGCCGGAGGGCTGCAGGCGGGGCGCAGCGGGTGCTTCGTGCTGACGCGAGCTCGGCGGAGGCTGACTTGATCCGGCGCCGCCCGAGATGGGTGTTGGGTCTGTAGTGAGGGCTTGGAGCTATTCCAAGGCTAACACTGCTGCAGTGCGGTCTCTTCGGATCCTGAGGACGTCGGAGGGGGTTGGCATCTTCAGGACAAGGTAGCCGTAGTGGGCTACGGCCATGAATCGGTACAGAGCGGGCCTGCCGATGATGGCATTAAAGGGGAGGCTGACATCCGTGATGTCGATGAGGATGCTCTCCGTCCTGTAGTTGTCAGGTGTCCCAAAGGTCACTCGGAGATGGATGTTGCTGTATGGGATGATGCACCCTGGTCCCACCCCCGAGAATGGGCTCGAGGGGGTGAGCTTGGACACTGGGATCTGCAGCTGCTCGAAAGCTGCGCGGCTGAGGAGGTTGAGTCTGTTGACGACTATTATATACCAATTTCATCTGTCAATTTAACTCAATTATGTGAAGGATTTGTCATTTCTTGCACACATCACCTATTTATCTAACCAAATTCCACTTGGACTTGGAGAAATATGTGTATGCAGCATTTTATGCAGGAAATGAGGAAATGTAGAGGGACCAATCCTATAAAATATCATCTCAACCAATCAGGTGATGACATGTGGCATCCCATGGATCAAATGGCCCACAAACAGAAGTATTTGAGGAGATCTAATGGTTTATCACCCATATACATCAATGGGACCCACCTGGCAGCCACTTGGAGAAAGCACACAAGAAACGGTGCAATGATCAGGTCAGCCGACCTGGTGTTTGCACCACTTTCGGTTAGCCTCCACGTGTTGGCTCCTCCCGACTCCTTGGAGTCAATGGTGACTGATTCGCGCACTTTTGGTGGCAGGAACCGACCTCAACACTAGTATAAATAGGACCCCCTACCCCTCACTTCAACACACACCACTTGGGCATCATTCTATTGTATACACTATCTTCAATAGTCCTTAGAGGAGTTAGGATGTAGAGAGGAGAGCCTTTAGTCCCAAGTCCGAATTGGGAAAGGAGTAGAAGGAGTCTCTCTTCCCAATTCCACATTGGGAAAGGTATGACTTATGTATTCCTTCTTGTATTTGTGACTTTGTGCTCAATAAATATATTATCTTTAGTCTTCTTTTATACGTATACTTGGACAAAGCGTTTCTTGTTTGATTGTGGAGTCCATGTATGTGGAAGGTATAGTCTTTATGATTTCACTCTCATGATCACATCTCATGGTCATAAACACTATAGACCCCCACTATAGTCTATGTAGTTATGATATGATTATGTTAATATGAATAAATATGGTATGCAATCAACATTGGTTCAACGATGATTTAGTTCATTGTCTTAGGATGGCTTGTGCCATGGCTCCTAAGGTATTTGCTTAGTATGCTAGCATGGTGCTAGGGTATTTAAGTAGCGTTGGATGTCTCGTAGACCCACCGATTGAAGAGGTAGGTAGTAGGTGGTGACAGCCCTATATGTCCTTTGTAATCCTCCACGTTCGGCTATGCCACAGGCTCTTGGCAGGAGTCGCCCTAGTATTGCTAGGGGTAAGCCCGTGCCCGATGTGTTGAATAGCATTGCATAGGAATTCATCATTGACATGACCATTAGTATCTACCATAGGCTATGTATATGTATTAGGAGCATTGTAGGAGAAAATCTCTAACTCTTAATCCAATCTCCCTCTAGGACCCATTTTACCCCTGTCCGGATAATGGATTAGTATCCCATAGCTTGACCATAAGAGTAGTATATACTTTACTCCATTGCCTTCCTTTGGGATAAATACGATACCCTTGGGAATACTCATGGGTGAAATGCTACAACAGTATCTTTTGTGCGCTTGAGAATCTCATCTCTTTACCGGAGATGATCTGTGGTGTTAAGAAATACCAACAAGCATTTCCGGCGCCTTTGCCGGGGATGATTTGTTAGTATATCTTAGGAGCCATCAATAGAGTCTGACCCGCTATCTATCAAGACATAGTGGAGCTTGACGTTGGCAATGGTGGGGAGACCAGGAGAGGTAGAATTCCTGCCCCAGCAATGTTTTTGGGGCAGTCTGAGGCGTCAAAGTTGATCAACGTCTTCTTCTACCGGTGGTGTAGCGTTGGAGTGGGGGCATGGTTTTAGTCATACACAACTTCTTTCAAGTTCATATCTAAGTGCAATGATAAGCCATCTCAAAAGAAGAAGTGCGATGCATGCATATTCTCTTAATCTTTTCTCAATTTATATTTGTTCATAAAACTCAACATGTGAGTTGATTACTTGATTAATTCATTATTGTTAAAAGCACTTTTGATCATGCAACAAGTTCAAAAGAGCAATAAAGTTTCATCATGACCATATTTAGTGTAAGTAATTATTCCAATTACTAGTGTGAGACCTATGTGTGCTGAATACATTGGCTTGTACTGAATACATTGGCTTTGATGATATAAGTTCTAAAATTCTGCCAAAACACCCTTTTTAGCAAGGTTCGACTCTAGCTCCGAGCTTCTGCAAGGTCCGACAATAGGTCCCACTTGCTTTGTCAAGCTCCAACATGTTATTGGATAGCTCCGGTGAGCTTTGTCTTTAGCTCCGACATGTCTTTGATAGCTCCGACATGTATTTGTTTAGCTCCAATATGTTTTTCTAGGTCCAACTTATGTTGGTTAGCTCCGACATGTTTTTCTAGCTCCGGCCTTTGGGTTGACTAGTTCTGACCAGCTTTGGTTAGCTCCGGCTCTAGGTCCGACTAGCTTTGATAAGCTCTGGCGCTAGGTTGTACTAGATTTGGTAAGCTCCGGCGCTAGGTTGTACTAGCTTTGGTAAGCTCCGGCTCAAGCTCTGGTTAGATTTGGCAAGATTCGAAGCTTGATTGCAATTGTTCCGCTTTTATCTTGCAAAGTTTCAAACTTGCTTTCCACTTATGGAAAGTTTTCCTAGTATTCTTTTACTAAGTTTTTGGTGTGTTTTGGTGGTTATGGTTGATATGATTTTGCTATGGTTTGCAACATGCTTATGTGAGGTGCTCACGTAAGATGTTGTAGTTTCGGAACTAACGTGAGTCAAGTCGAGGACTTGTGCTTGGAAGTATTGGTTGTTTATTCATGTGCAGGTGTTGCTTGAGTTCAAGACATGGCTGGTGATGGAATCCATTGAACTATTCTTATGGAGAAGATGAGGTTCATCAACCAAGTTCGGGAGGAATTGTGGTTGAGTTGATCGGGAGGTTGCTCAACATGTTTGAATCAAGAACAATGCATATGAAGGTATCATGGACGTCGTTGGAAGATGTTTGCACGTGTGCAAGGAGTGCATGGACGTGTCTACATGTTTCTGAGGTGTGATGAAGAGATGTGGACGGAAAAAATTGGTCGGAAAAGTTCAACCGACTAGGTTATGGACTCAGGCTGCGGCTGAGTCGGGTTGGACTCAAATATGGAAAGTTTTGAGTTGATTATGATAGGATTTCGTGTGGGTCACAAAGTTGAGTTGTTTTAGGAATGTGGGATACATTCCTAAGGTGTTTGGAAGTCTTAAGATTGCTTCTATCTGCGTATAGAAGAGTCTTGAGTAGTTATGGAAAGTTTCGATTCGTGAATTGAGTAGGATTAGAGTCCTAGTTAGGTTTGGGTTGGCCTAAGGGCTGGTTATATAAGAAAGGGAGGCTAGAGCCCGTGGGGCACGACTTTAGGGCTGTTCCTCTTGTGTTCTATTGAATAAAATTCATAGTTGAAAGGAACTTTTGTGCCTTGTTCGTCCGACTTGTTTTCGTCAAGTCTTTCTCGTCGAGTTTCTGCACAACTCTACCTTTCTTCGGTTGTTTTATCATAACTCGAGTTTTGCAGATCCGATTGACATGATTCTTTCTGAGTTGTCTTCAAACTTAATTTTATATCATCTTTCAAAATTTCATGGTCATTGGATTTGTGGTTTCTTATCTACACGAGTTTCTTTGCAGTGTTCTAGAACTGTTTTTCTCGGATAGGGCAGATTGATCTTTGTTCGATCTTTTGATCGTAACTTGAGTTCCTCTCAACGGATTTGAGTGATTCTTGTTGTTCATCTTCGTGACTTTATTCTCTCTGATATATATCACTTTTGTCATGGTGAAACATGTTTAGATTAGTCTCACACACGATTTCTTTAACAGATCGTTTTTCTGCCGAGGGGTTTTCATTGCTTCCGCTGAAAAAGTTTTAATCTACCATTCACCCCATCTGGTAGCTTTTCACGTGCTCTTCGATCCTACAATTGGTATCAGATCCAGGTTGCTCTAATCTTTGTGATTTGCACGAGTTTTGACTAATCATCATGGAGAAATACTCCGCAAAACCTTGTGTCTTTAGTGGTATTGAATTTCAGGTTTGGAAGGCACGTATGGAAGCCTTCATCAAGGCTCAAGGCTTCGCAATATGAGAGAAGGTGTACAAGACTTATGAAGTGCCGTCAAACAATGAAGTTATAGCTACAAATCTGAGAGATGTCGACAACAACAACAAGGCTCGAAACTTGATCATACAAGGATTAACTCAAAGCGACTTCGACCGTGTTGCACACCTACGATCTGCATACGATGTGTCGAAAGCACTTTGCGACTACCACGAAGGATCTAACACGATCAAGGAGGTAAAACAAGATATGTTCAAAAAGGAGTACGTGCGTTTTGAGATGCAACCCGGTGAGTAAATTGAGGACCTCTTTGCTCGCTTTAATAAAATTCTTAGCATCTTGCGTAGCGTCAATGTTAATTTTTTTAGATGCTGAAAATGCTAGGCAATTACTAAGTACATTAGATATGTCAATTTGGGAGATGAAAGTCACATCTATTTGTGAATCTACTGTCATGAGTACACTTACATTAGATGTTCTTTATTCTAAATTGAAAACTCATGAAATTGACATAATCTCACGTAAGAACCCCAACAAGTATCTTGCATTTGTTTCTCAACGTGATATGCCTAGCTCCGGCCAATCTTCATCTTGCAGTACACTTGCTTTGTTGTCCTCTCTAACCCTTGAATAGATTGAGAAGTTTCCAGTGGAGGAGCTAGTACTTATCTCTACTAGGTTCTCGAAAGCATTGCAAAATGTGAGAACTAGAAGGAGAGGAAGCTCCGGACCTCAACGATGTTTCGAATGTGGTAAGACAGGACATTTTCATTTAGATTACCCTAACCTTTTAGGTCCTACTTCCCAGGATGAAAAGCAAACAAGGACGAAGCACTCCTCTGCAAAAGATACAAAGAAAAAGAAGGGTTTTACAGGACGTCAATTGGTGAGCAGTTTTATCTCCGCACTTCAAGAACTTGGCTCAAGCGATGTGGACATTGGAAGTGACGAAGATGATTTGGCAAACTTGTGCTTCATGGCGGGCAAGTCAAGATCAAGTATGGAGGAGGCTGAACACAACAGCGATAATGAAGAGGTATGTCCTACTTGCGAAGAAATATGTGATGCTATTTCTCGTGCCACTGTTATTGTTAAGAAAAAGGACAAAAAGCTTAGGGACAATGCTGTTAAAATTGAGTCACTAGAATCCGAAATTAATCATTTGAAATCGTTGATTCCTAGTGATGATTCTTGTTCCTCATGTTATTTAATATATGAACAATTATCCTTATTAAGAAGTGCGCACACCTCCACACTTGATAAACTTGAGTTAGAAATTTTAAAGAACAGAGAGCTTGCTGCACTTAATGATAAAAACTTGAAAGATGCTAGCTGTTCTATAATTGATTTGCATTGTTCTACTTGTGATGATCTTGATAAGAAACTACAAGCTGCTATGAATGAAATTTCTATATTGAACAATGCTTTACGTTCTCATGAAGTTAAATATGTGAAAATTGTCTTGATCTGTCCAATAAACTTGATGACGTGCATAGAACATTAGATCGGTTTTGTAATGGGAATAAGAACCTAAATTTGCTCCTGAATTCTTCCATCGGTTTTGTAATGGGAATAAGAACCTAAATTTGCTCCTGAATTCTTCCAAGTCTTGCAATGATAAAACTGGTTTAGGTTTTGATTATCATGCTCATGTTAAGGCACATCCACCTAAAATTGTAAAGTCATTAGGAAGTGTGTAACACCCTCATTTTCATGCATCATGCCTTGCATACATTCATATACATATTTAACATTAACCCCACAACGAGGGGAACAAGTTTAAAATTGATTTGGAGCAAAACCGCACTTAAAATGCAGGAAAGTGCGGACTAGTCCGGTGTTCCAGCGGACTTGTCCGATTTCTCTCTGACTAAAAATAGACTTGTCCGTTTTTGCGGAGGACTAGTCCGATTTTGCCTCTCGAAACTTTCGGACTTGTCCGATTTTGTGCGGACTAGTCCGATATTCCATGAATCCTTGAAAATTTGCTAAGTCCCTGGACTTTTCCGGACTAGTCCAGTGTTCCAGTGGACTTGTCCATTTTCCTCTCTGACTAAAGTCGTACTTGTCCGATTTTTGGCCAGACTTGTCCGATTTTCTCTCTGGACAACTTCGGACTAGTCCGGTCCTTTCCGGACTTGTCCAATATTTTGCGACTCCGACTTGATCTTTTGTTTTACAACTTGTTTCTTGGGTTTCACGTTAAGTGTGCCTAAGGACGTTGTGCCTAACTCTTTTAGAGCCCATGTGGGACTCTAAACCGGCCTCTACTCCTCTCAAACTCGAAATCCATCTAACCCTAGCCTCCACCTCTATATAAACAACCCCACCCCTTGGCTTGACATCTATTTGCCACTTTTCCACCCCACCCAAACCCTAGTTCGTGGAGAGCCACCATCAAGGAGGGAGGAAAAGATCCCAAGCAAGAAGAAGAAGAGGAGGAAACGAAAGAGGATCAATATCTCCACCAAGCTTTCATTCTTCATCACCAATTCACCTCTAAGTTCTTCACCAACCCTAGATCATCAAGATCCAAGTGTTACCTCCATGTTTCTTGATTCATTGGAGTTCTAAACACCTGGTATACCTTCTATTCTCTTTTCCTTACGAGAATTCAACCCCTAATGTTCAAATTTACGTCGATCTAGAAAACCCTAGTTTGCTAATTCTGCGAAGTGCGGACTAGTTCGGCCTTCTGCAGACTAGTCCGATTTTGCTAACTAAATTGTGTTGAATTGATTCTAAAAGTAGATCTAATCAAATCCAAACCTGTATAAACTTGTTAAAATCTATTAGAACTAGTTAGCGATCATTAAAGGCAATCTATTAACAAGTTCTACCTTGCATTTGCATCAATCATGCATGTCATGTCATATTGAGTAATATTTGTGCACTCTTTGATTGTTTTTCTTGTCTTGTATGTTTATTGTGTGGATTAGACGGATTTGCGCTAGAGAGTGCCACAGAGGATCTACAGCACTAAAAGTTTGAAGGCTTTGACCCCAATCAACCGCAAGAGCAAGGCAAGTGTCCTTGAAGCATATTGATCCTGTTTTAAAATAAATGTTTTGTTTGCAAAACTGCATACTTGTGTCAATTTGATGGGAAATCCTATGGTAGGAAGTTTACTAGTTTTGTTGACCACCCTTGTCACCTGGAATATATGGTAGAGAGTCAGGAAGGGCTTTTTACCTTTTTTCTTCGCTTAATCAACTGGGATGGGAGGACAACTATACCACTCAATTTAATTATGCATTAATGAGATTATGGTTGACATGAACTGGTTAATATGGTATGGTAATGGGTGATCTAAGCAAGCCTGGTATGTGGATGGGTTGGATGTTATGGTGGTTTTGCTTGCTTTAGATCTAAGGACCGGTTCGTGGAGTGACCATCCAGGATTTATAGTGCCACCACGAGGCCAAGTATGGATGCGGCGTAGCTGATTAATTATGGATTTGCCAGTGCTATTTTGACCATTAAGGATGCTCAAGGAAGGGGTAGTCGGATTGGGTTTGTTGATGATTGGTGGGACTACCCTGGGATCCGAATGGCTCAAGAGGGGGTCCTTGGTTGAAGATGTGCTCAGTGGGAGATATCGCCACTGGTGAAACCTCAGTGGGGTCTAAATAGGCTAGTAATCCCTTTGTAAAGGCTATTTTGTGATCTCTTGGCCACACACCTAAGGAAGTGTGAGGCGGCAAAATTGAGATTCTATAGTAATCGAAAGGTGATGAAATCACAAACACGTGGGTAAAGCGGTACAACCTCTGCAGAGTGTGTCTAAAACTATCATGATAGCCGTGCTCCTAGTTATGAGCAACCTGGACCCTCACATGATTAGAGGAAACTTGGTGTTGGGATGGTTATGGTTTGGTAATGGTTATGGCTGGTTATGGATTAATTTCTGGTATTGAATATGGTTATCTGCAATAGTGAAATCTGGTATATGGATGATGGTAATGAATTATGGACTAGTATTATGATGATTATATGGTTTATGATGGTTTTACTTCACATGAATATAATATATTGCTTTTCCAAATGTTTTAATGTACTTTTCAGCACTTAGCCATTATTGTATTCGTCATTTGAATCAGCCACATGTCATACTTTCCACACTTGTTGAGTACGACATGTACTCACTCTTGCAATCCCTCGAATAGTTGCAGGTCAGGATTGGGAGTTTAATGGAGATAATGCGGAGTTCTAGGCCATGTCCACTGTCAGCTTGCCTGTGGTGTTGTTTGGAGCTGCGCTATACCCTATCGCTTATGCTGCCTAGCTGTTTAGATTGCTTATTTAGTTTATTTCCGCTGTATTAGTTGAACATGTCATTAATATTCATTAGAGTTTGTATTCGAGGATAATATGGTTTGTTTACTAAAATGTGGTTAATTAATCTTGTTCTGTGGTAATTTTCTGTATACTCTTTTGTGAATGCACTCGTATATGTGTGTTGAACGTCCTGGGCACACATATGCGTTCACTTGGTTCATTTTCCGGAACCGAGCGTCACAAAGTGGTTTGATTCAAACAGTTCCTAAACAAAAACAAGTGGTTTTCAAATCTGCAGGAGTGTTGTCTCATTTGGTTTCAAATAAAAATGTTGCTTGCTCATCTAGACATGAACAAAAAGTTAAATTTCATTGTACCTACTTTGTAGAGATGGTCATGTCATAGATTTTTGTTATAGACTAGCTAAACAACAGAAAAAGGAAAGAATGCAAGCTAGATCTCATAACTCTCATGCAACATTTGTTGCACATTCTAAACCAAATATTAAGAACATGCAACCTGCTGTTATGAGTCAAAACATACAAAGTTTGCTCCCAAACCTACTGTTTTTTGTGCTACACATGTAACACCTCATAAGTCAGTAGTAGGGTACAAAAATCCTCAAATTTTGGCTCATAGACCTACTGTTTTGTTTTAGCTTTCGCTTGTTTTTCCTGCTGCACATCGTGTGACTCAGTACTGGATTCCTAAATGCCTTTTGACTAACCCCAGTATTGAGTCATCGACATATTGTGCTTCTATGTAGGTTACACGTTTGAGGAAGGAGAACATTTGGATTGTGGATTCAGGTTGCTCACGCCACATGACCGGTAACAAAGAATGGTTCTCCTCCCTCTCTTTTGTGCCACGTGTAGATAATGTTACTTTTGCTGATAATTCTTCAACTCCTATAATTGCTAAGGGTTCGGTTAGAGTAAATGATCACTACACTTTAAGGGATGTGGCACTTGTTAAAAATTTGAAATACAACTTGCATTCTGTTTCACAACTACTAGATGAAAATCTGGAAATTATTTTCACTAAAAATTGTTGCAAAGTTGTAAATTCAAACAGTGAGCTTATTTTTAACATGTCACGGTTTGAAAGATTTTTTAAAGCTGATTCTGATATGTCCTACTCTAAGAATAGGTGTCTAGTTGCTAATGATTTCAAAGATTTATATTTTTGGCATTGTAGACTTGGTCACGTAGGCTTTGACCATCTCACGCGTGTTAGTGCTCTTGATCGCATATGTGGGCTGCCTAAGCTTAAAGGGGACAAAGAAATTGTGTGCTCTTCTTGTAGACATGCTAAGATGGTGTCAGGTTCACATACTCGTCTCACAATGATCATGACAACTAAACCGGGTCAACTTTTGCACCTTGACACCGTAGGACCTTCACGTGTTCAATCCTTCGGAGGTAAATGGTATGTTCTTGTGATTGTTGATGATTATTCTAGATACTCTTGGATTTACTTTGTGGCATCTAAGAATGAATATTTTATTCACTTCAGAATTTTATTCTTAGATTATCAATTGATCACCCAGGATCTTTAAAAGCAGTTAGAAGCGATAACAGAACCAAATTTATAAATCAATCTTTTGATCGCTTTTGTGCTAAAACTGGAATCGATCATCAATTTTCTTCACCATATGTACCTCAACAAAACAGTGTTGTAGAAAGAAAGAACAAAACCTTAGTTGAAATGGCTAGGACTATGCTTGATGAATATCAAACTCCTAGGAAATTTTGGGCTGATGCGATTGCAATCGCTTGTTATGTCTGAAATCGTGTTTTCTTGCGCCCTAAGCTAGGTAAAACACCATATGAGCTCCGGTTTGGATATAGGCCTAGTGTTACATATTTTCGGGTCTTTGGTTGCAAATTCTTTGTTAAGAAACATGGTAATCTTGATAAATTTGAACCTAGATCCATTGATGGCATGTTTCTTTGTTATCCATCTCATACTAGAGGCTATCGTGTGTTTTTACTTGACACTAACAAAATTGTGGAGATTTGTGAGGTGTATTTTCATTAAGCTAGCCCAGGTACTAGCTCAAACATTGCAGATCCGGATCCATATCCGCAGGGGGAGAGCATTTTTGTTGAAGATGAGGAAGAAGTGGTGCTGCTGCCTGAAAATTCAGTAGCTAATGACATTGTTCCAGCTCCTGATTTTGATTCACAGCCAGCACCGATGACCACCATTGCTGGTCCAGATCCTCCTCAAGTCACAAGCTCATCGATTTGTGATAAACATGAAGAAAAAGAAGCTTGTGAAGTGTCCACTCCCCTCGAGGTTCTCAAAAGTCATCCTCCACGACAAATTATTGGAAGCTTGCACGAACGAGTCACATGGTCCAGATTTTGCAATCCAAACTCTCATTCTCATTCTGATTTTATTGCTGCTTTTGAACTCAAAGATATATCACACGCACTCACTAATGAATCTTGGATTATTGCCATGCAAGAAGAGTTAGAAAATTTTGAAAGAAATAATGTTTGGAAACTTGTACCTCCACCCCAAGGTCACACTTTAATTGGAACTAAATGGGTGTTTAAAAATAAACAAAGTGAGGATGGGGTTGTGCGTAGGAATAAGGCTAGGTTGGTTGCTCAAGGTTTCACTCAAGTTGAAGGTCTAGATTTTGATGAAACTTTTGCTCCTGTTGCTAGATTAGAAGCCATAAGAATTTCGTTAGCTTTTGCTGCATCTAAAGGTTTTAAGCTATATCAAATGGATGTTAAAAGTGCTTTTCTTAATGGCTACATAGATGAGGAGGTTTATGTCAAACAACCACCGGGTTTTGAAAATCCATATTTTCCTAATCATGTTTACAAATTGTCCAAATCCTTGTACGGTCTCAAACAAGCCCCTAGAGCATGGTATGATAGGTTAAAAACATTCTTACTTGAAAAGGGGTTTACCATGGGCAAGGTTGATAAAACTCTTTTTGTGCTTAAGCATGGCAATGACTCATTATTCGTTCAAGTGTATGTGGATGATATTATCTTTGGTTGTGCTTCTCATGATCTTGTGTCCAAGTTTTCAGCTATGATGAGTTCATAATTTGAGATGAGTATGATGGGAGAACTCACACACTTTTTGGCACTGCAAATCAAGCAAACCAAGGAGGATACCTTTGTGCATCAAATGAATTATACATAAGACCTCCTAAGGCGCTTCAACATGGACAAAAGCAAGCCTCTTCGGACACCAATGGGAACAGAAACAACACTTGAACTTGATGAAGATGGTGAACTCGTGGATTGAAAAGAATATAGAAGCATGATCAGATCACTTTTGTACCTCACGGCATCAAGACCGAACATACAATTCAGCGTATGTCTTTGTGCACGGTTTCAATCCTCCCCACGTGCTTCACATCGTCAAGCCCTGAAAAGGATTCTCAGGTACTTACATGGAACTCAAGAATTTGGCATTTTTCTTCCTTCTTCCTCAACTGTTACTTTGAAAGCTTTTTCGAATGCTGATTTTGGGAGTTGTAGGATTGATAGGAAAAGTACTTCCGGTGCTTGTCATTGTCTTGGTAATTCAATTGTTGCTTGGTCCTCTAGAAAATAAAGTTCAGTTGCACAATCCACAGCCGAATCTGAATATGTAGCTACTACTAGCGCTTGTTCACAAATTCTTTGGATTGTTCAAACACTTAAGGACTATGGGGTTGATCTAGATAGTGTTCCACTGTTTTGTGACAACACTAGTGCTATTTGCATTCCTAAAAATCCCGTGCAACATTCTCGAACTAAGTACATTGACATTAGGTATCACTTTCTCTGTGATAATGTTGAAAAAGGAAACATTGTGCTTCACCATGTAGATACCGAACAACAATTGGCTGACATTTTTACAAAATCATTGTATTTCACTCGTTTTTGTTTCATTCGTAATGAAATAGGGGTTTTGCATCCTCATGGCTTACATTGAGGGGGGGGGGGGGGGGTTTGAAACTTGAGAAGTCTATGTGTGAATCTGAAATTAAAATAATATGAGCATATTATTTCATACATATATGACTTTGTGATTCCTTTTACTTGCTGAAAGTTCTTACTACATTACTCGTGTTATACATTTTGTAGTTTTTGCCATGTCTAGTAATTGGAATAATTACTTACACAAAATCCGGTCATGGTTGAACTTTCTTGCTGTCTTGAACTTGTTGCATGCTCACAAGTGCTTTTAATCATAAAGAATTAATCAAGTAATCAACTCACATGTTGAGTTTTTATGAACAAATATAAATTGAGAAAATATCAAGAGAATATGCATGCATCACACTTCTTCTTTTGAGATGGCTTATCATTGCACTTAGATATGAACATGGAAGAAGTTGTGTATGACTAAAATCATGTCCTTAAGCTTCTGATTGTCAAATGACATAGGCTTGGCTTGGTTGGTTAGAATAAGGCAGATGCACATATAATCTCTTGCAAATATCATATGATCTAAATTTGTGTTTTGAAAAATAATAAAATGCAGCAACAAGTGTCATGCTTTCAGGTTTTGAAATAGTTAAGTTTGTGAGATCATGACTTTCTTAAATTGGAAATTACATTTGATCTCTAGCATGGCTTACACTACTTTATGTATCTCATTGATGTGATAGTGTAAGTTACTTGATAGTATGACTTGGATGAGCTTTGTTTATATGTATATGTTATAATATGCTCATAACATTTGAAATTTCTCTTTTGAACCTTGCTGAATACATAGTCAAAGGGGGAGAGATAATAGATAATATGTGAATTTTTAAAGATAAGTATGCAAGGGGGAGAAATTGATTACACATTGCACATATTCACAATTGTTTTGGCACGATTCTTATCAGGGGGAGAATTTGTTTTTCTTCTCATTTTATTTCTGTTTTACAAAGGGGGAGAAATTGTTTTCAAAACTTTTCATGTAAATAAGCCAATGTTCGGATTTTAAGTGGTGTTGCCAAAGCATTCATCAAGGAGGAGATTGTGAGACCTATGTGTGTTGAATACATTGGCTTGTACTAAATACATTGGCTTTGATGATATAAGTTCTAAAATTATGCCAAAACACCCTTTTTAGCAAGGTCCGACTCTAGCTCCAAGCTTCTACAAGGTCCAAGAATAGGTCTGACTTGCTTTGTCATGGTCCAACATGTTTTTGGGTAGCTCTGGTGAGCTTTGTCTTTAGCTCCGGCATGTCTTTGATAGCTCTGACATGTCTTTGTTAAGCTCCGATATGTTTTGCTATGTCCAACTTATGTTGGTTAGATTCGACATGTTTTTCTAGCTCCGGCTTTTGGGTTGACTAGTTCTGACTAGCTTTGGTTAGCTCCAGCTCTAGGTCCGACTAGCTTTGATAAGCTCTGGCGTTAGGTTGTACTAGCTTTGGTAAGCTCCGGTGCTAGGTTGTACTAACTTTGGTAAGCTTTGGCTCATGCTCCGATTAGCTTTGGCAAGATTTGAAGCTTGATTGCAATTGTTATGCTTTTATCTTGCAAAATTTCAAACTTGCTTTACACTTATGGAAATTTTTCCTAGTATTCTTTTACTAAGTTTTGGTGGTTATGGTTTATATCATTTTGCTATGGTTTGCAACATGCTTATGTGAGGTGCTCAAGTAAGATGTTGTAGTTTCGGAACTAACGTGAGTCAAGTCGAGGACTTGTGCTCAGAAGTATTGGTTGTTTATTCATGTGCAGGTGTTGCTTGAGATCAAGACATGGCTGGTGACGGAATCCATTGAACTAGTCTTAGGGAGAATATGAGGTTCAACAACCAAGTTTGGGAGGAATTATAGTTGAGTTGATCGGGAGGTCGTGCAACATGTTTGAATCAAGAAAAATGCATATGAAGGTATCGTGGACGTCACTAGAAGATGTTTGCACGTGTGCAAGGTGTGCATAGACGTGGCTACATGTTTCTGAGGCGTGATGAAGAGATGTGGATGGAAAAAATTGGTCAGAAAAGTCAAACCAACTAGGTTATGGACTCAGACTGCAGCTGAGTTGGGTTTGACTCAAATATGGAAAGTTTTGAGTTGGTTATGATAGAATTTCGTGCGGGTCATGAATTTGAGTTGTTTTAGGAATGTGGGATATGTTCCTGAGGTGATTGGAAGTCTTAAGATTGTTTCTATCTGCGTATAGAATAGTCTTGAGAAGTTATGGAAAGTTTTAACTCGTGAATTGAGTAGGATTAGAGTCCTAGTTAGGTTTGTGTTGGCCTAAGGGCTGGTTATATAAGCAAGGGAGGCTAGAGCTCGTGGGGCACGACTTTAGGGCTGTTACTCTTGTGTTATATTGAATAAAATTCATAGTTGAAAGGAACTTTTGTGCCTTGTTCGTCCGACTTGTTTTCTTGAAGTCTTTCTCGTCGAGTTTCTGCACAGCACTACCTTTTTTGGTGGTTTTATCATAACTCGAGTTTTACAGATCCGATTGATGTGATTCTTTTAGGGTTTTCTTCGAAACTTAATTTTATATCATCTGTAAAAATTTGACGGTCATTGGATTTGTGGTTTCTTATCTACACGAGTTTCTTTGCAGTGTTCCAGAACTGTTTTTTTTCAGGAAGGACAGATTGACCTTTGTTCGATCTTTTGATCGTAACTTGAGTTTCTCTTGACGGATTTGAGTTATTCTTGTTGTGTCGTCTTCATGACTTCATTATCTATGATATCTATCACTTTTGTCACGGTGAAACACGTTTAGATTAGTCTCACACACGATTTCTTTAACGGATTGTTTTTCTGCCGAGGGGTTTTCATTGCTTCCGCTGAAAAAGTTTTAATCTACCATTCACCCCCCTGCCTCTGGTATCTTTTCAAGTGCTCTTTGATCCTACAACTAGTCATGGAAAAAAATACAAAATGTATAATATGAGTAATGTAGTAAGAACTTTCAGCATGTAAAAGGAATCACAGAGTCATATATGTATGAAATACTATGCTCATATTATTTTAAGTTCAGATTCACACATAGACTTCCCAAGTCTTAAAAATCCCCCTCAACTTAATCCATGAGGATGCATAACCCCTATTTCACTACGAATATAACAAAAACAAGTGAAATCCAAAGGTTTTGTACAAATGTCAGCCAATTGTTGTTCGGTATCTACATGGTGAAGCACAATGTTTCCTTTTTCAACATTATCACAGAGAAAGTGATACCTAATATCAATGTGCTTAGTTCTATAATGTTGCACGGGATTTTTAGCAATGCAAATGGCACTAGTATTATCACAAAATAATGGAACACTATCTAGATCAACCCCATAGTGTTTGATCAATCCAAAGAATTTGTGAGCAAGCACTAGCAGCAGCTACATATTCAGATTCGGCCGTGGATTGTGCAACTGAACTTTGTTTTCTAGAGGACCAAGCAACAAGTGAATTACTAAGAAAATGACAAGAACCGGAAGTACTTTTCCTATCAATCCTAGAAACCCCAAAATCAGCATCCGAAAAATCTTTCAAAGTAACGGTTGAGGAAGAAGGAAGAAAAATGCCAAATTCTTGAGTTCCATGTAAGTATCTGAGAGTCCTTTTGATGGCTTGACGATGTGAAGCACGTGGGGACGCTTGAAACCATGCACAAAGACATACGCTAAATTGTATGTTCGGTCTTGATGCCGTGAGGTACAAAAGTGATCTGATCATGCTTCTATATTCTTTTTGATCCACGGGTTCACCATCTTCATCAAGTTAAAGTGTTGATGTTGTTACCATTGGTGTCCGAAGAGGCTTTCTTTTGTCCATGTTGAAGCGCTTGAGAAGTCCCCTTGTATACTTCGTTTGATGAACAAAGGTACCGTCCTTGGTTTGCTTGATTTGCAGCCCCAAAAAGTAAGTGAGTTCACCCATCATACTCATTTTAAATTCTGAACTCATCTGTCGGAGTGTTTTTCCGGCAATTCTCCCGATACTACCGTTGGTAGTTCAAGGATTTGTAGTTCGGTATTGGGTGCACAGAGATTCCAAAGAATATGGAAAATGTACATAAGGATTTGCGTGGTTCGGGCCGCCTAAGCGTAATACCCTACTCCACGGGGTGTGTAGCTGTTGTATTGAGCGTCTAAGAGCTTTCAGTCAGAGACTGTATGTGTGTCTAAGGATGTCCCAGAGTCCGTGCCCTGTGTATCATCGACCAGTCCTTTTATAGTACAAGGACTAGTCGTTACACCGTTAGCCTGGCCTGACATGTGGTCTCTGTGGTTACTAATGTTTAATACATCATTAATGAGATTAACTACCCTTAATAGCGTGGTAACAGGACCTGACAATGTCGTTACTGGTATTAAGGGCCTTCTGATCATGTGTTATTAATATGGTATTAATGACACTTAATCAGGTCTTGAAGTCTTTGATTGCCTCTTGAAGGTCTGAACCGTTGGGGGTCCTCCAGTCTGCTTGTTGAAGTTGAAGGTCTGGTGGTTGGACACGTGGCAGCTTCGGAGCTTACTATATAGGACGGGTAGGTCCGGTGCTATTGTACACGTGCCAGGACTGGAGCTTCCCTCTGTCGGGGGTTAGGTCCGGAGGTGCCGCACAGGTATTTGGCCCGAAGCTTCCCCATGTGTGGGATGTAGCTTCGGTTGTAGGATACACATGGCAGTACAAGGACTAACCATAGAAGGGAGGCAGGTCCGGTCCCGTATGACACGTGGGGCCTTTGGAGGTCTTGAACTCAGACAGGTGAAGTTCTTTAAGTCTTTTTGTAGTCCCAAGGGGTATACGGTACGCAGGGTACAGACAGTGGCCCCCTGGGCCCACCACTGGGAGAGACCTTTTGGATGCAGTCGTTCTGCCAGAGGTGGGTCCATCCTTCGATTTTTGTGCCGTGTCTTCAAGGATCTTCAGATGTGCCTTTGGCGGTAGTTCGTAGTTAAACCAACGCCGCGTGGCATATCCAGGATGCGGCAGGTGAGATCTTAGCGTGCGGATCTCACGCAATTGAAGGTTGCTGGTTCTCGATACGAAAATCGTATCGGTTCTGCGCGCCTTGTCAGGCCGTCGCCTTTGGGTTTCCCACCTTTCATGATGACAATCGTTCGCCTAGGTGAGGACCTCGACTTGATCGTCGGGGTGGCCCTGGGCCCCCTTGTCATTAATAGGGTGAAGTTTTTGACTTGTAACGTCGGCTCCTCTGCGGTTTCCATCCAAGCATTGCAGGGGCTTACTTAAGGGGGAAAGCAAGCACAGTTTGGGGGTTCTTTACGCCTTCATTCGTTCTTGCGCTCAAACCTCCCAAACTCTCATTTGCTTTTCCTTGTGCTGCGATGGAGTTGGGTCTCCGCGAGAGCCGACTTAAGACTGACGGCAACTTGAAGAAGGTCCGGGCCCTCATGGGGTGGTCTAGTGACTTCTTCAATCACCAGGTCCGCGCCGGCAAGCTTCCGTTCGAGAAGGAGCACACTGGCGAAATGGTGTACTTCTCCGCGTACACCATGGTGGGACTGATCCCACCCTTTTCTTCTTTTCTCTTGATGCTGCTTGACTTCTATGGTCTGCAGCTGTACCACCTCGACCCCCACTCCATTCTTTTAGTGTCAATCTTTGTACACTTCTGTGAGATGTGGTTGGGTATTCCTCCTCGTGTCGAGCTCTTCCGCACCTTCTTCACCATCCACACCACCGGCAAGAGTGACGAGTACCTTTGCTTCTACTACTTCGTGAAGCGCAAGAAGTGCCCGTACAAGTACTTGCGGTCGTTCCCTTCTGGCAAGTGGGATGACTGGAAGAAGGATTGGATCGTCATCAGGGCAGAGGAGCATGAGAGGTTGGAGTTGCCCGTAGGCCTCCCCAATGTCGACACTAAAGCTTGGGGCGAAGTTCTGGTGTTGTCGGACGCCTTCAACCCTGCTCTTACCAGGATCCGCCAGTGCGTGGAAGAAGGGGTGACTCCTCAGGCGGTATTTTGCAATTTCCTGGCCAACAGGTGTGCTCCACTGAAGAAGAGGTAGAAGCTTGCTTGGGCCCTCAACACGTGATGGACGATGACTGGATCGAAACTGGTTTGAAGTCCAACCTGGAAGGCGCAGTCTTGGAGCTTCATCTTAAGAAGTTCCAGCATGGCATCGACATCGAAGGTGACTACTTGTCTCCGCCGGCGGCTTTCCCCCCTCTGAACATGGAGGCAGAGTTCAGCAGGGAGCTCCAGCGTAAGATGCCGGTGCTTGATGACCTTGGTGTCGTCGAGAGGCGTTCGACCATCGGGTTGGCGCTCTCTGGGGCCTCTGAGGGTGGTCCCACCTTCCGTCCCGGAACAAAGAGTTGAAGTCACGGGCAAGGGCAAAGAGTTGGCCGAGCCCTCGAGCCGGAAGAGGAAACCGAGGCATTCTGATGGGAGGTCCGTCAGGCCTGCTCCTTCCCCAGCAGCTCCTTCTCCCCGGAGGGGGAGGACTTCAACGGCGGCAACCACTCCAGCGTTGGCACCTCGTCGGGGTGCTAGTTCCAGCCGTGTGGCTACGACACCAGGACCAGCTGAAGGCTCTGGATCTGGAAGTTCTTCCCGATCAAGGGGGACCTCGACCAAAGAAGCACCAACAGTTGCGGTGAGCTCTGGGGAACCTTCCGGAACAGACATGCCAGTGGCACCAGGGTCCAGTCCTGAGCGTCTGGAGAAGAGGTTTCGTGCTAACTGGTGCGGAAGCCTTCTGAGGTAATTTTTGTTTTTTACCTCAATTAGTTGTTTTGTGTTGTAACTATGTTTTAAGTGTCTTTGTCCTCCATCCACAGGGTACCCAATAGAGGGGCTGAAGCTCCTGTTCCTGCCACAACATCTGAAGCTGTGCACGCGGAGGGCTCCGGCTCCAATCCTGGCAGTGCCCCAAGGAGTGGCTGAGGCTGCGACAGCTCCGGTGCTGGCTGTCATGGTCTTGGACCTCGACTCTTCCCCAGAAGCTCCCTTGGTAGCGCCGGATCATGGGAATGAAGATGTACCAGTGGCACCTGCCCCGGAGGTTGAAGCTCCGGGCTTGGACACTGAAATGGTGGAGGCTCCAGGGACAGAACCGAAGATATCTGTGACTCCGGCCCTAGAGCCGGATGTTGTTGAATCTCCGGCGGTGGGGCCGGTGTTTGATGATGCCCCGGTAGTAGAGCCGATGGTAGATGATGTTTCGGCGCCTGAGCTAGTTGAAGAGATTCCAGTGGTAGAGCTGGCTGCTGTAGAAGTTTCGGCGGTGGAGCCGGTCGTCGGAGAGGTTCCGGCGCCTGAACCAATCGCTGCATAGGTGCCGGCGCCCAAGCCCATGGTGGTCGAAGCGTCAGCATCTGGGCCAGTGTTGGAAGAAGCGCCAGCGTCGGGGTCGAAAGTGGCTCCAGCTCCAATCGAACCTTCAACCCCTGCCCCGGAGATGGTGGTCCCGAAGGTGCCCGCACCCAAACCAGGGTGCCAAGATGAAGTTGCTGGCCCCCCGCTTGAGGGACCAGTTATTGATGACCTGGTGGCGGGACCTTTAGAGCCAACTTTGGAGGTTGAAACTCCTGTAGCGGGACCTTCCTCGACAGCAGTCGAGGCTATTCTGGAGGGCGGCCCTAGTGCCGCGGAAGCTTAGGGAACTGCTCTTGTAGAGTGGGACCCAATTTTTGTCACAGAGAACCCACTAGAACTGGCAAAGATGACTCCAGCAGGTCTGGACCCGATCCCTCTATCGTTGTCTATTGACAACGCCTGCTCCAATCTTCGCCAGGTTCAGCTGGCTTTTTACCACGACAGCAAGGCTCTCGAGGAGGAGCGTCAAACTCTTAGGAGGTGGCGCAACCAGCTCCAATTCGAGACCAAGCTGGTGCAGTCAAGGCTGGCTGACGATAAGGAGTGGGTGAGGAAGGAGAAGATCCGCCTGGAGTACTGGGGTAAGCTGTTGGATGAGTGGGAAATCATGACGCGATCCCTTGACAACAAATCCCGGGCCATCTATGAACAGGACAAGGCTGCTAATAGCGCAGCGGATGATCGCCAAGAGAGGCTTGACACCATCCACACTAGTCTCGTTAAGCGCCGGGAGGCTCTTGAGGAGCGGGAGAGAAAGCTCGAGGATGAAGAGCAAAAACTCCTGGAGCTGCGAGACGACGTTGTGAAGTGGGAAGAAGAGCTTACTCAGAGGCTAGCTCTGGGTGACAAGAGTCTCGAGGAGCACACCAAGAAATTGGATGAGCGCTGCGAGAAGGAGGAGAAGAAGGCCTGGCAGCGAGGGCAGGAACTCCACAGGAGGGAAACTGACGTTGCTGCCAGGGAGAAGAAGGTGCAGGGCCGAGAGAAGGACCTGGTTAACTACCAGAACGAGGTTCACCTCCAGGAGGAAGAGCTCAGTAAACTCGAAAGGCAGGTTGCTGAAAAGATTCAGCAGAACGCCAAAGAGGTGGAGCGTCTTGCTCGGGAGAAATCGGAGCTTGCGGCGGCCAAATGATCTTTGGAGGAGATGCGAAGTGGCAGGGTTGCGGAGTCCCAACAAGTTTGGGACTTCCTGGGTAAGGCCAACGACGCACTGACACCAATGGGTTTTAGTCCCGTGCGTCCGAATGATCCGGAACTGGAGCTAGACCAAGCGTTGCAGGCGCTGAGTTCGGTAGGCAACAAGCTCTCCAAGATGGGCGATGTCATTGCAGACCAGCTGGAAACCGAGGGACAATCCCTGGCCTAGAGCATTGCAGAATTTATTCTGTCGTGCTACACAAGCCAGGACCCCCAATTACCTCTGGACCCGGTGCTCCAAGTCCCATCGACGGAGAGGGAGAAGCTGCCCAGGCCAGTGTTTCTGAGGTTGCCCAGAAAGTCGCCTCATTCTTCCATAGGGTCTAGGACCATCTCTTTGTAGCTCCCGCTTGTATCTTCTCTTCCTTTTCTCCAATTTTTTAATCTCTTGTCTCCAGATGAATGAAATCCAAGCTTTTTTATGAATTTCATTTTTTGTCTTCAACACCTTTGTCCCGCTTGGCCCCCTGGTAGATGTATGCAATTTGGTTGTGCACGTGTACCAAGAGGATGTAATAGTTGTTGAAGATTCGCGTGCTTCAGACTTGTAGAGCCTAGGTCCGAAGTCTTCGGCAATGAAGGCTCCCTGAGGTTGTCGGAGCTTAAGGGCTCTGGCCTTGACCATCACCGGAGCTTGGTAGCTCCAGCAGTGGTCTCCATCAACACATAGAATGTCGACAGTTAGTCCTCTGGGGTCTTCCCACCATCTTTTGTTCATTTTGATGGCTAGCCCCATGGTTTTACCGGAGCTGAGTAGCTCCAGCGATGCTTGCTATCAATGTTTAACATCGACTACAAGTCTTCTAGGGAATGTCAGAGCTTCTGTAGGTCCGGCTTAATTCACCATCATCATGAGATATTTATTTTTCCTGCACACTAAAATCAAGAAAAATAGTAAATTTCATTTCCTATCTATGACTCAGTTACGACTTATTATTCTCGTAAGAAATTTTTGGGTCGAGCGCAATTCTTCATACAATCAAGTGCACCGAGTTGTTTTCTCCTGGTCCAATTGTTTTAAGGACCCCCCTTACTTTGGCCTACCGGGGTGTAGGTAGAGTGGCGTACTTAGGCTGCAGGACCAGGCTAAGTCGATTGCACACTCCGGACATAGATTGGCTGGCGGCATTCAGGCGAGTGAACCATTCAACAACGTGAAAACCCGAAGGAATTACCAATGCGACTCGAGTTGTACATGAATTAGTCGATCTAAAAAATTCTTGAGAATTGCACAACTTTGTTATAGACAAGAAAGAGAAAAATAAAAAATATTGAGCTTGTACAAAATAAATGCACGTGGAGTCTGTTTTCACACAAAGATGTCTTTCATTATAGGTCCTGGGTACAGGGGAAACAAGTAAACCCTTAGAGTATGGAACCAAGCTAAGTGTGTTTTGTTTCTTGTTTGACCCAAGGTATCTAGCTACACTTCTAGTTCCAAGACTGTGACAAGTGTTGCCTGAACTTTGCGGACCTTCCGAGGAAGGTCCGGTTGTTCTCCCGGAGGATCTACCCGACTCTGTACAATGACTCTATAACATACATCACGTGTAACTACAGACTCACCTCTGTGATATTAAGCGTAGAACTTACGGAGGTGCTCAATGTTCCAAGGATTAGGGAGAGGTGTCCCATCCTCGGTTGCCAAGCGAACGCATCCGGGATGTGATACTTTAATCACTTGGAAGGGTCCTTCCCAACTGGGGGGGAGTTTGTTTAACCCTTCTCTGGATTGTATTCTCCGTAGCACCAGATTGCCTTCCTCGAGCTGTCGGTTGTGAACATGCCTTTGGTGATAGCGCCGGAGAGCTTGGCGGTATCGGGCATTCCGAACAGCTGCTCGGCACCTTCCCTCTTCAAGGAGGTCAAGTTCTTCACACCGAAGCTGGTCCTGCGCGGCATCATCGAAGGTCCGGACCCAGAGCGACCCCAAGGTGATTTCTGGAGGAAGGACTGCTTCAGCTTCATACACCAGGAAGAAGGGTGTCTCTCCAGTTGACCGATTTGGAGTTGTCCTGTTGGCCCATAGAGTTGGCGGAAGCTCTTCGATCCAGTTGGCTCCATGTTTTCTCAGACGCTCATATGTGCGCGTCTTGAGTCCTTTTAGGATTTCTGCATTTGCTCTCTCGGCTTGGCCATTGCTTGCAGGGTGAGCTACGGAAGTGTAGATGACTTGAATGCCGAGGTCGTTGCAATATTCTTGGAACGCAGAGCTTGTAAATTGGGTCCCATTATTGGTTATGATTTTGTTTGGGACTCCAAATTTGCATATAATGGACTGTAAGAAGTTGATGGCTGATTGCTTGTTTATTGTCACAACTAGAGTTGCTTCCGGCCATTTGGTGAATTTGTCAATGGCGACATACAAGAACTTGTAACCTCCAACGGCTCTTGGGAAAGGTCCCAAGATATCCATCCCCCACACAGCGAAAGGCCATGTTGGAGGTATAATTTGTAGAGGCTGAGCCGGTGTGTGAATTTGTTTTGCATGAAACTGGCACGCTTCACATTTCTTCACCAGCTCAGTTGCATCCTGGAGCGCTGTAGGCCAATAAAAGACATGCCGAAAGGCTTCACCGACCAACGTGCGAGAAGACTCGTGGTTCCCACACTCGCCTCCATGGATTTCTGCGATGAGCTTGCAGCCTTCTTCCTTTGTGATGCACCACATTAGGACGTTGTTGGCACCGCGCCGGTAGAGATCACCTTCTACCGACGTCTATCTTTTAGCCAATCTGACTATCTGGTCAGCGGATACATCATCGTCAGGAAGGAAATTGTCTTTCAAGTAGCTCCGGATCTCTGAGATCTATGCATCGGAGCTAGCTTGAGTATTTGAGTCTTGCGTGCTGGGTTGCTCAGAGCTTCCGGCAGCACCTACGACCCTTGATGGCTGCCATGGTAACAGGGCCATCGGGACCGTAAGCTTCGGGATGCTGGTCTCGCCCCCTTCGCTTAGTTCGGCAGGCTGAGCTGTTGGTTTAGACAACCTCCGAACGAAGGTTCCGTCGGGAGCCGAAGCTTCGGTTGACGCTTTCGTCGAGAGTTTGTCAGCTTCAGCGTTATGGAGATGTTGTACATGGTGGAAATCCAGGACATCGAAGTCCTTCTGGAGCCTCTGGACTTCAAGGAGATAAGCAGCTAGTTGGGGATTGTTACAGGAGTATTCACCATTCACCTATTTAATGATGAGCTGTGAACCTCCCTTGACCAACAGCTGCTTGACACCATATGATAGTGCCACCTTTAGTCCATAAATGAGTGCTTCATACTCCGCCATGTTGTTAGTCACCTTGAAGTCAAGGTGCACCATGTATTTAACCTTATCCCCGGTCGGAGCGAGGAGAAGGATTCTAGCTCCAGCCCACTGTTTCTGCATGGAACCGTCGAAGTAAAGGGTCCAGTGAGGCTCGGTGAAGACAGGAGCCTTGAGTTTCGGCTTCTGCTCACTGGGGTCCCCAGGGTTTGATGGAGAAGGGGTCCACTCCGCCACAAAGTCCGCTAATGCTTAACTTTTGATTGCTTGTCTTGGGACGAATTCGAGGTCAAATTTGGCCAATTCCGCAGCCCACTTTGCAATGTTCCCAGTGGAGTTGGGATTATGCAAAATCGCTCGCAGTGGATATGAAGTCACCACCGAGATCTTGTGAGCTTGGAAATAGTGTCAAAGCTTCCTGGAAGCAATAAGAACTGCGTATAGCAGTTTATGTACTTCTAGGTACTAAGTTTTGGCGTCGTGGAGTACTTCTCTCATGAAGTACACTGGGCGTTGGACTGTCCGGACCCTCCCGGAGGGGCCTGGAGCTTCCTCCTCATCGACCCGGACCCTTTCGGAGGGGTCAAGACCTTCCTCAGGGATTGCTGGGTTCTTGTTGGAGGAACTCGGAGCTTCTTTAGGAGTGACCTGGACCCTCTCAGGGGGGTCCGTCTCTTCTTGCTCAACAAGAGTAACTCTTTGTTGTCCCAAGTGTGGGGGCTGGGACCCATACTCGCCTTCAGGAACCTCCTGACTCTCCCGGGGGGGTCTGGATTTTTGAGCTTGTAAAGGTTCTGGTCTCTCCGCCACCAGGACCATGCTAACAACTTCGTCAGTTGCTGAAATGTAAAGTAGTAAAGGCTCACCAGGGTTCGGAGCTACCAAGGTTGGTAGAGTGGTGAGAAGTTGCTTCAGCTCCTGAAAGCCCTTTTGTGCTTCTTCAGACCATTGGAATGGCCCGAACTTCCTCAATAGCTTGAAGAAGGGTAGTGCCTGTTCCACCACTCTTGATATGAATCGGCTGAGGGCGGCTAGACATCTAGTCAGCTTTTGGACGTCCTTGATGCGAGCTGGTGGCCGCATATCTTCGATGGCTTTAATCTTCGCCAGATTTGCTTCTATGCCTCGGTGGTTTACCAGGAAACCAAGAAGCTTTCCGGAGCTAACCCCGAAGACACATTTGTCCGGGTTCAGCTTCGTGCGAGTGACTCGCAACTTGTCGAAGACAGCTTGCAAAGTGTCAAGAAGTGACTCCTTCTTCTTAATCTTGATGAAGATGTCATCGACATACACTTCCACTACATCTCTGATGAGCTCTCCAAAGGTTTTGTACATGGCTCGTACAAATGTTGAAGCTGCGTTCTTGAGACCAAATGGCATGGCAGTATAACAATACAATCCATCTACTGTGATGAAGGAAGTATGCTCTTCATCTTCCCTGACATTCTGATTTGATGGTACCCAGAATATGAGTCTAGGAAACACAGTAACTCACACCCGGAGGTGGAATCCACTATCTGATATATTCTAGGTAGTGGGAATGGATCTTTTGGACATGCCTTATTCAGTGTTGTGTAGTCGATACACATCTGAAGCTTCCTGCCGGCCTTGGGTACAACGACTAGGTTTGCTAGCCATTTTGGGTGGAAGACTTCTAGGATGAATCCAGCTTCGAGCAACTTCTTCACTTATTGTTGTATGAAGTTCTGTCGCTCTACTGATTGCTTCCAAGGCTTCTGGTGTACGGGCCGTGCATCGGGATAAATCTTCAGATTATGCTCGATCATTTCCCTAGGGATCCCAGGTATTTGTGACGATTGCCAGACAAACACGTCGACGTTAGCCCGGAGGAAAGTGATGAGCGTGAGTTCCTATTTGTCATTCAGACCTCCCGATATACGGGTGGTCTGGGCAGTGTCGGAACCGATTTGGACGACTTTGACGGGAATGTCAGTGTCGTTGCTTGGTTGCACATGAGGTGCAGAGGTTGAGCCTCGATGATGAATGCTCGGGGGTTTCGGAGCTTGCTCC
Source organism: Tuctoria greenei (assembly GCA_036927565.1). Classification (NCBI taxonomy): domain Eukaryota; kingdom Viridiplantae; phylum Streptophyta; class Magnoliopsida; order Poales; family Poaceae; genus Tuctoria; species Tuctoria greenei. The sequence continues at coordinate 25,330,321 of JAYESD010000011.1, read as the reverse complement.
TGCCTGGACTCTTCCTCCTGCGCTGTAGCAAGCACGTGAAGTTCTTCTAGTGCAGTCACTCCGGCAGTGCGATCTCCACGGATCCGGAGAACACCAGCTGGTGTTGGCATCTTCAACACCAAGTAGCCGTAATGAGCAGCAGCCATGAACTTGTATAAGGCTGGCCTACCCAAAATGGCGTTGAAGGGTAAGTTGATCTGAGCAACATCAAACACCAACTTCTCAGTGCGATAGTTCTCCCGAGTCCCAAAGGTCATGGGGAGAGTAATGGCACCAAGTGGGGTTATGGCCCCCGGACCTACTCAGGAGAAAGGTCGGGAGGGGAGGAGGTCTGAAGGTTGGAGCTGAAGCTTGACGAAATCTTCGAAGCTTATAAGGTTCAACCCCGAACCTACATCCACCATTACATGGTGGAGTTGGATGTTATTGATGGTTGGAGATACCATCAATGGGAGTTGACCAGCTTCGATTATATTCTGAGGGCACTCTGACGCGTCGAAAGTGACGGTAGTATCCATCCACTTCCGGCGGCTCCGCCCTGGCGGTGGGATCCATCGAAGCCATGTCCGCCGCATGTTCTTGAGGACGCGGCGGGAAGTGATGTCCCACGAACCACTAAAGATGGTGTTCATGGTTTTCCGACGTTCATTGTCAGAGACGTCGGAGTCGTCGTCGACAGAAGTGTAAACAGCTTTCAAGACCTTTTTAGTTGGTTTGCTGGGGTTCATGGTTTGCTGGTGCAGACGGTGGCGACAAAGGCATGACTCCTGCTGGAACCGCGGCACCTGTCGTTTGTTGCATGTTGGAGGGATTGCCTCCAGCAGGTTGCACAGCGGGGTTGCTGTTGGACGATCCAGCAGCTGAGTTCACCATTCTTGAAATATCGGGCATGCCCCCCTACCTGGCGCGCCAACTGTCGGAGTGTTTTTATGGCAATTCTCCCGATACTACCATTGGTAGATAAAGGAGTTTGTAGTTCGGTATTGGGTGCGCAGAGATTCCAAAGAATATGGCAAATGGACACACGAATTTATGTGGTTCGGGCCGCCTGAGCGTAATACCCTACTCCACGGGGTGTGTAGCTGTTGTATTGAGCGTCTAAGAGCTTTCAGTCAGAGTCTGCATGTGTGCCTGAGGATGTCCCAGAGTTCGTCCCCTGTGTATCGTCGACCAGTCCTTTTATAGTACAAGGACTGGTCGTTACACCGTTAGCCTAGCCCGACATGTGGCCCCAGCGGTTACTAATGTTTAATACATCATTAATGAGATTAATTACCCTTACTAGCGTGGTAATGGGACCTGACAGTGTCGTTACTGGTATTAAGGGCTTTCTGATCATGTGCCATTAATATGGTATTAATGACACTTAATCAGGTCTTGAAGTCTTTGATTGCCTCTTGAAGGTCCGAACCATCGGGGGTCCTCCAGTCTGCTTCTTGAAGTTGAAGGTCCGATGGTTGGACACGTGGCAGCTCTGGAGCTTACTGTATAGGATGGGTAGGTCCAGTGCTATTGTACACGTGTCAGGACTGGAGCTTCCCTCTGTCGGGGGTTAGGTCCGGAGGTGCCGCATAGGTATTTGGCCCGGAGCTTCCCCATGTGTGGGATGTAGCTCCGGTTGTAGGATACACGTGGCAGCACAAGGACTAGCCATAGAAGGGAGGCAGGTCCGGTCCCTTATGACACGTGGGGCCTTTGGAGGTCTTCAACTCAGACAGGTGAAGTTCTTTTAGTCTTTTTGTAGTCCCAAGGGGTATACGGTACGCAGGGTACCGACATCATCATTGCTGAAAACTTGGACACAAGATCATGAGAAGCACAACCAAAGATAATATCATCCACATACACTTGAACGAATAATGATTCATTGCCATGCTTAAGCACAAAAAGAGTTTTTTCAACCTTGCCCATGGTAAACCCCTTTGGAAGTAAGAATGTTTTTAACCTATTATACCATGCTCTAGGAGCTTGTTTTAGACCATACAGTGCTTTAGTGAGTTTGAAAACATGATTAGGAAAATATGGATTTTCAAAACCAGTTTGCAGCAATTTTTAGTGAAAATAATTTCCAGATTTTAATCTAGTAGTAGTGAAACAGTAAGCATGTTGTATTTAAAATTTTTAACAAGTGCCACATCCTTCAAAGTGTAGTGATCATTTACTCTAACCGAACCCTTAGCAATTATAGGAGTTGAAGAATTATCGGCAAAAGTAACATTCTCTACACGTGACACAAAAGAGTGGAAGGAGAAGTTACCAGTCATGTGGCGTGAGAAATCTGAATCTACAATCCAAATGTTCTCCTTCCTCAAGCGTGTAACCTACATAGAAGAACAATACGTCGATGACTCAATAGTGGGGTTAGTCAAAAGGCATTTAGGAATCCAGTACTGAGTCACACGATGTGCAACAGGAAAAACATGCAAAAGCTGAGATAAAACAGCAGGTTTATGAGTCAAAGTTTGAGATTTTTGTTCTTAACTACTGACCAATAAGGTGTTACTTGTGTAGCACAAAAATCAGTAGCTCCGGAGGCAAAAACAGAAGGTCCGAAGGTAAACTTTGAATGTTTTTGACTCATAACAGCAGGTTGCATGTTCCGGACATTCGGTTTAGTATGTGCAGCAAATTTTACATGAAAATTATAGGATCTAGCTTGCATTCTTTCATTTTTATGTTGTTTAGCTAGTCTATAACAAAAATCTATGACATAATCATCTCTACCACAATAGGTACAATGAAATTTAACTTTGTGTTCATGTCTAGATGAGCATGCAATATGTTTATTTGAACACGAACGTGACAACACTCCTGCAGATTTAAAAACTACCTCTTTTGGTTTAGGAATTGTTTTAATCAAACCACTTCCTAATGACTTTACAATTTTAGGTGGATTTGCTTTAGCATGAGCATGAGAATCAGAACCTAAACGAACTTTATAATTGCAACATTTGGATGAATTCAGTAGCAAGTTTAGATTTTTGTTCCCGATACAAAACTTCTCTAGTGTCCTATTCATGTCATCAAGTTTCTTAGACAATTCTAGACAGTTTTCACATGAAGTTTTTCCTTTTAATTTGCAATTAGAACAATATTTAACTTCATGAGCACGTAAAGCATTGTTCAGTATTGAAATTTCATTCATAGCATCTTTTAGTTTCTTTTCAAGATCATTACAGATAGAACAATGCAAATCAATTGTAGAACAAGAAGCTTCTTTTATGTTTCTGTCATTAAGTGTAGCAAGCTTTTTGTTCTTTTCAATCTCTAACTCAAGTTTATCAAGAGTGGAGGAGTGTGCACTTCTTAAGGGGGACAATTGTTCATATATTAAATCGCATAAGGAACAAGAATCATCACTAGGAATCAAGGTTTTCAAATGATTAATTTCAGATTCTAGAGACTCAATTTTAATAGCATTATCCCTAAGCTTTTTGTCCTTTTTCTGTACAATAACAGTTGCACGAGAAATAGCATCACAAATTTCATCACAAGTAGGACATACCTCTTCGTTGTCACTGTTGTGTTATGCATCCTCCGTACATGATCTTGATTTGCCTGCCATGGAACACAAGTTTGCCAGATCATCTTCATCTTCGTCACTTTCAATGTCTACATCACTCGAGCCAAGTTCTTGAAGTTTGGTGATGAAACGTTTATCAGTTTGCATCCTGTAAAACCCTTCTTTTTCTTGTTGGTGTTGCTAGAAGAGGACTTGACTTTATTCTGCTTTTTATCACGGGTAGAAGGATCTGAAAGGTTAGGGCAATCTGTACGAAAATGTCCCGTCTTACCACATTCAAAGCATCGTTGAGGTCTGGAGCTTCCTCTGCTTCTAGTTCTCACATTTTGCAATACTTTTGAGAACCGAGTAGAGATAAGTGCTAGCTCCTCTTCTAGGAATTCTTCAATCTGTTCCAGGGTTATTGAAGATGGCAAAGCAAGTGTATTGCTAGATGAAGACTGGCCGGAGCTAGGCATATCAAGTTGAGAAACAAATGCAAGAGACTTGTTGGGGTTCTTACATGAGATTATGTACATTTCATGAGTTTTCAATTTAGAATATAGCACATCTAATGTAAGTCTACTCATGACAGTAGATTCACGAATAGATGTGACTTTCATCTCCCAAATTGACATGTATAATGCACTTAACAATTGCCTAGCATTTTCAACATCTAAAAAATTTACATTGACACTACGCAAGTTGCTGAGAATTTTATTAAAGAGAGCAAAAAGGTCATCATTGGACTCACCGGGTTGCATCTCGAAGTGCATGTTTCCCTTTTTGAACATATCCTGTTTTACCTCCTTGATCATGTTGGATCCTTCGTGGTAGTCACAAAGTGCTCTCCACACATCGTACGCCGATCGGAGGTGTGCAACACGGTCGAAGTTGCTCTGAGTTAATCCTTGGATTATCAAGCTGCGGACTTTGTTGTTGTTGTTGTTGACATATTTTAAGTTTGTAGCCGTGACTTGATCATTTAGTGGCATGCCTTAAGTCTTGTACACTTTTTCCCATATCGCGAAGCCTTGCGCCTAGATAAAAGCTTCCATGCGTGCCTTCCAAACCTGAAAATCAATACCAACAAACACACAAGGTTTTGCCAAGTATTTATCCATGAGGATTAGTCAAAAGCACATGCAAACACAAAGATTAGAGCACCGTGGCTCTAATACCAATTTTAGGATCGAAGAGCACGTGTAAAGCTACCAGAGGGAGGTGAATGGTAGATTAAAACTTTTCAGCGGAAGCAACGAAAACACCTTTAGGTAGAAAACCGATCTGTTAAAGAAACTGTAGGTGCGACTAATCTAAACGTGTTCAACTGTGAAAAAACTAGTATAGATTGTAGAGAATCAAGTCACGAAGACGTCACAACAAGAATCACGAAAATCCGTCGAGAGAAACTCAAGTTACGATCGAAAGATCGAACAAAGGTCAATCTGTCCTACCCGAGAAAAACAGTTCTGAAACACTGCAAAGAAACTAGTGTAGATCAGAAACCACAAAACCAATGACCGTGAAATTTTCAAATATGATATAAAATCAAGTTTTGAAGACAACCCAAAAGATTGACGTCAATCGGATCTGTAAAACTTGAGTTATGATAAAACCATCAAAACAAGGTAGTGCTATGCAGAAACTCGACGAGAAAGACTTGAAGAAAACAAGTCGGACGAACAAGGCACAAAAGTTCCATCAAACTACGAATTTTATTGATCAAAACACAAGAGGAACAGCTTCAAAGTCGTGCACCCAGAGCTCTAGCCTCCCTTGCTTATATAACCAGGCCTTAGGCCAACCCAAACTTAACTAGGACTCTAATCCTACTCATTTCACGAATCGAAACTTTCCATAACTGCTCAAGACTCTTCTATACGCAGATAGAAGAAATCTTAAAACTTCCAAACACCTTAGGAACGTATCCCACATTACTAAAAAAACTCAAATTTGTGACCCACACGAAATCCTATTATAACCAACTCAAAACTTTCCATGTTTGAGTCAAACACGAATCAGCCACAGCCTGAGTCCTTAACCTAGTCGGTTAGACCTTTCTAACCAATTTTTTATGTCCACATCTCTTCATCACGACTCGGAACCATGTAGCCACGTCCATGTACTCCTTGCACATGTGCAAACATCTTCCAACGACGTCCATGATACCTTCATATGCATTGTTCTTGATTCAAACACGCTGTACGACCTCCCGATCAACTCAACCACAATTCCTCCTGAACTTGGTTGTTGAACCTCATCTTCTCCCTGAGACTAGTTCAATGGATCTCGTCACCAGCTATGTCTTGAACTCAAGCAACACCTGCACATGAATAAATAATTGATACTTCCGAGCACGAGTCCATGACTTGACTCTCGTTAGTTCAGAAACCACAACACCTTACGTGAGCACCTCACGTAAGCATGTTGCAAACCATAGCAAAATGACATCAGTCATAACCACCAAAACACACCAAAAACTTAATAAAAGAATACTAAGCAAATTTTCCATTGATGTAAAACAAGTTCGAAATATTTCAAAGTAAATGCAGAACCATTGCAATCTAGCACCGGACCTTGCCAAAGCTAACCGGACCTTGAGCTGGATCTTACCAAAGCTAGCAGGACCTAGCACCAGAGCATACCAAAGCTAGTCGGACCTAGCACCGGAGCTAACCAAAGCTAGTCGGACCTAGCGCCGGAGCTAAACAAAGCTACTCGCACCTAGGCAGAGAAGTTGGACCTAGCATCGGACCTTTCAGGAGCTATCCAAAACATGTCGGACCTATCGTCGAACCTTGCTGGAGGTCGGACCTAGAGTCAGACCTTGATGATAAAGGTGTTTTGGTAGTATTCAAAACTTTTATCACCATAGCCAATGTATTCAACACACATAGGTCTCACATCAACAATGGAAAAATATTTTGGACAAGAGAATGTACACACTGCGAATGGATCAGGTATGAAAATAAATTATGTTGGTAAATCTACTTTGCAAACCCCTGCATGTGATCTACATATCAAAAATATCCTTCATATCCCCACTACCACTTATTTCTGTACACAAGTTGACCACTGACAATCCTATCTTCCTTGAGTTTCAATCTCGTTATTTTTTTGGTAAAGGATCAAACTACGAAGAAAATACTTCTTCAAGGATGGTGTACAGGAGGTCTCTATCCTTGGCCGACCCCATAAAACTCAACATCTAAATGTGCTCTAGTGTCCGCTAGACCCTCTGCTAAAAGGTGGCACAATACGCTCAATCATCCATCAATGAAAATAGTTAATACAGTAGTAGAAGAGAATAAACTTCCTTATTCCTTTGAATCTAGTATTACTCAAGTTTCTGATGCATGTCAACAAGGAAAGAGTCATCGATTACCTTTTCCTAGATATGTCAGTGTGTCAAAAATTCCTTTAGAGATTGTTTTTAAAGATATATGGGGATGGACGCCCACCTCAGTTGGTCAAAATAATTACTATGTAAGCTTTAATGTTGATTACAGTAAGTTTACATGGATATATCTTATTTGATACAAGTCTAAAGTATTTAAGAAATTTCATGAGTTTCATGCCATGGTAGAACGCATGTTCAATAGGAAAATTTATTGCCATGCAAACTGACAGGGAGGAAAATGTCAAAAATTGAATCTATTTTTCACTCAAGTGGGAATATTACATCTTGTATCTTGTCCTCATACACATCAACGGAATGGTGCTGCAGAGTGCAAGCATCATCATATTATTGAAGTAGGAATCACACTCTTGGTGTGTGCCCACATACCTCTCAATTTCTTGGATGAAGCCTTCATCACCGCAGTATTTCCTACAAATCGAACCCCATCTAAGGTAATTGGCTACAAAACTCCAATGGAGATGCTTTTTTCTAAAAATCCAGATGACTCACAGCTAAAAATATTTGGTTCTGCATGTTGGCCTAATTTACGTCCCTGCAATAATCATAAACTTGCCTTCAGATCCAAACAGTGTGTCTTCTCAGGTTATACTCCCTCTGTCCCAGCTTAATATTATTTTCAGGCAAAAAGTTTTGTACCAGCTCAACCTTACTAGCACCGTGAGATCGCTGTCAGTCCTGTATGCTCTGACACAATTTTGCTCTGAGTGTAATCATTTCTCTCTCCTGCTCCTTTGCTGCTGGGTGTAGTAGAGTATGAAGTAAAACTGTAAAAGCTGACAACAGCGGGTTGGTATTGAATGAAATGGAAGGGTATTGAGGTCTTTTTACATGTCCACTAATGTGTTGTTTGAATCCTAGAAATAAAGTTCAGCTGGGACGGAGGGAGTAGTTCACTTCATAAAGATTATAAGTACCTTGATATATCATCGGAAAGAGTCTATATTTCTAGGGACATTGTTTTTGATGAAACCATTTTTCTTTTAAATCACTTCATCCCAATGCAGGGGCAAGACTCAAATCCAAAATTCTACTCCTTCATCCAACTTTGTTTTCTCATGCAGAGCAACAAGTAGAAAATTTACAACAGAATTATTTTCAGAATTAGGATCGTGATTCAAATACAATTGAGCTAACTAATCTTGTTCAAAGAGAAGAAGATTTTGTACAGGAGCATATGCAGGATGAATCCCCTGGCGCAGAAAATCCGAACATGGAATACGGAGGAGATATGGACGACAATGCATCCGATCACGTGCCAGCGCAGACGACATCGCCATCAGGACTCTCGCCCGCCTCTCTGTCCCGAGCGTGTGGAGCGGCCTCGGGTCCCAAGCAACCAGACCCGGCATGCGACACCTTCCTATCCCGTGCATGTGAAGCAGCCTTGGGTCCCATGCCATCACCTAACCGGACACATGCACATCCATCGATTGGGCATAGAGTACAGAGGAGATATGGACGACAGTGCATCCGATCACGTGCCAGCACAGACGATATCGCCATTGTAGGATCGAAGAGCACGTGAAAAGCTACCAGAGGGGGGTGAATGGTAGATTTAAAAATCTTACGCAGCGGAAACAATAAAACCCTAATCCCTTCGTAGAAAAACGATCTATTAAAGAGGTCGTGTGTGAGACTAATCTAAACACGTTTCACCGTGACAAAAGTGATAGTTATCAAAGAGAATCAAGTCACGAAGACAACACAAAAAGAATTACTCAAATCCGTTGAGAACAACTCAAGTTATGATCAAAAGATCAAACACTAGTCAATCTGACCTACCCGAGAAAAACAGTTTCTGGAGTGCTGCAAAGAAACTCGTGTAGATCAAAAATCACAAATCCAATGACCGTGAAATTTTGACAGATGATAGATAATCAAGTTGTGAAGACAAACCAAAAGGAATCACTTCAATTGGATCAGTAAAACTCGAGTTATGATAAAACCACCGACGAAAGGTAGTGCTGTCCAGAAACCCGACGAGTAAAACTTGTCTGGAACAAGTTGGACGAACAAGGCACAAAAGTTCCTTCAAACTATGAATTTTATTCAATAGAACACAAGAGGAACAGCCCCAAAGTCGTCTACCACGAGCTTTGGCCTTCCCTTGCTTATATAACCAGCCCTTAGGCCATCCCAATCTCAACTAGGACTCTAATCCTAATCCGATCACAATCGGAACTTACCATAACTGCTCAAGATTCTTCTACACACAGATAGAAGCAATCTTAAGACTTCCAAACACCTTAGGAACGTATCCCACATTCCTAAACAACTCAATTTCGTGACACACACGAAATCCTAACATAACCTAACTCGATACTTCCCATACCGAGCCATAACCGACTCTGCCGCAGCCAAAGTCTTCAACCGATACGATCCGATCCTTCCGATCAGATCTTCCTTCCATACTCCATCTCTAGAAGCATATTGCCACGTCATGCACCTCATGCATACGTGCGAACACCTTCCTTCGACCTTCATATGCACTGCCCTTGATTCAATCATCCTGCGCGACCTCCTGACCCGCTCAACCACAGTTCCTCCTGAACTTGGTTGTTGGAACCTCATCTCCTCCTGAGACTAGTCCAATGGATCCTGTCACCAGCCATGACTTGAACTCAAGCAAAACCTGCACATGAACAAACAACCAATCCATACGAGCCCAAGTCCTCGACTTGACTCACGTTAGTTCCGAACACAACACCTTATGTGAGAACCTCACATAAGCATGTTGCAAAGCATAGCAAAACGATATCAGCCGTATCATCCAAAACGCACCAAAAACTTAGCAAATGAATACTAAGCAATCTTTCCTAACAAGTAAAGCAAGTACGAAACATTGCAAATGAAAAGCAGAAGCACTTCAGTCAAGTTCCGGACCTTGCCAGAGCAACCCGGAGCTTGAGCCGGAGCTACCAAGAACTAGTAGAACCTAGCGCCGGAGCTTACCAAAACTAGTAGATCCTGGATCCGGAGCTTACCAAAACTAGTAGATCCTAGACCCGGAGCTTACCAAAACTAGTCGGAACTAGTCAACCCAAAAACCAGAGCTAGACAAAGTACGTCGGAGCTTAGCAAAGGCATGCCGGAGCTAACGAAAATATGTCGGAGCTATCAAATATATGCCGGAGCTATCAGATATATGCCGGAGCTATCAGATATATGCCGGAGCTAAAGATAAAGCTCACCGGAGCTAACCAAAGCTAGTCGGACCTTACCAAGAAGCCGGACCTAGCATCAAACGTAACCGGAGCTACCCAAAGCAAGCCGGACCTACCGTCGGACCTTGCTGTAGCTCGAAGCTAGAGTCGGACCTTGATAAAAAGGTGTTTTGGTGATATTAAAAACTTTTATCATCAAAGCCAAGTGTATTCACTACAAGCCAATGTATTCAGCACACATAGGTCTTACAATCTCCCCCTTGATGAATGCATTGGCAACACCATTTAAAAATCCGAACATTGGCTTATTCACATAAAAGTTTTGAAAACAATTTCTCCCCTTTTTTAAAACAAACGTAAATGAAAATCTCTCCCCCTTTATTATCTCTCCTTTTTTTTAATGTGTGATTAATCTCTCCCCCTTTGACAATGTATTCAGCAAGGTAAAAGAGAAATTTTAATTGTTATGAGATATAAACAAATTATCTCTCCCTCTTTAGTTGTTATGAGCATATTATAACATATACATATAAACAAAGCTCACCCAAGTCATACTATCAAGTAACTTACACTATCACCTCAATGAGATTCATAATGTAGTGTAAGCCATGCTAGAAAGCAAGTGTGATTTTCAATTTTAGCAGGTCATGATCTCACAAACTCAACTATTTCAAAACCTGAAAGCATGACATTTGTTGCTGCAGTTTATTATTTTTCAAAGCATAAATTTAGATAATATGATATTTGCAAGAGATTATATGCTCATCTGCCTTATTCTAACCAACCAAGCCAAGCCTATGTCATTTGACAATCAGAAGCTTAAGGACATGGTTTTAGTCATACACAACTTCTTCCAAGTTCATATCTAAGTGCAATGACAAGCCATCTCGAAAGAAGAAGGCCGATGCATGCATATTCTCTTGATCTTTTCTCAATTTATATTTGTTTATAAAAACTCAACATGTGAGTTGATTATTTGATAAATTCTTAATGATTAAAAGCATTTGTGAGCATGCAACAAGTTCAAAAAAGCAAGAAAGTTCGACCATGACCAGATTTAGTGTAAGTAATTATTCCAATTACTAGACATGGCAAAAACTACAAAAAGTATAACACGAGTAATGTAGTAAGAACTTTCAGCATGTAAAAGGAATCACAAAGTCATATATGTATGAAATAATATGCTCATATTATTTTAATTTCAGATTCACACATAGACTTCCCAAGTTTCAAAAACTCCCCCTCAATTTAAGCCATGAGGATGTATAACCCCTATTTCACTACGAATGTAACAAAAACGAGTGAAATCCAAAGGTTTTGTAAAAATGTCAGCCAATTGATGTTCGGTATCTACATGGTGAAGCACAATGTTTCCTTTTCAACATTATCACGGAGAAAGTGATACCTAATGTCAATGTGCTTAGTTCTAGAATGTTGCACGGGGTTTTTAGCAATGCAAATAGCACTAGTGTTATCACAGAACAGTGGAACACTATCTAGATCAACCCCATAGTCCTTAAGTGTTTGAACAATCCAAAGAATTTGTGAACAAGCACTAGCAGCAGCTACATACTCAGATTCGGCTGTGGATTGTGCAACTGAACTTTGTTTTCTAGAGGACCAAGCAACAAGAGAATTACCAAGAAAATGACAAGCACCGGAAGTACTTTTCCTATCAATCCTACAACCCCCAAAATCAGCATCCGAAAAAACTTTCAAAGAAACGATTGAGGAAGAAGGAAGAAAAATGCCAAATTCTTGAGTTCCATGTAAGTACCTGAGAATCCTTTTGACGGCTTGACGATGTGAAACACGTGGGGAAGCTTGAAACCGTGCACAAAGACATACGCTGAATTGTATGTCCGGTCTTGATGTTGTAAGGTACAAAAGTGATCCGATCATGCTTCTATATTCTTTTTGATCCACGGATTCACCATCTTCATCAAGTTCAAGTGTTGTTGCTGTTCCCATTGGTGTCCGAAGAGGCTTGCTTTTGTCCATGTTGAAGCGCCTTAGGAGATCTTTGGTATATTTTGTTTGATGCACAAAGGTACCCTCCTTGGTTTGCTTGATTTGCAGCCCCAAAAAGTAAGTGAGTTCACCCATCATACTCATTTCAAATTCGGAACTCATCATTGCTGAAAACTTGGACACAAGATCATGAGAAGCACAACCAAAGATAATATCATCCACATACACTTGAACGAATAATGAGTCATTGCCATGTTTAAGCACAAAAAGAGTTTTATCAGCCTTTCCCATTGTAAACCCCTTTTCAAGTAAGAATGTTTTTAACCTATCATACCATGCTCTAGGGGCTTGTTTGAGACCATATAAGGCTTTGGACAATTTGTAAACATGATTAGGAAAGTCTGTATTTTCAAAACCTGGTGGTTGTTTGACATAAATCTCCTCATCTATGTAGCCATTAAGAAAAGCACTTTTAACATCCATTTGATATAGCTTAAAACCTTTAGATGCTGCGAAAGCTAACAAAATTCTTATGGCTTCTAATCTAGCGACAGGAGCAAAAGTTTCATCAAAATCTAGACCTTCAACTTGAGTGAAACCTTGAGCAACCAACCTAGCCTTATTCCTAATCACAACCCCATCCTCACTTTGTTTATTTTTATATACCCATTTAGTTCCAATTAAAGTGTGGCCTTGAGGTGGAGGTACAAGTTTCCAAACATTATTTCTTTCAAAATTTTCTAACTCTTCTTGCATGGCAATAATCCAAGATTCATTAGTGAGTGCGTGTTATATATCTTTGGGTTCAAAAGAAGCAACAAAAGCAGAATGAGCATGAGAGTTTGGATCGCAAAACCTGGACCGTGTGACTCGTTCATGCAAGCTTCCAATCATCTGTTGTGGGGGATGATCTTTGTAAAAACGTAGGGGAACAGATGTCTCACAAGCTTCTTTTTCATTAAGTTCATTGTAGATTGATGAGCTTGTGATTTGTGAATGATCAGGACCAGCAGAGGTGACAGCCGGAGCTTGTTCAATGTCCGGAGCTGGACACGTGTCAACTTCGGAACTTCCAGGCAGTATCACCGGCTCTTCTTCATCTTCGAAAATACCCTCCCCCTGAGGATATGAATCTGGTCCTGCAACACCGGAGTTAGTACCTGGGCTAGCTTCATCAAAAGACACTTCACAAGTCTCCACAGTTTTGTTAGTGTCAAGTAAAAGCACACGGTAGCCTCTAGTATGAGATGGATAACCAAGAAACATGCCATCATTGGATCTAGGTTCAAATTTATCAAGATTACCATGTTTCTTAACAAAGCATTTGCAACCAAAGACCCGAAAGTGTGTAACACTAGGCCTATGTCCAAACCGGAGCTCATATGGTGTTTTACCTAGCTTAGCACGCAAGAAAACACGATTTGAGACATAACAAGCGGTTGCTAATGCATCAGCCCAAAATTTCCTAGGGGTTTGATATTCATCAAGCATAGTCCTAGCCATCTCAACTAGGGTTCTGTTCTTTCTTTCTACAACACCGTTTTGTTGAGGTACATATGGTGAAGAAAATTGATGATCTATTTTATTTTCAGCACAGAAGTGATCAAAGAATTGATTTTTAAATTCAGTTCCATTATCACTTCTAATTGCTTTTAATGATCCTGGGTGATCAATTGATAATCTAAGAAATAAAGTTCTAAAGTGACTAAAAACTTCATTTTTAGACGCCATAAAATACACCCAAGAATATCTAGAATAATCATCAACAATAACAAGAGCATACCATTTACCTCCGAAGGATTGAACACGTGAAGGTCCTACGGTGTCAAGATGCAAAAGTTGACATGGTTCAGTTGTCATGATCATTGTGAGAGGAGTATGTGAACCTGCAACCATCTTAGCATGTCTACAAGAAGAGCACACAATTTCTTTGTCCCTTTTAAGCTTAGGCAGCCCACGTATGCGATCAAGAGCACTAACACGCGTTAGGTGATCAAAGCCTACGTGACCAAGTCTACGATGCCAAAAATATAAGTCCTTTGAATCATTAGCAACTAGACACCTATGCTTAGAAGAAGACATATCAAAATTAGCTTTAAAAACTCTTCCAAACCGAGACATGTTAAAAATAAGCTCACTATTTGAATATACAACTTTGCAGCAGTTTTTATTGAAAGTAATTTCTAGATTTTCATCTAGCAATTGTGAAACAGAAAGCAAGTTATATTTCAAATTTTTGACAAGTGCCACATCCTTCAAAGTGTAGTGATCATTTACTCTAACCGAACCTTTAGCAATTATAGGAGTTGAAGAATTATCGGCAAAAGTAACATTCTCTACACGTGACACAAAGGTGAGGGAGGAGAACCAATCTTTGTTACCGGTCATGTGGCGTGAGCAACCTGAATCCACAATCCAAATATTCTCCTTCCTCAAGTGTGTAACCTCATCATCGTCACTGTTGTGTTCTGCTTTCTCCTGACTTGATCTTGATCTTGCTTTGCTCGCCATGAAGCATAGGTTGGCCAAGTCATCATTCTCTTCATCACTTTCAAAGTCTACATCACTTGAACTGAGCTCTTGAAGCGCGGTGATGAAGCTGTTGATCATCTTGCGTCCTATGGTACCTTTCTTCTTCTTGTTGGAATTTCCAGAGGAGGTCCGGATCTTGCTTTGTTTTTCTTCCCGGGTGGTCGGACCTGAAAGGTTAGGGCATTCTGTACGAAAGTGTCCTGATTTACCACATTCAAAACAGCGTTGAGGTCCGGAGCTTCCTCTCCTTCTAGTTCTCACATTTTGCAATGCTTTTGAGAATCTAGTAGAGATGAGTGCTAACTCCTCTTTTGGAATTTCTTCGATCTTCTCCAGGGTTAGTGAGGACAACAAAGCAAGAGAATTGCAGGATGATGATTGGCCGGAGCTAGACATATCACGTTGTGAGACAAATGCAATAGACTTGTTTGGGTTCTTACGTGCTAGGATGTCAATTTCATGAGTTTTTAGTTTAGAATAAAGTACATCTAATGTAAGAGAACTCATGACAGTTGATTCACGAATAGATGTTACTTTCATCTCCCAAATTGTCATGTCTAATGCACTAAGAAGTTGTCTAGCATTCTCAGCATCAGAAAAATTTACATTTACACTACGTAAGTTGCTGAGAATTTTATTGAAACGAGCAAAGAGGTCATCGATCGACTCACCTGGTTGCATCTCAAAACGCATATATTCTTTCTTGAACATATCTTGTTTTACCTCCTTGATTGTGTTGGAGCCTTCATGATAATCACAGAGAGCTCTCCAAACGTCGTATGCTGATCGGAGGTGCGCGACACGATCAAAGTCGCTTTGAGTGAGTCCTTGGATGATCAAGTTTCGGGCTTTGTTGTTGTTGTCGACGTCCCGGAGGTTCGTGGCCGTGACTTGATCATTGGGTGGCACTTCATAAGGCTTATACACCTTCTCCCATATTGCAAAGCCTTGTGCCTGGATAAAAGCCTCCATGCGTGCCTTCCAAACCTAAAAATCAATACCAGCAAACACACAAGGTTTGACGGAGTACTTCTCCATGATGATTAGTCAAAAACACGTGCAAATCAAAAGATTAGAGCACCGTGGCTCTGATACCAATTGTAGGATCGAAGAGCACGTGAAAAGCTACCAGAGGGGGGGTGAATGGTAGATTTAAAAATCTTACGCAGCGGAAACAATAAAACCCTAATCCCTTCGGTAGAAAAACGATCTATTAAAGAGGTCGTGTGTGAGACTAATCTAAACGTGTTTCACCGTGAAAAAAGTGATAGTTATCAAATAGAATCAAGTCACGAAGACAACACAAAAAGAATTACCCAAATCCGTTGAGAACAACTCAAGTTATGATCAAAAGATCAAACACTGGTCAATCTGACTTACCCGAGAAAAACAGTTTCTGGAGTGCTGCAAAGAAACTCGTGTAGATCAAAAATAACAAATCCAATGACATGAAATTTTGACAGATGATAGATAATCAAGTTGTGAAGACAACCCAAAAGGAATCACGTCAATTGGATCAGTAAAACTCGAGTTATGATAAAACCACCGACGAAAGGTAGTGCTGTCCAGAAACCCGACGAGTAAAACTTGTCTGGAACAAGTTGGACGAACAAGGCACAAAAGTTCCTTCAAACTATGAATTTTATTCAATAGAACACAAGAGGAACAGCCCCAAAGTCGTCTACCACGAGCTTTGGCCTTCCCTTGCTTATATAACCAGCCCTTAGGCCATCCCAATCTCAACTAGGACTCTAATCCTAATCCGATCACAATCGGAACTTACCATAACTGCTCAAGATTCTTCTACACACAGATAGAAGCAATCTTAAGACTTCCAAACACCTTAGGAACGTATCCCACATTCCTAAACAACTCAATTTCGTGACACACACGAAATCCTAACATAACCTAACTCGATACTTCCCATACCGAGCCATAACCGACTCTGCCGCAGCCAAAGTCTTCAACCGATACGATCCGATCCTTCCGATCAGATCTTCCTTCCATACTCCGTCTCTAGAAGCATATTGCCACGTCATGCACCTCATGCATACGTGCGAACACCTTCCTTCGACCTTCATATGCACTGCCCTTGATTCAATCATCCTGCGCGACCTCCTGACCCGCTCAACCACAGTTCCTCCCGAACTTGGTTGTTGGAACCTCATCTCCTCCTGAGACTAGTCCAATGGATCCTGTCACCAGCCATGACTTGAACTCAAGCAACACCTGCACATGAACAAACAACCAATCCATACGAGCCCAAGTCCTCGACTTGACTTACGTTAGTTCCGAACACAACACCTTACGTGAGAACCTCACATAAGCATGTTGCAAAGCATAGCAAAACGATATCAGCCGTATCATCCAAAACGCACCAAAAACTTAGCAAATGAATACTAAGCAATCTTTCCTAACAAGTAAAGCAAGTACGAAACATTGCAAATGAAAAGCAGAAGCACTTCAGTCAAGTTCCGGACCTTGCCAGAGCAACCCGGAGCTTGAGCCGGAGCTACCAAGAACTAGTAGAACCTAGCGCCGGAGCTTACCAAAACTAGTAGATCCTGGATCCGGAGCTTACCAAAACTAGTAGATCCTAGACCCGGAGCTTACCAAAACTAGTCGGAACTAGTCAACCCAAAAACCGGAGCTAGACAAAGTACGTCGGAGCTTAGCAAAGGCATGCCGGAGCTAACGAAAATATGTCGGAGCTATCAAATATATGCCGGAGCTATCAGATATATGCCGGAGCTATCAGATATATGCCGGAGCTAAAGATAAAGCTCACCGGAGCTAACCAAAGCTAGTCGGACCTTACCAAGAAGCCGGACCTAGCATCAAACGTAACCGGAGCTACCCAAAGCAAGCCGGACCTACCGTCGGACCTTGCTGTAGCTCGAAGCTAGAGTCGGACCTTGATAAAAAGGTGTTTTGGTGATATTAAAAACTTTTATCATCAAAACCAAGTGTATTCACTACAAGCCAATGTATTCAGCACACATAGGTCTTACAGCCATCAAGACTCTCGCCTGCCTCTCTATCCCGAGCACGTGGAGCGGCCTCGCGTCCCAGGCCACCAACTAACCCGGCACGCGACACCTTTCTATCCCGTGCACTTGAAGCACCCTCGGGTCCCGTGTCATCACCTAATCGGGCGTGTGCACATCCATCGATCGGGCATCTCTGGGACCGCACTACCGAGTGTCTCGGGATCCTAGGGCCAACAGCCTAAACAGAGCATCATTACTGCTTAGGTAATGCACGCGCACAAGGGGCCCACCGATTGTACGTTTGTTCTGACATGCAAGCAGATCAGGTGGATTCATCGGCATTGGCGCATGACTCCAGAACATAGGGGGAATATCAGCAGCAGACATTAACTTCGATTCCAGAGCTACTTCGAACAAGATAAAAAAAATCAGATCTCCAAGCCAAAGAAGTTTGACGATGACTTAATTTATTTGTTTTTCTGCAGTTACTGGTGAGTCACAGGAACCAAAAGAGCTTCACCACGCACTTGAAGATGAAAACTGGAAACAAGCGATGGATGTGGAGTTTCAGGCATTGCAAAATAACAAAACCTGGCATCTTATTCCACGGAAAGGTGTAAGTAACATTATTGATTTAAAAAGGTACACAATTAGAAGACATGTAGATGAATCAATTGACAGGTATAAGAAAAGGTTACTAGCAAAAGGCTTCAAACAAAGATATGGAATCGATTATGAAGATACATTTAGTCCAGTGGTTAAAACAGCTACTATCAGAATACTGCTGTCTATTGCAGTTTCTAATAATTTGTGCTTAAGACAATTAGATATACAAAATGTATTTTTACATGAAGATTTAGATGAAGAGGTCTACATGTCTCAACCACCAGGATATGAAGATAAAAAATATCATGATTATGTGTGCAAATTAGACAAGGCTATCTATGGTCCGCAGTAGGCACCAAGAGCATGGTACTCCAAACTGAGCTCTAAGTTTATGGGGTTGGGCTTTTCACCATCAAGAGGAGACACCTTGTTGTTTATTTATCATCAGGGGGATATAACTATTTATCTATTGATATCTGTTGATGATATAATTGTTGTCAGCTCCTCTCAACTAGCCATAAAAACGCTACTAGCAGATTTAAAAGAAGAATTTGCTTTGAAGAATCTTGGAGATTTACACTACTTCTTTGGTATAGAAGTGGCGCATCAACATGAAGTGCTAAGTCAAAAGAAATATGCTGCCGAAATTATTAGAAGGGCATGTATGGAAATGTGTAAAATAATGAGTACTCCTTTACCTACATCAGAAAAATATTCAGCCCACGCTGGACAGTCTTTAAACAGTAAAAAAAGCAACCAAATATAGGAGTATTGTAGGAACTTTGCAATACTTAACCTTGACCAGACTGGATTTATCTTTTTCTGTGAATAAAGTTTGTCAATATTTGAATTGTCAACTACTGCTCATATGACAATGGTCAAAAGAATTTTTAGGTATGCACAAGGCACAATTTGTTGGAATAAATGGGTTTGGTCCAATATTAATTTCGAATTAGTTCCTAGAAAATCTCAAAGGTCCATTAGGGCAAGAGAGGGTGGTGCTAAATGGTTAGTCCCACGTGAAAAGTTGGAGGAGAGCAACACATACATAAAAGGGAGGTTGTACTTCCACTCCTTGAGTGAGAGAGAAGAAGAGATAAGTGGGGTGGCCCATGGGTGCACTTCCTCCTCCTCCTCCTAGCTCGCTCGACTCGCCACGCCACGCCCCGCACACAGCCGCGCGCGCGTGTTCGTTTGAATTCGAGCCTCGAGCCGAGCCCAAATTTTATATTTTTTGCAGAAAATTTAATTGGGCTTTTGGGCTTCCGAGTTACATAAGAGTCCAAGTTGGAGATGGCGCGCCTACAACAACCGAGTCAGTTCCGGTGTGGATCCTTTGAATTGCAATTGAATTGCCTCTCAAGGACTCTATAAATATGGACGTGCACGGTAGGGCAGATAATACTACAATAAGATCGTTTCCCACGTTCACGATCGTTGCGCCGTCATCTAGTCTACTCCATCCCGAGCACCGCGTGCACCGATGATCGGCAGAGCAGTCTCCGAAACCGCTCGCCCTTGCGATCCTGCATCAGGAGAGGGCGAATAAGGTTTTTAGGAAGCGCTCCGCGCGATTGCTCGCATTCTTCTTGACAGGTCATCTATCGAGGAGATCGGGCGCTGCGGCCCAACATTGCCACCAACGTCTGCAGCGGCAGTTCGTTGCCAAATCTACATCGATTTCTCTGGGTTCAAATCGATACGTGATATTTCTCGTCCCGTCTGTCTGCCGGTGTTAATCACTATCGTTTTTTGCGTGCTTTTCTCGAATTGTTCAGTAAATTGCCTCCTATTTTTCTAACAATCCAAAAACCTTATTAGACAATTTCCTGAGTTGAACATGATGACTTTAGCCGATGCACTGAGGCCGGAGAAATTCTCTGTCATGCAATTCAAGAGGTGGCAAATTAAGGTTACGCTCTGGCTCCAGTCGCTTAAGATCTTCTGGGTAATCAAGGGCATGCCTCAAGGTCCTTTGTCTGTTGAAGAACACACGAAGTTCGAGGAAGCCAATTCTACCATGAGAGGATGTATCTTAAGTGTTCTTGACAACAAACTCTGTGATGTTTATCTGACAGTCACAAATAGTAAGGAGCTTTGGGATACACTTAACGCTAAGTATGGTGCGGTCAATGCAGGCGGTGAACTATATATCATGGAGATTTTTCATGACTACAAGATGGTTAGTCTCGTAATTGAACGAGCTCATGAAATACAGTGCCTTGCAAGAGAGCTCAATCTCCTTAATTGTCCTTTACTTGACAAGTTTGTGGCTGGGTGCATTATTGCAAAGTTACCTCCTTCGTGGAGGAACTTTGCCACAACTCTCAAACACAAGAGACCGGAAATATCAATTGAAAACTTGATAGCACTCTTGATGTTGAGGAGAAGGCTCAGGCTAAGGACGCTACTGAGAAAGGAGGTGAGGGTCAATCTAGCGCCAATGCTAATATGGTGCAAAAATCCAATATCAAGAACAAAGGGAACAATAAGTCTCAATTCAAGCCAAATAAAACTATTGCTTTCAAGAAGAACAAGAAATCAAACAAAGTCAATGATGGCTCCTGCTACACATGTGGTGAGCAGGGACATTTTTCCAAGAACTGTCCTAACAGGGCAGACCGCAAAGGGAAAAAGAATGTCAACATCATGACATCTAACAACGCAGATGGGTACGGTAATTCCTTTACTGTTCCTTCTGTTTCTCAAACACTATCTTAGTGGTTTGATACGGTTGCTAACGTTCATGTATGTTCTGACATGTTTATGTTTACTTCTTACCAGTTTGTCTGGGATTCTGCCATCCCAATGGGGAATGGGTCACATGCTTATGTTCGTGGTGTTGGAACGATCGATCTGAAGTTGACTTCGGGAAACATTGTCCAGTTGAAGAACGTGTAGCATGTCCCTACTATGAACAAGAATCTTGCAAGCGGCACCCTTCTATGCAGAGATGGACTTAAAGTAGTTTTACAGTCCAATAAAATAGTTGTGTCAAAGCATGGATAATTTATTGGTAAATGCTATGAATGTGGAGGCTTGTTCCGCTTTTCTCTTTCGGGGTTTAATAATAAGTCAGCGAACTATATTTGTGGTAGTTAATGATGATACGAGTGTTTGGCATTCTTGTTTATGTCACATTAATTTTGGTTTAATGAATCGGCTATCTAGTCTCAAATTAATTCCAGAATTCACCATTGCCAAAGGTTCTAAGTGCCATAGTTGTGGGCAATCAAAGCAAACTCAAAAGCCTCACAAGGCAGCCGAGGAGAGAAACTTGGCACCATTAGAACTCATACATTTTGATCTATGCGAGATTAATGGTATGTTGACAAAAGGTGGAAAGAAATACTTTGTGACATTAATAGATGATTCTACCAAATTCTGCTATGTTTACTTGTTGCAAACTAGAGATGAAGCTTTAGACTACTTTAAAATCTATAAATCTGAAGTAGAAACTCAATTAGAGAGAAAGATCAAACGTCTTAGGTTAGATCATGGTGGTGAGTATTTTCCAGAATATTTGAAGATTTCTATGAAAAACACGATATTATACATGAGAGTACGCGTCCCTATTTGCCCCAATCAAACGGTGTAGCCGAGAGGAAAAACCGCACATTGTGTGACTTGGTGAAAGCCATGTTAGACACATCCGGTTTATCTATGTCATGGTGAGAGGAGGCTCTATTGACTTCATGTCATGTCCTAAATCGTGTTCCAAAACAAAATAAAGAGAAAACCCCTTATAAGGAGTGGGTTCGGAGAAAACCATCACTTCTATACTTTCGTACTTGGGGATGTTTGGCAAAGGTCAATGTTCTAATTACCATGAAACACAAGCTGGGACCAAAGACAGTGGATTGTGTCTTGCTAGGCTATGCTCATCGGAGCATTGCATATAGATTTTTAGTAGTTAAATCTGAGGTACCTGATATGCATGTTGATACTATTATGGAATCTCGTGATGCAACATTTTTTGAGAATATATTTCCTATGAAATATATCAATAGCACTGCTAGGATCTCTTTTGAAATTTGTCCTGAATCCATCACAACTAGCGAGTTTCTTGATACACCATTTGAGACTGTCCCGGATGAGGAACACAATGAAATAACTCACTCGAGTAAGATATCAAGGATTGCAAAATCCTTTGGTGATGGTTTCATTGTTTACCTTATGAACGATACTCCTAAATCCATAGCAAAGACATATGCATCACCTGATGCAGATGATTGGAAAGAAGCTGTTCATAGTAATATGAACTCGATTCTTTCTAATGGAACTTGGGAGTTAACAGAATGGCCGTATGGATGCAAACCAGTAGGCTGCAAGTGGCTGTTCAAGAAGAAGCTTAGACCTGATGGTCCTATCGAAAAGTAAAAGGCGATGCTAGTTGCAAAGGTTTATACTCAAAAGGAAGGTGAAGACTATTTTCACACCTATTCACCTATCGCCAGAATGACACAATTTGTGTACTACTTTCTTTGGATGCCTCTTACGGTCTAATCATCCATCAAATGGATGTGAAGACATCTTTCCTTAACATAGAGTTGGAAGAGGAGATCTATATGAAACAACCTGATGGGTTCGTAGTAAAAGGTGAAGAGACAAAGGTGTGCAAATTGTTGAAATCCTTGTATGTCCTGAACAAGCACCTGAACAATGGCATGAGAAGTTCGATAGTACTTTGACGTTTGTGGGCTTTGTCATTAATGAGGTTGATCGGTGTGTGTACTATCGCCATGGTAGGGGTGATAGCGTTATATTATGCTTGTATGTGGATGATATACTCATTTTTGGTACGAGCATTAATATAATTTATGAGGTCAAGTCATTTCTGTTAAAGTGTTTTGATATGAAAGATCTGGGAGTAATGTTATTTTGAACATTAAGTTGAATAAGGATGAGAGTGGGATTACTTTAAGCCAATCCCACTATATTGAGAAAATCTTGAGGTGTTTTGGCTTTATGGATAGCAAGAGTTCTCCAACACCTTATGATCGTAGCGTGATACTCAGAAAGAACAAGAAAGAGTCAAGAGATCAACATAAATATTCTGACATGATCAGTTCAATCATGTACTTGGCAAGCACAACCCGTCCTTATATCTTGTTTGCTGTGAGCAAACTCAGCAGGTTCATGCCAAACTCGGGTATAGATCATTGGCATGCATTTGAATGGGTAATGCGCTACTTCATAGGTACAATGAGTTATGGAATTCACTATACTGAGCATCTAGCCATGCTTGAGGGTTATAGTAATTCGAAATGGATCTCTGATGGTGATGAACTCTATGCCACGAGTGCATATGTGTTCACTCTAGCTGGTGGTGCTATATCATGGAGGTATTACAAACAGACCATTTTGACGAGGTCAACCATGGAAGTAGAACCCACTGCTTTAGAGACAGCAACTGCAGAGGCAGAACGGCTGTGAGAGCTCCTGATGGCCTATGGTTGAGCAACCATTGCTGGCAATCCTTATGAACTATGACAATCAAACATGATTGTTAAAGTGACCAGTACTAAGGATAATGCAAAATTATCAAGACACATCAAGAGACATTTAAAATCTGTGAGAGAAAATGAGAAACTCCGGAGTTATTACTGTTTCGTACATACAACCAGATAAAAACCTGATAGATCCCTTTACGAAGGGTCTATCATGTAATGTGATAGAAAGTGTGTGACACCCGGTTCCGAAAATGAACCAAGTGAACGCATATGTGTGCCCAGGATGTTCAACACACATACACGAGTGCTTTCACAAAAGAGTATATAGAAAAATTATCACAGAATAAGATTAATTAACCACTTTTATTACAGAATTCATAATATCCTCGAACACGAGCTCTAATGAATATTAATGACAAGTTTCAACTATGCAGCGGAAATAAACTAAATAAGCAACTAAATAGCTAGGCAGCATAAGCAATAGGGTAGCGCGGCTCCAATCAACACCACAGGCAAAGCTGACGGTAGACACGGCCTAGAACTCTGCATTATCACCGTTATACTTCCAATCCTAACCTGCAACTGATGGGGGGGGGGATTGCAACGGTGAGTACATGTCGTACTCAGCAAGTGTGGAAAGTATGACATGTAGCTGATACAAATGACGACAATAATAATGGCCAAGTGCTGAAACGTACATTAAAACATTTGAAAAGCAATGTGTATTATGTATGTGAAATAAACCCATCATAAACCATAATTAATATCGTAGAACCAGTCCATATTCCATATCCATCATCCATTATATTAGATTTCAACATTACCATTAATCATATCCAATACCAGAATTTAATCCATTATCCAGCCATAACCATATTACCAAACCTTAACCAAAAACCATCCCAATACCAAGTTCCCTCTAATCATGTAGGTCATCCAGACGCTCATAACGAGGAGCACGACTATCATGATAGTTTTATTAGACTCTGCAGAGTTTGTACCACTTTACCCACGTGTTTGTGATTTCATCACCCGTCGGCGACTGAAGAACCTCCCTTATGCTAATTACACTTCCTTTGGTAATGGCCAAGAGATCACAAAATAGCCTTTACAAAGGGAGTACTAGCCTATTTAGACCCCATTGAGGTTTCACCGGTGGCGATGCCTCCAACTGAGCACATCTTCAACCAAGGGCCCCCTCTTGTGCCATTCAGATCCCAGGGTAGTCCCACCAATCCTCAACAAACCCAATCCGACTACCCCTTCCCCGAGCATCCTTAAGGGTCCAAATAGCACTGGCAAAGTCCTAATTAATCAGCTACGCCGCACCCATAATCGGTCTCGTGGTGGCACTGTTGTCCTGGCATATTCTCGCATGAACCGGTCGTTAGATCTAAAGCAAGCGAACCACCATAACATCCAACCCATCCACATACCAGTCTTGCTTAGATCACCCATTACCATATCATATTACCAGTTCATGTTAATCATACTCTCATAAATGCATAATTAAGTTAAGTGGTATAGTTGTCTCCCCATCCCAATTAATTAAGCAAAGCAAAAAGGTAAAAATCCCATCCTGACTCTCTACCATGTATTCTAGGTGACAAGGGTGGTCAAACAAATCTAGTAAACTTCCTATCATAGGATTCCCATCAAATTGACACAAGCATGCAGTTTTGCAAACAAAACATTTATTTTAGAAACAGCATCAATATGTTTCAAGGACACTTGCCTTGCTCTTGGGATTGGTTCGGGTCAAAATCTTGAAAATCTTGGTGATGTAGATCCTCTGCGGCACTCTCTAGCGCAAATCCGTCTAATCCGCACAATAAACATACAAGATAGGAAACACAATCAAAGAGTGCACAATTATTACTCAATATGACATGACATGCATGATTAATGCAAAAGCAAGGTGGAACTTGTTAATGAGTTGCTTTTAATGATCACTAACTAGTTCTAATTGCTTTCAACAAGTTTATATAGGTTTGGAGTCGATTAGTTCTAATTTTAGAATTAATTCAATGAAATTAATTAGGAAAATCGGACTAGTCCGCTAGGGATCGGACAAGTTCGCACTGCACGAGATCAGCATATTAGGGTTTTCTAAATCGACGTGACTCTGGAGAATTGGGGTTGAATTCACGTAAGGAAAAATAGAATAGAAGGTATACCAGGTGTTTAGGACTCCAATGAATCAAGAAACTTGGAGACAACACATGGATCTTGATGATCTAGGGTTGACGATGAACTTGGAGAAGAATTGGTGATGAAGAACGAAACTTGATGGAGATCTTGATCCTCTCTCATTTACTTCTCTTCTTCTTCTTGCTTGGTATCTCCTTCTCCCTCCTTGATGGCGTATCTCCACGAAATAGGGTTTGGGTGGGGTGGAAAAGTGGCAAATAGATGTCAAGCCAAGGGGTGGGATTGTTTATATAGAGGTGGAGGCTAGGGTTTGATGGATTTTGAGTTTTGAGATGAGTAGAGGTCGGTTTAGAGTCCCACATGGGATCTAAAAGAGTTAGGCATGACGTCCCTAGGCCCACTTAACGTAAAACCAAGAAACAAGTCGTGAGACAAAAGTTCAATTCGGAGTCATGATTTATCGGACAAGTCCAAAAAGGGTTGGACTAGTCCGAAGTTGTCCAGAGAAAAATCGGACAAGTCCAGACTGGACATCAGACAAGTCCAAACTTATCCAGAGGGGAAAAACAGACAAGTCTGGCCTAAAATTGGACAAGTCTGACTTTAGTCAGAGAGGAAAACGGACAAGTCTGCTGGAATACCAGACTAGTCTGGACAAGTCCAGGGACTTAGCGAATTTTCCAAGGGTTATGGAACACCAGACTAGTCCACACAGGACTGGACAAGCCCAAAGGTATCCAGAGGCAAAAACATACTAGTTCGCAGAAAAACGGACAAGTCTGATCGAAGTCAGAGAGAAATCGGACTGGTCCGCACTTCTCAAAATTCTTAAGTGCGGTTTTGTTTCTAATTCATTTTAAACTTGTTCCTTTTTATGTGGATTAATGTTAGACACATATATGAATGTATGCAGGGCATGATGCATGAAAATGAGGGTGTTACAAACCTACCCCCCTTAAAATGAATCTCGCCCTCGAGATTCGACGCGGAAGAGAAGAGATAGGGAAATTCCTTCTTGAGATCATCCTCCAGTTCCCATGTTGCTTCCGATTCTGTATGATGCTTCCATTGAACCTTGCACCATCTGATGACCTTGTTCCTTGTGACACTCTACTTAGTTTCCAAGATTTTGATCAGTTGCTCAGCATAAGTCAAATCTGCTTCTAATTCCAATTCTTTCATTGGCACTTGTTCTTCTGGTACCCATAAACACTTCTTGAGCTGGGAAACATGAAAAAAATCATGAACATCCGAAAGATGAGTTGGCATCTCAAACTTGTATGCTACCTCTCCTCTTTTGTCTACAATCTTGAATGGCCCAATATAACGAGGTGCTAGCTTGCCTCTTATGTTAAACCTCTTATGACCTCTCATTGGTGACAGCTTGAGGTAAACGAAGTCCCCCACTTCAAAGGCTAGTTTTCTTCTCCTATTGCCTGCATAGCCTTTTTGCCTTGATTGAGCGGCCCTCAAGTTCTCACGGATTACCTGGACTTGCTTCTCAGCTTCTTGCAACACATCGGGTCCAAATACTTGAGTTTCTCCTGTATCATTCCAGAACAAAGGTGTCCTACACTTCCTTTCATATAGTGCTTCATAAGGTGACATCTTCAAACTTGCTTGTTAACTATTGTTGTATGAAAATTCTTCATATGGCAAGCTCTTGTCCCAACTTTTTCCATGCTTCAAAGAACAAGCTCTTAGCATGTCCTCCAAAATCCGATTGGTCCTCTCAGCTTGTCCATCCGTTTGAGGGTGATATGCTGAACTAAAATTTAACCTTGTTCCCAATGCTTCATGCAATTTCTTCCAAAATCTGGAGGTAAATTGAGAACCCCTATCCGATATTATCTTCTTTGGGATTCCATGTCGACACACAATATGCTCCATGTACAATTCTGCCAGCTTCGCGGTGGTATAGGTGGTCTTGACAGGAATAAAATTAGTTGACTTAGTCAGTCGATCCACAATTACCCAAATTGAGTCATACCCGGTGGGTACGTGGCAATCCAACTATAAAGTCCATATCAATTTCTTCCCACTTCCATTCCGGAATCTTCAATGGCTACAATAATCCAGCTGGCCTTTGATGCCCCGCTTTGACTCGTTATCCCACATCACATAGGGCTACATATTCGGCTATGTCCTTCTTCATGCTAGACCACCAATAGCATGTCTTCAAGTCTTTGTACATCTTCGTACAATCGGGATGAATTGAGTATGGTGAGTCATGTGCCTCTTTTAATATTGTCTCCCGAATATGTTTCACATTAGGCACAACAATCCTTTTTCCGAGCCATAAGGTACCATGTTCATCCTCATCAAATCGGAATTCTCTCCCTTCTTGGGTCCTTTCCTTGATTTCTTAGATTTCCTCATCCTTTGTTTGACCCTCTCGAATTTCTTGCTCCAAGCTTGGATTTAACTCCATCACCCCCATCTCATTTACGAACCCAAGATTCAATCGCTCAAACTCCTTACATAACTCGGATGGCAGCTCTCGACCTGTAAGTTGATTACTTACTCCTTTTCTACTCAAGGCATCGGCCACTACATTGGCTTTCCCCAGATGATAGTTGATCCCCAAATCATAATCCTTTATGAGCTCCAACCATCTTCGTTGCCTCAAATTCAGATCTGTTTGTGTGAAAATATACTTAAGACTCTTATAATTCGTATAGATTTCACACCTATGTCCAAGGATATAGTGTCTCCAAATTTTCAATACATGTACCACCGATGCAAGTTCTAAATCATGTGTTGGGTAATTCTGCTCATGTTTCTTCAATTGTCTCGATGCGTAGGCGACCACTTGACCTTCTTGCGTGAGCACACATACAAGTCCTTGTCTTGATGCATCACAATATATGTCAAAACTCTTGCTTACATCTGGCAATATCAAAACTGGGGTTGTTGTTAACCTCTTCTTCAACTCCTCAAAACTGGTTTGACAAGCTTCAGTCCATTGGAACGACTTCCTCTTTGTTAGCAACTCCTTCATAGGCTTGGCTATCTTGGAAAAGTCTTTGGTGAATCTACGGTAATATCCAGCCACTCCAAGAAAACTCTTTATTTCCTTTACGTTTTGCAGCGGTTCCCACTTCAACATGTCCCTTACTTTTCCGTGGTCAACCGATACTCCTCCTCCCGAGATGATATGACCCAAAAATGATACTTCCCTTAACCAAAACTGACACTTGTTGAATTTGGCATACAATTGATGCTCCCTCAATTTTTGCAATGTAAGCCTTAAGTGTTCCTCATGTTCCTTCTCATCCTTAGAGTAGATCATAATGTCATCAATGAACACTGCAACAAACTTATCCAAGTACTCCATGAAGACCTTATTCATGAGGTACATAAAGTACGCGGGTGCATTGGTCAATCCAAAGGACATCACGATGTACTCATAAGATCCATACCGTGTCCTAAAAGCTATCTTGGGTATGTCCGATGGTCTAATCTTCATTTGAAAGTATCCCGACCTCAAAAAAATCTTAGAGAAAACACAAGCACCCTTCATCTGATCAAACAAGTCTTCTATGCGGGGCAAGGTGTACGTGTTCTTGATGGTCACCTCGTTGAGAGCTCGGTAATCTACACACATCCTTTGTGACCCATCCTTCTTGTCCACAAACAGCACGGGCACTCCCCAAGGTGAAGAACTTGGGCAAATAATATCTTTCTCTAGTTGCTCTTGAATTTGCTTCTTGAGCTCCGCTAATTCCATAGGAGGCATCCTATACAGCCTCTTAGCTATAGGTGCAGTTCTAGATATTAAATCAATAACAAACTCAATGTCTCGATCAAGTGGCATACCTGGCAACTCGTTCGGAAACACGTCCAAAAATTTGCACACCAGCGGAATCTCCTCAATTGCAGCACCACCCATGCGATTTAGCTCCAATTGCTTTGGTGTGGTTTGAGATGCTTTAAACTCTACGGTGATCCCTTCCTCATTGGTCAACTTCATCGTATTTGTGGCACACTCAATAACTCCATTGTGCTTCCTCAACCAATCCATACCAAGTATAATGTCCAATCATTGAGAATCCAAGACAATGAGGTTGGCAGAGAAGTCTACCCCCCTTATTCTAAGGCTTACTTTTGGACATACTATATTTGTCCTCATCTCTCCTCCAGGAGACTTAAGTAATAGAGTAAACTTCATATGAGAGATAGGCAAAATATACTTG
Source organism: Tuctoria greenei (assembly GCA_036927565.1). Lineage (NCBI taxonomy): Eukaryota > Viridiplantae > Streptophyta > Magnoliopsida > Poales > Poaceae > Tuctoria > Tuctoria greenei. The sequence goes on along the minus strand of JAYESD010000011.1, from coordinate 25,300,332 downwards.
GCAACATACTTTGATGCAATGAATGAATGCGATGCTTCAGAATCAAACAACATAGTCGCGGGGTTGGAGTTTGCGAGAAACATACAAATGACCACGTCATCTGCTTGTTGAGCATCCTCTGTAGAGACATGGTTCATGTTGCCACAAGCAAAATTTTGTTGTCCATGGTTCCCTTGCGGCTGGCCTCCATTGGGTCTTGGGTTTTGCCTCGGTGCATTGCTTCCTTAACCAAGGCCTGACTTAGGACATTGATATGCAAAGTGTCCAGCCTCTCCACAAGTATAGCACTTCCTTACTCCGCCAGAATTATTGGGGCGAGCTTGGTTCTGAGCATTGGCACCAGGAAAGTTGGCACGAGGTGCATAAGGCATTGGGGGCCTAGGTGCTTGCATGACAGGGTGTTGCTGCACAAACTGAGTTGGGCGCAGTGCAAATCCAGGGCGTTGCACAAGAGCAGAGGAGTTGTAATACAGCGCATTGGGTGGTGCAAAGCGAGGGCGCACATTACTTCCTTGTTGTTGTCCTTGATATGGCGCCTTCCTCTTATTGTCTTGTTCCATCTCATGGACCTTGTTCTCAACCACAATTGCTTTGTCCACAAGCTTCTGGAAGTTGGCATAATCAAAATTCAACAATTGCACTTGGATATCATAGTTCAAGCCTCTCATAAACAAATATTGCTTCTGACTGTCCCAGCTCACATCCTCAGGCGCATATCTTGAGAGTTGAGTGAATTTATTAAGGTATTCACCCACACTCGATCTTCCTTACCTCAAGTTCTCAAATTCTTGCCTCTTCAAGATCATGACATCTTCCGGCACATAATGAGAACGGAAGCTCTCCTTGAATTCATCCCAAGTAAACCTCTCTTGGTTGTCATGAGCATTGCAATAAGCATCCCACCAATCCGCGGCTGCTCCAACTAGTTGATGAGAAGCAAATAGGACTTTCTCCCGGTCACTGCATTGGACAATAGCTAGCTTCTTCTCAACGGACTTAAGCCAATCATTCGCGTCCATAGGGTCGGCGGCTTGAACAAAGGTTGGTGGTCTAGTCCTCATAAACTCTCCCAACCGGTTATGAGGAGGTGGGGGTGGCGGCGGAGGCATGTGGGGTAGATTCTTGATGTTGCTAGCCTGCAACTGTCCCATAGTTTGTATTATGGTCTACATGAGCTGGTTTTGCATAGCCAAAAGCTGCTCAAGGTTGATAGCTTCATGAGCAGGTCCTTGTCCATTATTGTTCTGAGGTGCTCCATTGTTCTCATCCTCATCATTGTCATCCCTCTGGTTGTGATTCCTCACCATCTGAAGAAAAGCAAAAGATAAGAATTTAGAAACGTCTCCAACTATATGCATCAAGGGATATGAAACTAAACAACTACCTAGCCTAGGTGGACATGGCGATGTTAAAGCATCCCAAAATCCTCTATTAAGCACACAAGCAACCAATATATAGCAAACATCACACCAAACAAAAACACATTGGTTCCTGAGTGCTCCTATGTGCTCTAAAGTGTCCATTCTATCTAGGCTGCGTCCTATGGTTAACCTGTAGCTCTAATACCAATTTGTGACACCCGGTTCCAAAAATGAACCAAGTGAACACATATGTGTGCCCAGGATGTTCAACACACATACACGAGTGCTTTCACAAAAGAGTATACAAAAAAATTATCACAGAATAAGATTAATTAACCACTTTTATTACAGAATTCATAATATCCTCAAATATGAGCTCTAATGAATATTAATGACAAAGTTTCAACTATGCAGTGGAAATAAACTAAATAAGCTAAACTAAACAAGCAACTAAACAGCTAGGCAGCATAAGCAATAGGGTAGCGCAGCTCTAATCAATACCACAGGCAAAGCTGACGGTAGACACGGCCTAGAACTCCGCATTATCACTGTTATACTCCCAATCCTGACCTGCAACTGATGGGGGGGATTGCAAGGGTGAGTACATGTTGTACTCAGCAAGTGTGGAAAGTATGACATGTAGCTGATACAAATGACGACAATAATAATGACCAAGTGCTGAAAAGTACATTAAAACATTTGAAAAGCAATATGTATTATGTATGTGAAATAAACCGATCATAAACCATAATAAATATCGTAGAACCAGTCCATATTCCATATCCATCATCCATTATACCAGATTTCACCATTACCATTAATCATATCCAATACTAGAATTTAATCCATTATCCAGCCATAACCATATTACCAAACCTTAACGAAAAACCTTCCCCATACCAAGTTCCCTCTAATCATGTAGGTCACCTAGGAGCTCATAACCAGGAGCATGACTATCATCATAGTTTTATTAGACTCTGCAGAGTTTGTACCACTTTACCCATGTGTTTGTGATTTCATCACCCGTCGACGACTGAAGAACCTCCCTTATGCCAATTCCACTTCCTTGGGTGTATGGCCAAGAGATCACAAAATAGCCTTCACAAAGGGAGTACTAGCCTATTTAGACCCCATTGAGGTTTCACCGGTGGTGATGCCTCCAACTGAGCACATCTTCAACCAAGGGCCCCCTCTTGTGCCATTCGGATCCCAGGGTAGTCCCACCAATCCTCAACAAACCAAATCTGACTAACCCTTCCCTGAGCATCCTTAATGGTCCAAACAGCACTGGCAAAGCCCTAATTAATCAGCTACGCCGCACCCATACTTGGCCTCGTGGTGGCACTGTTGTCTTGGCATATTCTTGCATGAACCGGTCCTTAGATCTAAAGCAAGTGAACCACCATAACATCCAACCCATCCACATACCAGGCTTGCTTAGATCACCCATTACCATATCATATTACTAGTTCATGTTAATCATACTCTCATAAATGCATAATTAAGTTAAGTGGTATAGTTGTCTCCACATCCCAATTAATTAAGCAAAGCAAAAAGGTAAGAATCCCATCCCGACTCTCTACCATGTATTCCAGGTGACAAGGGTGGTCAAACAAATCTAGTAAACTTCCTATCATAGGATTCCCATCAAATTAACACAAGCATGCAGTTTTCCAAACAAAACATTTATTTTAGAAACTGTATCAATATGCTCCAAGGACACTTTCCTTGCTCTTGGGATTGGTTTGGGTCAAAATCTTCAAACTCTTGGTGCTGTAGATCCTCCGCGGCACTCTCTAGCGCAAAATTGTCTAATCCGCACAATAAACATACAAGACAAGAAACACAATCAAAGAGTGCACAAACATTACTCAATATGACATGACATGCATGATTAATGCAAATGCAAGGTGGAACTTGTTAATGAGTTGCTTTTAATGATCACTAACTAGTTTGCTTTTAACAAGTTTATACAGGTTTGGAGTCAATTAGTTCTAATTTTTTAATTAATTCAATAGAAATTAACCAGGAAAATCGGACTAGTCCGCTAGGGACCGGACAAGTCCACACTGCGCGGGACCAGCAGATTAGGGTTTTCTAAATCGATGTGAATTTGGAGAATTGGGGTTGAATTAACATAAGGAAAAATAGAATAGAAGGTATACCATGTGTTTAGGACTCCAATGAATCAAGAAACTTGGAGACAACACATGGACCTTGATGATCTAGGGTTGATGATGAACTTGGAGATGAATTGGTGATGAAGAACGAAACTTGATGGAGATCTTGATCCTCTTTCGTTTCCTCCTCTTCTTCTTCTTCTTGATTGGTATCTCCTTCTCCCTCCTTGATGGCGTCTCTCCACGAACTAGGGTTTGGGTGGGGTGGAAAAGTGGCAAATAGATGTCAAGCCAAGGGGTGGGGTTGTTTATATAGAGGTGGAGGCTAGGGTTAGATGGATTTCAAGTTTTGAGAAGAGTAGAGGTTGGTTTAGAGTCCCACATGGGCTCTAAAAGAGTTAGGCACGACGTCCCTAGGCCCACTTAATGTAAACCCAAGAAACAAGTTGTGAGACAAAAGTTCAATTCGGAGTCACAATTTATGAGACGAGTCCGAAAAGGGCTGGACTAGTCCAAAGTTGTCCAAAGAAAAATCTGACAAGTTCGGACTGGACATCGGACAAGTCCAAACTTATCGAGAGGGGAAAAACAAACAAGTCTGGCCTAAAATCGGACAAGTACGACTTTAGTCAGAGAGGAAAACGGACGTCCGCTAGAATATCGGACTAGTCCGGACAAGTCCAGGGACTTAGCAAATTTTACAAGGGCTTTGTAACACCGGACTAGTCCGCACAGGACCGGACAAGCCTGAAGGTGTCCAGAGGCAAAAACAGACTAGTCCGCAGAAAAACAGACAAGTTCGATCGAAGTTAGAGAGAAATCGGACTAGTCCGCACCAAAATCGGACTAGTCCGCACTTCCCAAACTTCTTAAGTGCGGTTTTGTTTCTAATTCATTTTAAACTTGTTCTTTTTTATGTGGATTAATGTTAGACACATATATGAATGTATGCAGGGCATGATGCATGAAAATGAGGGTGTTACAAAGTGTATCGAGGGAGATTCTTTGAGACCCATTAATGTGACACCATAGTAGTAACCCAGCCCATGTGATCGGAGATCCCGTGAATTAGGACATGGGAAAACAAGATAGTGGTTAACTTAGGACAGTACTTCCTATAGACCCTCTCTATGTGAAGATGCATACTTGTACTCTCAAACTGTAAGGCAGGTTGGTGATTTGTCTTAATGTGCTTCTGTTGGCTATGTGTAGCAAATATGTCGTCCTATATGGAAGTCTTGAAGGAAACACACCTATATGAGCTCTAACTGTTTAACGTCGCAGTCTTTAGGATTTGAGTGATCTCTGAAAAGCTCATGAAGAGACCAGGGAGTACGACGCATATGCTCCACCCGCGGGATAGACTACTGGTAGTCAAGTACTGGTAATGGTCTTTGGTTGAAGTTAGTTCACACAAAACTTGCAATTCAAGGCGTAGTACATTGTTCAAGTTATGACCTGATGAAACTTGAAGATCTAGGCAGAAGTTCAACTTAACAGTCTCTGCTGAAACACTAGTATATCAAACAAGGAACGAGAATAACATCTTTTCTAATAGCTTTGAGATCTGGTGGGGGGTTGTTGCAATAAATGGGCTTGGCCCAATATTAATTCTGAATTAATTCCTATAAAATCTCAAAGACCCATTAGGGCAAGAGAGGGTGGTGCTGAATGGTTAGTCCCACATGAGAAGTTGGAGGGGAGCAACCCCTAAATAAAAGGGAGGTTGTACTTCCACTCCTTGAGTGAGAGAGAAGAAGAGAAGAGAGGGGTGGCTCACGCGCGCTCCTTCTCCTCCTCCTCCTCCTCCTCCTCCTCCTCTTCACTCGTTCGCCTTGCCCCGTCCCGCCCCGCCCCCTACACACGCGCGCGCGTGTGTTCATGTGAATTCGAGCCTTGAATCGAGCCCAAATATTATATTTTTGAAGAAAATTTAATTGGGTTTTTGGGCTTCCGAATTTTGGACATCCGAGTTAGATAGTGTCCAAGTTGGAGACGGATGCGTCTACAGCAACCGAGTCAGTTCCATTGCGGATCCTCTGGATCGCAATCGAACCACCACTCGGGGACTCTATAAATACGAGAGTGCGCGGTAGGGCATATAATCCAACGATGAGATCGTTTCTCACGTTCTTGATCCTTGCGCCGCCGTCTAGTCTACTCCATCCTGAGCACCGGCGTGCACCGACAATCGAGAGAGCAGGTTTTCGGAACCGCTCACCCTTGCGATCCTGCATCGGGAGAGGGCGAATAAGGTTATTGTGAAGCACTCCACGCAACTTCTCATGTTCTTCATCACGGGTCGTCTACCAAGGAGATCGGGCGCTGCGGTCCAATGTCGCCACCAACGTCTACAGCGGTTGTTCATCGCCAGATCTACATCATTTCTTCGGCTTCAAATCGGTACACGACATTTCTCGTCCCGTCTGTCTGCCGGTGTTAATCGCCACTGTTTTTCGCATGCTTTTCTGGTATTGTTCAGTAAATTGCCTCCTGTTTTTCTAACACAATTAACCATGGAATCAGGTTTGTCAAGGATAGTTCATTACAAATAAATGTTTTTTCTGACGCTTATTAGGTTGGATGTCTGGACGATAGAAGATCTACATGTGGTTTTTTCATATTTTTTTAGATCAAATCTAATCTCATGGAGTGCAAGAAAACAGTCAATTATTTCACGTTCTAGTTCTGTGGCAGAATACAAGTCTCTTGCCAACGCCACTACTGAGGCTATCTGGATGAAACAATATTAGCCAAGCTTGGTGTGAAACAAGAAGAAACTCTTGCTCTTTGGTGCGATAATTTAGGAGCAACCTTCATGACTGTGAATCCGGCTTTTCATGCATGTACAAAACATATTGAGATAGACTACCACTTTGTACGAGAAAGGATAGCAAGAAAATTACTACAGGTAAAGTTCATATCCTTAAAGAATCAGATAGCGGATGGCTTCACCAAACCACTTCCTCTTCAGAAACAAATAACATTCAGGCGCGATCTCAACTTGGGAAGTTGAAATTGAGGGGAGGTGTTGGAATATAAAATATTGAAGTGCATGCAATAATAGAAGATTGCTTCTAGAAGGAGCTTTTGTGGACTGGATTGAACCCGATCTGGGTCAAGAAAGAGTAGCTAGGAAATAAAGATATTCTTGTAACTAAATTGTAATATGAACAATTAAGATTTATATCTATGGAGTTTGTTTAGGTAGATCGGATTGTGATTATGACCACAACCGAAACCGTGCCTGGCCGCACACCCTTTTCTGTTTTGATCAGATAGTAATCGGCCACCCCTTAGGCCAATGTAAAGTACGGCTTCCACCACAATTTCACAACCTTCCCATGTAGCCTTGAAACCCCATGATCTGAGAGCAGTTGCAAACTTCAAACTTCAGACAGTTATAGTGTCGAACAAAATGATTACGTTGCCCTTGGTGACCTGAGTGGAATGCCATCAGCAGCAGACATAAGAGGAACAATTTTAACGCTATAGTCATCCTCATCTGCATGTTTAGGAAGTCGGATGGGTAGATTCCGCGGGGAAGCTGTATGTATTACCAGTAAGAATTTATGAACAAGAGCCATTACATTCAAAAGGGGTGTAAATAATAGACATACTGTCTGACATATCCTTTGTTTTGTGGAGAAGGAAAGTCCAAGAGAGGATGGTAACAAAGCCACACATCTCTATTACGATTTGTGTGAGGTTTTGACGATTCCAATCCTTCATGAAAAGAGAGCTGACATTAGTAGATAGTTCTGAAGCATTGTGTAGGGAACATGATAGGGAATTCACTGATGCACTACCATTTTGACAATCAAGATTAACTAGTCAGTATTTCATAAGTTTTGATAAGATTACTTTTCGCATTATCATGATTGACAATTCAATTCTTATGGTGTAAAGTTCTTCGCATTATGATGGCACATTTTTGTAATTTCGTCAAACTTGAAGGGGGGTACGGGAGGGTGAACCATTTCAGGTGTTTCACTAGTCTTAGGCTAAAAATTTGAAACGTTTCAAGCTGTTTCATTCTTGAAACGTTTCTGAAAATATGTGTTTGGTACATATTCAAGTGTTGAATCTGAAACATTTGTAACACCCGCATTTTTTAAAACAAAGAAAATAAAAATAAAATAGAATTAAGGTAACTAAAATAATAATAATAATATAATTTGGTATTTAAGTTTGCCTCATGTCGAGTGTTCAAGTAAATTCCAAGCACGCTATAAACTCATTTAATTGAACTAAAAATGGAAATAGAAATTAAAACTCAGAATTTGAAATGGTAAAACAAATTTGGTGAAACAAAAAGAACTTAGGCCGAAACCCAACCCTTCCTGCGGCCCACTCTCTTACCCCCAGCCCAACACGCACATAGGATCCTTCCTCCTTTCTATGGCTACTGGGGCCCGACTGTCATTGGCAACTTCTCCTTCCTCCTCCTTCTTTCCCCTTCCTAATGGCAACGTCGTGATTCTTTTCCCCGGCCAAGCGGCACCCAACCGAAAGCAACGGCCTCCCCAAACAAGTTGAGCATCAGATCCCCTTTTACCCCTTCTTGGCATGCAAGTTATCCACCCTATTAGGCAACCAGAGCACCCTTGCCTCTCCTTTTGCTCCCGCTCGGTGCAAAGCACGGGAGCCACACGCTCGCCGTCTTCCCCTCTCAGTGCACGCCGCTTCCCCCTCAATCTCCCTCTTCTATACTTCAATCAACTGTGCTAACGTGTCACTCTCTTCCACAAGGACACGACAAGGTCTCCCGCGGTGTTTCCCCGACAGGATCAGCATTCCAACACTAACCCCATCGTTCCATGGTGAGCAACGCTGCCCCTCTCGACGTTCCTCTGCCCTCGCTTGATTATTCCTTGGTCTAACCCCCTACTCTCTTTATCCATACCCTACAACGTGTGGTAGACACAAGGACGCAGTCGGAGACCCACCCCAATGCCGCTGCGCCGACGGCCGTGGACTACTGCGAGTGTCGATACCTTGCATACCAGGTATCCCTTCGTACCAGAAGAAGACACATCGTGTTCCACCTTCCAGTATTTTGGACTTCCGGAGGCAACATGTGTCTCGTAGTGCCAGACTCGCCTCCCTCTTTAGGGTGGCTCCGGTGATGCACGTGTCCCGTAGTGTCGAATGTGTCTCCCTCCTTAGGGTGGCTCCAGTGTTGCCACATGTCTCGCAGTGCCAAACCTGCCTCCCTCCTTAGGGTGGCTTCGGTGCTGCCACGTGCCTTGCAGTGCTGGACCTGCCTCCCTCCATCGAGTGGCTCCGGAGCTGCCACATGTCCTGCAGTACCGGACATGCTTCCCTCCTTAGGGTGGTTACGGTGCTGCCACATGTCTAGTAGCTCCGGACGTCCCTTCCCGCAGGGGGAAGTTCTGGTGCTGCAATTTCTTACATGCCCGGACTGATGAGGACATCACTCCTATGGATATACACAACACTCCATTGAACATACAAGATGCAATCAATAGAATTCACACAAAACAATTAATTTCAAAAGTGAGCTCGTTCTTACATGTGTCCTAATATATTTTTGAGAATAGATATGCACAGAAAGGGGAGAGGATAAACTTTCCAATGCCACTAGTACCATGTCAAAATGCCTTCTGAGTCGATGAGAATCGTCGAAACAAAATCGAGTTCAAAATCTGTCAGGAGGTTGCGCCACCGTATTGGTCCGTTGGGCCTTGTATCTAGTCTAAGTCTATTATTTTCGTGTCTTAGGGTTAGGTCACGACCCCAACACCCATTGTACGTCCTCCCACCTATATATTCCATAGTAGCTGCAATAAAAAATGGGTTTTGCTTAGATTACTAATATCACCGTTCTACGGTTTGTGATACTTTAACTTCGCGATTTCAGATCGTGTCTTCTATGTTTTTGCTTGCGTTCTCGGTTGCACTTGCAGGAATTAGCCTTCTTGGCGAGGTCAAGCATGTGCAGCATGTTTGATAACCAACGGAGCGGTGGTGTAGTGATTGCAGAGGTATTCGAGCGGCTCGAGTGCCGCGGATCATCAACGTCGAGTTCTCCACCTCAATCAACTTATCTATTACCTTTCGAAAGATCGGGACTCATCTTCTCATCAATTGGTATCAAATTTCTAGGTTGCCCGTTAGGTAATTCATCTATCCATTACATTAGTTTTTTTTCATACCTAAAGTCCACAAAAAAGCCACAAAAAAACTTGTAGTTTAATAGATCTATTCATCACTTTGTCCAAACCACGATTGAGCCTTTGCAACTTTTTTATTCAGTTTGGTTTTGTTGAATTTGTGTCTATGGTTGAGACATATTGCTGGTTTGGAATCTTTTTGGTCTTAGTTTGAGTTTTTCAATGTGTTGATTCATCCTTTTGAATCACGTCATCACGTCCACATTAGACTCATCTCTTTCAAGTTCCGTATTTTTATAATATCTCGCTCATACAAACTCGGACTTTTGTGTTCTTATACTTTCTAGAAAGCTTGAGGAGTGATCTACAACTTTTGTATTCATTGGTTTCCTAGAAAATATAGTTATCAAGGTCAATAATGCATTAGATCTGAATCTGTTCTTGACCTAGAATTTCTGAATAGTCTATATTTCGGGGGCAATATCTCCGGTTGCTCTTACCTGAAATAGGTTTTTCATATATTAAAATTAAAGAGGAGATATATATCTAATATATTTCTGTTGTAAGTTTCCTGATTTGGAGCCTCTAAGTGTGCCTAATTGCTTTAGAAGTTTGAGCAAAAAATCTGTGACATGCCGACGAGATATCTTTGATTGTTTTGCATTGTGTTATTCTTTTGTAGCACATTTAGAAAAAAAAAGACAAAAGAAACAGGCAAGTGCAAAACAAGATACAAAAGCCACACAAAAAAAAGACAGAAGTGCTTGCATCCTTTGTGTCTTATAGTTTTGTTTCATGTCTTGTTAGCTTGAACTACTAGGAACACACTTAGGCCAGCAACTTTGACAAGTACTTTGGACACTTATTTAATTTTACTATCTGATTTCATTGTTGCTAATCCTTGCTACATATAAAGTGTCATCCAAGCTACACTTTTCTCTTGAGCAGAATTGATACACATTTGCAATCATCCCACACTTCATTGGTTTTCACGCCGGCCACCGTTTGCCACCTACAGTGTTGGTAAGAACACTTGTAAAAGTGTGGTAAGATTCTTGAGAGTGTGTGATTCTACTTCCACTTTGCCATTATGTTTTGTAGTTGATAGGGATAACATACTTTTGTTGTCTTCTGTTTGCTACTAACAATGTCAGGTAAAAGTAAGAACCATGCATTATATGTGGAGATGATTGACATGTTGAAGACGGCAATGGAGCTCCTCACTAAGAATAAAACGTCAACCGAGGTTTCACATGATATTCATACCACCTCCACAACTCCTTCAACAAGAAGTAATTATATATTTCTATCACTTCCTTTTATGATGGTTTTGGTTACGATGAATATATTGCTTTGGAAATAGAGATTGATAAAATTTTTGGACAATGTCGTATGTGTGAAAAGAGAAATCTTAGGAATGTTGCTAGTGCATTAATTGATTTTGCATTAACATGGTGGAAGAACTTAAGTGCTTTAAAAAGACCTCGAACATGGAAAGACGTGAAATTTTTTATGCGAGAAACTTTTGCTAATGTATCTAATTGCAAAGATGAAATACATGAACTTGAGAAGAATTTTCTTGTTGTACCTCCTTTTCCTAACCTTTTGCAGGAACATGAACAAATAAACGTAGATGCAAATGAGAGTGAGGTGTTGAACTACTCTTCTGAATTTTTTGATGAATCAACTCATAATGTATTTGAATTTCTTGCTGAAAATGAGAGTAATGTTAATGAACAATGCTCTACAGTTAACCAAGGTATGAAATTTTCAGATGTGCTGAATTTTACCACCAATCATGCTATCGATAAGCAGCAACAATATGAAAATTTTCATAATACACCTTTACCACTAGTTGATTTTCCTACTGATTTTTACTACAAAAATGAGTTGTGTGTTGATAATTATATTGTTCCTATGCTAGAACAATTGAATGAATTTGATGCTTTATCACCCACATGTGCTGAAATTAAGCATTTGATTCCAATTACATGTGAAAGGGATGAGCTGAAACTTTTGTTTTCTCTAAATACTTTGGATTATATTGAATTTGACACTCATTGTGATCTCTATATTGTAGAGAGAGGTATATTTTTTAGAACTGAATTACTTTTGTTGACAAGAAACACTTTTCATGCTATAGGCAAATATGAACATAGTGGTATGTTTATGGTGCAAAATTTTATATATGTTCAAATGAGAAACCTCCTTTTGTGCTACAACAACATGGTAAAGTAAATGAATGTATTAACACTAATAATGCCTTGTCAAGTTTTCTAGTATTTTTTCCTTGCAGCAGGGACAACAAGTAAAAGAGAAGCATTGTCCAATGCAGTTGTGCAATATGGACAACGCTCATTCTATCCCCAAAAGCCTCTTTGCTAGACATACGAGCAAGTCGAGGACAACTTTTCATCAAGAAGGGAAGAATGTTGAGATCATGCATATTATCATTGCACAAATAAACATGGCACAATGTTTTATTTGTTTGAGATCCTGGCTCAAGTGAACGGTCATACTTATTTGATGGAGAACATAGAGATGGTGCACTATATCATCCACCACCTTGTCCTCCTCCTTTGATGCACACAAGAGGATTTGATGGCATTGCACATATGGACCCACACATGAGAGAAGATGACCTTGAGTCTAGGACGACTCCAATTCAAGAAGGGGAGGATGATGAGGACATCACTCCTATGGATATAAACAACACTCCATTGAACATACAAGATGCAATCAATAGAATTCACACACAACAATTAATTTCAGAAGTGAGCTCATTCTTATATGTTTCCTTATATATTTTTGAGAGTAGATTGCTACCTAATGACTTAATTGTGATTAGGATCCATGGAGAAGTTCAAGGAATACTTTGAGGAAGTCTTAGGTACGTGGAGGACCAGAGAATACGTCTAAAGAAGAGGGAAACCGAGCCCAATTCAAAATCGAGTCCAACTTAGAGCCTAGGAGCACTTCGCACAAAAACGGACACCCAGGACGCATAAAAAATCCGTTTGGGGCTTTTACATATACACAAAAAGGGGAGAGGATAAACTTTCCAATGCCGCTATTCCCATGTCAAAATTCCTTCTGAGTCGACAAAAATCAGCGAAACAAAATCCAGTTCAAAATCTGTCAGGGTGTTGTGCCACCGTATTGGGTCGTTGGGACTTGTATCTAGTATAAGTTCATTATTTTCGTGTCTTAGGATGGTCACAACCCGAACACCCATTAGACGGTCTCCCACCTATATATATTCCATAGTAGCCGCCATAAATAATTGGGTTTTGCTTAGATTAATAATATCGCTGTTCTACGGTTTGTGAGGCCCCAACTTTGCGATTTCAGATCGGGTCTTCTATGTTCTTGCCTGTGTTCTCGGTTGCACTTGCAGAGATTAGCCTTCTTGGCAAGGTCAAGCGTGTGCAACACAGTTGATAACCAACGGAGTGGTGGTATAGTGATTGCAGAGGTATTCGAGCTGCTCGAGTGCCACGGATCATCAACATCGAGTTCTCCACCTCAATCGACTTATCTATTATATTTCAGAAGATCAGGACTGATCTTTCTAATCACGGACCTATGTCTGCAACAGGAAGATAGCGGGGTCTCCAATGGCACGGACATTCAAGGGCTATCAATCAGCCATTGCAAGACCTGATTAACGCATCATTAATGATATATTAATGATGCAAGATCAGAGGACTGTCAAGACTGGTAACGCTGCCATTAAGACATGTTATTACACTATTAACCACCCTCAACACCCATAGATCCTGTATAGGGCGGTTATTACAGCCGAAGCCACCTATCGGGCCATGGCGCATACTGTAACACCCAGTCCTTGGCATATAAAAGGGTTGCGCTGCACAGAGGAATGGATATTAACCTCAACAAATACCAAGTCATCCATACTTATACAATACACAAACATCTCGTGAAGTAGGGTATTATGCTTAGGCAGCCCGAACCACGTAAAATCTCTTTGTGTCACCGTGTTCTTGGATCTTGATTAGCGCCTTGGCTAAATATGAACCTCCGGGAACTACTTCTTAGTAGTACCAGGGGAAGTGTTGTTGGCACACTTCGACATTTGGCACGGCAGTTAGGGGGCTCTCAAGATCTCCAAGATGGTGAACTCAACCGCCGCTTCCAATGGAGCAGCTGCACAAGCTGTTGGAGGAAATCCCTCCAACGCTCTGCAGCCGGCCACCGTTGTCCTAGTGAATGTTGTTCCACCATCGCCACCATCTGCTACAGCAGCCAACGCTGGATAGCAGGATGGCGAATTCATGTCAGTCACGGAATTGACGAACAACCCAGAGAACGCGTTGAACGCAGCGCAGACTCTACTTCAGTGTCCTCCAGTGCCGGGAGCTACTCTGGCCGCACTAGAACAATGACACACTGACGTTGAGCACCTGGTTGTAGCCATAACCACTGCGCTCAACAATCATGGTCTGCCCTATGCAAGGCAAGCATCTTCTCGTAACAGGACCTTGTCTGGAAGACTTGGTGCTGCGGCGTCATAGCCCAGTAGACGTGCGCCCTCTCAGCAGGCGACATCACTGCCCTCCAGGGCTCGTCATACTCATACAATGTTGAGGCTCCCGACTCAAGACCTTCGGTCGGAGCTCGACCGCCGATACATGAGGTAGGACAGCCGCGTTAACATCGAGCGTACTCGCAAGAGGCGACTTGATCGAGAAAAGCCTTGTCCTCTGGGAGTGGGAGGCAGTTGTTGAATTCTCGCCATGCATCTATGCATGGTTGAATGGCCACCCAAGTTCTGGCCTCATCTGCCGGAGAAAGACGATGGGACAGTCAACCCCATTGCATTTCTTCAAATCTACTCCACCGCCATCCTCATGGCTGGAGGGAATGAGACCTTCATGGCCAACTACTTCCTCGTGGCTTTGATGGACTGCGAGGTCCTGGTTTATGAGCTTACCCCCTAACTCCATCTATAGTTGAGGGGAACTATGTCGCCAGTTCACCGCCAACTTCAGGAGATCCTACACTCGGCCTAGCACCGAGCTGGATCTCTTTGCCGTACACCAGAAGTCAGGAGAGTCACTGTGATCATTCATCCAGCGATTCTCCCAGGTACATAATACTATACCTTCTATCTCCAATGCTTCTATTGCAGTTGCATTCTAACAGAGGGTTCGAGAAAAGAAGATGTTGGAGAAGGTGGCAATCAAGGATGTCAGCAGCATCATGAAACTCTTCAGCCTGGCTGACAAGTGTGCCAGAGCTACAGAGGGCCATGAGATGCACTCCAAACAAGCTGCAAAGACTGGTTAATCTGCCTCCAAAGCCGAAGCTACTGCCACCGGCAGTGGCAAAAAGAAAAATAAGTCAAATGGCAAGAAGAAGTCACTTGTCGGCACACCTAGAGCTGCTGTTGCCGCAGCACCTGGTGGCCGTGGTCCACGCCCCCACAAACGACATTGACAATCGTCTGAGGACGGTGACAAGATGTGGTGCCCGATCCACAAATCTACCGGCCATAATCTTGAAGACTATCGCGAGGTCAAGAGGCTTGCTGAAAGTGCATCTAGGCATCCCTTGTGGGTTTTGGTTCATTAATGACAAATAAATGAGATCCTAAATAAATGTTTAGATGAGCACATGTTTTAAAGCAATTAAGAAGAAAGCACAAAAAGAAAGGAGAATGAGGATCCAAAGGGAAAAGAGCTCAAGAGCTGAAAAGATTAAAATTATTATGTATGGAGTGTGTAGGAGAAACATACCCCAAGAGCTCAAGTGAAAGAGACTACACTCACTACACAAAAAGCAGCATGTGTGAACTAGTCCGATATCGACCGGACTAGTACGATATCTCTTTGACTAAAAACGGACAAGTCCCCCAGTGCAGACTAGTCTGCAGCACTTTGCATTTGCACAACACCAGAGAAGTCCGATATCAACCGAACTAATCTGATAATCCTCTGACTAAAATGGATAAGTCCTCCAAGTGCGGACTTGTCCTTAGCCCTACAATTTTTCACAACACCAGACAATTCCGTTATCCACCGGACAAGTCTAAAAACTCTCTGACTAAAATCGGACAAGTCCCTGCAAATGCAGACTTGTCCGCAGTTCTACACAGTGTTCACCACAACGGACAAGTCTGATATCAACCACACTAGTCCAAAAAGTTTTTGTGCCCAGATCGGACTAGTTCGCACCTTAATGGTCTAGTTCGATATCCATCAACACTTAGGGTTTTCCACACACTGCACACCGGACTAGTCCGGTGTCCACCACGGACTAGTTCGGACTTCGCAAACCCTAACGGTAACATTTGGAAACCCTAATATAAATAGAGGTGTACGGCCACTCATCACCTCTCTCGACTCCCTGCGCCGTCACCTCCCAAGAGCCCAAAAATACATCTTTCCACTCATTCTAAACCTAAAAGGATCGAATCTTTGAGGATTAGGGATTGGACAAAGGAGAGAACTTATTCTACACGATCTTGAGCTCTTGGGTTTGATCTATCGCACACTCTCATTGTTCATTGTATATCTTTTGAGTGTGTTTGGTGGTGTTCATTGCTGTAATTCTTGGGGAGCCCTAAACTTGTATGAAGGTCCCTTGAACAAGTTATTTACCCATGTGTAATTAGTCATTGAGAATCGACCTCCGTGGCAATTCAACGAGGGAAGTGTTAGTGAAGACCCGGTCCTCCGTGGACTCCTCAACGGGGACGTAGATTCCTCCATGGAATTGAATCTCAGGATAAATCTTGTGTCTGGCATGTTCCTGTTTACTTTTCATAATATTCTAGGGTTTGCTTAGTATTAAACAATTCACATCGAAACTTTGTATCAAACTTGATTATTGCAATATACTGTTTCATTGTCTCCATATTCTTGACTTGTCAGTTGATTTCCGCTGCAAAGATTCCTAGAAGTAGAATTACAGATTTCCTTTGATCTCCTAGTCCGCGCACACCAGACTAGGCCGCACCATAACAGACTAGTCCGACCTCCCCGTAGTTGATCTATTTGTTAAGTGTTTCAGGGTTCGACAAAAAGTTCAAAAAGCCTATTCACCCCCCTGTAGGCTACATTCAATTGGTATCAGAGCCAAACTCTTCAAAAGAGACTCACCGCTTGAAGAGACGATGTCGAACATTAAGGATGTACACATGAGCTTCAACAGTGAAAAGTGTGATGATGAAAAGAACCAAAAGCTGGAGAAACTCCTTGATGCCATTCAAGACCGCAAGGATGATGATGAGGAGATGCTTGAACTCAAGGCTCTTCTGCAGAAGAAGGCGCTATCTCCAAAGGGGAAGAAGAAGATTCAAGATGAGAAGACGAAGGGGAGTAGTCACACAGACTACTCCCGATATCCTTTTAACTATGAACGTCTAAATTCTCATAATAGTCATTACTTATCAATTCCTTTAGGCAAAGCACCTTACTTTGATGGAAATTACTATTCAATGTGGAGACAAAATATGAAAATGCACCTTATATCTTTTAACCACTACAGGAAACACGGTCATTTGCGACGGCCAGCCGTATTTGCGACGGCCCGCAGATGGCCGTCGCAAATTAGATAAACCGTCGCAAATATAAACTTATTTGCGACGGCCGTCTAAAATGGTCATCACAAATAAGAAGGCCGTCGCAAATTAAGCTTATTTGCGACAGCCTTTTCCAGTAGTCGTCGCAAATAGTGTTAATTGCGACGGCTAAACCTAGGGTCGTCGCAAGTTAAAGTCCTATACCATCGGGCCAAGCTTATTCTCTTCGTTCTATCCTCCCCCCCCCCCCCGCTCCGCTCTTCACCCGGTCTGCCGCGCCCCCGGCCTCACCGCGCCTGGTCTGCCACGCCCCCGGCCTCGCTGCCCCCGGCCTCGGCCCGCCGTGCCCCCGCCGCCCCGGCCCGCTGCACCCCCGGCATCGCCGCCCCCGGCCTCACCGGCCCCGGACCGTCGTGCCCCCGCTGCGCCCCCAGCCCCCGACGCCTCCGGCACCGAGGTGAGCTCGGCTTTTTTTTCTTTCATTTTAAAATCCATATGCACAATATGGAATTATTCCTACAAATTATATAGATACACATAGGGAATCATGCATGGTTTAGGGTTTAGGGTTAAAATGTATACACAGTATGGTTACATGGCTTCACATGGTCACTTGTTTCTCCCTGACCGAAAACTGTCTTGTTGAACTTTTTTTAAGACCTTTGGTGCACGTTATATTCATTCTGTAGTTCATGGTAGATTGTTCTTCCATGGTTCATGGTGTATCTGAGCATTTGCCTCATGTAAAGACCTAAGCAGTGTGAATAATGTTTACTATCTAAAACCTTACACACGTGTGTGCGCACGCACAATTGATCTCTTAAATAGTTTGATTAGTTTTTCAATTTGTAATTCATCTCTGCTAAGTTGGCTGCAGTCTGTATGTGGTAAAATGTCAGTGTTCAATTACCATCAGGTGATAAAAATTAGAAATTTTCAACCTCTCTCAAAGATTATCCGAGTACATGACCTTCCCTGTCTGCTTATTTGTAATTCTGTGTGTTACAAATTCACGGGATTTTAACTAAAGTGATATGTTCCATCTATAGAAGTAGGAAAAATTTCTGACATTACCAAGTCTGTGACTTTGCAATGGCAACTTCACCTGAGTAGATAATATTCATCATTTCAGTATTTGAATTCTTTCAAAATCTCTTTAGTTCAGTTTGTGCAAGTGATTTGCAATTTCCATGTAGATAATATGAGGTTAGGGCAACGCTCCATCCACAAGTATGTGCGTACAAGATGTTGTCAACCGCCTTATCCATACTTGTATCTTATGGCCTAACATTTGTTCCTAGTCTTGTGTTCAGAGGTTCCTAAATTAGTTATTCTAACAGTTTTTTATCAAACTTTCAATGATGTAACATATTTTCTTTAGATTTGCATCACCATGTTTCTAGTTCAGCCTATGTCAAGTGTGTGATCTAGATGTTGCTAGATGATTATGTTTTTTTAGGTTTAGATAATTTTTTGTCATGCTTTGGTAAATATATTTATTATGCAGGTTACTAGAATTAATAATTTTTTTCTCTTGTTCTTTTGATTGGATGAGTGTTTAGAATTAATAAATTTTTTCTATTCTATTTAGTGTATATTTGGACTTTAGTGCATTCATATAATGTTTTTGAGTGACTACTTAATATATATAAATAAAGGGGTTTTGGGTCGGCTTGGACCAACCCGGAAGGACACGACACGTAATAAGTGTGATCGTGCCGCGTAGACCATTGTAGTGGTACCGTATGCGTGAAGTCGACACGGAAGCGAACGGGTTGGTAAGGACGTCAATGACCCGTGATTGCGTGGACGGTAGAAATGGATGTGGAATTATCATCTAAGACCAACTTTCCTCTCACTCTTTCTCTAGTTCTTTCCTCTCTCTTAAATGACCTCAAAATGAAAATGAGCAATGTAACCTATAGTAATGTATTACCCATTTCGAATCGGCACGTCTGACATGCCATTGGCATGTGAGACGTGCAGGTTTGGAATTTTCCCTTTCTGGACAGCCTCAGAGTGACCGAGGGGGCGTGGCTTGTGACGAGACACGGGTCTGGATTTGGACGAGATTTCAGTGGTGTAACCCTGTTGTTCTCTGCTACACCATTTTTGGGCGTGCAGTGGAAAACAGCGGGGTTATGCTGCCGAAATTTCATTTGAATCCGGATCACGCGTCTCGTCAGGAGCACGCTCTGCTCAGTCACTCTTGGGTGGGTTTAGGATCTATATGCCTAGGTTGTAGGGTCGTGACATAACATAACAATACATTAACGACAACTTCTTTCGCGTTAAACTGCAGAGCTAAACATGGGTGAAGACCGCAGTTGGATGTATACTGGCTCGAAGAGCAGAACTGGTGGTCACTCGAATGAGTGGTTTATCAAGTTAGATCAATTTTTGGATCGAGCATTTTCGTTGTCAACGGAAGATATGGTGCGGTTCCCATGTACAAAATGCCGGAACATCAAGTTTTTGAGAAGATTGGAGCTTTTGTTTCACTTATGTGGAAACGGTTTCACTCCACATTATGAAGTGTGGAACTTTCACGGCGAGACGAATTCTTGAGTCATAGCCGAAGTGGATGAGGATGATGATATAACAGAGGTTGATAGGATGGATGAGATGCTAGAAGCTCTGGAAGCGGAGGATCCTCTTACAAATGAGGTAGAGAAGTTCTTCGAGGAGCTAAAGAAATCACAAGAGCCGTTGCATGAACACACGGTTGTGACCGTACTTGCTTTCTTGACCATATTTATGGCAATTAAGTCCAAGTACTTTTTTTTCTATCAACTGCTACAATGATATCATGAAATTGATCTGCGATATCCTTCCACAACCTCACAATGCGCCACCAGATATGTATCATTCAAAGATCAAGATATCTGGTCTCGGTATGAAGTATGAGAAAATTGATGTGTGCCCAGACAACTGCATGCTATTCTAGAAAGAGCACGCCAATGAGAAGATGTGCTTGAAATGTGGTAAATCAAGGTATGTTGAAGTTGTTAATGACGATGGCGATAACGTGATGACTGATGTCGCACATAAGCAGCTTCGTTACTTGCCTGTGACACCTCAATTGAAGCGGTTGTTTCTTTCAAAAAGAACCGCAAGACACATGAGATAGCACAAAGAAGGTAAACGTGAGAACAAAGAATTCTTGACGCATTCGTCCAACGGTGATGCATGGAAGGCGCTAGACCGTTTTGATCCAAACTTTACTCGTTATGCGAGGAATGTTCACATCGGATTAGCGATAGACGGATTCTCACCGTTCAGTACGAACGCCACGCCATACTCATGTTGGCCCGTCTTTGTCATTCCATACGACCTGCCACCTGCTTTTTGTACGAAGAACGATTTCATGTTTCTCAGCCTCATTGTACTGGACCTGATCATCCCAGGTCACGTCTCAACGTGATGTTAAAACCGCTGATCGAAGCATTGAAAGTCTTGTGGACAGGAGTCGAAGCGTACGACGGTTACAAGAAGCAGAATTTCAACCTTCGAGCTACTTATTTGTGGTCCGTCCATGATTTGCCGGCATACGACATGTTCTCCGGATGGAGCACTCACGGTCGTCTGACGTGTCCGATATGTGCTTCAGACACAGATTGCTTTCGACTAACTCATGGAGGCAAAATATCTTACTTCGATTGTCATAGACGTTGGCTACCCTCGAATCATATATTTAGGCAGCAGAGACATGTCTTTCGAAAGAACACTGTTGTCACTAAAGGACCGGCGAAGCGTCTCAACGGGTTAGAAATTTCTATTATGTTGGACAAACTGGTGCTTGATGAAGGTCGTCCTGGATATTTCGTAGGTTATGGAGAGGAACACAATTGGACTCACATATGCGGACTTTGGGAGCTACCGTATGTGAAGTCATTGATTCTAATGCACAACATTGACGTCATGCATCAGGAGCGTAACATGAGCGAAAGTATCATAAGAACTTGCATGGATATGCCTGGCAAAACGAAAGACAATTATAAATCTATACTAGATTTGGCAGACATTTGTCACCGTCCAACTCTTGAAATCTCTGAAAGTGGTGGAAAGCCATGTGCTTCTTTCTGTCTTCGATCGAAAGAAAAGAAAGAAGTTATGAAATGGATGAAAACTTTGAAATTCCCAGACGGTTATGCAGCTAGCTTGAAACGAGCCATAAATGTTAACACAGGAAACCTCACTAGATTGAAGAGTCATGATTATCACATTATAATGGAAAGACTCTTACCTATTATGTTTCGAGGCTATCTAGATGATGCGGTGTGGAAGGTTTTAGCCAGGCTCAGCTATTTCTATAGACAGCTTTGTGCTAAAAAAATCAAGATCGGGATGATGGATAAGTTAGAGAAGGAGATACCCATACTTTTATGTAAGATGGAAAAAAAATTCCACCGGGTTTCTTCAATCCAATGCAACATCTTCTTATCCATCTTCCATTCGAAGCTAAAGTTGGCGGTCCTGTGCAATATAGGTGGATGTATCACATTGAAAGAGCGCTACGATATCTGAAACCAATGGTTGGCAACAGGGCAAGGGTGGAAGGGTGCATCGCTGAAGCATATGCTCTTAAGGAAGTAGGATACTTTTCAAGTGTCTACTTTGTGGAAGAAAACAATATCAATACTTCGGCGATGCGGTACAATTGTGGACGAAACACCCCCTCTAAGCGACCTTTCCATTTTTCAAATGAGAGGCACCACCGTTGGTAGCTACACGACCTACGTGCTATCCAAACATGAAAGGACTGTTGCTTTACTCTACATGTACGCAAATATAGAAGGCATGCAAGAATACTTTGAGTAAGTGTTTGTCCTACATTTATGCTAATCGACATATTTTGCTACACATGTACTCTAAAAGATGTTTTTTCATGTTCAGCGAGTTCCACAGACAATGTTGGCCACATAGGCATCAACCTACGGCCAAACAAGTAGAAGCGATGCGAAAATAAGGAATAAATGTGGGGGGCAGAGTTTCCTATGCTGGTTTCGAAATTATGTAATATTCTCTCGTCTTCTATGTATTATAAGTTACTATTATTAAAGAAGTATTATTTAAACTTATGATCATTTATGACAGTGTCAGACTCACAATGTCCATGAAGATTTGCGGCAGCTATCTTATTGATTGGTGAATGTTAGAAGCTATGGTCGATATGACATAAATGGCTTTTGATTCCGTACAACTCATTTTGAAGCTCTTCGTCCTCTCATGGCAACATCAAATTCTAGTGATGTGACGAGAGCAATGGACACTCAAGGGAATTTAACCGATTATTATGGGATCATTAACAAAATTCTTGAATTTACTTTTACCGGAAATAAGACCCTTTGAGTTGTCTTCTTTGATTGTGACTGGTTTGATCGCACTCATGGAACTCGAGAAAACCAATTTGGAATGGTGGAAGTGAAACATAAGTACCGACTACGAGGTTACAATACATTTGTTCTTGCACATCAAGTGGAACAAGTGTATTATCTACCTTATCCATGCACGAGCTCAGTGCTTGGTGGGTGGTATATAAGGTGAATCCTCGTGAGCGGTTATATACTCCTGGGGATGATGGTTACCATGATAGCGAAGACATTGAAGAAGTGTACCAAGAAGAAGAGTTGTCAGACACTTTTATCGTCGAGCTTGGTGTAGGACTCGATCAATTAGTTGGAGATGTTGAAGACGTTGAAGATGTAGAGTCAGATGATATGCAAAAACAGAAATTAGAACAAGCCGATGGAAGATTGTTGGGCTGGTTTAAGGAGTAGGACACATGCACATGATAATAATGTTGATGAATTTTGAAAGTGATTACAAGTAATGTTTTCTTGAAGATAGTAACATGAATTTTGTATATTTTATTTGCATATTTACTGATTATCTAATTAAAACAGGATGGCGTCAAAGAAGGGTAAGAAGGTGCTGCCGACGAGGGGGTTCTACCCCTCTAGACCTGAGGACGCTTTCGTTGGTGCCTCGTTAACTGGGAGCAGACGCTCTCAGCTGCTGGGGCACGTTATGAGCAGCTCTAGAGCTTTGTCACAAGTAAATTTCACTCGCTTTTAACAAATTCTTTAAATTCAATTTCACATTAATATTACTTATGAATCATTTGAATGTTGTAGTCCTCACTGGCTGACTTAGAGGCTGCGGCACCAGTTGACCTTGGCTACCCTTCGGTGAGCCAGCCCTCGGCCAGCCTGCCCTCGGCGAGCCAGCCCTCAGCGAGCCAGCCCTTGGCCAGCCAACCCTCGGCTGGCGATCCTTCTGTTCCTGAGGCCTTTGGCTCGGCTGGTGAGGAGCCGTCTGGGTCACTTGACGTGGTGCCCCAGCAGACACGGAGGACTCACTTTGTCAGTCCTCCTGCTGTCCCTTCACAGAGGATCGTGATTGGTCCAGTTGGATATAGGTAATAAAAATTATAGTGTTCAATTTTAGTTTCTTTTGGTTACTTAAGTAATCAATCAATAAATATCTTGTAGGGTTTGGGATGACATGTCTTTCACCGGTGAGAGACACCAAAGACCGGTGAACGGTGTCCTTGGGTCCTTAGTGCGTTTGCACTATCTCGAGGTCATCGACGGGGTGCCTGCTCTTTCGTGGGAGGACTACACACGCGTCCATCACCAGGAGCACGACAACCTTCACGAGGCCGTATGGGCCGATTTTATGGTAAGTATGTTAAAAATAGTTTCTAAGTTTTAACTCTTAAACTCTTTTAATGAACATCTCTTCAATATATTCTTTATTGCAGGCAAGATATACTTTAGAGGACCCGAACAACCCTCGCCTGTTTGAGGATGTGAGGCGAGTGTTTCACTACAACGCTACCAAGGCGCTTAGACAAGCTTTGTCGAGCGTCCGTGTTCAAATTATTAATGGGCACTTGAAGGCGAACTAGCAGCACGTGCTACACTTCCGGCAAGAGAGCGAGAGGCACCTGGCGGAGGAGGAGTACGCGCAGGTACGTGGGGTGTAGTAAGTATTTCTTTCTGATAATTTCCTCGATGGTATTTTTAACGACTTCCAACTATGTACAGGGCCACGTGAGCTGGTTGCAGAGTCGGACCGATGCATTTCGGGCCCTTTGTCGCTACTGTGCTAGCGATGAGTTTAAAGCTAAGTCCGAGAGGGCTCGAGAGTGTAGAGGGGTCGAGGGGAAGAGCAGACACGGGCAAGATAACCACTTGCGTTTAGCTAAACGCATGGTAAGTGTATGTAACTTATGTTTATATATTCATAATATATTGTTCGTACTAACACGTGACAGGAGCGCGAGACAAGGGTGCCGCCGACCCCTGCTGAGATCTGGAAGAGAGGTCACAGGGACCCTTCTCAGCCAACGGGGTCCAGTCAGGCTGTAGCTGAGCGATTAGTAAGTTTAGAAATCATTCATATTAAATATAACTATATAGATTGTTGAACTTACACGGTTTTCTTGTTTTGCAGGCTAAGTACGGGGAGGAGGCTAGGAAGATACACGGCGAATATTTCGATTGGGAACATCAACCAATCGATCCTCAAGCCGCGTATGCAAGCGGTGGTGGAAAAGCACACGGAAGGTGAGTTTACAAGTCATTTTATTATTTCCAATTCAAAGTATTCAAGATATTTCCATTTCATATTACTAACTCTCTTTTTTATAGGCTTGCCATATTCGACGGAGTTGTCGACTCGAGGGCGGGGAGATCTGTGAGAGGCAGCTCCACGCAGGCTTCTTCGATGGGCACGGCTGGTCGTCGCGCCTCGCAGAGGGACATTGAGATGCAGTCCCTCTGACAAACTGTAGAAGACAACTTCAGGCAATAGGAGGAGGCAGAACGCCAAAGGATCGCGATGGAGGCCACGATCCAAACCCAGGCAGTAGCACTGGTGCAGACGCGGGAAGCAATGGAGGTAACAAAATAAAAACTAAAGTTCTCATTAATTAAGCGTAAATGACTTACTAATAGATAGCATCTAATGTTTGCAATGACAGGCCATGGCTCGGGCGCAAGGTCTGGGGATCCAGCTACCGGTACTACCGTCGGTCCTTCCAGACGATCCTTCTTCTGCGGGTCAGGTAATTTTCTATGTAATCCTTCTTCTCCAGCATAAAAAGATTGAGATAGAAGAAAGAGGGAGATAGTTAGATAGAAGAAAATGATTGAGATAGAAGAAATAGAGAGATAGAACAAAGAGAGAGACAGAAGAAAGAGTGAAAGATAGTTAGATAGAGTAGGAGAGGAATGAAGAGAGAGAGAGGAAGATGTAGATTGAGATAGAGGGAGGGGAAGATAGAGGGAGGGAGGCGTAGATGGAGATAGAGGGAGGAAGATAGAGGGAAAAGGATAGCAATAGAGAGATAGAGTGAGAGAGAAAGATAGAATGAGAGAGAAAGAGAGAAATGAAAAGAGAGAGGAAGAGAGGGGGATCTAGATGAAGATAGAGGGAGAGGAAGGGAGGGAGAGAGATATTGATGCATTTATATTCTAACTCTAAGTTTCATTAATTGCAGGGATCCGTGACGGCTGCACAAACGCCGTCGCTACCGCCACCTGGAATGAGGCGCGACGACGACTTCGACTTCGGAGGTGGCTACGGAGGTTGCTACGGAGGTCAGACGGGCGAGTGAGCCCATGTTTAGTTTGTTGATGTTGGTGCCATGTTTCGAAGATGTGTTGTGATGTGTTTTGAGACTGTTGTGATGTGTTGTGATATTTATATTGCATGTTCTGTGATTCTGGCCATCGAGCCCGGTAGTATTTTCTATTTTTTTAAAAAAAATAAAAAAACCTTATTTGCGATGGCTTTTTATACAGTACTGATGAGTAGGTTTAGGCCCTATCTTCCGAAAGGTATGTCGATTGGGATGGAGAACTCGACGTTGATGATCCGTGGCACTCGAGCGGTTCGAGTATCCCTGCAATCACTACACCATGGCTCCGTTGGTTATCAACCGTGCTGCACATGCTTGACCTCGCCAAGAAGGCTAATCCCTGCAAGTGCAACCAAGAACACGAGCAAGAACGTCGAAGACACGATCAGGAAATCGCGAAGTTGGGGTCTCACAAACCGTGAACGGCGATATTATTGATCTAAGCAAAACCCACCAAATATGACCAGTGGCTGTAGTATTTATAGGCTAGGGTTCGACCAAAACACGATTAGACGCATCCCTAATGGACTCTTACGGGATACAAGGCCCAAAGGCCCGATTCGGTGGCGTAGCACCGGACAAAAATCTGGACTCGAATTGTTTCGACGATTCCCAATTACTCCGAAATAATTTTAAGGTGGGACCAGAACCATTGGAAAGTTTATATTCTCCTCTTTCCGTGCATATGTAGAACGTCGAAAACGGAGCCCGTATGCCTCCTGGGCGTCCGTTTTAAGGTGGACTGCTCCTGGACTCCGAGTTGTACTCGAGTCCGAGTTGTAAACTGTTTCCATCAACTTGTGGACGTCCCAGCTGGTTCTCCACGCTCCCAAGGCCTCTTTCCTTCACTTGTTGATCTTCTCCATTATTTCTAATAACAATTAAATCATAACATAGCAATCTATTATCAAATTCACATGCAAAAGAAGTTAGAAAAAATTCACCTGCTGATTTAATAACCGTGCTCGTGCTCTTGTGATTGGTCCTTACAGTTCAATGTGTGTATCCGCTGTTGTGATGTCCTCATCAAGTACCGTCGCAAATAAGGATCCTGGCCGTCGCAATTAAGCCACTGCTATTTGCGACGGCCAGGCCATCGCAAATAAGCATTAATTGCGATGGCCAGGCCGTCACAAAAAGGGGCGTGGGTCCTGGGGATGACACGTGGACCCCGCCGGCTGAACTTATTTGCAACGGTCTGGCTGTCGCAAATAGAGCTTTAATTGTGACGGACGGGCCGTCGCAAATACTGTTGCGGGGCCCACCAGCCCCCTGGCGATAACTTGCGACGGTGACCGTCACAAATAAGCTTAATTGCGACGACGACCCTGGCCGTCGCAAATCGTCGGGATTCCTGTAGTGAACCCAAGTCTTTGTCATATAGTGCGCACAGGGATAGATATTCCAGATGATGATGAAGACCTAACTCCAAGTCAAGAACAAGCCATTCATTGAAATGCTCAAGCCGAAGCTATGATTACGTCATCATTGAGCCTAGACGAGTTCACCAAGGTGGATGGACTCGAGATTGCCAAGGAAATCTGGGATACTCTCAAAACCGCACATGAAGGTGACCGTCATGTGCGCGAAGCTAAAATTGAGATGATTGAATGTGAATTGGGAAGATTTGCTATAGAAGAAGATGAATCACCTCAAGATATGTACAATAGACTCAAGTCTCTCGTCAACAAGATCTGAGCATATGGGAGCAAGAAGTGGACAGATCATGAAGTGGTGAAACTAATTCTTAGGGCATTCATGCCCCAGAACTTGATTCTTTGCTCTATGATTAGAGAAAGTCCAAGGTATCAAAAAATGACCCCATTAGCTTTCCTACCCCCAGGACCCCCTTACAAAGGGGGAAGCTCCGACAGGTCTCTGCACCTACATGGTTATATCCGGGTGGGACTATAGTTTCGCATTTACAGATCTCTTTCATTATCCTATTATTATACGGGTTATTCCCCGTACAAAAACAAGAGATTGAAGGCAATTGGATTTGGAAAGATCCATACCGGGGGGGGGGGGTGAAAGAAAGGAAGAGTGGTTGGAGAATGCTATGGATTCGAGCTCTATTTTCCTCTCGGTACTTAGATTTTTATCTAATCTCTCATTCTTGTTTCCTTTGTTCTGCCGACTACATTGATTGGATACCGTTGGGCCTGCCTGCGCACTAAGTATACCAATTATCCTTTAAAGCCATTGAATTGCCTTTGGTTGTCCTACTTGGCAAGATCATCAACTTAAAAATGATGGAGAAGGAAGCCAAGCATGTTAAGGAACTTTCCGATCTTACCTCAACAAAGAAGAAAGGGGTTGGTCTAAAAGAAACTAGCAAGCTGACATCAAAAGAAGCTCAAGAAGCTCATGAAGAAGATGATGGAGATGGTGAAAGCAGTGATGTCGATGAAGAAGACATGATCTTGTTCATGAATAAGTTCAAGAAAATGATGAGAAGAAGAAAGGGTGGTAGTTCAAATAAAGGAATACATAAGGACAAACCAAGACCCAAGATGAGACGTGCATGGTATAATTGTGGAGAGTATGATCACTTGATAGTTGATTGTCCACATGAAGACAACAAGAGGAAGAATAAAGACAACAAGCCTCAACAAAAGAAGGTATTCAAGAAGAAGAAGCAATATGACCAAGCACATCTAGAGAAGGGGTGGGACTCCAATGATGAGTCCTCATCTGAAGAAGAAGAAGAGGAGATGGCTACTATAGCCATCAAGAAGCCTACCAAGAAATCCACTCTTTTTTCAACCATGGGCGCAAGCAAGGACACCGACCACTCATGTCTAATGGCCAAGGAATGAAAAAGAAAGGTCACATCTAAATCTTCCTCCTCACTTTCTTTTAATAGTGATATTGATAATTATAGTGATGGTGAAGATATGCTTAGTGGGTTAGACAAAAAGACTGCTGCTAAGATGAAATTTTTAATGGATAAGCTTGTTGATAAGGAGGAGCTAGTCGATCGCAAAGAAGATATGATCATTCTCCAAAAGGAGGAATATCTTAAGATTGAAAAGCTCCTTAAGCTTGAAAAGGAGCAAAGTAAATCACTAGAACTTGATGTAGCTTCAAGCAAGGAAGCTTGCTTGAAGTTAAAAGACTCAAACGTGACTATCAAGGATGACTTGCTAACTTAACCAAAGTTAACAAGATCCTTGAGACACAAGTTGAGTCACTCAAGCAAAGTGGTTCTTCATCCTCTTCAATCTCACCTTCTCAACATATAAAATATGAAACTGTCATTACTTATGCATGTGCTAAAAATGACATCAACTTGGAAGAAAGTCCAAATTGACAAAATACAAGCATCCCTCCCAAAGTGGCATATTTGACAACGAGAAGGTCAAGTATGGCACTGGGTATTCTTATGGTGAAAAGCAAAATGCTAGAAGCCACAAGAATAACAAGGATCACATTGCTTTTGTCAAAGGAACCTCTTCCCAAGTTGGAAAACATAGTAACATTGATAAATTGAACATTGTGAAATCATATGAACAGCAAATCTTGTTTAGAACCTTTGATGCTTCATATATACTTATGAGAAATTGTTATGGAAAAGTATATGCTAGATATGTTGGGCCATGCCATGAGAACTCCAAGTCTTGTGTGTGGGTGCCCAAATCAATTGTGACTAACCTCAAAGGACCCAAGCAAGCTTAGGTACCTAAAACCGAAGCATAATTTCTTTTTGCAGGCTTATTCATCCGGTGGAGCAAAATGGGTGCTAGATAGTGGATGCACATATCACATGACCGGAGAAAGAAGAATGTTCGTGGAATATGAACAAAATGAAGACTCAAGCGAATCCATCTATTTTGGTGATAATGGTCAAGGAAGGGTGCTAGATACCGGTAAAATTGCAGTTTCATCATAGCTGAATGTAGGCCTAGAGGGGGGGTGAATAGGCCTTTTTGAAAATTGTCGGATCCTGCAACACTCAACAACCAGTTTAATACCAGAGATATCGGACTAGTCCGGTAAAGTGCGTACTAGTCCGGTTTTCACGGACTAAGTTGATTAAACTTGATTGATTGATTTGATTCTTTTATGTGTGCAGCGGAAATATAGAATCAAACAACAGTTTAACAGTTATATACTGGATTATATCACAATTAAGTCTTATGTTCAAAAATTTAACGTAAGATGAACAATGTGTATGAAACCCTAGATTAAGTTGATTAACTTGAATGATGAACACTAAAACAAGACACAAGTGTTTATCCTGTGGTTCGGCTACCACAAAAGGCCACCTACATCCACGTTGAGGAGTCCACAAAAGGACCGGGTCTTCTCCAACCCTACCCTCGTTGGATCGCCACGAAGGCCAATCCTCTTCCACTAATCACAAAGGGGTGAATAACCGAATTCAAGGGGCGATCTCACACTTTGAGAGCTCCCTTAGATTACAAAACACAATGCCACCGAAAACACACTCAAAAGTTACAATTGAAACGCAGAAGTGTGTTAGAGAATCAAACCAAGAGCTCAATGTGGTGTATCAAGTGTCTCTCCAATGATCTAGAGTGAATCCTCAAAGGATTGGACGATGTTGCACTTAATTTCGTGGAGGGAGGTCGTTTTTGAGGATCTTGGGAGGTGTGACGGCGCTAGGGTTCGAGAGAGTGTAAAAGTGGGTCGTGCACCTCTATTTATATGGGGTTTCTAAAAGTGACCGTCAGGGTTCAGAAAGTTCGGACTAGTCCGTGGTGGTCACCGGACTAGTCCGGTGTGCTGTGTGTAGCAAACCCTAAGTGTCCCGAAATATCGGACTAGTCCAGCTGAAAGCGGACTTGTCCGATTTTGCTACTGGAAATCTTTGGACTAGTCCGATGGACATCGGACTTGTCCGGACATGTGAAACCCTAAGTGTGTTGAATGACAAGTCCGCACTTAGAGGACTTGTCCGATTTAGACCAGAGGGTTTTTCGGACTAGTCCGTGTGAACATCGGACTTGTCCGAAGTGGATCAGAAAGGATATCGGACTAGTCCGGTTGATAACGGACTTGTCTGATTTTGTGTGACTTGTGTCGTGTTTTGGGGACTAGTCCGCACTGGGGAGGACTAGTCTGATTCTAGTCAGAAAGATATCGGACTCGTCCGACAGATATCGGACTTGTCCGATCTGGTGCAGAAAGGGTTATCGGACTAGTCCGGTGGTGAACGGACTAGTCCGGTCCTGTGTAACTCTGTGCAATGTGTGTGTTTCATTATCATTGAGCTCTTGGGGTGTGTTTCCTTAACACACTCCATACACAATAATCTGCTATTCTTTTTTCCTTGAGCTCATTTCCACTTTGCTCCTCTTCATCCCTTCTTTTTGGTATTTTGCTCATTTTTCTATAATATGCATGCATTCATCTCAACAAAGAGGTTAGGATCCCAATTCCTTGTCATAAATCATCCAAAACACACAAGGGAGCCCTAGATGCACTTTCAATCTCCCCCTTTTTTGGTGATTGATGACAACCAATTGAGATTTCACAAAATATGACAAAAATTGATATTTTCATAAAGTATGCACATATGAATCAAAAATACATCAAGCAGTGAAAGAATTATCCATATGTGCATTCTTTATGGTGGGATGCATAACTAAGTACATTAAGACATTGAGAGTGACATAATTTACATTAATCAAGCAAAACAAAGCACATATGTCATTCCAGGAGCAAAATTACAGATTTTAACAAATACTTCTGAAATTAAGTAAGCATTGCATCACAGAACCAAAGTTAATCTTAGAAACACCGTTAAATCACAAAGATAGATAAAAGGAGCTCTCTCCTCGCATCCTACAGCTAAAGCTAAGACTCCCCCTCAATATCTCTCCCTTTGGCATCAAGACACCAAAAAGAAGGAGAGGAGGGTCCTATGGTCTTCACTCTTCACTGTCGGTCCTCTCGTCGTCGTCTTTGTCTTCTTCATCATCAGCTTGACGAGGACGAGAAGGGGCAGGGACGGAGCCACTTGATCCCCCAATGCCAAAGTAGGCAAGCTCGGAGGGGTTCAAGGGCGCGAGCTCTGTGAAGTCTGGGTCAGAGTCTTCAGAAATCACTGGAGATCCAATGGGGTCGATCTCCAGCTTTTGTCAGATTTGCTTCACGTTGGCCTTTATGTACTTCATGTCCTCCTTTCTCTTCTGGTTGAGCTTGTGGGCCTTCACTTCAGCCTTCTTGCAGGAGGAGAATATGGCAGCCAGATACTTGAGGATCCCACTAGCTGATCCTCTCTGAGGGGCTTCCCTAGAAGTAGGGACAGCTCTGGCACCTTCACTTGATCTTGCCGGTGCCTCGGGACTGGAGGCCGGCGAAGGAGCAGCCTGGACATTCACTGGTTGAGGCTTCACAGGCCTCAAGGGAGTATGCTCAACATCCTTCACAAACTCAATCCCTATGACTTTCTCGATCATAAACATGAGATAGGGAGCATAGCCACATGACCTGTTGGGGGTGCTGGAGATGTTGACCATATCATTCCATATGTAGTCAAACACATCAAACTTTCTGTTCTTGCTGATGATCTTCATTAGGGTCCGGAGGTACCCTTGTACACTTCCTGCATCCCCATCCTTAGGGGCAATGGTCTTCCTCAAGACCCTGTTCAGCACCACAAAGAATGGCTTCATGTTCTTTGTGGAGGGAGGGATGAACTTTGAATTTGTCTCATAGAGAAACTTCATCCTCTCCTTGTCGATGACACCAACATTGTGGATGACCACATTATCATAGCTGGAGGTGTCAAGATGCAGCATCCTAGCAAACTCTTCATAAGTGATAGTGTACTTGGATCCATGGGCCATCCAAGTCACTCTTTCTTCCTCATCGCTTGCAAAGTGGAAGGTGGCATAGAATTGAGCCACCACTTCATCATTCCAGTTGTACTTGAAGGAAAATAGATCCTTCAAGCCATGTCTCTCAGCTGCTGCAATTACTTCATCAAAATCTGAGCACCTCTTCCTCTCAAGGTGTGCCCAGTCAATCCACTGACTGTGCACCACCGGTGTCTTCATTGGCAGATACACCAATCTGTAGAAATCAGCATGGATGTTACACCAGAACCTTCCATCAGCAGCTTGCTTCAGCCTGTCATACTAGTCAATGCTTTTGAATTTTGCAGCCGAGTCACTGCCCTTGCCATTGAACTTCTCCTCAGTAGGGTCCCGAACCCCTTCCCTGGGAGCATGCAGCTTCAAAGGCCCGACTGGACCCGTTGCTATTCCTTTGCTCTTGCCCTTTGCTTGGCGAGCACTTGCCGAGCTAGGGCCACCACTGGCGGTAGCTCTAGAAGCTGGCACCTTGGAGGTCGGCTTCTTCGCTAGCACTTTCCTCCGAACTTGTGGAGGGGATGGAGCGGGCTTGGTAGGTCTTTCTTGGCGCTTCTTGCCAAGACCCGTTGAGGTCCGAGGTGCCACCTCGTGGCCCATCTCAGCCTCAAAGTCGGAGATTTCATCATTTGAGCTCGACATGATTTGAGAATGATTTGCAAGAATGATGATGAGTGATACAAGGCATAGGTATTAAAAGATAGCAAGGAATTGCATTGAGGAATTGAAGAATTAGGTTTTAAGTTCAGAAACATCGGACTTGTCCGGTGCACAGGCACGGACTATTCCGGGGGACCGGACTTGTCCGTGCATGGACCGGACTAGTCCGGTGTTCATCCTCAAAAACCTAACAGACTGGACAAAGGCTGATTTCTAATGCAACACAAGTCTAGCATACATGTAGTACATCAATGAAGCATGTATCTAGTGAAAGATGCTAGGCTATTCGATCAACAATGGAGAAAAACAAGATTTCTAGGGTTTGGGAGAAAATTACTGAAGAAATCGATTGAAGCTTGAGGATTTGGGAGTTGGAGCCCGGACAAGTCCGCTAGCTTCAATCAGCACGAGGTCAAGCTTGATTTGCGTCCAAATGCGCACCTTTTTGATGGAGGGAGCAAGGAATCGCCTTGGGAGCTCAAGCGCAAGAGAGAGAGAGTGCGTGAGCAAGAGTGGGGATGAGAGGAATTAGGGTTTGGTGGCGGCTAGGGTTATGGACACGAAAAATCGGACAAGTCCGGAGATGACCGGACTAGTCCGAACTCATCCAGAGAGCTATATCGGACTAGTCTGTGGTCTATCGGACTAGTCCGGCCTAACCGGCGCTCATTGGACAAGTCTGCAAGGGCGGACTAGTCCGGGTAACCACGGACTAGTCCGTGGTCACCAGGAGAAATTTGCATAGCCCATTCATATATATTTGAAGGTTCATAAATAGAGAATATAGGGGCAAAACAAATCATTTAATCTTGATGAATTTGACCAGTAAGCATACAACAATCAAACAATGATCATGATTCATCAAGATCTAGTAATTGACATAGTTTTTCGAGAAAAATTGAGAGAGATGATTTTCACAATTCAATCAACATTTTTGAAGAATTCATACAGGTATGCAACCTTTCAAGCCACACTCCAAGAATTAAGGATATTTAGTTCATTTCGGAGTTCGCAAAAACGCTTTTCATCAAATGGCTTGGTGAATATGTCGGCCAATTGCTTTTGGGTGTTGACATGTGAGATGGTTATATCCCCTTTCATGGAATGGTCTCTCAAAAAATGATGTCTTATGTCTATATGTTTAGTTCTAGAGTGTTCAACTGGGTTGTGGACAATTTTAATGGCACTCTCATTGTCACAAAGGAGAGGAATACGGTTCATATTGTAACCGTAATCCCTTAGAGTTTGTCGCATCCAAAGGAGTTGTGCACAACAACTCCCGGCTGCAACATACTCCGCTTCGGCTGTGGATAGGGCAATGGAATTTTGTTTCTTGGAGGACCAAGAAACTAAGGATCTCCCTAGGAATTGGCATGTGCCGGAGGTGCTTTTTCTATCTACTTTGCACCCGGCATAATCTGCATCGGAGTAACCAATGAGATTGAATTTTGAGCCTTTTGGGTACCAAAGACCAAGGTTGGGTGTATGAACTAAATATCTCAAGATCCTTTTCACGGCTGTCAGGTGACATTCCTTAGGTTTGGCTTGAAATCTTGCACACAAACATACACTCAACATGATATCTGGCCTAGATGCACATAAATAGAGTACAGATCCAATCATGGAGCGATATACCTTTTGGTCGACGTTCGGTCCATCTTCATTGAGATCCAAGTGGCCATTTGTTGCCATGGGGGTCTTTATGGGCTTTGCCTTGTCCATGCCAAACTTCTTAAGTATGTCCTGCATGTACTTGGTTTGGCTTATGAACGTTCCTTCCTTTTGTTGCTGCACTTGGAATCCCAAGAAGTATTTCAATTCTACCGTCATTGACATCTCAAACCTGTCTGTCATGATTTTGCTAAATTACTCACAAAATGATTGGTTAGTTGACCCAAAGATTATATCGTCAACATAAATTTGACAAATAAAAAGATCATTATCTAAATTCTTTGTAAATAATGTATAATCTACTTTGCCAATTTGAAAACCATTCTCAATTAAGAAATCTCTAAGACACTCATACCAAGCTCTAGGAGCTTCTTTGAGGCCGTAGAGAGCCTTACACAATTTGAATACGTGGTCGGGGAACTCTTCGTCTTCAAACCCGAGTGGTTGCTCAACATACACCTCTTCCTTGATCGGTCCATTGAGGAAGGCGCTTTTCACATCCATTTGATACAGCTTGAAATTGTGGTAAGTAGCATATGCAAGTAATATTCTAATAGATTCAAGCCTAGCTACTGGAGCAAAAGTCTCATCGAAATCCAAACCTTCGACTTGTGAGTACCCTTTGGCCATCATGCCTTGTTCTTTGTCACCACCCCGTGTTCGTCTTGTTTATTGCGGAAGACCCACTTGGTGCCGACGATGTTTGCATTGGGTCTTGCCACAAGTTCCCACACATCGTTCCGCTTGAAGTTGTTCAATTCTTCTTGCATTACCACCACCCAGTCCGAATCCTTCAATGCATCCTCAATCTTGCATGGTTCCAAAAAGTATACAAACAAATAATGCTCACAAAAGTTAGCTATGTGAGATCTAGTGGTTACTCCCTTTTGGATGTCACCGATGATGTTGTCGATTGGGTGATCCCTTTGGACGCATTGGTGTACTCTTGGGTGTGGCACTTGAGGATTTGTGTCTTCATGATTGTCCACTTCTCCCCCTAAGTGGTTGCCTTCATTGACTTGTTGATCATCTTCGTACTCTTGTGGTTGATCTTGTGTTGAAGCTCCCCCTTGATTGATGGTCTCCTATTGTGGTTCATCTTCCTCATGTACGTGTGAAGGTGGCTCTTGTGGTCGAACTTCGCCTAGAGCCATTCTTTTCAATGCTTGACAAGGAGCTTCTTCTTTACCTAATTCACATGGATCAACTTGCTCCTTTTGGGAGCCATTAGTCTCATCGAACACTACGTCACGTGCTGCTTCAATAAGTCCAGAGGCCTTGTTGAAAACACGATAGGCGTAAGTGTTCGAATCATAACCAAGCAAGAAACCTTCATCGGACTTCGAAGCAAACTTTGAAGTCCTAGGCTTCTTGTTCAGGATGTAACATGGAGAATCGAAAACTCGGAAATATGAAATGTTTGGTTTGTTACCGGTAAGTAGCTCATAGGGAGTCTTCTTGAGTAGTCGATGAAGATAAAGTCGATTTGCGGCGTGGCAAGCGGTGTTAATCGCTTCCGCCCAAAATCGATCTGAAGTCTTGTACTCATCGAGCATTGTTCTTGCCATCTCTATGAGTGTTCGGTTCTTTCTTTCGGCAACTCCGTTTTATTATGGCGAGTATGGTGCTGAAAATTTGTGCTTGATGCCTTCTTTATCAAGGTACTCCTCCACTTGTGTGTTCTTGAACTCCGTGCCATTGTCGCTTCGAATACTCTTGATTATCAATGAAAATTTGTTTTGAGCTTGTTTGAAGAACTTCTTGAGTGTTCCTTGTGTTTCTGACTTATCATGCAAAAGGAAAACCCAAGTGAAGCGAGAAAAATCATCAATGATAACTAAACCGTATTTGTTACCGCCGATGCTTATGTAAGCGATTGGACTAAACAAGTCCATGTGAAGTAGTTCGAGCAGTCTTGTTGTAGTCATGACGTTCTTTGCGGGATGATGTGCTCCAACTTGCTTCCCGGCTTGGCACGCGCTACAAGGCCTGTCTTTCTCAAAAACAACATCCTTCAAACCGCGGATGTGATCGCCCTTGAGGAGTTTTTGAAGGTTCCTCATACCAACATGCGCTAGCCGTCTATGCCACATCAAACCCATGTTGGTTTTAGCAATCAAGCATGTGTCGAGTTCGGCTTTATCCTTGTTGAAGTCAACAAGGTAAAGCTTTCCCTTCAACATACCCTTGAATGCAATGGAACCATCACTCCTCCTAGAGACGGTCACACCCTCGTTAGTGAACAAGCAATTATAACCTTTGTCACATAGTTGAGATATGGACAGCAGGTTATAATCTAAAGATTCTACATGTAAAACATGAGAAAGTGTGTGTTCAGAGGATATTGCAATTTTACTGGTACCAAGCACCCTTCCTTGACTATTATCTCCGAAGTAGATGCCCTCGTTTGGATCCTCATTCTCTTCATATTCCACGAACATCCTCCTTTCTCCGATCATGTGGTTGGTGCATCCACTGTCTAGCACCCATTTGGATCCACCGGAGGAATAGGCCTGCAAAAACAAATTATGCTTTGGTTTTAGGTACCCAAGCTTTCTTGGGTCCTTGGAGGTTAGTTACAATGCATTTGGGCACCCACACATGGGATTTTGTGTTCCCATGGCGTGGCCCAACATAGTGAGCACAGACATTGCCAAGATTATTTCTCATTAATACATAGGAGGCATCAAAAGTTTTGAATAATAGCTGCCATTGTTTATCAGCCGGACTAGTCTGAGGAGTCGGACTTGTCCGGAGGACCGGACTTGCCTGGACACCAACCGGACTAGTCCAATATTCGTGTGAGTTCAATTTTTTATTCTTTGACTTACCGGTTTGAGAGGGTCTTCCCTTCACAAAAGAAATCCTTCCCTTGTTATTCTTATGACTTCCAGCATACTGCTTTTCATCATAGGAGTAACCAATGCCGTATCTG
This sequence comes from Tuctoria greenei, assembly GCA_036927565.1. Lineage (NCBI taxonomy): Eukaryota > Viridiplantae > Streptophyta > Magnoliopsida > Poales > Poaceae > Tuctoria > Tuctoria greenei. The sequence goes on along the minus strand of JAYESD010000011.1, from coordinate 25,262,410 downwards.
ACATTTGGAGGTCTTTGGATCAAGTATGCACTACGTGCATAGTTGATCTTCTCCTTGTCAAATATCCCACATTGGGTAGGATTTTTATCCTTTGTCGAGGTTGATTTCCCTTTCAATCTGGTGTCAATTTTACTACATGTGCACATATGAGCAAATTCAGTTTTAGTGGGTTGAGAAGGTGAGTTTGAAGAGGAGGAAGGTTCACTCAGCTTGAGTGACTCAACTTGCACTTCAAGGATCTTGTCAACCTTGATCAGGTCAGCAAGTTGGTCCTTGATTGCAACATTTGAGTCAGTTAACTCCAAGCAAGCTTTCTTGCTTGAAGCTAACTCAAGCTCTAGTGAACTATTTTTCTCCTTTTCAAGCTCTAGAAGTTTGTCAAGTTCGACATACTCCTCCTTTTGGGAGATAATCATGTCCTCTTGACAATCAATTAACCTTTCCTTCTCAACAAGTTGGTCAAGTAAAAATTTCATTTTTGTTGCAGTTTTCTTATCTAGTCCACTAAACATATCCTCACCATCACTATCCATTTCATCATCACTAGAGTAGGAATGCATGGAGGGGGTTTTGATGTTTACCTTGCGTTTACCTTCCTTTGCCATAAGGCAAGTGCCATTTCCCTTTCTTGCAACGAGTGTGGGAAAGAGTGTAGATTTCTTGGACGTGTTCTCGATGGCTATGTTAGCCATCTCTTCTTCATCGGATGATGAGGACTCATCGTTTGAGTCCCACTCCTTCCCAATGTGTGCTTGTTCGGCTTGTTTCTTCTTCTTGAAGAATTTCTTAGGTTGAGGCTTGGCTTCTTTGGTCTTTTTCTTGTTCTTCTCATATGGGCAATCAACTATAAAGTGGTTATACTCACCACAATTATAGCATGCCCGCCTCAACTTTGGCTTCGTTCTTTCCTTGTACTTGCCTTCACTTGATTTTGTCCCTTGCTTTTTCTTCATTATTCTCTTGAACTTTTTCATGAACAATATCAAATCCTCTTCATCTAGCTCACTGCTCTCGTCATCACTGTCATCCTCTAGTTGTGCTTCTCTTGCTTCTTTGGATAGAGGCTTGAGGGTGGACTTTAAAGCAACTCCTTTCTTCTTAGCCGAGGTGAGGTCGGCAATTTCCTTGACGTGCTTTGCTTGTTTCTCCATCATTTCAAAGTTGATAATTTTACCAAGCAATTCATCCGGAGTCATCCTTTTGTATCCGGGGCTTTCTCTAATCATGGAGCATAGCGTGACATTGTGAGGCATAAAAGCTCTAAGGATGAGCTTTACCACCTCGTGGTCATTCCACTTCTTGCTCCCATATGATCAAACTTTGTTGACGAGTGTCTTCAATCAATTGTACATATCCTGAGGTGACTCGTCTTCCTCGATTGCGAATCTTCCTAGTTCGCCTTCGATCATCTCAATCTTTGCTTCACGCACATGCCGGTCACCTTCATGTGCAGTTTGTAGTGTATCCCATATCTCCTTAGCAATTTCGAGTCCATCTACCTTGGTGAACTCGTCTCGACTGAGTGAGAAGGTGATTACAGCTGCGGCTTGAGCGTTTCTATGAATGGCCTGCTCTTGACTTGGGGTGAGCTCTTCGTCGTCATCCGGAATATCTATCCCTGTGCATACAATATGCCATAAACTTGGGTTGAGGGAAATCAAATGCATTTTCATATTCTGCCTCCACATAGAGTAATCACTTCCATCGAAGTGTGGGGCTTTTCCAAGTGGGATAGATAAGTAATGGTTGTTATTGGAATTTAGACGATCATAGTTAAAAGGATATCGGGAGTAGTCGGTGTGACTACTCCCCTTCTTCTCTTCAACCTTTGCTTTCCCTTTGGAAAGTGCCTTCTTTCTGAGGAGTGCCTTCAGCTCCAGCGTCTCCTCATCGTCGTCCTCGAAGTCTTGAATGGCTTCGAGGTACTTCTCCAGTTTTTGGGTCTTGTCGTTGTTAACCTCCTCTTGGTTGTTGATTTTGTGGACATCCTTCATGTCCGACATGATCTCTTCGAGTGGTTGAACTCTTTCTTGAAGAACCTGCTCTGATACCAATTGAATGTAGGCCTAAAGGGGGGGTGAATAGGCCTTTTGAAAATTGTCGAATCCTGCAACACTCAACAACCAGTTTAATACCAGCGATATTGGACTAGTCGGGTAAAGTGCGGACTAGTCCGATTTTCATGGACTAAGTTGATTAAACTTGATTGATTGGTTTGATTCTTTTATGTGTGCAGCAGAAATATAGAATCAAACAATAGTTTAACAGTTATATACTGGATTATATCACAATTAAGTCTTATGTTCAACAATTTAACGTAAGATGAACAATGTGTATGAAACCCTAGATTAAGTTGATTAACTTGAATGATGAACACTAAAACAAGACACAAGTGTTTATCCCGTGGTTGGGCTACCACAAAAGGCCACCTACATCCACGTTGAGGAGTCCACAAAAGGATCGGGTCTTCTCCAACCCTACCCTCGTTGGATCGCCACGAAGGCCAATCCTCTTCCACTAATAACAAAGGGGTGAATAACCGAATTCAAGGGGCGATCTCACACTTTGAGAGCTCCCTTAGATTACAAAACACAATGCCACCGAAAACACACTCAAAAGTTACAATTGAAACGCAAAAGTGTGTTAGAGAATCAAACCAAGAGCTCAATGTGGTGTAGCAAGTGTCTCTCCAATGATCTAGAGTGAATCCTCAAAGGATTGGATGATGTTGCACTTAATTTCGTGGAGAGAGGTCGTTTTTGAGGCTCTTGGGAGGTGTGACGGCGCTAGGGTTCGAGAGAGTGTAAAAGTGGGTCGTGCACCTCTATTTATATGGGGTTTCTAAAAGTGACCGTTAGGGTTCAGAAAGTTCGGACTAGTCCGGTGTGCTGTGTGTAGCAAACCCTAAGTGTCCTGAAATATCGGACTAGTCAGGCTGAAAGCGGACTTGTCCGATTTCGCTATTGGAAATCTTCGGACTAGTCCGATGGACATCGGACTTGTCCGAACATGTGAAACCCTAAGTGTGTTGGATGACAAGTCCGCACTTGGAGGACTTGTCCGATTTAGATTAGAGGGTTTTTCGGACTAGTCCGTGTGAACATCGGACTTGTCCGAAGTGGATCAGAAAGGATATCGGACTAGTCCGGTTGATAATGGACTTGTTCGATTTTGTGTGACTTGTGTAGTGTTTTGAGGACTAGTCCGCACTGGGGAGGACTAGTACGATTCTAGTCAGAAAGATATCGGACTAGTTCGACAGATATCGGACTTGTCCGATCTGGTGCAGAAAGGGTTATCGGACTAGTCCGGTGGTGAACGGACTAGTCCGGTCCTGTGTAACTCTGTGCAATGTGTGTGTTTCATTATCATTGAGCTCTTGGGGTGTGTTTCTTTAACACACTCCATACACAATAATCTGCTATTCTTTTTTCCTTGAGCTCATTTCCACTTTGCTCCTCTTCATCCCTTCTTTTTGGTATTTTGCTCATTTTTCTATAATAGGTCTGCATTCATCTCAACAAAGAGGTTAGGATCCCAATTGCTTGTCATAAATCATCCAAAACCGACAAGGGAGTCCTAGATGCACTTTCAATAGCATAGACTTTCTCATGTTTTACATGTTGACTCCTTAGATTATAACCTCTTTTCCATATATCAATTATGTGACAAAGGTTATAATTGTTTATTCACTAATGAGGGTGTGACCGTCTCTAGAAGGAGTGATAACTCTATTGCATTCAAGGGTGTGTTAAAGGAAAACTTTATCTAGTTGACTTCAACAAAGATAAAGCTGAAGTTGACACATGCTTAATTGCAAAAACTAACATGGGTTGGATGTGGCATAGACGACTGGCACATGTTGGTATGAGGAATCTACAAAAACTTCTAAAAGGGGATCACATCCGAAGTTTAAAGGATGTTGTTTTTGAGAAAGACAGGCCTTGTAGTGCGTGCCAAGCCAGGAAGCAAGTAGGAGTACCTCATCTCGTGAAGAATGTCATGACTACAACAAGATCGCTCGAGCTCCTTCACATGGACCTATTTGGTCTAATTGCTTACATAAGCATCGGCGGTAACAAATATGGTTTAGTCATTGTCGATGATTTTTCACGCTTCACGTGGGTTTTCTTTTTGCATGATAAGGCAGAAACTCAAGGAACGCTCAACAAGTTTCTCAAGTGAGCCAAAAATGAATTCTCATTGAAGATCAAGAACATACGAAGTGACATTGGGACAAAATTCAATAATACTCAAGTTGAGGAGTATCTAGATGAGGAAGGGATGAAGCATGAATTTTCAGCACCATATTCTCCTCAACAAAATGGAGTAGCTGAAAAGAAGAACTGAACACTCATTGAGATGGTGAGGACAATGCTTGATGAATACAAGACTTCGAACCGGTTTTTGGATGAAGCGGTTAACACCGCTTGTCACGCCATAAACCAATTATACCTTTATCATCTACTCAAGAAAACCTCATATGAATAATTCATCGGTAACAAACCAAATATTTCATACTATTGAGTTTTTGGTTCAAAATGCTATATTCTCAACAAGAAGCCTAGGGCTTCGAAGTCCGATGAAGGTTTCTTGCTTGGCTATGATTTGAACTCCTACGCTTATTGTGTCTTCAACAAAGCCTCTGGACTTGTTGAAGTAGCACATGGCGTAGTGTTCGATGAAACTAATGGCTCTCAAGTAGAGCAAGTTGACCAGTGTGTAATAGATCAAGAACAAGCTCCATGTCAAGCATTGAGAAGAATGGAGTTGGGCGATATTCGACCACAAGCACCACCTAAAAATCCGAATGAAGAAGATGAACCACAAACGGAGAAAAACGATCATGGGGGAGCTTCCACACAAGATCAAACTCAAGGAGATCAAGATAATCAAAACAGCAGTGAGGGCAACTATCCAGGGGGCACGAAGAAGATGATGATAATTAGGAGTCAATACAGAAAGTGCCACATCCAAGAGTGCACCAAAGCATACAAAGAGACCACTTTGTCGACAACATAATTGGTGATATACAAAAGGGAGTGACAACTCGATCTCGTATAGCAAATTTTTGTGAATACTATTCTTTTGTATCCTCTTTGGAACCACACAGGGTTGAAGATGCATTAAAAGACCCTGACTGGGTGATGGCGATGCAAGAAGAATTGAACAACTTCAAGAGGAATGAAGTATGGGAACTTGTTGAAAGACCCAAGTTCAACATCGTCAGCACTAAATGGGTATTCCGCAACAAGCAAGATGAACATGGATTGGTGACAAGGAACAAGGCACGACTTGTGGCCAAAGGTTACTCACAAGTCGAAGGTTTGGATTTCGACAAGACTTTTGCTCCTGTAGCTAGGCTTGAATCGATTCGAATACTACTTGCATATGCTACTCAACATGATTCCGAGCTATATCAAATAGACGTCAAAAGCACCTTATTCAACGAACCGATAAAGGAGGAGGTGTATTTGGATCAATCCCCGAGTTTGAAGATCAAGAATTCCCCGACCAAGTATTCAAAATGCGTAAGGCTCTCTATGGCCTCAAACAAGCTCCTAGAGCTTGGTATGAGTGCCTTAGAGGTTTTTTGATTGAAAATGGCATCAAAATTGGTAAAGCTGATTACACCTTGTTTACCAAGCACTTTGGTGATGATTTATTCATTTGTCAAATCTATGTTGATGATATCATATTTGGTTCAACTAACAAATCTTTTTGTCAAGAATTTAGTAAAATCAAGATAGATAGATTCAAGATGTCCATGATGGTAGAGCTGAGATACTTCTTGGGATTCCAAGTGAAACAACTAAAGGAAGGAACTTTCATAAGCCAAACAAAGTACACTCAAGACATTCTCAAGAAATTTGGCATGGACAAAGCAAAGCCCATAAAGACTCCCATGGCGACAAGTAGACATCAATGAAGATTGACCTAACGTGGATCAAAAGGTATATCGCTCCATGATTCGCTCTTTACTTTGTTTATGTGCATCTAGGACTGATATCATGTTGAGTGTATGTATGTGTGCAATATTTCAAGCTAATCCTAAGGAATGTCATTTGATAGCCGTAAAAAGGATCTTGCGATATTTAGTTCATAAACCCAACCTAGGCCTTTGGTATCCTGAAGGCTCAAAGTTCAATCTCATTGGATACTCCGATGCAGATTATGTCGGATGCAAGGTAGATAGAAAAAGTACCTCAGGAACTTGTCAATTCTTGGATAGGTCCCTAGTTTCATGATCCTTCAAGAAACAAAATTCTATTGCCTTATCCACAACCAAAGTGGAGTATGTTGCAGTCAGGAGTTGTTGTGCACAACTCCTTTGGATGCAACAAACTCTAAGGGACTACGATTACAATATGAACCATATTTCGCTCCTTTGTGATAATGAGAGTGCAATTAAAATTGCCCATAACCCTGTTAAGCACTCTAGAACCAAACACATTGGTATCCAGCATCACTTTTTGAGAGACCATTCAATTAAAGGAGACATTGCCATTTCCCATGTCAAAACTGAGAAACAACTAGCCGATATCTTCACCAAGCCACTTTATGAAAAACACTTTTGTGAGTTTCGAAATGAACTAAATATCCTTGATGCTCGGAACAAGTCTTGAAAACTTGCATATCTGTATGCCATCTTCAAAATCAAGTTGATTGTGTTGAAAAATCATCTTTCTCTATTTTCTCCAAAAAACTATGTTAATTATTTGTTCTTGATGAATTATGGTCATATCTTGATTGTTGTATGTTTACTGATCATATTCATCAAGAATATTTGTGTGTTTTTGTCTCCTATTTCTTTTTAAGCACCCTCGGATATACACAAACGGTCTATATAATTTTCTGTCCAGGTGACCACGGACTAGTCTGTGGTTACCCCAGACTAGTCCGCACATTGCACACTAGTTTGCGGAGTGTCCGCTAGTCCGGACTAGTCTGGTCCGACCACAGACTATTCCGGTATTTCGACTCCATAACCCCTTAGGACCGGCGCAGACCTATCCTTCTTCTTCCTCACAACTTCCCTCACGTTCTCTCTCCTCACTCAAGTGCTCCCAAGGTGATTTTGCAAGTTCTCCATCAAATCCGCTCAAGTCTCCGTGGGAATCAATCTCCACTGCAAGGGGATCGAGACCTCAGACTAATCCACTCCAACAACACTGCAAAATCCCTCGAATTGAACGATTTAGTAATTTTTCTCACCAAACCCTAACTCAATTTTCTTTGATGTTGCTCAAATAGCTTGACTCCTCTTGTCAATACATGCTTCCCTGTTTGTATGCCATCTACACTACTTCACTTTTGCCTTGAGAAACTCCACGATTTTTTTGGCTAGGGTTTAAGCAGCCCCATACCGGACTACTCCATTATCGGTGTGGACAAGTCCAGTACTCCGAACTAGTCCGCACCTGAACAACAGACAAGTTTAGTGGTTGCTGATTAAAAACCTAGCATACCTCGACTCAATGCCATCTCTTTCCACCAATTCTTATCTATGTCGTATATATCCTCTTCGTCAGGACAATGTCGAACTCAAACGAGCATCTCTCCGACTTTGAGACCGAATTGGATTGAGAGACATTGCCTCAAGCTACGGCGGACCACATCAAGAAAAGGCAAGATCAGCTGGTGATTCTTCCTCCACTCCACCTCGGGTGTGGTGAAAGGTTCTGGCTAAGAAACCAACCTCCAAGGGCAAGGATGTGGTTGGACCCAGCTCGGCGGCTCCTCGCCAAGGTAAGGGCAAAGGAAAAGGAATTGACTTCGTCCCGATTGGCCCCCTGAAAATGGCTCCTCCAAGACAGGGAAATAGAAATCCCTCAGAAGATAAGTTCAATGGAAAAGGCAGCGATATCGCTTGGAAGTACAAGAAGGTAGATGCCTACAGTAGTGGGAAGTTGGCTGCTGATCCGAGATTTTGGAGTGATTTCCACTCGGATTACTAAGCAGCGTCTACCTCACTATGAAGACTCCAGTGGTGCGCAGTCAATGGATTGACTGGAACCATTTTGAAAGGAAAAGTTGTGATGCTTTTGATGAGGTTGTAGAGGCTGCAGATAGGCATGGTCTATAGGACATGTTTTCCTTTAGATACAACTAGAATGATGATGTGATAGCCCAGTTCTACTCCACCTGCTACTTTTCCCAAATGGGTGAAGAAAAAGTAACTTGGATGACTCATGGATCAATATACTCTATCACCTATGTTGAATTTTCCAGGTTGCTGCATCTTGAGGACACGGGTAATAATGAGATTGTGATCCACAATGATAGTCTTTTGGAGAAGGAAAAGATGGAGTATCTCTATGACACTCATCTCCGTTACAATCCTCCCTCAACCAAGAACATGAAGCCATTCTTCACTGTCCTAAATCGAGTGCTTCAGAAGACTATTGCTCATAAAGATGGTGATGCAGGAAGTGTTCAAGGTTACTTGAGAACCTTGATGAAAGTCATTAGCAGGAGAAGGAAGTTTGATATCTTCAACTACATTTGGAATGACATGGTGAACATCTCTTGCACTCCCAACCGCTCATGTGTCTATGCGCCCTACATCATGAATATGATAGAGAAAGTCATAGGGATTGAGTTTGTGAAGGATGTGCAGCACACTGCTTTGAGACCTCAGAAGCCGCCTCAAGCTGCTCTCCCAACTGCTCCCTCACCTGCATCAAGTGAAGAGGCTCCTAGGAGAGCCCAAGGAGAGGCAAGACCTCCCTCTAGCTCAAGGCCCCCTCCATCTCACAAAGGGTCCGCTAGTGGGATTATGAAATACTTGGCTGCTATCTTCGGCTCTTGCCACAAATAAGAGGTGAAGATACACAAGATGAACAAGGCAAGAACAGAGGAGATGCAATACATGAAAGAGAATGTCAAAGCCATTTTCCAAAAACTGGAGATTGAGCCTGTTGGGTCTCTAGTTATTTTAGAGGATTTTGCATCTGATTTCTCGGAGCATCCACCTCTCTCTCCTTTCGAGCTTGCCTACTTTGGCCTTAGGGGCACAACAAGTGGTTCTTCTCATCCTCCTCCTCAGCCTGATGAAGAAGATGAAGAAAGGACCAACAGTGCGGATGAAGGTGGCGATGACGAGTAGATCCCTCCTCTTCCTTTTTGGTGCCTTGATGCCAAGGGGGGGGGGGGACTGAGGGAGAGTCTTAGGTCGTAGCATTATTTTGAGAGAGAGAGAGTTATATTCCTCTTTTGTGTTTTGTTGCTACTCTGTCATGCTTTTAATCTTGTAAAACCTAAATTATGCTTTCATCATGCTTTTGGACATGTTTTGTGAAATGTTATTAAGTCATACTAATCAGTGGTTTATGCTTTAAAACTGCTATATGTGGTTGTTATCCTTGATGATGCTCCTTATCTCATTCACATCAATATTATTCCTCACACACATATTTTTGCACCCCACCATAAAGAGTGCACATATGTATTACTTCTACATTAACTATTTTACTCAAAATTCATATGTGCACACTTTATCAAAATCTGAATTTTTCATCATATTTGTATAATCTCAATTGGTTATCATCAGTCACCAAAAAGGGGGAGATTGGAAGTGCGTCTAGGCATCCCTTGTGGGTTTTGGTTGATTAATGTCAAACAAATGAGATTCTAACAAAATTGTTGAGATGAGTGCAGGTTTTAAAGCAATTAGGAAGAAAGCACAAAAAAAAGGAGAATGAGTATCCAAAGGGAAAGAGCTCAAGAGCTAAAAAGATTAGAAATATTTTGTATGGAGTGTGTTGGAGAAACATACCCCAAGAGCTCAAGTGAAAGAGATTACACTCACTGCACAAAATCAGCATGTGCAAACTAGTCCGATATCAACCGGAATAGTCCAATATCTCTTTGACTAAAAATGGACAAGTCCCCCCAGTGCGGACTAGTCCGTAGCACTTTGCATTTGCACAACACCGAACAAGTTCAATATCAACCAGACTAGTCCAATAATCCTCTGACAAAAATCGGACAAGTCCTCCATGTGCAGACTTGTTCTTAGCCCTACATTTTTTCACAACACCGGACAAGTCCGATATCCACCAGACTAATTCAAAAACTCTTTGACTAAAATCAGACAAGTCCCTCCAAATGTGGACTTGTCCTCAGTTATACACAATGTTCACCACACCGGACAAGTCCGATATCAACCGGACTAGTCCGAAAAGTTTATGTGCCCAGATCGGACTAGTCCGCACCTTAACGGACTAGTCCGATATCCATCAACACTTACGGTTTTCCACACACCGCACACCGGACTAGCAGGTGTCCACCACAGACTAGTCCGGACTTCGCAAACCCCAACGGTAACATTTGGAAACCCTAATATAAATAGAGGCGTACGGCCATTCAACACCTCTCTTGACTCCCTGCGTTGTCACACCTCCCAAGAGCCAAAAAATACATCTCTCCACTCATTCTAAACCTAAAAGGATCGAATCTTTGAGGATTAGGGATTGGACAAAGGAGAGAATTTGTTATACATGATCTTGAGCTCTTGGGTTTGATCTCTCACACATTCTCATTGTTCATTGTATATCTTTTGAGTGTGTTTGGTGGTGTTCATCGTTGTACTTCTTGGGGAGCCCTCAACTTGTGAGAAGGCCCCTTGAACAAGTTATTTACCCCCATGTGATTAGTGATTGAGAATCAGCCTCCGTGGCGATTCAACGAGGGAAGGGTTAGTGAAGACCCGGTCCTCCGTGAACTCCTCAACGGGGACATATATTCCTCCGTGGAATCGAACCTCAGGATAAATCTTGTGTCTCGCGTGTTCTTGTTTAATTTTCATAATATTCTAGGGTTTGCATAGTATTGAACAATTCACATTGAAACTTTGTATCAAACTTGATTATTGCAATATAATGTTTCATTGTCTCAATACACTTGACTTGTCAAATGATTTCTGCTGCATAGATTCCTAGAAGTAGAATTACAAATTTCCTTTGATCTTCTAATCTGCACACACTGGACAAGTCCGCACCATAATAGACTGGTCCGGCCTCCCCGTATTTGATCTATTTGTTAAGTGTTTCAGGGTTCGACAAAAGTTCAAAAAGCCTATTCACCCCCCCCCCCCCCCCTCTAGGCTACATTCACTTGCTGAACGCAACAACAAGCGTCAAGACGAAACCCCTTTCCACCAGTGGGATGGGAATCAAAAAGTCGATGAAGCTCCATCTGATCAGGAGCTAGGCTTCCAAGACGCCAAAAAGGCGTTAAAGGCGGTCTACAACACTATTGACGACTCCGACACCAACTCGGACAACGAATGTCGGAAGACTCTCCATATGATGTTGCCTCTCAACGCACTCTCAACGCATTCTGAAAACTATGCGTCGGGGGATGGCTGTTGCTGCTCCCACTGCCAAGGCGGAGCCTCATCGAAAGTGGATGGACAGTCCCATCACCTTCAACGCCTCGGACTGTCCGAAGAACATGGCAAGAGCAGAATAATTGCCCCTGTTGGTCTCCTCGACTATCAACAATATTCAGATCTTCCATGTCTTGGTGGATGGAGGCGTGGTGCTCAACCTCATCAGCTTCGCAGCCTTTGTGAAGCTCCAACTCACTCTCTCGGACCTTAGGCCCTCACACCCATTCTTCGGAGTGGGTCCGGGAGCCATCACACCTCTCGGGTCTGTTACTCTCCCTGTGACCTTTGAAACACCAGAGAACTACAGGCCCGAGAAACTGGTGTTTGATGTGGCACACATCAACCTTCCCTTCAACGCCATCCTAAGCAGGCCAGACCTATATAGGTTCATGTTGGTGGCCCACTATGGCTACCTCGTGTTGAATATGCCAAGTTCGTCACGCGTCCTCCGAAGGGGATCGCAATGCCGGAGTCACTGTGCTGGAGAAACTTCATGCGCTTGCAACAGCACAAGAAGATGAATCCGGCAAGGATCAATCTGCTCAGCAACCACCGAGCTCGCGCCAACGTGGCTCAACTTCTGCACCTCGTGTGTAGCAAAGCGGCGACACCGACGTTCCCATCAAAGTCTTCTAAATTGGTTCTAATGCTGCTCAGACCACCCGTATATCAGGAGGTCTCAGTGACAAATAGGAATTCGCGCTTGTCACTTTCCTCCGGGAAAATGTCGATGTGTTTGCATGGCAACCATCACAGATGCCTGGGATCCCTAAGGAGGTGATCGAGCACCATCTGAAGATATACCCCAACGCACGGCCTATACAACTGAAGCCCCGAAAGCACTTTGTTGAGCGGCAGAATTCATCCGAGAAGAAGTCAAATAATTGCTTGACGCTGGATTCATCCGGGAGGTTCATCATCTACGATGGCTAGCAAACCCAGTCGTTGTGCCAAAGGCTGGCAGGAAGCTTCGAATGTGCATCGACTACACAACTTTGAATAAGGCATGTCCAAAAGACCTCTTTCCACAACCAAGAATAGATCAGATAGTGTATTCTACCTCCGGTTGTGAGATTTTATGTTTCTTAGACGCATATTTTGGATTCCATCAAATTCCAATGTCTAAGGAAGATGAAGAGCACACTGCTTTCATTACGATAGATGGTCTCTACTGCTACAAAGCAATGCCTTATGGTCTCAAAAGTGCACTCTCCACCTTTATGCGAGCTATGCACAAAACCTTTGTGGAGCTCATTCGGGACCTAGTGGAAGTCTACGTCGATGACATCGTTGTCAACATGAAGAACAAAGACTCACTCCTTGACAACCTTCAATCTGTCTTTGACAAGCTGCGCTTGATGCGCACGAAGCTCAACCCTGACAAGTGTGTCTTCGGGGTTAACTTCGGAAAGCTTGTTGGTTTTTTGGTGACTCACCGAGGAATTGATATCAGTGGTAACATCTTATCCACTGCGTGCAATATTACAAAATCCCAATCAACGGGAAATATCGCCAAGTGGGCAGCAAAGTTGGTAGAGTTTGATCTAGAATTCCTGCCTCGATGTGCAATCAAGAGCCAGTCATTGGCTGACTTCATCGCGGAGTGGACACCTTCTTCATCAAGCCTGGGAGGCCTCAAAGAGCAGAAGCTGGAACCTAAGGTCTCGTTCTTCACTGAGCCTCACTGGACTCTCTACTTTGACGGGTCTGTGCAGAAGCAGGGGGTCCATGTTGGAATCGATCTCCTCGCTTCAACCGGGGAGAAGTTCAAGTACATGGTGCGCCTCGACTTCAAGGCAACCGACAACATGGCAGAATATGAAACTCTCATGTTCGGACTCAAGGTGGCGCTATCATATGGCGTCCGACAGATGCTGGTGAAGGGTGACTCGCAACTCATCATCAAACATGTCAAGGTGAATGTAGTTGCAATAACCCTCAGCTTGTTGCATATCTGTTTGAAGTCCAGAAGTTGCAGAAAGACTTCCATGTCCTGGACCTCTGCCATGTCGAGCGTCTCAACAACGCTAAAGCTGACAATCTCTTGACGAAGGCTTCAACTGGGACTCAAGAACCCGATGGAGTTTTTGCCAGGATACTACCAGCACCTGCCGCTCAGCCTGCCAAACTCAGTTATGGGGGCGATACCAGCACCTCAAAGCTGGCGGTTATGGTGGCCCTATTACCATGGCATCCACCAAGGACCGTAGTGCTACAGGAAGCTCCGAGCAACCAAGCACGCAAGATCCATAAGCTCAAGTCAGTCCCGATGCATGGATCTCGGAGGTCCAGGACTACTTGAAGGACAATATCCTTCCTGAAGATGGTGCATCCGTTGAGTGAATTGTCAGATTGGCTAAAAGATACACGTTGGTAGAAGGGGATCTTTACAGACGTGGTGCCAATGGCATTCTAATGTGGTGAATCTCCCGAGAAGAAGGTTGTGTACTTCTCGCATAGATCAATGGAGGTGAGTGTGGGAATCACACATCATCCCGCAGGCTGGTTGGTAAAGCCTTGCGGCATGGTTTTACTGGCCTACAACACTCCAGGATGCATTCGAGTTGGTCAAGAAGTGTGAAGCATGACAGTTCCACGTGAAGCAAATTCATACACCGTAGTAGTCACTGCAAATTATTCCTCCCTCATGGCCATTTGCTGTGTTAGGGATGGATATTTTGGGACCTTTCTCAAAATCCGTCGGAAGGTACCCATTCTTATACGTAGCCATCGACAAGTTCACAAAGTGGTTGGAAGCTACTCCAGTTGTGACAATCAACAAGCAATCTGCTATCAAGTTCTTGAAGTCCATTGTCTGCAGATTTGGAGTTCTGAACAGAGTTATCACTGACAACGGAACCCAATTCACAAGTGCAGCTTTCCAAGAGTACTGTGAAGACCTCGGCATAACGGTCAGCTACGCTTCAGTAGCTCATCCGGCAAACAATGGCCAAGCTGAGAGAGCAAACGCAGAAATACTCAAGGGACTCAATACGCGCACTTATGAGCGCTTAAAGAAACATGGTGCCAACTGGATAGAAGAGTTTCGGTCTACACTGTGGGCGAGCCGGACAACACCCAGTTGGGCAATAGGAGAGACACCCTTCTTCATGGAATACAGAGTCGAAGCTGTCGTTCCTCCGGAAATTTCCATGGGGTCTCTTCGGGTTCGGACCTACGACGAAGCCACATAGGACCAGCTCTGGCGTGAAGACCTAGACCTCGTCGACGAGGAAAGGTGCCAAGCAACTATCCGAAACTCGCGATGCCGCTAGGCGATCCGACGCTATCACCAAAGGTATATGTGCAACCAGCAGTTGGAAGAAGGCGATCTGGTGTTGGGGCGAATACTCATTCGTGAAGGGATGAACCAACTTTCGCCCAGTAGGGAAGGTCCCTTTCAAGTAGTCAAAGTTCCCCGTCCCGGATGCGTTCGCTTGGCAACAGAGGATGGGATACCACTTCCCAATCTCTCGAACATTGAGCACCTTCGTAAGTTCTACACTTAGTTACACGAAGGTGAGTCTGTATTTGTATAAAATGTATTTTATAGAGTCTATTAACAGAGTCGGGTTGATCCTAGATGAAAAACACACTTAACTTGGTCCTGTAATTTAAGTGTGTCTTTACCGTCCCTGGGTTATTACAAGATGAATAACACACTTAACTTGGTCTCATACTTCAAGTGTGTCCTTGTTTCCTCTGTTATTTGGACCTATAATGAAATACATTTATGTGCAAATGGACTCTACGTGCATTAGATTTGCGCATGCTCATTATTTTTATCATCTTTTGCCTTCTTGTCATTAGCAATGTTGTGCAATCCACTTGAAATTTAGTCCTGGAGATTCATGTGATATATAAATTTTATTGGTAATCTTCTATTGGATCGTACTATTGCTAGATGGTCTACTTGCCTGAAAACTAAAGCCAATGACATGTCCAGAGTGCGCTATCGACTTAGCATGGTCCAGCACCCTACGTATGCCACTCTACTTATTCTGGTGAGTCTCGGTAAGGCGGGTCCAGAAAGCATACGGATCTAAGGAAGTTTAATCAGTATACTTATGTTGTCACATTGAGTTTGTTAGGATCTAAAATTCAAACAAGGTTAATAAGCCGCAAATAAGCTATAGGCAAGAGGACGAATTTTACTGCTTTTCTTGTCTCTCATGCGCAGGAAAAATGAATAATTGACGGCAATCCGCACGGCGATGGTGGATGTTGCATGAGCACTTAGCTCTAGCATCACTCAGGGGATCCGCCGTCGACGTTTTATGCATTGAAAGTGGGCGCCATCGAAGTAATCAATCTCCGACAACACACAGGGGGCCCGTCGTCGACGTTTGATGCGTTGACAGTGGGCGCTATCGAAGCAATCAAGCTCTGACAACTCCTAGGGGCCCGCTGTCGACATTTTATGCATTGACAGTGGGCACCGTAGAAGCAACCAAGCTCTAATGACCCTCATGGGGGCCGACATCGATGTTTATGCGTTGACGGTGGGCGTCGTCAAAGCAATCGAGCTCTTACAAATCATAGGGCCCGCCGTCGATGTCGAGGCGACAAAGGGTCCTTGGAGATTTGGGATGAAAGACTCAAACCTCAGAGCTATCATACTGGCTACGAGTTTGAAGCAATCAAGTTTTCAAGATAATGTCAAATTCCTTATGGTAGATGTCCTCAATAATTTGAGCGCATCTACCAGGGGGCCATTAAGATAAAGGCAATGTATTGAATACAAAAATGGAATTCGAAAAGACTTCATTCATTCAAAATTTTGAAATTTACAAGATGAAGGTACAAAAGGAAAGGTCCTAGCTTCTGAAGTTCCGCCTGAAGTATGAAGCCACCTTCTGGGCAGCTTCTTGGACGCTAGCCTTGGCAGCTTCTTCTTCCTCAGCGATGGGTCCTTCAACCACCGGAGCTAAAGACATTGATGGGTCTCAGCTTCAGAAGCACGTGAGCACATATTCTGTGACGTTCTTAGCCAGAGACTTTCCTTCAGTCTCGAGCTGGTCGACAACCACATCTCCCAGTACATTCAGCTTAGCACCGGCGGAGTTGAGCGCCACCAAGTCTTTGTCCATCTCTGGCTCTGTGTCAGTCGGCCGGACCGGACTTAATACCAGAGGCACTAAACCTTCATTTTCTCGCTCGAGGAAGTCCCAGACCTACTGGGACTCAATTTCTCTTGTGCTCCGGAGCTCCTCTAGTGACCTCCTTGCAGACGAAACCTCCGCAAAACCCTCCTTCGAGAATCGCTCGACCTCTTTGACGTGCTGGTGGATTCGTTCAGCCAGCAACATCTCTTGGTCAGCGATTTGCTTCTCTCGGAGGTGTATGTGGTCTCGCCTTTCTGCAAGGTCCTTCTCCTTCGCCTTCACCTTGTTCTCCCTGGCAAAGACAACATTCTCTCTTTTGCTGACTCCTTCCCCTGCCAGCCATACTTAGTGCTTTTCTTTTTCGCACCAGGACTTGAATTTTTCCACGCGGTGAGCCAAGTCCTGCTCGACGCGTGCTAGCTTCTAAGAGATTTCATCCTCCCGTTTTTGGAGTTCATCCTCCTTATTGTCAAGCTCATCCCGGCTCTTAAGGAGTTGTTCCCTCAAAGCTTCGAGACTCTACGAGCGACTATTTGCCACTTTATTAACCTTCTTGGCATGCTCGTAGATATCTCGGGTCTTGTCATTGAGGGCTTTTATAGCAGCCTCTCGTTCGTCCAACGCCTTGTTTAGACGCGACTGCCGAGTTTCTCTACCTCTAGCCACTCCCTTTGGTCCGCAAGCCGAGATTGAGTCAACTTCGTCTTGAAGTACAACAGTTTGTGCCAGCACCTCAGGGTGTCACGCTCCTCCTCCAGGGCCTTGTGCTCATAGTCGAAGGCGAGTTGGACTTGGCGGGTGCTTGAGCAAGCATTGTCTATTGGCATATCTAGGGGGATTGGTTTAGGACCTGCCAAAGGTTCCTCCTTTGGCTCCCCCGAGTCTTCTAGAATGGTCGTTGGAGCCAATGGCATAAGCATGGACTCCAACAACTCGACATCAGTGACGTTCAGCTCCGGGAGATCATCCACCTCCGACGTAGATGGTGAAGGTCCCACTGCTGGATCTTCAGGCAACGGCGCGGTAATGGCCATTTTTCGCATATCAGCATCAGCCAACGATGCTGTTACCTCCAAAGCTGGTCCCGGAACTTTCGCTGCAGCTTTTGAAACCTCCGGCACGGGTGTTGGGACCTCCAGTGCTAGCTCCAGAGCATCTGAAGGTTGCTCTGGTGCTTCTTCCTCGTGGTCCGACACAACTGTGGCTTCTTTGGTCGTTGGCGCGATCTTTGAGGCCGCAGCGCTGGCAGGTGGAGCAGCAGCTCCTCCTCTCGATACTCTGGAAACAAAGGAACCGAAATTTTAGGAAAGAGCAAAAAGCAAAAACAAAACACAAGTATAAGAGTCGATCATTACCTGGGCACATTGCCGCTCCAGTCGCACGAAGCTTCTTTCTTGGACGGCCGGAGTCAGTACCCACCGTCGTCGGTGAGGCAGAGGCTCCGGACTTTATCTTGGCGGTGTTGGTAGCCGCCGGTGCTGTCCTGATGAGGACATCACAACAGCGGAGACGCGCATTGAACTGCAAGGACCAATCACAAGAGCACGGGCACGGTTATTAAATCAGCAGGTGAATTTGTTCTTAACTTCTTTTGCATGTGAGTTTGAAAATAGATTGCTATGTGATGATTTAATTGTTATTAGGAATAATGGAGAAGATCAACAAGTGAAGGAAGGAGGCCTTCGGAGCGTGGAGAACCACCTGGGACATCCACAAGTAGATGGAAACAGTTTACAACTCGGACTCGAGTTCAACTCAGAGTCCAGGAGCAGTCCACCTTAAAACAGACGCCCAGGAGGCATACGGACTCCGTTTTTGACGTTCTAAATATGCACGGAAAGAGAAGAAGATAAACTTTCCAATGGTTCTGGTCCCACCTTAAAATTCCTCCGGAGTCTTTGGGAATCGTCGAAACAAGTCGAGTCCAGATTTCTGTCCGGTGCTGCGCCACCGAATCGGGCCTTTGGGCCTTGTATCTCGTAAGAGTCCATTAGGGATGCGTCTAATCGTATTTTGGTCGAACCCTAGCCTATAAATACTGCAGCCGCCGGTCATATTCGGCGGGTTTTTCTTAGATCAATAAAATCGCCGTTCTACGGTTTGTGAGGCCCCAATTTCGCGATTTCCGATCATGTCTTCTACGTTCTTGCTCGTGTTCTCGATTGCACTTGCAGGGATTAGCCTTCTTGGCGAGGTCAAGCGTGTGCAGCACGGTTGATAACCAACGGAGCCGTGGTGTAGTGATTGAAGGGGTACTCGAACCGCTCGAGTGCTGCAGATCATCAACGTCGAGTTCTCCACCCCAATCGACATACCTTTCGGAAGATCGGGCCTAAACCTACTCATCAATTGGTATCAGATTTCCAGGTTGCCCGTGAGATATCTTTGTTTTCCTTCCTTCCATTAGATCGATTTTGTTTCGTACCTAGAGTCCACAGAAAAGCCACAAAAAAATTAAATTAGGTCGTTTTTACCGCTTCCCAGACTATAGTGCCTGTAGTTTCGTTTTTCAGTTTGCATTGTTGAGTTTGCATTCGTGTGGTTGAGTCTTGTTGCTGGTTTAGCTTTGTGTTTTTGGGTCCTAGTTATCGTGTTTCGTCCTTGTTTTCTTGCTATTCGACACCTATTCCACAATCTCTAAATAACAAACCGATCCGCCACGTTCATCGGTTTGCCCTAGCTAGCCGTCTTGCGTGAACTCCCGCATCGCCAGCCCTAGATTAGGTGACAAATCTTTGTGCCATTCATCCTTGAATCATCACACACCACCCGATTAGTTGCTGTGCAGATTCTTGATCGTTTTCGTATCCGATTGCGAGTTCTGTTCTCAAACCGAGTTGGAATCAACATAAAAAAAATCGTAACTCGGATAGCCTACCTTAAAACGGCCATAACTTTCGCATACGAACTCGAAATCGGGCGAATTTTTTTTTCAAATTCATCTACGCGAAATTTTGCATCTGATTTTCGGCGGCAAAGCCGCGTTCGGCGAAATTAGATTGCCCAAATTCCCCTCGGAAGATAGGCTATCCGGCCTCCGAAGTTTCAGCACGAATTTTAAAGAATCTTCTTGATTTTCTATAGGCCGCATATTACATCCAATTGAGCTGCAAATTTGTGTGCTTCCTATATTTGTGCTACTGAGTAAAGAAAAAATATCAAAAAAATATTACAAAAAAGAAAAAAAATAGTGAAGAGCACGCATATTAAAGCAATTGGCCTATACCACTTGGTGTTGTTTGTTTGGTTATATCATTGACACTTTCTTTTGCCTTGATACTTCCTTGTGTTGTGCTAGGCTCTAGGGCACTCAGTTGACCAGCAACAGTTTCCTATATTGAATACTTATTCAACTTTGTTTAGTTGTTAACGATTTTCTGCTTATTAGCCACCATATTGTGCCATCCAAGCTCCACCTTTCTCTTGAGCATAACAGGTACCTTTGCAATCACCCCACGCTTCATTGGTTCATCTCACCGTCCACACCACCTGCTGTGTCGGTAAGAACACTTGTAAGAGCGTGGTAAGATGCTTGAGCGAGAGAGATTGTTTTCTTCCACCTTCCACATTGTCACTGTAGTTGATAGGGATAACATTTTTTTGTTGTCTTTTGTTTCCTACTAACAATGGCAGGAGAAGAAAATAATGACGAATGTGTTCAACATGTTGAGTTACGTGATATGTTCGCCAAATACAACGCAGCAACGGAGGAGTCATTGGCGAACTTGACTCGCAAACTGGATGACCTTGCTCTTCGGATGAATACTTTTGAGGCTCGGTTGCCTCTCGCTGGAAGACAAGAAGACAATGCTTATGATGAACTGGAAGATTACAGTAATCAGCCAAGACTGCCACTTTATCGTCGAGGTATGGGAGGTAATAATCATAACAATTATAACCGCCCTCCTGATGATCCTTTTGCTAAAGTGAAATTTACTATACCCTCTTTTTCTGGTGCTTATGATGTTGAGGCTTATCTTGATTGGGAGATGACAGTAGAGCAAAAATTTAATTCCCATCTTGTTCCTGAACAACATAGAGTTCTCAAGCCACTAGTGAGTTTAAGGACTTTGCTATCATATGGTGGAATGAACTTGTTAAAACTAGAACTGATCCTCCAACATGGGATAGATTAAAGGAAGCTATGCATGTTCGATTTGTTCCTCCATCTTTTCAGCGGGACCTTTGCAAAAAATTGCAGCGTTTAGACCAAGGTAACATGTCTATAGAGGAGTATTATCAAGAGTTACAAAAGGGTATGCTGCGTTGTGGGGTAGTAGAGGACATGGATGATAAAATAGCTCGTTTTTATGGGGGGTTGAGGCGTGAAATTCAGGACATTGTTGATTACAAAGAATATGATATTGTTAACAGATTGTTTCAGCTTGCTATGTTGGCAGAAAAAGAATTGCAGGGCCGACAACAACAGCAACAACGCACGAGGAGCAACTTCACGCCGCGTGCAGCAACTACACCATCCAAAACAGCACCATCTTCGGCCCCCCGTGCAGCGACTACACCACCTAATGGCGGCCAACGAACTATACCTGCTGCTCCACCTTCTCGCGTGCCGGAAGGCAGCAAGGCGACATCATTCAAGCCTTCATCGTCCACTCCTTCTATGGGTCGTACTTCCGACGTTAAGTGTCACCGTTGCCAGGGACTTGGTCATATGATGAGATATTGCCCGAGCAAACGAGCATACATAGCACGCGACGATGGCGGGTATGATAGTACTTCGGATGTTGAAGATGAATATTCTCTTGCTACTGACTTTACAGATCCAAATGACGAACACACCGAAGAAGAGGTACTTGGTACAGCGGCGACGGAGAACTATAGGAGCATCATTGTGCAGCGTGCCTTGAGCTCCAAAGTGGAGACCGACGACAAGCTACAACGACACAACCTCTTCCACATGTTTCTCGTCGTCAAGGACTGCCGTGTACACACTATAATTGATGGAGGTAGCTGCAATAACTTGGTAAACACGGATGTCGTCAAGAAACTCGGTTTGACAACAAGAGCACACCCTCATCCGTACCACATTCAGTGGTTCAACAACAGCGGTAAGGTTCGGGTAACACAAACAGCGAGAATCCATTTTTCAATTGGTTCATACCATGATTTTGCTGATTTTGATGTTGTTCCTATGGATGCTTGTTCTCTTTTATTGGGTCGTCCTTGGGAATTTGATACAGATGCTATTCATCATGGTAGAACCAATAAATATACTCTCATGCATAAGGGAAAGAAAATCACTTTGCTCCCCATGACTCCTGCTGAAATTGTGCATTTTGAGAAGAGTAAAATTCGTGAGGGCAAAGCAACTAAATTAGAATCTGAAAAATAGCAAGTTATTAAGTTAAAATCACCATCATTGCTCGCAACTAAATCTGAACTTGCTGATTTATTCGATGCTAAGGAGATGTGCTATGCTTTAGTTTGCAAAGAAGCCATGTTTTCACTTCATGAATTGTCTATTGCATTGCCCCCTGCTGTTGCTAACCTTTTGCAGGAGTTTGAGGATGTGTTTCCCTCCGAGATACCCCCTGGTTTACCACCGATGAGAGGCATTGAACACAAGATAAATTTGATTCCAGGAGCAAGTTTGCCAAATCGTGCAGCATACAGGGCGAATCCACAAGAAACTAAGGAAATTCAGCGACAAGTCCAAGATCTTTTGGACCGCGGGTACATTCGTGAAAGCCTTAGCCCTTGTTCCGTTCCTGTTCTTTTGGTTCCTAAGAAAGATGGTAGTTGGCGCATGTGTGTTGATTGTCGAGCGATTAATAACATCACCATTCGATATCGTTATCCTATTCCTCGATTAGATGACATGCTTGATGAATTGAGTGGTGCTATCATCTTCACAAAAATTGACTTGCGTAGTGGTTACCACCAAATTAGAATGGCACTAGGAGATGAATGGAAAACTGCATTTAAAACCAAGTTTGGACTTTATGACTGGTTAGTCATGCCTTTTGGTTTAACTAATGCACCCAGCACCTTTATGCGATTAATGAACGAGATTTTACGTGCTTTCATTGGACAATTTGTGGTGGTTTACTTCGATGATATCCTCATTTACAGCAAGTCATATGATGAACATCTTGATCATTTACGTGTTGTTTTTACTGTTTTGAGAGATGCACGTTTGTTTGGTAACCTCGAAAAGTGCATTTTTTGCACCAATCGAGTCTCGTTTCTTGGCTATGTTGTTTCCTCGCAGGGAATTGAGATGGATGAGGCAAAAATTGAAGCAATCACCAGCTGGCCAGCCCCAACTACCGTCACACAGGTTCGTAGTTTTCTTGGTCTTGCAGGATTTTATCGGCGCTTTGTGCGGGATTTCAGCACCATTGCAGCACCTCTACATGAGCTAACGAAGAAGGGAGTTCCATTTCGATGGGGCGAACAGCAGCAACAAGCTTTTGATGCTCTCAAATCGAAGCTTACACAAGCACCATTACTACAACTTCCTGATTTTGACAAGACCTTTGAGCTAGAATGCGATGCAAGCGGCATTGGTATTGGAGGCGTTCTCATACAAGGAGGTAAACCCGTTGCTTTCTTTAGTGAAAAACTTCATGGTCCTTCTCTGAATTATTCCACTTATGATAAGGAATTGTATGCCTTAGTCTGTGTATTACAAACTTGGCAACATTATCTTTGGTCTAAGGAGTTTGTCATACATTCCGATCATGAATCATTGAAGTATCTTAAGTGTCAAACCAATCTGAATAAATGACATGCTAAATGGATTGAGTTCATAGAGTCGTTTCCATACATCATTAATCATAAGAAAGGGAAGGAAAATATCATTGCCGATGCATTATCTAGGCGTTATACCATGCTGTCCCAACTTGATCATAAAATCTTTGGTTTGGAAACAATTAAAGCATTATATCCTACTGATTTGGACTTCAAAGATGCTTTTGAAAATTGTAGAGAAGGAAGAACTTGGAATAAATATGTGCTGCGAGAGGGTCTCCTCTATCGTGCTAACAAGCTATGCGTTCCAGCTAGCTCCGTTCGTCTATTGCTTTTGTAGGAAGCACATGGAGGAGGTTTTATGGGACATTTTGGAGTGAAGAAAACTGAAGACGTGTTGTCCACACACTTCTTTTGGCCAAAGATGAGGCATGATGTTGAGCGCTACATGTCACGATGCACTACTTGCAACAAAGCTAAGTCTCGCCTTAACCCACATGGTCTTTATATGCCTCTTCCTGTTCCTAGTGTACCTTGGGAGGATATTTCTATGGACTTTGTTTTGGGATTGCCTAGGACTAAGAGGGGGAGGGATAGTATTTTTGTAGTTGTTGATCGTTTTTCCAAAATGGCACAATTTATACCTTGTCATAAGAATGATAATGCCTCACACATTGCTGATTTATTTATGACGGAAATTGTTCGTTTACATGGTGTGCCAAATACCATTGTTTTTTATCGTGATGCAAAATTTTTAAGTCATTTTTGGAGAACTTTGTGGTATAAATTGGGAACCAAGTTGCTGTTTTCAACTACATGTCACCCACAAATGGATGGACAGACTGAGGTAGTTAATCGTACTTTATCCACTATGTTACGGGCTGTCTTAAAAACAAATTTGAAGTTGTGGGAGGAGTGTTTACCACATATAGAATTTGCTTACAACAGATCTGTTCACTCCACGACAAAGGTAAGTCCATTCCAGGTAGTGTATGGTTTCAATCCCCGTGCTCCTATTGATTTACTACCTTTGCCTCCTTCTGAAACTATAAATTTGGATGCTACACAACGATCTGAATTCATTCTTAAGATGCATGAAACTACAAAGAAAAATATTGAAATGATGAATGAGAAGTATAGGATTGTAGGTAGTAAAGGTAGAAAAGAAGTAAAACTTGAACCGGGCGATTTGGTGTGGTTACATTTGAGAAAAGAGCAATTTCCCAACTTGAGAAAATCTAAACTTATGCCACGAGCTGCTGGTCCTTTTAAGATTGTTGAAAAGATTAATGATAATGCATATAAGCTTGAATTGCCTCCCGATTTTGGGGTTAGTCCTACATTTAACATTTCAGATTTGCGATCGTACTTGGGAGAAGAAGATGAACTTGAGTTGAGGACGACTCCAATTCAAGAGGGGGAGGATGATGAGGACATCACAACAGCGGAGACGCGCATTGAA
Organism: Tuctoria greenei; assembly: GCA_036927565.1. NCBI lineage: Eukaryota > Viridiplantae > Streptophyta > Magnoliopsida > Poales > Poaceae > Tuctoria > Tuctoria greenei. Next base: position 25,237,734 of record JAYESD010000011.1, on the reverse strand, counting down.
CTACAAGGACCAATCACAAGAGCACGGGCACGGTTATTAAATCAGCAGGTGAATTCGTTCTTAACTTCTTCTGCATGTGAGTTTGAGAATAGATTGCTATGTGATGATTTAATTGTTATTAGGAATAATGGAGAAGATCAAAAAGTGAAGGAAGGAGGCCTTCGGAGCGTGGAGAACTACCTGGGACGTCCACAAGTAGATGGAAACAGTTTACAACTCGGACTCGAGTTCAACTCGGAGTCCAGGAGCAGTCCACCTTAAAACAGACGCCCAGGAGGCATACGGACTCCGTTTTCGACGTTCTACATATGCATGGAAAGAGGAGAAGATAAACTTTCCAATGGTTCTGGTCCCACCTCAAAATTCCTCCGGAGTCATTGGGAATCGTCGAAACAAGTCGAGTCCAGATTTCTGTCCGGTGCTGCGCCACCGAATCGGGCCTTTGGGCCTTGTATCCCGTAAGAGTCCATTAGGGACGCGTCTAATCGTGTTTTGGTCGAACCCTAGCCTATAAATACTGCAGCCGCCGGTCATATTCGGCGGGTTTTTCTTAGATCAATAAAATCGCCGTTCTAAGGTTTGTGAGACCCCAATTTCGCGATTTCCGATCGTGTCTTCTACGTTCTTGCTCGTGTTCTCGATTGCACTTGCAGGGATTAGCCTTCTTGGCGAGGTCAAGTGTGTGCAGCACGGCTGATAACCAACGGAGCCGTGGTGTAGTGATTGCAGGGGTACTCGAACCGCTCGAGTGTCGTGGATCATCAACGTCGAGTTCTCCACCCCAATCGACATACCTTTCGAAAGATCGGGCCTAAACCTACTCATCATGTCCCAGCTGGGACCTCCGTCGTCTAAGAAGGTACTTGAGAAACAGAGCCCACCGCTGGAACCAGGACCAGAGTAGACTTGCTGGACCTAGTGTCCCCTGTAGGCACTGGATCCAAAAATGATCTGGCCGTCGAAGCCGGACTTGTTGTTGCTGGAGGCACAAGCAGCACTGACTTGAGCCTGGCCGAGATGGTGGCACCGCTTGCGTCGGAGTTGACCTGACAGAGTTGCCATCATCCCGCGTCAACTTTGTCTTTCGACTGGAGGTTTCAATGGGCTCCTTGCCTTTGTCCCAACTTGAGTCAGGTTTCTTCTGGCTTTGATGTGACACCCAGTTCTGAAAAATGAACCAAGTGCAGTATATGTGTGCCCAGGATGTTCAACAAACATACACGAGTGCAATCACAAACGAGTATAAGAAAATTACCACAACACAAGATTAATTATCAAATTTTATTACACAATTCAGAATATCCTCGAATACAGGCCCTAATGAATATTATTGACAAGTTCAACTAATGTAGCGGAAATAAACCAAACTGAGCAAACTAAGCAAAAGGGATAGCGTAGCTCCAACACTCCATGGGCAAAGCTGACGGCGGACACGGCCTAGAACTCCGTATTATCATTATTATACTCCCAATCCTGACCTGCAACGGTTGATGGGAGAATTGCAAGGGTGATTACATGTCGTACTCAGCAAGTGTGGAAAGTACGACATGTAGCTGATACAAATGACGAGCATAATAAAGGCTCAGTGCTGAAAAGTACATTAAAACATTTGAAAAGCAATATATTATATGTATTTGAAGCAAACCCATCATAAACCATAAGTAATATCATATTACCATTTCATATTTCATTACCATCATCCATATTCCAAATTTCACCATTACCATGAATCATATTCAATACCAGAATTTAACCCATAACTAGCCAGAACCATATTATCAACCATAACCATTACCAAACCATAACCATCCAACCATCCCAAATCCCAATTTTTCTCTAATCATGGAAGTTGTCCAGGTGTTCATAACCAGAAGCACGGCTATCATGATAGTTTTATTAGATTCTGCAGAGTTTGTACCACTTTAACCATGTGTTTGTGATTCCATCACCCGTCGGCGACTAAAGAACGTCCCTTATGCCAATCACACTTCCTTTGTGTATGGTCAAGAGATCACAAAGTAGCCTTTACAAATGAATTACTAGCCTATTTAGACCTCATTGAGATTTCAACAGTGGTGATGCCTCCAACTGAGCACATCATCAACCAAGGGTCCCCTCTTGAGCCATTCGGATCCCAGGGTAGTCCCACCAATCATCAACAAACCCAAATCGACTACCCCTTCCCCGAGCATCTGCATTGGTCCAAACGGCACTAGCAAAGTCCTAATTAATCAGCTACGCCGCACCCATACTTGGCCTTGTGGTGGCACTGTAGTCCTGACTTATTCTCGCATGAATCGGTCCTTAAATCTAAAGCAAGCAACCCACCGTAATATCCAATCCATCCACATATCGGGCTTGCTTAGATCACCCATTACCATATCATATTAACCAGTTCATATTAGTCAAATCTCATAAATGCATAATTAAGTTAAGTAGTATAGTTGTCTTCCCATCCCAATTAATTAAACGAAGCAAAAGGGTAAAAAGCCCATCCCGACTCTCTACCATGAATCAGGTGACAAGGGTGCTTAAACAAAACTAGTAAACTTCCTATCATAGGATTCCCATCAAATTGACACAAGCATGCAGTTTTGCAAACAAAACATTTATTTTAGAAACAGGATCAATATGCTTTAAGGACACTTGCCTTGCTCTTGGGCTTGATTCGGGTCAAAGCCTTCAAACTCTTGGTGCAAGAGATCCTCCACAACGCTCTCTAGTGCAAATCCGTCTAATCCGCATAATAAACATACAAGACAAGAAACACAATCAAAGAGTGCACAAATATTACTCAATATGACATGACATGCATGATTAATGCAATTGTGAAGCAAAACTAGTTAATAAGTTGTTAATGAGGTTTATTATCAATTACAATGGTTATTGAGAAGTCTACACAGGTTTGGAGTTGATTCGCTCTAATTTTAGAATTAATTTAACACAATTTAGATTGCAAAAATCGGACAAGTCCGCAGGGGGCCGGACTAGTCCGCACTGCGCAGGAACAACAGATTAGGGTTTTCTAGATCGACGTGAATTTGGAGAAACGGGGTTGAATTCACGTAAGGAAAAGTAAGTAGAAGGTATACCAAGTGTTTAGAACTCCAATGAATCAAGGATCTTGGAGGCAACACTTGGATCTTGACAATCTAGGGTTGATGAAGAACTTGATGGTGGATTGTTGATGAAGAATGCGAAGTTGATGGAGATCTTGATCCTATTTTGTTTCCTCCTCTTCTTCTCCTTGCTCTAGATCTCCTTCTCCCTCCTTGGTGGCGGCTATTCACGAGCTAGGATTTGGGTGTGGTGGAAAAGTGGCAAATTGATGTCAAGCCAAGGGGTGGGGTTGTTTATATAGAGGTGGAGGCTAGGGTTAGATGGATTTCGAGTTTGAGATGAATAGGGATCGGTTTGGAGTCTCATATGGGCTCTAAAAGAGTTAGGCATGACATCCCTAGGACCACTTAACGTAAAACCCAAGAAACAAGTCGTGAAACAAAACATCAACTCGGAGTCACGATTTATCGAACAAGTCCGAAAAGGGTCGGACTAGTCCGAAGTTGGACAGAGGGAAATCGGACAAGTCCGGACTGGATATCGGACAAGTTCAAACTTATCCAGAGGGGAAAAACAGACAAGTCTGACCAAAAATCGGACATGTCTGACTTTAATCAGAGGGAAAAATGGACAAGTCCGCTGGAACACCGGAGAAGTTCGGACAAGTCCAGGGACATAGCAAAATTTCCAAGAAATTTGGAGCACCGGACTAGTCCGCAAAGGACTAGACAAGTCTAAAAGTGTCCAGAGGGAAAAACAGACTAGTTCGCAGCAAAACGGACAAGTTCGTTTGAAGTCAGAGAGAAATCGGACTAGTCCGCACATCCCATAATTCTTAAGTGTGGTTTTGTTTCTAATTCATTTTAAACTTGTTCCTTTTTATGTTGCTCAATGTTAAACATATATTAGAATGTATGCGATGCATGATGCATGAAAATAAGGGTGTCACAAACCTACCCCCCTTAAAATGAATCTCACCCTCGAGATTCGACGCGGAAGAGAAGAGATAGGGAAATTACTTCGTCAGATCATCCTCCAACTCCCATGTTGCCTCTAATTCTGTGTGATGCTTCCATTGAACTTTACACCATCTAATAGTCTTGTTCCTTGTGACTCCCTCCTTGGTTTCCAAGATTTTGACCGGTTTCTCGGCATAAGTCAAATCCGCCTCTAGTTCCAATTCTTTCATTGGCACTTGTTCTTCCTGTACCCTTAAACACTTCTTGAGCTGGGAAACATGAAACACATCATGGACATCTGAAAGATGAGTTGGCATCTCCAACTTATATGCTACTTCTCCTCTTTTGTCCAAAATCTTGAATGGTCCAATGTATCGAGGCGCTAGCTTGCCTCTTATGTTAAACCTCTTATGAACTCTCATTGGTGACACCTTGAGGTAAACGAAGTCTCCCACTTCAAAGGCTAGTTTCCTTATCCTATTGTCCGCATAGCCTTTTTGCCTTGATTGAGTAGTCCTCAAGTTTTCATGGATTACCTGAACTTGTGTTTCAGCTTCTAGCAACACATCCGGACCAAATACTTGATTCTCGTCTGTCTCATTCCAAAACAAAGGTGTCCTACAATTCTTTCCATATAGTGCTTCATAAGGTGACATCTTCAAACTTGCTTGGTAACTATTCTTGTATGAAAATTCTGCATATGGTAAGCTCTTGTCCCAACCTTTCCCATGCTTTAAAGCACAAGCTTTTAACATATCCTCTAAATTTTGATTGGTTTTCTCAGTTTGTCCATCTGTTTTGAGGGTGATATGCTGAACTAAAATTTAACCTTGTTCCCAAAGCTTCATGCAATTTCTGCCAAAACCTGGAGGTAAATTGAGAACCTATATCTGATATTATATTCTTTGGAACTCCATGTTGACACACAATATGCTTCATGTATATTTTGTCTAATTGTGAAGTTGTATACTTGGTCTTGACAGTGATGAAATGAGCTAACTTGGTCAACCGATCAACAATTACCCAAATTGAGTCATAACCGCACTGAGTACGCGGCAATCCAACTATAAAGTCCATACCTATCTCTTCCCACTTCCATTCCGGAATCTTCAATGGTTGTAATAATCCAGCTGGCCTTTGATGTCCTGCGTTCACCTGTTGGCACACATCACACAAGGCTACATTGTTGAACACATAGCTGAATATGTAGCTGAAAGCATCTAGGCCCCCCTCATGTAGTACGGTTTTGGTGATTAATGACAATCATTGAACTTTACTAATGAATTTGTGAATGCAAGGTCCCCATAAACACTCAATAAGATGAAATGAACATGTCATTGGAGACCCATAGATACTCAACTTTCGAGATCAAATTCATGAGATAAAGACAAGATGTAAAGGCTTTATGTCTAAGTCACTCAATCAAAAATTGACAACATACAATGCTTAAGAATCATCAGAGAGCCTTGTGGAACAAATGTCTAAGAGGTCATTCGAGCAAGACTCAAAAGATTCACTCAAAACAACTCGTAGCAAACAAAATCAACTCACCGGATCAACCGATGATTTCCAAAATGAACACATCGGTCGAGTTGATTCAACTGAAGAAAAAGACCTCAGACAAATGAACTCACCGGATCATCCGATGTGAAGGGCTCAACAACATCGGTGCATCAGTACAGTTTGCAGTACAATTGGACCAAGTGAAGCACCGGATCATCCGATGTGCAGACTTACACACATCGATTGATCACTCCAGTAAGCATCAAGATCAAGCAAATTCTGGAGGAAGAGCCACCGGATCATCCGATGAGAAGACAGGGGGCAACATCAGTCTAATAACGGTAATATCTGACAAAATGACGTCAGCCGAAGTAATTACACCGATGATAACTAGAGGGGAGACATCGGATCATCCGGTGTTCACAGTAAAGTTCTGTCAGCCTACTTTTCCAACGACTATTTCAGTTAAGCTGGCTATAAAACCCCTCTAACCCTGTCATTCCGAAGAGTCTTGATCACCTGAAGCCAACTACACATCCAAGAGCATTCAAGACTATAGAGCATACATTTCCACACTTTTAGATCATTTGTAATAGGCTAGAGAGAAGCTTGTGTGTGTTCTTTCTTTGTGATTGAACTCTCTAGGCTAGTGAGAAGTTGAAGAAGATCGTTCCGGAGCTTGCCAAGGTGTGTGTGGAAGCCCGGAACATCGAAGGTTGTAAAAGGCTTGAGCTCCACCTTGCCGGAGATGGCGAACGGAGAAGATTAGTGAAGACTCCATTGTCTCGGTGACATTGGAAGTGGCAAAACCCTTCGGTGGGTGCCACAACGTGGACGTAGGAAGATCCTTGCGATCTTGCCGAACCACAGGATAAACCTTCGTGTCCCCTAGCGTTTGCATTTCTCTCCCTCTCTTTACATTATGCAATCTTTACTTCACAAGTTATATCTACGTTGATTGCATAGTTAGAACCGCATTGGGAATTGGGCTTAAGTAGTTCGTTTTTAATTTCTTTAAAATTTGAAAGAAAGCCCAATTCACCCCCCCCCTTGGGCGTTTCGATCCTTACAATTGGTATCAGAGCAAGGTTGCTCATAGGATCATTCTAGCTTCACCGCTGGAGAGCAAAAATGGCCAAGGTTGGGGGTTCGGTTCCTATCTTCGAGGGCAAGAATTTTGCCTATTGGAAAGCACGCATGCGCGCTTACCTTGAGGCTATTGCCCCCGAAGTTTGGGAAGCGACTCATGCGGGATTTGGAGAACTTAACTATGTGGGTGATCAAGTTAAGTGGGATGCTAAGGCTAGGAATGCTATTTATGAATGCATAAGTCAAGATGTCTTCTCTAGGATTGCTAGTAAGGAGAAAGCTTGTGAAATTTGGGCTTGCTTGATAGAAATCCATGAGGGCTCATCTCGTGTAAAGGAACTTAAATATCACATGCTCAAAGCTAAATATGATGAATTTAAGATGCTTCCTCACGAAAATGTTAATGAAATGTTTTCACGCTTAAATGTTCTTATTGAGGAAATTAATGCTCTTGACATTGCGTCTCTTGGCAAGGGACTTATTAACCACAAGATCCTCATGCTCCTTCCCAAGCCGAAGTACAACATCATCAACTCCATGCTCCAAAAGGAATCACTTGACAACATTGAAGTTTCGGAGCTCATTGGAGAAATACACGCTCATGAGATGAGTGTACTTGGGATGATGGAGCAATCATCATCAAAAACAATTGCTCTAAAGGCCTCCACCAAGAAGACAAGCTTCAAGAAGAAGAAGGTGGTTGAGCCTAGCTCAAGTGAAGAAGAGCAAGCGTCAAGTGAAGATGACGATGATGAGCTTGCCTTGATGATGAGAAAGTTCTCACGCTTGAACTCCAAGATCACCAAAAAGGGATACACCTTTGATCCCAAGAAGAAGGCATTTCTACCAAGAAGAGGCGATCACAAGATATGCTACAATTGTGGAGATCAAGGCCACATCTCCTATGATTGTCCAAAACCGGACAAAAGGAGAGAGAACTACAAAGGCAAGCAACGCAAGCTTGAAGAAAGTGATGATGATGAAGAAGAAGCCAAGCCCAAACCAAGAGCCTTTGGGAAGAAGAAGCAAGACAAGGGCAAGAAGGCAAGACTCTTCCCAAAGAGGAGAAGTGGTCCACAAAAGGTGTTTATGTGTGAGGCAAATGAATGGGTCACCAACGAAGAAACAAGTGATGAAGAGAGTGAAGAAGAAGAAGAAAGCTTGGCCGGCCTTGCCATTGCCAATCATGATGACTCACCTCTTCCTCCACCACCCATGTGCCTCATGGCTAAAGGTAACACCAAGGTATGTGACGACTCTAGTGATGATGAGCTTTCCCCCGATGATTTAACTTCTTTGATTAATGAATATCATGCTATCATTAAGAGAGAGAAGAGTAAGGTTAAAACTCTTGAAGAAATTCGTGCTAAACTTGAGAGTGCTAACCTTGATTTGCTTGACAAGTATGAAAGCATACTTAAAGAGCATGACACGCTCAAATCTCATGTCAAGCAAATTGAGGAAGAAAATGCTAAAATCAAGGTAGACAATTATGAGCTCAACATAGCACACCAAACTCTCTTGGAGGAGCACAACAAGCTAACTCAAGAATACCAAACACTTAACATTGCTCATGACATGCTTGATCAAGAGTTAAAAGATGCAAAGAAACAAACTCTTAATGATAAGATATCCATTACTTCGCATGTCTCTAATGTCTTGGACAAGTCTTTGTCTTTGAAAGCTAATGCTAGGGAGAAGGACTTGTTGGAAGAAATTGAGAGTCTCCGCACTAGTGTGGCTAGACTTTCAAAAGGTGAAGTCAAGCATAAGGAAATCCTCTTCCAACAAGCAAAAGCCTTCAACAAAAGAGGACTTGGATCCTTCCCGGTGCCCAACAAAGGAAAGGTGCCCTCACCGGAGCTTAGAACAAGCTTCATCAAGGAAGTTGGTTCTTATTGCCAACATTGTGAGGTCACCGGTCACCACACAAGGGAGTGTCCTCTTCCTAACCGACCTTCACCTCAATTGCCTACTAACTACAAATCTATTTTCAATGATCGCTATTATCTTCTTAGCAAAGTGAATGGCAAGGTGAAAGCTAGGTTCATTGGCAAAGACATGAAGAGCATGAAGGGGAAGCTCCCCAAGCAACTTTGGGTCCCAAAGACACTTGTATCTCACATACAAGGACCTAAGTTGGCTTGGGTGCCTAAAGTCAAAAATTAACTTCATGTGTGTAGGTGAACTACAAAGCCGGAGTAAAGCATTGGGTACTCGATAGCGGGTGCACTCAACACATGACCGGCAATGATGGTATGTTCACCACCATAGAAAACCCCGGTAATCATGAACAAGTCACTTTTGGTGACAATTCTAAGGGTAAGGTAATAGGATTAGGTAAAATTGCTATCTCTAATGATGTATCCATTTCTAATGTGTTGTATGTTAAGTCGCTTAGCTTTAATCTACTTTCCATTGCACAACTTTGTGATCTTGGACTAACATGCACATTTAGCAAAAATGATGTTGTTGCGAGTAGTGAGACAAGCAAAGAGCTAATCTTCAAAGGGTTTCGGCATGGACATCTCTACTTAGTAGACTTCTCCAACAAGAATGCTAGCCTAACCACTTGTCTTTTCACTAAGACAAGCTTGGGTTGGCTATGGCACCGACGCATAGCACACATTGGAATGAGCGAACTCAAGAAGTCATTCAAGCTTGGGATGGTGACCGGCGTGAAGGATGTGACATTTGAGAAGAACAAGCTTTGTAGCGCTTGTCAAGCCGGGAAGCAAGTTGCTTCACACCACCCAATGAAGACAATGGTGTCAACCTCCAAGCCACTTGAACTACTCCACATGGACCTCTTCGAACCGTCCACATACCAAAGCCTTGGTGGTAACCTCTATTGTCTTGTTATAGTTGATGACTACTCTCGCTATGCTTGGACTCTATTTTTAGGTGACAAGAGTGAAACTTAGGAAGTGTTCAAGACCTTCGCCAACCGTGCTCAAAAGGAATTCCAACTTCCCATTATCAAGGTCCAGAGTGACAACGGCACCGAATTCAAGAACTACAACATTGGGGAGTGGTGTGACCGTGAAGGTGTGAAGCATGAATTCTCCGCCACATACACTCCTCAACAAAACGGTGTCATTGAGGGGAAGAACAAAACCCTCATCACTCTTGCAAGAGCAATGCTTGATGACTACGGCACGTCGGAGAAGTTTTGGGCCGAAGCAATCAACACGGCGTGCCATGCCGCAAACAGGGTCTATCTTCACCGACTACTCCAAAAGACCCCATATGAGCTTCTCATTGGGAGAAAGCCCAACATCTCCTACTTTAGAGTCTTTGGGTGCAAATGCTACATCTACCGCAAGAAAAGGCTCGGTAAGTTTGAAAGAAGATGTGATGTTGGCATTTTTCTTGGTTATGCATCAAACTCAAAAGCATATCGTGTATTCAACCAAACCTCCGGTCTAGTTGAAGAAAGTTGTGATGTTGAGTTTGATGAGACTAATGGCTCCCAAGAGGAGAGTTTTGGTCATGATGAAATAGATGATGAGCCTCTACGAGAAGCCATGAAGAACATGACCATTGGAGACATCAAGCCGGAAGTTGAAGAGGGCCATGATCAAGGGGGAGCTTCAAGTTCCAACAACAACACCTCCATGGGGCCTCAAGTAGACGAAGAGGAGAAAGATGATCCATTGCCAACTCAAGAATCACAAGCAATACAACATCAAGATGAAGAAGAAGTCCATGATCAAGTCCAACCACAAGAGGAGCAACACGCTTCACCACCGCCAAGTGCTTCACAACCACTTATGAGGCATGGACGCATCTCCAAGGCGCATCCAATGGACCAAATCATTGGAATTCCTTCAAGGGGTGTAAGTACTTGTTCCCGCCACGTTGCCTCATTTTGTGAGCACTACTCGTTTGTTTCGTGTGTAGAACCCACTCACATTGAGGAAGCACTCCAAGACCCAAATTGGGTGATGGCTATGCAAGAAGAACTCAACAACTTCATCCGCAATGAAGTTTGGGTGTTGGAGGAGCGACCCAAGGACAAGAACGTCATCAGAACAAAGTGGGTGTACCGCAACAAACAAGACGAGAATGGCGTTGTGATCCACAACAAGGCAAGACTTGTGGCCAAAGGGTTCTCGCAAGTTGAAGGACTAGACTTTGGGGAGACATTTGCTCCGGTCGCCCGGTTAGAGGCAATTCGTATTCTCCTTGCTTTTGCTTCACATCATAATATTACTCTTTATCAAATGGATGTGAAAAGTGCCTTTCTTAATGGCTACATTAATGAGCTTGTTTATGTTGAACAACCTCCCGGGTTTGAAGATCCGAGGAATCCTAACCATGTGTATAGGTTGCACAAGGCGCTCTACGGGCTCAAGCAAGCACCTAGGGTCTGGTATGAACGACTACGGGACTTCCTCATCATGCAAGGATTTAAGATCAGGAGGGTGGACACCACACTCTTCACCAAAGACATCAACGGAGATTTGTTCATTTGTCAAATTTATGTTGATGATATTATCTTTGGTTCAACTAACGAAGCTTTTAGCCATGAGTTTGGCAAGATGATGTCTAGGGAATTTGAGATGTCAATGATTGGAGAGCTCAACTTCTTCCTTGGATTCCAAATCAAGCAACTCCAAGAGGGAACCTTCGTCTACCAAGAGAAATACACCAAGCACCTCTTGAAGAAATTTGAGATGGGAGATTGTAGCTCAAGAAGCACTCCAATGGCAACAAATTGCCATCTCGACGCGGATAAGGACGGTAAACCTATTGACCAATCTCACTACCGCTCTATGATTGGTTCATTGCTTTATCTTACCGCATCTAGGCCCGATATAATGTTTAGTGTATGCTTATGTGCTCGCTTTCAAGCGGCTCCTAAAGAATCGCATAAGAAGGCGGTCTTTAGGATACTTAGGTATCTTAAGCATACCCCTAGTATGGGCTTGTGGTACCCTAAAGGTACAACCTTCCAACTCTTGGGATACTCGGATTCGGACTTTGTCGGATGCCGCGTGGATCGCAAGAGTACCTCCGGTGGGTGCCACTTGCTTGGGCGTTCCCTAGTGTCTTGGTCTAGCAAAAAGCAAACTCCGTCGCCTTGTCCACGGCGGAAGCGGAGTATATAGCAGCCGGTGCATGTTGTGCCCAAATTCTTTACATGAAGCAAACCCTTTTGGACTTTGGTATTAAACTTGGTTGTGTGCCTATCCTTTGTGACAATGAAAGTGCGGTTAAGATAGCTAAAAACCCCGTTCAACACTCCCGCACTAAGCACATTGATATTCACCACCACTTCTTGAGGGACCATGAAGCTAAGGGAGACATCTCATTGCGAGGTATTAGGTCCGAAGAACAATTGGCGGATATCTTCACTAAACCACTTGATGAGAAAACCTTTTCTAGGCTTTGAAGTGAATTAAATGTGCTATATGCAACGAACGTCATGTAAGAATGCATATCATGTAGGTCTTGCCTAACTCTCAAAGGATAGGGGTGAGCTAGGGTTAGCTTGGGATGAAAGTTCTTTTGGGTGTACCCAAGGTTTGGAGAGTGGCTCTCCCTGAAGAAGCCTTTGAAAGGACCAAATTTGGCGAGATAGATTTATTTTATGTCTTGCATAGTGCCTGCCATATCTATTGCATTAAAATGTTTGGCATTGCATAACGGTAGATTGTCACAAAGGGGAACCCACCTCATGAGAAAGAGACTTGTTTGAAATGCAATATCTCAACTCATATAAGGTGGAAAGAACAAAATGTTAGGTGCGTTAATGCCTAGAGGAACATGCTTCATTGAGATAGTAGTCTTCATACTCTACCTCACAAAGCATGGGCCTTACATTTCATTTGGATAATTTCCTCCCATTTTTTTCTCGATTGTTAAAATTGTTTTAAGGACTAGCCAAATTATTGACATACTAGTATTTTTGAGGGGTAAGGGGTTGCCCAAAAAGTCCTAAGACATGTGTTTTCCATTGTTTGATTGTTTGGTCAAAGGACATATATGGGATGTTGGTGTTTAGTTTCATCGGATTATCCAATGCCTAGGTTCATCCCCCATCGGATCAGTAGGTGTTCAAAATCCAAGTGCCAGTTAAGTCAATATCCAAAATCGACCGATGAGTTCAAACAGAAAAACATTGGTCCATCCGATGTTCACAAATCTGAAACCTTGATGAATTCCACCGATGCTTTTCCATCTAACGTCGGACCATCCAGTGTCAACTTCCCTCTCCTGAATACCCTTACTGTGCCATTCATCCGATGATCAAAACCCTAAATGTCGGTCCATCCGATGTCTTCAGTGACTCTTTGAATATCCAAACTGTACTATTCGACCGATGTCCACATCGATAAGCATCGGTCCATCCGGTGTTTAAAAAAAATGGCTAGGGTTTGGGACCCACTATTTAAACTCGGCCGTACCCCTTTCGTCTTCCTTCTCCCGATCCCGATGCCGCCAGCCGATTCCTCTCGCGCCCTCCATCTCCTCCGTCGCCGGACGCCGCCGCCGTCGCCCTCAGGCCGCCGCCGCCGTCTCCGGCCACCTCCCATGCTCGCCGCACCGCCGTCACCCACACCACCGCGCCGCCGCCGCTCGCCGCACCGCCGCTCCACGCGCCGGCTTTGCCCACCTCCGCCGTCTCCACCGCCATCGACCTCGCCGCCGCCTCTCCTCGCCGCCGCCGTTTCCACCGCTTCCAAGCATCGCCACTGTCCATCCCCATCGCCACCAAGCTCCACCATCACCTTCCACGTCCTCGTCGCCGCTAGGGTTTCCGGCCGACTAACGTCGTTCCACGTCTTCAAGTTCATTCTCCCGCATCGCTATGGCTCGCGACAAAAGAAACAAAGGCAAGGCGATCGCGGAGCCCGCCGCGAAGAAACAAAAGCTATCCAAAGAAGAGAAGAAGGCACTAATGGCCGCTCGTGCCACCGAGGAGCGTGAGCGCAGCCGAGGGAGATCCCTGAGGATCCGCGAGGCTCGGCAGCCTCCTGTGATCGACGACTCCGACATCGAAGAGGAGCCGGTTGAGCCGCTTGTCCGCCGGCGCTCAGCCCGGACATGTGGGGGTCAGTCCCCGGCCGTTCCTCGTCCAAGACCGACGGCCGCCGACCGTCGTGAGGACAGGGAAGCTCAGCGGGCCATATACGAGTTGGACACCACTGTCCACGTGGCCGAGGGAGTCCGGTTGACAGACTACTGGAAGATGAAGGACAAGCAGCTACGCAAGCTTCGATGGAACGTGCTGCTTGAGGAGTGGTACCCACAGCCCCGAGAGGCTCTTGTGGACAGTCGCTTCTGGACTGTCACCCAGGCGTCTCTCTACGAGACCTACAGACGTCGGGGGCACAAGCTATTTCAGCATAACTACCTGGACCGGGGGCAGCTTGCATTGGCAGCGGAGACGGAGGTCCGTCCGTTCTTTGAGAGATACCAAGGATTGGTGCAGCTGCTAGCTTACGAGAGGAGTGCATATGTGGAAGATTGGGTCCGTGTCTTCTACGCGACCATGTACATCTCTAAGGGCAGGAGGTCGATCGACTTCATGTTTATGGGTCAGCACTACCACCTCACGAGGCAGACGTTGGGGCAGCTTCTTGGTTTGGACCTGCACGACACCTGCGTGCACGAGAGAGTATACGGGCAGGAAGATCCACCAAGGAGGCCACTTACTGGAGGGGTGGCACCACAGCTTGAGGAGATCTGGTCCCTGTTCGGCCCCACGTTCTCTCTGGACCAGCCGAGAGTTCCAGCACTTCTGACCCCAGCTGCGCGCATTGTGCACCTCGCCTTGCGCCGCACGCTCCTGCCGAGGTCGGGGTACTTGGAGGGGTTCACTAGTTTATAGCAGACCCTCCTGTTCTACATAATGAACGGGATGGATTTCGACATTGTGGACATTCTCCTGTGCGAGATGGAAGACGTGATCACAGATGGGGTAGGCATGATGAGGCAGATGGTCTACGGGCACTGGATCAGTTACCTATGCACTATGATGGTGCCTGAGGGGGATGCAGCACAGGTCAGACTTGCTGACGAGAGTGTGACTCGCTTTGGTCACTACCGTGCCCTGGCTCCTGGAGACCGCCGTCTTGGTCTTCTAGTTGAGCGCCAGGTCAGGGCCCGTCTGACAGAGGAAGATTGGTCCGAGCTAGAGCGGGAGGACGAGAGACTTGCAGAGGCTGAGGCTCAGGGGGAGGACCTGCAGCACATTTGGTCAGAGAGCGACACTGACGACAGTGTTGAGGAGTATTTCCCTCCTCCCCCCTCTCCCCGACAGCACGACGCGGAGGCTGGAGGTTCTACAGCGCCACCACCCACTCCACCTCCCGTCACTGAGGCGCAGGTCACGCAGCCGTCTGAGCTGACTTCGCTCCTCCAGCAGATGGTCGAGCAGCAGAGGCTAGACAGGCTGGCCGCCGAGCAGGCCCGCGCGGAGCAGGCTGCACGTCTTCTTGAGCTCCAGCAGCAGCAGCAGGAGATGCAGCGTCAGATCGCCCATGAGAGGCGTGAAGACACTGACCGGTTGACGGGGCTCATCGACCAGATGCACCAGCGCACTTTGGACCAGCAGCAGCAGACGCAGCAGGCGATGATGGGGATCCTGGGGCTCATCACCAACCTCTACACCCAGACCAGGATCGCCCTCCCATCGCAGCTGCCTGGAGTAGCTCCTCCGCCTCCCGTCTTGGCTCCAGCTGTTGCACCAGTGGCTCCAGCTCCCTCCACTCCGATCCCTTCGTTCAGCATGTCCCCGCTGCTGGCTCCTGGTGCTCCTCTTCACTCCCCACTGCCAGCCACGACACTGTTTCTTCAGACGTCGGCCTCCGTCACCAGTGCCCCTGCTCCAACACCTCCTCCTCAGCAGGCACCGACGGTTGCACCTTCGGCTCCGGCAGCACCCTCCTCCGCTACTCCGGCCAGCAGCTCCGACGACAGCGGCGGTGACCAGTTCGTCATCGCGCCCAGCTCTCAGGGTCAGTAGGCGCTTGGATCCCTTTTTGGTGCCTTGATGCCAAAGGGGGAGAAGAGTTATAGGAGTCAGGGGGAGTCCTAGTGTAAGGGGGAGTCGAGTCCAGCTTATCTTTGCTTATCTTTATTGTATTTGCGTATTTGCTACATTTGGTGTGTAATGAACCTATTTCCATGAGTCGTTAATCTTTTGAACCCATTTGATGTTTATCTATGATTATGATCTCTTTGAATTCACACTTGTGTTATTAATTGATGTTTAAAGCTTCAAGTGTGACATCCGTATTCATTGCATATCTCATTCTATCAAATTCACTATCATTGCGCTTTGATTATTGTGTTGCCATCAATCACCAAAAAGGGGGAGACTGAAAGCATCTAGGCCCCCCTCATGTAGTACGGTTTTGGTGATTAATGACAACCATTTAACTTTACTAATGAATTTGTGAATGCAAGGTCCCCATAAACACTCAATAAGATGAAATGAACATGTCATTGGAGACCCATAGATACTCAACTTTCGAGATCAAATTCATGAGATAAAGACAAGATGTAAAGGCTCTATGTCTAAGTCACTCAATCAAAAATTGACAACATACAATGCTTAAGAATCATCAGAGAGCCTTGTGGAACAAATGTCTAAGAGGTCATTCGAGCAAGACTCAAAAGATTCACTCAAAACAACTCGTAGCAAACAAAATCAACTCACCGGATCAACCGATGATTTCCAAAATGAACACATCGGTCGAGTTGATTCAACAGAAGAAAAAGACCTCAGACAAATGAACTCACTGGATCATCCGATGTGAAGGGCTCAACAACATCAGTGCATCAGTACAGTTTGCAGTACAATTGGACCAAGTGAAGCACCGGATCATCCGATGTGCAGACTTACACACATCGGTTGATCACTCCAGTAAGCATCAAGATCAAGCAAATTCTGGAGGAAGAGCCACCGAATCATCCGATGAGAAGACAGGGGGCAACATCGGTCTAATAACGGTAATATCTGACAAAATTACGTCAGCCGAAGTAATTACACCGATGATAACTAGAGGGGAGACATCGGATCATCTGGTGTTCACAGTAAAGTTCTATCAGCCTACTTTTCCAATGGCTATTTCAGTTAAGCTGGCTATAAAACCCCTCTAACCCTGTCATTCCGAAGAGTCTTGATCACCTGAAGCCAACTACACATCCAAGAGCATTCAAGACTATAGAGCATACATTTCCACACTTTTAGATCATTTGTAATAGGCTAGAGAGAAGCTTGTGTGCGTTCTTTCTTTGTGATTGAACTCTCTAGGCTAGTGAGAAGTTGAAGAAGATCGTTCCGGAGCTTGCCAAGGTGTGTGTGGAAGCCCGGAACATCGAAGGTTGTAAAAGGCTTGAGCTCCACCTTGCCGGAGATGGCGAACGGAGAAGATTAGTGAAGACTCCATTGTCTCGGTGACATTGGAAGTGGCAAAACCCTTCGGTGGGTGCCACAACGTGGACGTAGGAAGATCCTTGCGATCTTGCCGAACCACGGGATAAACCTTCGTGTCCCCTAGCGTTTGAATTTCTCTCCCTCTCTTTACATTATGCAATCTTTACTTCACAAGTTATATCTACGTTGATTGCATAGTTAGAACCGCATTGGGAATTGGGCTTAAGTAGTTCGTTTTTAATTGCTTTAAAATTTGAAAGAAAGCCCAATTCACCCCCCCTCTTGGGTGTTTCGATCCTTACAGTAGTGTTATGTCCTTCGATGTCTTACTATGACGCATTAATTTCAAGGTTGACTCCCTCATCATTGCCAATTGCACGGTCTTGGTGGCACATTGAATTGCTCCATTGTGCTTCTGTAGCTAATCCATTCCAAGTAGGATGTCACAACCCTCCCCCCTTAGAACACTGACATCCTCGTTGGCCAACTCCCAGGCCAGGAACATCCCTTCTTGTCCAATCCTTACAAATCCAAAACAATAAGGGTGGCGAGGAATTCTACCCCCCTTATTCTAAGCTTACTTTTGGACATACTATCTTTGATCTCATCTTCCATGCAGCTTTATCTGAAATACTAAATCTTGTAGATGTGTCCATCTTCCCTTGAGAGAGGTTGAACGAGATAGAAAAGAGAAATAGAACGAATTCCCAACTATATGCATCAAGAGATATGAAAGTATACAACTAGCTACACTAGCCTGCATGGACATGGCAATGCCAAAGCATCCCAAAATCCTCTATTAAGCACACAAGCAACCAATATATAGAAAACAACACACCAAGCAAAAACACATTGATTCCTAAGTGCTCCTATGTGTTCTAAAGTGTTCATTCTATCTAGGTTGCGTCCAACGGTCAACCTGTGGCTCTAATACCAATTTGTGACACCCGATTCTGAAAAATGAACCAAATGTGGTATATGTGTGCCCAAGACGTTCAACACAAATACACGAGTGCAATCACAAACGAGTATACAAAAAATTATCACAGCACAAGATTAATTATCAAATTTTATTACACTATTCAGAATATCCTCGAATACATGCCCTAATGAATATTATTGACAAGTTCAACTAATGCAGCGGAAATAAACCAAACTGGGCAAACTAAGCAAAAGGGATAGCACGGCTCCAACACTCCACAGGCAAAACTGATGGCAGACACGGCTTAGAACTCTGTATTATCATCGTTATACTCCCAATCCTGACCTGCAACTGTTGGTGGGGAAATTGCAAGGGTGAGTACATGTCGTACTCAGCAAGTGTGGAAAGTATGACATGTAGCTGATACGAATGACGAGCATAATAAAGGCTAAGTGCTAAAAAGTACATTAAAATATTTGAAAAGCAATATATTATATTTATGTGAAGCAAACCCATCATAAACCATAAGTAATATCATAGTACCAGTCCATATTTCATTACCATCATCCATATTCCAGATTTCACCATTACCATGAATCATATTCAATACCAAAATTTAACCCATAACCAGCCATAACCATATTATGAACCATAACCATTACCAAACCATAACCAACCAACCATCCCAAATCCCGATTTTTCTCTAATCATGGAAGTTGTCCAGGTGCTCATAACTGGGAGCACGGCTATCATGATAGTTTTATTAAACTCTGCAGAGTTTGTACCACTTTAGCCACATGTTTGTGAATTCATCACCTGTCAGCGACTAAAGAACCTCCCTTATGCCAATTACACTTACTTTGGTGTATGGCCAAGAGATCACAAAGTAGCCTTTACAAAGGGATTACTATCCTATTTAGACCCCACTGAGGTTTCACCGGTGGCGATGCCTCCAACTGAGCACATCTTCAACCAAGGGCCCCCTCTTGAGCCATTCAGATCCCAGGGTAGTCCCACCAATCATCAACAAACTCAAACTGACTACCCCTTCCCCGAGCATCCGCATTGGTCCAAACAGCACTGGCAAAGCCCTAATTAATCAGCTACACTACACCCATACTTAACCTCGTGGTGGCACTGTAGTCCTAGCTTATTCTCGCATAAACCGGTCCTTAGATCTAAAGCAAGCAACCCACCGTAACATCCAACCCATCCACATACCGGGCTTGCTTAGATCACCCATTACCATATCATATTAACTAGTTCATATTAATAAAATCTCATAAATGCATAATTAAGTTACGTGGTATAGTTGTCTTCCCATACCAATTAATTAAGCGAAGCAAAAAATGTAAAAGGCTCATACCGACTCTCTACCATGAATTCCAGGTGACAAGGGTGGTTAAATAAAACTAGTAAACTTCTTATCATAGGATTCCCATCAAATTGACACAAGCATGCAGTTTTGCAAACAAAACATTTATTTTAGAAACGGGATCAATATGCTTCAAAGACATTTGCCTTGCTCTTGGGCTTGATTCGGGTCAAAGCCTTCAAACTATTGGTGTTGGAGATCCTCCGCAACGCTCTCTAGCGCAAATCCGTCTAATGCGCACAATAAACATACAAGACAAGAAACACAATCAAAGAGTTCACAAATATTACTCAATATGATATGAGATGCATGATTAATGCAATTGTGAAGCAAAACTAGTTAATAAGTTGTTAATGAGGTTTATTATCAATTACAATTGTTATTGAGAAGTCTACACAGGTTTGGAGTTGATTCGATCTAATTTTAGAATTAATTCAACACAATTTAGATTGCAAAAATCGGACAAGTCTGCAAGGGGCCGGACTAGTCTGCACTGTAGAGGAACAACAGATAAGGGTTTTCTAGATCGACGTGAATTTGGAGGAATGGGGTCGAATTCACATAAGGAAAAGGAAGTGGAAGGTATACTAGGTGTTTATAACTCCAATGAATCAAGGATCTTGGAGGCAACACTTGGATCTTGATGATCTAGGGTTGATGAAGAACTTGATGGTGAATTGTTGAATAAGAACACGAAGTTGATGGAGATCTTGATCCTCTTTCGTTTCCTCCTCTTCTTCTCCTTGCTCTAGATCTCCTTCTCCCTCCTTGGTGGCGGCTATTCACGAGCTAGGGTTTGGGTGTGGTGGAAAAGTGGCAAATAGATGTCAAGCCAAGGGGTGGGGTTGTTTATATAGAGGTGGAGGCTAGGGTTAGATGAATTTCGAGTTTGAGATGAATAGGGGTCGGTTTGGAGTCTCACATGGGCTCTAAAAGAGTTAGGCACGACGTTCCTAGGCCCACTTAACGTAAAACCCAAGAAACAAGTCGTGAAACAAAACATCAACTTGGAGTCACGATTAATCGGACAAGTCCGAAAAGGGCCAGACTAGTCCAAAGTTGGACAGTAAGAAATCGGACAAGTCTGGACTGGATATCGGACAAGTCTGAACTTATCCAGAGGGGAAAAACAGACAAGTCTGGCCAAAAATTGGACAAGTACGACTTTAGTCAGAGGGATAAACGGACAAGTCCGCTGGAACACCGGACAAGTCCGGACAAATCCAGGGACTTAGCAAAAATTTCCCAAGAAATTTGCAACACTGGACTAGTCCGCACAGGACCGGACAAGTCTGAAAGTGTCCGAAGGAAAAAACAAACTAGCCGCAACAAAACGGACAAGTCTGTTTGAAGTCAGAGAGAAATCGGACTAGTCCGCACCAAAATCGAACTAGTCCGCACTTCCCAGAATTCTTAAGTGCGGTTTTGTTTCTAATTCATTTTAAACTTGATCCTTTTTATGTTGCTCAATGTTAAACATATATTAGAATGTATGCGATGAATGATGTATGAAAATGGGGGTGTTACATTTGATCTGCAGGATCCTTGTCCTTACTCCAAACAGGCGTAGAGTCAGAAACTTCATGCGGGCAGGGGGCCGAAGCTCCAGGGATTACAATCCCCGCTGACGGAGTGCTCCTTTGACAAACCGCAAGACATGTTGTCAAGCAGTGGCATCATCTTCTGCAACTCTCTCTTGACATTTGGAACTATGTTTAGAGGAAGAAATTCAGCCAGAGGTCTCAGGTCGTCCCTTGAAAAAGTTCGGTTGTTCAGCTTCTGCAGATGGAGCTTCAAGTAGTGCTCGTCCAGATTGGTGCCCCGACCAACCTCAATCCAGAGAAAATCCCTTTCTCCAGAGAAAGACCAGGCTGCGAACTCTTGCTCCTTAAGCGGCACCCAGTGGTTGGTCAGGAAGTTGCCGAGCACCATCATAGATGTTAATCCTCCATCCACCAAGTTTCGGATCCTTGTTAGCACGGGGTTGTACTTCTCGGACAGCTCTGGGAGCTCCTCTTAGGATTCAGAATCTGTCGTCGGAAACCTTTCTGGCAGCTCCAGTCGATCATGAGGGTCCACCCAGATCACAACCCAATCGGTCTTCCAAGTCTCCCACTTCCTGGAAGGAAAGTGCTTGATATACTTGAATGGGACATTTCTACGCTTTACGAAGTAGTAGAACCCCAACAAGCAGTTACCTTTGCATGTCTTCCCGGGAGTGAAGAAGGTCTGAAACAGAGGGAAGCAGGGCGGCACATCCACCAACATCTCACAGAAGTGGACAAAGATCGCCACCAGCAAGATGGAGTGAGGTCCGAGGTGGTGCAGTTGGATCCTGTACGACTCCAGCAGCATCAGTAAGAAGTTGGACACTGGCGGAACCAGCCCAACCATGGCGTACACCGAGAAGTAAACAATGTCGCTGGAGGACTCCTTCTTGAATGGGAGCTTTCCGCGGCAAATAGTGTTGTTGAAGGAATCACTCGCCCAACCCATCAGCATCCGAACTCTCAACAACTCATCATCACTCACAATCTTGCTGGGAGAAAGTACGAGTTCCATCGCCGCAAAGTGGAGCAAAAGTGGGAGCGCGGTGCAAGGGTTCAAGCGGAGAACTCTATGGCAAGAATAGTTTGATGTGTAAGAGTTCTCCCACCTTGTAGTGCCTCTTCATTTATTAAGCCTCTGCAACGCTTGGATGGCAACTGCATTTGGATTATAATCACACTATGTGAAGTTACCTCGTCAATGAAAAGGGGGCTCGAGTCCACTTTGTTAAAAAAGTCGCACCAGGTGAACTGTTGTCATGATGAG
This sequence comes from Tuctoria greenei, assembly GCA_036927565.1. Classification (NCBI taxonomy): domain Eukaryota; kingdom Viridiplantae; phylum Streptophyta; class Magnoliopsida; order Poales; family Poaceae; genus Tuctoria; species Tuctoria greenei. The sequence goes on along the minus strand of JAYESD010000011.1, from coordinate 25,215,619 downwards.
AAGTTGAAATCCCGAGTGCGACGGCCTGACAGGGCTACAAAGATTACGCTGGGAACCGATACGGAAACCTTATTAGGAACCGGTGTCCTTCAATTTTGTGAGATCAGCATGTCTTGTATCTCACCTACCAAATGAAGAAGGACCGCGTGTTCGAAAGGGAAGCCTGGAGCAGCAATGCGGGAGTGATAATGACCCCACCTTTGGCATCAAATCCTCATAATCTCACTAGAGGTGGGCTTGGGGGCCACTGTCAGTACCCTGCATACTAGGTACTCCTTCGTATCAGTAGAACACGTGTCTCGCAGTGCTGGACCTACCTCCCTCCTTAGGGTGGCTCTAGTGATGCTACGAGTCCAACAGTGTCGGACCATCCTCCCTCCTTAGGGTGGCTTCAGTACTGCCACGTGTCCCACAGTGTCGGATCTTCCTCCCTCCTTAGGGTGGATATGGTGCTGCCATGTGTCCCGCAGTGTCAGACTTGCCTCCCTCTATAGGGTGGCTCCAGAGCTGCCACGTGTCCCGCAGTACCGGACCTGCTTCCCTCCTTAGAATGGTTCTGGTGCTGCCACGTGTCCAGTAGCTCTGGACCTGGCTTCCCGCAGGGGGAAGCTCAGGTGCTGCCACGTGGTACATGCTCGAACCTATGTCTGCAATAGGAAGATAACGGGATCTCCAACAGCGCGGATCTTCAAGGGCTATCAATCGGCCGTTACAGGACCTGGTTAACGCGTCATTATTGCTATATTAATGATGCACAATCATAGGACTGTTAAGACCAGTAACGCTTCCATTAAGGCATATTATCACACTATTAACCACCCTTAACACCCATAGATCGTGTATAGGGCAGTTATTATAGCTAGGGCCACCTATTGGGCCATGGCGCATACTATAACAGCTAGTCATTGGCATATAAAAGGGTTGCACTGCACGGAAGAATAGAGATCAACATCCACGAATCCCAAGTCATCCATACTAATACAATACACAATTATCCCGTGGAGTAGGGTATTAAGCTCAAGCGGCCCAAACCACGTAAGAACTCTCCGTGTCATCGTGTTCTTGGATCTTGATTAGTGTTCGGCATAAATACGAACCTCCGCAGACTACTTTTTAGTAGTATCCGAGGAAGTGTCATTGGCACACTTCGATAGCGGCGACTCTATGTCGCGTGACTGCTCCCGAGCCTCCCCGAGCCACCACACCTCTCTAGGTATGTTCGCTAAGTTCCTCTCTCTCAATTCATGCGGTTAGTCACGCGCTCAGGGTAGTGTAGCACTCGATCACTGAGTTCCAACGAGCTCTCTCCTCTCCACTCCCGCGAGTCACTTTCCACGCCATTCTGAGACCCCAAACGCGTCTAGGAGAGTTTGGCGTACCCTCTTCCTTCGTTTTTCGTAGTTGGCGACTAGCTTAGATGTTTTCCTCGTCGGATTTTGCGTGCGCCGACGAGCCTTGGCCGTCGGCCATGGCGGCGCCGCCGCGCAACTCTAGGGAAGGAGAAGCACAACAATTCCTCTCTCGACCGAACATTTTATATCCTAAGGCTAGGATTGAGACACGCGTACCTGTACCGATTTTAAATTTGGGCCGCCCATCTAGCAGCCGACGGCCCATAACAAACAGTCGCATACCCCTTCGTTGCTTCTAATCTCATGCGTCTATTTTGAATCCGACGGCCCATGTTAGCCGCACTCATTACCTTTGGCACATTTGCACATGACCCCTTGGGTGCTTTATAAAAATTATGAGTAGGCCCTGATTTTTAGTAGAAACACCCTAGGCTATACTGTAATTAGGGATTTTGTTAAAAAATGACTATTAGGCTCATGTAGCTTACTGTTATAATATTTTAGCCCTTGAAATGTTCTAAAAATTACAAAACACCCCTGGTTCTATGTTTTTATATGCAGACCCCTGTAATTAATATAATTTGCTAATATAAAATTGTGTAGTGTATGTTTTACACTTTAACCCCTGCACAAGTAATAATTTCACATAAAAGCCCATGAACACTTACAAAAATACCCCTGGGCAGTTCTAGTTTTTACTGAAATGCCTATATAGTTGCTGAAAATTACACTTATGCCCCTGAGCTTGCTATTCTTGCATGTTAGCCCCTGGCCTAGTCTAGATTTTTGTAGAAAAGAGTCTGAACAGTCCTGCTTTATCTAAATACCCACGTACCATGCTATGTTTGCATACAATCCCTTAGTAGTTGCTGTTTTTGCAGTAAACACTTCTAGAACTATCTTTTAATGTTTGTTAAGGCTGAAATTACACAATAAAAATATTGTAGCATTTATAAAATGAATTCCCACAGCTAGAATGTCCTAAAAATAATGTATATTGTAGCATTTATAAAATGAATTCCCACAGCTAGAATGTCCTAAAAATAATGCAGAATCGTAGAAACAATTCTAAAAATAACATAATACTGTAGAAGTAAATATAAAAATAATAGCCTATGTAAATAAGTAATTTTCTTATACATACATACTTGCATAATGTAGCTTACTTTGGCACTTGAACAATTTCTTATAACCGCCGGAAATATATATATTGTGCAACATAATAAAATGCACATAGCTCCGATTTAAGTTGCTATCGTGCGTAGGCTCTCATTTCATTGTAAGGTATTCTCGTAGTAGTTTTTATGACTTGTTTTGTATGTATGGTAATGTCATTGATTTCTTTTATATCTAGCTTTTGATGGTAGTTTATACGTGTTCATCTGACGGTCGAGAAGTGACACGATGACCCTAAAGACCAAGAGTTCTACCAAGAAAACTGAGCTGCTACAATAAAGAAAAGGCAAGTGCCCTTGATCACTTTGCTTCGGTTACAAAAAATTAAGGACGTAGATAGAATTAGTCGTATGCAAGTCTTTAAATTTGAATCATATGCTAGGTTGTTTACTAGTTTTCCATATAATTCCTTGTCGCCATGGTGGGTAGTCTATGTTACATGTTAGGGTGTTATTACGCTTAGCCCTGTTGTCTAGTTGGGAGGGTTATATATATATATATATATATATATATATATATATATATATATATATATATATATATATATATTTGTTATAATACTACTTGATATCATATGGTTATGATGGTGGGATGTAGTAAAGCATAGGAATCTAGACAGGCAGTTGGTACAGTGGGTGCATGCGTGCAATAGACTCGGATTGGTTGCTAGTATCCGTCGTAGATTCAAAGGATCGGTTCATGGTGCCTTTGTAACCAAGCTTACCGTGCCACCATAAGACTGGTATGGAACAATTTGACCAATTAAGTTGATTTTCACCTTATTTTGTGTGCACCATTGGATGGTGCGGGGAATGGGTTGCGATCCTGGGATCCACAAGGCGCGAGAGGGGGCTTCCTATGGCAGAGGAAAAATAGACTCTAGGTGTCGGGGCAGTGAAACCTCAGTGGGTGTACACAAGTTTGGTGGTGCAATGTAAAATCCTTATAGTGATCTCCTGGCCACACACCAAATGAAGTGTGAGATGTGACTGACTATCACAGGCAAATGGAGGATTTAGTCCACCCGGCAATGAGAGACGGAATCACGACTTATGAGTAAAGTGGTACAAACTCTGCAGAGTTTAAAACTATCTAGATAGTCGTGCTCACGGTCACGAACAACGCTTGGACCTACCTATGATTAGTTGGGTGGGATGGGATTGGTTTGGATTGATGACAGGTTGGTCGGAACCCGTTGATTTTGGTGTCCAGTTGGATTGAGCCTGGACGGTTTTGTTGAACAGATGGTTTGGTTATGATGATACTTATGTTGGATGTTGGAGATTGAGATAATTCACCTAATAAGTGGGATGCTAAGGTAAACCTAAGGAATAGGGTGTTGCATAGTGACTTAACCCGTGTCAGTCTTCCTTATTGAATAGCATGCATGTCATAATATCCCACACTTGCAAAGTACATTAGGTACTCACGCTTGCTTGTTGCTTCCTTTTCTTATACGTACTTGTTGCTCAGACTATGACGGTGAAGCTGGAGATGATGAAGACAACACTTCAACCCAACATGCAGTAATAGGCTGGCGTGCCACTGGACAACGCTTGTGTTGAAGTTCTACTTTTGCTTCTTGCTGCCATGTGTATTCTTTTTTCGACAAATGAGTCATTTTATGCAATAAATATTTATCGTCTACTTGGCTTATATTGTGATATTTCACTTTTTGTCATCACATGTATGATTTAACATATTTGTTCGGTTTGTTTTTTTAAAACAGTGCGTGACAACGTTTCACCCTCCAAACGGGGCCATAATATAAGCGTGTATCATGTGCAGGAATCATTGACTTTGTGCGCAGAGCAGAGACAATCCCCCCGGTCATAAACGGCAGACGAAACAACAGACAGACGGCCGCTACAGGAACTGCTCTCGATCAACTCGTCGACACCCGATCGACCGGCTTGGCGACGAGCCGGAGCGGCACCCGCCGCTTGGTGGTCAGCCCGGGCGCGTCCGACATGTCGAGCTCCCCCGGCGCCGCGCCGTCCGGCAGCTCCCAGTCGAACAGGCTCACGAGGTTGGCCAGGGCGAGCTCGACGGTGGCGAGCGCGAACTGGATCCCGGGGCAGACCCGCCGCCCGGCTCCGAACGGAATGAACTGGAAGTTCGCGCCCCTGAAGTCCACCTCGCTGCTCTCCAGCACGAACCGCTCGGGCCGGAACTCGTCGGGCTCGCGCCACGACGCCGGGTCGCGGTTCACGGCCCATGCGTTGACGAACACGCGGGTGCCCTTCGCGACGTGAAACCCCATCACGGCCGTGTCGCGCGAGCACTCGCGCGGGATCAGCAGCGGCACCGGAGGGTGGAGCCGGAGGGTCTCCTTCACCACGGCGCGCAGGTACGGCGTCCTCGCCGCTACGGACGAGCGGACTTCTCGCTGCAGCGTTTCCATGGCCGTGGGGTTCTTGACCAGCTCCGACATGGCCCACTCCAACGCGACGAAGGACGTGTCGGTCCCTGCCGCGAACATGTCGGCCAAGAGCGATTTCATTGTGTCCCTGGTGAGCTCGAACCCGTCCTGTTTCTCCGCCTGCAGACGGACGAGCACGTCCACGAAGTCCTCCGCAGCGTCCTCGTCCGGGCGCCGCTCCTTGTGCTCCTTGATCACCTTCTCAAGCAGACCGTCCCACCGCTCGAAGTTCCTCCGCGCCCTCGTGCTGGCGCCGGACAGCGCCTCGTCCGCCCACGCCAGCGACGGGAAGTAGTCACCGACGCAGAAGCCGCCCAGAAGCGCCATGCTCTCCCCGATCAGCTCCCGGAACAGGTCGCTCCTCCTTCCATCGTCCTGACGGGGCAGGCGTCCGGAGACCGCACGGAAGATCACCTCGTTCGCGAAGCCGTACAGCGCCTTGCTCACGTCCACCACCGATCCGCCGGGGGAGGAAGAGGAGGACGCGCTGCGATCCCTGATGGCGCGCGCCAGCGCGGCGACCTCTCGCTCCCGCATGGCGTTGTGGCCGTGGGACCTGGCGCCGCTGCTCAGGACCTGCGCCGAGCAGAGCCGCCGGACGTGGCGCCAGTGCTCGCTCAGGGGCGCGAAGATGAGATCCCTGAAGCCGTACGTGAGGATCTCGGCCGTGCGAAAGTACGGGCGCGTGGCGAAGGCGTTGTCGTGCTCGCGCATGAGCGCCGCGGCGGCCGCCGGGGAGGAGGCGACCAGCGCTTCGACCTGACCGAGGCGCAGCCGCATGAGGTCCGGCGCACCGTTCACCGCGGCGAGCGCGCGCAGGGCGCGGTGAGGGAGCGCGCCAACCTGGTGCAGGTTGCCGATGACCGGCAAGCCCCGTGGGGCGGGAGGGAACCGCCGCACCTCCCCGCCATCATCGCTGCGGACCTTGCTAAGATAGAGGAAGCCTACGAGGAGGAATGGAAGGAGGAGGAGCAGGGAACAGAGCTCCATGGCTACCGTCGAGGGTATGCTTGACTATTGCTGTAATGTTCCACTGAGCTGAATGTTCGACACAACCGTGCTAAAGTAGCCGAACGAAGTATATTTTACTACCTATAAATATTTGAGGTTGTTCACCTAACCTCTAAATAAACTTTTTGTTTAATTTACTCGCCTGTCTATTTAAGTTTATTCAATTTACCTCTTATGAAAAAAATGTTTTTTCTCTTTAAAAGAGTTATGTTTGAAGAGTTAAAATTTCGTAGGATAACAGTAATCATGCACAATGCTAATTTTCCATAAAAATTTTTCTTTTATTATTTCATCTCTCGTATCAGGTATATATTACATTCTTCAGGCATACAAAATAACTATTAAAAAATTAAAATATTTTTCTGACATACAATTTGTTGTAACATATAATCTCATAAAATATTACCCACATACATGATGTGTGCATAAATAAAAAAAAAGAAAAAAAATCATTAGAAGATGAATTAAATCAATCTAAATTGTTGTGGGGAGTTAAGTTTTATTTAGAGGGTTAAGTTGACAATGTATATATTAGAGGTAGTAATATGAACTTTTTTCCCGAAAAAATATAATGACAGTCTTGAACTTTGAACACGCAGGAAATAAAAAAACTGAAAATATTTTACGGCGAAAGGGGTTGTACGAAGACTAACCTGCATGAATTGGTTCAGTATAATCTTAATTAACATCGCTATCGTTACTGAATGAGTTGACAATTGTGTGCCTGTTTTATGTTAAAAAACACTCAACATAAACGCCATTGGCGAGGGGTGACGGCAGCCATTGTTACGCCTGCTGCTTCAGTCTCTCCGGCGCCTACAACATTCCCACCATCCACGCCTCACTTTGAAGCAAGGGGGCCTCGGCGGAGCAACCGGCCCAGGAAGACTAACTTACGCACGGCTGACCAAGAGTGGGTGTAATAGCAAGGAGAGATGAGAGAGTGATTTGCTACTTAAGGGTTGCAACTGATTCGGTTGAGTTAACAACAAACCTTATTGTAAAGAATCTTTCCTCCTTCTCTGCTCGTCGTTCTCCTATACTCTTCTCCTCCTCTTTCATTCCCGATCTCCCTGCTAATATCTGGTATCAGATTCCTCGTCGATCCCACCCTGGAGGAGCACCACCACTACACCAGGCGGCAGAAGATTTTGGGCGCCATGGATCCGAGCTTTAAGCTTCTGTTCGAGGACCTCGCCAAGCAGATGCGTGCCGAGATCGCCAAGTTGTTCGCCGACCGTGAGGCTGCTTGGGACAAGCGAGTTGACGACATAGAGACGGCGGAGAAGGTCCAGGCTGATCGTGTCTCTTCCCTGGAGACGTCGACGCTCGAGTTCTCCAAGTCCTTCAGCGAGTGGAAGCCGCAGATCGAGTCCGCCATATCCTCGGTCAAGATGGAGTTGTTAGAAATCAAGAGGGAGCCCAAAGATCAAATAGCCACTAAATCATCTCGAATTACATGGAGAAATCTGATTACAACATGAACACTAAGTGATATCTCTCAAATAGCACAAGAACATCAATAATACCTTCTCCCCCATCTTTAATGTTGCTTGATGATGCGGCCATCTAGCCAACAAGGCGAGGCCGCAAGAAGAACGACGACGAGAGGCGTTTCCCCTTGTTCTTCTCTTAGTATCTTGATCGGATTCTGAGTGGGTTAGAGTGTTCAAGTGTGTATGAGTGTATGCCCTTAAGCCCTCTTTGATCACACACTTAGTTGACCAAGAGACACAAGAGGGGGCCTCCCACACTTAGGAATTATTGAGTCTCCCGATCAGAGACTCAAAATTCGGTGGGTTGTGTCCCTTCATTTAGAACACATGTCAATTTCGAGTTCAAACTGACAGTTACTGAAAAATCGGACTAGTCCGTATAGGGTCTGGACTAGTCTGGTTATCCTTACTGAACAATATCGGACTAGTCCTCTAAGGGTCCAAACTAGTCCGGTTACCCTTACTGGACAAAACCGGACTAGTCCGGTCTTTACCGGACAAGTTCGGTACTTCCCAACATTCTCCCCCTTGAACTCGAATCTGAAACTTACCAACTTACTTAATATTAAACTTAGTGTCCATTTTCTCATGCTTGACATATAGGGCACGACGCATCACAACAACTATTTACGTATTGTTGGACTCGAAGACCACAATACATCTCACACTTGAAAATGAACCTTACTCTTACTTGGTCCCTAAATATCCAGTGATCATAGGCTCTCCCTTAAACCCATGCCGGCTACGTGTTCACTGAACACGCTGGGTGGAAGACCTTTTGTTAGCGGATACGCAAGCATACGCTTGGTACTTATATGCTCAAGACTTATGGTATGATCCTGGATTCAATCTTTCACAACATAAAACTTAATGTCGATGTGTTTGGCAGCACCACTCGACTTATTGTTGTGAGAGTAAAATATTGCGGGCTCATTATCGCAGTATAACTTAAGTGGTTTTTCAATGCTGTCGACCACTCTAAGACCGGGTAAAAATTTCTTAAGCCAAACAACCTGCCCGGTGGCCTCATAACATGCAACAAACTAGATATGCATTGTGGATGATGCAGTGATGGTTTGTTTGGAGCTTTTCCACGAAATGGCTCCATTCACGAGGGTGAATATATAACCTGACGTGGATTTCTTAGTATCCACACAACTCGCGAAATCTGAATCTGAATATCCCACTACTTCAAGTGGGTCTGACTTACTATACGTCAACATGAGGCCTTTTGTGCCTTGCACATATCTTAATGCTTTCTTAACTGCCTTCCAGTGATCAATCCCTGGATTGGTCTGATATCTACCAAGCATTCCGGTCACATAAGCTAAGTTAGGGCGAGTATAGACTTGAGCATACATAAGGCTTCCGACAGCAGAAGCATATGGAACCGACTTCATTTGATCGATCTCATATTGGTTCCTGGGACACTGAAAGTTTCCAAACTTATCGCCCTTGACAATCGGAGCAGGCGAAGGCTTACTCTTATGCATATTGTACTTTCTCAGTAAATTCTATAAGTATGCCTTTTGTGATAAGCCTAATACCCCCTTATTTCTATCTCGGTGAATTTCTATGCCCAATACATAGGATGCTTCACCAAGATCTTTCATATCAAAATTAGAGGACAAAAACTTCTTAGTTTCTGATAGTAGATTGACATCACTACTTGCAAGTAGTATATCATCTACGTAAAGCACGAGGAAAATAAATTTCCCGCTCTTAAACTTAGCATAAATGCAATTGTCCTCCTCATTCTCTTTAAACCCAAACTTTCTTACTGTTTCATCGAACTTGAGATACCACTGCCTTGATGCTTGTTTAAGTCCATAAATGGACTTTCCTAAGTGGCATCCCATATGTTCCTTACCCTTAACAACTAAACCTTTCGGTTGTGTCATATAGACGTTCTCATATAGATCACCATTGAGAAACGCCGTCTTTACATCTATCTGATGTAATTCTAAATTATAATGTGCAACTAATGCCATAATGATTCTGAACGAATCCTTACTTGAGACAGGTGAAAATGTCTCATTATAATCAATCCCTTCTCTTTGAGTGAAGCCTTTTGCAACAAGTCTGGCCTTAAACTTATCAATATTCCCTTTGGAGCCACGTTTAATTTTGTAGACCCATTTACAGCCTACTGTTTTGGCTCCATTAGGAATCTCAACTAAATTCCAAACTTTGTTTGTTTCCATAGACCTCATTTCATCCTCCATGGCTTTACGCCATTCAGATGATTGAGGACTTCTCATAGCTTCTTCAAATGTGGTGGGATCACCCTCCATTTGAATTGCCTCACTCAAATAGATCTCATAATCGTCCGGAATGGCCGATTTTCTTTCTCGTTGAGATCTTCTTAATTGCACATTATCCTCATTTTGAGGTTGTTGTTGCTCTTCATTATTAGTGACAACGGGCTGAAAATGCTCAACCTCTCTTAATAATTCCGTTGTCAATGGAGAACTAACAACAGGTGCTGAATCATTACCAATAGGCACTGATGATTCAACAGCAGTAGGTAATGAGAAATATGGTTCTTGAATCATAGGGGTGGGTACATAAACCCGCTTCTCTTCAAGATTAATTTCTCGTCTTACCATACTCCCCCTGATCATGACATCCTCTAAAAAGACGGCATGCCTTGTTTCTACAAACTTAGTATATCGTTCTGGACAATAGAAACGATATCCCTTACTCTTTTCTGCATAGCCAATAAAATGGCAACTTGCTGTCTTAGAATCCAACTTACCAATGTTTGGGTTAAACAATTTTGCCTCAGCGGGACAGCCCCATATATGCATATAACTTAATGAGGGCTTACGTCCTGTCCACAACTCATACGGTGTTTTGGGCACCGACTTAGTAGGAACCCGATTTAGCACATGAATGGCGGTTTTTAATGCCTCCATCCATAAGCTAACCGGCAAATCTGATTGACTTAACATGGATCTAACCATATCCATTAGCGTACGGTTGCACTGTTCCGCTACTCCATTTTGTTGAGGCTCGCCCGGTGTGGAATACTGGGCGACTATGCCATTTTCTTGTAGGAACTGAGCAAACGGTCCAGGAACTTGGCCATGCGGGGTATGACGACCGTAGTACTCACCACCACGATCGGATCTTACCACTTTAATCTTAATATTGTGCTGATTTTCAACTTCAGCCTTAAATATCTTAAATTTATCCAACGCTTCAGAGCGTTCTTTAATTGGATAAATATAGCCATAGCGAGAATAGTCATCCGTGAAGGTTATGAATGAATCAAAACCATCAACAGATACTACGGGAAAGGGACCACAAATGTCCGTATGGATTAATTCTAAAATTCCCGCACTGCGTATGGCACATTTCTTAATTTTCTTAACAAACTTTCTCTTAATGCAGTCTATGCATTCTTCTGAATCCGAAAAATCCAAATGGGGAAGAATCGATTGTGAAATCAATTGTTCAATTCCCCCCCTCGAAATATGGCCCAAGCGACAATGTCATAATTTCAAAGACATTTCGGAATCGATTCTCTTACGCTTACCCTGATGTGAGGAAAACTGATTGTCGCTTACAACATTAACATCATTATGCATAAATAATAAGTATAGCATGTCTTGTCTTATGGCAACACCAACCATCTTATTATCATACTTAATTACACATCTGTCTTTGCCAAACTGGCAAACATAACCATCATCATCTAAGCATGACACTGAGATGAGATTTCTACTTAAAGAGGATACATATAACACATCCTGAAGTGTAAGTACAGAGCCATTTCTTAATACTAATGGATAATCTCCAATGGCTTTCACTTCAGCTTTATGGCCATCAGCAACTTTAATGGCCATTTCCCCTCTTTCTAGGGTCCTCCTCATATTTAACCCCTACAACGAATTGCAAACGTGCACAGTGGCACCTGAGTCAATCCACCAAGAAGATAGTGTATAATCTAAAAGCAGGGATTCATCAACAAATGTCACAAAGTCATTACCATTTTTGCAACATCATTTAAGGAAGCCAATGCAATCCTTCTGATGGTGACCTTTGTCTAAACAAAAGTGGCACTGATCTTTATCCACTTTCACATCCTTATTGTAAGGATGACTTTGTGGAAACTTACCCTTATCTTTATCATGGTGAGATGAACTATGATACTTAAAAGATTGCTTAGAAGAATAATTCTTCTTAGCCTTACCCTTTCCCTTCACGTAATTAATAGCATCATAACCGTGAAGAGACTTAATCTTCTCTTCCTCTTGAACACACATAGCCATGAGTTTTTCTATGTTCCATAGTTCAGGTTGAGAGTTATAGTTGATGACAAAAGTCTCAAATTCCTTAGGAAGTGAGGCAATGATGAGATGCACAATGAACTCATCTTTAATCCCCAAATCCATAGGCTTAAGCTTTGCAGCCATATTTGTCATCCTTAAGATGTGCTCACGCACACTACCTCCATGATACTTTTCAGTAACAAGCCTCTTGATAAGAGTGCTTGCAGTGGCCTTAGAAGAACCAGTAAACCGATTCTCTATCCTTTGGAGGTATTCAACAGCAGTTTCACATTCAGGGATTGCTCCCCGAATGGCCTCAGTGATAGTGCCCTTAATAACCATCAAACATTTCCTGTTTGATTTCTTCCACTTATAACAATCAATGTCATAAGCCAATAACTCAGTAGTATATTCCTTTGTCCTCACAACAAAGGCTTCCTGAGTTTCATCATCATTTCTTACTGGTTCAACCGGTGCAACCGGATATGGTGTAGTGAGAGCCAAGTCTATCTCAGAGACTGCCAAAGCAATCTCCAACTTCTCTCGCCATCTCCCATAATTGCTTCCATTGAGTGGATCAATAGAAGCGATGAAACTCAGTGTTGAATTCGCATTGGAGGAACCTTCATAATCAAAAACCAAAATCAAGAAGAATGCATAGATGTTAACCACAATAAAATGATGAGTTTTATCTTTCACTTTGGTTACTCGACCAAAACTCAACATTTGAGAATAACTGAAAATCAACATAGTAATTTATCTTTCGCTTTGGTTACTCGACCAAATTACTATGTTCTTACAAAAAGAATGTCATTAATGCCTTTCGCTTTGGTTACTCAGCCAATAATGACATTAAAACTGAACATTGAAGAACAACTGAAATACATAGTAATTTATCTTTTGCTTTGGTTACTTGACCAAATTACTATGTACTTAGAAAGGAAAATGTCATTAATACCTTTCGCTTTGGTTACTCGGCCAATAATGACATTAATATAACTTAAAATCATGATAATTCTATTTTTCACTTTGGTTACTCAATAGAATTTCATGCAACTTAAATTGACATAGCAATTTATCTTTCGCTTCGGTTACTTGACCAAATTGCTATGACAATAAACTTAATTCACAGCGGAAACTTATTAAATAAACAAACTTAATTGTATAGCACTGACTAGTCCGCACATGGCCGGACTAGTCCGAACTCTTACAGTATGGTTTTCGGACTAGTCCGGTCCATACGCCGGACAAGTCCGGTCCCATCAAAAACATTTGATCCGTTCTTTATTGAACTTTTCGAGTTTGGTCCGTACTATTCCGGACTAGTACGACCAACCCTGGAAAAGTTTCATATAAAAAACTGTAAAAAATGTCAAAATACCCAAAAGGGAATCTTAATCTTACCATCTTACCAAATCAACTTAATTTTCACAATGGATTTCAATCCAAAGTGCTTAATTGGTTCTCAATCAGATGAACGCGTCAAAACACCCTGATCCAAAAACCTAACCACTTAATTGTGGCACACCGGACTAGTCCGGCCCTTAGACCGGACAAGTCCGGACCTTTAAAACTTTCAGCGAAAAATTTCGATCAAAACTCAATTCGAAATGATTAGTGGTCTAAACGGCTCTGATACCATTGTTAGAAATCAAGAGAGAGCCCAAAGATCAAATAGCCACTAAATCATCTCGAATTACATGGAGAAATCTGATTACAACATGAACACTAAGTGCTATCTCTCAAATAGCACAAGAACATCAATAATACCTTCTCCTCCATCTTTGTTGTTGCTTGACGATGCGGCATCTAGCCAACAAGGTGAGGCCGCAAGAAGAACGACGACGAGAGGCGTTTCCCCTTGTTCTTATCTTAGTATCTTGATCGGATTCTGAGTGTGTTAGAGTGTTCAAGTGTGTATGAGTGTATGCCCTTAAGCCCTCTTTGATCACACACTTGACCCTCTTCTTATAGTTGACCAAGAGACACAAGAGGGGGCCTCCCCCTCCCACCCTTAGGAATTATTGAGTCTCCCGATCAGAGACTCAAAATTCGGTGGGTTGTGTCATTTTATTTAGAACACATGTCAATTTCGAGTTCAAACTGACAGTTACTGAAAAATCGGACTAGTCCGTATAGGGTCCGGACTAGTCCGGTTACCCTTACTGGACAATATCGGACTAGTCCTCTAAGGATCCGGACTAATCCGGTTACCCTTACTGGACAAAACCGGACTAGTCCGGTCTTTACCGGACAAGTTCGGTACTTCCCAACAGGAGCTTGCCAAGTTGAACCGCTTCTTCGACCGCAACGCCAACGACAGCTTCGTCCTCCACTCTGGCGTGCTGACCGCCGACAACCCCGGGGAGCAGCGCCATGGCAAGGTCTTCACCGAAGTTCCTCTTCCGCGGCCTGACCCTCTGCGTCGCGACTCTGGCTTCGGATCGGTATACACACATGCCAACCCTTTACTTAAGGAGTTCTCTAATCTCGAAACAATACCCCCATTTTGCATGTTTTCGGTTGCTCATGAGCGACCATCTCCTTACTCTGTTTCTCCCCGAGGCAGCCTTCCCAACTGTCATTCCCTATGTTTGAAATAGATAATCCGAAATTATGGAAATCTCGTTGTGAAAACTATTTCGACATGTACTCTGTTGATCGCAGTATGTGGCTCAAGATTGCTACGATGCATTTTGAAGGTCCAGCCGGTAGATGGTTGCAATCTATAGAGCGTAAATTGATGCATTCTAATCGGGAGTCCTTCTGTTCATTAGTTTTTCAACATTTTCGGCGCCATGAGCATGAACTGTTGATTTGTAAATTGTTTCATATTCGGCAGACCTCATCAGTGTCTGAATATATCACACAATTCTTTGAACTTGTTGATAACTTACATGCTTATGAGTCTTCAGTGGACCCTCTCTATTACGCAACTCGCTTTGTGGATGGACTCCGTGATGATATACATGCAGGTGTAATTGTTCAGAGGCCTTGTGATCTAGACTCTGCATGTATCCTTGCACAACTCCAAGAGGACTAGAGGAGATCTCTGAACCCACTAGGAAAAGAGAGTTTCGTCGTAGCTACCCATTTTCCACAAGCCAAACCACCACCCCCACTGCCTTGAAACCAACCACCCGCAATGCCTACCCGCTTCTCACACCTCCACAGCCAGATAAATCCCCCTACCAAACACCCACTGATACTAAACCACCACCTGAACCCAATCCTACTACTGACAGACTCGAAACTCTCAATGCTTATAGACTTGCTCATGGCCTTTGCAAGGTGTGTGCAGAAAAATGGCATAAGAGTCATAAGTGCTCTCCTTCCATTCAACTTCATACTGTGCAGGAGTTATGGGAAGTTCTCAGTTTAGATGACCCCTTTCGAGATGAGCCCCAACAGTCCTCTGAACCTCAATTATATGTGGCCATGTCGCAGGCTGCACACTCGAGTTCAGACAGCCACAAGACTCTTAAAATGCTGGGATACCTTCAGAATCTAGAGGTCTTGATTATTATGAGTAGTAGCAGTTCACATTCTTTTCTCAGCTCCCACATTGCCAAGCAAGTGTCAGGTATCTCCAAACTGCAGAAAAATATTGCTGTCACAGTTGCTGATGGAAATTATCTCATCTGTCAGTATGAGCTGTTGGGAGCTCAGTGGTCCACACAGGGCTATGTTTTTACTTCCAATTTTAAGATACTACCACTCCACTGTTATGATATCATAATTGGTATGGATTGATTGGAATTGCATAGTCCAATGCAGGTACATTGGCAGCAAAAATGGATGAGCATTCCTTATGGAGCATCACCAGCTATTTTGCAGGGAGTTCTTTCAGAGTTACCCCCTGACACTATTGTACAAGTTTTGAATATTCTTGACTCTGAAACTTCTGCAACTTCCATCTCATTACCACCTGATATTCAGTCCCTGCTTGATGAATTTGCTGTATTTTTCTCCTCACCCTGGCCTTCCTCCTAGTAGGTCCTGTAATCACACTATACCACTGGTCTTTGGTGCTAAACCAGTGAACATTCGTCCATACAGGTACCCCCTAAGTTGAAGTCTGAAATTGAACTGCAAGTGAAAGAAATGCTGCAAAAGGGCCTCATCCAACCCAGCAAAAGTGATTGTAATTCCCCTGTCTTATTGGTTAAGAAGAAATATCACTCTTGGAGATTTTGTGTGGACTTTAGACATTTGAATGCCCTCACTGTTGAAAGGCATTTTCCTATTCTAGTCACGGTGGACTCTTTTATGAATTGTCAAATGCCAAGTTCTTTTCCAAACTGGATTTGTGTTCTGGGTTTCATCAAATATTATTGCAGCCTAGTGAGGAATATAAACAGCCTTCTCCACTCATGAGGGACATTTTGAATTCAGACTTCTTGCCTTTGGATTGACTGGTGCACCTGTCACCTTTCAGGGAGCTATGAACGCCACTATGAAACCTCTGCTCAAGAGATGTGTTCTTGTCTTTTTCGATGATATTCTCGTTTACATTCCCTCTTACACTGACCATTTGTCAGATCTTCGAGCTGTTCTTACATTATTCTTGCAGGATGATTGGCGAGTTAAGCTTTCTAAATGTTCTTTTGCACAAGAACAGATTTCATACTTGGGCCATGTCATCAGTGCTAATGGAGTTTCCACTGATCCTGAGAAGATCAAAGCTATCACAACTTGGCCTACTCCCTCCTCTGTTAAATGTCACGCCCGGTCATCGTAAAGATGAACAGACGCTAACCACATGTACGCCAAGATTAGTTGAATCGTACATGCGTTGACGAAAGTAAAATACCATTACATTGCCATGTTCGGAATACATAAATAGTCTTACAGAACGACCCGAAGGTCTACAAATACACACCACAAATATTTACAACACTAAACAGTTCAACACTACAGAAAGCAAGATAGATAAGCGGGCTTCGTCTCCACAGGCAGCCGTTGCGCGTGAGGTCGCCAGCCTAGACCAAGTCCTCCGGGTTGACGTAGAAGTCCTCCGGTGCAGTTTCTTCTTCTTCATACTCTAAAGGAGAATTAAACGCTTGAGTACATAGAGTACTCAGCAAGTGCGGGAAGAGAATGACATGATTGGCTAGAGCAAGGAAAGGCCAATTATGGCTTAGCACTATGCTTAGAACCTATCCTTAGCCTCCAATTATCACTATCATAATTCATTAATTAATCCACACATGATTAATGGTAATGAAAGTACTTGAATCATAATGAATCACCATTTCCCAACCATAGGCTAATTATGAACTGGCCCCAAGCCGCTCTTGTCCGTGAGCACAGCTGTCATGACAGTTTTACCAAATCTCTGCAGAGAGTGTACCCTTTCCCCACAAGCAGTGATTTCATCCCCTGTTGCCAGGTGGACTAAGTGAACCTCCCTGAATGCCCGTGGTGGCTAACCACATTACACACTTCCTTTGGTGTGAGGCCAGGAGATCACAACATGGTCTTTACAAAGGTACTCCCGATTAGTGCTAGCCCTCTAAGGTTTCCACCACTGAGGATTCTCGGAGTAACCCTCCGCCCCAGAGCCCCCTCTTGAGCCTTGCGGTTCCAAGAGCAGATCACCCGCCTCATTCCCCGCACCATCCAGCCACTAGCAGTTCATCGGGAGAAACCTAATTAATTGACCAAGCTGCCCCATCTCAGTCTCGTGGTGGTACTATAAAGCTTAGTGGCTTCCTCCATAAACCGGTCCTTAGAATCCGGTGGTAACAAACCCCAATCCCGGGTCTCGTGCAAAATGCACCATACCAAAACTAGCCAACCACCAGATTCCTATCCACTAACATTATGTAAATTCATCACCAAATTAAAGTAATCATAAGGTTTAGCATAGAACATTGGTATGTAATCCCAATCCCAACATCTAAGCATGGCTAAGCATAAATAAAGCCTATCTACTTCCCAACCCATTTCAGGTAACAAGGAATTATATGGAACAGGGCATGTAAACATGAAGTAGGACATCAATTTAATTAGCATGCAACTAGCTAAATTCCTAAAATAGGTACAAGATGGTCAAGGGCACTTGCCTTCGTTGGAGACTTGAGAGTTGACGAAGTCTTGGTCTTGGAAGTTGAGGTTAGGGTCGTAGAACGACTCTAGATATATTCCCAAGCAATGGCAAGAATAGAATAAGGCTAAATAAGTAAAGGCACACAAAACAATGCATTCACACATACACATAAGCACAAAATTCTACACTAATGCGCCCCTACGAGGTATTTATCACTTAACATGGCCAAAGTATGCATTTTATATTTTTTCTAGAATTTTGGGATTTTATTATAGCCTAAAACCAATTTTATTGAATTTTCTATAGCAAAAATGTATTTTAAAACATTTATAATAATTAATCCAGGGACCAAATATATTTTATATGAATTCTACAATTAATTCACAGCATAAAATAGTTTATAACAATTTTTCATAACATCCCTACACTTATTTACCATTTTTCTCTAATTTCTACACCTTAAATACAATTAAAAACCCTATTCAGCAAATAAATAAAAGTCCAGGGGCTAAGTAAATAGTTTCCTACACTGTACAGGGTCTAAATACACTATTCTACCAAATTACAGGGGTTAGAATGCTTAATTAAATGTTTAAAACCAATTTTTAGGGTTCCAGGGGCTAGTCTGCGAATTCTGGGGGCTAGATTTCAATTCTGGAGAAGTCCAGGGGGTAGCAGCTAAGTTTGCAGGGGTTCCGGTGCAAATGCGCAGGCGGGAAAGGCGATTTAAACTTGGGCCGTTGGATCTCAAATGGATGGCTCGGATTTTATTAGGCGAACCGGTATGCACGATATAATCGCAGCCGTTGGCCTCGAATGGGTGGCTCGGATTGAGCCACGTCGGCCCAGTGCCGGCGCCAGCGCTCTGCGCGGCGGCGCACGGCGGCAGCCGGTGGTGATCTCGCCGGGGATCACCCCGATTCACGAATTACACCCTAATCCTAGGAACAGAGCGCATAGGAATGAAGAGGGGGATCACATGGACTCACCGGAGGCGTCAATTGGACCCGGGGAAGATCAGAGAGCGCCGGCGACGAGGGAGAGCGGCGGAGCTCGCCGGGGAGCGGCGGAATCGGCGATGCAGTGATGATCTCTCCGAGCGGTTGTGTCCGGCGCGTGTCTGGGAGCACGGCGAACAAGTTAGGCTAGGCGCACGGAGGAAGTTGCGTCGCAATTGGCGGGAACGTCGGCGACTTACCGAGGGGAGGGGTGGCTAGGGTTGAGAGCTCGGGGAAGGGGTGAAATTAGGGGGTGACAGTGGTTTATAGCCGCGGGGGAGTCGGCGGTTGCGGAGCGCACGCGAGGGAGGTTCTACCGGGGCGAAGACGTGCGCGGCGATGGGTGGAGGCGGGGTGGCGCGGTGCGGATCGTGGGCGCGGGCGTCGGTTGCGCGCGGCGTGGGGAAGAAAGGGGGGAGGGAGGGTGCGCCGACAGGCGGGCCCCGCCCGGCAGAGAGAGGGAGAGAGAGGAAGGGCTGGGCCGCGGGGGAGGGAAAGTGGGTTGGGCCAGGGGAAAGGATTTGGCCCAATTGGGTTTTTAATTCTTTTTCTTTTTCTTTTTCCATTCATTTCTTTTGATTTTGAATTCAAATTCAATTTGAACCGTTTGCTACTCGTTTAAACACCAAAAATTCACATGAAAATGCATGCTACAATGATCAAGGTTTGAGCGAATTTTGAACAAGAATTATGGATGTTACAACTCTACCCCCCTTAAAAGGAATCTCGCCCTCGAGATTCGGACGCTCTAAGAGAATAGATGAGGGAAATCCGCCTTGAGAGCTTCTTCTCTTTCCCATGTTGCTTCTGCCTCTGAATGATGCTTCCATTGTACTTTACACATGTGAATGACTTTGTTTCTTGTGATCTTTTCCAGTGTCTCAAGTATCTTGACAGGCTGCTCCACATAAGACAAATCTTCTTGTACATCCACTGCTTCCATTGGCAATTGCTCTTCAGGCACCCTTAGGCACTTCTTAAGTTGCGACACATGGAACACATTGTGCACATCTGCCAGGTGTGGCGGAAGCTCAAGTTGATAAGCCACTTCACCACGTCGTTCCAATATCTTGAACGGACCAATGTATCGGGGTGACAACTTGCCTCTTACTTTGAACCTTCTCAATCCTCTCATAGGTGACACCTTCAAGTATACATAGTCACCAACTTCAAATGTGAGATCGCGTCTTCGTGTATCCGCATAACTCTTCTGTCTTGTTTGAGCTGCCTTTAGATTCTTCCGAATTTCTTGTACTTGTCTTTCAGCCTCTTGTAATACGTCAGGCCCAAAGACTTGACTTTCCCCAGTTTGATTCCAAAACAACGGTGTCCTACATTTTCGCCCATACAATGCTTCAAAAGGAGACATCTTCAAACTGGCTTGATAACTGTTGTTGTAAGAGAATTCGGCATATGGCAGATTCTTGTCCCAACTCTTGCTATTCTTTAAAGCACACGCTCTCAACATATCTTCTAATATCTGGTTGGTGCGTTCTGTCTGGCCATCAGTTTGAGGATGATACGCCGAACTGAAATTTAGACGGGTATCCATTGATTCATGCAACTTCTGCCAGAATCTTGAGGTGAATTGGGTGCCTCTGTCGAAAATGATCTTCTTAGGAACTCCATGTAAGCACACAATCCTGGAGATGTACAGTTCCGCCAACTTGGGGCCATTATAGGTCTCTTTCACAGGAATAAAGTGAGCCACTTTAGTTAGACGGTCCACAATAACCCATATAGAATCATATCCAGACTGTGTTCATGGTAGTCCCACAATGAAGTCCATACTAATTTCTCCCCACTTCCATTCTGGCACTTTGATTGGTTGCAATAACCCTGCTGGTCTTTGATGTTCCGCCTTAATCAATTGACATGTATCACATATGGCCACATATTCGGCTACATCCCGTTTCATTCCTTGCCACCAATATCGATCTTTAAGGTCTTGATACATCTTTGTGCTTCCGGGGTGAATGGAGTACGATGAGTCATGAGCTTCTCTTAATATCAACTCTTTAATCTCCTTGACATCTGGAACACAAATCCGCTTTCCAAGCCATAAGGTTCCTTGTTCATCCTCTCTAAAGTTCGGAGCTTTCCCTTTCTTCATCAACTGTTTGATCTCCTTGACCTTCTCATCATTCTTCTGCCCTTCTCGTATATCACACTCAAGGGTTGAGTCCACTTCCATAGCAACTGCTTCAGTGCTAGACACTAGACATAGATTTAACCTTGCAAACTCTTCACATAGCTGGGGTTGAAGAGCTTGTACTGACAAGTTATTGCTTTGTCCCTTCCTGCTTAGAGCATCAGCGACCACATTAGCCTTGCCTGGATGGTAGTTGATTCCCACATCGAAATCATTGATTAATTCCAACCAACGACGTTGCCTGAGGTTAAGATCCGGCTGTGTAAATATGTACTTCAAGCTCTTGTGATCTGTATATATCTCAGTCCTTTTTCCCATCAAGTAATGTCTCCATATCTTCAAAGCATGAACAACCGCTGCCAATTCTAAGTCATGTGTTGGATAATTCCTCTCATGTTTCCGAAGCTGTCTTGAAGCATAGGCCACAACATGTCCTCCTTGCATTAAGACACATCCTAAACCATGACCAGATGCATCACAATAGACCACAAATTCCTTCTGCATATCAGGCATCACCAATACCGGTGCACTGGTCAACCTCTTCTTCAATTCGGCGAAGCTTACTTCACATTCGGGGGTCCACTTGAAAGCAACTCCTTTCTCAAGCAACTTGGTTAGTGGTCGAGAGATCTTTGAAAATCCCTCGATGAATCGACGGTAATAACCAGCCATACCTAAGAATCTTCTTATATCATGTACACTCTCAGGCGTTTCCCACTTAAGGACATCGGCCACTTTGCCTGGATCCACTGCTATACCTCCTTCAGATATGACATGTCCCAAAAATGCTACCTCCTTTAGCCAAAACTCACACTTGCTAAGTTTGGCATACAGTTGATGTTGGCGAAGCTTCTGTAGGGCCATCCTGAGGTGCTCCTCATGCTCTTCTTCCGTCTTGGAGTAGATAAGTATGTCATCGATGAATACCACTACGAACTTGTCCAAGTACTCCATGAAAACCTTGTTCATAAGATACATAAAATACGCCGGAGCATTGGTCAATCCGAACGACATAACGGTATATTCATATAATCCATACCGAGAGACAAACGCCGTCTTAGGAATATCCGACGGTCTAATCTTCAGTTGATGATAGCCCGAACGGAGATCAATCTTGGAAAACACACATGCTCCTCTTAACTGATCAAATAAATCTTCAATCCTTGGTAGTGGGTATTTATTCTTGATTGTTACCTCATTTAAGGCACGATAATCCACACACAACCTTTGAGTTCCATCCTTCTTAGGTACAAATATGACTGGTGCTCCCCAAGGCGATGAGCTAGGACGAATGTATCCTTTTGCTAATAACTCCTCAATATGATCCTTTAGTTCAGCCAATTGTTTAGCATCCATTCTATATGGCCTCTTATATATTGGGGCCGTTCCAGGCACTAATTCAATGATAAATTCAATCTCTCGATCAGGGGGCATACCTGGCAAGTCATCTGGGAATACATCTGGAAATTCTTTCACAACCCTGATGTCTTTGGTACTCTCAAGATGGTTGAGTTGCACTACTGCTTCTTGTGTCTGATCTGGCTTGAATTCCACTGTGGTGCCATCCGGGTGTGTTAAGCAGACTGTTCTAGTTGCACAATGTATTACTCCTTGATTCTTTGTCAACCAGTCCATTCCCAGAATGATATCTAATCCTTGTGAGTCCAACACTATTAGGTTGGCCCAAAAGACTACCCCCCTTATGTTTATACTCACTTTTCGGCATAGATGCCTTGCCACCATCTCTCCTCCAGGAGAGTTTATCAATAATGGCCCATTCAAGAATGTAACTAACATGTCATGCTTCTTTATGAAATCCTTGGATATGAATGAATGTGTAGCACCCGAATCAAACAATATGGTGGCGGGGTGGGAGTTGACAGAGAACGTACCGATCACCACATCAGGCGCTTCCTGTGCTTGCTCCAGAGTCACATGGTTGAAACGGCCAGTTGGGTTTTGTTGCTTCTTTGGACAACTGCTGGCATAGTGTCCCCATTCTCCGCACTTGTAGCATTGTACTCCTGCAGCATTATTCGGACCCTTGTTGCCTCCTGACTGGTTTCTTGGGGGTTGGCCACTTGGACGGTTAGCGGGGGCTGAAGGGCGGGGTGGCTGCATCTGCTGGCGTGGGGGTTGCATTGGCTGGCGTGGTGGCTGCTGCTGCTGCTGGCGCATTGGCTGGTTGTAGGGAGTGGGTGGCCTGTAGTTGGAGTTGGGAAACCTCTGTCCCGAGTAGTTCATGGGACGAGTCATGTGAGTTGTAGGTGGAGGGTTGAGACGGGGGCGTACATTGCTGCTAGAGGCATGTGCTGCTAAAGTCAACTTCCTCTTTCTTTCATCATCATCCAGTTCCTTCTTAGTCCTCTCCACTTCAAAAGCTTTGTCAACTAACTTCTGGAAGTCGCCGTAGTCGCTGGAAGACATGGCGAACTTTAACTCTTTGTCCAGCCCATTCTTGAAGCGGAATTGCTTCTTGGCGTCGGTATCCACGTCTGTTGGGGCATAGCGGGATAGCTGAGTGAAGGCATTCAGGTAGGCCCTCACAGTCATACGGCCTTGCTTTAGCATCAGGAATCTTCACGCCTGGCTTGTATCTCTCCTTCAGGTACGAAGTGATTGCGGAAGTTGGTTCGGAATTCTTCCCATGTAATATTTTCCGGGTCCCGGTGGGCTTCGGTGAAGGCGGTCCACCAGTCAGCTGCTGGTCCTTGAAGTTGATGAGAGGCTAGTAGCACTTTCTCCCTTCCTTCACAGTGGATGAGCCTCAGCTTGCTATCAATGGTACGGAGCCAATCATCGGCGTCCATGGGTTCGGTAACGGTGGCAAAAGTGGGTGGATGGGTGTTCAGGAAGTCCCTAAGGAAGGACCTAGGTGGAAAAGGTGGTGGCGGCGGAAGGTTGTAGTTTGGTGGTGGTGGGGGTGGGGCTTGTTGCAGGTTGGTGACAATCTGGGTGAGGTTGTTAAGCAACTGGGTCTGAAGAGCCATCATCTGTTGCATCTGTTGAGAGGCTGGGGCTCCTCGAGCACCCCTTGCATTCCATCCAGGGACACCTCCAAGTCCTTCATCCAGAGGTGGGTTACCACGACCACGACCTCTACCTCTACCTCGTCCAGCCATCTGTGATAGAGAAGTTTATTGAGGTCTTAGAATAATAGATGAGATAAGAAAGGATACGCTAGGGTAACACGGTCCCAACTACATGCATCAAGGGTAATAGATATAAAGCAAGTTCATTAATCAACTAGTGTGGAGGTGGACAAGATGCCTAAGCATTCCACCACTCACACGACACATAAACAAGACTAAAGACATGGATGTGGACAGGATGCCGAAGCATTCCACAACTCATGTCGCAACCAACACACACAACATAAAGCAAACTACTAGCATGACAACATAAACGACACAACTCAAGACTAGGGAGGGCGTAGCTACACGCTCCTACAAACTAGGGATAACTGTCCTGAGTCGACCAGCGGGGAAACGAGTCCACTCCTACTCGTCGGAGTCCTCCTCAACCTCCATCTCCGGGTCTTCTTCTTCTGAGTCTTCTCTTGAGTTCTCGGGGGAGTTCATGCGGCGATCCGGAGAGTTCGGGTCCCAAGGCTCCACGTCCGAAGCGTACTGCGGAGAGTTAGGATCAACTCCAGTGATCCTCGTGTAGCGTCGGCGTAGTCGCTCGTAGCGGTCGACCAGGTCCCTGCTGTCCTGCAGCTCCTGCTGACAACGCTGGAGTCGTGAAGACAACTCCACAACGTCGTCCACCAGCCTCTCGCACTGGGGGTGAGTCAAGCGTCCCTCGACGTCACGTCCAGTGAAGGCGGCTGTGCCACTAGGGCGCTGAGGGGTGTACGCGTGCTCCGTGCACCCAAGAAGGAACCTGTGGGCATGGCTCCAGTAGGTGGTCGCCTCCCACGTGGCGTCCTCCTCAGCTGCACGCTGGGAGCTCCTCCAGGCTGGAGAGAAGTGCGAGTGCAGCAACTCCGAGTCGTAGTAGACGGCCAGCTGAGAAGTCCACTCCAGCTCACCAGTATAGGGTGCAAAGACCCTAGTGGTGTGGTAGACTAAGCGGACACGGTACTCACGGTACCCCGCAGCTCGAAGAAGAGAACGAAGACGGACGCGCATCCTCGAAGCAGCACTCCCGTTGGAGAGCAGCGTCGTCTCCCTCCGGGGTGTGTAAGGTGCGGAGCGACTGGCTAGGGCGTGCTGAGGGACACGACCTCCAGTCGACTTACGGGCCGTCTGCTTGGTCCGCGCCATCTACAAACATTTGAAAAGAAGAGAGTGAGATTAATATTTAGTAAATCGAGTTAGAATAAAAACAATAAGCAAAGCAAGGTAAGAACCACAAGGGTTGAGATGGAGAGCACAAAGTTTTGGAAATACTATTTCATATGAAAATAGTATAGTCCTTAATTTTCGGCCATTTCTAACTAGGCTTGCGTCCTACGGGCAACACGGCTCTGATACCACTTTGTCACGCCCGGTCATCGTAAAGATGAACAGACGCTAACCACATGTACGCCAGGATCAGTTGAATCGTACATGCGTTGACGAAAGTGAAATACCATTACATTGCCATGTTCGGAATACATAAATAGTCTTACAGAATGACCCGAAGGTCTACAAATACACACCACAAATATTTACAACACTAAACAGTTCAACACTACAGAAAGCAAGATAGATAAGCGGGCTTCGTCTCCACAGGCAGCCGTTGCGCGTGAGGTCGCCAGCCTAGACCGAGTCCTCCGGGTTGACGTAGAAGTCCTCCGGTGCAGTTTCTTCTTCTTCATACTCTAAAGGAGAATTAAACGCTTGAGTACATAGAGTACTCAGCAAGTGCGGGAAGAGAATGACATGATTGGCTAGAGCAAGGAAAGGCCAATTATGGCTTAGCACTATGCTTAGAACCTATCCTTAGCCTCCAATTATCACTATCATAATTCATTAATTAATCCACACATGATTAATGGTAATGAAAGTACTTGAATCATAATGAATCACCATTTCCCAACCATAGGCTAATTATGAACTGGCCCCAAGCCGCTCTTGTCCGTGAGCACGGCTGTCATGACAGTTTTACCAAATCTCTGCAGAGAGTGTACCCTTTCCCCACAAGCAGTGATTTCATCCCCTGTTGCCAGGTGGACTAAGTGAACCTCCCTGAATGCCCGTGGTGGCTAACCACATTACACACTTCCTTTGGTGTGAGGCCAGGAGATCACAACATGGTCTTTACAAAGGTACTCCCGATTAGTGCTAGCCCTCTAAGGTTTCCACCACTGAGGATTCTCGGAGTAACCCTCCGCCCCAGAGCCCCCTCTTGAGCCTTGCGGTTCCAAGAGCAGATCACCCGCCTCATTCCCCGCACCATCCAGCCACTAGCAGTTCATCGGGAGAAACCTAATTAATTGACCAAGCTGCCCCATCTCAGTCTCGTGGTGGTACTATAAAGCTTAGTGGCTTCCTCCATAAACCGGTCCTTAGAATCCGGTGGTAACAAACCCCAATCCCGGGTCTCGTGCAAAATGCACCATACCAAAACTAGCCAACCACCAGATTCCTATCCACTAACATTATGTAAATTCATCACCAAATTAAAGTAATCATAAGGTTTAGCATAGAACATTGGTATGTAATCCCAATCCCAACATCTAAGCATGGCTAAGCATAAATAAAGCCTATCTACTTCCCAACCCATTTCAGGTAACAAGGAATTATATGGAACAGGGCATGTAAACATGAAGTAGGACATCAATTTAATTAGCATGCAACTAGCTAAATTCCTAAAATAGGTACAAGATGGTCAAGGGCACTTGCCTTCGTTGGAGACTTGAGAGTTGACGAAGTCTTGGTCTTGGAAGTTGAGGTTAGGGTCGTAGAACGACTCTAGATATATTCCCAAGCAATGGCAAGAATAGAATAAGGCTAAATAAGTAAAGGCACGCAAAACAATGCATTCACACATACACATAAGCACAAAATTCTACACTAATGCGCCCCTACGAGGTATTTATCACTTAACATGGCCAAAGTATGCATTTTATATTTTTTCTAGAATTTTGGGATTTTATTATAGCCTAAAACCAATTTTATTGAATTTTCTATAGCAAAAATGTATTTTAAAACATTTATAATAATTAATCCAGGGACCAAATATATTTTATATGAATTCTACAATTAATTCACAGCATAAAATAGTTTATAACAATTTTTCATAACATCCCTACACTTATTTACCATTTTTCTCTAATTTCTACACCTTAAATACAATTAAAAACCCTATTTAGCAAATAAATAAAAGTCCAGGGGCTAAGTAAATAGTTTCCTACACTGTACAGGGTCTAAATACACTATTCTATCAAATTACAGGGGTTAGAATGCTTAATTAAATGTTTAAAACCAATTTTTAGGGTTCCAGGGGCTAGTCTGCGAATTCTGGGGGCTAGATTTCAATTCTGGAGAAGTCCAGGGGGTAGCAGCTAAGTTTGCAGGGGTTACGGTGCAAATGCGCAGGCGGGAAAGGCGATTTAAACTTGGGCCGTTGGATCTCAAATGGATGGCTCGGATTTTATTAGGCGAACCGGTATGCACGATATAATCGCAGCCGTTGGCCGCGAATGGGTGGCTCGGATTGAGCCACGTCGGCCCAGTGCCGGCGCCAGCGCTCTGCGCGGCGGCGCACGGCGGCAGCCGGCGGTGATCTCGCCGGGGATCACCCCGATTCACGAATTACACCCTAATCCTAGGAACAGAGCGCATAGGAATGAAGAGGGGGATCACATGGACTCACCGGAGGCGTCAATTGGACCCGGGGAAGATCAGAGAGCGCCGGCGACGAGGGAGAGCGGCGGAGCTCGCCGGGGAGCGGCGGAATCGGCGATGCAGTGATGATCTCTCCGAGCGGTTGTGTCCGGCGCGTGTCTGGGAGCACGGCGAACAAGTTAGGCTAGGCGCACGGAGGAAGTTGCGTCGCAATTGGCGGGAACGTCGGCGACTTACCGAGGGGAGGGGTGGCTAGGGTTGAGAGCTCGGGGAAGGGGTGAAATTAGGGGGTGACAGTGGTTTATAGCCGCGGGGGAGTCGGCGGTTGCGGAGCGCACGCGAGGGAGGTTCTCCCGGGGCGAAGACGTGCGCGGCGATGGGTGGAGGCGGGGTGGCGCGGTGCGGATCGTGGGCGCGGGCGTCGGTTGCGCGCGGCGTGGGGAAGAAAGGGGGGAGGGAGGGTGCGCCGACAGGCGGGCCCCGCCCGGCAGAGAGAGGGAGAGAGAGGAAGGGCTGGGCCGCGGGGGAGGGAAAGTGGGTTGGGCCAGGGGAAAGGATTTGGCCCAATTGGGTTTTTAATTCCTTTTCTTTTTCTTTTTCCATTCATTTCTTTTGATTTTGAATTCAAATTCAATTTGAACCGTTTGCTACTCGTTTAAACACCAAAAATTCACATGAAAATGCATGCTACAATGATCAAGGTTTGAGCGAATTTTGAACAAGAATTATGGATGTTACATTAAAGAACTGAGAAGTTTTTTAGGTCTCCCTCACTATTACAAAAAGTTTGTCAGAAACTTTGGCTCCATCTGCAAACCTCTGACAAACTTACTGAAGAAACATTCATTTTCAGATGGTCTTCTGAACACAATTCAGCATTCCTCACTCTAAAACAGGCCCTATCTACTGCATCAGTCCTTGCTATACCTGGTTTTTCTCAGCCTTTTTCTGTGGACACTGATGCCAGTGGTATAGGTGTTGGTGTTGTCTTGATGTGTCACACCTGGTTATAAGAAGATGACCAAATGCTTTCTACATGTATGCCAGGATCAGTTGAATTCATACATGTGTAGACGATAGTGGAATACCATTAAATTGAACCATGTTCGAGTACATAAATTATTACATAAATGACCATCCTGGTCTAAAAGAAAATTACAAAGCAGCGGAAAATAGTAGATAAACGGGGCTCCAAAGCACAGGCGTCACCCGGGGGGGTTTCGCCAGCCTAGAACGTCTCATCTGGATCAGCGTAGAAATCTTCGTTAACCACTTCTTCCCCATTGTAGACTAGGGAAAGATAAGCAACAAGCAAGTTTGAGTAACAACAGTACTCAGCAAGTGGGGAAGCTTATGACATGAGGGTTACAAACAAGGAAAGCAAATAGTGGTAAAGCACTATAGCAATTACAACCTATCCTTACTATTATTAGGCACCTATCTCTAGGTGAAATCCACCCATAATCCCAAAAAATGGTCAATAATTCCCAAACCATTCCTCCAACCTTTTAACCATATGCTAATCATGAATTCAGTTCCAAGCCGCTCGTGTCCGTGAGCACGGTTGTCTAGAAAGTTTGAAAAAACTCTGCAGAGTGTGTATCATTTAGCCCCAGTTCGTGATTTCATCCCCTGTTGCCGGTTGGACTAAAATAAACCTCCCTGTTGCCCGCGGCGGCTAACCACGTTACACACTTTCGTAGTTCTGTGGCCAGGAGATCACTACGAGGTCTTTCTGATGGTTCTCCCGACTTGCATTGGTACTATGAGGTTTCACCGCTCCGACACCTAGAGTCTATTTTCCCTCCGACAGGAGAAGCCCCCTCTTGAGTCATGCGAATCCCAAGGCAGTACTCTAAACCAATTCCCCGCTCGTTCGATTACCAACGCTACACCGGGAGAGACCAAATTACTAAACCAAGTTGTCCCATATACAACCCTGTGGCAATACTGTATGGCTTAGCAACATCCTCCATAAATCGGTCCTTAGAATCCGATAGGTGTCAAACCCCAAACCAAAGTCTTGTGCACGCATGCACCATACCAGTCAACACCTCCTATCAGATTCCTATCAACTACTTCCATTATTGCCAACAATTCATATTTTATAGTAGATCAAATATAACATGTTGACAAATTGATTCATATTCAATTAAGCATGGCTAAGCATGAACTAGTTAATATTAATCCACCCAAACCATGGCGACAAGGAATACTGTGGAAAATCTACGGAAAATATAACATAGGATTCATCTTTTAATTTAGCATGCATCTAACTAAAACTTAACAAAAAGGGTGCAAGATGGTTAAGGAACTTGCCTCCAAAGTAAGCTTGGTGGTCGACGGGAAACTGGTGCTCTTGGAGACTGAAAATCGGTTCTGACCCCGACTCTAGATACAATGTTGCACATAAAATGATAACATACGATAATAACGATCACAAAATGCATACATTGCAATCAAATAAACATAAAATCCTACACATATATGATTTATGGGTAATTTAGTTCATAGACATAAATTATGTATTATTGAGAATTTGGAGTTAATTGAGATAATTTGAATAAAACGTATTTTCAGTAATTTTATACAGATTTTTATATTTATTTGGAACCTATTATTATTTTCTAGAAAGTTTTCTTCTTCAAAAATATGCTAAAAATAGATTCCTAACATAAAATATGCATTTTACAATTTTACACCATTTTTAATATTTATTTCCGATGTGTAAATTAATTTCTATAGATTAAATACACTTATAAAGCATTTTATACATAAATAATCAATTTAATTAAACTATTACAAATAATACAAAACTGAATATTAATTAAAAATATTTATAGTGTTGTTTTATAGTATTTTATGGAAATTATGATCTTTTATTTAATTTCTAATATTTTTAGGGGCTAATCTGAAAAATAGAATAAATCCATAGGCTAAAAATCATTTTTATAAAGTCCAGGGGTTATTTTATAATTTTCCAATATTTAATTTGCTATTTTCTAATATTCTAGGGGCTTTCTAACAATTTTCACTTTATTTCATAGTCACTACATAATTTACAGAAAGGTTAGGGTTAGTTTTATAAAAATTTGGGCCAGTCTGGGATTAATCGAAATGTCCATGGGGTTATGCGTAAAATTACCAACGGTTATAAGGGATTCAATTTGGGCCGTTGGATAAAAGTGGATGGTCCAGATTTTATGAATCGAAGGGGTATTTGCATGATCTATTGATAGCCGCTGGTTTCGGATCTCAGGGCTAGGGTTGGGCCACATCAACCGGCGGTCGGACAGGGGCGGCGGACGGCAGCCGGACCTACCCAGGGGTGGCAGCGCCCATTGTGGGACCGGAGTCCACACGTTACAGGAATCGCAATTGGGTGGTGCCATGCGATGTGGCACCCAACAGCACACATAAAAAAGATACATCGTATTATATAAAACAACATAGTATTATACAAGCTTTGTATTTTACAAATAATATACATTTAAATACACTACAGTGGAAGATAAATTCATAGCTCTCGACACTCAAGACTAAGCTATGCAAAAGTCATTCCGTTCAACCCTAAAACGGAATCACACTAGCAGCACACAGAAAACATCACGGCGGCATGCAGGGTTCCCACTCGGCCATGTACCCCGACGGGGGCAACGCCTCACCGGCGAACCCTTCATAAAATATGTAAACATCTGCAGCAAAAACTTAAAATAGCAACCGTGAGCACGAAGGCTCAGCAAGACTTAACCGTCTCCACTAAGCATGGAACACTATATGCAGGATAAACGTAATATAGGACGACAGTTTACAATAAAAGACTCGCCTAAATGTTCGTCCTTACTTTCAGCTTTTAGCAGCAAATTAAAGCTTCATGAATCTGAAATTTAGTGAATAACCTAATCTAAACATACAAGCATCAATACATAATTATTCCATAAAGCATGATTCAATAATATTCAGCTCCAAATAATTAACTACGTCACGATTCAGTGAACAAGCGGTACTCAATAACCGCGAGGGACGAAGACTCGAATCAATATATACCTGCAGGGATACCCGAAAAGCATGACACATACACTCATACTCGGAGCTGCGACGGCACACTCCACACATGTTGTATGCAACAACCTTTCACCCGCTACCTACACGCCGAACCGGTCCCACTGCTACGAGCAGGAGGCCCCCACACGGAGTACGACATATCCGCTGTTAGGTTTACACCTTGCTGCTCTCAACCCACACCTATAAGGTAGTAGGGTATGCCTCGACGCTAAGGTGGACAAGTTACATCGGTTTACTGGGTCCTATATATCCAGTATGCTTTCGGTACATTCAAACTTGCTCAACAGGGCCGCACACAGATCGGTCCTTGACCAACACACGCACAGCTACAACTCACAGGCCCCTATGTCTTGCTGCTCTTAATCCATTCCCGGTCTCAAAATTAATCAAATGGTGAATCTCTCACTCGACCAATCCCGTGTGAACCCAATTCCTAAACTCGCGAGTAGATTCCAACTACTCGACTTCTACCAAAGCAACTATAACATTAAGCATAGTATGGACACATCGAGGACTTAACCATCTACCCTTCTCTCATGGGTTCTCTAGTCATGCATGTGGAAAACTCCAAGAAAATCCTAGACTTAATGCACATAAATCCTAACCCATAAAGTGTGATACAAATAAAATTTAAAACGCTGTTAAATGCAAACTGGGGCTTGCCTGGCTGTGAGATGGCGGTAAAGTTAGTCTCCGGATTGATGACTTCCAGTGGCTCCGGGGTCTCCTCGAGCTCGGCAACTATTTGATATGCAAAGAAAAATGCAAGTGATTCAATATTAAGATTATTGCATAGCTTAAAGGAAAGATAGTTAAGTATATTAAATTATGGCCACTGGTTCTGGAAATTTTGCAAAGAACATTAGGCACTATGGTTGAGGTTCTGGCCAAATTTGGGCTAAGTTCATAAAATCCTTTGTTGTATAAAATTAAATGAATAAAAACACTTCCCAGAATTTTCATGGGTAACCCGGGAATTTAACATGGCTAAGGATTGGTTTTCTCTTTAGAGGAGGTCAAGTGAGACTCAACAAAATTGGTTTCACAATTTTCTAAGCATTCTACTGTGAGATATTGAATTTATAAGTTTGGACAAATTTCTGAAATGTTTCTGGACATTTTGGAATTTTCAGGCACATAGAGATTGAAAATATAACTTGGCTATTCAATTGAACTCCAACGGACCTGACACATTTCATGGAACTCAAGGGTATTATTTGGAATGATGTGGACAAATTTGAGAATTTTAAAATGAATGGAGCACCAGTAATTAATTCCAAAGGCATTTTGCCTCATGGGATTATTGAGGATAATTTATGGATTTTCATACCAATCCAAGTGCACAACTTGAAATTACAGATCATTCTGGTTCTAACAAAATTTATTTGGGAATTTTTGGACAAGTATTCTAGGAGATATGGATTTTCGAAGTTGGAGCAATTTCTAGAATAAAATTCCAATAGGAAACATTTGAATAAAGGGTTGGGCCCACAGATTTAAAAAGGGCCAATCGCTGGGCGGCAATACGGAGGGTTACTGGGTTAACCTCATAGTCACAAATGATCCCCGGGCCGCAGCTGATTCGGGGCGCGCCGATCTCTCGCTGATGATCGGGGCCCGCCCGGTCGTCTTCTACCTCCAACCGCGCGCGCGACCGCGGCGGCACCTCGCTGGACCTCTCGCCGCCCATCGATCCATGACACAGTTCTTCCCCAAACTCGCTGCCTAGCCATATTTTGAGGTGCTGAGCACGTCGGTGGGGTCAGCGCACGCGGCGATGGCCGGAAAAAGCTTGCGCGGTGCCGGCAGCAGTTAGGGTTTCGGCCATGTAGGCCAAGCCCTACGGTGGGCTAAATCGATCGGGAAGACTTCGGGAAGCTTCATGGAAGCATGGGGAACAAAAATCTGGCCATAAGAAGGAGAGAGAAGGTTCGGAAGATGGTGGTGACGATGGACCGAGGAGGTGAAAACTGGCGGTTGGGAAAGAATGGTATTACGGCTCGAATACCCGATGAAACTCGATGAACCTTCTTCGAAGTGATGCGCCTGGTCATATTGAACAATATAGAACAAGTGCACAAGGAATAATCAACCGTATAAAAGAAAATTTTCACGCGAACCAACTCTACTCATACCCGAAGCTCGTCGGAAGAAATGGTAATACGGGGGCTAGGAGGCATGGCATGGGCTGAAACTTTACGAGCATGTTCTGCATGGAATCGCACACCTTTTTCCTTCAAGGATCGAAACTAGTTGATGGCTGTATCGTTGTGTCAACGATGAGTAGAGAGGCGGCGAATAGGGCACTTTTTCCGACGGTCGCGGTTTTGTGTTTAACTACTTCGAGGGTGGCCTAACTGTGCAAGAACTTGATCACAAAGCTGCGCAAGAGATTGGGGAGTGAAGAGAGGCAAAGAAAAGTGCTCAACATGGAGTACCTTTGCTGCAAATCGGCTGGGCAGAGAAGATTTCGGGTGAGAAGTAAAAATGGCGCTGGAGACTTCAAGGTGAAGATAAGGTCGAGTCAGGGACATGGAGGGGGATAAGGAGGAGGTCAGGGCGTGCTGGGGGCAGCTGGAGGTGACCTCAACAGTGCAAGCAGCTGCCTGGACTTTGCATGGCATGTGGTGTCACTTGGAGAGCAAAAACAACACTTTGCTTTGGATGACAAGTGGGTCCCACCTCATCCTCATCCTTGTTCCATCAATTCTACCACCTAATTCATTCCAAAGTTTGCTAGATATTTGTGGGATGGCTGGATTAATCATATAGAATTTGATTCTTTAAATTCACATAGTTGATTTGACAAAGTTTCTTCTAAATTCAAACTTGAATTTGAGTTTGAGTTGAATTCAATGTAGCTATTAAATTAAATAGCAAACTTGCTTCAAAAATTATGAAAGTTTGCAGGGAGGATAATTTAAATATTTGGAATCCATTGGTCAACTCAAATCTTCATGTTAACTTCATTTGAACAGTAGCCAAGTTTTTATTTTTATTTTTTTGAATTCCCTCATTTGGAGTTTGTATTTATTTGTTTTTCTCATTTCCTTTTTATTGCTTTTTATTACTCAAAAAATTTTATTCTAACTGAACTTTGAATTATTGAAATTAGAGCTCTTACATTCCCCCCCCCCTTAAAAGAATCTCGTTCCGAGATTACAATGAAGAGACAAAAGTAGGAGAGAAATTACCGGATATGTGACGATAAGAAATCTAGGTAGTTGGAGCAGAGATATTCTTCGGGTTCCCAAGTCACTTCTTCAACAGTATGGTTGCTCCATAACACTTTATAGAACCACAATGTGCGGTTCCGTGTTGTTCGAGCCTTCTCGTCGAGAATTTGAATCGGATGTTCGGAGTATGTGAGATCTGGTTGCAACTCGCCGATTTCATCCATGTGGACAGCAGCTGTGAACTTGAGACATTTCCGGAGCTGAGATACGTGGAAAATGTCGTGGATACCAGCGAGAGATGTCGGCAATTTCAATCTATAAGCCACAGGTCCGCACTTCTCCGTAATAGCAAATGGGCCAATAAACTGGGGAGCTAGCTTTCCTTTTACTCCGAACCGGTGAATTCCTTTCATCAGAGACACGCGGAGGTACACGTGATCCCCGACATCAAAGTGCAGCGGGCGACACCGCTTGTCCGCATAATTCTTCTGTCGAGATTGAGCCGCTCTCAAGTTTGCTTGAATGATCAAAACTTGTTCCTCGGCTTCATTGACTAGATCAATCCCGAAGGTCACTCTTTCGCCGGACTCGCACCAATTCAGCGGGGTGCGGCATTTTCGGCCATAGAGGGCTTCATATGGTGCCATCTTAATACTCGCTTGATAACCATTGTTGTACGAGAATTCCGCCAATGGCAAATGATCGTCCCAATTTTTATTGTGGTGGATGGCACACGCTCGCAACATGTCTTCAAGTACTTGATTCACCCGCTCAGTTTGTCCAACGGATTGCGGGTGATAGGCAGAGCTTCTAATCAGTTTAGTACCCAATGAGGCATGCAGCTGCTCCCAGAAACGAGCAACGAACAGCGAGCCTCGATCTGAAATAATCGTGCGAGTAATGCCGTGTAGGCACACGATTCTTGATATCTACAACTCCACATATTTCTTGGCATTGAATCTGACATTTACCGGAATTAAATGTGCTAATTTGGTTAGTCGATCGACTATCACCCAAATCGAATCATGCTCTCGGAATGTGAGTGGCAATCCGACGATAAAATCTATACTCACATCCTCCCATTTCCATGCTGGAATATTAAGTGGTTGCAGCTGTCCCGCTTTCTTCATATGGTCGGCCTTCACTCGCTAACACATATCACACTCGGATACATACTTAGCAATCACACACTTCATTCGTGTCCACCAAAACTTAGTCTTCAAGTCTTGATACATTTTATTACTGCCCGGATGAATGGAATATTTGGACAAATGAGCTTCGTCCAAAATTTTCTTTCGAAGTTCCATGTCACGGGGCACTACAATTCGATTCTTGAACCATAGAGCACCCTGCTCATCTTTTCTAAAGCACTTCATCTCACCACTGTCCATTCTCTTGAGTATGTGAGACATACCCTTGTCCTTCTTTTGAGCTTCAATAATATCATCTCGGATCGTCGGAATGAGAGCAATGTTGTATAAAGATCCATATGGAACCAAGTATAGACTCGGTTCATCCTCTTCCATAGGTGTGATGGTCAAGTTATTGACATGATATTTGCAGATAAGCGCATCAGCAACCACATTAGCTTTGTCGGGATGATAGTGAATCTCAATCTCATAATCCTTGATCAATTGTAACCACCTTCGTTGCCTCTTGTTCAGTTCCTTCTGAGTAAAGATATATTTCAAACTTTTGTGGTCGATGTAGAGGTGAACCAAATTTCCAAGCAAGTAATGCCTCCACATTTTTAGAGCAAGCACCACGGCAGCGAGCTCCAAGTCGTGAGTCGGGTAATGCATTTCATGATTGTGGAGCTGCCGTGATCCATATGCGACCACACATCCTTCTTGCATAAGAACGCAGCCAAGAACAATGTCGGATGCATCACAATAAACATCGAACAGTTTCGTCGTATCCGGTTGAGCTAAAATTGGGGCTGTTGTGAGATGCTTCACTAATGTTTGAAATGCCTTCTCACATGCTTCACTCCAATTATATTTGCTACCTTTCTTCAACAGCTCTGTCATTGGTTTAGCAATTTTCGAGAAGCTCGGGATGAACCTCCGATAATATCCCGCTAAACCAAGGAAGCTTCGGACTTCATGTACGGACTTTGGAGATTGCCATTTCAGCACTTGAACAATTTTACATGGGTCCACAGCAATGCCCTCAGTTGAAATGATGTGTCCCAAGAATGGCACTTGACTGATTCAAAATTCACACTTGCTGAATTTTGCATAGAGTTTATGGTCTCACAATCGTTGGAGTACGATATGCAAGTGTTCGGTGTGTTCTTCCTCCGATTTAGAATAAACCAAGATGTCGTCGATGAAGACCACGACGAACTTGTCAAACTCGGGCATTAACACTGAGTTCATAAGATACATAAAGTGGGCCAGAGTGTTGGTGAGACCAAATGACATGACGAGATATTCATATAGTCCACACTACATGAATCCCGACGATTTGCGACAGCCAGGGCCGTCGCAAATAAGCTATTTGCGACGGCTTTTGGCCTTCGCAAATTATACATCGCAAATAAGCTTATTGGTGATGGCCACCGTCGCAAATAAGCCTATTTGCGATGGCCACCGTCGCAAATAAGCCTATTTGCAATGGCCGGCAGTAGCCGTCGTAAATTATTGCCAGGGGGTCGATGGGCCCCACAGGTCTATTTGTGACGGCCGGGCCGCCACAATTAAGTCCCTATTTGCGACGGCCAGACCGTTGCAAATAAGGTCAGCTGATGGGTCCCACGTGATCATCTGACAGGACCCACGCGGCCATTTGCGGTAGTCTGGCCGTCACAATTAAGGCCCTATTTGTGACGTCTGGCCCTCACAAATAAAAGGGGCTAGTTTGCGACGGCCTGGAGCCTTATTTGCGACGATACTGTATAAAAATCCGTCGCAAATAAGGTTTTTTATTTTTTTTAAAATAACTGAAAATACTA
Organism: Tuctoria greenei; assembly: GCA_036927565.1. Classification (NCBI taxonomy): domain Eukaryota; kingdom Viridiplantae; phylum Streptophyta; class Magnoliopsida; order Poales; family Poaceae; genus Tuctoria; species Tuctoria greenei. The sequence continues at coordinate 25,177,710 of JAYESD010000011.1, read as the reverse complement.
CCCGGCTTGATGGCCAGAATCACAAAACAAAAATAGTATATCACACACAATATATCATACATAAACAACATCACAATCACAAACAGCATTCTTGATACATCTCACATCACCATCAACAAAACAAATAAGGGCTCACTCGCCCGTCTGACCTCCGAAGCCACCTTTGAAGTCAAAGTCTTCGTCGCGCCTCATTCCAGGTGGCGGTAACGACGACGACGGAGTTTGAACAGTCGTCACAAATCCCTGCAATTAATGAAACTTAGAGTTAGAATATAAATGCATCAACATCTCTCTCCCTCCCTTCCTCTCCCTCTATCTCCATCTAAATCCCCCTCTCTTCCTCTCTCTTTTCATTCCTCTCTCTCTATCTCAATCTATCTATATCTCTCACTCTATCTCTCTATTGCTATCCATTTCCCTCTATCTTCCTCCCTATATCTCCATCTACATCTCCCTCTCTCCCCCTATCTTCCTCTCCCTCTATCTCCATCTACATATCCCTCTCTCTCTTCATTCCTCTCCCACTCTATCTAACTATCTCTCACTCTTTCTTCTATCTCAATCCTTTTCTTCTATCTAACTATCCCTCTCTTTCTTCTATCTCAATCCTTTTTTCTCTATCTTCCTCCCTCTTCTAACTCCATCTCTCACTCTATGTAACTATCTCTCACTATCACTCTATTTTCTTGTTTTATTTTCATTAAATTGAGATAAAATTAGAATTATTAAGTTGACATAGAAAATTACCTGACCCACAGAAGAAGGATCACCTGGAAGGCTCGGTATTGGCGGTAGCTGGATTCCCCCAGACCTTGCGCTCGAGTCATGGCCTGTCATTGCAAACATTAAATGTTACCTATTAGTAAGTCATTTACGCTGAATTAATGAGGACTTTAGTTTTCATTTTGTTACCTCCATTGTGTCCCGCATCTGCGCCATCCAGGCTGCCTGGGAAGAGATCGTGGCCTCCATCACGATCCTTTACCGTTCCGCCTCCTCCTGTCGCTTGAGGTTCTCTTCTATAGTTTGTTGGAGGGACTACATCTCAATGTCCCTCCGCGAGACGCGGCGACCTATCGTGCCTACCAATGAAGCCTGCGTGGAGCTGCCTCTCGCATGTGTCCCCGCCCTCGAGTCGACAACTCCGTCGAATATGGCAAGCCTATAAAAAAGAGAGTCAGTAACATGAAATTGAAATATCTTGAATACTTTGAATTGAAAATGATAAAATGACTTATAAACTCACCTTCCGTGTGCATTTCCACCTCCGCTTGCATACGCGTCTTGAGGATCGATTGATTCACGTTCCCAATCGAAATCTTCGCCGTATATCTTCCTAGCCTCCTCCCCGTACTTAGCCTGCAAAACAAGAAAACCATGTAAGTTCAACAATCCATATAGTTATATTTAATATGAATGATTTCTAAACTTACCAATCGCTCGGCTGCAACCTGACTGCACCCCGTCGACTGAGAAGGGTTCATGTGACCTCTCTTCCAGATCTCAGCAGGGGGTTGCGGCAACCCCGTCTCGCGCTCCTGTCAATATGTGTTAGTACGAACAATATATTATGAATATATAAACATAAGTTACATACACTTACCATGCGTTTAGCTAAACGCAAGTGGTTATCTTGGTCGTGCATGCTCTTCCCCTCGACCCCTCTGCACTCTCGAGCCTTCCCGGACTTAGCCTTAAACTCATCGCTAGCCCAGTACTGACAAAGGGCCCAAAATGCATCGGACCGACCCTGCAACCAGCTCACGTGGCCCTGCACATAGTTGTAGATCGTTAAAAATACCATCAATAAAATTATCAGAAAAAAATACTTACTACACCCCACGTACCTGCGCGTACTCCTCCTCCGTCAGGTGCCTCTCGCTCTCTTGCTGGAAGTGTAGCACATGGTGCTGGTTCGCGTTCAAGTGCTCATTAATAATTTGAACACGAGCGTTCGACAAAGCTTGTCGAAGCGCCTTGGCAGCGTTGTAGTGAAACACTCTCCTCGCATCCTCAACCAGGCAAGGGTCGTTCGGGTCCTCTAAAGTATACCTTGCCTGTGATAAAGAATATATTGAAGAGATGTTCATTAAAAGAGTTTAAGAGTTAAAACTTCGAAACTAATTTTAACATACTTACCATAAAATTGGCCCATATGACCTCCTGAAGGTTGCCGAGCTCCTGGTGATGGACGCGTGCGTAGTCCTCCCACGAAAGAGCAGGTACCTTGTCAATGACCCCGGGATAGTGCAAACGCACTAAGGACCTGAGGACACCGTTCACCGGTCTTTGGTGTCTCTCACCGGCGAAAGACGTGTCGTCCCAAACCCTGCAAGATATTTATTGATTCATTACTTAAGTAACCAAAAGAAACCAGAATTGAACACTATAATTTTTATTACCTGTCGCCGACCGAAAGAATCACAATCCTCTGTGAAGGGACCGGTGGAGGACTGACAAAGTGAGTCCTCCTCGTCCTCCGCGTCTGCTGGGGTGCTACATCAGGTGACCCAGAAGGCTCGTCACCAGCCGAGTCAAAAGGGTCAGGAACAGAAGGCTCGCTAGCCGAGGGCTGGCTCACCGAAGGGTAGCCAGGCTCAACTAGCGCCGTAGCCTCTAAGTCAGTCGGTGAGGACTACAACATTCAAATGATTCATCAATAAGTTTAACTGGAAATTGAATTTGAAAATTTTGTCAAAAAAGAGTAAAATTTACCTGTGATGAAGCTCTAGAGCTGCTCAGAACGTGCCCTAGCAGCTGAGAGTGTCTGCTCCCGGTCGACGAGGAACCAGCGAAAGCATCCTCAGGTCTAGAGGGTTAGAACCCCCTCGTCGACTGCACCTTCTTACCCTTCTTTGATGCCATCCTATTTTAATAGATAATCAGTAAATATGAAAATAAGATATACAAAATTCATCAACATCATTATCATGTGCCCTACTCCTTAAACCAGCCCAACGATCTTCCATTGTGGCCTGCTCTAATTTCTGTTTTCGCATATCATCTGGCTCTACATCTTCAACATCTCCAACCAATTGATCAAGTTATGCACCAAGCTTGACGATAAAAGTGTCTGGCAACTCTTCTCCTTGGTACACTTCTTCAACGTCTTCGCTATCATGGTAACCATCATCCCCAGGAGTATATAACCGCTCACGAGGATTCACCTTATATTACCACCCACCAAGCACTAAACTTCGTGCATGGATAAGATAGATAATACACTTGTTCCACTTGATGTGCAAGAACAAATGTATCACAACCTCATAGTCGGTCCTTATTTTTCACTTCCACCATTCCAAATTGGTTTTCTAGAGTTCCATGAGTGCGATCAAACTAGTCACAGTCAAAGAAGACAACTCAAAGGGTCTTATTTCCGGTAAAAGTAAATTCAAGGATTTTGTTAATGATCCCATAATAATCGGTTAAATTCCCTTGAGTGTCAATTGCTCTCATCACAACACCGGAATTCGATGTTGTCGCGAGAGGACGAAGAGCTTCAAAATGAGTTGTACGGAATTGAAAGCCATTTACGTCATATCGACCATAGCTTCTAACATTCACCAATCCATAAGATAGCTGCCTTAAATCTTCATGGACATTGTGAGTCCGACACTGTAAAAATGATCATAAGTTAAAATAAGACTTCTTTAATAACAATAACTTATAATACATAGAAGACGAGAGAGTATTACATAATCTCGAAACCAGGATAGGAAACTCGGCCCTCCATTTATTCCATCTTTTCGGATCCCTTCTACTTGTTTGGTCGTAGGTTGATGCCTATGTGGCCAACATTGCCTGTGGAACTCGCTGAACGTGAAAAAACATCTTTTAGAATACATGTGTAGCAAAATATGTCGGTTAGCATAAATGTAGGACAAACACTTACTCGAAGTATTCCTGCATGCCTTCTATATTTGCGTACATGTAGAGTAAAGTAACCGTCCTGTCATGTTCGGATAGCACGTAGGTCGTGTAGCTACTAACGGTGGTGTCTCTCGTTTGAAAAATGGAAAGGTCGCTTAAAAGGGGGTCTTTCGTCCACATTGTACCGCATCGCCAAAGTATTGATATTGTTTTCTTCCGCAAAGTGGACACTTGAAAAGTATCCTATTTCCTTAAGAGCATATGCTTCAGCGATGCACCCTTCCACCCTTGCCCTGTTGCCAACCATTGGTTTCAGATATTGTAGCGCTCTTTCAATGTGATACATCCACCTGTATTGCACATGACTGCCAACTTTAGCTTCGAATGGAAGATGAATAAGCAAATGTTGCATTGGATTGAAAAAACCCGGTGGAAAAAAATTTCCATCTTACATAAGAGTATGGGTATCTCCTTCTCTAACTTATCCATCATTGTGGACGGTTGTTATATACCAATTTCACCCGTAAATTTAACTCAATTATGTAAAGGATTTGTCATTTCTTACATACATCGCCTTTCTATCTAACCCAATTCCACTTGGACTTGGAGAAATATGTGTATGCAGCATTTTATGCAGGAAATGAGGAAATGTAGAGGAACCAATCCTATAAAATATCATCCCACCAATCAGGCGACGACACGTGGCATCCCATGGATCAAATGGCCCACAAACAAAAGTATCCGAGGAGATACAACGGTGTATCACCCATATACATCAAGGGGGCCCACCTGGCAGCCACCTAGAGAAAGCACTCAGCGTTTGGAGTGCTGACCAGGTCGGCCGAACCCCTTGTATGCACTATCATCCATAGTCTTAGAGGAGTTAGGTTGTAGAGAGGAGAGTCTCTAGTCCCAAGTCCAAATTGGGAAAGGAGTAAGGAGTCTCTCTCTTCCCAATCCTACATTGGGAAAGGTATGGCTCATGTATTCTTTCTTGTATTTGTGACTTTATGCATAATAAAGATAATATCTTTAGTCTCTACTTATACATATACTTGGGCAGAGCGTTTCTTGTTTGATTGTGGAGTCCATGTATGTGGAAGGTATAGCTTCTATGACTATTTCATCATGAACATATCTCATTATCATAGAACCTATAGACCCCACTATAGTCTAGTTAATTATAACATAACTAGGTTAGTATGGAAAATTATGTTGTGTCTCAACATTGGTTCAATGATGATTCAATTCATTGCCTTAGGATGGATTGTGCCTAGGCTCTTAAGGTAATTACTTAATATGCTAGCATGGTGCTAGGATAGCTAAGTAGCATTGGATGTCTCGTAAACCCACGGATTGAAGAGGTAGGCAGTAGGTGGTGACAGCCCTATCTGTCCTTTGTAAACCTCCACGTTCGGCTATGCCACAGGCTCTTGGCGGGAGACGCCCTAGTGTTGCTAGGGGTAAGCCCGTGCCCGATGTGTTGAACCACATAGCATAAGTATTCACTATTGATCTATCTTATGGATAATTAGATTAGACTATGTATATGTACAATAGCGCATAGTAGGAGTACCTCCATAACTCTCAACCTTAACTAACCTCTAGGATCCTCTTATTCCCCTTAGACTTGAAAGCTCTTGTGTGTGTCACACTACCTCCACTATTATTTTATCCATCCTTACTAAGAATCTTACCTAGACCTTTCTACCCCTTTCCACTTGATGATTGTTATATCTCTTCCCTGTCTTCCATAGGGATCAAATAAATGACACCCTTGGGAATACTCTTAAGGGGTAATGCTACAATGATACCTCCGTGCGCTTGCAGAACTCACTTTGTGGTCCAATAGAACCATTAACAAGCATTTCTGACACATCAGTTGGAGATGTTTAGTTAATGGTGCGTAAGTAATACCAACAAGCATTTCTGGCACCTTCGCTAGGGATGATTTGTTAGTATACCTTAGGATCCGTCAACAATCATCCCTATCTTGATTTCTTTAGCATAAAGCTGTCTATAGAAATAGTTGAGGTCGGCTAAAACCTTCCACACCGCATCATCTAGATAGCCTCAAAACATAACAGATAAGAGTCTTTCTATTATAATGTGATAATCATGACTCTTCAACCCAGTGATGTTTCCTGTTTTCATATTTACGGCTCGTTTCAGGCTAGCTGCGTAACCATCTGGGAATTTCAAAGTTTTCATCCATTTCATAACTTCTTTCTTTTCTTTCGATTGAAGACAGAAAGAAGCATGTGGCTTCCCACCACTTTTAGAGATTTCAAGAGTTGGACGGTGACAAATGTCTGCCAAATCTAGTCTAGCTTTGTAATTGTCTTTCATTTTGATAGGCATATCCATGCAAGTGCTTATGATACTTTCGCTCATGTTACGCTCCTGATGTATGACATCAATGTTGTGCATTAGAATCAACGACTTCACATACGGTAGCTCCCAAAGTCCACATATGTGAGTCCAATTGTGTTCCTCTCCATAACCTACGAAATATCCAGGGCGACCTTCATCAGGCACCAGTTTGTCCAACATATCAGAAATTTCTGATCTGTTAAGATGCTTCGGTGGTCCTTTAGTGACAACAGTGTTCTTTCAAAAGACAAACCTCTGCTGCCTAAATATGTGATTCGAGGGCAGCCAGCATCTGTGACAATCGAAGTAAGATATTTGGCCTCCATGATTTAGTCGAAAGCAATCCGTGTCTGAAGCACATATCGGACACGTCAGACGACCGTGAGTTCTCCATCCGGAAAACATGTCGTATGCCGGCAAATCATGGACGGACCACAAATAAGCAGGTTGAAGGTTTAATTTCTTCTTCTTGTAACTGTCGTACGCTTCGACTCCTGTCCACATGACTTTCAATTCTTCGATCGGCGGTTTCAACCTGACATTGAGACGTGACTCGGTATGATCAGGTCCAGGTACAATGAGGGTGAGAAACATGAACTCGTTCTTCGTACAAAGAGCAGGTGGCAGGTTGTACGAAATGACAAAGACGGGCCAACAGGAGTATGGCGTGGTGTTCGTACTGAACGGTGAGAATCCTTCTATTGCTAATCCAATTCAAACATTCCTCGCATCACGAGAAAAGTCTGGATCGAAACGGTCCAGCACCTTTCATGCATCACCGTCGGACGGATGCGTCAAGAATTATTTGTTCTCACGTTTACCTTCTTTGTGCCATCTCATGTGTCTTGCGGTTCTTTTTGAAAGAAAAACCGCTTCAACCGAAGTGTCACAGGCAAGTAACGAAGCTGCTTATGTGCGACATCTGTCATCACATTATCGCCATCATCATTAACAACTTTGACGTACCCTGGTTTACCACATTTCAAGCACATCTTCTCATTGACGTGCTCTTTCCAGACTAGCATGCAGTTGTCTGGACACACATCGATTTTATCATACTTCATACCGAGACCAGATATTTTGATCTTTGACTGATACATATCTGGTGGCACTTTGTGAGGTTGTGGAAGGATATCGCAGATCAATTTTATGAGATCATTGTAGCGGTTGATGGAAAAAAAGTACTTGGACTTAATTGCCATAAATCTGGTCAAGAAAGCAAGTACGGTCACAACTGTGTGTTCATGCAACCGCTCTTGTGATTTCTTCAGCTCCTCGAAGAACTCCTTTGCCTCATTTGTAAGAGGATCCCCCACTTCCAGAGCTTCTAGCATCTTATCCATCCTATCAACCTCTGTTATATCATCATCCTCATCCACTTCTGCTATGACTCGAGAATTAGTCTCGTCGTGAAAGGTCCACACTTCATAATGTGGAGTGAAACCGTTTTGACATAAGTGAAACGAAAGCTCCCGTCTTCTCAAAAACTTGGTGTTCCGGCATTTTGTAATGGGCACCGCACCATATCTTCCGTTGACAATGAAAATGCTCGATTCAAAAATTTATCTAACTTGATGTACCACTCATCCGAGTGAGCACCAGTTCTGCTCTTCCAGCCAGTATATATCCAACTGCGGTCTTCGCCCATGTTTGGCTCTGTAGTTTAACGCGAAAGAAATTGTCGTTAATGTATACAGGTTAAGTCCTAAAATTTCAACAGCATGACGAGACGCGTCACAGTATACCTTTAAAGTAGACAAATCATTATTTGTTTCATTGTTATGTTATGTCATGGCCCTACAACCTAGGCGGATAGATCCTAAACCCACCCAAGAGTGACCGAGCGGAGCTTGCTCATGACGAGATGCGTGATCCGGATTCGAACGAAATTTTGGCAGCATAACCCCGCTGTTCTCCACTGCACGCTGAAAAATGGTGCAGCAGAGAACAACAGGGCTATGCCATCGAAATCTTGTCCAAATCTAGACTGGCATCTCGTCACAAGCCACACCCCCTTGGTCACTCCCAGGCTGTCCAAAAAGGGACAATTCCGAACCTGCACGTCTCACATGCCAATGGCATGTGAGACGTGCCAATGCGAAACGGGTAATACATTGCTATAGGTCACGCTGCTCATTTTCATTTTAAAGTCATTTAAGAGAGAGGAAAGAACTAGAGAAAGAGTGAGAGGAAAGTTGGTCTTAGATGACAATTCCACATCCATTTCCACCATCCACGCAATCGCGGGTCATTGACGTCCTTACCAACCCGTTCGCTTCCATGTCGCCTTGACGCATACGGTACCACTACAATGGTCTACACGGCACGATCACACTTACTGCGTGTCGTGCCCTTCTGGGTTGGTCCGAGCCAGCCCAAAACCCCTTTATTTACATATATTAAGTAGCCACTCAAAAATATTAAATATCAATAAACAATAAGCACCAATAAAAAATAAATATCAAACAACAGACAATATGTTATATAAGCACGTGTATGATCATTGGTAAGTTCACTACATAACTAAACAAAGCTAGGAAATCTAAAGCTTATAGGGTCTAGACATTCCTTAAGCACCACCCCAACTGAATTTATAATCAAAACAAATAATTACAACACTATAAGTATAACAATTATAGATGACGGCGCACAATTTACAACATTGCATCATCTAAACATAACTAGCAATGAAGTAGAAATGGAGAAGAAATTTACGTCCATCATGCATTCCCAACCAACATTACAACATTGCATCATCTAAACATTGCATCATCTAAACATTGCATCTCTAAACATTGCATCATTCAAACGTCCATCATGCATTCCCAACCAAAACATGAAAATTTACAACATAACTACCATACCTAGTTGGGGGAGGTCAGTGAGGAGGCGTCGGAGGAGGCTCGCGGCGTTGGAGGAGGCTGACTGCGCTGTCTGGGGCGGCCGGCTGCGTCAGAGGGACGACGGGGGCATTGGAGGAGGCTGGCGGCGCTGTTCGGGGCGGCCAGCGGCATCGGAGGGACGACGGAGGTAGGGGCGCGGCGGGGCCGGGGGCGCGGCGGGGGCACGGCGGGGCTGGGGGCAGCGAGGGCGCGGCGGGAGCAGGGGCAGCGGGTCTACAGCGGGGGCGCGGCAGGGCGGCGTCAGGCGCGAGGGGCGCGGCGGGGCTGGGGGCGCAGCAGGCCGGCGTCGGAGCAGGGGCAGCGGGCTGGCGGCGGGCGCGGTGGCGGGGGCGCGGCAGGGCGGTGGCAGGCACGGCGGGGAGAGGCAGGTGGGGCGGTGGAAGAGAATGAGGTATCAGGGTCCGATGGGGCCGATATTAGCCCTTATTTGTGACGGCACTCTTAATTGTGATATGCCTTAACTTACGGCTGTCGCAATTAAATTTATTTGTGATGGTACTTTTTGCAGCCGTCGCCAATAAGGGTTTATTTGCGACGGCCCTAGGGTTGGACGTCGCAAATAAACACTTATTTGTGACGGCTGTCGATGAAGCCATCGCAAATTAGTGTTTATTTGCGACGGCCTCCTTTTTTGCGATGGCCCGAGACAGGTCGTCGCAATTTAAGTTATTTGCGACGGCACGCCATCACAAATAAACCTGGCCGTCACTATTGATCGTGTTTCCTGTAGTGCCATATCGCGTCGAGAATGCCGTCTTCGATATATCTTCTGTCCGAATTTTGATTTGATGATATCCGGACCGATGATCCATCTTTGAAAATACCTTAGCACCCACTAATTGATCGAAGAGAATGTCGATGCGAGGTAGTGGATACTTGTTGTTGATGGTCACGACATTTAGCGGATGATAGTCCACACATAACCTCAACGTTTCATCCTTCTTCTTAACGAACAGCGCGGAGCAGCCCCAAGGTGAGGAGCTTGGGCGAATAAATCCTTTGTCCAGCAGGTCCTTGAGATGTTCTTTTAATTCAGCAAGCTCATTGGGCGCCATTTGATAAGGTCTTCGAGAGATCGGTGTGATTCCCGACGCAAGTTCAATCTTTAACTCGACGTCACGTTCGGGCGGCATGCCCGGTAGATCATCGGGAAACACATCGGGGTATTCACGGACCACCGAAATGTCTTCCAACTTAAGGGATTCAGAGTGGTACGCTGCTGCAATTTCTTGAACGGGTCGATCAAGAATGAGAGTATGTGGACTGTGTAGTGGAGAATCCAAATGAACGGTTCGAGGTACGATGTCCAAAACAGCACCGTGGTGATGTAACCACGACATACCTAATATGAAATTGATCTTTTGGCCATCTAAGATTATAAGAGTGGTTGGATATATTTTTCCACCCATAAACAGTGGTGCTTTAGGAATCATACTATGAGCTGTTATTTTCCCACCGGGGGAACAAATCATGTATGGATATTTAGTAGGAAATATTTGTAGTTGGTGCTTGATAACATATGAACTACTAATGAAATTGTGGGTGGCTCCAGAATCAAAAAGTATGATAATGGCATGATCGATGACAGTGAACGTACCCGCGAGTACGGGTTCGCCTTCCGGTACATTCTCAATGGCGATGTGATGGACATTGCTGGGTTTGGGGTTTGGCTTCTTTGGCTGGTTACGGGGTTGATTAGCACCCAGATACGATGCTTGTCCGCTGCCTTGCTTGTCCGGACAGTTGGAAGGATGTTTGACACGTCCACAGTTGTAGCACGTGTATTGTGTCGGACCACCATAGGCTGGAGGACGGAAACCCGGTGCACGCTGCTGCTGTGGTGGCGCACGAGGTATCATCCTCTGTTGCTGCTGATGTGGCTGCTGTGGCAGGGGTGGTCGGAAGGTTGGTGCGTTGAACGGGTGGCCACGGAACATTGGCGGTCGTGCCGGTGTGGCTGCCACCTTTGACCGGACGGTGATCGGTACACCATACGGTACTGTTGTGGAGCTCCACCACTGCTGCCCTGTGGAGCACTCCTCTTCTTCTCCGTTACCAACTCGCATGTTGCATCCTCTTGTACAATCACAGTGTTGACAAAATCATTGAACGTGCCGCGATTGAACAAAGCGGGCTTATCTTTCATCTTTGCATTCAAACCTCGATAGAAATAGTCTTGTTTCCTCTCCTCCATGTTCACATGAACCAGCGCATATTGCGCCAAGTGATTGAAGGCCTTGGAGTACTCATGAGCACTCCTCCTGCCTTGCTTGAGTTCAAGGAATTCTTGAAGCTTGCGTTCCATAATCCCGGGAGGTATGTGATAGGCGTGGAACGCCTCCCGGAACTCGGTCCATGTCACGGCGTGACCAACCAGCAGAGAGGCGATGTAATTCGCCCACCAAGCGCTGGCTGAGCCGTGAAGCTGCTGCGCTGTGAAGAGCGCCTTCTGCTATTTGGTGCATTGGAGCAACCCGAACTTTGCTTCAATAGTGCGGAGCCAGTTGTCCGCCTCAAGAGGTTCGTCGGCCTCCGTGAAGACCGGTGGATGAGTCGCCAAGAAATCTGAGTAGGTGGAGTGTTGAGGCTGATGATTGCCTCCGTCTGGACGCCCCCGCTGACGGGACGTATTCTGCACAAGAGTTTGCAGCAGCTCAGTCTGCTCTTCGCGCGAACCCACCATAGCTGCGATCACATCCACCAACGTAAGCGGAGGAGGAGGTGGCGGTGGCGGTGTCGATTGTCGTTGATCATGAGTTCTCTGCTGCTGGGAGTCCTCAGCTCCCTGGCTCGTGCCACCGATCTCGAGAGTGTTACGGGTGCGCACCATTATGCAGTCAGAACCATGAATCCAACATGAGACGTGATATTGTAAGATCACTCAAGGATAACAACAATGGTGTGTGTATTAATAACAAAACTTGCATAACGGTAACATATATTTATAAAGTATAGACTTTATACAAAACACATCATCCCTGGACCAATGTTACAATAGCGAGTTCCAAAATAATGAACTTCATGGATCGAAGTTCATTTTGACTATCGTCGATCGCGACGGGACGTTATGCGCGTTATCGTGCGAATAAATGTTTTTATCTTCAATATGACACAAACATGGTCATAAAAAGAACAGAGGTTCGAGTGGGTCAAACTCTCAGTTCCACTGGTAAATGGTTGAGTATCGACAACTGGTCCATTACGACACTTCTCGAAGTGAATCGAGGACCAGATTCATAACAAGACCAATTTATGCCAAACCGATAAAGTTTCTGTTGAAACCGGACCAGCTTGTACTCAAACACAAATTTAACCAAGTAAATGGCAGAATCAGATCTGTCATTGTAAACCTGACAGTTTTTCTGGAAATTTTGACAACATCTCCTTTGTTATGCTGATTTTAGGCCACAATTTCCAGATATAAAACATCACAATTTACAAGATCCACAGATTACAAAATTGTAATGTAAATTACAGGGATTCCAAAATTGTCTTGCACGGCCCGGTTCAAATTTTTGAAAGGGAGATATGGTCAAAACAGTATGGAGTCCAGAGAGGGTTCCAGTTTCTGTCCAGTTTGGCAGATAATTTCAACACAAACTATATGAAAGTAAAAACATTGGTCCCCTATCGTTCCATACGGACTACCCCGAGTTAAGCCACGTCTCGAGGTACATGACCGGGTTTTCTACCACCAGACGGGGTCCCATGTCTTTGCATAGTGCTGCACCAATAGGAGGCGCATCGGTTTATGTCCCACCAGCGGGGGCTCCCACTAATTTTGAAGCATGATGGGGTACCGCATGTCATATATTCTCAGAAACATGGAAAGTTTCAGAGACTCATATTGACTTTCCCGTGCCAAGCCACAGAAACAATCACATGCTACCTCTCGCATGGTGAGCTTACCGCAATTGATCCAACTGCGATGGCGTACCTTACCTCTTACCTGACATCGGAGCGTCATTACAGAATATAATAATACATAAGTTAGCTTTTCCACCTTAAGTAAATATGCTATTAATAGTCCTTATGTGGGCTATTATTGATTCCTCACCGTAAACCTAATTTTTTCTCATAAGGCTGTGGGGACCGGAGTCCACACATTCCAGGAATCGCAATTGGGTGGTGCCGTGCGATGCGGCACCCAACAGCACACGGAAAAAGATACATCGTATTATATAAAACAACATAGTATTATACAGGCTTTGTCTTTTACAAATAATATACATTTAAATACACTACAGCGGAAGATAAATTCATAGCTCTCGACACTCAAGCCTAAGCTATGCAAAAGTCATTCCGTTCAGCTCTAGAACGGAATCACATTGGCAGCACACAGAAAACATCACGGCGGCGTGCAGGGTTCCCACTCGACCGTGTACCCCGACGGAGGCAACGCCTCACCGGCAAGCCCTTAATAAAATATGTCATCATCTGCAGCAAAAACTTAAAATAGCAATCGTGAACACGAAGGCTCAGCAAGACTTAACCGTCTCCATTAAGCATGGAACTCTATATGCAGGATAAACATAATATAGGACAGCAGTTTGCAATAAAAGACTTGTCTAAATGTTAGTCCTTACTTTCAGCTTTTAGCATCAAATTAAAGCTTCATGAATCTGAAATTTAGTGAACAACCTAATCTAAACATACAAGCATCAATACATAATTATTCCATAAAGCATGATTCAATAATATTTAGCTCCAAATAATTAACTACGTCACGACTCAGTGAACAATCGGTACTCAATAACCACAAGGGACGGCGACTCGAATCGATATACACCTGCAAGGATACCCGAAAAGCCCGACACAAACACCCATACTCGGAGCTGCGACGGCACACTCCACACATGTTGTATGCAGCAACCTTTCACCCGCTACCTACATGCTGAACCAGTCCCACCGCTACGAGCAGGAGGCTCCCACACAGAGTACAATGTACCCGCTGGCAGGTTTACACCTTGCTGCTCTCAACCCACACCTATAAGGTGGTAGGGTATGCCTTGAAGCTAAGGTGGACAAGTTACATCGGTTTACTGGGTCCCATATATCCAGTATGCCTTCGGTACATTCAAACTTGCTCAACAGGGCCGCACACGGATCGGTCCTTGACCGACACAGACACAGCTACAGCTCACAGGCCCCTATGTTCTGCTGCTCTTAATCCATGTCCGGTCTCATATTTAATCAAATGGTGAATCTCTCACACGACCAATCTCGTAGAACACAATTCCTGAACTAGCGAGTAGATTCCAACTACTCGACTTCTACCGAAGCAACTATAACATTAAGCATAGCATGGACACATCGAGGACTTAACCATCTACCCTTCTCTCATGAGTTCTCTGGTCATGTATTTGGAAAACTCCAAGAAAATCCTAGACTTAATGCACATACATCCTACCCCATAAAGTGTGATACAAATAAAATTTAAAACATTGTTAAATGCAAACCGGGGCTTCCCTGGCTGTGAGACAGGGGTAAAGTTAGTCTCCGGATTGATGACTTCCAGTGGCTCCGGGGTCTCCTCAAGCTCGACAACTATTCGATATGCAAAGAAAAATGCAAGTGATTCAATATTGAGATTATTGCATAGCTTAAAGGAAAGAAGGTTCAGTATATTAAATTATGGCCACTGGTTCTGGAAATTTTACAGAGAACATGAGGCACTATGGGTGAGGTTCTGTCCAAATTTGGGATAACTTCATGGAAGTCTCTGTTGTATAAAATACAATGAATAAAAAGCCTTCCCAGAATTTTCATGGGTAACCTGGGACATTAACATGGCTAAAAGTTAGTTTTCTGTTTAGAGGAGGTCAAGTGCGACTCAAAAAAATTGGTTTTACAATTTTCTAAGCATCCTACTGAGAGATATTGAATTTAGAAGTTTGGATAAATTTCTGAAATGGTTCTGGATATTTTGGAATTTTCAGGCACATAGAGATTGGAAATACAATTTGGCTATTTATTTTAACTCCAATGGACCTGAAACGTTTACTGGAACTCAAGGGAATTAATTGGAATGATGTGGACAAATTTGACAATTTTTAAATGAATGGAGCACCAGTAATTAATTCCAAAGTCATTTTGACTCATGAAATTATTGAGGATAATTTATGGATTTTCATACAGATACAAGAGCACCACTTGAAAGTACAGGTCATCCTGGTTCTAAAAAAATTTATTTAGGAATTTTGGACAAGTATTCTAGGAGATATGGATTTTCCAAGTTGGAGCAATTTCTGGAATAAAATCCCAATTGGGAACATTTGAATAAAGGGCTGGACCCACAGGTTTAAAAAGGGCCAATCGCTGGGCGGCAACACGGAGGGTTATTGGGTTAACCGCTGTGACGCCCAGTTCTGAAAAATGAACCAAGCTAACACATATGTGTGCCCAGGATGTTCATCACACATACACGAGTGCAATCACAAACGATATACAGATATTACCACAGAACAAGATTTATTAACCAAATTTTATTACACAAACCATATTATCCTTGATTACAAATTCTAATGAAAATTTATGACAAGTTCAACTAATGCAGCGGAAATAAAATAATTAAGCAACTAAGCAAACTAAGCATAAGGGATAGCGCAGCTCCAATAAACACCACAGGCAAAGCTGACGGTAGACACGGCCTAGAACTCCGCATTATCACCATTAAACTCCCAATCCTGACCTGCAACTGTTTGGGGGATTACAAGAGTGAGTACATATCGTACTCAACAAGTGTGGAAAGCATGACATGTGGCTTATTCAATTGACGACAATAATAATGGCAAAGTGCTGAAAAGTACATTAAAACATTTGAAAAGCAATATATTATATTTATATGAATCAAACCCATCATAATTATAAGTAATATCATAATACCAGTCTGAATTCATTACCATCGTCAATAAATCCAGATTTCACCATTGCCAATAACCATATTCAATACCAGAAATTAATCCATAACCATCCATAACCATTACCAAACCATAACCATCCCAAATACCATCCCAATACCGAGTTCCCTCTAATCATGGAAGTTGTCCAGGTGCTCATAACCGGGAGCACGGCTATCATGATAGTTTTATTTAACTCTGCAGAGTTTGTACCTCTTTACCCACGTGTTTGTGATTTCATCACCCGTCGGCGATTAAAGGAACCTCTCTTATGCAAATTACACTTCCTTTGGTGTATGGCCAAGAGATCACAAAATAGCCTTCACAAAGGGATTACTAGCCTATTCAGACCCCACTGAGGTTTCACCGGTGGCGATGTCTCCAACTGAGCACATCTTCAACCAAGGGCCCCCTCTTGAGCCATTCGGATCCCAGGATAGTCCCACCAATCATCAACAAACCCAATCCGACTACCCCTTCCCCGAGCATCCACAATGGTCCAAATAGCACTGGCAAAGCCCTAATTAATCAGCTACGCCGCACCCATACTTGGCCTCGTGGTGGCACTGTAGTCCTGGCTTACTCTCGCATGAACCGATCCTTAGATCTAAAGCAAGCAAACCACCATAACATCCAACCCATCCACATACCAGGCTTGCTTAGATCACCCATTACCATACCATATTGACCAGTTCGCATTAACCAGAATATCATTAATACATAATTAAATTTGTAGTATTGTTTTTCCATCCCAATTTATCAAGCGAAGCAAAAAGGTAAAAGCCCTTCCCGACTCTCTACCATAATTTCCAGGTGACAAGGGTGGTTTAACAAGTCTAGTAAACTTCCTACCATAGGGTTCCCATCAAATTGACACAAGCATGCAGTTTTGCAAACAAAATATTTATTTAAAAATAGGATCAATATGCTTCAAGGACACTTGCCTTGCTCTTGCTGTTGATTAGGATCAAAACCTTCAAACTCTTGGTGATGTAGATCCTCCACGGCACTCTCTAGCGCAAATCCGTCTAATCCACACAATAAACATACAAGACAAGAAACACAATCAAAGAGTGCACAAATATTACTCAATATGACATGACATGCATGATTAATGCAAATGCAAGGTAGAACTTGTTACTAGATTGCTTTTAGTGATCACTAACTAGTTCTAATAGCTTTTAACAAGTTTATACAGGTTTGGGGTTGATTCAAATCAAATTTTAGAATTAATTTGATGCAATTTAACCAGGAAGATCGGACTAGTCCGCTAGGGACCGGACAAGTCTGCCCTCTGTAAGATCAGCAGATTAGGGTTTTCTAGATCGACATGAATTTGGAGATTAGGGGTTGAATTCACGTAAGGAAAAGAGAATAGAAGATATACCATGTGTTTAGAACTCCAATGAATCAAGAAACTTGGAGGTAGCACTTGGATCTTGGTGATCTAGGGTTGGTGATGAACTTTGAGGTGAATTGATGATGAAGAACGAAACTTGGTGGAGATATTGATCCTCTTTCGTTTCCTCATCTTCTTCTTCTTGCTTGGGATCTTCTCCTCCCTCCTTGATGGTGGATCCCCATGAACTAGGGTTTGGGTGGGTGGAAAAGTGGCAAATAGATGTCAATCCAAGGGGTGGGGCTATTTATATAGAGGTGGAGGCTAGGGTTAGATGGATTTCGAGTTTTGGGATGAGTAGAGGCCGGTTTAGAGTCCCACATGAGCTCTAAAAGAGTTAGGCACGACATCCCTAGGACCACTTAACGTGAAACCCAAGAAACAAGTCGTAAAACAAAAGATCAACTCGGAGTCATAAAATATCGGACAAGTCCGGAAAGGATCGGACTAGTCTGAAGTTGTCCAGAGAGAAAATCAGACAAGTCTAGCCAAAGATCGGACAAGTCCGACATTAAACAGAGAGGAAAACGGACAAGTCCCCTGGAACACCGGACTAGTCCGGAAAAGTCCAAGGACTTAGCAATTTTCAAGGATTCTTGGAATATCGGACTAGTCCGCACAAAATCGGACAAGTCCGAAAGTTTCTAGTGCCAAAAATCGGACTAGTCCACAGCAAAAACGGACAAGTCTGTTTTTAGTCAGTGAGAAATCGGACTAGTCCTCAGCAAAATCGGACTAGTCCGCACCTTCCTACGTTTTTGAGCGCGGTTTGTTCCAAATCAATTTCAAACTCGTTCCTCTTTATGCGGGTTAATGTTAAACATGTATATGAGTGTATGTAGGGCATGATGCATGAAAATGAGGGTGTTACAACCGCATAGTCACAAAGGATCCCTGGGCCGCAACTGATCCGGGGCGCGGCGATCTCTCACTGACAACCGGGGACCGCCCGGTCGTCTTCTACCTCCAGCCGCGCGCACGACCGCGGCGGTGCCTTGCCGGACCTCTCTCCGCCCAATGATCCACGACACAGTTCTTCCACAAACTTGCCACCTAGCCATATTTTGAGGTGCTAAGCACGTCGGTGGGGTCAGCGCACGCCGGCGATGGCTGGAAAAGCTTGTGCGACGGCGGCGGCAGAGGTTAGGGTTTCGGCCATGTCGGCCGAGCCCTACGATGGGCTAAATCGATCGGGAAGACTTTGGGAAGCTTCATGGAAGCATGGGGAACAAGAATCTGGCCATGAGAAGGAGAGAGAAGGTTTGGAAGATGGTGGCGATGATGGACCGAGGAGGTGAAAACCGACAGTTGGGGAAAAATGGTATCCCGGCTCGAATACCTGATGAAACTCGATGAAGCTTCTTCGAGGTGATGCGCCTGGTCATATTGAACAACATAAAACAAGTGCACAAGAATAATAAACCGTATAAAAGGAATTTCGCATGCGAACTAGCTCTACTCATACCTAAAGCTGGTCGGAAGAAATGGAAATACGGGGGCTAGGAGGCATGTCATGGGCTGAAACCTCACCGTGGTGGTGCGCACGCGAGAATCAGGCGGAGACGAGCGTGCAATGGCGAGGGCAGCGGATCTCGGTGGCGCACGACAAAGATGGCGGCACGGCCTTCAAATCAATGAAAGAAGTTGTCTGGCAGCCTCTTAGGAACACGGCGAACATGAGAGGAGCAATGGAAAGGAGAAAAGACGACCAAAACGATGGGAACGAAGGCGACATATCCGGTGGCGGCGGCGGCTAGGGTTTAAGCACGGGAGAGAGAGAAAAGAGAGGTGCTCGGCTCGGGATTTATAGGGGAATGGTGGAGAAACGCATGGCAAATCTATTGGGCACTATCCCGTGGCTTGATTGTGGAGAAACAGGAAATATTGAATCGGGGAAAGTGGGGCGGCGTGGCGCGTGCGTTACTGGCGGCGCGGCGGCTCAGTGGAGGGGATGAAGCTGACGAGTGGGGCCCGGTGAGAGTGAGAGGGAGAGGGGGACGCGGGGCGGGCCGGCGCTGGGAGAAGGGGGAAGTTGGGCCGAGGAGGGAATTAGGGCCCAGGTAAGCTTTTCTTCTTTTTCTTTTCTCTTTTGTTTTTCTTTCATTTTTCTGATTTAAATTTTGAAATGAAATTTCTAACGAATTTAAATTTTCAAAATTTTCACACATGCAATACATATGATGCACTTGCCTTATATGAATTTTATACCAAAAATTATTTTAAAGCTCTTTTAAAAAATCATTTTACATTTTTTTCTCAAAAAAGTGGGTGTTACAATTCTACCCCTTTAAAATGAATCTCGCCCTCGAGATTCGAACGTCCTATAGAAAGAGATCGAAAATAGAGCCTTGAGGTCTTCTTTGTCTTCTCCATGTTGCTTCTTCTTTCAAGGGTATTTTCATTGCATCATGGACACGTGAATCATCTTCCTCCTCATAATGTCTCAAGATAGCTTTATCTGATAGGCTACCCCCTTATGCTTTGACTTACATTAGGGTAAACTTTTCTTGCTATCATGTAATATTGTAGTAGAGTGAGAATCATCACGAGATGTACCATTCACAGCTTCAGATGCACCCTGAACATCCTCCAAGGACATGTTATTGACCCAGACACGTGATGGATTATGTGTCGACTGCTTCTTTGGGCAACTGAAGGAGTAGTGGACTCTCTCGCCACATTGGAGCATTACCCAGTCATGTTGGTACCTTGAGTTTTATTGTCTGACTGCTGATTATGTTGTGGCTGCTCTATTGGATGAGAAGAACGTTGGTGTTGCATCTGTTGACCTTGCTCGGTATATGGCATTGGTGGCCTAAAAGAAGAGTTGGTGGGATGACTCATCTGTCCCATCTGATGAGTAGCGAATCGAGGATGACTGTTGCTACCAGAAGATTGCCCATGTGCCACCTTTCGCTTGCGATTTTCTTCATCAAATTCCTGTTTCTTCCTCTCCATGTTGAAAGCTTTGTCCACCAGCTTTTGAAAATCAGCATAGTCACTTGAGGACATTGTTAGTTGCATTTCTTTATCCAACCCTTCCTTGAAACAAAACTGCTTCTTTGCATCGGTATCTACATCTCCAGGAGCATAATGAGATAACTGTGTAAACTTGTTTAGATACTCACATACACTCATATTTCCTTGCTTCAGGGCGAGGAACTCTTGACGCTTTGCTTGAACTTAACCTTCGGGCACATGATGGTTCCGAAAGTGGTGCACAATCTCTTGCCAAGTGATGGTCTCCGGGTTTTCGTGTGCATCTGTATAAGCGGTCCACCAACCAGCTGCAGGTCCAAAGAGTTGATGAGATGCAAGAAGTACTCTTTCTCTTCCTTCACATTGAACTATCCTCAGTTTGTTCTCAATCGTCTTTATCCAATCATCTGCATCAATGGGTTCCATTGCATTTGAGAAGCGTGGAGGTTGAGTATTCATAAAGTCCCTCAAAAAAGATCTTGGAGGTGGTGGTGGAGGAGGAGGTGGAGGTGCTTTTTGAGCCTCTATGTTGTTCACAATTTGCATCAGATTTTGCATCATTTGCATTTGCATCACCATCATTTGTTGCATTTGATTTGCTGTTGGTGCTCCCCGGGCACCTCTTCCATTCCACTGTGGTATCGGAATCCCGTCATCCTCATCATTGTTAAGGGGTACACCACGCCGACGTCCTCTTCCTCTGCCTGCCATCTTATGTTGGGATGTTATTTTAGAGCAATAAGAAAAGATAGTAACTATTGTTATATACGATTCCCACTATATGCATCAAGGAGAATAAGTTTATGAAAATATTATTTTATTCAATAAAAAGATGAGATTGTGTACAAAGTGCCAAAGCATTACACAACACACATCACACAAGCAAACATGCAAACATTCAACCACGAATATATCAAAACAACACAACTTAGGATCATAATATGTCTCTACTCGTCTTATTACATGTGACAGCCGGTTCCAAAAATGAACCAAGCGTAATGCATATGTGTGCCCATGATGTTTAACACACATACACAAGTGATTCACAAACGATAAACAGATACAAACCATGTCTCGAATAATAATACTACTAATAATACCTTATTACAAACCAAAGAGTCTCAATTACAAGCTCTGATGAAACTGCAGTGGAAAAATTAAACTCTAATGACTCCAAACTCCACAGGCAGGTTTGACGGTAACACACGCCTAGTATTCCTCAAAAACCTCCTGGTACTCCACCTGGTCGCCTGCGTCTGAATTTGGTGGGGGAATAGCAAGGGTGAGCACATATCGTACTCAACATGTGTGGGAAAGTATGACATGTAGCTTAAACAAGTCGTGATAATAAAATGGGCTAAAAGCATAAAAGTACATTAAAACAGTTGAAAAATGCAATTATATCATTATTAAGTGAGGTCCTACCCAAATAACCCAAATAATCATCAATTCCAACTTAAATAACCAACTTCAGCAATAATAATCCATATTCAACTCATAATTGCTCATTTATCTCAATTTTATCAAATTCATATACCAAATCCAACTAATTAACCAATACCGATTCCCAATTCAATTCCAGCCATTAAACCAAGTTAAAGTCCAAATTCTAATCATGTGAGGGTCCAGGTTGCTTATGACTGGGAGCACGGCTATCATGATAGTTTTAGACACACTCTGCAGAGGTTGTACCACTTTACCCACAAGTTCATGATTTCATCACCTTTCAATGACTATGGAATCTCAATTATGTCGTCTCATACTTCCTTAGGTGTGTGGCCATGATATCACAAAATAGCCTTTACGAAGTGATTACTAGCCTATTTAGACCCCACTAAGGTGATGTCTCCAACTGAGCACATCCAACCAAGGGCCCCCTCTTGAGCCATTTGGATCGCAGGGTAGTCCCACCAATTTGTACAAACCCAATCTGACTACCCCTTCCCCGAGCATTCTTAATGGTCCAAACAGCACACGCAATTCACTAATTAGTCAGCTAAGCCGCACCCATACTTGGCCTTGTGGTGGCACTGTAAATCCTGGATGGTCGCTCCACGAACCGGTCCTTAGATCTAAAGCAAGCAAAACCAATGAAACAGTCTAACCCATTCCACATAACCACCTTGCTTAGATCCCTAGGCACCATGTTGCTAAAGGGCCATTATCATCAATTCTCATCATCCACATGTTCAATAGTTCACAAAAAAGCCATTTCATTGTTTTCCAAACCCAATTTAGTATTGCGAAGCAAAAGTGCAAAATACCATTCCGACTCTCTACATAGTGTTCAAGCGACAAGAGTGATCATACAAAACAGTAACTCCTACAATTGGGTTTTCCCATCATATTGACACAAGCATGCAATTTTGCAAACAAAACCTTTAAAACAGGATCAATATGGTCAAGAACACTTGTCTTGCTCTTGAGCTTGGTTTGGATCAAAGGCTTCATAGTTTTGGTTCTGCAGGTCCTCGAAAGCACTTTCAACGGCAATTCCTTCCATTCCGAGTGACAAACATGCAAAACACACAATTCAATCAAATAATGCTCATATAGTACTCAATATGCCATGATATGCATGATTGATGAAATTGTGAGGTAAAACTTGTTAATGAGTTGATATTAATGTTTACTAACTAGTTCTAATAGTTTTCAACAAGTTTGAAATTGATTTGATTTGATTTGGAATTAATTCAGGACAGTTCAGATTCAGAGGCCGGACTAGTCCGTTTTCAGGGTCAGACTAGTCCGCATGGACAGAATTGGAGTTTTAGGGTTTTCTTGATCTGCGAGAATTGGGGTTGAATTTATGTAGAAACTTGGATGTAGAGGGTGTACCACGTGTTTAGAGATCCAAAGATCAAAGTTTTGACATGAGACTTTGGATCTTGGCAATTAGGGCTTGATGGAGATGAGTTAATGAAGAACTTGAACGAAGAACGTCAATTGTCGAGGAATCGATGAAGATTGATCTTGACTGATCCTTCTTTGTGTTTCTCCCCTCCTCCTTGCCCCTGGACTTGATCTTGACGACGGCACAATGCAAAAGTGACAGTAAGGGTTTTCAATTGGGGTGGAGAGGTGTGGGGTATTGGGTTGCTTATATAGAGGTGGAGGATTAGGGTTTTGGGGTGGATTCCAAGTAGAATTCGGTAGGGGGACGTGTAAGGGATGTGGTGGGGTCCACTTGGGACCCTCTGAGGTTGGGCACAAAGTTCTTGGGCCCAAATTAGGCGATTACCCAAAAACAAATCGTGGAGAAATAAAAGAATCCGAGTTTCTTTCCGAAGGTCGGACTAGTCCGCAATAGGGACCGGACTAGTCCATTCTAGTACAATAGGGGACTTCGGACTAGTCCGGTGTTGATACCAGACAAGTCTGGGGTTGGATCGGACTAAAACAGGTGTTTTTGGACAAGTCTGAAGTGTTTCAGAAAGGCTGACCGGACTAGTCCGGTGTCATAAAGAACTAGTCCGTTTTGGTCCAGTAAGGCTGATAGGACTAGTCCGTTGTGATAAAGGACTAGTCCGCACTTCTAAAGGGAATACCGGACTAGTCAGGTGTTAGACCGGACAAGTCCGTACTCTGATAGACTAAAACTTCCAGATTAAGCCTAAATTCATTTTAATCTTGTTCCTTTTTACATGGCTTAATGTCAAACATGTATGAGGATGTATGCAATGCATTATGCATGAAAATGAGGGTGTTACAAACCTACCCCCTTAAAATGAATCTCGCCCTCGAGATTCAAACACAAAAGGAAAGAGATAGGGGAATTCCTCCTTGAGATCACCCTCTCGCTCCCAAGTTGCTTCCGATTCTGTATGATGCTTCCATTGCACTTTGCACCATCGAATCACCTTGTTCCTTGTGACCCTCTTCTTGGTGTCCAAAAATTTGACAAGTTGCTCGGCATAGGTTAAATCCTCCTCAAGCTCCAATTCTTCTATCAGTACTTGCTCTTCCGGTACCCTCAAGCACTTTTTGAGTTGAGAAACATGAAACACATCATGAACATCAGATAGATGTGCAGGCATCTCCAGTTTATATGCTACTTCTCCCCGTTTATCCAAAATTTTGAATGGTCCAATATAGCGAGGTGCCAACTTGCCTTTGACATTAAACCGCTTGTGACCTCGCATAGGTGACACTTTGAGGTATACGAAGTCTCCAACCTCAAAAGATAGGCTTCTTCATCTATTATCCGCATAACCCTTCTCTCTTGACTGCGCGGCTCTCAAGTTTTCGCGGATAGTCTGAACTTGCTTTTCAGCTTCCTGGATCACATTAGGTCCAAATACTTGAGCTCCCCTGTCTCATTCCAAAACAAGGGTGTTCTACACCTTATCCCATACAATGATTCATATGGCGACATCTTCAAGCTTGCTTGATATCTGTTGTTGTAGGAAAATTCAGCATATGGCAGACTTTTGTCCCAACTTCCTCCATACTTTAGTGCACGAGCTCTCAGCATATCCTCCAGTATCTGATTTGTCCTCTCGGTCTGTCCATCCGTCTGAGGGTGATATGCAGAACTAAAATTCAATTGAGTTCCCATTCATTCGTGCAGCTTCTGCCAGAACCTCGAGGTAAACTGAGAACCTCTATTGGACACTATTTTCTTGGGCACTCCATGTAAACAAACTATTCTTCCCATATACAGTTCTACCAACTTCGCTCCACTATAAGTAGTCTTGACAGGAATAGAATAAGTCGATTTGGTCAACCGATCCACAATAACCCATATGGAGTCATAACCAGACTGGGTTCGAGGTAATCCAACTATGAAGTCCATACCAACCTCTTCCCACTTCCATTCTGGAATTTTCAATGGTTGCAATAATCCAGCTGGCCTTTGAAGTTCAGCCTTGACTCATTGACATGCATCACATAGTGCAATATATTCATCTATGCCTCTTTTCATACCATCCCACCAGTAGCACGTATTCAGGTCCTTGTACATCTTTGTACAATTGGGATGGATAGAGTAAAGTGAGTCATGTGCCTCCTTTAATATCAATTCTCGGAGACGCTTCTCATTAGGCACAACAATCTGTTTTCCAAGCCATAGAGTACATTGGTCATCCTCATCAAATTTGCATTCTCTCCCCTCTTGGGTCCTTTCCTTGATTTCCTAGATATCCTTGTCCTTCGTTTGACCTTCTCGAATCTCTTGTTCAAAGGTTGGATTCACTTCCATTGCTCCCATCTCATTCACAAATCCAAGATTCAACCGTTCGAGCTCCTTGCATAGCTCAAGTGGCAATTCCCTAACGGTGAGCTGGTGGCTTGCGCCTTTTCGACTCAAGGCATCAGCCACTATGTTGGCTTTTCCTATATGATAGTTGATTCCCACATCATAGTCCTTAATGAGTTCCAACCATCTTCGTTGCCTCAAATTTAGATCTGTCCGAGTGAATATGTACTTGAGACTCTTATGATCCGTATAAATCTCACACCTATGACCAAGAACGTAATGTCTCCAAATCTTCAATGCATGCACTACGGCTGCAAGTTCGAGATCATGCGTAGGATATTTCTGCTCATGTTTCTTCAACTGCCTGGATGCATAAGCTACTACTCGACCTTATTGCATCAATACACATCCAAGTCCTTGTCTTGAAGCATCACAATAGATGTCGAAGCTCTTGCTCACATCTGGCAATACCAACACAGGTGATGTTGTTAACCTTTTTTTAGCTCCTCAAAGATGTCTTGACAAGCTTGAGTCCACTTGAAGGGTTTCTCCTTCATTAACAGTTGTAAGGATCGAAACGCCCAAGAGGGGGGGGGTGAATTGGGCTTTTTCAAATTTTAAGGCAATTTAAAAAACTTTAACTGTTAAGCCCAATTCCCTATGCAAGTCAACTACGCAATCAAGAGAGTTAAGAGCAGAATAGTAAAAACGTAATAGTAAAGGGGTAGGGAGAGGAATGCAAACGCTCAAAGACGCGGAGACACGGCGATTTTTCCCGTGGTTCGGTAAGATCACTAGGATCTTCCTACATCCACGTTGTGGCACCCACCAAAGGGTATTGCCACTCCCAAGTCACCAAGACGAGGGAATCCACTAACTTTCTCCGTTTGCCATCTCCGGCAAGGTGGAGCTCAAGTCTTGTACAACTTCGGTCCTCCGGGCTTCCACAATTGTCTCGGCAAGCTCCGGAGAGATCTCTCTACTCTCCTCTTGATACAAGGTGAATGCAATCACCAAGAATGCACTCCCTCACGGCTCTCACTGGTCTAGAGACTCCACTCACCCAGAGAGGATGCACACAAGCTTCTCTCTAGCTAGGTCTAGCCTATATCTTGAGGTGTAGATGGACGGAAAGGGTGTGTAAATGATTGTTCTAGGTCTTGGACACTTGAGGATGTGTAGGCATGCTCTGGTTGTCAAGTGTTGTCGAAATGACTGGTGGAAGGGGGTTAAATAGCCAGCCCAACTGAATTAGCCGTTGAAAAAGTTGGCTGATTACTTTTTCTGTGTACATCGGATGATCCGATGACCACCTTTTCTGAGCATCGGTGTAATTAGATTAGCTGACGTCACTGTGTCAGAAGTGACCGTTATTCGACCGATGCTACCCCTTCTCAATCATCGGATGATCCGGTGAGCTTTGTCTTCAGATTTGGTCCAGAAATAATGTTTCTGTTGAATTAGACCGATGTACACTTTGCTCTGCATCGGATGATCCGGTGAGTGTTTCTCCAGAATTGTTGAGACAAATTAATCTTTCTATTGAACTTCACCGATGTCCACTTGTCTCTATCATCGGATGATCCGGTGTGCACTTCATTCTGAGGTCTTCTTCTTCTGTTGAGCCCCAATCGACCGATGTGTGCATTTTCCAGACCATCGGACGATCCGGTGAGTGTAATTTGTTTGCTTCGCGTTGAACTTTTAGAAGCTTCTCGAGTGACCTCTTTGACACTTGTTGCAAATAATGTTCTGATGAATATTGATCTTCTTGTGTTGCCAATTTTGATAGAATAGAGTTGTTGTGTGAGTTCTTCATTTAGCCTTCATGAGAATTGAATAACCCCCTTAGAATAGGTCGTTTGAGGGGTCTCCATTCGTATCCAATGAGTGGTAGATGATTTGAATAGATAGTCGTTAACGCTTGATGTGATATAGGTGAAACATTGCATCCACAAACTCATTAGTAATTACGAATGGTTGTCATTAATCACCAAAACCATACCTCACGGGGGCCTAGATGCTTTCAATCTCCCCCTTTTTGGTGATTGATGACAACACAACGAGTAGAGCATAGAAGTAAATGAATTTAATAACACAATGCTCATAAAGATTGTAACTGGAACAAAATGCAACACAAGGAGCTCGAAGGCTCAAACAGAGATCAAATAAGTCATGAAATAGCACACTGAATTACAATAGAAGCAAATGACAAGAAGCAAATGACAAGCAAATGACAATAAGTCCAAATAGATAAAGGTAAAACTCCCCAAACTCCCCCTAAGACCAAGACTGACTCGACCAAGACTGACTCCCCCTAGAGCTAAACTCCCCCTGACTCTAACTCTTCTCCCCCTTTGGCATCAAGACACCAAAAAGGGAAGATGAGTACCTAGGACTCTGGAGCACTCGGGGCGACGGTGAAGCGGTCGATGTCGGCGGTGCTGTCGTCAGAGCTGCTCGAGGTGGAGGTCGCAGGTGCTGGCGCTGGAGCGGGAGGAACTGGAGCTGCTGACGCTGCTGGGGGATCTGCTGGGACTGCTGGCGCCAGCGGAGAAGGTACTGCCGGTGGAGGTGAGAACTGGAATGGCACTGTCGAGGCTAGAAGAGGTGACATGCTGAAGCTTGGTATGGGCGACGCTGGTGCTGGAGCTGCAGTAGGTGCCAATGGAGAAGCTGCTGGAGCCTGACCAAGACCCGGCTGCTGAGGCGGAAGAGCTATCCCGGTCTGCTGGTAGAGGTTGGTGATCAACCCCAGGATGCCCATCATCGCCTGCTGAGTCTGCTGCTGCTGGTCCAGGGTCCTCCGGTGCATCTGATCCACCAGGCTCGTGAAGCGGTCAGTGTCCTCTCGCCTCTGGCGGGCGATCTCCAACTGCATCTCCTGCTGCTGTCTCTGTAGCTCCGCGAGCCGTGCAGCCTGCTCCGCTCGGGCCTGCTCAGCTGCAAGCCTGTCCTGGCGCTGCTGCTCGACCATCTGCTGGAGCAGCGAGGTGAGCTCTGACGGCTGTGACACCTGAGCCTCGGACACTGGAGGTGGTGGAGCAGTCAAACCTCCTGCCTCCGCGTCGTGATGCCTCAAAGAAGGAGGCGGAGGAGGGAAGTACTCCTCGACGCTGTCGCTGGTGTTGCTGTCCGACCAGACGTGCTCCAGTCCTTCACCCTGTGCCTCTTCCTGGGCGAGCGCCTCGTCCTCCTGGGCTAGCTCGGTCCAGTCCTCCTCGGAAAGTCGGGCTCTGACCTGTCGCTCGACTGGACGGCCAAGGCGGCGGTCTCCAGGAGTGGGCACTCGGTAGTGGCCGAACCGAGTGGCGTGGAGCTCTGTCAGAGGAGCAGTGGCTGGCGAGTCCTCAGGTGCCAGCAAGAACAGCAGACGGCAAATCCAATGCCCGTAGACCAACTGCCTCAACATCCCGACTCCGTCAGTGATCACGTCCTCCATCTCGCAGATCAAGATGTCCACAATATCAAATTCCATCCCGTTCATCACATAGAACAGGATGGTCTGCTGGAGGCTCGTGAAGCCCTCTAGGTAGCCGGACCTCGGTAGAAGGGTACGCCTGAGGATGTGGTGAACTGTCCGAGCGGCTGGAGTGAGGAGAGCTGGCACCCTCGGCTGGTCTGGCGTGAAAGGAGGGGTGAACAGACCTCTGATCTCCTCAAACGGCGGTGACACTCCCCCTGTCAGCGGCCTCCTCGGCGGGTCGGCTCCTCCGTAGACCACCTCGTGCAGACAGGTGAGGTGTGTGTCCACTCCAAGCAGCTGTGCCAGTCGCTCTCGAGACACGGTGTGCTGCTGCCCCAGAAACATGAAGTGGATCGAGCACCGACCCTCTGAGATATAGAGAGTGGCGTAGAAGACTCGAACCCACTCCTCCACGTAAGCGCTCCTCTGGCGTGAGAGCAGCTCCACAAGGCCTCTGTACCTCTCAAAGAATGGCCTGATCCCGTGTCCAACTGTTGTTGCAAGCTGATTCCAGTCGATGTAAGTGTGCTGGAACAACTTACGGCCCCGACGCCTGTACGTCTCGTACAGGGACGCCTGTGTCAGGGTCCAAAAGCGGGGATCAACCCTAGTGTCCCTGGGCTGCGGGAACCACTCCTCTGGCAACGCTGTCCATCTGAGCTTCTTCAGTTGTTTTGCCTTGAACTTGCGATAGTCTGTAAGCCTGACATCCTCGGCAACTCTGGCAGCGGTATCCATCTCGTAGATGGCCCTCTGGGCCTCTCTGCCCTCTGCGCGGTCAGCAGCAGTGGGGCGCTGACTCGCGGTGGGGGTCTGACCTCTCCCTCGGGTCCTGACAGTGCGCCGGCGAACCAGTGGCGTCACCGTAGGATCCTCCTCATCCTCAGAGTCGTCGGGCGGCACGGGCTGCACTGTGGGCCGCTGCTGCCTCTGTCGAGACTCACAGAGCCGCAAGGAACCGCGATGGCCGCGCTCACGCTCCTCGGCGGCGCGAGCGGCCAACTCTACCCGGCGAGCTTCCTTCGAGAGCTTTTGATTCTTCGCTGCGGGCTCCTCGATGGCCTTGCCTTTTCCCTTGCGATCACGACCCATCTTGATGCAAAAAGAGGCCTAGGGTTAGTGGAAACATGATCGACGAGAAACAAGGATGGATGTCGCACGGTACGGTACAAACCTTAGCGACGAAAAAGGATCACGCGAACGATGAACGGCGACGCAGCGATCGGAATGATGTCGCACGGTTCGTGGGAACCCTAGCGACGAAAGTCGTCGAACGGAGGGCTGCCAGCGGCGATGGATGCGCGGCGGCGGTGGAGGCGCGGCAGCGGCCCGGCCTGGCGGCGATGGAGGCGCGGCTGCGGCTTGGCTTGAGGTGGCGGCGCGGGAGGCGCGGCGACGGCGGGAGGCGCGGCGGCGGCGCGAGTGGCGGCGCGAGGAGACGCGGCGGCGGCGGGAGGCGCGGCGGCGGCGTGAGGAGGCGGCGGGAGGCGCGGCGACGGCGGGAGGCGCGGCGGCGGCGTGAGTGGCGGCGCGAGGAGGTGAGGAAGACGAAGCGCCGTACGTCTTTAAATGGGAACCCGATGACCTAACGGTTACGCGAACATCGGATCGACCGATGCGCATCGGGTGGGGTCATCGGTCGAGTTCAACAGAGAGTTGGTCCAAAAACTCTCTTTGCACACCGGATGATCCGACGTTGCTACGTCTATCATCGGTCGAATTCGGCAGGGTGACAGAGGATTGAACATCGGATGCTCCGATGTTTCCTGAAATGAACCCATCGGTCGATTTCTTGGTTCTGACTGATCTGTTCGATGAACTGAAGCATCAATTGATCCGATGAGCTGCTGACCCTAGCATCGGATAGTCCGATGACTACAGAAAACCTAAGAATGCCCATATATGTCCGTTGACTAAAAACACACAAAGAAAACAAGTCTTAGGACCTTTTGGGCACCTCCTAACCCCTAAAAATAGGCTTTTCAATATAGTGCCACATATTGGCTAAGCCCTTAAACTAATAGAGCACACAAGGAAAATTAGGAGGGAAAAACCAAGAAAATGTAAGGTCCATGCTTTGTGAGCTAGAGTATGGAGACCTCTATCTCTTTAAAGCATGTTCCTTTAGAGTTTTGCTCTTTCCACATCATATGAGTTAAGATATTGCATTTCAAACAAGTCTTCTTCTCATGATGTGGGTTCCCCTTTGTGACAATCTACCGCATGCAATGCCAAACAAGTTAATGCAAGATATTAAATGAGTGCAAGTTTATATGGCAGGAATCATGCAAGGCATAAGATAAATCTATCTTGCCAAGTTTAAACCTTCCAAAGGCTTCCTCAGGGAAAACTATTTCTAGCTCGCCCCTATCCTTTGGGAGTTAGGCAAGACCTATATGATATGCAACCTTACATGAACATGGCAACTTACATGACGTTAGATGCATCTAGCACATTTAATTCACTTCTAAGCCTAGAAAAAGTTTTCTCATCAAGTGGTTTGGTGAAGATATCCGCCAATTGTTCTTCGGACCTAACACCTTGCAATGAGATGTCTCCCTTAGCCTCATGGTCCCGCAAGAAGTGATGGCGAATATCAATGTGCTTGGTGCGGGAGTGTTGAACGGGGTTTCTAGCTATCTTAACCGCACTTTCATTGTCACAAAGGAGAGGCACACAACCAAACTTAATTCCAAAGTCCAAAAGGGTTTGCTTCATATATAGAATTTGGGCACAACATGCACCGGCCGCTATATACTCCGCCTCCGCGGTGGACAAAGCCACGGAATTTTGCTTTTTGCTAGACCAAGATACTAGGGAACGCCTAAGTAGGTGGCACCCTCCGGAGGTACTCTTGCGGTCCACACGACATCCGGCAAAGTCCGAATCCGAGTAGCCTAAGAGATGAAAACTAGCGTTCTTGGGGTACCACAAACCTACACTTGGGGTATGCTTGAGATACCGGAGTATCCTAAAGACCGCCTTCTTGTGCGATTCTTTAGGTGTCGCTTGAAAGCGAGCACACAAGCACACACTAAACATAATATCGGGCCTAGATGCGGTAAGATATAACAATGAGCCAATCATAGAGCGATAATGAGATTGATCAATAGGTTTACCGTCCATGTCCGCGTCGAGATGGCAATTTGTCGCCATTGGAGTGCTTCTTGAGCTACAATCTCCCATCTCAAATTTCTTCAAGAGGTCCTTTGTGTACTTCTCTTGATAGATGAAGGTCCCCTCTTGAAGTTGCTTGATTTGAAATCCTAGGAAGAAATTGAGCTCTCCAATCATTGACATCTCGAATTCCCTAGACATCATTTTTCCAAACTCATGGCTAAGAGCTTTGTTAGTTGAGCCAAAAATAATGTCATCAACGTAAATTTGACAAAGAAATAAATCTCCGTCGATGTCCTTGGTGAAGAGTGTAGTATCCACCCTCCCGATCTTGAATCCTTGCATGACTAGGAAATCCCTTAGTCGTTCATACCACGCCCTAGGTGCTTGCTTGAGTCCGTAGAGCGCCTTGTGTAACCTATACACATGATTAGGATTCCTCGGATCTTCAAACCCGGGAGGTTGCTCAACATAAACAAGCTCGTTAATATAGCCATTAAGAAAGGCACTTTTCACATCCATTTGATAAAGCATTATGTTATGATGTGAAGCAAAAGCAAGGAGTATACGAATAGCTTCTAACCGAGCGACCGGAGCGAATGTCTCTCCAAAGTCTAGTCCTTCAACTTGCGCAAAACCCTTGGCCACAAGTCTTGCCTTGTTGCGGACCACAACGCCATTCTCATCTTGCTTGTTGCGGTACACCCACTTCGTTCCAATGACATTCTTGTCCTTGGGTCGCTCCTCCAACACCCAAACTTCGTTGCGGGTGAAGTTGTTGAGTTCTTCTTGCATTGCCATCACCCAATTTGGATCTTGAAGTGCTTCCTCGATGCGAGTGGGTTCTACACACGAAACAAACGAGTAGTGCTCACAAAACGATGCGACATGGCGAGAACGAGTACTTACTCCCCGTGACGGACTTCCGATGATTTGATCCATCGGATGCGCCTTGGAGATGTGCCCATGCCTCATGAGTGGTTGTGAAGCACTTGGCGGTGGTGATGCGTTCTGCTCGTCTTGTGGATGGACTTGATCTTGGACTTCTTCTTCTTCATCTTGATGTTGTAGGACTTGTGAATCTTGCGTAGGCAATGGATCATCTTTTTCTTCTTCTTCGTCAACTTGAGGCGCCATGGAGGTGTCAATGTTAGCATTTGAGGCTCCCCCTTGATCATGGCTCTCCTCAACTTCAGGCTTGATGTCTCCAATGGTCATGTTCTTCATAGCTTCTCGTAGAGGCTCATCATCTATATCATCATGACCAAAACTCTCCTCTTGGGAGCCATTAGTCTCATCAAACTCAACATCACAACTTTCTTCAACTAACCCGGAGGTTTGGTTGAATACTCGATATGCTTTTGAGTTTGATGCATAACCAAGAAAAATACCAACATCACACCTTCTTTCAAACTTACCGAGCCTCTTCTTGCGGTAGATGTAGCACTTGCATCCGAAGACTCGGAAGTAAGAGATGTTGGGCTTTCTCCCAATGAGGAGCTCATAGGGGGTCTTTTGAAGTAGTCGATGAAGATAGATCCTATTAGCGGCATGGTACGCCGTGTTGATCGCTTCGGCCCAAAACTTCTCCGACGTGCCATAGTCATCAAGCATTGCTCTTGCAAGGGTGATGAGAGTCTTGTTCTTCCTTTCAACGACACCATTTTGTTGAGGGGTGTATGTGGCCGAAAACTCGTGCTTCACGCCTTCACGGTCACACCACTCCCCAATGTTGTAGTTCTTGAACTTGGTGCCGTTGTCACTCCGGACCTTGATGATGGGAAGTTGAAATTCCCTTTGAGCTCGTTTTGCAAAGGTCTTGAAGACTTCCGGGGTTTCACCCTTGTCACCTAGAAACAAAGTCCAAGCATATCGAGAATAATCATCAACAATAACGAGACAATAGAGGTTACCGCCAAGACTTTGGTATGTGGACGGTCCGAAGAGGTCCATGTGAAGCATTTCAAGTGGCTTGGAGGTTGACACCATTGTCTTCATCGGATGGTGCAAGGCAACTTGCTTCCCGGCTTGACATGCGCTACAAAGCTTGTTCTTCTCAAATGTGACGTCCTTCACGCCGGTCACCATCCCAAGCTTGAATGACTTCTTGAGCTTGCTCATCCCTATGTGAGCAATGCGTCGATGCCATAGCCAACCCAAACTTGTCTTGGTGAAAAGACAAGTGGTCAAGCTAGCGTTCTTGTTGGAGAAGTCCACCAAGTAAAGGTGTCCATGCCTAAACCCCTTGAAGATTAGTTCTTTGCTAGACTCACTAGACACCACAACACCATTCTTGTCAAATGTGCACGTTAGTCCAAGATCACATAATTGAGCAATAGAGAGTAAATTGAAACTAAGAGACTTAACATAAAGCACGTTAGAGATAGACAAATCATTAGAAATAGCAAATTTACCTAAACCAATTACCTTCCCCTTTGAGTTATCACCAAAGGTGACTTGTTCGTGATTTCCGGGGTCCTCTATGGAGGTGAACATACCATCATTGCCGGTCATGTGTTGAGTGCACCCACTATCGAGTACCCAATGTTTTCCTCCGGCTTTGTAGTTCACCTACACACATGAAGTTAGTTTTTGAGTTTAGGAACCCAAGCCAACTTAGGTCCTTGTATGTGTGATACAAGTGATTTTGGGACCCAAAGTTGCTTGGGGAGCTTCCCCTTCATGCCCTTGATGTCTTTGCCGATGAACTTTGCCTTCACCTTCCCACCTACTTTGCTCAATAGATAATAGTGATTATCAAAGGTAGATGTATAGTTAGGAGGCAATTTGGGAGAAGGACGATTAGGAAGAGGACACTCCCTTGTGTGATGTCCGGTGACCTCATAGTGTTGGCAATAGGAACCAACTTCCTTGATGAAGCTTGTCCTAAGCTCCGGTGAGGGCACCTTCCCTTTGTTTGGCACCGGGAAGGATCCAAGTCCTCTCTTGTTGAAGCCTTTGGCTTGTTGGAAGAGGATTTCCTTATGCTTGTCCTCTCCCTTGGTTAGTCTTGCCACGCTAGCATGGAGACTTTCAATCTCGTCCATTAGCTCCTTCTCCCTAGCATTTGCTTTCAACGGCAAAGACTCATGCAAATTGTTAGTGGCATGTGAACTAGCGGATATTTTTCCATCAAGGGTTTCTTTCTTCAAGTTTTTAAATTTTAGTTCAATAGCTTCATAAGCAAGGTTAAGTACTTGATGCTCTTGAACCAACTCATTGTGCTTGCCCAAGAGTGCTTGATGAGCTAAGTCAAGCTCATGGTGATCAAGCTTGATTTGAGCCTTCTCTTCCTCAATTTGCTTGACATGAGACTTGAGCATGTCATGCTCCTTAAGTATGCTTTCATACTTGTCATGCAAATTGAGGTTAGCACTCTCAAGCTTAGCAAGAGCTTGTTCAAGTGCCTTAACCTTGCCCTTTTCCCTTTTTATGATGACATGATATTCATTAATCATAGATGCTAATTCATCGGGAGAAAGTTCATCATCATCACTAGAGTCATCACATACCTTGGTGTTACCTTTCGCCATGAGACACATGGGCGGTGGGGGAAGAGGTGAGTCATCCTTGTTGACGATAGCGAGGCTTGCCAAGTTTTCTTCCTCATCTTCACTATCATCGTCACTTGTTTCCTCATCGGTGACCCACTCATTGGCTTCGCACATGAAGACCTTTTGAGGCCCTCTTCCCTTCTATGGAAAGAGCTTGGTCTTCTTGCCTTTGTCAAATTTCTTCTTTCCAAAGGAGCGCTTGGGCTTGACCTCTTCTTCATCTTCATCACTTTCTTCTAGCTTTCGATGCTTTCCCTTGTGGTTGTCCTTCCTCTTGTCCGGCTTTGGACAATCATACGATATGTGGCCTTGATCACCACAATTATAGCATATCTTGTTTTCATCTTTTCTTGGAAGGAAGGCTTTCTTCTTGGGATCAAAAGAGTAACCCTTCTTTGCAATCTTGGAGTTTAACCGTGAGAATTTCCTCATCATCAATGCAAGCTCGTCATCGTCCTCTTCGCTTGTTGCTTGCTCTTCTTCACTTGAGCTAGGCTCAACTACTTTCTTCTTCTTGGGAGTTGTCTTCTTGGTTGAGGCCTTGAGAGCAATGGTCTTTGACGATGACTCCTCCATCATTCCAAGAACGCTCATCTCATGAGCATGAATTTCTCCAATAAGCTCCGAGACTTCGATGTTGTCAAGCGATTCCTTTTGGAGCATTGAATTGATAATGTTGTACTTGGGCTTGGGTAGAAGCATGAGGATCTTGCGGTTAATAAGTCCCTTACCAAGAGAGGCAATGTCAAGTGCGTTAATCTCCTCAATGAGTACATTTAAACGGGAAAACATTTGGTTAACATTCTCATGAGGAAGCATTTTGAATTCATCATACTTGGATTTAAGCAAGTGATATTTGCGTTCTTTAACACGAGATGAGCCCTCATGTATTTCAATTAAACATGCCCAAATTTCACATGCTTTCTCTTTACTAGCAATTCTAGCAAATACGTCTTGACTTATGCATTCGTAGATAGCATTTCTAGCCTTAGCATCCCATTTTAGTTGATCACCAACATAATTGAGATCTCCAAATCCCGCATGGGTCGCTTCCCAAACTTCGGGAGCAATAGCCTCTAGGTAGGCACGCATGCGTGCTTTCCAATAGGCAAAGTTCTTGCCCTCGAAGGTGGGAACCGAACCCCCATTCTTGGCCATTTAAGCTCTCTAGCGGTGAAGCTAGAATGATCCTATGAGCAACCTTGCTTTGATACCAATTGTAAGGATCGAAACGCCCAAGAGGGGGGTTAATTGGGCTTTTTCAAATTTTAAGGCAATTTAAAAAACTTTAACTGTTAAGCCCAATTCCCTATGCAAGTCAACTACGCAATCAAGAGAGTTAAGAGCGGAATAGTAAAAACGTAATAGTAAAGGGGTAGGGAGAGGAATGCAAACGCTCGAAGACGCGGAGACACGGCGATTTTTCCCGTGGTTCGGTAAGATCACTAGGATCTTCCTACATCCACGTTGTGGCACCCACCAAAGGGTATTGCCACTCCCAAGTCACCAAGACGAGGGAATCCACTAACTTTCTCCGTTCGCCATCTTCGGCAAGGTGGAGCTCAAGCCTTGTACAACTTCGGTCCTCCGGGCTTCCACAATTGTCTCGGCAAGCTCCGGAGCGATCTCTCTACTCTCCTCTTGATACAAGGTGAATGCAATCACCAAGAATGCACTCCCTCACGGCTCTCACTGGTCTAGAGACTCCACTCACCCAGAGAGGATGCACACAAGCTTCTCTCTAGCTAGGTCTAGCCTATATCTTGAGGTGTAGATGGACGGAAAGGGTGTGTAAATGATTGTTCTAGGTCTTGGACACTTGAGGATGTGTAGGCATGCTCTGGGTGTCAAGTGTTGTCGAAATGACTGGTGGAAGGGGGTTAAATAGCCAGCCCAACTGAATTAGCCGTTGAAAAAGTTGGCTGATTACTTTTTCTGTGTACATCAGATGATCCGATGACCACCTTTTCTAAGCATCGGTGTAATTAGATTAGCTGACGTCACTGTGTCAGAAGTGACCGTTATTCGACCGATGCTACCCCTTCTCAATCATCGGATGATCCGGTGAGCTTTGTCTTCAGATTTGGTCCAAAAATAATGTTTCTGTTGAATTAGACCGATGTACACTTTGCTCTGCATCGGATGATCCGGTGAGTGTTTCTCCAGAATTGTTGACACAAATTAATCTTTCTGTTGAACTTCACCGATGTCCACTTGTCTCTATCATCGGATGATCCGGTGTGCACTTCATTCTGAGGTCTTCTTCTTCTGTTGAGCCCCAATCGACCGATGTGTGCATTTTCCAGACCATCGGACGATCCGGTGAGTGTAATTTGTTTGCTTCGCGTTGAACTTTTAGAAGCTTCTCGAGTGACCTCTTGGACACTTGTTGCAAATAATGTTCTGATGAATATTGATCTTCTTGTGTTGCCAATTTTGATAGAATAGAGTTGTTGTGTGAGTTCTTCATTTAGCCTTCATGAGAATTGAATAACCCCCTTAGAATAGGTCGTTTGAGGGGTCTCCATTCGTATCCAATGAGTGGTAGATGATTTGAATAGATAGTCGTTAACGCTTGATGTGATATAGGTGAAACCTTGCATCCACAAACTCATTAGTAATTACGAATGGTTGTCATTAATCACCAAAACCATACCTCACGGGGGCCTAGATGCTTTCAACAGTTCAGTCATGGGCTTCGCTATCTTGGAAAAGTTCATGATGAACCAACGGTAATATCCAGCCATTCCAAGAAAACTCCTTATTTCCTTAACATTCTGCGGTTGTTCCGACTTCAACACATCTCTAACCTTCCCTGGGTTGACTGACACTCCTCCTCCAGATATGACATGGCCTAAGAATGATATCTCCCTC
Source organism: Tuctoria greenei (assembly GCA_036927565.1). Lineage (NCBI taxonomy): Eukaryota > Viridiplantae > Streptophyta > Magnoliopsida > Poales > Poaceae > Tuctoria > Tuctoria greenei. The sequence continues at coordinate 25,139,079 of JAYESD010000011.1, read as the reverse complement.
AACCAAAATTGGCACTTGTTGAACTTGGCATACAACTGATGCTCTCACAATTTCTGCAATGTCAGCCTTAAATGCTTTTTGTGCTCTTCTTCACTTTTCGAGTGGATCATGATATTGTCGACGAACACTACCACAAACTTATCCAAGTACTCTATGAAAACCTTGTTCGTAAGATACATGAAGTATGTGGGTGCATTAGTAAATCCAAACGACATGATTGTGTACTCATAGGATCCATACCGTGTCTTGAAAGTTGTTTTGGTTATGTCTGACGGTCTAATCTTCATCTGTAAATATCCTAACCGAAGATCAATTTTAGAGAATATTCTAGCTCCCTTCATCTGGTCGAATAGATCTTCAATACAGGGCAAAGTGTATTTATTCTTGATCATCACCTCATTGAGAGATCGGTAATCTACACACATTCTTTGGGATCCATCCTTCTTATCTACAAAGAGCACTGGGGCTCCCCATGGCAACGAACTTGGGCGTATAAAACCCTTCTCTAACTGCTCTTGAATTTGCTTCTTGAGCTCTGCTAATTCCTTAGGAAGCATCCTATATGGCCTATTTGCTATAGGTGCAGTTCCATGTATTAAATCAATGACAAACTTGATGTCACGATCAGGTGGCATATCTGGTAATTCCTCAGGAAACACGTGTGGGTACTCTCGAACGACTGGAATCTCCTCCAAGGTCACTCCTTCTCCATGATTTACCATGGCCCTCTCGGTTGTCGGTTGAACTACCTTGAACTCTACACTGACTCCTTCTTCATTTGTCAATTGAACTGTCCGAGTAGCACACTTAATTACTCTGTTATGCTTCCTTAGCCAATCCATTCCAAGTATGATGTCCAAGCCTTGCGAGTTCAGGACTATGAGGTTGGCATCGAATTCTACCCCCCTTATTTTGAGACTTACTATTGGACATACTCCTCATCTCCCATGTAGCTTGATCCGAAATAGTGAATCTTCTAGTTGCGTCCATCTTCCCTTTAAGTATTTCCCTTTAAATTCAGACATAGCGGCCAGGTGGAGTACCAGGAGGTTCTTGAGGAATACTAGGCGCGTGTTACCATCAAACCTGCCTGTGGAGTTTGGAGTCATTAGAGTTTAGTTTTTCCGCTGCAGTTTCATTAGAGCTTGTAATCGATACTATTTGGTTTGTAATAAGGTACTATTATTAGTATTATTATTCGAGACATGGTTTGTATCTATTTATCGTTTGTGAATCTGTAAGACCTATGTGTGCTGAATATATTGGCTTGTAGTGAATACACTTGGCTTTGATGATAAAAGTTTTGAATATCACCAAAACACCTTTTTATCAAGGTCCGACTCTAGCTCCGAGCTACAACAAGGTCCGACGGTAGGTCCGGCTTGTTTTGGGTAGCTCCGGCTATGTTCGAAGCTAGGTCCGATTTCTTGGTAAGGTCCGACTAGCTTTGGTTAGCTCCGGTGAGCTTTATCTTTAGCTCCGGCATGTCTTTGATAGCCCCGGCATATATTTGATAGCTTCGGAATGCTTTTTCTAAGCTCCGACATACTTTGCCTAGCTCCGGTTTTGGGTTGACTAGTTTTGACTAGTTTTTGGTAAGCTCCGGTGCTAGGATCTACTAGTTTTGGTAAGCTCCGGTAGGTGCTTCATTGTACTAGTTTTGTTAGCTCCGGCTCAAGGTCCGGGTTGCTCTGGCAAGGTCCGGAACTTGACCGTAGTGCTTCTGCTTTTCATTTGCAATGCTTCCTACTTGCTTTACATTATTGGAAAGTTTGCTTAGTATTCTTTTACTAAGTTTTTGGTGCGTTTTGGATGATATGGCTGATATTGTTTTGCTATGCTTTGCAACATGCTTATGTGAGGCTCTCACGTAAGGTGTTGTGTTCGGAACTAACTTGAGTCAAGTCGAGGACTTGGGCTCGTATGGATTGGTTGTTCATTCATGTGCAGGTGTTGCTTGAGTTCAAGACATGGCTGGCGACGGGATCCATTGGACTAGTCTCAGGGAGGAGATGAGGTTCCAACAACCAAGTTCGGGAGGAATTGTGGTTGAGCTGATCAGGAGGTTGCGCAGCATATTTGGATCAAGAACAATGCATATGAAGGTATCATGGACGTCAATGGAAGATGTTTGCACGTGTGCAAGGAGTGCATGGACGTGGCTACATGGTTCCGAGGCGTGATGAACAGATGTGGACGTAAAGAATTGGTCGGAAAGGTCCAACCGACTAGGTTATAGACTCAGGCTGTGGCTGAGTCGGTTTTGACTCAAATATGGAAAGATTTGAGTTGGTTATGATAGGATTTCGTGTGGGTCATGAATTTGGGTTGTTTAAGAATGTGGGATACGTTCCTAAGGTGTTTGGAAGTCTTAAGATTGCTTCTATCTGTGTATAGAACAATCCTAAGCAGTTATGGAAAGTTACGATTCATGATCGGAGTAGGATTGGAGTCCTAGTTGAGATTGGGGTGGCCTAAGGGCTGGTTATATAAGCAAGGGAAGGCCAGAGCTCGTGGTGGACGACTTTGGATCTGTTCCTCTGGTGTTCTATTGAATAAAATTTGTAGTTTGAAGGAACTTTTGTGCCTTGTTCGTCCGACTTGTTCCAGACAAGTTTTACTCGTCGAGTTTCTGGACAGCACTACCTTTCGTTGGTGGTTTTATCATAACTCGAGTTTTACATATCCAATTGACGTGATTCTTTTTGGGTTGTATTTACAACTTGATTATCTATCATCTGTCAAAATTTCACGATCATTGGATTTGTGGTCTATGATCTACACGAGTTTCTTTGCAGCATTCCAGAACTGTTTTTTCTCGGGTAGGACAGATTGACCTTTGTTTGATCTTTCGATATAACTTGAGTTTTTCTCGACAGATTTGAGTGATTCCTTTTGTGTTGTCTTCGTGACTTGATTCTCTCTGATATCCATCACTGTTATCACGGTGAAACACATTTAGATTAGTCTCACATACGATTTCTTTAAGAGATGGTTTTTTTGCTGAAGGGGTTAGGGTTTAATTGTTTCCGCTGCGTAAGATTTTTAAATCTACCATTCACCCCCCTGGTATCTTTTCACGTGCTCTTCGATCCTACAGAATCACTTGTGTATGTTTGTTAAAAATCATGGGCACACATGCATTACGCTTGATTCATTTTCGAAACCGGGTGTCCATTATTGGGTAAAGTAGCTATTCCTAAGTTGTGTAGTGTAGGGTGAGTTAACTCTCTCTTCTTTAGATCCTCTTCGTACGTACAAGTCTCAATGCCAAAAGTATATCCCTCGGGGGTCCTCATCAATGATCCTCTGGTACTCTTAGATGATAGCCTCCTGATACTTCACGAGATCACGCATGACTTGAAGTTCCCGCTGGCAGCGCTCGAGGCGGTTGTTGAGATGAACTCCATCATTGATGCTCCTTTCCATTTGCCAATTCGTGAACTGTGGCTGTAGTGGTGCACAAGTGAAGTTATTGATGCCTATTGGATGTTGAGGCCTATAGGCATGGGTGGTGTCTTGGAGTCTCTGACGGTTGGTTTAGCATTGGCTAGTAATAGCCACCCATGTTGCATCCTTCTCCACATCCTCTTGAGTGGCTCTCCAAGCTGGGTCGAAGTGATTCTTGAGTAGCTGGCGGTTGTAGTAGATCAATAGCTCACTCATCCATTCTACATGATCGACACGATGAACCTTGGTAGTATGATAGCCAATGTAGAGCTTGTGGGCGTTGTATCCAACAGTAAGTAGCATTGTCCTAAGACGATGATTCATTCCTTCTGTGGCATCTCCAGTAAAGTAGTATTTCATCAGGTTTCTTGAATAGTGTTGTGAAGATCTTGGAGCATGGGTTGGAGCACATGAGACAAGCTGAATCCATGTGGCAGTCAGGTGAGTGTTGGCCATCTACAGTTGAGGAGAAGAGTGTTAGGAAATCAAAATAGTGAAGACAAACGGAGTAACACAACAAGACAAGGTAGAATATACAAAGAAATTTTGTAAAAGACTTTTTGTGAAAATAGCAAAGTCTTTAATGTGTACATTTCTATCTAGGCTCACTTCCTACGGGCAACACGGCTCTGATACCACTTTGTCACATCTAGTTTTAAGAAGATGACCAGATGCTTTCCACATGTATGCCAAGATCAGTTGAATTCATACATGTGTAGACGGAAGAGAAATACATTTAAATTGAACCATGTTCGAGTACATAAATGACCATCCAGGTCTAAAAGAAAATTAGAAAGAAGCGGAAAATAGTAGATAAACGGGGCTCCAAAGCACAGGCGTCGCCCGGGGGGTTTCGCTAGCCTAGAACGTCTCATCCAGATCAACGTAGAAATCTTTGCTAACTACTTCTTCCCCATTGTAGACTGGGGAAAGATAAGCAACAAGCAACTTTGAGTACCAACGGTACTCAGCAAGTGGGGAAGTTTATGACATGAGGGTTACAAACAAGGAAAGCAACAGTGGTAAAGCACTATAGCAATTACAACCTATCCTTACTGTTATTAGGCATCTATCTCTAGGTGAATTCCACCCATAATCCCAAAAATGGTCAATAATTTCCAAACCATTCCTCCAACCTTTTATGGTCTTTTATTTAATTTCTGATATTTTTAGGGGCTAATCTGCAAAAACAGAACAACTCCATAGGCTAAAATCATTTTTGTAAAGTCCACAGGTTATTTTATAATTTTCCAGTATTTAGTTTGCTATTTTCTAATATTCCAGGGGCTTTCTAACAATTTTCACTTTATTTCACAGTCACTACATAATTTACAGAAAGGTTAGGGTTAGTTTTATAAAAAATTTGGGCCAATTGGGATTAATCGAAATGTCCATGGGGTTATGCGTAAAATTACCAACGGTTATAAGGGATTCAATTTGGGCCATTGGATCTAAAGTGGATGGTCCAGATTTTGTGAAGCGAAGGGGTATTTGCTTGATCTATTGATAGCCGCTGATTTTGGATCCGAGGGCTAGAGTTGGGCCACGTCAACAGGCGGACGGACCTACCCAGGGGCGGCAGCGCCCATGGCGGCTCGCCAGAGTTGGCCGATTAGGCGCTCCGGTGGCCCAAGATCAATGGCGAATGGGGGAAACGAGAGAGAAGATGGTGGAGAACCTCACTGTGGTGGTGCACACGCGAGAATCAGGCGGAGACGAGCGCGCAACGGCGACGGGCGGCGGTGCACGACGAAGACGACGGTGCGACCTCCAAATGTATGAAAGAAGTTGTCTGGCGGCCTCCTAGGACCACGACGAACATGAGAGGAGCAATGGAACGGAGAAAAGACGACCAAAACAACGGGAACGAAGGTGACATACCCGGTGGCGGCGGCGGCTAGGGTTTGAGCACGGTAGAGAGAAAAGAGAGGCACTCGGCTCGGGATTTATAGGGGAATGGTGGAGAAACGCATGGCAAAATTATTGGGCATTATCTTGTGGCTTGATTGTGGAGAAACGGGCGACATTGAATCGGGGAAAGTGGGGCGGCACAACGTGCGTGTTACTGGCGGCGCGACGGCTCAGTGGAGGGGATGAAGTTGACGAGTGGGGCCTGATGGCAGTGATAGGGAGAGGAGGATGCGGGGCGAGCCAGCACTGGGAGAAGGGGGAAGTTTGGCCGGGGAGGGAAATAGGGCCCAGGTAAGCTTTTCTTCTTTTTATTTTCTCTTTTGTTTTTCTTTCATTTTTCTGATTTGAATTTTAAAATGAAATTTCTAACGAATTTGAATTTTCAAAAATTTCACACATGCAATACATATGATGCACTTGCCTTATATGACTTTTATACCAAAAAATTATTTTATAGCTCTTTTCAAAATTTATTTTACTTTTTTTTTTCAAAAAAGTGGGTGTTACATGATGCAAAATGGACATCTAGTGGCATTTGCTAGTAAAGCCTTGGGGCCTAAGAATTTGGGATTGTCAACATATAAAAAAGAATATTTGTCTGTTTTACTAGAAGTGGAGCAATGGAGGCAATTCTTACAATATGGTGAATTCACTATTTTTAGTGACCAGAGGAATCTGTCCCATTTGTCTCATCAAAGACTTCATACACCTTGACAGCAAAAAGTCTTCACCAAATTATTGGGCTTGCAATACAAGATTGTCTATAAAAAAAGGGGCTGAAAACCAAGCTGCAGATGCCTTGTCTAGGCACCCTCACTCTGAGTGTGAAACTTTTGATGTCTCTTCCTCTGATCCTGCATGGCTCTCTGATATTGTTCAGAGTTATCAGTCTGATGATAAGGCTCAACAGCTGATCACTGCCCTTTCTGCTAATCCCAATGTTATTCCTTCAATGACTCTGAACCAAGGAATACTCAGATACAAGGGAAGAATTTGGGTGGGGGCTAATTCCCAGATACAAAACAATATTAATTCTTCTCTACACTCCACTGCTCTGGGATGTCATTCTGGAATTCCAGTTACCTTGAGGCGTATTAAGTGTTAGAAAATAATGCACTTTAGAGATAAAATTAATTCTTAAAATTAAAATTACTACAGTATGCATGATAGATAATCTACAAAATATGAACAATAACATGCAAGTAAAGCACATTATATCTATCATATTCATATGTAGAAAACTCATCTTTACTTACAGTGCTGACGCTTCCAGCTTGAAAAATGATGAGTTGAGTGTGTGAAGAAGACTGTAGAGGAAGCATATCTTCTATCGAGCAGTCGCGCGAACGCTACCCAAAAACTTTATTCGCCCCAATCCGCGCAGATTCTTCATCGGGACGTGGTTTCGGAGACACTGCTCTTCCGCACGTCAGTGACACGCCGACAAGAGGGATGGACTAGTTGTAGCAGACGCTCAACACAGTGGACTAGTGAGTCTGTTCACCTCTCTGTCATAGAATGAATGTTCTCATTCTGTATATAGTGATAGACTCTAGTAACTAGAGGAATTAAGTATGCAGTAAATCAACACAATTAAGCTATAGTAACTGAATGCAATAATCTTCAGTATTTGCAGCATAAATAAATCATGTCAGTTACTGCACACCATTATCCTCCAGAAACTGACTCATAAAGTGCTACAAATTGCAGCAAATTAAATTCATATTAGTGTCAATCTTTTCAAAAGAAGAGAGAGTAGAGTTATTGCGTCAGTCGCCACGTCGCAAGTCACAAGTCACGCGTTAACTCACGCGAAAATACGCGAATACGCGCGCGTGCGTGCGTGTGATTTGTTTGTGGCTCTAGCCATCCTTCTCTCACATATTCCACACATAGAGAATAGCTTCCCTTATAAATAAGTGCTACTCTCCTCAAATAATCAATGTGGGATAAATGTCTCCTTTACACCTTTGGAATTTAATAGAGAATAATTGGGCTTAGGCCCAAATATTCCTACAATCCCCACCAAATTCCAAAGCATAGCTGACACTACTTGTCGTATGTCCACAATGTTATTTGATATATCAGTTTAACGATGGAGACCTATTCGGTTGAACATCCATCCAGATCTAAAAAACTGTCAACTCACAACTACACAATGGACTATGTCTTGAATTGGTAGTTTTGTGCGAGGTGATTTCATTTAAAGACCAAACTGATACTAGGTGCCTATTGGGCGAAAACTCGGGTGGAGCCTATAAGTCATACTCATATGTCTCTTTCATGAGCTTCTTAGAGAATTCCTAAATGTCACAGACTGCGACCAACAGTTAGCTCATATAGGTGTGTTCGTACAAGAATACTCTGTAGGACAGTATCTCGCACTATAGCCTCCGAACACATTAAGACTTAAGTCAGCCTTCCTTACAGAATAGAGAGTGTTGCATCTTCACTGAAGAGAGTACTACATAGTTATGTACTCTCCTAGTTATACATACAGTTTGTTCTTCCTAAATCCTAATTCACAGGATCTCCGATGAGTTTGGGTTACCGCTGTGTATAACTCATGTGGGTCTCAATCCCATCTCCTTCGATGCACTATCTATCATATTTCTCGATATACCTTTTGTAAACTGCCAGATTTTTTGCCGTTTGAATATAATCAATGGCTATCACTCCGGAGATTATCAATTTTCTGACAGATTTTAACCGTCTTTTCACATGTCTTGAGGATTTCATATTATCCTTTGTACTTGACACCTTCGCAAGAACTGTTTGATTGTCACAGTACATAAGAATTGGAGGAACTGTTTTTCCACCACTGGTAAATCCATCAAGAGTTCCTTCAGCCACTATGCTTCTACAGAAGCTGTATCTAATGCTGTAAGCTCCGCCTCCATGGTTGACCTCGTCAAAATAGTCTGTTTACGAGATCTCCATGAGACAGCTGCTCCTCCAAGAGTAAAGACATAACCACTTGTTGCCTTTATCTCATCAGCATCAGAAATCCAATTGGAATCACTATAACCCTCCAAAACTTTGGGGTATTCTGTATTGTGAAGTCCATAGCTCATTGTACTGCACAAATAGCGCATAACTCACTCAAGCGCGCGCCAATGATCATCTCTTGGGTTAGCAGTAAACCGGCTCAATTTGCCAACCGCAAAGGAAATGTCAGGTCGAGTAGCACCAGCTAGGTACTTGAGCGAACCAATTATCTGAGAATATCTCAGTTGGTCTCTTCCTAGTCTTTTATTCTTCCAAAGAATTATATTAGGACCGTATGGTGTTGGTGAAGGCTTGCTGTCTAAATAGTCAAAACGGCTCAAGACCTTCTCAACATAATGAGATTGCAAGAGAGTAATCCCATTCTTATTTCTTATCAGCTTGACGTTTAAGATAACATCAACCTCTCCTAAGTCTTTCATATCAAAATTTTGAAACGAGAAAGATTTTACCTCATTTATCACATCAATATCAGTTCCAAAAATTAATATATCATCTACATATAAACACATGATCACTCCTCTACCCCCACCATATCGATAATATACACATTTATCAGCCTCTATTGACAACAAAGCCTGCTTGTGTCATGGTACTATCAAATTTCTCATGCCACTGCTTTGGTGCCTGTTTAAGACCGTATAAAGATTTCGTTAACTTACACACCTTTTTCTCTTGACCGGGTATTTCAAATCCTTCTGGTTGATCCATATAAATCTCCTCATCCAACTCTCTGTTAAGGAAACTCGTCTTCACATCCATTTGATGGATTAGAAGACCTTATGAGGCAGCCAAAGAAAGAAGTACCCGAATAGTTGTCATTCTAGCAATGGGTGAGTAAGTATCAAAGAAGTCTTCTCTTTCTTTTTGTGTATAAACTTTCGCCACCAGCCTCGCCTTGTACTTTTCAATAGTACCTACAGGCCTAAGCTTTTTCTTGAACACCCACTTACATCCAACTGTTATACAACCGAATGGACGATCCACTACATCCCAGGTTCTGTTAGTTATGATGGATTTCATCTCACTACAAACTGCTTCCTTCCAATCGTCTGCATCAGGAGATGCAAACGCCTCTCGGATGGATCTAGGTCTATCGTCCACAAGATAAGCAATGAAATCATCACCAAAAGATTTTGGAATCCTTTGTCTCTTGTTTGCTCTATGAGCTATTTCATTGTTTTCTCCATCATTTGGTTGTAATGAATTTTCTGATGATGTAAAATCAGGTTCTTCTAAGACTTCAGATGGACTATAATTATTGCCATGTGTATGACCGTAAGATCTATGTGCGTCATTCATAGGAAATACTTTAAAAAATGTGGCATCTCTAGATTCAACTATTGTGTCAACGACCACAAGAGGTGAGTCAGACCTTATTACTAGAAATCTATAGGCAGGACTATTAGATGCATAACCAAGAAAGATACAATCGATAGTATTAGGTCTGATTTTACGCTTTTTGACTATTGGTATATTTACCATAGCCAAACACCCCCATGTGTGCAGGTAAGAAAGAGATGGTTTTCTTCCTTTTCAGCTTTCATATGGAGTTTTCTCACTATTTTTTGTGGGAACTCTGTTCAAGACATGATTCGCATTCAGAACTGTCTCCCCCCACCATGCCTTAGATAAACCTGCAGTATCTAACATGGCATTCACCAAATCTGTTAGAGAGTGGTTCTTCCTCTCGGTAATCCCATTTGATTGAGGTGAATAAGGTGGAGTTCTCTCTTGTATGACTCCATTTTCAGCACAAAACTGGGAGAACTCATCCGAAAAATACTCTCTTCCATGACCAGATCTAATTCTTTTTATCTTTCTTTCTAGTTGATTCTCAACTTCTGGCTTATAGATCTTAATGTAATTTAACGCCTCATCCTTTGATTTAAGTAAATACACATAACAATAGCGAGTTGAATCCTCAATAAATGTCAACAAGTATTTCTTTCCTCCAATAGTCAACACACCATTCATTTCGCAAAGATCAGAATGAATGAGTTCTAAAAGTGACGAATTTCTTTCATCCACAGCCAAGTGTGGTTTTCTTGGTTGTTTTGCTTGCACACAAGCTTGACACTTTGAACCTTTGATTATAGGAATTTTCGAAATTAAAGATAAGGTAGATAGCCGTGAGATGCATCCAAAATTTATATGACATAAACGCGAGTGTCAAACACTTGCTTCATCATCTTTATTCAATAAATTTACCACAGAGCTACTAAAATGTGAAAGGGAAAAATGGAACAAGCCTCCGCTATCATAGCCCTTTGACACGACTACTTTATTAGACTCAAACACCAACTTAAATCCGTCTCGACACAATAAAGAGCCACTAACAAGATTTTTATTTATTGAGGGGGCATGTTGCACGTTCTTCAGCTGCACGGTCTTTCCCGGACTGAACTTCAGACTGACCGTACCAACACCATGAACAGAAGCACGTGAGCCATTTCCCATCAGGATGGAGGCATCGTGGGTAGCCTGATAAGAAGAAACATAGATACATTAGCACAAACATAAATATTAGCCTCTGTGTCAATTCACCATTCAGTAGGTTGACATGTTGTTAAAACAGTATATGTATTACCATACTCTGCTATTCCAGCATCGCTAATAACTATGTTGGCAGATTTTTTGCTGATTTTTCTTGCCTTTTGTGTCTGTGCATATTTTGGAAAAATGTCCAACCTTGCCACAGACATAGCATTCAACCTCAGCCATGTTTATCTTCTTATTCTCCTTTCTCTTGAAGTTGGTAGTGTGTACAACTTTATTTTTACCTTTCTTTGGTCCAACATGTTGCATGACATTAGCACTGGACTGTCCTTCATGCACCTTGGACGCACCATCTTTTGCCCGAGCTTTCTCCTCCACATCAAGAGAAGCCAACAAATCCTCAACAAAAATATTCTGTCTCTTATGTTTCAGAGATGTGGCAAATCCCCTCCAAGATGGAGGTAATTTGGCAATAATGCCCCCAGCCACAAATCAATCAGGCAAATTTAGTCCAAGTTGTTGGAGCTCTCCAACAATGAGTTGTATTTTATGAGCCTGCTCAACCATTGAACGGTTGTCTGCCATCTTAAAATTATGATAGCGCTCCATGACATACAACTCATGTCCAGTATCTGACGCACAGTACTTGTGTTCAATGGCCTCCCAGAGCTCTTTTGTGCTCTTATGAGTCATATAAACATCGCTTAGTTTGTCGGACAGCACACTCAAAATGCAACCCACTGCCATCACATTAGCCTTATCAAACTCAACCAGTTTTTCAACAGTCATGGGTCGATCTACATGCTTTAGAACATAAGATATATCCATAGCAGTGAGCCACAAGTCAAGTTTTGTAGCCCATCTTTTAAAGTTCGAACCAGCGAACTTCTCAGGTTTCATCGCATTAGCAAAGCTATTACCCATCTTAAAATGTCTATCAGGTTTTTGGATTGTTAGAAAACAATGCACTTTAGAGATAAAATTAATTCCTAAAATTACCACAGTATGCATGACAGGTAATCTACAAAACATGAACAATAACATGCAAGTAAAGCATATTATATCTATCATATTCATATGTAGAAAACTCATCTTTACTTACAGTGCTGACGCTTCCAGCTTGAAAAATGATGAGTTGAGTGTGTGAAGAAGACTGTAGAGGAAGCAGATCTTCTATCGAGCAGTTGCGCGAACGCTACCCAAAAACCTGATTCGCCCCAATCCATGCAGATTCTTCACTGGGACGTGGTTTCGGAGACACTGCTCTCCCGCACGTCGGTGACACGCTGACAAGAGGGACGGACTAGTTGTAGTAGACGCTCAACACGGTGGACTAGTGAGTCTGTTCACCTCTCTGTTAAAGAATGAAGGTTCTCATTCTGTATATATAGTGACAAACTCTAGTAACTGAAGGAATTAAGTATGCAGTAATGTAGCACAATTAAGCTCTAGTAACTGAATGCAATAATCTTCAGTATTTGCAGCATAATTAAATCACGTCAGTTACTACACACCATTATCCTCCAGAAACTGACTCATAAAGTGCTACGAATTGCAGCAAATTAAAGTCACATTAGTGTCAATCTTTTCAAAAGGAGAGAGAGCAGAATTACTGCACCACTCGCCACGTCGCAAGTCACAAGTCACGCGTTAACTCACGCAAAAATACGTGAATACGCACGCGCGTGTGCGTGTGATTTGTTTGTGGCTCTAGCCATCCTTCTCTCATATATTCCACACATAGAGAATAGATTCTCTTATAAATAAGTGCTACTCTCCTCTAATACTCAGAGGACAGCCCGCTGCATGTAGCTCCCGCTTGCGCAGGGTCCGGGGAAGGGTCTGACCCATTTGGGTCTTTTGTACACAATCTTTTCTTGCATTTTTGCAAGAGGTTGTCTCCTCTAATACTCAATGTGGGATAAATATCTCCTTTACACCTTTGGAATTTAATAGAGAATAATTGGGCTTAGGCCTCAATATTCCAACATTAAGCAAATGTTTACTGGCCTGGCATGAAATCTGCAGTTGCTGAGTATGTTCTCTCTTGTGACATATGCCGAAGAGCCAAGTCTGACAGATCCAAGTATTCAGACATTCTGCAGGCCCTTGAGGTCCCATCTTCAGTATGGCAAGTCATCTCCATGGACTTTGTCCAGGGCCTCCCAAGATCGAAGAATGCAGACTGTATCATGGTTGTTGTTGATAAGTTCTCTCGATATGGCCATTTTCTTCCCCTGCTTCACCCCTTCTCTGCTCAATCTGTAGCAAGGCTCTTCATTCATAATATTTACATGTTACATGGCATGCCACTCTCTATTATTTCAGACAGTGATCCTATCTTCACAAGTATATTTTGGCGTGAATTGTTCAAGCTGGCTGGAGTTTAGTTGAAAATGAGCTCAGCCTACCATCCTCAATCCGATAAGCAGACTGGGCGAGTGAACCAGTGCATGAAGACCTATCTCAGGTGTTTTGTACAAGCATGTCCTTCTAAGTAGGTTCTCTGACTATCTCTCCCTGGATATTGGTATAACACAAGCCTTCACTCAGCCTTGGGGAAGTCACCATTTGAGGTGCTCTATGGACACCAACCTCACCATTTCGGTCTTACTGATGCTCTCTGCACACCTGTCTCCGATCTGAACTCTTAGCTTCATGACACACCTTGATGACTTCTCTTGTGAGACAGCACTTCTTGCGAGCTCAGCAACGGATGAAGAGGCAGGCCGACAAACATCGCTCTGAATGAACATTCTCTGTAGGAGACTAGGTTTATCTGAAATTACAGCCTTATGTCCAATCTTCAGTATCTTCATGGTCTTCACAGAAGCTTGCTTTTAAGTATTTTGGACCGTTCCAGGTTCTATCAAGAGTCGGCTCCGTGGCTTACAAATTGGCTCTGCCTTCTACATCTTCCATACATCCAGTATTCCATGTATCACAGCTTATGGCAGCACACCAACGCCCTCCTCCAAGTCAGCTCATCTCTTCCTGATGGTTCTCTGAACCTTCAGTTTCCTGAAGCTGTTTGCAAGAATGTTCGATTCTGTGTGCTGGTTCAATGATTCCGCAAGTACTCATCAAGTGGTCCGGCCTTCAGGATGATCTCATCACCTAGGAGGACCATGATCACATACGGCAAGTCTTTTCAAGCAGGTTCTTTAGGGGGAGGTGGTGTTACCCCTGCTACTTCAATCTCTCCCGCGCCTACAGCCTTCCCACCATCCACGACTCACATTGAAGCAAGAGGGCCTCGGCGGAGCAGCCGGCCCAGGAAGACCAACTTGCGCACGGCTGGCCCAGAGTGGGTGTAACAGCAAGGAGAGATGAGAGAGTGATTTGCTACTTAAGGGTTGTAACTGATTCGGTTGAGTTAACAACAAACATTATCGTAAGCATCTTTCCTCTTCCTCTGCTCGTCGTTCTCCTCTGCTCTTCTCCTCCTCTTCTATTCCCGATATCCCTGCTAACGTTTTCCATAGATTTGCTTAGAGACGCAAATCGTAACAATACAAATTTTATTACTGTAATCGGTTCTTCGACGTGAACCATCGATGGCATAGCCAAATATATGGAACTCCCGACTTGCAGATTAGAGATGACTACAGGGTAAGTATATTTTGTAGCTAGGTGTAGAATAACTATTCTGTAGCCGGGTCCAAGTGCACAACCGCAGCTGGACGGAGCAATAACCGCGGCCAGAAAAATTGAAAAGGCATTAGTTGACGTAAGACACGGAAGGTGCATATTATTGTGTACCAGGCGCTTACGTATCCGCGGACGAGCAACAACCGTCAGCGTGTGTGCAGATGCACGTTGTAGATACAGAGATGCGAGCAACCACCGAGTCCGAGCATTGCGGTAGAGCTCCAACAAGCGCATCCGCATCGTACAGGAGATCAGATCAGGAGAACAGAGCGGTAATTATGGAGGTGTATTAACATATAATGTTTTACATTATGGAAAAAATATTTTTTTCATGTTGGAAAATGAAAAATATATTGATACGTTACCTGTACTTTTATGGTGAAACAGGGAGCCAGAGTGTCATTTCTGGTTTGGGTATTTTATCCAATTATGTACTTAACAATGGTACTAATGTTCACTACAATTGTCATTAATCAAACCTGACACATGAAAATAACAGTCTAGATAATTGCTAGTGTGTCTCCCAGTTATTTTACGTTGATGAACTGTTCAAGCTACAAAGCTGTTGAGGCTGGGAAAAAAATGCACAAAGTGGATGAGCTGAAGACTGAGGCCAAATTCTTGGTTCGACAGCACAGATCTGAAAATTCTATTACAGATATGATTTTTGTACGCACATTAAGCACATTATTACAGAAGCAATATTATTGATCTGTAGTAAACATCTTTCAGCTGCTTCTGGATACAGAGAAGGTGATGAAAAACAACTTAAGGTCAGTGCACCACAACAGCACTCTTTTCTAATGAAACACAGATCAATGCTTGTGATGAGAGGCTACACTCACCGAGATTGGCAGCATTCATTGCCCAAGCGAGCCAAAGCGAGCTCGGCAAGGATTAATCTCACTTTCCGGCGTGTGCTGACCTAAACAAATCATCTTGCCGTGAAGTATGCTGGCTATATATTTGCTTACTGTAACCCGAATCCCGTCAATAAAAACTGGACTAATAATGTAACTTATCTGTGTCGCCTATTTTGCGTATGACCTTGTGTTTCGCCGCAGATGTTATGAACTAAATTAAGCACTAGACAAAGCAAAGCAGTCTAACATGTTTGGCAAATCTTTCATGATGTTTACTCGTTGTCAAACTTGTAGGACACATTGGACCAGAGGTGTGTGTCCTGAGGTCAGACAGGAGTGTTCTGAAGCAAGAGTGGCAAGCAAAGAACAAGGATGTGTTGCTGCTGCAGTGTTAAAGTGGATGATCTGAATTCTGAAGCCAAAATCTTGGTTGTACAGCCCAGATCTGAAACATATATTACGGAGATGATTTTTAAAGCTGAGACGATAGCTTTCGTTACAACAATACAACATACTGATTATCAAAAGTTGCCAGTACTGATGAAGCAATCATGGACAATGAATTCGTGTTCTTTTCTCCTCGCATTTTACTATTACTACAGTAATCACTGTCTATTTTATAACAAAAGGAAGAATCGATTACAAACATATCCAAATGACAACCAGATACATTAGGTGTGTCTGCATGTGAACACAGGAAATAAATATACGTGGTGCATTGTAAGACATGATGACGACCATGTAATATGGTCTAAACAAAGGCTAAACCTAAGGTAATATAAAATTCAGTTCACGGGATGCATTTACTGAGACGGCTTGTATTCATCTAATCCAAAATGTAGCTGCTTCACTTGATTGACAGAGTTGTACAACATATAATACAACATCTCAGACCTCAATTCAGCCATAGTTGCCTGTAATATTAATTAGGATTAGATTTCTTAGTGTAGTACAAGAGTATATGCAACATTGATCTACATTGTCAGCAAGTACAAAATTGAGAGAGAGTTACTGGTACAACATATAGATGGCTAAGTAATAATTTACAGCTTCGTAAAAATGAAAATGAATCATGGAAACAATAAGAACAAGATGCAAAGGAATATATTGAAATAAAGTACATCACTTAAACAGTATTGGTTTGACTAAATAGCGGGTTAAAAATTACATTAACACACAGATAAGGGAAATAATAACAATAGCAAATATTTTACTTGTTTCCATATTATAAAATGCAGCTAAATTTTTTGGCGAAATATAAAATGAAATGAATATGAATTAAATAACTACTATGTGATGCATCTACAATTTGGTAGGTGAGAAGATAGCATACAAAAATACTAGGAAATGTAACTGAACTACAAAAAGTTATACAACAACAACAAATTATGGGATTAAATCATACCATATTTTCATTTGTATGGAGCTTATTCCATCCCATATCTCCATGACTTTCATTGCAATAAAGGGGGAGTCATTGGGCACATCCTCCTGCATCACTTTTATAACAGGTCTTTTCCATCTAGAAAAATCTTTAAACTTGCCGTTTGTAAGCTTCTGTAACAACTCATTAAGCCTCGTCACAACTCTAGCTGAAAAAACCGTGTGTAGATATCCGTGACATTGATTGCTAGAATCAAGTATGTCAATTCGTTTATCGACCATGTTCAAGCAGTATATTGTGTAATAGTCGTTCTCAGGAATTGGCACAAAGAACTGAAAGTAATAGGAAACAAATTAGGTTGAAGAAAGACTAATTAAAACACACAATGTCCGATGATCAACAACTCGACTTACAAGCTTAACTTTGAAAATATCAAGGTCACCAATGTCGGCTTAAAGTCTTATAAAAGCAGTGAGGTTTGGATACATAGTATGCTGTCGTTCTTCATTGTGGTTGAGCATTTTCAGGGAGACGACGACGGAGCACATGACCCGCGGTGGCGCGCCATGGCCGCTCACCGGAGACTGGCGGCAGCCGCGAAAAACGCCGCAAAACTCGACATCTACTGCGAAAATCAGAAGAGCAGAGAACAACGAACTCACCAAGGCTATTTTAGACAGCTGGAATAGATGACAATAGCGGGTCGACGGTGAACGGTTGCGGGCGACGAAGAACTCCATTGCAGCCAACCCTAACGAAGGTGACCTCCCGGAAATCCTTGTCATCAAGGTACCCAGAGACGATTCTGAGCGAAAACACGATTGGATACTAAGGGGAGGGCATAAAATTGAAGGAATCAACGTGTTTTTGGACGGGATCACACCGAGTCCGAAAATAATTGGAAAGGGGTGAAACGGCTGCAACTACTAGCGAAGGAAACGGGGAGCAGGCACATGCGTGTGCAGCAGCAGTTTGAAATACGTACGATGGATATGGGAGAGAAAGAATCGGGGAGGAGTTACTCGTGGGGAGAGAGGACGGTGTATCGGGCGTTTGGGATATGGCTCAGGTTGGAGCTGGAAAGTGGGACCAATTGAAATCAGATGTTGGCGGTGATTGAAAGTGGCCTGGCCACAAAATAAAAAATTCTATAACCAGGTATTGTATATACATTATATATATATATATATATATATATATATATATATATATATATATATGGCAGGTATATTTTGTAGCTACGTGTAGAATCCAGAATTATGTGGCCAAATCCAATGGCAGAAACTGAGCCGGACTGCTTAACGTGGACCGCGAGAAGAATAGGATCAGAAAAAAAACGACGTCAATGCCAGGACGGACAGGAGCAACCGCCGCGAGTCCAATCCATGAACTCCAACAACCGCAATCCACGAAGAAGTCGGCAGCAGTGCGAGCGCATGCTCCGGAAGGCGTTGGAGGGAACGGAGGGCGTAAGGAGAGTGGAGATCTGAACGAAGGTCACACCTACTGGTTAGCCGTACGTGCGTTCGTGCTCCACGGTATTCCACGTCGATTAACCACGATAGAGATCACCGGCGAGCCCGGCGATGATCAACACCGATCGGGCAAACGCCGAATCATTTTATACGAAGAAACAACAGCTACAATGATGATGTGTTTCTTTTCCGAATGAACTGGCACGATCAGTGGTGATTTGTTCATTATTTATCATCTCCCATTTCTTCTCCGGCCACGGAACAGGGACGGGAGCTGATGCAGATTGACAGAATGAACAGGTTTCTGGCCTGCGCATACGGAATATGACAGGTTTGATCGTTCCCACAACAGTTGTTTTTGGCATCGCGGATCAACGCGGGGTAACTGACTACTCGATCGACGTCCATTCTGGTCCAACGTACACGCGACGAGGAGATTGAAGACCAAGACAGGGGATGAATCTCACTTGTGCTAATCCATTTAGACTCTATTTAATTAAGGTTGTTCGACTTGGTCTCAAATCTTCGGTCGCTTTGGAGGACCGCAGGAACTTCACAGAAATCATAGGAGGCCTAGATAGCAGGCAAGTATGCCATGGGACTAGATTACAGTTACACCTTTAACAAACTGCGCAAACCATATGGAGCTTGTACCAGCTGTCCACGCTGATTATGATGAATTCAGTTTCTTCGCCTAGGCAAGAGCATATGATGGCAGGGTCAAAAATGAAATTGTACTTTGGATAAAAAACTCAAAAGGTGAGACTAATTCAGTAGCAAACTTCTGCGTCTGTGCGTAGGCACACAATTTGATTTATGTCACGCCTGGTCATCGTGAAGATGAACAGACGCTTATCACATGTACGCCAGAATTAGTTGAATCGTACATGCATCGACGAAAGCGAAATATCATTACATAGCCATGTTCGAGTACATAAATAGTCTTACAATATGACCCGAAGGTCTACAAATACACACCACAACTATTTACAACACTTAAACAGTTCATAAACATCAAACTACAGCGGAAGGGAAAATAGGTAATCATGGCTCCATCTTCACAGGCAGCAGTTGCGCGTACGGTCGCCAGCCTAGGCCAAGTCCTCCGGATTGACGAAGAAGTCCTCTTGTGCCGCTTCTTCTTCTTCATATTCTAATGGAAAATTAAACGCTTGAGCACATAGAGTACTCAGCAAGTGCGGGAAGAGATGACATGATTGGCTAAAGCAAGGGAAGGCCAATTATGGCTTAGCACTATGCTTAAAACCTAATCTTAGCTTTCAATTATCAATATCATAATTCAAGAAGTAATCAACACATGAGTAATGATAATGAATGTAACTTGAATCATAATTAACCACCATTTCCCAACCATAGACTAATTATGAACTGGCCCCAAGCCGCTCTTGTCCGTGAGCACGGCTGTCATGATAGTTTTACCAAATCTCTGCACAGAGTGTACCCTTTCCCCACAAGCAGTGATTTCATCCCCTGTTGCCAAGTGGACTAGCGAACCTCTCCGAATGCCCGTGGTAGCTAACCACATTTCACACTTCCTTTGGTGTGAGGCCAGGAGATCACTATATGATCTTTACAAAGGTGCTCCCGACTAGTGCTAGCCCTCTAAGGTTTCCACTACTGAGGATTCTCGGAGTAACCCTCCGCCTCAGAGCCCCCTCTTGAGCCTTGCGGATCCCAGAGCAGTTCCCCTGTGTCATTCCCCGCACCATCCAACTACTAGCATTTCATCGGAAGAAACCTAATTAATTGACCAAGCTGCCCCATCTCAGTCTCGTGGTGGTACTATAAAGCTTAGTGGCTTCCTCCATAAACCGGTCCTTAGAATCCGGTGGTAACAAACCCCAATCACGGGTCTCGTGCAAACTGCACCATACCAAAACTATCCAACCAACAGATTCCTATCCACTACTATTGTGTAATCACCACAAATTAAAGTAACCATAAAGTTTAACATGACACAATTGTATGAATTCCCAATCCCAATGTCTAAGCATGGCTAAGCATAAATAAGACCTATCTACTTCCCAACCCATTTCAGGTAACAAGGAATTATATGGAACAGGGCATGTAAACATGAAATAGGACATCAATTTAATTAGCATGCATCTATCTAAATTCCTAAAATTGGTACAAGATGGTCAAGGGCACTTGCCTTCATTGAAGACTTGAGTGTTGGTGAAGTCTTGGTCTTGGAGGTTAATATTGGGGTCGTAGTACGACTCCAATTATATTGCCCAAGCATGGCAAGAATAAAATAAAGCTAAATAAGTAAAGAGCATGCAATACAATGCATCCCAACACACACATAAGCATAAAATCCTATACTAATGCGTCCCTACGAAGCATTTATTACTTTACATGGCCAAAGTATGCATTTTATATTTATCTTACATTTTTAGGATTTAATTATAGCCTAAAACCATTTTTATTGAATTTCCTATGGCCAAAATGTATTTTTAAACATTTATAATAAATTTTTCCTGGACAAAATATATTTTATATGCAATCTACAATTTAATCACAGCATAATGTATTTTATACTAATTTTTCCTATCATTTTTACACTTAAATACCATTTTTATCTATTTTCTACACATTAAATACACCTATAAAAAATATTTAGCAATTAAATAAAAGTCCAGGGACTGAAAAATAAGATTACTACACTATACAGGGGCTAAATCCACAGTTCTATAAATTCCCAGAGGTTAAATTGACTGTTTAAATGATTTAATCCAATTGCAGAAAGTCCAGGGGCTAGATTGTGAGTTCTGGGGGCTAGATCCGAAATTCAGCAAAGGTCAGGGGGTAGCCCGCAAGTTTCTAGGGGCTGCGGTGTAAAAGCGACGGCGGGAAAAGTAAATTCAATGTGGGCCGTTGGATCTTAAATGGACGCGCGGGATTTTATTCGTGAACCGTTACGCCGATATAATCTCGGTCGTTCGGTCTGAACCGAGGGCCGAGATTCGGCCACGTCGCTCCGGCGGCACTGATCACACGCGCTCACGGCGGCGCACGGCGCCCGTGGCGGTGACCTCGCCGGAGTTGGCCAAATCGGCGATTTCTACGTCGATCCTACGCGCTAAGTGCATGAAGCGAGAGAGGGAAGGAAGTGGAGTATACCTCGGGGGTTTTCGGGGCTTGAAATCGAGTGGAGATGAGTCGGCGATGAGGAATGGTGGCGGTGCTCGTCGGAGTTCGACGATCCGGCGGTGCAGTGACGATCTACCCGAGCAAACACGTCCGGCGTGTTCCTGGTGAAGCGGTGATCACGTTAGGCCAAGAAAAGAGGGAGCATAGGGGTTGCGTTTACTGAAACACGAGGCGCGGCGGTTCTTACCGGCGGCAATGGCGCTAGGGGTGAGGAGAGCTCGGGGGAGGGGGGAAATGGGGGCGCCGGCTCCTCTTAAGCGCGTAGGGGGTGTGCGTGCAAAAACCGCCAGGGGAGAAGTGGATTCGGGGGGGGGGGGGGGAACGTGGGCGCGGCATCGGTTGTGGCGCGGGCGTCGGTTGCGCGCGGGGAAGAAGGGAGGGGGAGGGAGGAAGCGCCGATCGTTGGGCCCGGGGTGGCAGCGGGATGAGAGAGAGGGGGGGTTCGGCTGGGCCGCGGGAGAGGGGAAAGGATTTGGGCCAGGGGGGAATTTTGGCCCAACATGGGGTTTTATTTCTTTTTCTTTTTCTTTTTTATTTCCTCTTCTTTTGATTTGAATTCAATTCAAATTTAAACGTTTACTACTCGTTTAAACTTCAAAATTCACACAAAAATGCAGGCTACAATGCACAAGGGTTTGCTCAAATTTTTATACATAAAATGTGGATGTTACAACTCTACCCCCCTTAAAAGGAATCTCGCCCTCGAGATTCGGACGTCCTAAGGGAAAAGATGAGGGAAGTCCGCTTTGAGATCTTCTTCTCTTTCCCATGTTGCTTCTACCTCTGAATGATGTTTCCACTGCACCTTACACATGCGAATGACTTTGTTTCTTGTGACCTTTTCTAGTGTCTCAAGTATCTTGACAGGTTGTTCCACATAAGACAAATCTTCTTGTACATCGACTGCTTCCATAGGCAATTCCTCCTCAGGCACTCTCAGACACTTCTTAAGTTGCGAAACATGGAATACATTATGAACATCAGATAAGTGCGGTGGAAGCTCAAGCTGATAAGCCACTTCTCCTCGTCTTTCGAGTATCTTGAATGGGCCAATGTAGCGGGGTGACAACTTGCCTCTTACTTTAAATATTCTCAATCCTCTCATAGGTAACACCTTCAAGTACACATAATCATCAACCTCAAATGTCAGATCACGTCTTCGAGTATCCGCATAACTCTTCTGTCTGGTTTGGGCTGCCTTTAGATTCTTCCGAATTTCTTGTACTTGTCTTTTAGCCTCTTTTAATACGTCAGGCCCAAAGACTTGACTTTCCCCAGTTTGATTCCAAAACAACGGTGTCCTACATTTCCGCCCATACAATGCTTCAAAAGGAGACATCTTCAAACTAGCTTGATAACTGTTGTTGTAAGAAAATTCAGCATATGGCATATTCTTGTCCCAACTTTTGCTATTCTTTAGAGCACACGCTGTTAACATGTCTTCTAATATCTGGTTAGTGCGTTCAGTCTGACCATCAGTCTGAGGATGATACGCTGAACTAAAGTTTAGACGGGTATCCATTGATTCATGCAACTTCTGCCAGAATCTTGAGGTGAATTGAGTGCCTCGATCTGAAATAATCTTCTTAGGAACTCCATGTAAGCATACAATCCTGGAGATATACAGTTCCGCCAACTTGGGACCATTGTAGGTCTCTTTCACGGGAATAAAGTGGGCAACTTTAGTTAAACGATCCACTATGACCCATATAGAATCATATCCAGACTGTGTTCTTGGTAATCCCACAATGAAATCCATACTAATTTCTTCCCATTTCCATTCCGGCACTTTGATTGGTTGCAACAACCTGTCTTTGGTGTTCTGCCTTAATCAATTGACATGTATCACATATGGCCACATATTCTGCTACATCCCGTTTCATTCCATACCACCAATATCGATCTTTAAGGTCTTGATACATCTTTGTGCTTCCAGGATGAATGGAGTATGATGAGTTATGAGCTTCCCTTAGTATCAAATCTCTAATTTCCTTGATATCTGGAACACAAATCCTCTTTCCTAGCCATAGAGTTCCTTGTTCATCTTCCCTAAAGTTCGGAGCTTTCCCCTTCTTCATTAATTGCTTGATCTCCTTGATCTTCTCATCATTCTTTTGTCCTTCTCGTATATCACGTTCAAGGGTTGAGTCTACTTCCATAGCAACTGCTTCAGCGCTAGATACTAGGCATAAGTTTAACCTTGCAAACTCCTCACATAACTAGGGTTGAAGAGCTTGTACTGACAAGTTATTGCATTGTCCCTTCCTGCTTAGAGCGTCAGTGACCACATTAGCCTTTCCTGGATGGTAGTTGATTCCCACATCAAAATCATTTATTAATTCCAACCAACGACGTTGTCTGAGATTAAGATCCGGTTGTGTGAATATGTACTTCAAGCTCTTGTGATCTGTGTATATCTCAGTTCTTTTTCCCATTAAGTAGTGTCTCCATATCTTCAATGCATGAACAACAGCTGCCAATTCTAAATCATGGGTTGGATAGTTCCTCTCGTGTTTCCGTAGTTGTCTTGAAGCGTAGGCCACAACATGCCCTCCTTGCATTAAGACACATCCTAAACCATGACCAGATGCATCACAATAAACTATAAACTCCTTCTGCATATCAGGCATCACCAATACTGGTGCGCTAGTAAACCTCTTCTTCAGTTCGGCAAAGCTCACCTCACATTCGGGGGTCCATTTGAAAGCAACTCCTTTCTCAAGCAGCTTGGTTAACGGTCGAGAGATCTTTGAAAATCCCTCGATGAATTGACAATAGTAACCAGCCATACCTAAGAATCTTCGTATATCATGTACACTCTCGGGTGTTTCCCATTTAAGAACATCTGCCACTTTGTTTGGATCCACTGCTATACCTCCTTCGGATATGACATGACCCAAAAATGACACCTCCTTTAGCCAAAACTTACACTTACTAAGTTTGGCATATAATTGGTGTTGACGTAGCTTCTGTAAAGCCATCCTGAGGTGCTCCTCATGCTCTTCTTCAGTCTTGGAGTAGATAAGTATGTCATCGATGAATACCACTACAAACTTGTCCAAGTACTCCATTAATACCTTGTTCATTAGATACATAAAATATGCCGGAGCATTGGTCAATCCAAGCGACATAACTGTATACTCATATAATCCATATCGGGAGACAAATGCCGTCTTGGGAATGTCTGAGGGTCTAATCTTCAGTTGGTGATAACCTGAGCGAAGATCAATCTTAGAGAACACACATGCTCCTCTCAACTGATCAAATAAATCTTCAATTCTTGGCAGTGGGTACTTATTCTTGATTGTTACCGCATTTAAGGCACGGTAATCCACACACAACCTTTGAGTACCATCCTTCTTAGGTACAAATATGACTGGTGCTCCCCAAGGTGATGAGCTAGGACGAATATATCCTTTTTCCAATAACCCCTCAATATGATCCTTTAGTTCAGCTAATTGTTTAGCATCCATTCTATATGACCTCTTATATATTGGGGCCGTTCCAGGTACTAACTCAATGACAAATTCAATCTCTCGATTAGGGGGCATACCTGGTAAGTCATCTGGGAATACATCCGAAAATTCCTTCACAACCCTGATGTCTTCGGTACTCTCAAGATGGTTGAGTTGTACTACTGCCTCTTGTGTCTGATCTGGCTTGAACTCCACTGTAGTGCCATCCGGGTGTGTTAAGCAAACTGTTCTACTTGCACAATGAATTACTCCTTGATTCTTTGTCAACCAGTCCATTCCCAGAATGATATCTAATCCTTGTGAGTCCAACACTATTAGGTTGGCCCAAAAGTCTACCCCCCTTATGTTTATACTCACTTTACGGCATAGATGCCTTGCCACCATCTCTCCTCCAGGAGAGTTTATCAATAATGGCCGATTCAAGAATGTAACTACCATGTCATGCTTCTTTATGAAATCCTTGGATATAAATGAATGTGTAGCACCCGAATCAAACAATATGGTGGTGGGGTGGGAGTTAACAGAAAACATACCGATCACCACATCAGGCGCTTCCTGTGCTTGCTCTAGTGTCACATGGTTGACACGGCCAGGTGGGTTTTGTTGCTTCTTTGGACAACTACTAGCGTAGTGTCCCCATTCTCCGCACTTGTAACATTGAACTCCCGCAGCATTACTCTGGCCCTTGTTGCCTCCTGATTGGTTTCTTGGGGGTTGGCCATTTGGACGGTTAGCTGGAGCTGAAGGGCGGGGTGGCTGCATCTGCTGACGTGGGGGTTGCATTGGCTGGCGTGGTGGCTGCTGCTGCTGGCGCATTTGCTGGTTGTAGGGAGTGGGTGGCCTGTAGTTGGTGTTTGGAAATCTCTGTCCCGAGTAGTTCATAGGACGAGTCATCTGGTTTGCAGGCGGAGGGTTAAGACGGGGGCGTACATTGCTGCTAGAGGCATGTGCTATAGTCAACTTCCTCTTTCTTTCATCATCATCCAGTTCCTTTTTAGTCCTCTCCACTTCAAAAGCTTTGTCAACCAGCTTCTGAAAGTAGCTGTAGTCGCTGGAAGACATGACAAACTTCAACTCCTTATCCAGTCCATTCTTGAAACGTAATTGTTTCTTGGAGTCAGTATCCACATCAGTTGGAGCATAGCGGGGCAACTAGGTGAATGCATTCAAGTAGGCCCTCACAGTCATACGGCCCTGCTTCAACATAAGGAACTCTTCACGTCTTGCTTGTATTTCTCCCTCAGGCACAAAGTGATTGCGGAAGTTGGTCCTGAATTCTTCCCAAGTAATGTTTTCCGGATCCTGGTGGGCTTCAGTGAAGCCAGTCCACCAGTCAGCTGCCAGTCCTTGGAGTTGATGTGAGGCTAATAATACTTTCTCTCTTCTTTCACAGTGTATGAGCCTCAACTTGCTTTCAAATGTTCGGAGCCAATCATCGGCATCCATGGGTTCGGTGATTGTGGCAAAAGTGGGTGGATGAGTGTTTAGGAAGTCCCTTAGAAAGGACCTAGGTGGAAAAGGTGGTGGTGGCGGAAGGTTGTAATTTGGTGGTGGTGGGGGTGGGGCTTGCTGCATGTTGGTGACAATCTGAGTAAGGTTGTTAAGTAGCTGGGTTTGGATGGCCATCATCTGCTGCATTTGTTGCGCGGCTGGGGCTCCTCGAGCACCCCTACCATTCCATCCTGGCACACCTCCAAGTCCTTCATCTTGGGGTACAGCACCCCTTCCACGACCTCTACCTCTACCTCTTCCAGACATCTGTATAGGGAATAATTGAAATTTTAGGGTAATAGATAAGATATAGAAGGGTACGCTATGGCAAATGGTCCCAACTACATGCATCAAGGGAAACATATATATAAATCAAGCAAATTCATTAACCAACTAGTGCGGATGTGGACAAGATGCTAAGACATTCCACAACTCACACGACAAACTAACAAGCCTATATACATAGGACATGGATGTGGATAGGATGCCGAAGCATTCCACAACTCATGTCGCACACAAACACACACACACAACATAAAGCAAACTACTAGCATAACATCATAAATAACACAACTCAAGACTAAAGAGGGCGTAGCTACACGCTCCTACATACTAAGGATAAATGTCCTGAGTCGTCTAGCGGGGAAACAAGTCCACTCCTACTCATCGGAGTCCTCCTCAACCTCCATCTCCGGGTCTTCTTCTTCCGAGTCCTCTCTTGATTCCTGGGGGGAGTTCATACGATGATCTGGAGAGTTCGGGTCCCAAGGCTCAACGTCCGAAGCGTACCGAGGAGAGTTCAGATCAGCTGCAGTGATCCTCGCGTAGCATCGGCGAAGTCGCTCGTAGCGGTCAACCAGGTCCCTGCTGTCCTGTAGCTCCTGCTGACAACGCTGGAGTCGCGAAGACAACTCCACCACGTCGTCCACAAGTCTCTCGCACTGGGCGTGGTGCAAAGGCCCCTCGACATCACGTCCAGTAAAGTCGGTCGTGCCACTAGGGCGCTGAGGGGTGTACGCGTGCTCCGTGCACCCGAGGCGTAACCTGTGGGCGTGACTCCAGTAGGTAGTTGCCTCCCACGTAGCGTCCTCCTCAGCTGCACGCTGAGAGCTCCTCCAGGCCGGAGAGAAGTGTGAGTGCAGCTGCTCCTAGTCGTAGTAGACGGCCAGCTGGGAAGTCCACTCCAGTCCACCAGTATAGGGTGCAAAGACCCTAGTGGTGTGGTAGACTAGGCGAACACGGTACTCACGGTACCCCGCAGCACGAAGAAGAGAGCGAAGACGGACACGCATCCTCGAGGCAGCACTCCCAGTGGAGAACAGCGTCATCTCCCTCCTGGGGGTGTGAGGTGCAGAGCGACTGGCTAGGGCGTGGTGAGGAACACGACCCCCAGTCGACTTACGAGCCGTCTGCTTGGTGCACGCCATCTACAAACATTTGAAAAGAAGAGAGTGAGATCAATAATCAATAAATTAAGTTAGAATTAAAACAACAAGCACAACAAGATAAGAAGCACAAGGGTTGAGATGGAGAGCACAAAGTTTTGGAAATACTATTTTATAAGAAAATAGTATAGTCCTTAATTTTCGGCCATTTCTAACTAGGCTTGCGTCCTACGGGCAACACGGCTCTGATACCACTTTGTCACGTCCGGTCATCGTGGAGATGAACAGACGCTTATCACATGTACGCCAGGATCAGTTGAATCGTACATACGTCGACGAAAGCGAAATATCATTACATAGCCATGTTCGAGTACATAAATAGTCTTACAATATGACCCGAAGGTCTACAAATACACACCACAACTATTTACAACACTTAAACAGTACATAAACATCAAACTACAGCAGAAGGGGAAATAGGTAAGCATGGCTCCATCTTCACAGACAGCTGTTGCGCGTACGGTTGCCAGCCTAGGCCAAGTCCTCCGGATTGACGAAGAAGTCCTCCGGTGACGCTTCTTCTTCTTCATATTCTAATGGAAAATTAAACGCTTGAGTACATAGAGTACTCAGCAAGTGCGGGAAGAGATGACATGATTGGCTAAAGCAATGGAAGGCCAATTATGGCTTAGCACTATGCTTAAAACCTAACCTTAGCTTTCAATTATCAATATACTAATTCAAGAAGTAATCAACACATGAGTAATGATAATGAATGTAACTTGAATCATAATTAACCACCATTTCCCAACCATAGACTAATTATGAACTGGCCCCAAGCCGCTCTTGTCCGTGAGCACGGCTGTCATGACAGTTTTACCAAATCTCTGCAGAGAGTGTACCCTTTCCCCACAAGCAGTGATTTCATCCCCTGTTGCCAGGTGGACTAGCGAACCTCCCCGAACGCTCGTGGTAGCTAACCACATTTCACACTTCCTTTGGCGTGAGGCCAAGAGATCACTACATGGTCTTTACAAAGGTGCTCCCGACTAGTTCTAGCCCTCTAAGGTTTCCACCACTGAGAATTCTCGGAGTAACCCTCCGCCTCAGAGCCCCCTCTTGAGCCTTGCGGATCCCAGAGCAGTTCCCCTGCGTCATTCCCTGCACCATCCAACTACTAGCATTTCATCGGGAGAAACCTAATTAATTGACCAAGCTGCCCCATCTCAGTCTCGTGGTGGTACTATAAAGCTTAGTGGCTTTCTCCATAAACCGATCCTTAGAATCCGGTGGTAACAAACCCCAATTCCGGGTCTTGTGCAAACTGTACCATACCAAAACTATCCAACCACCAGATTCCTATTCACTACTATTGTGTAATCACCACAAATTAAAGTAACCATAAAGTTTAACATGGCACAATTGTATGAATTCCCAATCCCAATGTCTAAGCATGGCTAAGCATAAATAAGACCTATCTACTTCCCAACCCATTTCAGGTAACAAGGAATTATATGGAACAGGGCATGTAAACATGAAATAGGACATCAATTTAATTAGCATGCATCTATCTAAACTCCTAAAATTGGTACAAGATGGTCAAGGGCACTTGCCTTCGTTGAAGACTTGAGTGTTGGTGAAGTCTTGGTCTTGGAGGTTAAGATTGGGGTCGTAGTACGACCCTAATTATATTGCCCAAGCATGACAAGAATAAAATAAAGCTAAATAAGTAAAGAGCATGCAATACAATGCATCCCAACACACACATAAGCATAAAATCCTATACTAATGCGTCCCTACGAAGCATTTATTACTTTACATGGCCAAAGTATGCATTTTATATTTATCTTACATTTTTGGGATTTAATTATATCCTAAAACCATTTTTATTGAATTTCCTATGGCCAAAATGTATTTTTAAACATTTATAATAAATTTATCCTAGACAAAATATATTTTATATGCAATCTACAATTTAATCACAGCATAAAGTATTTTATACTAATTTTTCCTACCATTTTTACACTTAAATACCATTTTTATCTATGTTCTACACATTAAATACACCTATAAACAATATTCAGCAATTAAATAAAAGTCCAGGGACTGAAAAATAAGATTACTACATTGTAGAGGGGCTAAATCCACAATTCTATAAATTTCTAGGGGTTAAATTGACTATTTAAATAATTTAATCCAATTCCAGAAAGTCCAGGGGCTAGATTGTGAATTCTGGGGGCTAGATCCGAAATCCAGCAAAGGTCAGGGGGGGTAGCCCGCAAGTTTCCAGGGGCTGCGGTGTAAAAGCGACGGCGGGAAAAGTAAATTCAATGTGGGCCATGTGATCTTAAATGGACGCGCGGGATTTTATTACACGAACTGTTACGCCGATATAATCTCGGTCGTTCGGTCTGAACCGAGGGCCGAGATTCGGCCACGTCGCTCCGGCGGCACAGATCACACGCGCGCACGGTGGCGCACGGCGCCCGCGGCTGTGACCTCGCCGGAGTTGGCCAAATCGGCGATTTCTACGTCGATCCTACGCGCTAAGTGCATGAAGCGAGAGAGGGAAGGTAGAGGAGTATACCTCGGGGGTTTTCGGGGCTTGAAATCGAGTGGAGATGAGTCGGCGACGAGGAATGGCGGTGGTGCTCGTCGGAGTTCGATGATCTGGCGGTGCAGTGACGATCTACCCGAGCAAACACGTCCGGCGTGTTCCTGGTGAAGCGGTGATCACGTTAGGCCAAGAAAAGAGGGAGCAGAGGGGCTGCGTTGACTGGAACACGAGGCACGGCAGTTCTTACCGGCGGCAATGGCGCTAGGGGTGGGGAGAGCTCGGGGGAGGGGGAAAATGGGGGCGCGGCTCCTCTTAAGCGCGTAGGGGGTGTGCGGTTGGGGTGCACGTGGGAAAACTGCCAGGTGAGAAGTGGATTCGGGGGGGGGGGGGGGGGGACGTGGGCGCGGGGTCGGTTGTGGCGCGGGCGTCGTTTGCGCGCGGGGAAGAAGGGAGGGGGAGGGAGGAAGCGCCGACCGGTGGGCCCGGGGTGGCAGCGGGATGAGAGAGAGGGGGGGTTCGGCTGGGCCGCGGGAGAGGGGAAATGATTTGGGCCAGGGGGAATTTTGGCCCAACATGGGGTTTTATTTCTTTTTCATTTCCTCTTCTTTTGATTTGAATTCAATTCAAATTTAAACGTTTATTACTCGTTTAAACTTCAAAATTCACACAAAAATGCAGGCTACAATGCACAAGGGTTTGCTCAAATTTTTATACATAAAATGTGGATGTTACAATTTATCCAACTCTTAACATACACGAAGGGAAAAAAAACATAGCCATGCCTAAAATGACATAACAGTGTAGATTGGAACTAGAACATAACTAGCTGGTAAAACATAGCTTAACCTTTTAAGATCAGAACCTTTCGATCCAACAAGCATCAGGTGATCATGCTGTGTCCAAAGAACTAAGCAGATGAAGACTTGACAGTCGCAGACTTGATGATGTCCACAAATTCAGGCTGCAGAAGGCGAAGAAATCGGGGTTAGTACGGCAAAGCATGACACTTCACAGTGATTTTAGGAAGCAATCGATGCTTCATCTTATCAGTTTTTGTGTGTTATTCTTATGGACAAGAGACCTTCAGTGAAGCTCCACCAACAAGGAAACCATCAAGATCTGGTTGAGCCGCAAGCTCTTTGCAATTACCTCCACTTACAGATCATAGAACGAAATGTGTAATACACTCGGTCAGATTTAGTTTACAGTAGTGTCCAAACTGCTATCAAGTAGATCCAAGAAATACCTCCATAAATTATCCTTGTAGATTCAGCAATTGCAGGACTAACATTACTCTGAAGCCACTTTCTCAGACCATCAAGAACCTAGATTACCATGCAAGTTCGATAATCACAAAGAGAGGAATCAAGAATGACTTCAAGATATACAGACAAGAGACCATTATCGAATACAAGCAGCGACATGTAGAAAATGTGATCGTTCTACATAATTAAGAATTTATTGTTAGCAATTGAACTCGTGATTAATTAGTTTAATCATGTGTCTAAACCAAAAGACACAACCCTTTTAATGGACACGTCTTAATCTGGAGACGCATCCATTCCGAATAAAGGGAGGCCCCCTCTCACGTCCCTACAATAAGTATAAGAAGAGAGATTCGGACATGTTTTGGACAACACAATAAACCATTCGAATCTTCTAAAAAAAATACTAAGCGCATCCGATTTGCGGTTGTGGTAAAGTGAGGGGAAGGACCCCCTCAATGGATTCGTCATCCAACACAAAAAAAGAGAGAGGAAGAAGGTATGCACCATCGACGGTTTTGTGCTAATCACCATAGATTAGCACTTGATATTTTTGTTCTGTATTTGACTCTGTACCCGAATGATTATTAGTGACTATGTATGATTTATGGTCTCTCGGTTTCTATCAATGGTATCAAGAGCCAACTTAGTCACTAAATCTTTTCGGTAGTAAGCAATCCATAGCATATTAAGGCAAAAGAAAATCAAATCGATTTCCGATTTGAGATCTAGTCGCTGCAGAAAAGAAACATAAAAAAAGGATTATTTGAATCTAAAAATGGTAAGATTGGATCTGCGAACGGTAAGAAAAAAATCAATTGGAACATTGATTTCGAATCTGCAGTAAGAAAATGTTCGTCGCAGTAAGAAAAATTAACATCCAGAAGTAAGAATAAGATACGGATTTGTCAACAAAAAAAAACAAATCAAATCAAGAAGATGTCAGATCCAGGGTAAGAGCGTCGTTGACGCTAACTTCGACGGCGGCGCGCTCACCCTCGGGCAAACGCGCGCACCGGCGAAGAAGGCAGCGACGACGCCGGGTGCGGCCACCACGGTCGCTCCTTCTCTGGATTTGGGGCTGGTAGCAAGCAAGGTGCCTCCCTCCATTGCTCTCTGGAAAGAATGAAAAGAACTTGCTGTTAGGAGAGGGAGGAGGACTGGTGCTCCTCTGGTGTGGCGGCTAGGGAGAAAGAAAAATGAAGTTTAGGATTTTTTGTGGCTGGTAAGACAATTTATACCTGTGGTCTTAGGCGGCGGCCGTCGGATCAGAATCCGATGGCTCGCGTGCTGCTGTCCGCAGACAGGCCTTAGGCCCAGGCGGAGGTGGTTTGGGCCTCCTGGGCTGCCCTTATAATTTCCTCATTTCTTGGTATTTTTGTTGTGGGTTGAATCTGTTTAAGAGGCCATGTAAGGTGCTGGACACAAGGCCCATGCGGCAAGCAAAAGGGGCCATCAGGCTGTCTAGAGGCCAAAGCCCATTGCAATAGCGTGTGCAGTATGATTAGTATGGCTGATTGGACTGATTTTGGATCAGCTACTCACTGATTAAGTTTTTTATTTTTGGGAGAAATAATTATAATGGGGTGCTGAGTAAGCTATTGAGCAGAACGCATCTACCAGAGAATACAGTAAGGGCCATGGGCCAATTAAGACAGTAGGCTTCAAAGTTATTTTCTGTATTACAGAAAATAAATAATGGGCAATTTTGCTGTAGATCCTACTATTAAATTATTTGTGCTGAGAATAAATCAATATATTTTTTTTGGACATGTCATTGCATACTTTCTTGCATTATTGGATTTTTTTATTCCGAAACTAAGTAAATTCTCAGCAAAATAATTTAATTATGTTGTGGAATATTAAGTAATTAAGATATTTACGCTCATTTTTGCTTCCGCTAATTTTAAATGTCATAGCAATTTGGTCGAGTAACCAAAGTGAAAGATAAATTGTTATGTCATTTGAAATATTTTAAGTTGCATGCAATTTTGATTGAGTAACCAAAGTGAAAAATAAAATTGCATGTTGTTTAGTAATTTTTTTTAATGTCATTATTGGCCGAGTAACCAAAGCGAAAGGCATTAGTGACATTATTATTCTTTTAAAGAATTAAGTTCATAGTAATTTGGTCGAGTAACCAAAGCGAAAGATAAATTACTATGTTTTTTAGTTGTTCTTATATAATATATCCTATACATTTACTTACGATTCTTTTGTGTTTTTTTAATAAAGGTTCCTCTAATGCTAATGCTGCATTGAATTTTATCGGTTCCATTGAGCCACTCAATGGAAGCAATTATGGAAGATGGAGGGAGAAGTTGGAGATTGCGTTGGCAGTCTCCGAGATAGATTTAGCTCTCACTACTCCATATCCTGTTGCACCCGTGGAGCCAATGCAAGAAGCTGATGAAACTCGAGAATCCTTTGCTGAGAGGATGAAGGACTATACTAATGAGTTATTACCTTATGACATTGATTGTTATAAGTGGAAGAAATCAAACAGGAAGTGTTTGATGGTAATTAAGGGCACTATCATTGAGGTCATTCGGAGAGCAATCCCCGAATGTGACACTGCTGTTGAGTACCTCCAAAAGATAGAGAATCAGTTCACTGGTTCTTCTAAGGCCACAACAAGCACTCTTATCAAGAGGCTTGTTACTGAAAAGTATTATGGAGGTGGTGTGCGAGAGCACATCTTAAGGATAACAAATATGGCTGCAAAGCTTAAGCCTATGGATTTGGGAATCAAAGATGAGTTCATTGTGCATCTCATCATTGCCTCACTTCCTAAGGAATTTGAGAAATTTGTCATCAACTACAACTCTCAACCTGAACTATGGAACATAGAAAAACTTATCGCTATGTGTGTTCAGGAGGAAGAGAGGATTAAGACCCTTCATGGTAATGTGCTATCAATTATGTGAAGGGAAAAGGTAAGGCTCAGAAGAATTCTTCTTCTAAGCAATCTGCTAAGAATCATGGTCCTTTTCACCATGATAAAGGTAAGGGTAAGGCTCCACAAAAACACCCATACAGAAAGGACGTGAAAGTGGATAAAGATCAGTGCCACTTTTGTTTAGACAAAGGCCACCACCAAAAGGATTGTGTAGGCTTCCTTAAATGGTGTTGTAGGAATGGTAATGATTTTGTTACCTTTATTAATGAATCTTGTATTTAGATTATAATTCATCCACTTGGTGGATTGACTCAGGTGCCACTGTGCACGTTTGTAATTCCTTGTAGGGGTTAAATACGAGGAGGACCCTAAAAAGAGGGGAAAGGGCAATTAAAGTTGCCAATGGACATGAAGCAGAAGTTGAAGCCATAGGAGATTATCCATTAGAATTAAGAAATGGCTTTGTACTTACACTTCATGATGTATTATATGCACCCTCGTTAAGTAGAAATCTAATATTAGTTTCATGTTTAGACAATGATGGTTATGTATGCCAATTTGGCAAAGATAAGTGTATAATTAAGTATGATAATAAGATTGTTGATATTGCTATGAGACAAGGCATGTTATACCTATTGTCTATACATGATTATGTTAATGTTGTAAGCGACGATCAGATTTCCTCTCATAAGAATAAGCGCAAAAGAATCGATTCTGAAATGTCTTCAAAATTATGGCATTGTCGCTTGGGCCATATTTCGAGGGGGAGAATTGAACAATTGATTTCACAATCGATTCTTCCTCAACTGGATTTTTTGGATTCAGAAGAATGCATAGATTGCATTAAAGGCAAATTGGTTAAGAAAATTAAGAAAGGTGCCATACCTAGTACGGGAATTTTGGAGTTAATCCACACAAATATTTGTGGTCCATTTCCCGTAGTATCTGTTGATGGTTTTGATCCATTCATAACATTCACAGATGACTACTCTCGCTATGGATATATTTATCCAATTAAAGAACGCTCTGAAGCGTTAGATAAATTTAAGATATTCAAGGCTGAAGTTGAAAATCAGCATAATATTAAGATAAAAGTGGTAAGATCCGATCGTGGTGGTGAGTATTACGGTCGGCATACCCCATATGGCCAAGTTCCTAGACCATTTGCACGGTTCCTACAGGAAAATGGCATAGCCGCCCAGTATTCTACACCAGGCGAGCCTCAGCAAAATGGAGTATCAGAACGACGAAACTGTACACTAATGGATATGGTTAGATCCATGTTAAGTCAATCGGAATTGCTAGTTAGTTTGTGGATGGAGGCATTAAAAACCGCCACTCATGTGCTAAATCGGGTTCCTACTAAGTCGGTGCCAAAAACACCATATGAGTTATGGACGGGACGTAAGCCCTCATTAAGTTATATGCATGTGTGGGGCTGTCCCGCTGAGGCAAAAATATTTAACCCAAACATTGGTAAGTTGGATGTCAAGACAATAAGTTGTCATTTTATTGGCTATACAGAAAAGAGTAAGGATATCGTTCTACTGTTCACAATGATTTACTAAGTTTGTAGAAACGAGACATGTCGTCTTTTTAGAGGATTCTATAATCAGGGGGAGTACGGTAAGACGAGAAATTGATCTTGAAGAGAAGTGGGTTTATGTACCCACTCCTATGATTCAAGAACAATATTTCTCATTATCTACTGCTGCTGAAAATTCAGCACCTGTCGTTTGTTCTCCATTGGTAACAGAATTAGTAAGAGAGGTTCAAGATTATGAACCTGTTGCCATTAATAACGAAGAGCAACAACAGCCCCAAAATGATGATAATGTGCAATTAAGAATATCTCAAAGAGAAAGAAGATCGGCAATTCCAGATGATTATGAGATCTACATGAGTGAAGCAATTCAAATGGAGAGTGATCCCAACACATTTGAAGAAGCTATGAGAAGTCCTCAATCATGTGAATGGCGTAAAGCCATGGAGGATGAAATGAGGTCTATGAATGCTACTAAAGTCTGAGATTTAGTTGAGATTCCTAATAGAGCCAAAACGGTAGGCTGTAAATGGGTCTACAAAATCAAACGTGACTCCAAAGGGAATATTGATAAGTTTAAAGCCAGACATGCGGCAAAGGGCTTTACTCAAAGAGAAGGCATAGATTACAATGATACATTCTCACTCGTCTCATGTAAAGATTCTTTTAGAATCATTATGGCCTTAGTAGCACATTATGATTTAGAATTATATCAGATAGATGTAAAAACATCGTTTCTCAATGGAGATCTTTATGAGAACATCTATATGACACAACCGAAAGGTTTTGTCGTTAAGGGTAAGGAACATATGAGATGCCATTTAAACAAGTCCATTTATGGACTTAAACAAGCATCAAGGCAGTGGTATCTCAAGTTCGATGAGACGATAAGAAAGTTTGGATTTAAAGAGAATGAGGAGGATAATTGTATTTATTCAAAGATTAAGAATGGGGAATTTATTTTCCTTGTGCTCTATGTGGATGACATACTACTTGCAAGTAGCGATGTCAATCTACTATCAGAAACTAAGAAATTTTTATCCTCTAATTTTGATATGAAAGATCTTGGTGAAGCATCCTATGTGCTGGGCATAGAAATTCGCCGAGATAGACATAAGGGGTTATTAGGCTTATCACAAAAGGCATACTTAGAAAATGTACTGAGAAAGTACAGTATGCATAAGAGCAAGCTTTCGCCTGCACCGATTGTCAAGGGCGATAAGTTTGGGAACTTTCAGTGTCCTAGGAACCAATATGAGATCGATCAAATGAAGTCGGTTCCATATGCTTCTGCTGTTGGAAGTCTTATGTATGCTCAAGTTTGTACTCGCTCTGACTTAGCATTTGTGACCGGAATGCTTGGCAGATATCAGACCAATCCAGGAATTGATCACTGGAAGACAGTTAAGAAAGCATTAAGATATGTGCAAGGTACAAAAAGCCTCATGTTAACGTATAGTAAGTCAGATCCACTTGAAGTAGTGGGATATTCAGATGCAGATTTCGCGGGTTGTGTGGATACTAAGAAATCCACGTTAGGTTATATATTCACTCTCGCGAATGGAGCTATATCGTAGAAAAGCTCCAAACAAACGGTTACGGCATCATCTACGATGTACGACGAGTTTGTTGCATGTTATGAGGCCACCGAGCAGGCTGTTTGGCTTAAGAAATTTTTACCCGGTCTTAAAGTGGTCGACAGCATTGAAAAACCACTTAAGTTATACTGCGATAATGAGCCCGCAGTATTTTACTCTCACAACAATAAGTCGAGTGGTGCTGCCAAACACATCGACATTAAGTTTTATGTTGTGAAAGACAGAATCCAGGATCATACCATAAGTCTTGAGCATATTAGTACCAAGCATATGCTTGCGGATCCGCTAACAAAAGGTCTTCCATCCAACGTGTTCAGCGAACATGTGGCTAGCATGGGTTTAAGGGAGAACCTATGATCACTGGATACTTAGGGGCCAAAATTAAGAGTAAGGTCATTTTCTGAATGTAAGATGTATTGTGGTCTTCGAGTCAAACAGTACGTGAATGGCTGTTTCAATGCGTCGTATCCTATATGTCAAGCATAAGGAGAGTGGCACTAAGTTTAGTATTAAGTAAGTTGGTAAGTTTTAAATCCGAGTTCAAAGGGGAGAATGTTAGCAATTGAACTCGTGATTAACTATTTTAATCATGTGTCTAAACCAAAAGACACAACCATTTTAATGGACACGTCTTAATCGGGAGACGCGTCCATTCCGAATAAAGGGAGGCCCCCTCTCACGTCCCTACAACAAGTATAAGAAGAGAGATTCGGACATGTTTTGGACAACACAATAAACCATTTGAATCTTCTCAAAAAAAAAATTACTAAGCACATCCGATTTGCGGTTGTGGTAAAGTGAGGGGAAGGACTCCCTCAATGGCTTCGTCATCCAACACAAATAAGAGAGAGGAAGAAGGTATGCACCATCGACGGTTTTGTGCTAATCACCATAGATTAGCACTTGATGTTTTTGTTCTGTATTTGACTCTGTACCCGAATGATTATTAGTGACTATGTATGATTTATGGTCTCTCGGTTTCTATCATTTATACCTCCTGAGCCTGAGCAAAGGTTGCAACCTTGCCAGTTCCAATAGCCCAAACTGGTTCATATGCCAATACCACATTTGTCCAATCTGATATCTTCTCTAAAGAGAAAAAGCAGTAAACAGTGAAATGGGGGAAAGAAAAGGCATATGTTTCCATATTCCAGTAAAAAAAACTAACTTTCAGACTCCATCTCAATGCATTTTCAATGTTCAGAAGTCAGAAAGAACATTTGTTCCATGCAATATCTGCTTTAATAATAGCAAGTGACACATGGGGTGGTTTATGCAATCATGACAGTTCCTTCAAAATTCTATGCATATAGCAGAGCAGCAGTAACATAACAACACATATATACAAACAAATGCAACCAGGTCAACTAGAGCAAATCCAACAGCCAATGCAAGAATTAAACAGGCTCACATCATTTGATTCACCCAAGAGCGCCCTCCGCTCAGAGTGCCCCAAAATGACCCAAGACACCTGCAGATTCACCAGCATCTCAACACTGAAATAAGAAAACAACAAATATTAGCAAGTCAGAGACAACAGTCCTCACTTTCATCAGCGAAATGAATGACACTGGCTGAAGCACACATGCAAATAGCACCAGTGCAGGACCTCCACAACAACTACAAATAGATAGATTAGCTAAGAGAACATCAGCTTATGTAGTTAATCAGTCATCACTAACGAACATCACCATGGTCCCATTCCCATCTATGACCTGAAAATCTATAGTGGTTTCAAATATGATTATCCATAATATGGACACTTGAACACACCAAAATTTTTTGATAAAAATACCAATCTGATTTCCAGTATCCAAATCTAGAACCCATTGTGCAGAATCAAGCCGTGTTCTAGGAACTGAACCCAGACAAACAATTGGGACATGAAACCTATGAGCTAACTGACACGCGATATGTAATATGTACTCCTACAGTCTAACACTTCAGATGTTCCCAACCAATCTGAACCCAGACGAACAATTGGAACCACAATGCATCAAAACACGCAGTAAAATCAACCTGATCTCGCCAGTGAAGGCGCCGCCCTTGCGCACCCAGCAGTTCTGCGTGGCGACGGAGAAGTCCGGGCGCAGCAGCCCCTTCACCTGCTGCAGGAACACGAACGGCGGGCTCACCACCACCTCTGTGACGTTTCAGCGAAAACCAACGCAGAGATCAGCATAAATCGATCCAGTCAATAAAACACCAAATGTGATATCAGTATCGGTAGAGAAGGGCTCACCTACGACATCCTCCGAGGGCACCTCGGCCTCGTTGAGCACGGTGACGATCTTCTTTGTTGGCGCAGCTTCACGTTGAGCAGGATCAAACACTACACACACGTTATATGGTGATGGAACACTCATATGTTTTTTCTTGTGGCGAGAATAAAAGAATAACACCCAGGAGAAAGTTTTTTCCAGAGCCTGTGCTTAATTAAACTTGGCAAAGCTCTAACTGGTTTCATGCATTCTATATCGGAGAAAACAAGGAGGTCAGTTACATGCCGAACTCAACGCCACTCCACACAGCTGAAGACGTGCCCGTTCATTCAGGGAGACCGAGTCCCTTGCATCGGGTTCGCTGCACACACGCCTGATTCCTCTAACTGAAAACAGAGATATGAGGAGAAGTGCTCCTGGTCGATATGCATCCTATCGTGGACAAATGAACATGGAAAAGACTAAACATGCAGACATGATACTAAAGCACGGGATTAATCAACAAATCATCCCCTAATCCCATTGCACCTGAGTTACTCCCAGTTTCTCTCGCAGCTCAATGAACTTCACACGTCCAAGAGCCTTTGTCAGAATATCAGCAACTTGTTCATTTGTCTTTACGTGCTGAATCTCAATGCTTCCATTTCCCACACATTCACGAAGAAAGTGATATCGAGTATCAATATGCTTGCTTCTCTCGTGATGGACTGGATTCCTGCTGAGTTCAATGGCTGATTTGTTGTCAACTAAGAGTGTGCAACTCACAGTATTTGATCCGGTTAAATCAGCTAATAACTTGCTCAACCACACACCCTGACAAGCCGCTGAAGCAGCTGCTATATACTCTGCCTCACACGACGAGAGTGCCACAATCTTCGGTTTCTGAGATACTCATGTAATCAGACTTGCCCCAAGGTAGAATGTCACACCTGATGTGCTCTTGCGGTCATCAATATCCCCAGCAAGATCGCTATCACTATAGCCTGTCAAAACTGGTTCCGGGTTGTTTGTTCTTTTATAACAGCATCCAAACTTGACAGTGCCAGAGATGTACCTCAGAGTCTGCTTCACTAAGGCCCAGTGTTGATCTGATGGACTTTCCATATACCTACTCACAATCCCGACTGAATAAGCAATATCAGGGCGAGTATTCACCAAGTATCTCAAACTTCCAATCACACTTCTGTACTTTGTTACATCAACAGGACTGCTGCCATCAACTTT
This sequence comes from Tuctoria greenei, assembly GCA_036927565.1. NCBI lineage: Eukaryota > Viridiplantae > Streptophyta > Magnoliopsida > Poales > Poaceae > Tuctoria > Tuctoria greenei. The sequence goes on along the minus strand of JAYESD010000011.1, from coordinate 25,098,006 downwards.
GCTGAGTTTGAGACGATTCTCCATTGGTGTATGGGCCGGTTTGCATTCACCCATGCCACTCTGTTCTAAAACCTTTCTCGCGTATGCACTATGACATATACTGATTTTTCCTTCTCTTTGTGTCACTTCAATCCCAAGGTAATAGCTCAAGAGACCAAGGTCACTCATACTGAACTTGTTCTTCATTTGAGCTTTGAACATGGTTATATCTTTGCTACTTGGACCAGTGATAATTAAGTCATCAACATACACACCAATGAGTAAAAAGGTTTCTTTGTTACCTCGTCTATATACGGCTAGTTCCAGGGGACTTCACTTGAAACCCAAATCCAACAGTTCTTCATCGAGTTTTGAATTCCATGCTTGGGGAGCTTACCTCAGCCCATGCAATGCTTTATGCAATATCAGCACCATTCCTGCATTGTCTTGATCAATGAAACCTGGAGGCTGTTGAACATAGACTACCTCTTCAAGAATACCATTCAAGAAAGCTGACTTGATATCCATGTGGTGGATCTCCCATCCATTATGTCCTGACTATTTCCATTCTTGCTACTGGGGCAAACACATCATCAAAGTCCACCCCCTGACGTTGAGAATATCCCTTTGCAACGAGCCTTGCTTTGTGTTTCAGCACACTCCCTGATGGATCCTTTTTAATCTTGAAAACCCATTTCAAACCGATGGCCTTGTGTTCAGTTGGCAAGTTTGCAAGTTCCCAAGTATTGTTATCTCTTATGCCCTTCATTTCTTCTTTCATTGCATTCTTCCAGCACTACTCATTGAGAGCTTCCTCCACACTTTGTGGTTCATCAGCTGAGGGTAGACATAAGCCACTGTAATCTATGTGTTGCATTTCTTTAGTTGTGTCGAATATGTCTTGAACTCTTCGATAACGGAGTGGCACTCCTTCTAAGAAGTCTTTTTCACCTCCCTCCAAAGGTGTAACATACTCCACATTTGTACATCCTTCTTTGGTTTCCGGTGTCACATGAGACTTTGAACCAGGTGTATCACCGAACTTTGTGCAGCTTCAGGATCACTGGTGGTCTGATACCACTAGGCACATAAGTCATTCTGTTCTCAACAGAGAAAGTAGCACCAATATTCTCTTCAGCCTCAGTATTACTCCAATCCCATCCACGCTCTTCCTCAAAGATTACATCCCGTGACACATGAAGCTTCTTCTCCACAGGGTCATAAACTCTATATCCCTTTGTTCCCGGTTCATAACCAAGGAACACCATGGGTGTTGATCCGTCTGAAAGTTTGCTGATCCCCGGTCCAAGTTTCTTTACATGTACTACACAACCAAAAGTTCGCAGGTGATATACCTTGGGCCTCCTGTTGTGCCACGCTTCATACGGTGTACACCCCTTCAGGATTCTTGTTGGAGATCTGTTAAGAATATAAACTGCTGCTCTTACAGCTTCACCCCAGAAGTATGCTGGCATATTCTTCGACTTCAGCAGACAACTGGCCATCTCAACAACTGTCTGATTTTTGCGTTCACCACACCATTCTGCTTTGGGGAATAAGGAGTGGTAGTGTAATGCTTAACACCTTGCTCATCGCAGTAATCTTCAAACTCAATGGAGTTAAATTCCCCACCCCGATCTGAGCGAAAAGCCTTAAGTCTGCTTCCCATTTGAGTCTCAGCAGCTGCCTTGATCTTCTTAAAGAATCTGAAAGCTTCATCCTTTGTTGTCAATAGTTCAACCCACATATATCTTCTATAGTCATCAACTATCAACAAAAAATAATTCTTTCCACCAGGAGTGCTAGGTTTAATTTTTCCACACAAGTCACCATGGAAAAGATCTAGTGGATGATTACCTCTCTGTTCTGCAACTCGAAGAAAGGAACCTCTGTGTTGTTTTCCAAGTGCACATCCTTCACAGAATTGCTCAACTTGATCAAGAACAGGAATTCCTTCCACCATATTCTTCATCCCAAGCTCCCTGAGAGCCCGAAAGTTCATATGACCATAACGTGAATGCCACAGCCATGCCTGATCACCCAATTTTGCCATCAAACATAGTGGAGCTGTAGGCTTCAACTTCAGAGTGTATAATCTATTCAGTGAATGTGACACATTTGCAAGCAATGATCCCTAACAATCATATAATCTCAGCTTCCCGCCTGAAATATCAATCCTACAACCATTTTCTTCCAGCTGACCCAGACTAATAATATTACTCTTCAACTTAGGGATGTAATATACCTCTGTCAGCAATTTGTGTTCCATATTTCTGCATTGCGGCATGATGGATCCTATTCCACATATCTCAACAACCTAATTGTCACCGAAGCATACTGAGCCATGTATTGACTCATCAATGGAGACAAGTGCTGACTTGCACCCTGTCATGTGGTTGCTTGCCCCTGTGTCGAGGTACCACTCCCCATCTTCGCACGACTCCGGGTATACACATTCTTCATTAAGGAGTACACGCTGCATGGTAACACAAGGCATATTGCAGGTTGTAGTGAGAAGCAGAGATGGTTGATCGACCTCTTTCTTTGCCAGGTTTGCAGCTTCATCACGAGGTCGTCGAGGTTTCCGACATTCCTTGGCCCAATTTCCATATATGCTGCAATTGTGGCACTTTCCTTCCCTGCGTCTAGTGTCACCACCAGACATAGACTTGCCACCATCTCGTGATGTGCCGCTGTCACGAGTGCCTTCAACGCATGAACCTTCCTTGCACTTTGTCTGAGGTGGACCGCTGCCTTTGTTGCTGCTTGATCCCCCCTGACGTAGACGTTGTCTCGCCTCCCGCTCCTCTTCAGTGAGGAGCAGGCGGCCAGCCTTGTCAGTGATCTCGCCAGTGTCGTCGCGGTCCTCGGCCACACGCAGCCTACCCACAAGTTCCTCTATCGTCAACGTCTTCAGATCAAGAAACATCTCGATTGAGACGGCGATCTGATTGAACTTGGATGGCAGCACGCACAAGAACTTCTTGATCACACGTACATCTTCTATCTTCTCCCCCAGCTCGCCAAGATTGGCAGCTAGAGTACTGATTCTCATGGCAAAATCATCAATTGTTTCTCCATCCTTGAAAGCAATTACCTCAAACTCCTTAAGAAGTTTCTGATCAGTTGCCTCCTAGACCCATTCTGCGCCCATCCGCATGGATTTCACCGAAGCCCACACTTCTTTGGCGGTTTTCTTCTTGGCCAATGTCGTATGCATCTCCATCGGCACCGCGCGAAGGAGGGCTGCCAATGCAAGCCGATCCTCGCGGCACTCGACCTTGTCATTCTCCATTGCCTCCCACAAGCCTTGAGCTTCAAGATTTACCTGCATCACCAATGCCCATTGTGTGTAATTCGTGCGCGTCAGTATCGGGTAGGACACCGACGCACTGGACTCCTTCACGACCACGACGTCGCACATGTTGCTGCTGTCGCTGGTGGTTGCCAACGCCTTCGAAGAGGGTGTCGCCATAACTCGGCTCTGATGCCAATTGTTGGCGCAGCTTCATGTTAAGCAGGATCAAACACTAGACACACCTTATATGGTGATGGAACACTCAGATGTTTTTTCTTGTGGCGAGAAGAAAAGAAGAACACTCAGGAGAAAGTTTTTTTCCAGAGCCTGTGCTTAATTAAACTTGGCACCGCTCTAACTGGTTTCATGCATTCTATATCGGAGAGAACAAGGAGGTCAGTTACATGCCGAACTCAACGCCACTCCACATAGCTGAAGACGTGCCCGTTCATGCAGGGAGACCGAGTCCCTTGCGCCGAGTTCGCTGCACACGCGCTTGATTCCTCTAACAGAAAACAAAGATATGAGGAGAAGTTCTCCTGGTCGATATGCATCCTATCGTGGACAAATGAACATACAAAAGACTAAACATGCAGACATGATACTAATGCACGGGATTATTCAACATTCTTCACGTCCTCGCCGGTCCCGTTCTGCACGCGTGCTGCAGAGTAAGGGACCAAATCGCACCAAGCTAAGCTTCGAAACAAGAGTGGGGCAGTGGCGTTCGCGAGGTCACTTACGCATTTCCAGTTGCCGCCGATGAAGAACTTCCTGGCAGCCATGGTTCGCCGCGCGCGAGATCAGGGGAGGCGAAGCAGGAGGCGCAGATTTTAGTTGGCAAGTTCGCGTTTGTGCGAGCGCTGCAAAGTGAGGCGGGCGGTTATATCGAGGGGGCGGGCGGACCAGAGACAGGTGGCGCTTCTTGGGAGTTCTATATATAATATATTATAAAAGAAATGGAGAAGAGAAGGTCTGGTCTGGTCATAGAATGGATGATTTTGTGACCAGGTATAGATAATACATTATATATATATATATATATATATATATATATATATATATATATATATATATATATATATATATATACACACACGCGCGCACATTCAACAGCATATTGTCATCCATAAGTATATATATGTTGGACGAATCAACTGATGACATGCTATGATTGTTAATTTCTTAATGTATTCTGAATGAGTTGTTCTTTTGGGAAGAGTACAGCAGTTCAAGAGAGTGACCTATATAGCTCGCCGTGATTTACATAGAACTCAGAACTCCTTATTCTCGATTTCCTGGTTATCAGACCCAGAAGTATAACTAACATATTCTCAAAATTATGTACCACCAATGCCTCAGAAAATATAAGAGGATCGAACTGTTACCTTTATATCCTACAGTCAACCTATGGGGTGCGTCCAATGAAATGATGAAGGGACATTGTTCCCTTCCCATGTAGCCTTGAAGCCCCATAATCTGAAAGCAGTTGCAAATTTCAAACGGATATAATGTCAAGCGAAAAGATTCTGTTGCCCTTGGTGACCTGAGTGGAATGCCATCAGCAGCAGACCTAAGAGGAACACCTTCAATGATATAGCCATCCTCATCCGCATGTTTAGGAAGTCGGATGGGTAGATTCGGCGGGACACCTGTGATATATTACCAGTAAGAATTTATGAACAGGAGCCATTACATTCAAAAAGGGGTGTAAATTTAGACATACTGTCTGACATATCCTTTGTCTTGTTGGAGAAGGAAAGCCACACATCTCTGTCACGATTTGCATCGGGTTTTGACGATCCCAATCCTTCATGGAAAGAGAGCTGACATTAGTAGATAGTTCTGAAGCATCTTGTAGGGAACATGATAGGGAATTCACTGATGCACTACCATTTTGACAATCCAGATTAACTAGGCAGTATTTCATAAGTTTTGATAAGATTACTTTTCGCATTATCATGATTGACAATTCAATTCTTCCGGTGTAAAGTTCTCAGTTATTCACTCTGACCTACTCACCAACGATGCCCTTCCTGGTCACAAATATGACAAGTATTTAGAATGGACAATAACGAATTAATGATCATTCTAGTATAAGTAATGTTAACAGGGAACATATTTGTATTTCTAAAAAAACAGGGAACATATCTAGTGGAAATGGTATTTAGCACTACAAGGGTTATTTACACCATATACGTCCCCATGTTAACTTGATGAGGATGGAACTTAATAGTTTCATAAATTTTGATAAACATGTAGATCCCACAACCCTCATTTTCAACAGTCGAATTTCCATATCAATCAGATGACAAAAACCATGCTAATAAAGTGGGCAAATTTAAGCGATTGTTGGATCTTAGGAAAGATTATAAGGCAATACCAAAATTTGAATCTTTTTTTGTTGCACAAAGATCACAAAGTTATATGAAAAACAATTTTATTTTATAATCTTACATTCAATTCAATTTGTCTTAAACATGTAGCAACTATATAAACAGTGAACCATGTAAAATCTTAGTTGTACAGCCCAGATCTGAAACATATATTACGGAGATGATTTTTAAAGCTGAGACGATAGCTTTCGTTACAACAATACAACATACTGATTATCAAAAGTTGCCAGTACTGATGAAGCAATCATGGACAATGAATTCGTGTTCTTTTCTCCTCGCATTTTACTATTACTACAGTAATCATGCACTGTCTATTTTATAACAAAAGGAAGAATCGATTACAAACATATCCAAATGACAACCAGATACATTAGGTGTGTCTGCATGTGAACACAGGAAATAAATATACGTGGTGCATTGTAAGACATGATGACGACCATGTAATATGGTCTAAACAAAGGCTAAACCTAAGGTAATATAAAATTCAGTTCACGGGATGCATTTACTGAGACGGCTTGTATTCATCTAATCCAAAATGTAGCTGCTTCACTTGATTGACAGAGTTGTACAACATATAATACAACATCTCAGACCTCAATTCAGCCATAGTTGCCTGTAATATTAATTAGGATTAGATTTCTTAGTGTAGTACAAGAGTATGTGCAACATTGATCTACATTGTCAGCAAGTACAAAATTGAGAGAGAGTTACTGGTACAACATATAGATGGCTAAGTAATAATTTACAGCTTCGTAAAAATGAAAATGAATCATGGAAACAATAAGAACAAGATGCAAAGGAATATATTGAAATAAAGTACATCACTTAAACAGTATTGGTTTGACTAAATAGTGGGTTAAAAATTACATTAACACACAGATAAGGGAAATAATAACAATAGCAAATATTTTACTTGTTTCCATATTATAAAATGCAGCTAAATTTTTTGGCGAAATATAAAATGAAATGAATATGAATTAAATAACTACTATGTGATGCATCTACAATTTGGTAGGTGAGAAGATAGCATACAAAAATACTAGGAAATGTAACTGAACTACAAAAAGTTATACAACAACAACAAATTATGGGATTAAATCATACCATATTTTCATTTGTATGGAGCTTATTCCATCCCATATCTCCATGACTTTCATTGCAATAAAGGGGGAGTCATTGGGCACATCCTCCTGCATCACTTTTATAACAGGTCTTTTCCATCTAGAAAAATCTTTAAACTTGCCGTTTGTAAGCTTCTGTAACAACTCATTAAGCCTCGTCACAACTCTAGCTGAAAAAACCGTGTGTAGATATCCGTGACATTGATTGCTAGAATCAAGTATGTCAATTTGTTTATCGACCATGTTCAAGCAGTATATTGTGTAGTAGTCGTTCTCAGGAATTGGCACAAAGAACTGAAAGTAATAGGAAACAAATTAGGTTGAAGAAAGACTAATTAAAACACACAATGTCCGATGATCAACAACTCGACTTACAAGCTTAACTTTGAAAATATCAAGGTCACCAATGTCGGCTTAAAGTCTTATAAAAGCAGTGAGGTTTGGATACATAGTATGCTGTCGTTCTTCATTGTGGTTGAGCATTTTCAGGGAGACGACGACGGAGCACATGACCCGCGGTGGCGCGCCATGGCCGCTCACCGGAGACTGGCGGCAGCCGTGAAAAACGCCGCAAAACTCGACGTCTACTGCGAAAATCGGAAGAGCAGAGAACAACGAACTCACCAAGGCTATTTTAGACAGCTGGAATAGATGACAATAGCGGGTCGACGGTGAACGGTTGCGGGCGACGAAGAACTCCATTGCAGCCAACCCTAACGACGGCGACCTCCCGGAAATCCTTGTCATCAAGGTACCCAGAGACGATTCTGAGCGAAAACACGATTGGATACTAAGGGGAGGGCATAAAATTGAAGGAATCAACGTGTTTTTGGACGGGATCACACCGAGTCCGAAAATAATTGGAAAGGGGTGAAACGGCTGCAACTACTAGCGAAGGAAACGGGGAGAAGGCACATGCGTGTGCAGCAGCAGTTTGAAATACGTACGATGGATATGGGAGAGAAAGAATCGGGGAGGAGTTACTCGTGGGGAGAGAGGACGGTGTATCGGGCGTTTGGGATATGGCTCAGGTTGGAGCTGGAAAGTGGGACCAATTGAAATCAGATGTTGGCGGTGATTGAAAGTGGCCTGGCCACAAATTAAAAAATTCTATAACCAGGTATTGTATATACATTATATATATATATATATATATATATATATATATATATATATATATATATATATATATGGCAGGTATATTTTGTAGCTACGTGTAGAATCCAGAATTCTGTGGCCAAATCCAATGGCAGAAACTGAGCCGGACTGCTTAACGTGGACCGCGAGAAGAATAGGATCGGAAAAAAAACGACGTCGATGCCAGGACGGACGGGAGCAACCGCCGCGAGTCCAATCCATGAACTCCAACAACCGCAATCCACGAAGAAGTCGGCAGCAGTGCGAGCGCATGATCCGGAAGGCGTTGGAGGGAACGGAGGGCGTAAGGAGAGTGGAGATCTGAACGAAGGTCACACCTACTGGTTAGCCGTACGTGCGTTCGTGCTCCACGGTATTCCACGTCGATTAACCACGATAGAGATCACCGGCGAGCCCGGCGATGATCAACACCAATCGGGCAAACACCGAATCATTTTATACAAAGAAACAACAGCTACAACGATGATGTGTTTCTTTTCCGAATGAACTGGCACGATCAGTGGTGATTCGTTCATTATTTATCATCTCCCATTTCTTCTCCGGCCATGGAACAAGGACGGGAGCTGATGCAGATTGACAGAATGAACAGGTTTCTGGCCTGCGCATACGGAATATGACAGGTTTGATCGTTCCCACGACAGTTGTTTTTGGCATCGCGGATCAACGCGGGGTAACTGACTACTCGATCGACGTCCATTCCGGTCCAACGTACACGCGACGAGGAGATTGAAGACCAAGACAGGGGATGAATCTCACTTGTGCTAATCCATTTAGACTCTATTTAATTAAGGTTGTTCGACTTGGTCTCAAATCTTCGGTCGCTTTGGAGGACCGCAGGAACTTCACAGAAATCATAGGAGGCCTAGATAGCAGGCAAGTATGCCATGGGACTAGATTACAGTTACACCTTTAACAAACTGCGCAAACCATATGGAGCTTGTACCAGCTGTCCACGCTGATTATGATGAATTCAGTTTCTTCGCCTAGGCAAGAGCATATGATGGCAGGGTCAAAAATGAAATTGTACTTTGGATAAAAAACTCAAAAGGTGAGACTAATTCAGTAGCAAACTTTTGCATCTGTGCGTAGGCACACAATTTGATTTATGTCACGCCTGGTCATCATGAAGATGAACAGACGCTTATCACATGTACGCCAGAATCAGTTGAATCGTACATGCATCGACGAAAGCGAAATATCATTACATAGCCATGTTCGAGTACATAAATAGTCTTACAATATGACCCGAAGGTCTACAAATACACACCACAACTATTTACAACACTTAAACAGTTTATAAACATCAAACTACAGCGGAAGGGGAAATAGGTAAGCATGGCTCCATCTTCACAGGCAGCAGTTGCGCGTACGGTCGCCAGCCTAGGCCAAGTCCTCCGGATTGATGAAGAAGTCCTCTGGTGCCGCTTCTTCTTCTTCATATTCTAATGGAAAATTAAACGCTTGAGCACATAGAATACTCAGCAAGTGCGGGAAGAGATGACATGATTGGCTAAAGCAAGAGAAGGCCAATTATGGCTTAGCACTATGCTTAAAACCTAACCTTAGCTTTCAATTATCAATATCATAATTCAAGAAGTAATCAACACATGAGTAATGATAATGAATGTAACTTGAATCATAATTAACCACCATTTCCCAACCATAGACTAATTATGAACTGGCCCCAAGCCGCTCTTGTCCTTGAGCACGACTGTCATGATAGTTTTACCAAATCTCTGCATAGAGTGTACCCTTTCCCCACAAGCAGTGATTTCATCCCCTGTTGCCAGGTGGACTAGCGAACCTCTCCAAATGCCCGTGGTAGCTAACCACATTTCACACTTCCTTTGGTGTGAGGCCAGGAGATCACTACATGATCTTTACAAAGGTGCTCCCGACTAGTGCTAGCCCTCTAAGGTTTCCACCACTGAGGATTCTCGGAGTAACCCTCCGCCTCAGAGCCCCCTCTTGAGCCTTGCGGATCCCAGAGCAGTTCCCCTGCGTCATTCCCCGCACCATCCAACTACTAGCATTTCATCGGGAGAAACCTAATTAATTGACCAAGCTGCCCCATCTCAGTCTCGTGGTGGTACTATAAAGCTTAGTGGCTTCCTCCATAAACCGGTCCTTAGAATCCGGTGGTAACAAACCCCAATCACGGGTCTCGTGCAAACTGCACCATACCAAAACTATCCAACCACCAGATTCCTATCCACTACTATTGTGTAATCACCACAAATTAAAGTAACCATAAAGTTTAACATGGCACAATTGTATGAATTCCCAATCCCAATGTCTAAGCATGGCTAAGCATAAATAAGACCTATCTACTTCCCAACCCATTTCAGGTAACAAGGAATTATATGGAACAGGGCATGTAAACATGAAATAGGACATCAATTTAATTAGCATGCATCTATCTAAATTCCTAAAATTGGTACAAGATGGTCAAGGGCACTTGCCTTCATTGAATACTTGAGTGTTGGTGAAGTCTTGGTCTTGGAGGTTAAGATTGGGGTCGTAGTACGACTCTAATTATATTGCCCAAGCATGGCAAGAATAAAATAAAGCTAAATAAGTAAAGAGCATGCAATACAATACATCCCAACACACACATAAGCATAAAATCCTATACTAATGCGTCCCTACGAAGCATTTATTACTTTACATGGCCAAAGTATGCATTTTATATTTATCTTACATTTTTGGGATTTAATTATAGCCTAAAACCATTTTTATTGAATTTCCTATGGCCAAAATGTATTTTTAAACATTTATAATAAATTTTTCCTGGACAAAATATATTTTATATGCAATCTACAATTTAATCACAGCATAATGTATTTTATACTAATTTTTCCTATCATTTTTACACTTAAATACCATTTTTATCTATTTTCTACACATTAAATACACCTATAAAAAATATTTAGCAATTAAATAAAAGTCCAGGGACTGAAAAATAAGATTACTACACTATACAGGGGCTAAATCCACAATTCTATAAAGTCCCAGAGGTTAAATTGACTGTTTAAATGATTTAATCCAATTGCAGAAAGTCCAGGGGCTAGATTGTGAATTCTGGGGGCTAGATCCGAAATTCAGCAAAGGTCAGGGGGTAGCCGCAAGTTTCTAGGGGCTGCGGTGTAAAAGCGACGGCGGGAAAAGTAAATTCAATGTGGGCCGTTGGATCTTAAATGGACGCGCGGGATTTTATTACACGAACCGTTACGCCGATATAATCTCGGTCGTTCGGTCTGAACCGAGGGCCGAGATTCGGCCACGTCGCTCCGGCGGCACTGATCACACGCGCGCACGGCGGCGCACGGCGCCCGTGGCGGTGACCTCGCCGGAGTTGGCCAAATCGGCGATTTCTACGTCGATCCTACGCGCTAAGTGCATGAAGCGAGAGAGGGAAGGAAGTGGAGTATACCTCGGGGGTTTTCGGGGCTTGAAATCGAGTGGAGATGAGTCGGCGACGAGGAATGGTGGCGGTGCTCGTCGGAGTTCGACGATCCGGTGGTGCAGTGACGATCTACCCGAGCAAACACGTCCGGCGTGTTCCTGGTGAAGCGGTGATCACGTTAGGCCAAGAAAAGAGGGAGCAGAGGGGCTGCGTTTACTGGAACACGAGGCGCGGCGGTTCTTACCGGCGGCAATGGCGCTAGGGGTGGGGAGAGCTCAGGGGAGGGGGAAAATGGGGGCGCCGGCTCCTCTTAAGCGCGTAGGGGGTGTGCGTGCAAAAACCGCCAGGGGAGAAGTGGATTCGGGGGGGGGGGGGGGAACGTGGGCGCGGCATCGGTTGTGGCGCGGGCGTCGGTTGCGCGCAGGGAAGAAGGGAGGGGGAGGGAGGAAGCGCCGACCGTTGGACCCGGGGTGGCAGCGGGATGAGAGAGAGGGGGGGTTCGGCTGGGCCGCGGGAGAGGGGAAAGGATTTGGGCCAGGGGGGATTTTGGCCCAACATGGGGTTTTATTTCTTTTTCTTTTTCATTTCCTCTTCTTTTGATTTGAATTCAATTCAAATTTAAACGTTTACTACTTGTTTAAACTTCAAAATTCACACAAAAATGCAGGCTACAATGCACAAGGGTTTGCTCAAATTTTTATACATAAAATGTGGGTGTTACAACTCTACCCCCCTTAAAAGGAATCTCGCCCTCGAGATTCGGACGTCCTAAGGGAAAAGATGAGGGAAGTCCGCTTTGAGATCTTCTTCTCTTTCCCATGTTGCTTCTGCCTCTGAATGATGTTTCCACTGCACCTTACACATGCGAATGACTTTGTTTCTTGTGACCTTTTCTAGTGTCTCAAGTATCTTGACAGGTTGTTCCACATAAGACAAATCTTCTTGTACATCGACTGCTTCCATAGGCAATTCCTCCTCAGGCACTCTCAGACACTTCTTAAGTTGCGAAACATGGAATACATTATGAACATCAGATAAGTGCGGTGGAAGCTCAAGCTGATAAGCCACTTCTCCTCGTCTTTCGAGTATCTTGAATGGGCCAATGTAGCGGGGTGACAACTTGCCTCTTACTTTAAATCTTCTCAATCCTCTCATAGGTGACACCTTCAAGTACACATAATCACCAACCTCAAATGTCAGATCACGTCTTCGAGTATCCGCATAACTCTTCTGTCTGGTTTGGGCTGCCTTTAGATTCTTCCGAATTTCTTGTACTTGTCTTTTAGCCTCTTTTAATACGTCAGGCCCAAAGACTTGACTTTCCCCAGTTTGATTCCAAAACAACGGTGTCCTACATTTCTGCCCATACAATGCTTCAAAAGGAGACATCTTCAAACTAGATTGATAACTGTTGTTGTAAGAAAATTCAGCATATGGCATATTCTTGTCCCAACTTTTGCTATTCTTTAGAGCACACACTCTTAACATGTCTTCTAATATCTGGTTAGTGCGTTCAGTCTGACCATCAGTCTGAGGATGATACGCTGAACTAAAGTTTAGACGGGTATCCATTGATTCATGCAACTTCTGCCAGAATCTTGAGGTGAATTGAGTGCCTCGATCTGAAATAATCTTCTTAGGAACTCCATGTAAGCATACAATCCTGGAGATATACAGTTCCGCCAACTTGGGACCATTGTAGGTCTCTTTCACGGGAATAAAGTGGGCAACTTTAGTTAAACGATCCACTATGACCCATATAGAATCATATCCAGACTGTGTTCTTGGTAATCCCACAATAAAATCCATACTAATTTCTTCCCATTTCCATTCCGGCACTTTGATTGGTTGCAACAACCTGTCTTTGGTGTTCTGCCTTAATCAATTGACATGTATCACATATGGCCACATATTCTGCTACATCCCGTTTCATTCCATACCACCAATATCGATCTTTAAGGTCTTGATACATCTTTGTGCTTCCAGGATGAATGGAGTATGATGAGTTATGAGCTTCCCTTAGTATCAAATCTCTAATTTCCTTGATATCTGGAACACAAATCCTCTTTCCTAGCCATAGAGTTCCTTGTTCATCTTCCCTAAAGTTCGGAGCTTTCCCCTTCTTCATTAATTGCTTGATCTCCTTGATCTTCTCATCATTCTTTTGTCCTTCTCGTATATCACGTTCAAGGGTTGAGTCTACTTCCATAGCAACTGCTTCAGCGCTAGATACTAGGCATAAGTTTAACCTTGCAAACTCCTCACATAACTGGGGTTGAAGAGCTTGTACTGACAAGTTATTGCATTGTCCCTTCCTGCTTAGAGCGTCAGTGACCACATTAGCCTTTCCTGGATGGTATTTGATTCCCACATCAAAATCATTTATTAATTCCAACCAACGACGTTGTCTGAGATTAAGATCCGGTTGTGTGAATATGTACTTCAAGCTCTTGTGATCTGTGTATATCTCAGTTCTTTTTCCCATTAAGTAGTGTCTCCATATCTTCAATGCATGAACAACAGCTGCCAATTCTAAATCATGGGTTGGATAGTTCCTCTCGTGTTTCCGTAGTTGTCTTGAAGCGTAGGCCACAACATGCCCTCCTTGCATTAAGACACATCCTAAACCATGACCAGATGCATCACAATAAACTATAAACTCCTTCTGCATATCAGGCATCACCAATACTGGTGCGCTAGTCAACCTCTTCTTCAGTTCGGCAAAGCTCACCTCACATTCGGGGGTCCATTTGAAAGCAACTCCTTTCTCAAGCAGCTTGGTTAACGGTCGAGAGATCTTTGAAAATCCCTCGATGAATTGACGATAGTAACCAGCCATACCTAAGAATCTTCGTATATCATGTACACTCTCGGGTGTTTCCCATTTAAGAACATCTGCCACTTTGTTTGGATCCACTGCTATACCTCCTTCGGATATGACATGACCCAAAAATGACACCTCCTTTAGCCAAAACTCACACTTACTAAGTTTGGCATATAATTGGTGTTGACGTAGCTTCTGTAAAGCCATCCTGAGGTGCTCCTCATGCTCTTCTTCAGTCTTGGAGTAGATAAGTATGTCATCGATGAATACCACTACAAACTTGTCCATGTACTCCATTAATACCTTGTTCATTAGATACATAAAATATGCCGGAGCATTGGTCAATCCAAGCGACATAACTGTATACTCATATAATCCATATCGGGAGACAAATGCCGTCTTGGGAATGTCTGAGGGTCTAATCTTCAGTTGGTGATAACCTGAGCGAAGATCAATCTTAGAGAACACACATGCTCCTCTCAACTGATCAAATAAATCTTCAATTCTTGGCAGTGGGTACTTATTCTTGATTGTTACCGCATTTAAGGCACGGTAATCCACACACAACCTTTGAGTACCATCCTTCTTAGGTACAAATATGACTGGTGCTCCCCAAGGTGATGAGCTAGGACGAATATATCCTTTTTCCAATAACCCCTCAATATGATCCTTTAGTTCAGCTAATTGTTTAGCATCCATTCTATACGACCTCTTATATATTGGGGCCGTTCCAGGTACTAACTCAATGACAAATTCAATCTCTCGATTAGGGGGCATACCTGGTAAGTCATCTGGGAATACATCCGAAAATTCCTTCACAACCCTGATGTCTTCGATACTCTCAAGATGGTTGAGTTGTACTACTGCCTCTTGTGTCTGATCTGGCTTGAACTCCACTGTAGTGCCATCCGGGTGTGTTAAGCAAACTGTTCTACTATCACAATGAATTACTCCTTGATTCTTTGTCAACCAGTCCATTCCCAGAATGATATCTAATCCTTGTGAGTCCAACACTATTAGGTTGGCCCAAAAGTCTACCCCCCTTATGTTTATACTCACTTTACGGCATAGATGCCTTGCCACCATCTCTCCTCCAGGAGAGTTTATCAATAATGACCAATTCAAGAATGTAACTACCATGTCATGCTTCTTTATGAAATCCTTGGATATAAATGAATGTGTAGCACCCGAATCAAACAATATGGTGGTGGGGTGGGAGTTAACAGAAAACATACCGATCACCACATCAGGCGCTTCCTGTGCTTGCTCTAGTGTCACATGGTTGACACGGCCAGGTGGGTTTTGTTGCTTCTTTGGACAACTACTAGCGTAGTGTCCCCATTCTCCGCACTTGTAACATTGAACTCCCGCAGCATTACTCTGGCCCTTGTTGCCTCCTGATTGGTTTCTTGGGGGTTGGCCATTTGGACGGTTAGCTGGAGCTGAAGGCGGGGTGGCTGCATCTGCTGACGTGGGGGTTGCATTGGCTGGCGTGGTGGCTGCTGCTGCTGGCGCATTTGCTGGTTGTAGGGAGTGGGTGGCCTGTAGTTGGTGTTTGGAAATCTTTGTCCCGAGTAGTTCATAGGACGAGTCATCTGGTTTGCAGGCGGAGGGTTAAGACGGGGGCATACATTGCTGCTAGAGGCATGTGCTATAGTCAACTTCCTCTTTCTTTCATCATCATCCAGTTCCTTTTTAGTCCTCTCCACTTCAAAAGCTTTGTCAACCAGCTTCTGAAAGTCGCTGTAGTCGCTGGAAGACATGGCAAACTTAAACTCCTTATCCAGTCCATTCTTGAAACGGAATTGTTTCTTGGAGTCAGTATCCACATCAGTTGGAGAATAGCGGGACAACTGGGTGAATGCATTCAAGTAGGCCCTCACAGTCATACAGCCCTGCTTCAACATAAGGAACTCTTCACGTCTTGCTTGTATTTCTCCCTCAGGCACAAAGTGATTGCGGAAGTTGGTCCTGAATTCTTCCCAAGTAATGTTTTCCGGATCCTGGTGGGCTTCAGTGAAGGCAGTCCACTAGTCAGCTGCCGGTCCTTGGAGTTGATGTGAGGCTAATAATACTTTCTCTCTTCTTTCACAGTGTATGAGCCTCAACTTGCTTTCAACTGTTCGGAGCCAATCATCGGCATCCATGGGTTCGGTGATTGTGGCAAAAGTGGGTGGATGAGTGTTTAGGAAGTCCCTTAGAAAGGACCTAGGTGGAAAAGGTGGTGGTGGCGGAAGGTTGTAATTTGGTGGTGGTGGGGGTGGGGCTTGCTGCATGTTGGTGACAATCTGAGTAAGGTTGTTAAGTAGCTGGGTTTGGATGGCCATCATCTGCTGCATTTGCTGCGCGGCTGGGGCTCCTCGAGCACCCCTACCATTCCATCCTGGCACACCTCCAAGTCCTTCATCTTGGGGTACAACACCCCTTCCACGACCTCTACCTCTACCTCTTCCAGACATCTGTATAGGGAATAATTGAAATTTTAGGGTAATAGATAAGATATAGAAGGGTACGCTATGGCAAATGGTTCCAACTACATGCATCAAGGGAAACATATATATAAAGCAAGCAAATTCATTAACCAACTAGTGCGGATGTGGACAAGATGCTAAGGCATTCCACAACTCGCACGACAAACTAACAAGCCTATATACATAGGACATGGATGTGGACAGGATGCCGAAGCATTCCACAACTCATGTCGCACACAAACACACACACACAACATAAAGCAAACTACTAGCATAACATCATAAATAACACAACTCAAGACTAAAGAGGGCGTAGCTACACGCTCCTACATACTAAGGATAAATGTCCTGAGTCGTCTAGCGGGGAAACAAGTCCACTCCTACTCATCGGAGTCCTCCTCAACCACCATCTCCGGGTCTTCTTCTTCCGAGTCCTCTCTTGATTCCTGGGGGGGAGTTCATACGACGATCTGGAGAGTTCGGGTCCCAAGGCTCAACGTCCGAAGCGTACCGAGGAGAGTTCGGATCAGCTGCAGTGATCCTCGCATAGCGTCGGCGAAGTCGCTCGTAGCGGTCAACCAGGTCCCTGCTGTCCTGTAGCTCCTGCTGACAACGCTGGAGTCGCGAAGACAACTCCACCACGTCGTCCACAAGTCTCTCGCACTGGGCGTGGTGCAAAGGCCCCTCGACGTCACGTCCAGTGAAGTCGGCCGTGCCACTAGGGCGCTGAGGGGTGTACGCGTGCTCCGTGCACCCGAGGCGGAACCTGTGGGCGTGACTCCAGTAGGTAGTCGCCTCCCACGTAGCGTCCTCCTCAGCCGCACGCTGAGAGCTCCTCCAGGCCGGAGAGAAGTGTGAGTGCAGCAGCTCCTAGTCGTAGTAGACGGCCAGCTGGGAAGTCCACTCCAGTCCACCAGTATAGGGTGCAAAGACCCTAGTGG
Source organism: Tuctoria greenei (assembly GCA_036927565.1). Lineage (NCBI taxonomy): Eukaryota > Viridiplantae > Streptophyta > Magnoliopsida > Poales > Poaceae > Tuctoria > Tuctoria greenei. Next base: position 25,080,412 of record JAYESD010000011.1, on the reverse strand, counting down.
TGTGGTAGACTAGGTGAACACGGTACTCACGGTACCCTGCAGCACGAAGAAGAGAGCGAAGACGGACACGCATCCTCGAGGCAGCACTCCCTGTGGAGAACAGCGTCGTCTCCCTCCTGGGGGTGTGAGGTGCAGAGCGACTGGCTAGGGCGTGGTGAGGAACACGACCCCCAGTCGACTTACGAGCCGTCTGCTTGGTGCACGCCATCTACAAACATTTGAAAAGAAGAGAGTGAGATCAATAATCAATAAATTAAGTTAGAATTAAAACAACAAGCACAACAAGATAAGACCATCCGCACCAGCGTACTCTAAAGCATACTCTATATACTATTTTCCTTCAGTTTTTACAGTACGTGCTCTAAATTACACTGCGAAACAGTGTATCAAGTATGCTTTACAGTATGCCACCGCGGATGGTCTAAGAAGCACAAGGGTTGAGATGGAGAGCACAAAGTTTTGGAAATACTATTTTATAAGAAAATAGTATAGTCCTTAATTTTCGGCCATTTCTAACTAGGCTTGCGTCCTACGGGCAACACGGCTCTGATACCACTTTGTCACGTCCGGTCATCGTGAAGATGAACAGACGCTTATCACATGTACGCCAGGATCAGTTGAATCGTACATACGTCGACGAAAGCGAAATATCATTACATAGCCATGTTCGAGTACATAAATAGTCTTACAATATGACCCGAAGGTCTACAAATACACACCACAACTATTTACAACACTTAAACAGTTCATAAACATCAAACTACAGCAGAAGGGGAAATAGGTAAGCATGGCTCCATCTTCACAGGCAGCTGTTGCGCGTACGGTTGCCAGCCTAGGCCAAGTCCTCCGGATTGACGAAGAAGTCCTCCGGTGACGCTTCTTCTTCTTCATATTCTAATGGAAAATTAAACGCTTGAGTACATAGAGTACTCAGCAAGTGCGAGAAGAGATGACATGATTGGCTAAAGCAATGGAAGGCCAATTATGGCTTAGCACTATGCTTAAAACCTAACCTTAGCTTTCAATTATCAATATACTAATTCAAGAAGTAAACAACACATGAGTAATGATAATGAATGTAACTTGAATCATAATTAACCATCATTTCCCAACCATAGACTAATTATGAACTGGCCCCAAGCCGCTCTTGTCCGTGAGCACGGCTGTCATGACAGTTTTACCAAATCTCTGCAAAGAGTGTACCCTTTCCCCACAAGCAGTGATTTCATCCCCTGTTGCCAGGTGGACTAGCGAACCTCCCCGAACGCCCGTGGTAGCTAACCACATTTCACATTTCCTTTGGTATGAGGCCAAGAGATCACTACATGGTCTTTACAAAGGTGCTCCCGACTAGTGCTAGCCCTCTAAGGTTTCCACCACTGAGGATTCTCGGAGTAACCCTCCGCCCCAGAGCCCCCTCTTGAGCCTTGCGGATCCCAGAGAAGTTCCCCTGCGTCATTCCCTGCACCATCCAACTACTAGCATTTCATCGGAAGAAACCTAATTAATTGACCAAGCTGCCCCATCTCAGTCTCGTGGTGGTACTATAAAGCTTAGTGGCTTTCTCCATAAACCGGTCCTTAGAATCTGGTGGTAACAAACCCCAATCCCGGGTCTCGTGCAAACAGCACCATACCAAAACTATCCAACCACCAGATTCCTATCCACTACTATTGTGTAATCACCACAAATTAAAGTAACCATAAAGTTTAACATGGCACAATTGTATGAATTCCCAATCCCAATGTCTAAGCATGGCTAAGCATAAATAAGACCTATCTACTTCCCAACCCATTTCAGGTAACAAGGAATTATATGGAACAGGTCATGTAAACATGAAATAGGACATCAATTTAATTAGCATGCATCTATCTAAATTCCTAAAATTGGTACAAGATAGTCAAGGGCACTTGCCTTCGTTGAAGACTTGAGTGTTGGTGAAGTCTTGGTCTTGGAGGTTAAGATTGGGGTCATAGTATGACTCTAATTATATTGCCCAAGCATGGCAAGAATAAAATAAAGCTAAATAAGTAAAGAGCATGCAATACAATGCATCCCAACACACACATAAGCTTAAAATCCTATACTAATGCGTCCCTACGAAGCATTTATTACTTTACATGGCCAAAGTATGCATTTTATATTTATCTTACAATTTTGGGATTTAATTATATCCTAAAACCATTTTTATTGAATTTCCTATGGCCAAAATGTATTATTAAACATTTATAATAAATTTATCCTAGACAAAATATATTTTATATGCAATATACAATTTAATCACAGCATAAAGTATTTTATACTAATTTTTCCTACCATTTTTACACTTAAATACCATTTTTATCTATGTTCTACACATTAAATACACCTATAAACAATATTCAGCAATTAAATAAAAGTCCAGGGACTGAAAAATAAGATTACTACATTGTAGAGGGGCTAAATCCACAATTCTATAAATTTCTAGGGGTTAAATTGACTATTTAAATGATTTAATCCAATTCCAGAAAGTCCAGGGGCTAGATTGTGAATTTTGGGGGCTAGATCCGAAATCTAGCAAAGGTCAGGGGGGGTAGCCCGCAAGTTTCCAGGGGCTGCGGTGTAAAAGCGACGGCGGGAAAAGTAAATTCAATGTGGGCCATTGGATCTTAAATGGACGCGCGGGATTTTATTACACGAACCGTTACACCGATATAATCTCGGCCGTTCGGTCTGAACCGAGGGCCGAGATTCGGCCACGTCGCTCCGGCGGCACTGATCACACACGCGCACGGCTGCGCACGGCGCACGCGGTGGTGACCTCGCCGGAGTTGGCCAAATCGGCGATTTCTACGTCGATCCTACGCGCTAAGTGCATGAAGCGAGAGAGGGAAGGTAGAGGAGTATACCTCGGGGGTTTTCGGGGCTTGAAATCGAGTGGAGATGAGTCGGCGACGAGGAATGGCGGCGGTGCTCGTCGGAGTTCGATGATTCGGCGGTGCAGTGACGATCTACCCAAGCAAACACGTCCGGCGTGTTCCTGGTGAAGCGGTGATCACGTTAGGCCAAGAAAAGAGGGAGCAGAGGGGCTGTGTTGACTGGAACACGAGGCGCGGCAGTTCTTACCGGCGGCAATGGCGCTAGGGGTGGGGAGAGCTCGGGGGAGGGGGAAAATGGGGGCGCGGCTCCTCTTAAGCACGTAGGGGGTGTGCGGTTGGGGTGCGCGTGGGAAAACCGCCAGGGGAGAAGTGGATTGGGGGGGGGGGGGGGGACGTGGGCGCGGGGTCGGTTGTGGCGCGGGCGTCGTTTGCGCGCGGGGAAGAAGGGAGGGGGAGGGAGGAAGCGCCGACCGGTGGGCCCGGGGTGGCAGCGGGATGAGAGAGAGGGGGGGTTCGGCTGGGCCGCGGGAGAGGGGAAATGATTTGGGCCAGGGGGGAATTTTGGCCCAACATGGGGTTTTATTTCTTTTTCTTTTTCTTTTTCATTTCCTCTTCTTTTGATTTGAATTCAATTCAAATTTAAACGTTTACTACTCGTTTAAACTTCAAAATTCACACAAAAATGCAGGCTACAATGCACAAGGGTTTGCTCAAATTTTTATACATAAAATGTGGATGTTACAATTTATCCAACTCTTAACATACACGAAGGGAAAAAAAACATAGCCATGCCTAAAATGACATAACAGTGTAGACTGGAACTAGAACATAACTAGCTGGTAAAACATAGCTTAACCTTTTAAGATCAGAACCTTTCGATCCAACAAGCATCAGGTGATCATGCTGTGTCCAAAGAACTAAGCAGATGAAGACTTCACAGTCGCAGACTTGATGATGTCCACAAATTCAGGCTGCAGAAGGCGAAGAAATCGGGGTTAGTACGACAAAGCATGACACTTCACAGTGATTTTAGGAAGCAATTGATGCTTCATCTTATCAGTTTTTGTGTGTTATTCTTATGGACAAGAGACCTTTAGTGAAGCTCCACCAACAAGGAAACCATCAAGATCTGGTTGAGCCGCAAGCTCTTTGCAATTACCTCCACTTACAGATCATAGAACAAAATGTGTAATACACTCGGTCAGATTTAGTTTACAGTAGTGTCCAAACTGCTATCAAGTAGATCCAAGAAATACCTCCATAAATTATCCTTGTAGATTCAGCAATTGCAGGACTAACATTACTCTGAAGCCACTTTCTCAGACCATCAAGAACCTAGATTACCATGCAAGTTCGATAATCACAAAGAGAGGAATCAAGAATGACTTCAAGATATACAGACAAGAGACCATTATCGAATACAAGCAGCGACATGTAGAAAATGTGATCGTTCTACATAATTAAGAATTTATTGTTAGCAATTGAAATCATGATTAATTAGTTTAATCATGTGTCTAAACCAAAAGACACAACCCTTTTAATGGACACGTCTTAATCGGGAGACGCATCCATTCCGAATAAAGGGAGGCCCCCTCTCACGTCCCTACAATAAGTACAAGAAGAGAGATTCGGACATGTTTTGGACAACACAATAAACCATTCGAATCTTCTCAAAAAAAATACTAAGCGCATCCGATTTGCGGTTGTGGTAAAGTGAGGGGAAGGACCCCCCTCAATGGCTTCGTCATCCAACACAAAAAAGAGAGAGGAGGAAGGTATGCACCATCGATGGTTTTGTGCTAATCACCATAGATTAGCACTTGATATTTTTGTTCTGTATTTGACTATGTACCCGAATGATTATTAGTGACTATGTATGATTTATGGCCTCTCGGTTTTTATCAATGGTATCAAGAGCCAACTTAGTGACTAAATCTTTTCGGTAGTAAGCAATCCATAGCATATTAAGGCAAAAGAAAATCAAATCGATTTCCGATTTGAGATCTAGTCGCTGCAGAAAAGAAACATAAAAAAAGGATTATTTGAATCCAAAAATGGTAAGATTGGATCTGCGAACGGTAAGAAAAAAATCAATTGGAACATTGATTTCGAATCTGCAGTAAGAAAATGTTCGTCGCAGTAAGAAAAATTAACATCCAGAAGTAAGAATAAGATACGGATTTGTCAACAAAAAAAACAAATCAAATCAAGAAGATGTCAGATCCAGGGTAAGAGCGTCGTTGACGCTAACTTCGACGGCGGCGCGCTCACCCTCGGGCAAACGCGCGCACCGGCGAAGAAGGCGGCGACGACGCCGGGTGCGGCCACCACGGTCGCTCCTTCTCTGGATTTGGGGCTGGTAGCAAGCAAGGTGCCTCCCTCCATTGCTCTCTGGAAAGAATGAAAAGAACTTGCTGTTAGGAGAGGGAGGAGGACTGGTGCTCCTCTGGTGTGGCGGCTAGGGAGAAAGAAAAATGAAGTTTAGGGTTTTTTGTGGCTGGTAAGACAATTTATACCTGTGGTCTTAGGCGGCGGCCGTCGGATCAGAATCCGATGGCTCGCGTGCTGCTGTCCGCAGATAGGCCTTAGGCCCAAGCGGAGGTGGTTTGGGCCTCCTGGGCTGCCCTTATAATTTCCTCATTTCTTGGTATTTTTGTTGTGGGTTGAATCTGTTTAAGAGGCCATGTAAGGTGCTGGACACAAGGCCCATGCGGCAAGCAAAAGGGGCCATCAGGCTGTCTAGAGGCCAAAGCCCATTGCAATAGCGTGTGCAGTATGATTAGTATGGCTGATTGGACTGATTTTGGATCAGCTACTCACTGATTAAGTTTTTTATTTTTGGGAGAAATAATTATAATGGGGTGCTGAGTAAGCTATTGAGCAGAACGCATCTACCAGAGAATACAGTAAGGGCCATGGGCCAATTAAGACAGTAGGCTTCAAAGTTATTTTCTGTATTACAGAAAATAAATAATGGGCAATTTTGCTGTAGATCCTACTATTAAATTATTTGTGCTGAGAATAAATCAATATATTTTTTTGGACATGTCATTGCATACTTTCTTGCATTATTGGATTTTTTTATTCCGAAACTAAGTAAATTCTCAGCAAAATAATTTAATTATGCTGTGGAATATTAAGTAATTAAGATATTTATGCTCATTTTTGCTTCCGTTAATTTTAAATGTCATAGCAATTTGGTCGAGTAATCAAAGTGAAAGATAAATTGCTATGTCATTTGAAATATTTTAAGTTGCATGCAATTTTGATTGAGTAACCAAAGTGAAAAATAAAATTGCATGTTGTTTAGTAATTTTTTTAATATCATTATTGGCCGAGTAACCAAAGCGAAAGGCATTAGTGGCATTATTATTCTTTTAAAGAATTAAGTTCATAGTAATTTGGTCGATTAAAACCAAAGCGTAAGATAAATTACTATGTTTTTTAGTTGTTCTTATATAATATATCCTATACATTTACTTACGATTCTTTTGTGTTTTTTTAATAAAGGTTCCTCTAATGCTAATGCTGCATTGAATTTTATCGGTTCCATTGAGCCACCCAATGGAAGCAATTATGGAAGATGGAGGGAGAAGTTGGAGATTGTGTTGGCAGTCTCCGAGATAGATTTAGCTCTCACTACTCCATATCCTGTTGCACCCGTGGAGCCAATGCAAGAAGCTGATGAAACTCGAGAATCCTTTGCTGAGAGGATGAAGGACTATACTAATGAGTTATTAGCTTATGACATTGATTGTTATAAGTGGAAGAAATCAAACAGGAAGTGTTTGATGGTAATTAAGGGCACTATCATTGAGGTCATTCAGAGAGCAATCCCCGAATGTGACACTGCCGTTGAGTACCTCCAAAAGATAGAGAATCAGTTCACTGGTTCTTCTAAGGCCACAGCAAGCACTCTTATCAAGAGGCTTGTTACTGAAAAGTATTATGGAGGTGGTGTGCGAGAGCACATCTTAAGGATAACAAATATGGCTGCAAAGCTTAAGCCTATGGATTTGGGAATCAAAGATGAGTTCATTGTGCATCTCATCATTGCCTCACTTCCTAAGGAATTTGAGAAATTTGTCATCAACTACAACTCTCAACCTGAACTATGGAACATAGAAAAACTTATCGCTATGTGTGTTCAGGAGGAAGACAGGATTAAGACCCTTCATGGTAATATGCTATCAATTATGTGAAGGGAAAAGGTAAGGCTCAGAAGAATTCTTCTTCTAAGCAATCTACTAAGAATCATGGTCCTTTTCACCATGATAAAGGTAAGGGTAAGGCTCCACAAAAACACCCATACAGAAAGGACGTGAAAGTGGATAAAGATCAGTGCCACTTTTGTTTAGACAAAGGCCACCACCAAAAGGATTGTGTAGGCTTCCTTAAATGGTGTTGTAGGAATGGTAATGATTTTGTTACCTTTATTAATGAATCTCTGTATTTAGATTATAATTCATCCACTTGGTGGATTGACTCAGGTGCCACTGTGCACGTTTGTAATTCCTTGTAGGGGTTAAATACGAGGAGGACCCTAAAAAGAGGGGAAAGGGCAATTAAAGTTGCCAATGGACATGAAGCAGAAGTTGAAGCCATAGGAGATTATCCATTAGAATTAAGAAATGGCTTTGTACTTACACTTCATGATGTATTATATGCACCCTCATTAAGTAGAAATCTAATATTAGTTTCATGTTTAGACAATGATGGTTATGTATGCCAATTTGGCAAAGATAAGTGTATAATTAAGTATGATAATAAGATTGTTGATATTGCTATGAGACAAGGCATGTTATACCTATTGTCTATACATGATTATGTTAATGTTGTAAGCGACGATCAGATTTCCTCTCATAAGAATAAGCGCAAAAGAATCGATTCTGAAATGTCTTCGAAATTATGGCATTGTCGCTTGGGCCATATTTCGAGGGGGAGAATTGGACAATTGATTTCACAATCGATTCTTCCTCAACTGGATTTTTTGGATTCAGAAGAATGCATAGATTGCATTAAAGGCAAATTTGTTAAGAAAATTAAGAAAGGTGTCATACCTAGTATGGGAATTTTGGAGTTAATCCACACAGATATTTGTGGTCCATTTCCCGTAGTATATGTTGATGGTTTTGATCCGTTCATAACATTCACAGATGACTACTCTCGCTATGGATATATTTATCCAATTAAAGAACGCTCTGAAGCGTTAGATAAATTTAAGATATTCAAGGCTGAAGTTGAAAATCAGCATAATATTAAGATAAAAGTGGTAAGATCCGATCGTGGTGGTGAGTATTACGGTCGGCATACCCCATATGGCCAAGTTCCTGGACCATTTGCACGGTTCCTACAGGAAAATGGCATAGTCGCCCAGTATTCTACACCGGGCGAGCCTCAGCAAAATGGAGTATCAGAACGACGAAACCGTACACTAATGGATATGGTTAGATACATGTTAAGTCAATCGGAATTGCTAGTTAGTTTGTGGATGGAGGCATTAAAAACCGCCACTCATGTGCTAAATCGGGTTCCTACTAAGTCGGTGCCAAAAACACCATATGAGTTATGGATGGGACGTAAGCCCTCATTAAGTTATATGCATGTGTGGGGCTGTCCCGCCGAGGCAAAAATATTTAACCCAAACATTGGTAAGTTGGATGCCAAGACAATAAGTTGTCATTTTATTGGCTATACAGAAAAGAGTAAGGGATATCGTTCTACTGTTCACAATGATTTACTAAGTTTGTAGAAACGAGACATGTCGTCTTTTTAGAGGATGCTATAATCAGGGGGAGTACGGTAAGACGAGAAATTGATCTTGAAGAGAAGTGGGTTTATGTACCCACTCCTATGATTCAAGAACAATATTTCTCATTATCTACTGCTGCTGAAAATTCAGCACCTGTCGTTTGTTCTCCATTGGTAACAGAATTAGTAAGAGAGGTTCAAGATTATGAACTTGTTGCCATTAATAATGAAGAGCAACAACAGCCCCAAAATGATGATAATGTGCAATTAAGAATATCTCAAAGAGAAAGAAGATCGGCAATTCCAGATGATTATGAGATCTACATGAGTGAAGCAATTCAAATGGAGAGTGATCCCAGCACATTTGAAGAAGCTATGACAAGTCCTCAATCATGTGAATGGCGTAAAGCCATGGAGGATGAAATGAGGTCTATGAATGCTACTAAAGTCTGAGATTTAGTTTAGATTCCTAATAGAGCCAAAACGGTAGGCTGTAAATGGGTCTACAAAATCAAACATGACTCCAAAGGGAATATTGATAAGTTTAAAGCCAGACATGTGGCAAAGGGCTTTACTCAAAGAGAAGGCATAGATTACAATGAGACATTCTCACTCGTCTCATGTAAAGATTCTTTTAGAATCATTATGGCCTTAGTAGCACATTATGATTTAGAATTATATCAGATGGATGTAAAAACATCGTTTCTCAATGGAGATCTTTATGAGAACGTCTATATGACACAACCGAAAGGTTTTGTCGTTAAGGGTAAGGAACATATGAGATGCCATTTAAACAAGTCCATTTATGGACTTAAACAAGCATCAAGGCAGTGGTATCTCAAGTTCGATGAGACGATAAGAAAGTTTGGATTTAAAGAGAATGAGGAGGATAATTGTATTTATTCAAAGATTAAGAATGGAGAATTTATTTTCCTTGTGCTCTATGTGGATGACATACTACTTGCAAGTAGTGATGTCAATCTACTATCAGAAACTAAGAAGTTTTTATCCTCTAATTTTGATATGAAAGATCTTGGTGAAGCATCCTATGTGCTGGGCATAGAAATTCGCCGAGATAGACATAAGGGGTTATTAGGCTTATCACAAAAGGCATACTTAGAAAATGTACTGAGAAAGTACAGTATGCATAAGAGCAAGCTTTCGCCTGCACCGATTGTCAAGGGCGATAAGTTTGGGAACTTTCAGTGTCCTAGGAACCAATATGAGATCGATCAAATGAAGTCGGTTCCATATGCTTCTGCTGTTGGAAGTCTTATGTATGCTCAAGTTTGTACTCGCCCTGACTTAGCATTTGTGACCGGAATGCTTGGCAGATATCAGACCAATCCAGGAATTGATCACTGGAAGGCAGTTAAGAAAGCATTAAGATATGTGCAAGGTACAAAAAGCCTCATGTTAACGTATAGTAAGTCAGATCCACTTGAAGTAGTGGGATATTCAGATGCAGATTTCGCGGGTTGTGTGGATACTAAGAAATCCACGTTAGGTTATATATTCACTCTCGCGAATGGAGCTATATCGTAGAAAAGCTCCAAACAAACGGTTACGGCATCATCTACGATGTACGACGAGTTTGTTGCATGTTATGAGGCCACCGAGCAGGCTGTTTGGCTTAAGAATTTTTTACCCGGTCTTAAAGTGGTCGACAGCATTGAAAAACCACTTAAGTTATACTGCGATAATGAGCCTGCAGTATTTTACTCTCACAACAATAAGTCGAGTGGTGCTGCCAAACACATCGACATTAAGTTTTATGTTGTAAAAGACAGAATCCAGGATCATACCATAAGTCTTGAGCATATTAGTACCAAGCATATGCTTGCGGATCCGCTAACAAAAGGTCTTCCACCCAAGGTGTTCAGCGAACATGTGGCTAGCATGGGTTTAAGGGAGAACCTATGATCACTGGATACTTAGGGGCCAAAATTAAGAGTAAGGTCATTTTCTGAATGTAAGATGTATTGTGGTCTTCGAGTCAAACAGTACGTGAATGGCTGTTTCAATGCGTCGTATCCTATATGTCAAGCATAAGGAGAGTGGCACTAAGTTTAGTATTAAGTAAGTTGGTAAGTTTTAAATCCAAGTTCAAAGGGGAGAATGTTAACAATTGAACTCGTGATTAATTATTTTAATCATGTGTCTAAACCAAAAGACACAACCCTTTTAATGGACACGTCTTAATCGGGAGACGCGTCCATTCCGAATAAAGGGAGGCCCCCTCTCACGTCCCTACAACAAGTATAAGAAGAGAGATTCGGACATGTTTTGGACAACACAATAAACCATTTGAATCTTCTCAAAAAAAAATTACTAAGCACATCCGATTTGCGGTTGTGGTAAAGTGAGGGGAAGGACTCCCTCAATGGCTTCGTCATCCAACACAAATAAGAGAGAGGAAGAAGGTATGCACCATCGACGGTTTTGTGCTAATCACCATAGATTAGCACTTGATGTTTTTGTTCTGTATTTGACTCTGTACCCGAATGATTATTAGTGACTATGTATGATTTATGGTCTCTCGGTTTCTATCATTTATACCTCCTGAGCCTTAGCAAAGGTTGCAACCTTGCCAGTTCCAATAGCCCAAACTGGTTCATATGCCAATACCACATTTGTCCAATCTGATATCTTCTCTAAAGAGAAAAAGCAGTAAACAGTGAAATGGGGGAAAGAAAAGGCATATGTTTCCATATTCCAGTAAAAAAAAAAACTAATTTTCAGACTCCATCTCAATGCATTTTCAATGTTCAGAAGTCAGAAAGAACATTTGTTCCATGCAATATCTGCTTTAATAATAGCAAGTGACACATGGGGTGGTTTATGCAATCATGACAGTTCCTTCAAAATTCTATGCATATAGCAGAGCAGCAGTAACATAACAACACATATATACAAACAAATGCAACCAGGTCAACTAGAGCAAATCCAACAGCCAACGCAAGAATTAAACAGGCTCACATCATTTGATTCACCCAAGAGCGCCCTCCGCTCAGAGTGCCCCAAAATGACCCAAGACACCTGCAGATTCACCAGCATCTCAACACTGAAATAAGAAAACAACAAATATTAGCAAGTCAGAGACAACAGTCCTCACTTTCATCAGCGAAATGAATGACACTGGCTGAAGCACACATGCAAATAGCACCAGTGCAGGACCTCCACAACAACTACAAATAGATAGATTAGCTAAGAGAACATCAGCTTATGTAGTTAATCAGTCATCACTAACGAACATCACCATGGTCCCATTCCCATCTATGACCTGAAAATCTATAGTGGTTTCAAATATGATTATCCATAATATGGACACTTGAACACACCAAAATTTTTTGATAAAAATACCAATCTGATTTCCAGTATCCAAATCTAGAACCCATTGTGCAGAATCAAGCCGTGTTCTAGGAACCGAACCCAGACAAACAATTGGGACATGAAACCTATGAGCTAACTGACACGCGATATGTAATATGTACTCCTACAGTCTAACACTTCAGATGTTCCCAACCAATCTGAACCCAGACGAACAATTGGAAGCACAATGCATCAAAACACGCAGTAAAATCAACCTGATCTCGCCAGTGCAGGCGCCGCCCTTGCGCACCCAGCAGTTCTGCGTGGCGACGGAGAAGTCCGGGCGCATCAGCCCCTTCACCTGCTGCAGGAACACGAACGTCGGGCTCACCACCACCTCTGTGACGTTTCAGCGAAAACCAACGTAGAGATCAGCACAAATCGATCCAGTCAATAAAACACCAAATGGGATATCAGTATCGGTAGAGAAGGGCTCACCTATGACATCCTCCGAGGGCACCTCGGCCTCGTTGAGCACAGTGACGATCTTCTTTGTTGGCGCAGCTTCACGTTGAGCAGGATCAAACACTACACACACGTTATATGGTGATGGAACACTCAGATGTTTTTTCTTGTGGCGAGAATAAAAGAAGAACACCCAGGAGAAAGTTTTTTCCAGAGCCTGTGCTCAATTAAACTTGGCAAAGCTCTAACTGGTTTCATGCATTCTATATCGGAGAAAACAAGGAGGTCAGTTACATGCCGAACTCAACGCCACTCCACACAGCTGAAGACGTGCCCGTTCATTCAGGGAGACCGAGTCCCTTGCATCGGGTTCGCTGCACACACACCTGATTCCTCTAACTGAAAACAGAGATATGAGGAGAAGTGCTCCTGGTCGATATGCATCCTATCGTGGACAAATGAACATGCAAAAGACTAAACATGCAGACATGATACTAAAGCACAGGATTAATCAACAAATCATCCCCTAATCCCATTGCACCTGAGTTACTCCCAGTTTCTCTCACAGCTCAATGAACTTCACACGTCCAAGAGCCTTTGTCAGAATATCAGCAACTTGTTCATTTGTCTTTACGTGCTGAATCTCAATGCTTCCATTTCCCACACATTCACGAAGAAAGTGATATCGAGTATCAATATGCTTGCTTCTCTCGTGATGGACTGGATTCCTGCTGAGTTCAATGGCTGATTTGTTGTCAACTAAGAGTGTGCAACTCACAGTATTTGATCCGGTTAAATCAGCTAATAACTTGCTCAACCACACACCCTGACAAGCCGCTGAAGCAGCTGCTATATACTCTGCCTCACACGACGAGAGTGCCACAATCTTCTGTTTCTAAGATACTCATGTAATCAGACTTGCCCCAAGGTAGAATGTCACACCTGATGTGCTCTTGCGGTCATCAATATCCCCAGCAAGATCGCTATCACTATAGCCTGTCAAAACTGGTTCCGGGTTGTTTGTTCTTTTATAACAGCATCCAAACTTGACAGTGCCAGAGATGTACCTCAGAGTCCGCTTCACTACGGCCCAGTGTTGATCTGATGGACTTTCCATATACCTACTCACAATCCTGACTGAATAAGCAATATCAGGGCGAGTATTCACCAAGTATCTCAAACTTCCAATCACACTTCTGTACTTTGTTACATCAACAGGACTGCTGCCATCAACTTTGCTGAGTTTGAGACGATTCTCCATTGGTGTATGGGCCGGTTTGCATTCACCCATGCCACTCTGTTCTAAAACCTTTCTCGCGTATGCACTATGACATATACTGATTTTTCCTTCTCTTTGTGTCACTTCAATCCCAAGGTAATAGCTCAAGAGACCAAGGTCACTCATACTGAACTTGTTCTTCATTTGAGCTTTGAACATGGCTATATCTTTGCTACTTGGACCAGTGATAATTAAGTCATCAACATACACACCAATGAGTAAAAACGTTTCTTTGTTACCTCGTCTATATACGGCTAGTTCCAGGGGACTTCACTTGAAACCCAAATCCAACAGTTCTTCATCGAGTTTTGAATTCCATGCTTGGGGAGCTTACCTCAGCCCATACAATGCTTTATGCAATTTCAGCACCATTCCTGCATTGTCTTGATCAATGAAACCTGGAGGCTGTTGAACATAGACTACCTCTTCAAGAATACCATTCAAGAAAGCTGACTTGATATCCATGTGGTGGATCTCCCATCCATTATGTCCTGGAAGTGCAATTAAACACCTGACTATTTCCATTCTTGCTACTGGGGCAAACACATCATCAAAGTCCACCCCCTGACGTTGAGAATATCCCTTTGCAACGAGCCTTGCTTTGTGTTTCAGCACACTCCCTGATGGATCCTTTTTAATCTTGAAAACCCATTTCAAACCGATGGCCTTGTGTTCAGTTGGCAAGTTTGCAAGTTCCCAAGTATTGTTATCTCTTATGCCCTTCATTTCTTCTTTCATTGCATTCTTCCAGCACTACTCATTGAGAGCTTCCTCCACACTTTGTGGTTCATCAGCTGAGGGTAGACATAAGCCATTGTAATCTATGTGTTGCATTTCTTTAGTTGTGTCGAATATGTCTTGAACTCTTCGATAACGGAGTGGCACTCCTTCTGAGAAGTCTTTTTCACCTCCCTCCAAAGGTGTAACATACTCCACATTTGTACATCCTTCTTTGGTTTCCGGTGTCACATGAGACTTTGAACCAGGTGTATCATCCGAACTTTGTGCAGCTTCAGGATCACTGGTGGTCTGATAACCACTAGGCACATAAGTCATTCTGTTCTCAACAGAGAAAGTAGCACCAATATTCTCTTCAGCCTCAGTATTACTCCAATCCCATCCACGCTCTTCCTCAAAGATTACATCCCGTGACACATGAAGCTTCTTCTCCACAGGGTCATAAACTCTATATCCCTTTGTTCCCGGTTCATAACCAAGGAACACCATGAGTGTTGATCTGTCTGAAAGTTTGCTGATCCCCGGTCCAAGTTTCTTTACATGTACTACACAACCAAAAGTTCGCAGGTGATATACCTTGGGCCTCCTGTTGTGCCATGCTTCATACGGTGTACACCCCTTCAGGATTCTTGTTGGGGATCTGTTAAGAATATAAACTGCTGCTCTTACAGTTTCACCCCAGAAGTATGCTGGCATATTCTTCGACTTCAGCAGACAACTGGCCATCTCAACAACTGTCTGATTTTTGTGTTCACCACACCATTCTGCTTTGGGGAATAAGGAGTGGTAGTGTAATGCTTAACACCTTGCTCATCGCAGTAATCTTCAAACTCAATGGAGTTAAATTCCCCACCCCGATCTGAGCGAAAAGCCTTAAGTCTGCTTCCCATTTGAGTCTCAGCAGCTGCCTTGATCTTCTTAAAGAATCTAAAAGCTTCATCCTTTGTTGTCAATAGTTCAACCCACATATATCTTCTATAGTCATCAACTATCAACAAAAAATAATTCTTTCCACCAGGAGTGCTAGGTTTAATTTTTCCACACAAGTCACCATGGAAAAGATCTAGTGGATGATTACCTCTCTGTTCTGCAACTCGAGGAAAGGAACCTCTGTGTTGTTTTCCAAGTGCACATCCTTCACAGAATTGCTCCACTTGATCAAGAACAGGAATTCCTTCCACCATATTCTTCATCCCAAGCTCCCTGAGAGCCCGAAAGTTCATATGACCATAACGTGAATGCCACAGCCATGCCTGATCACCCAATTTTGCCATCAAACATAGTGGAGTTGCAGGCTTCAACTTCAGAGTGTATAATCTATTCAGTGAACGTGACACATTTGCAAGCAATGATCCCTCACAATCATATAATCTCAGCTTCCCGCCTGAAATATCAATCCTACAACCATTTTCTTCCAGCTGACCCAGACTAATAATATTACTCTTCAACTTAGGGATGTAATATACCTCTGTCAGCAATTTGTGTTCCATATTTCTGCACTGCGGCATGATGGATCCTATTCCACATATCTCAACAACCGAATTGTCACCGAAGCGTACTGAGCCATGTATTGACTCATCAATGGAGACAAGTGCTGACTTGCACCCTGTCATGTGGTTGCTTGCCCCTGTGTCGAGGTACCACTCCCCATCTTCGCACAACTCCGGGTATACACTTTCTTCATTAAGGAGTACACGCTGCATGGTAACACAAGGCATATTGCAGGTTGTAGTGAGAAGCAGAGATGGTTGATCGACCTCTTTCTTTGCCAGGTTTGCAGCTTCATCACGAGGTCGTCGAGTTTTCCGACATTCCTTGGCCCAATTTCCATATATGCTGTAATTGTGGCACTTTCCTTTCCTGCGTCTAGTGTCACCACCAGACATAGACTTGCCACCATCTCGTGATGTGCCGCTGTCAAGAGTGCCTTCAACGCATGAACCTTCCTTGCACTTTGTCTGAGGTGGACCGCTGCCTTTGTTGCTGCTTGATCCCTCCTGACGTAGACGTTGTCTCGCCTCCCGCTCCTCTTCAGTGAGGAGCAGGCGGCCAGCCTTGTCAGTGATCTCGCCGGTGTCGTCGCGGTCCTCGGCCACACGCAGCCTACCCACAAGTTCCTCTATCGTCAACGTCTTCAGATCAAGAAACATCTCGATTGAGACGGTGATCTGATTGAACTTGGATGGCAGCACGCACAAGAACTTCTTGATCACACGTACATCTTCTATCTTCTCCCCCAGCTCGCCAAGATTAGCAGCTAGAGTACTGATTCTCATGGCAAAATCATCAATTGTTTATCCATCCTTGAAAGCAATTACCTCAAACTCCTTAAGAAGTTTCTGATCAGTTGCCTCCTGGACCCATTCTGCGCCCATCCGCATGGATTTCACCGAAGCCCACACTTCTTTGGCGGTTTTCTTCTTGGCCAATGTCGTATGCATCTCCATCGGCACCGCGCGAAGGAGGGCTGCCAATGCAAGCCGATCCTCGCGGCGCTCGACCTTGTCATTCTCCATTGCCTCCCACAAGCCTTGAGCTTCAAGGTTTACCTGCATCACCAACGCCCATTGTGTGTAATTCGTGCGCGTCAGTATCGGGTAGGACACCGACGCACTGGACTCCTTCACGACCACGACGTCGCACATGTTGCTGCTGTCGCTGGTGGTTGCCAACGCCTTCGAAGAGGGTGTCGCCATAACTCGGCTCTGATGCCAATTGTTGGCGCAGCTTCATGTTAAGCAGGATCAAACACTAGACACACCTTATATGGTGATGGAACACTCAGATGTTTTTTCTTGTGGCGAGAAGAAAAGAAGAACACTCAGGAGAAAGTTTTTTTCCAGAGCCTGTGCTTAATTAAACTTGGCACCGCTCTAACTGGTTTCATGTATTCTATATCGGAGAGAACAAGGAGGTCAGTTACATGCCGAACTCAACGCCACTCCACACAGCTGAAGACGTGCCCGTTCATGCAGGGAGACCGAGTCCCTTGCGCCGAGTTCGCTGCACACGCGCCTGATTCCTCTAACAGAAAACAAAGATATGAGGAGAAGTTCTCCTGGTCGATATGCATCCGATCGTGGACAAATGAACATACAAAAGACTAAACATGCAGACATGATACTAATGCACGGGATTATTCAACATTCTTCACGTCCTCGCCGGTCCCGTTCTGCACGCGTGCTGCAGAGTAAGGGACCAAATCGCACCAAGCTAAGCTTCGAAACAAGAGTGGGGCAGTGGCGTTCGCGAGGTCACTTACGCATTTCCAGTTGCCGCCGATGAAGAACTTCCTGGCAGCCATGGTTCGCCGCGCGCGAGATCAGGGGAGGCAAAGCAGGAGGCGCGGATTTTAGTTGGCAAGTTCGCGTTTGTGCGAGCGCTGCAAAGTGAGGCGGGCGGTTATATCGAGGGGGCGGTTCTTGGGAGTTCTATATATAATATATTGTAAAAGAAATGGAGAAGAGAAGGTCTGGTCTGGTCATAGAATGGATGATTTTGTGACCAGGTATAGATAATACATTACATATATATATATATATATATATATATATATAGACACGCGCACATTCAACAGCATATTGTCATCCATAAGTATATATATGTTGGACGAATCAACTGATGACATGCTATGATTGTTAATTTCTTAATGTATTCTGAATGAGTTGTTCTTTTGGGAAGAGTACAGCAGTTCAAGAGAGTGACCTATATAGCTCGCCGTGATTTACATAGAACTCAGAACTCCTTATTCTCGATATCCTGGTTATCAGACCCAGAAGTATAACTAACATATTCTCAAAATTATGTACCACCAATGCCTCAGAAAATATAAGAGGATCGAACTGTTACCTTTATATCCTACAGTCAACCTATGGGGTGCGTCCAATGAAATGATGAAGGGACATTGTTCCCTTCCCATGTAGCCTTGAAGCCCTATAATCTGAAAGCAGTTGCAAATTTCAAACAGATATAATGTCAAGCGAAAAGATTCTGTTGCCCTTGGTGACCTGAGTGGAATGCCATCAGCAGCAGACCTAAGAGGAACACCTTCAATGATATAGCCATCCTCATCCGCATGTTTAGGAAGTCGGATGGGTAGATTCGGCGGGACACCTGTGATATATTACCAGTAAGAATTTATGAACAGGAGCCATTACATTCAAAAAGGGGTGTAAATTTAGACATACTGTCTGACATATCCTTTGTCTTGTTGGAGAAGGAAAGCCACACATCTCTGTCACGATTTGCATCGGGTTTTGACGATCCCAATCCTTCATGGAAAGAGAGCTGACATTAGTAGATAGTTCTGAAGCATCTTGTAGGGAACATGATAGGGAATTCACTGATGCACTACCATTTTGACAATCCAGATTAACTAGCCAGTATTTCATAAGTTTTGATAAGATTACTTTTCGCATTATCATGATTGACAATTCAATTCTTCCGGTGTAAAGTTCTCAGTTATTCACTCTGACCTACTCACCAACAGATGCCCTTCCTGGTCACAAATATGACAAGTATTTAGAATGGACAATAACGAATTAATGATCATTCTAGTATAAGTAATGTTAACAGGGAACATATTTGTATTTCTAAAAAAACAGGGAACATATCTAGTGGAAATGGTATTTAGCACTACAAGGGTTATTTACACCATATACGTCCCCATGTTAACTTGATGAGGATGGAACTTAATAGTTTCATAAATTTTGATAAACATGTAGATCCCACAACCCTCATTTTCAACAGTCGAATTTCCATATCAATCAGATGACAAAAACCATGCTAATAAAGTGGGCAAATTTAAGCGATTGTTGGATCTTAGGAAAGATTATAAGGCAATACCAAAATTTGAATCTTTTTTTGTTGCACAAAGATCACAAAGTTATATGAAAAACAATTTTATTTTATAATCTTACATTCAATTCAATTTGTCTTAAACATGTAGCAACTATATAAACAGTGAACCATGTAAAATTATTGCCATCAATTCCACTAGTTCAAATTAGGAGTTGACATATGGTGAGCTCGAAAAGAGATTTACTATGCCAAAAATCTTTGGTTAAGAATTAAGATGTTAGTCAAAGCAAAGTTTGCTGTAGAATAATGCAGAAGGAAAAATTAAGCTTGGAAGTTATTACCTTGAACATTATCACGCTAGCCAAAATGGTCAAGGATGTAAACATCGTATAATATATATAGGTGAAACAACTGCAGTGTTGAACGTGTCAAGGGCCTGCAAAAAAACAATTTTGCCAAGCTGAAAGTAGTGTCGAGCAGAAGAAAAATGTGGATATGTGCATACGGCAAAAAATTCTTATCTTGCCTATCATTAGGAAATATTTCTCTTGACATAACCATGAACACTAGCATTGATCATACCTTGTTCAGATAGTTCATCTGTGTCACTATGCATGAGACTACAACAAGAACACCCAAGTTTGTATATACACAAGCTGATTTATTCCTGAAAATGTCAGTTTCAACTTTCAAGGCTATTCCAAGAGCCTTTACACTCATGACCTGCCAAACCAAGCAGATTACACAATGAAAATCCTAGCCATTAAAGAAGTGTTATGTGAATACAAATGAAAGTAACTGTCATTGAGTTAAATTTGTGCCGATAAAGATCCCACTAGAGAACAGACACGAATATACACTACGCTGTGTGTGTGGCCATACTGTGGGACAAAATGGAATATGAGCAGGAAAGCTGCTGCGAGCACGATGGCTGCATAAAGTAGGAATGCTGCAAGTACCCAGTAGTTTAAACCTCAGATCCCAATGTAATTTTTTAAGACTCATGGAGTTATAAAAGATACACATGCGTGAGATTGCTAATACATGAAAAAAGATGAATACCTGGTTCAGTAGCAAGGTCCCACACTTCTGCCACAGACTCAATTTGATGCTCTGGAGGGGCATGAAGGACAATAGTTTTTGAACCACAACACAGAGTACACCCAAGTATACCAAATATGTGAAGCTTCTCCCGCAACATAATATGTGCAAGAACAGCACTGTATAAGACATGCCAGGACTATCAGATTCACTGAAATGCAAGCGATATAAAATCTTAATCTTAATGTATCAGCAGGATTTAATATTTAAGTCTATATAGTCAATACCTAATAATTATGCTTAGTGCACCGAGTGGAGTCACCAGGATAGCAGGAGCAAATGCGTAAGCTGCAAAGTTAGCAATTTCGCCAACAATCACTGCAAGATATCATGGTATATAATTAGTAACAACATGAACATTGAACAGACACAGAAGAGAGTTAATGAATGTCAAAACTTCATCAATTGGAGGAAGGGGAAAGACCTACTCGTTATCATTCCAGCCCACCACAGTGGTTCAAGCAAGTACGAGTAGCCACCAACACCTGTTGCACATAATTTTTTTTTTAAGAATAATAGATGAGCAAAAACTGAAGGATCGAATCCATCTTGCATCAGAGAAAGAAAAACTCCCTATGTGACTTTTGTATAATTCACTAACGGTTGATCAGAGGTCCATTGTACACAGCTAGCGGCAGTGAAGTCTCTCCTAAGTGGCATAAGCTGACTCAGAGGATGTACGTTATGAATCTCTAACAACTGGAATGTTTCAACTGTGAGCATAAAGGTTTTACTCCCAGTCTACACTCAGAATGTAAACTTGTTGGCACCACTCTATATGTGCACACACCAGTGGCGTATCCACAGGGTATGCCGGTCCGGCGTACCCTGGGCCAGGCACATCAAGATACTGGTTAGGCAACGATTGATCTCCTCAGGCAACGATTGGTCTCCTCTTTAAAAAAACAACGATATGTCCGCAACGATCAGTCCCCTGTTATTATTAGATAATTTTATTGTGTTATTCTTATTTCGTACATTTTTATTAATAATTTATTTGTGCTCCAAGAATAGAGACGTACTCAAAATAACTATATTAGAAATTATTTCACCTAACATAAATATTTATATCATTTATTATAAACATAGTGATTTTTTTATTGTCATACACGGGTTCTATTATATTATGTTGTACTTATTAACGATTATTGTACTTACATAAACATTATTTTTCTTAGTACAATTCAGTTACGAAGAAAGCGGAGACGTTATTTCTCTCTTTCAGAAACATACGACTAAGAATGCAGCCACTGCTACTTCATTTATATTGTCTATATTTTTAAACTAACATATTGCATTTGAATTAATATATTACCATCTGATGAATCTAATATTTATCATGTTATTTACTGCACATATATGAATCGTGTTACAAATTTTACACTTATTTACTGAATTGATAAATAGTTTTAATGAACTATATAATTTTTCGGCATACCTTTCAATAAAATTCTAAATACGCCAATCGTGCACAACACAAAACTTTTCAAATTTGGCGATCCAAGATGAACTAAAAGTGACAATCTTTTAAAAAATGAGGGAGTACAAATGAGAGGACAAGTTTCATCACATTAGCTGACTAAGCATGCCGATTGACGACCTTAACCGACGTCAACGCGGTCACCGGTAACTGACCCCAGGTCCTTCTAACTCCCGTTCTAAGGCTATCCGCACTCGTTACTCTATACTCTACTCTATACACTATTCTCCTTCTACTTTTACAGTATTTACTCTAAATTTACACTACCCAGCATTGTTTACAGTACCACCAGTGTGAGTGGTCTAAGCTGAGACCCAACCCCGCTAGCGGATCAGACCTAAGCTGCGTGCCGCAGCCCGCTGGGCCGGTCAAAATGGCACCACACGGAGATGAAGAGGCTGGAGGAGAGCGCGAGCAGCAGGCCCTTGATATTGTCGGCCGACATCCCATCCCCCCACCTCACCAGCCGCGCTCCGCCCATGGCCATGCCCGCCGTCCTAAGCCCTCCCTCGCCGGCGACCGCGGCGCATGCGGGTCTGGGGAGGGAGGCGCGGGGTTGCGCCGGCTGGTGGCCCGGGTTTTCAAGCTTGAGGTCGGGTTGCACCGGCTTGCTCCGTCCTTCGTCCGACTGATGCGAAGAGCGAGCCTTGTTTGGCAGGGGAGGAGCTAGCTATGGTGTGGGTGGAAGAAGAGCCCGCGCCGCGCGGGGGAAAGGGGAGATGAGGAGGCGACGGGCAACGACGCCGGCGTCCTCGACAAGGAAAGGACGGCGTGTCCTGAAAGGCGACAAGGCTCCGGGGAGGGCGTTTGTTTTTCGGCCGGCTCGTGTCCGTGTCCGCGCGCGTGTGGTGCGGGGCGGAACGGCGACCACCGTGTGGTTCCTTCGTCCCGTGCGCCGTGGCGAGCGCGAGTCGTACCGCATCGGGGGGTTTTGGTCCGTTTGGAGGCCGGAAACGTGGTGGACCTCGCAACTTTTTGCGCCGGTGGTGCACAGAAAGCTGAGAGGTGCGTGACACGCTTCTCTTTCCTTTCGTGGCGAAAGAGGCTACTTTTATCTATCTGGTAATAGAAGGCCGTGAGTCAGCAAGCTAGCTAGCGCGCGGAATTCACTGGTAGTGCTGTAATGTGTGGTGCATTGCAAGTGCTGTAATATGGAGGCCATAGAGGACTCGGATCAGAGCCGGGCCGGTAAAATTGAAGGCCCTGTGCGAAAAAAATCTGAACTCATGGAGGCAAGACAGCCCTCGGATATTGATCTTTAAAACGTTCTTCTCATGCAGGCTCAAAAAATATCCGAATCTATGCCCCACATTTACACATCAGTTCGTAATTCACGTGAGAACGACCAATTGTCTGGACCGATTCTTAGATATGTGCTTTGGTTATAGAACAGAGAAGAGAATTTTTATTAACCAGAGAAGTGCTACTAGGAGTTTTTATCTGTTAGGCTAAGACTCCTTTTCGCACATATGCAAAATATAAAAATGAGACATCTCTATAGAAAATAAGGCTGTAAATCTATAATAATATAATGCTATAATAATATTTTATATTGGAATAAGATATATATATATATATATATATATGAAGAAATATAGCTATTGTTGAACTCTTGTCTCTTGGATGCATAATTTTTATCTGCGTAACATCATCCTTCTAGTGTTAATTGAAATGAAATCTCCAATTATATGCTCATATTCTTCACTCTCAAGAAAGCAATGTATGATAAGAGATACAATACAAATTAATGAAGTCTGATGGTGAGGCACAATCATATGCGTACCAAATATTCATGTGTGTTCAATAAATCCAGAATCAAAGGGTGGGTAATTCACCTTCGTTACGGATGGACTAGCTATCAATAATAACAATTAGCCATCATCTAATAGACTAATAGCGAGTTGGATCAGCTGAACTGCTGAAAAATTGGGCCCCCTGCAATTTGGAGGCCCTGTGCGCTTGCACAGCTTGCACATGCCCAGGCTCGGGCCTGACTCAGATACTGACCTCTAGGATTAGGATTTGTACTCTGATGATGTTGGTTTTGTGTTTAATGAATAATTGGACGAGTCTAGTGAAGAAGATGTATCTCGATCTGCAAATGAGTATACAAAATACAAAAATATGACAGAAAAACATAGGAAAGATATATATAGGTCCTGTTTGGCATAACTATAACTTGTTACAAAAGCATATTCTTTGAAAAGCTGGTCGAAACAACTCTCTGCTTATATCATGATTTTAGTTCATTCTAAAAAACGGTTGAAATAATAAGTTGTTATAGAAGCTTCCTGTTTGGCACAAATCCAGCTTATTTTTATGAAGAAACTGTAGTAGAAGTTGTGCCAAATAGGGCCATAAAGCATTGATTATCTCTGATAGTGGCATCCAACTCGTCCCTAACAGCATTGACTTGCACCTTCGCAGGAGCACTGACCGGCTCCTCTTCAAGGGCCTCCACCTCCCTATTTGTTTCTTTTTCATGTTCTTCCTAGACTCTGGAACATAGGTGGAACATAGGGGTCATGGTACTTGTCAAAGCGCACGCCTAGTCATCCAGCTGTATAGTTCTCCAGTCTTCATGGTGCAAAAATTTCGCTTTTGAGAATGCATTGATGCAACCTCTCTATGTTCTTTCCTGTCCGAGGGAAGCGCCGTCCATGCGCCAGCCCTCTTCGCCGATAATATGAAAGAAGAATCGCTCCTCGTCGACGTCACCTTCAAGCGCTCACTGATCAGATCCGCGGAGGCGAAGGGAGAAAGTGATGGGTGTACTTGAAACGAGGTCCCATGGGTGGAGGCACGAGAGGTTGGCGATAAGGGTGACATCAGCGGTGAGGGGGACTTGTTGCCGCATCCCGTCTCCTACTGCATCCACTTTTTCGACTTCGGCAAGATGCACCACTTCTCCTCAAGAAAAGTGTTGCCACCACGGTAGGAGAAAAGTGTTGCCACCAAGGTAGGGGACTTGCTGTCGTGTCCTTCAGGTTATCTGATTCTGCCACTCCCTCTCCACGGTTGAGTGCGAATCCGAGGTTGGAAGCTTCTTTCGAACTTAAATCGAGCAGAGAACCAAAGGTGTGGATACATACACTGATACGCTGGAAAGCGTACTGTAAATGCTACTGGAAATGTTACTGGGCAATATAGAGTAAATTTACAAAATGCACATACTAAAAGTATAGAGTGGTTTAAAGTATAGAATATGGTTTAAAGTAAACGAGTGTGGATGGTCTGAGGCTGGAAGAAAGAGTGGACGGGAAATGTGTTTGACGCATTGAAGAGTAGAGGAAAAGGTATAAGTAAATGGAGATGACGGGAGAAAGAATAGCTGAACAAATTAAGTTGCGGTAGGATAAAACTTTCGCACTGGAAATAAAGGTCTTGGTGGGACGGAGGGAGTAAGGCCACCCACACTCATCCCCACCGCCACAATCATCCCCATCGCCAACTTGCGGCGTCGACTGCCACCATGCTTAAGCAGAGGCATAGTAAACACCACGTCCTGAAATATACTTACAATGTATCTTAATATTTGAAGTTAATTGAACTATTTGTAAATTAATTAACATCAAATATTAAGTAATACTCCTAGATAGAGTAGTTTTTATAGTCCCGGCTAGACTCATGACGGCACGACCTGAACAGTATTGTAGTGAGGTCAACAACACGGATTATTTTTCTCAAATAAAGTTCGAGCGCCAGACAATCACGAAGGTCGGAGTGAGCAAAGGGAAATCGGTTAGTTCTTTTACTGATGGACTTTGTTGTACCCTGCGTACCAGGTATCCCATGCTACCGCGAGAAACATCGAGGAGTTCTACTCGTCCGAGTTGAAGACCTCTGAAGGCTACACGTTCTACATAGCACTGGACCCGCCTCCCTCGTTTGGGTAGCTCTAGCACTGCCACGTGTAACACAAGGCCGGAGCTAACTCCGCCTGTAGGGAAGCTACGGTCTTACCACGTGTCTAGTTACCCTGGACCACCCTCAGTAGAGGGAAGTTTCGGTGCTGCCACATGTATAGTGGTTCCGGACCTACCTCCCCATGATGGGAAGCTCCGGAGCCGCCACGTGTCGAACCTCCGAACTGGAGATAGTAACGAAGAGACTGACGGATCTCCAACGGCGCGAACATTCAAGTGACAGTTAACCTACAGTTACAAGATCTGATTGTGTGTCATTAATGCCATATTAATGACACACGATTAGAGGACTCATAACAACGGTAACACCGCCATTAAGGCGCATTATCACGCTATTAATTGTGCTTAATATTCACATATCGTGTATTAGGCAATTAACTACCGCCAGGGCCACATGTCGGGCCAGGCTGATGCAACGACTAGTCCTTAGACTATAAAAGGGCTGTGCTGCACGATACATGACAACCAAGCTCACACGTTCACAAGTGCCATACATCCATACAACACACATCCCGTAGAGTAGGGTGTTACGCTCAGGCGGCCCAAACCACGTAAAATCCTCGTGTCACTGTCTTGTTCGTAATCCCACGCGCGCCCCAACCAATCAAGAACCTCCGCGGGCTATGATCTAGTAGTACCAAGGGAAGTGTCAATTACACACTTCGACATTTGGCGCGCCAGGTATGGGGATCTCTTAAGATTTCAAGATGGTGAACTCTGCCGCAGGGTCGTCCAACGGCAACGCTGAGCAACCTGCTGGAGGGAATCCTTCCAACATGGAACAACTAACGGGTGCTGTTGTCCCGGCTGGCGTCATACCACCACCACCACCACCATCTGCTCTGGCTAACAATGCCAGACAACAGGATGGGGCCTTCGCGTTGGTCACTGCATCGATGCACAACAATCCTGAGAACACGCTAATTGTTGCGCGTACTCTTCTTCAACACCCAACGCCGCCAGGAGCACCTCAGGGTGCCATGGAGCAGTGGCGTGCTGATGTGGAACATCTGGTTGTAGCAGCTGCCGATGGCCTCAACAATCAAGGTCCCCCACCCCTTCGGGGCAGGCACCATCTCACCACAGGATCTTGTCTAGAAGACTTGATCCACAACACCGGAGACGTTTTGTCTCTCAGCAGGTGATGTAGGTGCCCTCCGCGGTGCATTGCACCCACATCGCGTCAAGACTTTCAACGAGCGATCTGCGGTCGGAACTTGACCGCCTTTACAGGCAGCAGGACGACCGCGTCCACATCGAGCGTGCTCGCGAAAGGCGGTAAGCTCGAGAAAACCCTCCTCCTATAGGAATAGGGAGTGGTTGTTCAACCCTGGCCATGCACCTGCCGTAAAATTCGATGGGACTGTCAACCCCGCCGAATTTCTTCAGATATGCTCCACTGCCATTCTCGCGGCAGGTGGCAATGAGGTTGTGATGGCCAACTACTTTGCGGTGGCTCTGACTAGGGCAGCTAGGTCCTGGTTCATGAGTCTCCTGCCTGAATCTATCAATAGTTGGGTGGAGCTATGCCAACAGTTCACCGCCAACTTCGGGAGCTCTTACATCTGACTTGACACAGAACTGTACCTTTTTGCTGTACAACAAAAGTCGGGAGAATCGCTGGGATCCTTCATCCAGCGATTTTCCCAGGTACGAAACACCATCCCTCCCATCTCCAAAACTTCGGTCATTGTGGCATTCAGACAGGGTGTCAGAGACAAGAAGATGCTGGAGAAGCTGGCGACAAAAGAAGTCAATAACGTCACGGAGCTCTTCATCTTGGCCGACAAGTGCGCCCGAGCTGCAGAGGGCCGGGAAATGCACACCAAGCCATCTCCAGGGGCTAACGGAAAGTCCTTCAGAGCTGAAGCCACTACCTCCGGTAGTGGAAAGAAAAAGAAAAAGTCCAACAACAAGAAGAAGCCGTCGGCCGACACACCTACTGCTGCAGCAGCTGCAGCTCTGGGTGGCCGGGGGCCACGCCCTGAAAAGCGACCTCGACCTTCGTCAGAAGATGGCGACAATCCAAAGATGTGGTGTCCGATCCACAAAACAAACAAACACAGTCTGGAAGACTGCCGAGAGGTCCAGAACCTTGTCGAGCGTTACAACAAGCACCGAGACGAAGCTCCTTTCCATCAGCAGGAAGGAAAAGAAAAAGTCAAAGAAGCTCTGGCTGATACGGAGCTAGGCTTTCAGGACCCTGAGAAGGTCCTGAAGGATGTGTACAACACAGTCGACGATGACTCTGACGTCTCTGACAACGAACGTTGGAAGACCCTCAACACCATATATGGGGGGGTCCTGGGACATTATCTCTCACCACATCCTCAGACTATGCAGCGGGAAATGGCTACCGCAGCTCTTACCGCCAAGGTAGAACCGCACCGGAAGTGGATGGACACTCCCATCACTTTCCATGCTACAGACTATCCCATAAATATGATCGGAGCTGGTCAACTTCCATTGATAGTGTCCCCAACCATCAACAATGTCCAGTTCTACTATGTTTTGGTAGATGGAGGAGTGGCACTCAACCTCCTAAGCTACGAGGCGTTCATGAAGATACAACTCCGACTCTCAGACCTTCGCCCCTCACGTCAATTCTCTAGGGTCGGACCAGGAGCCATTAGCCCTCTTGGATCCATTACACTCCCAGTGACCTTCGGGACCCGGGAGAAGTACATGACCAAGAAGCTGGTCTTCGACGTCGCATATATCAGCTTGCCCTTCAACGCCATCCTAGGGAGGCATGCCATGTATAGGTTCAAGACCGCAGCTCACTATGGCTATTTGGTGTTGAAGATGCCGATACCTTTGGGCATTCTCTGGATCCTTGGAGATCGCACTGCGGGAGTCACTTCACTGGAAGAACTCCATGCACTTGCTACAATGCAGGAGGGAACATCCGACAAGGAGTTAACTGCTCAACCTTCGAGCACTCATCACCGAGGCTCAACCTCTGCACCACATGTTCAGCCAAGTGGCGACACCGATGCCTATCAAAGTCGTCCAAATTGGTTCCAATGCTGTCCAGACAACCCATATATCGTGAGGTTTAGACAACAAATAGGAACTCGCGCTCATCACTTTCCTTTCGGGCGAATGTTGACGTGTTTGCCTAGCAACCGTCACAAATGCCTGGGATCCCTAGGGAGGTGATTGAGCACAGTCTGAAGATTTATCCTGACGCACGACCAGTTCACCAGAAGCCGCTAAAACAATCAGTCGAGCGGCAAAACTTCATCCGATAGGAAATCAAGAAGCTGTTCGAAGCTGGTTTCATCCGGGAGGTTCATCATCCAAAATGGCTGGCAAACCCAGTCGTTGTACCCAAGGCCAGCGGGAAGCTTCGAATGTGTATCGACTACACCACCTTGAATAAGGCATGTCCAAAAGATCCAATTCCACTACCTAGAATAGATCAGATAGTGGACTCTACCTCCGAGTGTGAACTAATGTGTTTCCTAGATGCATATTATGGATATCATCAGATCCAAATGTCTAGGGAAGATGAAGAGCATACCACCTTCATAACAGTATATGGATTGTATTGTTATACTACCATGCCATTCGGTCTCAAAAATGCCGCTTCAACTTTTGTGCGAGCCATGCACAAAACATTTGGAGATATCATCAGAGACTTGGTGGAGGTGTACGTCGATGACATCGTCGTGAAAGTCAAGAACAAGGAGTCACTCCTTGACAACCTACAAGCCGTCTTCGACAAGCTGCGCGTGACACGCACCAAGCTGAACCCTGACAAATGTGTCTTCGGGGTTAGCTCCAGGAAGCTCCTCGGATTCCTGGTGACTCACCGAGGAATTAAGGCAAACCCGACGAAGATCATGGTATTGAAGACATGTGGCCACCAACCCGCATCAAGGATTTCAAGAAGCTAACTGGATGTCTAGATGCTCTCAGCCGGTTCATCTCAAGACTAGCGGAGCGGGCGCTACCCATTTTCAAACTCTTGAGGAAGTTCGGGCCATTCCATTGGTCTGAAGAAGCAGAAAAGGCGTTCCAAGAGCTCAAGCAGCTCCTCACCACACTACCAATCCTGGTAGCTCCAAACCTTAGTGAGCCTCTACTACTTTACATTTCCGCAACTACGGAGGTTGTCACCATGGTCCTACTCGAGGAGAGATTGGAGCCATCCCCAGTTCAGGAGCCCAGACCCCTCCGGGAGGGTCCGGAGCTACCTGAAGGTGAGTCTGGGTCCCAGCCCCCAGGCACAGATCTTCAAGGCGAAATGCTAGAGGATCAACCTCTCTCATCCGAGGGAGTTCACATGGCTGAACAAGAAGATCCGGACCCCTCCGGGAGGGTTCGGGTTGAACAAGAAGAAGTTCCATACCCATCCAGATGGGTCCAGGAAGCTCAAGAAGAAGGTCTGGACCCCTCCGGGAGGGTCCATGTTGATGAAGAAGAAGCTCATCAGTGAAGTACTTCACGACGCCAAGACTCGATACATTGAGGTGCATAAGCTGCTGTACGCAGTTCTTATTGCCTCAAGGAAGCTTCGTCATTATTTCTAAGCACACAAGATATCAGTGGTAACCTCCTATCTACTGCGTGCCATACCGCACAATCCCCACTCTACTGGGAACATCGCCAAGTGGGCAACGGAGCTAGCAGAATTTAATATCGAATTCCTGCCGCGACAAGCTATGAAGAGTCAAGCTTTGGCTGATTTCGTGGCAGAGTGGACACCTTCTCCATCAAATCCTGGGGGGCCCAGTGAGCAAAAGCCAGAACCCAAGGACCCGGTCTTCATCGAGCCTCACTAGACTCTCTACTTTGACGGCTCCGTGCAGAAGTAAGAGACTAGACATGTAATACTTCTCGTCGCTCTGACTGGGGAGAAGGTCAAATATATGGTGCACCTTGACTTCAAGGCTACCAACAACATGGCAGAGTATGAAAGTCTCACCTATGGGCTCAAGGTGGCGCTTTCATACGGCGTAAAGCAGTTGCTAGTGAAGGGTGACTCGCAACTCATCATCAAGAAAGTCAAAGGTGAATGCAGCTGTAAGAACCCTCAACTCGCTGCTTATCTCCTTGAGGTCCAGAAGCTCCAGAAAGACTTCCACGTTCTGGACCTCTGCCATGTCCAACGTCTCAACAACGCTGAAGATGATGAACTCTCGACGAAGGCTTCAACCAGAGCTCCGGCTCCAGACGGAGTTTTTGCTCGGAGATTGTTAGGACCAACAACTCAGCCAACCGAACTGAGCAAAGGGGGCGAGACCAGCACCTCGAAGTTGGCAGTCCCGGTGGCTCTGTTACCATGGCGTCCACCAAGGGTCGTAGGTGCTACATGAAGCTCCGAATAACACAACACGCAAGACTCAGAAGCTCAAGTTAGCTCTGATGCATGGATCTCAAAGATCTGGAGCTACTTGAAAGACAATGTCCTTCCTGAAGACGGTGCATTTGCTGACCGGATCGTCAGGTTGGCTAAAAGATACACGTTGGTAGAAGGGGATCTCTACCGGCACTGTGCTAATGGTGTCCTAATGCACTGTATCGCAAGGGAATAAGGCCTCGAGCTCCTCGCAGAGATACATAGAGGTGAGTGTGGGAACCACACATCTTCCTGCACGATCATCGGTAAAGCCTTCCGGCATGGCTTCTATTGGCCTACAACACTCTAGGATGTAGTCGAGTTGGTGAAAAAGTGTGAAGTGTGTCAGTTCCATGCAAAACAAATTCACACTCTGGCTCAGTCACTACAAATGATACCTCCTACATGGCCACTCGCTGCGTGGGGGGTGGACATTTTAGGACATTTCCCAAAAACCGTCGGAGGTTACAGGTTCCTATATGTCGCCATCGACAAGTTCACCAAGTGGTCGGAAGCTACTCCAGTTGTGACAATCAACAAGAAGTATGCTATCAAATTCTTAAAGTCTATAATATGCAGATTTGGAGTTCTGAACAGAGTCATCACTGACAACAGAACCCAATTCACAAGTGCAGCATTCCAAGAGTATTGCGAAGACCTCGACAAACAAGTCAGCTACGCATCAGTAGCTCACCCGACAAGTAATGGCCAAGACGAGAGAGCAAATGCAGAAATATTGAAAGGACTCAAGACGCGCACATATGAGCGCCTGAAGAAAGACAGAGCCAACTCGATTCAGGAGCTTTCGTCTGCATCGTGGGCGAGCAGGACAACATCTAGCCGGTCAACTCGAGAAACCCCCTTCTTCCTCGTGTACGGAGCTAAAGCAGTCCTTCCTCTAGAGATCACCATGGGGTCGCTCTGGGTCCGGACCTTCGACAAAGCCGCGCAGGACCAGCTCTGGCGCGAAGACGACCTTGACCTTGTCGACGAGGGAAGGTGCCAAGCAGCTATTCGGAATGCACGTTATCGCCAGGCGCTCCGACGCTATCATCAAAAGTATGTGCGCAACCGATAGCTCGAGGAAGGCGATATGGTGCTGTGGAGAATACTAACTCACGAGGGGATGAACAAACTTTCCCCCAACTGGGAAGATCCCTTTCGAGTGATCAAAGTATCCCGTCCCGAATGCGTTCGCTTGGCAACTGAGGATGGGACCCCGCTTCCTAATCCTAGGAACATTGAGCACCTCCATAAGTTTTATGCTTAGTTTCACGGAGGTGAGTTTGTAATTACACAAAATGTAAGTTATAGAGTCTATACAAAGAGTCGGGTAGGTCCTCCGGGAGAACATCCGGACCCCTCCGGGAGGGTCCGAGCAGTTCAAGCAACATTTAACTCGGTCCCTGTACTGAAAATGTGGCTTACCTACCCTGGGTTAGAACAAGATGTATAGCACACTTAGCCTGGTTTTGTACCCTAAGTGTGTCCTTGTCTCCCCTGTAATTCGGACATATAATGAAAGACATTGTTGTGCAAAAGCAGACTCCACGTGCATTAATTTTGTATAGGCTCGTTTTCTTTTATTATACTTTTCCTTCTTATCTATAACGAAGTTGTGCAATTCTTTTTGAGCTTTAGTCCAAAGTTTTTCATATGTACTACGAGTTATGTTGTCAATTTTTTCAGATCTTTGCATTACTAGACGGTCTACTCGCCTGAATGCCGAAGCTATTGCTAGGTCCGTAGTGCGCTGTCGACTTATCCTGGTCAATCACCCTAAGTATGCCACTCTACCTACATTCCGACAGGCCTCAATAGGGCGGGTCCTGAAGGCATTCAGACCTGAAGAGATTGCAACAATGTACTTGTTATCATATTGAATTCTTTCGGATCTAAAACTCGGATAAGAATAGTAAGACACAAAAGAGTTATAGATGAGAGGACGGATTTTATTATTTTTCTTGTCTTTGATGCGCAGGAAAAATGAAAAATCACGATGATGGTGGACGATGCCGGAGCTACTAAGCTCCGACATCCCCCAAGGGGGCCCGCCATCGATGTTTCTAACGTTGAAAATGGGCATTGTTGGAGCTAACAAGTTCCGATAACTCCCATGGGGGCCAGCTGTCGACGTGAAGCATAATGATAATTCAAGCGAAGATGGTGAAGAAATCTCCCTGAGGGGATTCGCCGTTGATGTATTCTACGCTGATGGTGGATATCGTTGAAGCCGGGAAGCACCGACGATTCTAGGGGGCCTGCCATTGACGTTCTACGCATTGACAGTGGGTGCTGTCGGACCTACCAAGCTCTGACCACCCCAGGGGGTCCGCCGTCGACGTTTTACGCATTGATAGTGGGTGCCGTCAGACCTACAAATCTCCAACAACCCCAGGGGGCTCGCCATCGACATTTTACGTGTTGACAGTGGGTGCTGTCGGACCTACCAAGCTCCGACATCCCTAGGGGGCCCATGTCGACGTTTTATGCATTGATAGTGGGTGCTGTTGGACTTACCAAGCTCCGACAACTCCCAGGAAGCCCGCCGCCGACGCAACAAAGGGTCTCTGGAGGTGCCGGAGATAAACTTCGGACCTAAAAGCTAAACGTGTTGGCTGCAAGTTCGAACCTTTCAAGTCATCAACACATTGTCAAAACCTTTGGTACATGTTCGCAATCAAATTGTGTACATCTACCAGGGGGCCAATAAGATAAAGGACAACTCATTGAAGACAAATATAAAATGGAATTCATTCATTCAAAGAGTGGATTTCATTCATAAAAAGTACTGGATTACAAAATGAGGATTATAGTAAAAGGCAAAAGAGAAAAGTCCTAGCTACTGGAGGCTCTAAGTCTTGTGGAAGAACGAGGCAACCTTCTCTGCAGCTTCTTGGACGCTGGCCCTGGCGACATCTTCCTCTTCAACAATGGGTCCTTCGAAGACCAGATATAGTGAGAGTTGGGGGGTCTCGGCTCTTGTAACACACCAGAACATATTTGGCAAAGTTCTTGGCCAGAGATTTCCCCTCTGTCTCTAGCTGGTCAGCGATGACGTCACCCATCGCGTCAAGTTTGCTACCAGTAGAGCTAAGTGGCACCAGCGTCTGGTCTAGCTTCGGTGTTGGGTTATCCGGACGTACCGGACTAAAGCCAAGCGGCACCAAAGCTCTGCCAGCATGCCCCAAGAAGTCCCAGACTTACCGAGACTCAGTCACCCTCACATTCCTCAGCTCCTCCAGTGACCTTCTGGTGGTTGCAAGCTCTGAACTCTCCCGGTCGATGCGCTCGACCTCTTTGGCATGTTGCTGAATGCTTTCAGCCACTTGCCTTTCGTGGTCAGCGAGCTCTGTCTCCCAGAGGTGAATGCGGATCTGCTGTTCGGCCAGGTCCTTCTCCCTGCCTCTCACTCTCTACTCTCTGGTGGCAATACCAGATTCTCTTTTAGAGAGATCCTTCCCCAACTTCCAGTGCTTCTCTTCCTCCTGCTTGCACCACTGATCAAAT
Organism: Tuctoria greenei; assembly: GCA_036927565.1. NCBI lineage: Eukaryota > Viridiplantae > Streptophyta > Magnoliopsida > Poales > Poaceae > Tuctoria > Tuctoria greenei. Next base: position 25,045,845 of record JAYESD010000011.1, on the reverse strand, counting down.
TTCTTAGTGCGGTCCGCCAAGTTCTGCTCTCCCAGAGTCATTTTCTTGGCGAGCTCCCCCTCTCTTTTCAAAATATCCTCCTGCATCTCCAAGAGCTTCTCTTCCCTCTTATCCAGGTCCGCTCGGCGCTTCAGTAGAATCTCGTTCAGCGTGTTGAGGTTCTCGTGACGATCATCAGCAGCCTCACTGCTTTTCCTATCGTGCTCAAGAATCTCCCGAGACTTAGCGTTGAGGGCCGTGATGGAGGCCTCCCTTTCTTCTAGCAGCTGGCCCCAATACCCCATCCGGGCTTTTTCCTTCTCGACCCACTCCCATTGATCAGCAAGCCTTGTCTGCGCCAGCTTGGTTTCGAAATGAAGTCTGTTGCACCAACGCCGTAAGGCGTGGCACTCTTCTTTGAGGACCTTGCTGTCGTGGTCGAAGGCAAGCTGGACTTGACGGAGACTCGAGCAGGCGTTGTTGATAGACAACGCCAAGGCAATATGCTCCAGACCTGCCAGGGTCATCTCCGATGGCTCTAAGGGGTCTTCAAGCACAAAAATTGGGTCCCACGCCACAACCGTGGTCCCTGCGGTCCTGCGACACTAGGGCCGCCCCCCAGAAGCTCTTCTGCTTCTACCGCCGTCAATGAGGGTACCGCTGTGGAAACTTCAACTTCTGGGGCTGACACCGACGGTCCCCCCGCCGGATTTTCAGCCAACGGCTCTGTAGGTGGAGGGCCCGCCGCTGACTCCTCTGGGCGCTCCGGCTCGGACATGGGCGCCTCCGGAGTAATCACCTCTAGGGTGAACGTTGGAGCTTCGTCCGGAGCCCCCACCACCGCGGGCTCAGGCATCGGTACTTCTACTGCATCCGGCTCAGGTGTCGGAGCTTCGACAATCTCCTGCACGGAGGCTAGAACTTCGGGCACCTTCGGCTCGATCGCTGGATCTTCAACAACATTTAGTACAAGCGCCAGAGGTTCGGTTACCTCCAGCTCAAACACTAGATCTTCCATCATCGCCGTCTCCTGCACCGGAGCTTCAGCCACCGGCACTGCGGCTACTGGTGCATCTTCATCAACTCCTCCCCTGTGGTCCGGCGCTACCATGGGAGTTTTTGGCGTCTCTTCTAGATCCAAGTCCACGACAGTTCAAGCTGGAGCTGCCGTGTCCTCTACCACCACTTGGGGAGGCACAGGGGTTGAAGTCGGAGCTTCTGCATGCTCAGCCTCAGTCACTGCAGCAGGTGCCGAAGCATCAGACTTCTTTCTCGACACCCTGGAAACAAAAGATTGGGAAAATTAAAAACATGATAAAGACATGATTGGCATCTCAGGGTGAGATGACAATGCTTACCCGAGAATGCTACCACCCCAGTCGCTGCAGAATTTTTTCTTTTGGGGCCTAGAGTCAGAGCTCACAGGTCCGGTGAGGCAAAGACCTCGGGCCTCAACTTGGAGCTAGCCGCCATAGCTGGAGTCTTCTCAGCCAGGACCTCCCTTAGCTGGGAGGGACCGCTAGACCTGGAGCTCGCAGCTTGCACCAGAGCTGGAGTCAATTTGCCAGAGCTTGCGTTCCTTGAAGACGCCGACACTGAAGGTGGCGTGGCCACCGAAGATCTGCTTCGCTGGGGAGAAGGGGTTGTTGAAGTCGGACCGACCGGATGGAGCTCCCATCAGCATGCCTCAACTTTCTCTTCTGGCTGGAAGATTCGACCTGCTCCTTGCCTTTGCACTTGCCAGCGTCATCAATCTTCTGGCTTGGAGCAGCGGGGGCTACCCTTTCTGAAGCTCTGGGGATTGCAACCCAGGAGATATGGCGCCTCTCGACCATGCCCAGGTCATCCAATGCCGGCATTCTCCTTCGGATCTCCTTGCTAAACTCTGGAATCATGTTCAGAGGCAGGAAAGCAGCTGGTGGAGCCATGTGAGACCTATGTGTGCTGAATACATTGGCTATGGCGATAAAAGTTTTGAATACTACCAAAACACCTTTATCATCAAGGTCCGACTCTAGGTCCGATCTCTAGCAAGGTCCGATGATAGGTCCGGCTTGTTTTGGGTAGCTCTGGCAAGGTCCGACGTAAGGTTCGACTTGCTTTGGCTAGGTCTGACTTCTTTGTCTAGGTTCGACTAGCTTTGGTTAGCTCCGGCTCCAGGTTCGACTAGCTTTGGTTAGCTCCGGCTCTAGGTCCGACTAGCTTTGGTAAGCTCTGGTTCAAGGTCCGGTTAGCTTTGGCAAGGTCTGGTACTTGATCTCAATGTTACTGCTTTTACTGTGAAATGTTTCGAACTTGCTTTACATTGTTGGAAAGATTGCTTAGTATTCATTTGCTCAGTTTTTGGCGCGTTTTGGTGGTTAAGGCTGATATCATTTTGCTATGGTTTGCAACATGCTTATGTGAGGTGCTCACATAAGATGTTGTAGTTTCAGAACTAACGAGAGTCAAGTCAAGGACTTGTGCTCAGAAGTATTGGTTTTTTATTCATGTTAAGGTGTTGGTTGAGTTCAGGACATGGCTGGTGACAGGATCCATTGAACTAGTCTTAGGGAGAAGATGAGGTTCAACAACCAAGTTCGGGAGGAATTGTGGTTGAGTTTATCAGGAGGTCGCGCAACATGTATGAATCAAGAACAAGCATATGAAGGTATCGTGGACGTCGTTGAAAGATGTTTGCACGTGTGCAAGGAGTGCACGGACGTGGCTACATGGTTCCAAGTCATGATGAAGAGATGTGGACATAAAAAATTGGTCGGAAAGGTCTAACCGACTAGGTTATGGACTCAGGCTGCGGCTGAGTCGGGTTTGACTCAAATATGGAAAGTTTTGATATGGTTATGATAGGATTTTGTGTGGGTCAAGAATTTGAGTTATTTTAGGAATGTGGGATACATTCCTAAGGTGTTTGGAAGTCTTAAGATTGCTTCTATCTGCGTATAGAAGAGTCCTAAGCAGTTATGGAAAATTTTGATTCGTGATTTGAGTAGGATTAGAGTCCTAGTTTGACTTGAGTTGGCCTTCGGGCTGGTTATATAAGCAAGGGAGGCCAGAGCTCGTCGGTCACAACTTTGGGGCTGTTCCTCTTGTCGGTTGATTAATAAAATTCATAGTTTGAAGGAACTTTTATGCCTTATTCGTCTGACTTGTTTTCATCAAGTCTTTCTCATCGAGTTTTCTGCACAGCACTACTTTTCTTTGGTGGTTTTATCATAACTCGAGTTTTACAGATCCGATTGACGTGATTCTTTTTGTGTTGTCTTCAAAACTTGATTATCTATCATCTGTCAAAATTTCACGGTCATTGGATTTGTGGTTTCTGATATACACGAGTTTCTTTGCAGTATTCCAGATCTGTTTTTGCTCGGTAGAACAGATTGACCTTTGTTCGATCTTTCGATCGTAACTTGAGTTTCTCTCAACGTATTTGAGTGATTATTATTGTGTCATCTTCGTGACTTTATTATCTCTGATATCTATCGCTTTTTTCATTGTGAAACACATTTAGATTAGTCTCACTTATGATTTGTTTAACAGATCATTTTTTTGTCGAGGGATTTTCATTGCTTCCGCTGAAAAAGTTTAAATCTACCATTCACCCCCCTCTGGTAGCTTTTCACATGCCTTTTGATCCTACAATTGGTATCAGAGCCACGGTGCTCTAATATTTATGATTTGCACATATTTTGACTAATCATCATGGAGAAATACTCCGCAAAACCTTGTGTCTTTAGTGGTATTGATTTTTAGGTTTGGAAGGCACGTATGGAAGCTTCATCCAGGCTCAAGGCTTCACAATATGGGAGAAGGTATACAAGCCTTACGAAGTGTCATCAAATGATCAAGTTATAGCTACAAATCTGAGAGATGTCGACAACAACAACAAGGCTCGGAACTTGATCATACAAGGATTAACTCAAAGCGACTTCGACCGTGTTGCACACCTCCGATCTACATACGATGTGTGGAAAACACTTTGTGACTACCACGAACGATCCAATACGATCAAGGAGGTAAGGCAAGACATGTTCAAGAAAGAATACATGTGCTTCGAGATGCAACCCGATGAGTCTATTGATGACCTTTTTGCTCGCTTTAATAAAATTCTCAGCAAGTTGCGTAGTGTCAATGTTAATTTTTCTGATGCTAAAAATGCTAGGAAATCGGTAAGTGCATTAGATATGTCAATTTGGGAGATGAAAGTTACATCTATTCGTGAATCTACTGTCATGAGTACAATTACTTTAGATGTGCTATATTCCAAGTTAAAAACTCATGAAATTGACATAATATCACGTAAGAACCCCAACAAGTCTATTGCTTTTGTTTCTCAAAGTGACATGCCTATCTCCGATCAATCTTCATCTTGTGGTACACTTGCTTTGTTGTCCTCTCTAATCCTTGAACAGATTGATGAATTTCAAGAGGAGAAGTTAGCACTCATCTCTACTAGATTCTCAAAAGCATTGCAAAATGTGAGAACTAGAAGGAGAGGAAGCTCCGGACCTCAGCACTGTTTTGAATGTGGTAAGACAGGTCACTTTCATACAGAATGCCCTAATCTTTCAGGTCCTTCTACCCATGAGCAAAAGCAGAACAAGGTCAAGACCACCTCTGGAAACCCCAAGAAGAAAAAGAAGGGTACTATAGGATGCAAGATGATAAACAACTTCATCACCGCACTTCAAGAACTTGGCTCAAGCGATGTGGATATTGGAAGTGATGAAGATGAAGATGATTTGGCAAACTTGTGCTTCATGGCGGGCAAATCAAGATCAAGTATGGAGGATGCATAACACAATAGCGACAATGAAGAGGTATGTCCTACTTGCGAATAAATTAGTGATGCTATTTCTCGTGCCACTATTTTAGTTAAGAAAAAGGACAAAAAACTTAGGGATAGTGCTGCTAAAATTGAATCATTAGAATCTGAAATCAACCGTTTAAAAACTTTGATTCCTAGTGATGATGCATGTCCCTCATGTGATTTAATATATGAAAAATTGTCTTTATTAAGAAGTGCGCACACCTCCACACTTGATAAATTTGAGTTAGAAGTTGAAAATATTAGAGAGCTTGCTGCACTTAATGATAAAAACTTGAAAGATGCTAGCTGTTCTACAATTGATTTGCATTGTTCTACTTGTGATGATCTTGATAAGAAACTACAAGATGCTATGAATGAAATTTCTGTATTGAACAATGCTTTACGTTCTCATGAAGTTAAATTTTGTTCCAATTGCAAATTAAAAGGAAAAACTTCATGTGAAAATTGCCTTGATCTGTCCAATAAACTTGATAACATGAATAGGACATTAGATCAGTTTTGTAATGGGAATAAGCACCTAAACTTGCTGAATTCTTCCAAGTCTTGCAATTATAAAACTGGTTTAGGTTTTGATTCTCATGCTCATGCTAAGGCACATCCACCTAAAATTGTAAAGTCATTAGGAACTGGTTTGATTCAAACAGTTCCTAAACAAAAAGTAGTGGTTTTCAAATCTGCAGAAGTGTTGTCTCATTCGGTTTCAAGTAAAAATGTTGCTTGCTCATCTATACATGAACACCAAGTTAAATTTCATTGTACCTACTGTGGTAGAGATGGTCATGTCATAGATTTTTGTTATAGACTAGCTAAACAACAACAAAAAAAAGGAAAGAATGATTGCTAGATCTCATAACTTTCATGCAAAATTTGCTGCACTTGCTAAACTGAATGATAGGAACATGCAATCTGATGTAATGAGTCGAAAACATGCAAAGGTTTCTACCAAACCTATTGTTTTTTTTTGCTACACATGTAACATCTCGTAGGACAGTATTTGGGTACAAAAATCCTCAAGCTTTGGCTCATAAACCTGTTGTTTTATCTCAGCTTTCGCGTGTTATTCCTGATTGACGTCGTGTGACTCAGTACTGGATTCCTAAATGCCTTTTGACTAACCCCAGTATTGAGTCATCGACGTATTGTGCTTCTATGTAGGTTACACGCTTGAAGAAGGAGAACATTTGGATTGTGCATTCAGGTTGCTCACGCCACATGACCGGTAACAAAGAATGGTTCTCCTCCCTCTCTTTTGTGTCACGTGTAGAGAATGTTACTTTTATCGATAATTCTTCAACTCCTATAATTGCTAAGGGTTCGGTTAGAGTAAATAATCACTACACTTTGAAGGATGTGGCACTTGTTAAAAATTTGAAATACAACTTGCTTCCTGTTTCACAACTGCTAGATGAAAATCTGGAAATTATTTTCACTAAAAATTGCTGCAAAGTTGTAAATTCAAATAGTGAGCTTATTTTTAACATGTCTCAGTTTGGAAGAGTTGTTAAAGCTGATTTTGATATGTCTTCCTCTAAGCATAGGTGTCTAGTTGCTAATGATTCAAAGGACTTATATTTTTGGCATCGTATACTTGGCCACGTAGGCTTTGATCATCTAAAGTGTGTTAGTGCTCTTTATCGCATACGTGGGCTGCCTAAGCTTAAAGGGGACAAAGAAATTGTGTGCTCTTCCTGTAGACATGCTAAGGTGGTTGCAGGTTCACATACTCCTCTCACAATGATCATGACAACTGAATGGGGTCAACTTTTGCACCTTGACACCGTAGGACCTTCACGTGTTCAATCATTTGGAGGTAAATGGTATATTCTTGTGATTGTTGATGATTATTCTAGATACTCTTGGGTTTACTTTATGTCATTTAAGAATGAAGCTTTTAGTCACTTTAGAACTTTATTTCTTATATTATCAATTGATCACCCAGGATCTTCAAAAGCAATCAGAAGTGATAACAGAACCGAATTTAAAAATCAATCTTTTGATCGCTTTTGTGCTGAAAATGGAATAGATCATCAATTTTCTTCACCATATGTACCTCAACAAAACGATGTTGTAGAAAGAAAGAACAAAACCTTAGTTGACATGGCTAGGATTATGCTTGATGAATATCAAACTCCTAGGAAATTTTGGGCTGATGCGATTGCAATTGCTTGTTATGTCTCAAATCATGTTTTCTTGCGCGCTAAGCTAGGTAAAACACCATATGAGCTCCGGTTTGGATATAGGTCTAGTGTTACACACTTTCGGGTCTTTGGTTGCAAATGCTTTGTTAAGAAACATGGTAATCTTGATAAATTTGAATCTAGATCCATTGATGACATGTTTCTTGGTTATCCATCTCATACTAGAGGCTACCTTGACACTAACAAAACTGTGGAGACTTGTGAAGTGTATTTTGATGAAGCTAGCACAGGTACCAGCTCAAACATTGCAGGTCCGAATCCATATCCACAGGGGGAGAGCATTTTCGTTGAAGATGAGGAAGAAGTGGTGCTGCTGCCCGAAAATTCAGCAGTTAGTGACATTGTTCCAGCTCCTAATTTTGATTCACAGCCAGCATCGACGACCACCATTGCTGGTCTAGATCCTCCTCAAGTAACAAGCTCATTGATTTGTGATTAACATGAAGAAGAAGAAGCTTGTGAAGTGTCCACTCCCCTCCGTGTTCTCAAAAGTCATCCTCCACAACAAATTATTGAAAGCTTGCATGAACGAGTCACACGGTCCAGGTTTTACGATCCAAACTCTCATGCTCATTCTGCTTTTGTTGCTTCTTTTGAACTCAAAGATATAGCACACGCACTCATTAATGAATATTGGATTATTGCCATGCAAGAAGAGTTAGAATTCTTTGAAAAAAATAATGTTTGGAACCTTGTACCTTCACCTCAAGGTCACACTTTAATTGGAACTAAATGGGTGTCTAAAAATAAACAAAGTGAGGAAGGGGTTGTGGTTAGGAATAAGGCTAGGTTGGTTGCTCAAGGTTTCACTCAAGTTGAAGGTCTAGATTTTGATGACACTTTTGCTCCCGTCGCTAGATTAGAAGCCATAAGAATTTTGTTAGCTTTTGCAGCATCTAAAGGTTTTAAGCTATATCAAATGGATGTTAAAAGTGTTTTTCTTAATGGATACATAGATGAGGAGGTTTATGTCAAGCAACCACTGGGTTTTGAAAATCCAGATTTTCCTAATCATGTTTACAAACTGTCCAAAGCCTTATACGGTCTCAAACAAGCCCCTAGAGCATGGTATGATAGGTTAAAAACATTCTTACTCGAACAGGGGTTTACCATGGGCAAGGTTGATAAAACTCTTTTTGTACTAAAGCATGGCAATGACTCATTATTCGTTCAAGTGTATGTGGATGATATTATCTTTGGTTGTGCTTCTCATGATCTTGTGTCCAAGTTTTCAGCAATGATGAGTTCCGAATTTGAAATGAGTATGATGGGTGAACTCACTTACTTTTTGGGGCTGCAAATCAAGCAAACCAAGGAGGGTACCTTTGTGCATCAAACGAAGTATACCAAAGACCTCCTAAGGCGCTTCAACATGGACAAAAGCAAGTCTCTTCGGACACCAATGGGAACAGCAACAACACTTGGACTTGATGAAGATGGTGAACCCGTGGATCAAAAAGAATATAGAAGCGTGATCGGATCACTTTTGTACCTCACGGCATCAAGACTGGACATACAATTCAGCGTATGTCTTTGTGCACGGTTTCAAGCTTCCCCACGTGTTTCACATCGTCAAGCCGTCAAAAGGATTCTCAGGTACTTACATGGAACTCAAGAATTTGGCATTTTTCTTCCTTCTTCCTCAACCGTTACTTTGAAAGCTTTTTCGGATGCTGATTTTGGGGGTTGTAGGATTGATAGGAAAAGTACTTCCGGTGCTTGTCATTTTCTTGGTAATTCTCTTGTTGTTTGGTCCTCTAGAAAACAAAATTCAGTTGCACAATCCACAGCCGAATCTGAATATGTAGCTGCTGCTAGTGCTTGCTCACAAATTCTTTGGATTGTTCAAACACTTAAGGACTATGTGGTTGATCTAGATAGTGTTCCACTATTTTGTGATAACACTAGTGCCATTTGCATTGCTAAAAATCCCGTGCAACATTCTAGAACTAAGAACATTGACATTAGGTATCACTTTCTGTAGGATCGAAGAGCACGTGAAAAGCTACCAAAGGGGGGTGAATGGTAGATTTAAAAATCTTACGCAGCGGAAACAATTAAATCCCAACCCCTTCGGCAAAAAATGATCTGTTAGAGAAATTGTGTGTGAAACTAATCTAAACGTGTTTTACCGTAAAAAAAGTGATATATATCAGAGAGAATCAAGTCACGAAGAAAACACAAGAAGAACCACTCAAATCCGTCGAGGGAAACTCAAGTTATGATCGAAAGATCGAACAAAGGTCAATCTGTCCTATGCGAGAAAACAGTTCTGTAATGCTGCAAAGAAACTCGTGTAGATCAGAAACCACAAATCCAATGACCGTGAAATTTTGACAGATGATAGATAATCAAGTTGTGAAGACAACTCAAAAGGAATCACATCAATTGGATCTGTAAAACGCGAGTTATGATAAAACCACCGACGAAAGGTAGTGCTGTCCAGAAACTCGACGAGTAAAACTTGTCTGGAACAAGTCGGACGAACAAGGCACAAAAGTCCCTTCAAACTACGAATTTTATTCAATATAACAAAAGAGGAACAGCCCCAAAGTCGTCTCTACCGAGCTCTGGCCTCCCTTGCTTATATAACCAGCCCTTAGGCCAACCCAATCTCAACTAGGACTCTAATCCTACTCAAATCACGAATCAAAACTTTCCATAACTGCTTAGGACTCTTCTATACGCAGATAGAAGCAATCTTAAGACTTCCAAACACCTTAGGAACGTATCCCACATTCCTAAAACAAATCAAATTCATGACCCACATGAAATCCTATTATAACCAACTCGATACTTTCCATACCGAGCCATAACCGACTCCGCCACAGCCAAAGTCATCAACCGATACGATCCGATCCTTCCAACCAGATCTTCCCATCCATAAACCATCTTCAGAACCATGTTGCCATGTCATGCACCGCATGCATATGTGCAAACACCTTCCTTCGACATCCAATAACCTTCATATGCACTGCCCTTGATTCAATCATCCTGCGCGACCACCTGACCCGCTCAACCACAATTCCTCCTGAATTTGATTGTTGGAACCTCATATCCTCCCTGAGACTAGTCCAAAGGATCTTGTCACCATCCATGAGTTTAACTCAAGCAACACCTGCACATGAACAAACAACCAATTCGTACGAGCCCAAGCACGCGACTTGACTCAAGTCAGTTCCGAACACAACACCTTACGTGAGCACCTCACATAAGGATGTTGCAAAGCATATCAAAACGATATCAGCCATATCAACCAAAATGCACCAAAAACTTAATAAAAGAATACTAAGCAACCTTTCTATCAGTATAAAGCAAGTTCAAAACATTTCACATGAAAATTTGGAACATTACGATCAAGCTCCGAACCTTGCCAAAGCTAACCAGAGCTTGAGCCAGAGCTTACCAAAGATAGTACAACCTAGCGCCGGAGCTTACTAAAGCTAGTAAAACCTAGCGCCAGAGCTTATCGAAACTAGTAGGACCTAGCACTGTAGCTAACCAAAGCTAGTCGGACCTAGCACCGGAGCTGACCAAAACTAGTCAGAACTAGTCAACCCAAAAGCCGGAGCTAGAGAAACATGTCAGAGCTATCAAAGACATGCCGGAGCTAACCAACATAAGTCGGACCTAGCAAAACATATCAGAGCTTAACAAAGACATGCTAGAGCTAAAGACAAAGCTCACCGGAGCTACCCAAAAACGTGTCAGACCTAGACAAAGAAAGTCGGACCTATTGTCGGACCTTGCAGAAGCTTGGAGCTAGGGTCGGACCTTGCTAAAAAGATGTTATGATAGCATTCAAAACTTTTATTGTCAAAGCCAATGTATTCAACACACATAGGTCTCACAATATCCCCCTTGATGAATGCATTGGCAACACCATTTAAATCCGAACATTGGCATGAAAAGTTTTGAGAACAATTTCCCCTTTTTTTAAAAATCAAATGAGATAGAGATAAATTCCCCCCCTATACATATTTCTCCCCCTTGCATAATTCACCATATTATCTCTCCCCCTTTGACAATGTATTCAACAAGGTTCAAAAGAGAAATTTTAATTGTTATGAGCATATTATAACATATACATATAAAACAAAGCTCATCCAAGTCATACTATCAAGTAACTTACACTATCACAACAATGAGATACATAAAGTAGTGTAAGCCATGCTAGAGATCAAATGTAATTTTCAATTTAAGCAAGTCATGATCTCACAAACTTAACTATTTCAATACCTGAAAGCATGACACTTTTTGCTGCATTTTATTATTTTTCAAGGCACAAATTTAGATCATATGATATTTGCAAGAGATTATATGCACATCTGCCTTATTCTGTCCAACCAAGCCAAGCCTATATCATTTGACAATCAGAAGCTTAAGGACATGGTTTTAGTCATACACAACTTCTTCCAAGTTCATATCTAAGTGCAATGATAAGCCATCTCAAAAGAATAAGTGCGATGCATGCATATTCTCTTGATCTTTTCTCAACTTATATTTGTTCATAAAAAAACTCAACAAGTGAGTTGATTACTTGATTAATTCTTTATGATTGAAAGCACTTGTGAGCATGCAACAAGTTCTAAACAGCAAGAAAGTTCGACCATGACCAGATTTAGTGTAAGTAATTATTCCAATTACTAGACATGGCAAAAACTACAAAATGTATAACACGAGTAATGTAGTAAGAACTTTCAGCATGTAAAAGGAATCACAAAGTCATATATGTATGAAATACTATGCTCATATTATTTTAATTTTAGATTCACACATAGACTTTCCAAGTTTGAAAACCCCCCCTCAATTTAAGCCATGAGGATGCATAACCCCTATTTCACTACGAATGTAACAAAAACGGGTGAAATCCAAAGGTTTTGTAAAAATGTGAGCCAATTGTTGTTCGGTATCTACATGGTGATGCACAATATATGTTTCCTTTTTCATCTACACTGATATGTTGAAAAAGGAAACATATATTGTACTTCACCATGTAGATACTGAATAACATTTGGCTGACATTTTTACAAAACCTTTGGATTTCACTCGTTTTTGTTTCATTCGTAGTGAAATAGGAGTTATGCATCCTCATGGCTTACATTGAGAGGGAGTTTTAAAACATGAGAAGTCTATGTGTGAATCTGAAATTAAAATAATATGAGCATAGTATTTCATACATATATGACTTTGTGCTTCCTTTTACATGCTGAAAGTTCTTACTATATTACTCGTGTTATACATTTTGTAGTTTTTGCCATGTCTAGTAATTGGAATAATTACTTACACTAAATCTGTTCATGGTCGAACTTTCTTGCTGTTTTGAACTTGTTGCATACTACAAGTGCTTTTAATCATAAAGAATTAATCAAGTAATCAACTCACATGTTGAGTTTTTTATGAATATATATAAATTGAGAAAAGATCAAGATAATGTGCATGCATGTCATTTATTCTTTTGAGGTGGCTTATCATTGCACTTAGATATGAACTTGGAAGAAGTTGTGTATGACTAAAATCATGTCCTTAAACTTCTGATTGTCAAATGACATAGGCTTGGCTTGGTTGGTTAGAATAAGGCATATGCGGCATATAATCTCTTGCAAATGTCATATGTTAAAAATTTGTGTTTAAAAATTGCAGCAACAAGTGTCATGCTTTCACGTTTTGACATAGTTAGGTTTGTGAGATCATGACTTGCTTAAATTGAAAATTACATTTGATCTCTAGCATGGCTTACACTACTTTATGTATTTCATTGATGTGATAGTGTAAGTTACTTGATAGTATGACTTGGATGAGCTTTGTTTTATATGTATATGTTATAATATACTCATAAAAATTAAAATTTCTCTTTTGAACCTTGCTGAATACATTGTCAAAGTGGGAGAAATTGATCACACGTTGCACATATTCACAGTTGTTTTTGGCATGATTGTGCACGATTCTTCTCAGGGGAAGAAGTATGCAAGGGGGGAAATATGTATAGGGGAAGAAATTTATTTCTTATTTCTATCTCATTTGATTTTCAAAAAGGGGGAGAAATTGTTTTCAAAACTTTTCATGCCAATGTTCAGATTTTAAGTGGTGTTGCCAATGCATTCATCAAGGGGAGATTGTGAGACCTATGTGTGCTGAATACATTGGCTATGGCGACAAAAGTTTTGAATACTTCCAAAACACCTTTATCATCAAGGTCCGACTCTAGGTCCGAGCTTCAGCAAGGTCTGATGATAGGTCCAACTTGTTTTGGGTAGCTCCAGCAAGGTCCGACGTAAGGTCCTACCTTCTTTGGCTAGGTCTGACTTCTTTGTCTAGGTCATACTAGCTTTCGTTAGCTCTGGATCTAGGTTCGACTAGCTTTGGTTACCTCCGGATCTAGGTCCGACTAGCTTTGGTAAGCTCCGGTTCAAGGTCCGGTTAGCTTTGGCATGGTCCCGTGCTTGATCGCAATGTTCCTGCTTTTACTGTGAAATGTTTTGAACTTGCTTTACATTGTTGGAAAGATTGCTTAGTATTCATTTGCTAAGTTTTGGCGCATTTTTGGTGGTTAAGGCTGATATCATTTTGCTATGGTTTGCAACATGCTTATGTGAGGTGCTCACGTAAGATGTTATAGTTTCAGAACTAACGAGAGTCAAGTCGAGGACTTGTGCTCGGAAGTATTTGTTGTTTATTCATCTGCAGGTGTTGGTTGAGTTCAGGACATGGCTGGTGACTGGATCCATTGAACTAGTCATAGGGAGAAGATGAGGTTCAACAACCAAGTTCGGGAGGAATTGTGGTTGAGTTGATCGGGAGGTCGCACAACATGTATGAATCAAGAACAATGCATATGAAGGTATCATGGACGTCGTTGGAAGATGTTTGCACATGTGCAAGGAGTGCATGGACATGGCTATATGGTTTCGAGGCGTGATGAAGAGATGTGGACGTAAAAAATTGGTCGGAAAGGTCCAAACGACTAGGTTATGGACTCAGGCTGCGGCTGAGTCGGGTTTGGCTCAAATATGGAAAGTTTTGAGTTGGTTATGATAGGATTTCGTGTGGGTCACGATTTTGAGTTGTTTTAGAAATTTGGGATACTTTATTAAGGTGTTTGGAAGTCTTAAGATTGCTTCTATCTGCGTATAGAAGAGTCCTAAGCAGTTATAGAAAGTTTCGATTCGTGATTTGAGTAGGATTAGAGTCCTAGTTTGAGTTGAGTTGGTCTTCGGCCTGGTTATATAAGCAAGGGAGGCCAGAGCTCGTGGGGCATGACTTTGGGGTTGTTCCTCTTGTGGTTTGATCAATAAAATTTGTAGTTTGAAGGAACTTTTGTGCCTTGTTCGTCCGACTTGTTTTCATCAAGTCTTTCTCGTCGAGTTTTCTGCATAGCACTACCTTTTTTTGATGGTTTTATCATAACTCGAGTTTTACAGATCCGATTGACATGATTCTTTTTGGGTTGTCTTCACAACTTGATTATATATCATCTGTCAAAGTTTCACGGTCATTGGATTTGTGGTTTCTGATATACACGAGTTTCTTTGCAATATTCCTGATCTTTTTTTACTCGGTAGAACAGATGGACCTTTGTTCAATCTTTCGATCGTAACTTGAGTTTCTCTCGACGGATTTGAGTGATTCTTGTTGTGTCGTCTTCGTGACTTGGTTATCTCTGAAATTATCACTTTTTTCATGGTGAAACACGTTTACATTAGTCTCACGCACGATTTATTTGATAGATTGTTTTTCTGCCGAGGGGTTTTCATTGCTTCCGCTGAAAAAGTTTAAATCTACCATTCATCCACCCCCTCTGGTAGATTTTCACGTGCTCTTCGATCCTACAAGCCAGGATGTCACGGGAGATACCTCCATTTTGAAACTTCTTAAGATGAATATTCAAAGATTCATCATCCAAGTTGGTGTTCAAACCGACTTCAATTCGGTTGTGGTCCATTTCGCTATTGAAAGCCCACGTGGGCCACTCCCTAATCTTCAATGGAGCCCACCTGTTCACCAAGAAATTGCCTAAGACTTTTTGGGGAGTCACTCCTCCCTATACACATTCTTCGATCCTTTTCCAGGATGGGTTTGTATGCTTCCAACAGCTCCGGAACTACGTTCCAGGCATCAATGTCGACATTGGGAAGACCTTTGGGCAGCTCTAGCCTCTCGTGCTCCTCCACCGTGATGATCACCCAATACTTCTTCCAATCGTCCCACTTGTCGGAGGGGAAGGTCTTTAAGTACTTGAAGGGGCAGTTCTTACACTTCACGAAGTAGTAGAAGCCTATCAACTCTGTCCCCTTCCCGGTGGTGTAGACCTTGAAGAAGGTCCGTAACAGCTCAATGCAAGGAGGCACACTGTAACACCCTCATTTTCATGCACCATGCCTTGTAGATATTCATATATATGTTTAACATTAATCCACATAAAGAGGAATAAGTTTAAAATTGATTTGGAACAAAACCGCACTTAAAATTCTCGAAAGTGCGGACTAGTCCGATTTTGGTGCGGACTAGTTCGATTTCTCTCTGACCTCGATCGGAATTGTCCGTTTTTGCTACAGACTAGTCCGTTTTTGCCTCTGGACACTTTTTGACTTGTCCGGTCCTATGCGGACTAGTTCGGTGTTCCAAGAATCCTTGAAAATTTGCTAAGTCCCTGGACTTATCCACACTAGTCCGGTGTTCCAGCGGACTTGTCCGTTTTCCTCTCTGACTAAAGTCGGATTTGTCCGATTTTTGGCCAGAGTTGTCCGATTCCTCTCTGACTAACTTCGGACTAGTCCTGTCCTTTTCGGACTTATCCGATATTTCGACTCTGAGTTGATCTTTTGTTTCACGACTTGTTTCTTGGGTTTCACGTTAAGTGGGCCTAGGGACGTCGTGCCTAACTCTTTTAGAGCCCATGTGGGACTCTAAACCGGCATCTACTCCTCTCAAACTCGAAATCCATCTAACCCTAGCCTCCACCTCTATATAAACAACCCCACCCCTTGGCTTGACATCTATTTACCACTTTTCCACCCCACCCAAACCCTAGTTCGTGGAGAGCCACCATCAAGGAGGGAGGAGGAGATTCCAAGCAAGAAGAATAAGAGGAGGAAACGAAAGAGGATCAAGATCTCCATCAACTTTGAGTTCTTCATCAACAATCCACCATCAAGTTTATCACCAACCCTAGATTGTCAAGATCCAAGTGTTGCCTCCAAAATCCTTGATTCATTGGAGTCCTAAACACCTGGTATACCTTCTATTCTCTTTTTCTTACGTGAATTCAACCCCTAATCTCCAAATTCACGTCGATCTAGAAAACCCTAATCTACTGATCTCGCGCAGCGCGGACTTGTCCGGTCCCTAGCGGACTAGTCCGATTTTCCTGGTTAAATTTTGTTGAATTAATTCTAAAATTTGATCAATTTAACTCTAAACATGTGTAAACTTGTTAAAAACTATTAGAACTAGTTAGTGATCATTAAAAACAATCTATTAACAAGTTCTACCTTGCATTTGCATTAATCATGCATGTCATGTCATATTGAGTAATATTTGTGCACTCTCTGATTGTATTCTTGTCTTGTATGTTTATTGTGCGGATTAGACGGATTTATGCTAGAGAGTGCCGCGGAGTATCTCCAGCACCAAGAGTTTGAAGGCTTTGACCCAAATCAATCTGAAGAGCAAGGCAAGTGTCCTTGAAGCATATTGATCCTGTTTTTGTAAATAAATGTTTTGTTTGCAAAACTGCATGCTTGTGTCAATTTTGATGCGAAATCCTACGATAGGAAGTTTACTAGTTTTGTTTAACCACCCTTGTCACCTGGGAAATATAGTAGAGAGTCGGGAAGGGCTTTGTACCTTTTTGCTTCGCTTAATTAATTGGGATGGGAAAAACAACTATACCACTTACCTTAATTATGTAATTATGAGATTATGATTAACATGAAATGGTTAATATGATATGGTAATGGGTGATCTAAGCAAGCCTGGTATGTGGATGGGTTGGATGATATGGTGGTTGCTTGCTTTAGATCTAAGGACCAGTTCATGCGAGAATAAGCCAGGACTACTGTGCCACCACGAGGCCAAGTATGGGTGTGGCGTAGCTGATTAATTAGGACTTTGCCAGTTCTATTTGGACCATTAAGGATGCTCGGGGAAGGGGTAGTCGGATTGGGTTTGTTGATGATTGGTGGGACTACCCTGGGATCCGAATGGCTCAAGGGGGGGGGGGCCTTGGTTGAAGATGTGCTTTGTAGGAGACATTGCCACCGGTGAAACCTCAGTGGGGTCTAAATAGGCTAGTAATCCCTTTGTAAAGGCTATTTTGTGATCTCCTGGTCATACACCAAAGGAAGTGTAATTGGCGTAAGGGAGGTTTCTTTAGTCACCGACGAGTGTTGAAATCACGAACACGTGGGTAAAGCGGTACAACCTCTGCAGAGTGTCTAATAAAACTATCATGATAGTCGTGCTCCCGGTTATGAGCACCTGGACAACTTCCATGAATAGAGGGAACTTGGTTTTTGGGATGCTTTGGTTGTGGTTATGGTTATGGTTTGTTATGAGTTAACTTCTGATATGGATTATGTTATTGGTAATGAGAAATGTGGTATATGGATGATGGTAATGAATTATGGACTGGTATTATGATGATTACATGGCTTATGTCAGTGGTTTTGATCCGGCAGATCTCCCGACACTACTAAAGTTCGGTGTGGGCGCGCGGAGATTCAAGAAGGTGAAATGTAAAATGACACAGGAGACACAAAGATTTACGTGGTTCGGGCCGCCTAAGCGTAATACCCTACTCCACGGGGTGTGTTGGTGTTGTATTGGATGTATGAACTCAACTCAGGAGACGTGAGTTGAGTGTGCGCGATCAGATCAGAACATGTTAGATCTGTCCCCTCTATGTATCGTCGGCCTGTCCTTTTATAGTACAAGGACAGGCCGTTACAAGTTGGCCTGGCCCGACATGTGGCCCTGGCGGTTACTAATATTGATACACATTTGATGCGCTTAATTACCCTTAATGACCGAGTTTCGGGCTTTGACAGCACCGTTACTGGTAATTAAGGTCGTCCGATCGTGTGTCATTAACATAGTATTAATGACACTTAATCGGGTCTTGAAGTCCTTGATTCCCCTTTGAAGATCCGGAGCCAATGTGGAGTCTTCCGGAGGTTTGAGGCTTAAGATCCAACGGTTGGACACGTGGCAGCTCCGTAGCATACTGTGGGGAACAGATAGGTCCGGTGCCACCAGACACGTGTCAGTTCTGGAGCTTCCCTCGGTCTGGGGTTAGGTCCGGGGGTGCTGTTATTGTACATAGCCCGGAGCTTCCCCCTTGTGGGCGGTAGCTCCGGTTTGATGGTACACGTGGCGACCCTGGGACTAAACATGTTGGGGAAGCAAGTCCGGTTATGTCTGACATGTGGGCCTCCGAAGGTCTTCAAATCAAGTAGATGACCTTTCCTTGAGATCTTTGCAATCTCAAGGGGTATACGGTACCCAGGGTACCGTCAGTGGCCCCCTGGGCCCACCTCTGGGGAAGATCCCTTGGGTGAAGTCATTTCGTCGAAGGTGGGTCCATCCTTCGATTTTTGAGCTGAGTCTTCAAAGGTCTTCAGATGTGCCGTTGGCGATAGTTTTGGAGTTAAATCCTCGTCGCGTGGCATATCCCGGGTGCGGCAAATGAGATCTTTGGCGTGCGGATCTCACGCAATTGAAGGTCGCCGGTTCCCGATACTAAAATCGTATCAGTTCCGCGCGCCTTGTCAGGCCGCCGCCTTCGGGCTTCCTGCCTCTCTTGATGACAGCCGTTCGCTTGGGTAAGAACCTCGACTTGATCGTCGGGGTGGTCCCAGGTCCTCTTGTCATCGGCAGGGTGAAATTTTTGAATAGTATCTTCGGCTTCCTTGCGGTTTCCATCCAAGCGTTGCGGGGGCTTACTTAAGAAGGAAAGCGTGCACCGTCTGGGTTCTTTACGCCTCTCATCTGAACTTGCGTTCGAATTCCCAAACTTGTGCTTGCTTTTCCTCCCTTGCCTCGCTGTGCTACGATGGAGTTGGGTCTCCGCAAGAGCCGCTTGAAGACCGAAGGTGACCTGAAGAAGGTCCGGGCCCTCATGGGGTGGTCCTCGGACTTCTTCAACCACCAGGTCCGCGCCGGTGGGGAGCTCTCGTTCGAGAAGAAGCACGCCGGCGAGATGGTGTACTTCTCTGCGTACGCCATGGTGGGGTTGGTCCCGCCTTTTTCCTCCTTTTTCTTGATGCTGCTAGACTTCTATGGTCTGCAGCTGTACCACCTTGGCCCCCACTCCATTCTTCTAGTGTCTGTCTTCGTCCACTTCTGCGAAATGTGGGTGGGCATCCCCCCTGCATTGAGCTTTTCCGGACCTTCTTCATCGTCCACACCACCGAAAGGGGTGATGAGTACCTTGGCTTCTACTACTTTGTGAAGCGCAAGAAGTGCCCATTCAAGTACCTCCGGTCGTTTCCCTCTGGAAAGTGGGACGATTGGAAGAAAGAATGGATAGTCATCCGGGTGGAGGAGCACGAGAAACTGGAGCTGCCCGAAGGCCTCCCCAACATCGACACTGCAATCTGGAGTGAAGCTCCGGTGCTGTCGGATGCCTTCAACCATGCTCTGACCAGGATCCGCCAGTGTGTGGAGGGAGGAGTAACTCCTCAGGCGGTATTTTGCAGTTTCCTGGTCAACAGGTGGGCACCGCTGAAGAGGAGAGAAAAACTCGCTTGGGCCCTCAACAGTGTGATGGACGACGACCGGGTCGAGACCAGGCTGAAGTCCAACATGGAGGGGGCAACCTTGGAGTTTCATCTCAAGAAGTTCCAGCACGGCATCGACCTTGCGGGTGATGACTTGACCCCGCCACCAGCTTTCCTCCCTCTGAACGTGGAAGTAGAGTTCAGCAGGGAGCTCCAGCGGATGATGCCGGTGCTTGATGACCTAGGTGTCGTCGAGAGAAGATCGACCTCCAGGGTGGTGATCCCTGGGGCTTCTGAAGGTGGCTCCGACCCTGCCCCGAAGCCAAGGACCAAAGTCGTTGGCAAGGGCAAGGAGCCGGCGGACGAACCCTCGAGCCGGAAGAGGAAGCTGAAGCATGCCGACGGAAGGTCCGTCAGGCCTGCATCCTCTGCATCAGCTCCTTCTCATTGGAGGGGGAGGTCTTCTACAACTGCGGCAACTGCACTTGCAACAGTGTCTTCCCAGGGTGCTAGCTCCGGGCATGTAACTCCAGCACCAGGGCCAGTTGAGGCCTCTGAGTCCGGAGGTCCTTCCTGGTCGAGGGGGGCCTCGACTAAGGAAATGCCCACGGCTGCAACAAGTTCCGAGGGGCCTTCCGGAGCTACCACGCTGGCGGCAGCTATGGTTAGCCCAGAATGCCCGAGAAAGAGATTCTGTGCAAGCTGGTGCGGAAGCCTTCCGAGGTAATTTTTAATCTTTACCTCTGACAGTTGTTTTGTTGTAATAACTATTTTTTAAGTTTCTTCATCCATCATCTGCAGCGTCCCCAAGAAGAGGAGTGAGGCTCCACCCTCAGCCACAGCAGCTGAAGTTGTGAGGGCAGAGGCTTCTGCTCCTGTCGCGGTGCTGCCCCAAGTGGTGGCTGAAGCTGCAGCAGCTCCGGCGCCAGCTGTTGTGGTCATGGACTTCGACTCATCCCGAGACTCCCGTGGTAGCGCTGGACCATGGGAGAGAAGATGTGCCAGCGGCCCCTGCCCCGGAGGTTGAAGCCCCAGGGCTTGATGCTGAGATGATGGAAGCTTCGACCGTTGAGCCAGAGGAAGCAGTGATTTCGGCCCCAGAGCTGGAAATTGCTGAAGCCCCGGCGGTTGAGCCGGAGGTTATTGAAGTCCCGACGGTTGAGCTAGCTACCTCCGAAGCTCCAGCCTCAGAGCCGGTTGCCACTGAAGACCTTCCGGGGCCTGAGCCGTTTGATGTTGAAGCTCCGGCCTCAGGGCCGGTTGTTGCGGAGGCATCAGCACTCGAACCCATGGTGGTCGAGGTGCCAACACCCGAGCCACCAGCGAGGTGGAGCCCAAGCCGGAGCCTGAAGTTGCCCCTGCTCCGGAAGTGATGACGGCGGAGGTGCCTGCTGCTGGGCCAGGGTGCCCAGATGAAGTCGCTGGCCCCCTGTCTGAGGAGGCAAATGAAGACCTAGCGGCAGGGCCTTCGGAACCACTTCCGGAGGTCAGGACTTCTTCTGTGGGACCCTCCTCGGTGGCAACTGAGGCTATCCCAGAGGACGGCCCTAGTGCCGTGGAGGCTCAGGGGACCACTCTTGTGGAGTGGGACCCAATTTTTGTAAGCGAGAATCCGCTGGAACCAGCGGAGGAGACCCCAGCAGGTCTTGACCCTATTCCCCTGTCGTTGTCCATTGACAATGCTTGCTCTAGTCTGCGTCAAGTCCAGTTGGCGTTCTACCACGACAGCAAGGCTCTTGAAGAGGAGCGCCAAACCCTTAGGCGGTGGCGTAATCAGCTCTACTTCGAGACCAAGCTGGCGCAGTCGAGGCTGGCAGACGACAAGGAGTGGATCAAACAGGAGAAGGTCCGCCTGGAGTACTGGGGAAAATTATTGGATGATAGGGAGAGCTTGACTCGTGCCCTCGACGCTCAATCCCGGGCCATTTATGGGCAGACCAAGGCAGCTTATAGTACGGCTGATGATCGCCAAGAAAGTCTTGAAGCCATTAACACTACTCTCATCAAGCGCCGGGAGGCACTTGAGGAGAGGGAGAAGAGGCTCAAAGACAAAGAGCAAAAACTCCTAGAGCTGTGGGATGACGTCTTGAAGAGGGAAGAGGAGCTCGCCGAAAAGGTGGCTTTGGCTGACAAGGGCCTCGAGGAACGCGCCAAGAAATTGGAGGAGCGTTGCGTTGAGGAGGAGGAGAAGGCCTGGGTGCGAGGGCAAGAACACTACCAGCAAGAGTGTGCCATCGCTGCTAGAGAGAAGAAAGTTAGGGGCAGGGAGAAGGACCTGGTTGACCGCCGGAACAAGATCTACCTCCGGGAGGAGGAGCTCAGAAAACTCGAGAAGCAGGTTGCTGAAAAGATTCAGCAAAATGCCAAAGAGGTTGAGCGCCTTGCTCGCGAGAATTCTGAATTGGCGGCGGCCAAAAGATCCTTGGAGGAACTGAAGGGCTTGAGGGCTGCGGACTCCCTACAGGTTTGGGAGTTCCTGAGCAAAGCCAACGACACGCTGACACCGATGGGCTTCAGTCCCGTGCGTCTGGATGATCCGGAGCCGGAGCCGGACCTGGCATTGCAGGCATTGAGCTCGGCGGGTAGCAAACTCTCCAAGGTGGGTGACGTCATCGCGGACCAGTTGGAGGTTGAGGGGCAGTCCCTGGCGAAGAACGTCGCAGAGTATGTGCTGACATGCTACACCAGCCGGGATCCCCAATTTCCTCTGGACCTGGTGCTTGAAGGTTCCGTCGAAGGAGAAGGTGAAGCCACCCGAGCCAAGGTGTTGGAGGTTGCTCAGAAGGTCGCCCAATTCTTCCATAGGGTCTAGGACCATCTCTGTAGCTCCCACTTGTATTCTCTCTTTTTCTTCCCCAATTTTGTAATCCCTTGTCTCCAGATGAATGAAATCCAAATTTTTGTGAATTTCATTTTTTGTCTTCAACACTTTTGTCTTCACTTGGCCCCCTGGTAGATGTACACAATTTGATTGTGAACATGTACCAAGAGGATATTGTATTTTGTTGAACACTCGTTTGCTTCGAACTTGTAGAGTGTAGGTCCGAAGTCTTCGACAGTAAAGGCCCCCTGAGGTTGTCGGAGCTTAGTAGCTCTGGCAATAGTCCCTATCAACACGTAGAGCATCGATAGTTAACCCTCCGGGGTGTCAGAGCTCAGTAGCTCCAGCAGTGACCTTTGCCAATGCGTAGTTTGTCGGCAGCAGACTCCACTTGTGGGGTCTTCTCACCATCTTTTATTCTGCGTTGACGGCTGTCCCCCCTAGCTTTACCGGAGCTTGGTTGCTCCAGTGATGCTCGTTTTCAATGTTTAACATCGATTACAAGCCACCTAGGGGGAGTCAAAACTTTGTTAGCTCTGGCTTTTCTCCATCAACGTGGATTCTTTATTTTTCCTGCACACTTGAAGCCAAGAAAAATAGTAAAATTCGCTCCTTGCCTATAACTTCGTCGCGGCTTACGATTCCCGAGAAAGTTTTAGGTCAAACACAATTATGAATACAATCGAATGCATTGCCTTATTTCTTCCAGATCCAATTGTACTTGGACCCGCCTTACTTCGGCCTGTCAGGGTGTAGGTAGAGTGGCGTACTTAGGGTGCTTGACCAGGCTAAGTCGATAGCACACTCCGGCCCTAGATTGGCTTGGCGGCATTCAGGCGAGTGGGCCATGAACAATATTTGAATCCAAAAGAATTGTCAATATAGCTTGGATTGTACATGAACTGGTCGAACTAAAATTTCTTAAGAATTGCACAACTTTGTTATAGACAAGAAAGAGAAAAATAAAAAATCTTGAGCCTGTACAAAATTAATGCACGTGGAGTCTGTTTCACATGAAGATGCCATTCATTATAGGTCCGGGGTACAGGGGAAACAAGTACACTCTTAGGGTACGGAACCAGACCAAGAGTGTTTAATTTCTCGTTTGACCCAGGGTAGCTAGCCACACTTTTAGTTCTGAGACTGTGACAAGTGTCGCATGAACTTTGCGGACCTTCCGGGAAAGGTCCAGCTGTTCTCCCGGAGGAACTACCTGACTCTGTACAATGACTCTATAACATACACCTCAAGTTACTACAGACTCACCTCCGTAATATTAAGTGTAGAACTTATGGAGGTGCTCAATATTCCAAGGATTTGGGAGAGGTGTCCCATCCTCGGTAGCCAAGCGAACGCTTCCGGGACGGGATACTTTAATCATTCGGAAGGGTCCCTCCCAGCTGGGGGAGAGTGTGTTTAACCCTTCTCTGGATTGTATTCTCTGTAGCACCAGATCACCTTCCTCGAGCTGTCAGTTGTGTACATGCCGCTGATGATAGCGCCGAAGGGCTTGGCGGTATCGGGCATTCTGAACAGCTGCTTGGCACCTTCCCTCCTCAAGGAGGTCTAGGTCTTCACGCCGGAGCTGGTCCTGCGTGGCTTCGTCGAAGGTCTGGACCTGGAGTGACCCCAAGGTGATTTCCGGAGGTTGGATTGCTTCAGCTCCGTACACCAGGAAGAAGGGTGTCTCTCCAGTTGACCGGTTTGGAGTTGTCCTGTTGGCCCATAGAGTAGGCGGAAGCTCTTCAATCCAGTTGGCTCCATGTTTTTTCAAGCGCTCATAGGTGCGCGTTTTGAGTCCTTTCAGGATTTCATCATTTGCTCTCTCGGCCTGGCCATTGCTTGCCGGGTGATCTATGTAGGCATAGCAAACTTGAATGCCGAGGTCTTCGCAATATCCTTGAAATGCAGAGCTTGTGAATTGGGTCCCGTTATCAGTAATGATTTTGCTTGGGACTCCAAATCTGCATACAATGGACTGCAAAAAGTTGATAGCAGATTGCTTGTTTATTATCACAACTGGAGTTGCTTCCGGGCACTTGGTGAACTTGTCAATGTCGACATACATGAACTTGTAACCTACGACGGCTCTTGGGAAAGGTCCCAAGATGTCCATCCCCCACACAGCGAAGGGCCATGTAGGAGGTATCATTTGAAGAGGCTGAGCCGATGTGTGAATTTGTTTTGCATGAAATTGGCATGCTTTGCATTTCTTCACCTGCTCAGTTGCATCCTGGAGTGCTGTAGGCCAGTAGAAGCCATGCCGGAAGGCTTTACCGACCAGCGTGCGGGAAGACGCGTGGTTCCCACACTCGCCTCCATGGATTTCTGCGAGGAGCTCGCAGCCTTCTTCCCTTGTGATGCACCGCATTAGGACGCCGTTGGAACCGCGCCGGTAGAGATCCCCTTCTACCAACGTGTATCTTTTAGCCAATCTGACTATCCGGTCAGCGGATACATCATCGTCAGGAAGGATGTTGTCTTTCAAGTAGCTCCGGATCTCTGAGATCCATGCATCAGAGCTAGCTTGAGTATTCGAGTCTTGCGTGCTAGGTTGCTCAGAGCTTCCGGCAGCACCTACAACCCTTGATGGCTGCCATGGTAACAGGGCCATCGGGACCGTCAGCTTTGGGATGCTGATCTCGCCCCCTTCGCTCAGTTCGGCAGGCTGAGCTGTGGGTTTTGACAACCTCCGCACAAAAGTTCCGTCTGGAGCTGGAGCTCCGGTTGACGCTTTCATCGAGAGTTCGTCGGCTTCAGCATTGTGGGCACGCTGGACATGGTGGAGGTCTAGGACTTTGAAGTCCTTCTGAAGCCTCTGGACTTCAAGGAGGTAAACAGCTAACTGGAGATTGTTGCAGGAGCATTCACCCTTCACTTGTTTAATGATGAGCTATGAATCTCCCTTGACCAGCAATTGCTTGACACCATATGACAGTGCCACCTTTAGTCCGTAGATGAGTGCTTCGTACTCCGCCATGTTATTGGTCGCCTTGAAGTCAAGGTGTACCATGTATTTTACCTTCTCCCCGGTTGGTGCGAGGAGAAGGATTCCAGCTCTGGCCCCCTGCTTTTGCATGGAGCCGTCGAAGTAGAGTGTCCAGTGAGGCTCAGTGAAGACCGGAGCTTTGTGTTCCGGCTTCTGCTCACTGGGGACCCCAGGGTTTGATGGAGAAGGAGTCCATTCCGCCACGAAATCTGCCAATGCTTGACTCTTGATTCCTTGACTTGGAATGAATTCGAGATCGAATTCGGCCAATTCCGCTGCCCACTTTGCAATATTCCCAGTTGAATTGGGATTATGCAAGATTGCTCGAAGTGCGTAAGAAGTCACCACTGAAATCTTGTGAGCTTGGAAGTAATGGCGAAGCTTCCTGGAGGCGATGAGAACTGCATAGAGCAGCTTATGCACCTCTAGGTATCGAGTCTTGGCATCATGAAGTACTTCACTGATGAAGTACACTGGGCGCTGGATGGTCCGGACCCTCCTAGAGGGGCCCGGAGCTTCCTCTTCATTGACCCGGATCCTCCCGGAGGGATCCGAACCTTCTTCGGGGACCTCCGGGTCCTTGCTGGAGGGGCTCGGAGCTTCTTCAGAAGCGACCTGGACCCTCCCGGAGGGGTCTGGGTCTTCTAAAGTAAATTCTTGTGGACTCAAGTCTGGGAACTGGGATCCAGACTCACTTTCAGGAACCTCCGGACCCTCCCGGAGGGGTCTGGATTCCTGAGCATGGGATAGTTCTGGTCTCTCCGCAACCAGGACCATACTAACGACTTCATCAGTTGCTGAAATGTAAAGCAGCAAAGGCTCACCAGGGTTCGGAGCTACCAGAGTTGGTAAAGTGGTGAGAAACTGTTTTAGCTCCTGGAACGCCTTTTCTGCTTCTTTAGACCATTGGAATGGTCCAGACTTCCTCAATAACTTGAAGAAGGTAAGTGCCCATTCCGCCAGTTTTGAAATGAACCGGCTGAGGGCTGCTAGACATCCAGTCAGCTTTTGGACATCCTTGATGCGGGCTGGTGGCCGCATATCTTCAATGGCTTTGATCTTCGCTGGATTAGCTTCTATGCCCCGGTGATTTACCAAGAAACCAAGAAGTTTTCCGGAGCTAACCCCAAAGACACACTTGTCTGGGTTTAGCTTTGTGCGGGTGGCCTGCAGCTTGTCGAAGACCGCCTATAAGGTGTCAAGGAGTGATTCCTTGTTCTTGACCTTGACGACAATGTCATCGACGTACACTTCCACTATGTCTCTAATGAGTTCTTCAAAAGTTTTGTACATAGCCCGTACAAAAGGTTGAAGCTGCATTCTTGAGACCAAATGGCATGGCTGTATAACAGTACAATCCATCTACTGTGATGAAAGAGGTATGCTCTTCATCTTCCCTAGACATTCTGATTTGATGATACCCAGAATATGCGTCTAGGAAACACAGTAATTCACACCCGGAGGTGGAATCCACTATGTGATCTATTCTAGGTAGTGGGAATGGATCTTTTGGACATGCCTTATTTAGTGTTGTGTAGTCAATACACATCTGAAGCTTCCCACCGGCTTTGGGCACAACGACTGGGTTTGCCAGCCATTTTGGATGGAAGACTTCTCGGATGAATCCAACTTCGAGCAAATTCTTAACTTCTTGTCGAATGAAGTTATGTCGCTCCACGGATTGCTTCCGAGGCTTCTGATGCATGGGTCGGGCGTCAGGGTAGATCTTCAGGTTGTGCTCAATCACTTCCCTGGGGATCCCAGGCTTTTATGACGGTTGCCAGGCAAACACGTCGACATTAGCCCGGAGGAAAGCGATGAGCGTGAGTTCCTATTTTTCATTCAGTCCCCCCGATATTCGGGTAGTCTGAGCGGCATCGGAACCTATTTGGATGACTTTGACGGGAATGTTGGTGTCGTCGCTTGGCTGCACTCGAGGCGCAGAAGTCGAGCCTCGTTGGCGAATGCTCGGGGGTTTTGGAGCTTGCTCCTGCCTGGAGTCCTCCTCTTGCACCGTAGTAAGCGCATGGAGTTCTTCCAGAGCGGTTACTCCGGTGGTGCGATCTCCGCGGATCTGGAGAACGCCTACTGGTGATGGCATTTTTAACACCAGGTAGCCATAATGAGCAGCTGCCATGAATTTGTACATGGCAGGCCTACCCAAGATGGCATTGAAAGGTAAGTTGATCTGAGCAACATCAAATACCAACTTCTCAGTGCGATACTTCTCCTGGGTCCCGAAGGTAACGGGGAGGGTACTAGCACCGAGTGGGGTAATGGCTCCCGGACCTACTCCGGAGAAAGGTCGGTAGGGGTGAAGATTTGAAGGTCGGAGTTGAAGCTTGGTAAAAGCTTCGAAGCTTATGAGGTTCAGCCCGAACCTCCGTCTACCATAACATGGTGGAGCTGAATGTTATTGATGGTAGGAGATACCATCAAAGGTAACAGGCCTGCTCCAACCATGCTTCAAGGGCAGTCCGAAGCATCAAAAGTGATGGTTGTGTCCATCTACTTCCGATGTGGCTCCGCCCTGGCTGTAGGAGCTACAACGGCCATGTCCCGACGCATTGTCTTGAGGACGCGGCGGGAGGTGATGTCCCATGATCCACCGAAAATGGTGTTCATGGTCTTTCGACGCTCGTTGTTGGAGACGTCAGAATCGTCGTCGACGGAGGTGTAAACGGCCTTCAGGACCTTTTTAGGATCATGAAAACCTAACTCCTCTTCAGCCGGAGCTTCGTCAACTTTTTGTTTTCCTTCCCTCTGTCGGAAAGGAACTTCTTCCCGTCGCATGTTGTAGCGCTCGACAAGGTTTTGGACCTCCCGGCAGTCTTCCAAATTGTGGTTGTCCGTCTTGTGAATTGTACACCACACCTAGGGTTTGCCACTATCTTCAGAAGACGGTCAAGGTCGCTTCTCGGGGCGTGGCCCCCGGCCACCCGGAGCTGCAACAGCTGCAGCATTATATGCGCCGGCCGATGGCTTCTTCTTGTTGTTGGTCTTTTTCTTCTTCTTGCCACTCCCGGAGGTAGTGACTTCGCCTTTGGAGGATTTCTTGTGATCCTCTGGAGGTGGTTTTGAGTGCATTTCACGACCCTCCGCAGCTCTGGCACATTTGTCAGCCAAGCTGAAGAGTTCCGTGACACTGGTGATCTCCTTGATCGCCAGTTTCTCCAACATCTTCTTATCCCGTATGCCCTGTCTAAATGCCACAATGACAGAAGCGCTAGAGATAGAAGGCATAGTGTTTCGTACCTGAGAGAATCTCTAGATGAATGATCGCAGGGATTCTCCCCCTTTTTGCATGACTGCAAAAAGGTCCAGTTCGGTGCCTGGTCGGGTGTATGAGCTCCCAAAGTTGACGGTGAACTGCCGGCACAGCTCCTCTCAACTGTTGACGGAGTTGGGTGGAAGGCTCATAAACCAGGACTGGGCGGTCCCAGTTAAAGCCACTGGAAAATAATTGGCTATTACGGCCTCATTTCCTCCAGCTGCCAGGATAGTAGTGGAGTAAATCTGAAGAAATTCAATAGGATTAACGGTCCCATCAAACTTCTCCGGCAGGTGAGGTCGGAATTTTTGTGACCACCTGACCATACGCAGATGCATGGCCAGGGCTGAACAGCCTCCTCCTACTCCTTCAGGAGCAGGAATGTCCTGAGCTTCTCGTCTTTCACGAGCACGCTCGATATGGACTCGGCCGTCTTGTTGATGGTATCGGCAATCAAGCTCCGCCCGGAGGAAGTTGAAATCCTTGATACCGTGTGAGTGCGTCTCGCCCCGGAGGGAAACGATGTCACTTGTTGTGACGCAGCGCGTCTCCTGTTGTTGGAAACGTGCGGACCAAGTCTGCTAGACAAGGTCCGTCGCTGCGACGGGGCCCGTCCTGAAGGAGGAGGACCCTGGTTACTGATGCGGTCGGCTGCTGCTGCAACCAAGTGTTCCACATCGGCCCTCCACTGCTCCATTGCATCCCGGGATGCGTCCGGAGGTGGTGGGTGCTGAAGGAGAGCACGTGCTGCATGGAGCGCGTGTTCCGGGTTGTCATGATTCGCCGACGCAGTGATAGACGCCGGTGCACCATCGTGCTGCCCAGCTTGATTTGCTGGTGGAGGCGGCGGTGGTGGAAGTGTGACTCCTGCTAGCACTGAGGTTCCTGCTGGTGGCTGCATATTGGAGGGATTGCCCCCAGCAGCTTGAACAACATGATGACCATTGGATGATTCAGTAGCTGAGTTCACCATTCTTGAAATCTCAGGCGCCCCTACTTGGCGTGCCAACTGTCGGTGGTTTTGATATGGCAGATCTCCCGACACTACTAAAGTGTTTGCGGAGTTTGAAGTTCGGTGTGGGCGCGCGGAGATTCAAGAAGGTGAAATGTAAAATGACACAGGAGACACAAAGATTTACGTGGTTTGGGCCGCCTGAGCGTAATACCCTACTCCACGGGGTGTGTTGGTGTTGTATTGGATGTATGAACTCAACTTAGGTGACGTGAGTTGAGTGTGCGCGATCAGATCAGAGCAGGTTAGATCCGTCCCCTCTATGTATTGTCGGCCTGTCCTTTTATAGTACAAGGACAGGCCGTTACAAGTTGGCCTGGCCCGACATGTGGCCCTGGCGGTTACTAATATTGATACACATTTGATGCGCTTAATTACCCTTAATGACCGAGTTATGGACTTTTACAGCACCGTTACTAGTAATTAATGTCGTCCGATTGTGTGTCATTAACATAGTATTAATGACACTTAATCGGGTCTTGAAGTCCTTGATTCCCCTTTGATGATCTAGAGTCGTTGTGGAGTCTTCCGGGGGTTTGAGGCTGAAGATCTGACGGTTGGACACGTGTCAGCTCCAGAGCATACTGTGGGGAACAGATAGGTCCGGTGCCACCAGACACGTGTCAGTTCTGGAGCTTCCCTCGGTCTGGGGTTAGGTCCGGGGGTGCCGTTATGGTACATAGCCCGGAGCTTCCCCCTTGTGGGCGGTAGCTCCGGTTTGATGGTACACGTGGCGACCCTGGGACTAACCATGTTGGGGAAGCAGGTCCGGTTATGTCTGACATGTGGGCCTCCGAAGGTCTTCAAATTAAGTAGATGACCTTTCCTTGAGATCTTTGCAATCTCAAGGGGTATACGGTACCCAGGGTACCGATAGCTTATGATGGGTTTATTTCATATTCATATAATATATTGCTTTTCAAATGTTTTTAATGTACTTTTCAGCACTTAGCCATTATTATATTCATCATTTGTATCAGCTACATGTCATACTTTCCACACTTGCTGAGTATGACATGTACTCACTCTTGCAACCCCCCCACCACTGTTGCAGGTCAGATTTGGGAGTATAACGATGATAATGCAGAGTTCTAGTTCGTTTCTACCGTCAGCTTTGCCTGTGGTGTTGATTGGAGCTGCGCTACCCTATTGCTTATGCTGCCTAGCTATTTAGTTGCTTATTTAGTTTATTTCCGCTGCATTAGTTGAACTTGTCATTAATATTTATTACAGCTTATATTCGAGGATATTATGAATTGTATAATAAAAGTACTTAATTAATCTTGTTCTATGGTAATTATCTGCATATCCTTTTGTGAATGCACTCGTGTATGTGTGTTGAACGTCCTGGGCACACATATACGTTCACTTGGTTCATTTTCGGAACTGGGTGTCACACACACACACCCACATCTCGCAGAAGTGGACAAAGGTCACCACCAGCAAGCGGGAGTAGGGGCCGAGATGATAAATCTAGAGGCCGTAGAAATCCAGCAGCATCAAGAGAAAGCTTGAAAAAGGTGGGATCGGACCCACCATGGCGTACACTGAGAAGTACACTATTTCTTCGGTGCGCTCCTTCTTGAAGGGGAGCTTGTCGAAGCGAATGTCCTTGTTGCAAGAGTTGCTGGACCACCCCATGTAGGTCCGGACGCTCACCATATCTTCGTTGGTCTTGACCTTGCTGCGGGGAAGACCCAACTCCATCGCGGCAAAGTGGAGTGAAAGTTGGAAGGTTATGCGAAGGTTGGGAGGCTCTGAGCGCTAGTTTGATTGAAAGCGTAAAGAGTCCTCAAACCGTGCGGGTTTGCTTCTTATGTAAGCCTCCGCAACACTTGGATGGAAACCACAATTGGACCGAGAGGCCGAAGTTATTACCCCATGTGAATCGTTGCGATGATGGGAAGTTGGAAGCCCAAGGTCGGTGATCTGACAAGGCGCGCGGAACCGATACGGTTTTCGCATTGGGAACCGACGACCTTC
Source organism: Tuctoria greenei (assembly GCA_036927565.1). Classification (NCBI taxonomy): domain Eukaryota; kingdom Viridiplantae; phylum Streptophyta; class Magnoliopsida; order Poales; family Poaceae; genus Tuctoria; species Tuctoria greenei. The sequence continues at coordinate 25,014,045 of JAYESD010000011.1, read as the reverse complement.
AATTGCATGAGATCCGCACACAAGGATCTTGTAACACCCTCATTTTCATGCATCATGCATTGCATACATTCATATACATGTTTAACGTTAATCCACATAAAAGGAAACAAGTTAAAAACGAATTGATAGCACAACTGCACTTAAGAATCCTAGGAAGTACAGACTAGTCCGATTTTGGTGCGGACTAGTCCGATTTCTCTCTGACTTCGATCAGACTTGTCCGTGTTGCTGCGGACTAGTCTTTTTTCCCTCTGTACACTTTTGGACTTGTTCAGTCTTGTGCGAACTAGTCCGGTGTTCCAATTCCTTGGAAAATTTTGCTAAGTCCCTGGACATGTCCAGACTAGTCCGGTATTCTAGCGGACTTGTCCGTTTTCCCCTCTTACTAAAGTTGGACTTCTCTGGTTTTGGCCAGACTTGTCTGTTTTCCCCTCTGGATAAGTTTGGATTTGTCCGATGTCCATCAAGGACTTGTCCGATATCTCTCTGTCCAACTTTGGACTAGTCCGACTCTTTTGCGGACTTGTCTGATAAATCACGACTCCGAGTTGATTTTTTGTTTCATGACTTGTTCCTTGGGTTTTAAGTTAAGTGGGACTAGGGACGTCTTTCCTAGCTCTTTTAGAGCCCATGTGGGACTCTAAACCGACCCCTACTCACCCACAAACTCGAAATCCATCTAACTCTAACCTCCACCTTTATATAAACAACCCCACCCATGGCTTGACATCTATTTGCCACTTTTTGACCTCACCCAAACCCTAGCTCATCAATAGCCGCTCCAAGGAGGGAGAAGGAGATCTAGAGCAAGAAGAAAAAGAGGAGGAAACAAAAGAGGGCCAAGATCTCCATCAACTTCGCATTCTTCGTCAACAATTCACCATCCAGATCTTCATCAACCCTAGATCATCAAGATCCAAGCGTTGCCTCCAAAACCCTTGATTCTTTGGAGTCTTAGACACCTGGTATACCTTCTACTTCCTTTTCCTTATGTGAATTCAACCCCAAATCTCTAAATTCACGTTGATCTAGAAAACCCTAGTTCGCCAGTTCTGCGAAGTGTGGACTAGTCCAGCCTCCTGCGGACTTGTCCGATTTTGCAATCTGTTTCCTGTTGAATTAAATCTAAATTGTTTCGAATCAATTCCAAACCTGTTCAAACTTGTTAAAAACTATTAGAACTAGTTAGTAAACATCATTAACAACTCATTAACAATTTTTACTTTGCAATTGCATTAATTATGCATGTCATGTCATATTGAGTAATATTTGTGCACTCTTTGATTGTGTTTCTTGTCTTGTGTGATCGTTGTGCGGATTAGACGGATTTGCCCTAGAGAGTGCCGCGGAGGATCTCCAGCACCAAAAGTTTGAAGGCTTTGACCCGTACCAATCTCAAGAGCAAGGCAAGTGTCCTTGAATATATTGATCCTGTTTTGACAATAAATGTTTTGTTTGCAAAACTGCATTCTTGTGTCATATTGATGGGAAATCCTATGATAGGAAGTCTACTAGATTTGTTTAACCACCTTTGTCACCTGGAATACATGGTAGAGAGTCGGGATGAGATTTTTACCCTTTATGCTTCGCTTAATTAATTGTAATGGGAAAACAATTATACCACTTAACTTAATTATGCATTTATGAGATTATGATTAACATGAACTGGTTAATATGTTGTGTTAATGGGTGATCTAAGCAAGTATGGTATGTGGATGGGTTGGATATTATGGTGGTTTGCTTGCTTTAGATCTAGGGACCGGTTCATGGAGTGACCATTCGGTATTTACAGTGCCACCACGAGGCCAAGTATGGGTGCGGCGTAGCTAATTTATTAGATTTTTGCCAGTGTGGACCATTAAGGATGCTCGGGGAAGGAGTAGTCGGATTGGGTTTGTTGATGATTGGTGGGACTACTCTGGGATCCGAATGGCTCAAGAGGGGGCCATTGGTTGAAGATGTGCTCAAATGGAGGCATCACCATCGGTGAAACCTCAGTGGGGTCTAAATAGTATAGTAATCCCTTTGTAAAAGCTATTTTGTGATCTCTTGGCCACACACCTAAGGAAGTGTGAGACAGCATAACTGAGATTCTATTGTCATCGAAAGGTGATGAAATCACAAACACGTGGGTAAAGTGGTACAACCTTTGCAGAGTGTCTTGAAACTATCATGATTGTCGTGCTCCTGGTTATGAGCAACCTGGACCCTCACATGATTAGAGGAAACTTGGGATTTGGGATGGTTTGGTATTAGTTATTATTATGGTTGATAACATGGTTATGGTTATGGATGGTACTATGATTTATGGCAATGAACATGGTTAATGGTAATGGTGAAATCTGGTATGACGGGTGATGGTAATGGAATATGGACTTGTACTATGTTGAACATTATGGTTTATGATGGGTTTACTTCACATACATATAATACATTGCTTTTCAAATGTTTTAATATACTTTTCAGCACTTAGCCTTTATTATATTCGTCATTTGTATCAGCTACATGTCATACTTTCCACACTTGTTGAGTACGACATGTACCCACCCTTGCGATTCGCACACAAACAGTTGCAGGTCAGGATTGGGAGTATAACGATGATAATGCGGAGTTCTAGGCCATGTCTTCCGTCAGCTTTGCCTGTAGTGTTGGTTGGAGCTGCGCTACCCTATTTGCTTATGCTGCTTAGCTGCTTAGTTTGCTTAATTAGTTATTTCCGCTGCATTAGTTCAAACTTGTCATTAATATTCATTAGATCTTGTATTCGAGGTTATTATGAATACTATAATAAAAATGCTTAATTAATCTTGTTTTGTGGTAATTTTCTTTATATCCTTTTGTGAATGCACTCGTGTATGTGTGTTGAGCATCTTGGGCACATATATGTGTTCACTTGGTTCATTTTCAGTATCGGGTGTCACAAATTGGTATCAGAGCCACAGGTTGACCGTAGGACGCAGCCTAGATAGAAAGGACACTTTAGAGCACATAGGAGCACTCAGGAATCATGGTGTTTTTGTTTGGTGTGTTGTTTTCTATATATTGGTTGCTTGTGTGCTTAATAGAGGATTTTGGGATGCTTTAGCATTGTCATGTCCACCTAGGCTAGTATATCTAGTTGCTTAGTTTTATATCTCTTGATGCATATAGTTGGGGACGTTTTCTAAATTCTTATATCTTGCTTTTCTTCAGATGGTGAGGAATCACAACCAGAGGGATGACAATGATGAGGAGGAGAACAATGGAGCACCTCAGAATAACAATGGACAAGGACCTGCTCATGGAGCTATCAACATTGAGCAGCTTTTGGCTATGCAAAACCAGCTCATACAGACCATGATACAGACTATGGGACAGCTGCAGGCTGGTAACATCAACAATCATCCCAACATGCCTCCACCGCCACCCCCACCTCCTCATAACCGGTTGGGAGAGTTCATGAGGACTAGGCTACCGACTTTTGCTCAAGCTGTTGACCCTATGGATGCTGATGATTGGCTCAAGTCTGTGCAGAAGAAGCTAGCTATTGTCCATTGCAGTGACCAAGAGAAGGTGCTCTTTGCATCTCATCAACTTGTTGGAGAAGCTGCGGATTGGTGGGATGCTTATTGCAATGCTCATGAGAACCAAGAGAGGATTACTTGGGCCGAATTCAAGGAGAGCTTCTGTTCTCATTATCTGCCAGGAGGTGTTATGATCTTGAAGAGACAAGAATTTGAGAACCTGAGGCAACGAAGATCGAGTGTGGGTGAATATCTCAACAAATTCACTCAACTTTCAAGATTTGTGCCTGAGGATGTGAGCCGGGACAACCGGAAGAAATACTTGTTCATGAAGGGCTTGAACAATGAAATCCAAGTGCAATTGCTCAATTGTGATTATGCTAACTTCCAGAAGCTTGTGGACAAGGCAATTGTTGTGGAGAACAAGGTCCGTGAGATGGAATAAGACAATAAGAGGAAGGCGCCATATTAAGGACATCAACAAGGAAGTAATGTGTGCCCTCGCTTTGCACCACCAAATGTGTCATATTACAGCTCTTATGCGTCTGCTCAACGCCCTGGTTATGCACCATGTCCAACTCAGTTTGTGCAGCAACGCCTTGTTATGCAACACCTAGGTCTCCAATGCCTTTTGCACCTCGTGCTAATTTCTTGGTGCCAATGCGCAGAATCAAGTCTGTCCAAATTCTGGTGTAGCAAAGAAGTGCTATTCTTGTGGAGAAGTTTGAAACTTTGCACATCAATGTCCTAAGTCAGGCCTTGTTCAAGAAAGCAATGCGCCGAGGCAAAACCCAAATCCCAATGGCGAACAGCCGTAAAGGAACCGTGGACAGCAGAATTTTGCTCATGGTAACGTGAACCATGTCTCTACGGAGGAAGCTCAACAAGTGGATGACGTGGTCATCAGTATGTTTCTCGCAAAATCCAACCCAGCGACAATGTTATTTGATTCTGGAGCATCGCATTTATTCATTGCATCAAAATATGTTGCCAAGTACAATTTTCCTATCTCTCATATGAAGTTTACTCTATTGGTTAAGTCTCCTGGAGGAGAGATGGAGACAAATATAGTATGTCCAAAAGTAAGCCTTAGAATAAGGGGGGTAGACTTCTTTGTCAACCTCATTGTTTTGGATTCTCAAGGATTGGACATTATACTTGGTATGGACTGGTTGAGGAAGCACAATGGAGTTATTGAGTGTGCCACGAAGACGGTGAAGTTGACCAATGAGGAAGGGATCACCATAGAGTTTGAAGCATCTCAACACGCACCGAAGCAAATGGAGTTGAATCACATGGACGGTGCCGCAATTGAGGAGATTCCAGTGGTGTGTGAATTCTCGGATGTGTTCCTGGATGAGTTGCCAGGTATGTCACCTGATCGAGACATTGAATTTGTTATTAATTTAATACCTGGAACTACACCTATAGCTAAGAGGACGTATAGGATGCCTCCTAATGAATTAGCAGAGCTCAAGAAGCAGATTCAAGAGCAACTAGAGAAGTGTTTTATTCGCCCCAGTTTTTCACCTTGGGGAGCGCCCGTTTTGTTTGTGGACAAGAAGGATGGGTCGCAAAGGATGTGTGTGGATTACCGAGCTCTCAACGAGATAACAATCAAGAATAAGTATACTTTGCCCCGCATAGAGGATTTGTTTGATCAAATGAAGGGTGTTTGTGTTTTATCCAAGATTGATTTGAGGTCGGGATACTTTCAAATGAAGATTAGGCCATCGGACATACCTAAGACAGCTTTTAGGACACAATATGGATCTTATGAGTATACCGGTATGTCCTTTGGATTGACCAATGCGCCTGCATACTTTATGTACCTCATGAATAAGGTCTTCATGGAGTACTTGGATAAGTTTGTTGTGGTGTTCATTGATGACATTATGATCTACTCGAAGGATGAGAAGGAGTATGAGGAACACTTAAGGCTTACGTTGCAGAAATTCAGAGAGCACCAATTGTATGCCAAGTTTAGCAAGTGCCAGTTTTGGTTGAAAGAGGTGTCGTTTTGGGGTCATATCATCTCGGGAGGAGGAGTATCGGTTGACCCAGGAAAGGTGAGGGATGTGCTGAAATGGGAACCCCCGCAAAATGTGAAGGAAATAAGGAGTTCCCTTGGGATGGCTGGATATTACTGTAGGTTTATCAAGGACTTTTCCAAGATAGCCCAAGCCAATGAAGGAGTTATTAATGAAGGGGAATGCTTTCCAATGTACCCAAGCATGTTAAGAAAGTTTTGAAGAGTTGGAGAAAAGGTTAACAACAACCCCAGTTTTGGTTTTGCCGGACGTAAGCAAGAGTTTTGATATTTATTGCGACGCATCGAGACAAAGACTTGGATGTGTGCTTATGCAAGAAGGTCAAGTGGTTTCCTACGCATCAAGACAATTGAAGAAACATGAGCAGAATTATCCAACGCATGATTTGGAATTTGCAGCCGTGGTACACAAATTGAAGATTTGGAGACATTATATACTTGGGCATAGGTGTGAAATTTACACGGATCACAAGAGTCTTAAGTATATTTTCACGCAAACGGATCTGAATTTGAGGCAATGAAGATGGTTGGAACTCATCAAGGATTATGATGTGGGGATCAATTATCACCCGGGAAAAGCCAATATAGTGGTCGATGCCTTGAGTAGAAAAGGAGTAAGTCATCAACTCGCGGTTCGAGGGCTGCCATCCGAGTTATGTAAGGAGTTTGAACGGTTGAACCTCGGATTTGTGAATGAGATGGGGATGATGGAGTTAAATCTGACTTTGGAGCAAGAAATTCGAGAGAGTAAAACAAAGGATGAGGAAATCCAAGAAATCAAGGAAAGGACCCAAGAAGGAAGGGAATTCAGGTTTGATGAGGATGAACAATACTAAAGAGAATCCAAGAAATCCTTATGGCTTGGAAAGAGAATTGTCATGCCTAATGTGAAGCATATTTGGGAGACAATACTAAAGGAGGCACATGACTCATCTTACTCAATTCATCCCGACTGTATAAAGATGTACAAAGACTTGAAGACGTGCTATTGGTGAGCTAGCATGAAAAAGGACATACCTGGATATCTAGCTTTGTGTGATGTGTGCCAACGGGTTAAGGCAGAACATCAAACATTAGCTAGATTATTGCAACCATTGAAGATTTCGGAATGGAAGTGGGAAGAAATCAGAATGGACTTCATAGTTGGTTTGCCGCGTACACAGTATGGATATGGCTCAATTTGGGTAATGGTGGATCGATTGATCAAGTCAGGTCACTTTATTCCCGTCAAGACCACTTTTAATGGAGAGAAGTTAGCAGAATTGTATATGAGAAGAATAGTATGCTTGCATGGAGTTCCAAAGAGGATAATATCAGATAGAGGTTCTCAATTTACCTCCAGGTTCTAACAAAAATTGCATGAAGCATTGGGAACAAGGTTAAATTTCTGCTCAGCATATCACCCTCAAACGGATGGACAAATTGAGAGGACCAATCAGATTTTGGAGGACATGTTAAGAGCTTGTGCCTTGAAGCATAGGAAGAGTTGGGACAAGAGCTTGCCATATGCAAAGTTTTCATACAACAATAGTTACCAAGCAAGTTTGAAGATGTCACCCTATGAAGCACTTTATGGAAGGAAGTGTAGGACACCTTTGTTCCTGAACAAGACAGGGGAGAATCAAGTATTCGGACCTGACATGTTGCAAGAAGCTGAAAAACAAGTTCAGGTTATTCGCGACAACTTGAGAGCTGCTCAATCAAGGCAAAAAGGTTATGCGGACAATAGGAGAAGGAAACTAGCCTTTGCAGTGGGAGATTTTGTTTACCTTAACGTGTCACCAATGAGAGGTCATAAGAGGTTTAACATAAGACACAAGCTAGCACCTCGCTATATTGGACCATTCAAGATTTTGGACAAAAGAGGAGAGGTAGCCTATAACTTGGAGATGCCAGCTCACTTAGCGGATGTTCATGTTTTTTTTCATGTTTCCTAGCTCAAGAAGTGTTTAAGGGTACCAGAAGAATAAGTGCCAATGGAAGAATTGGAATTAGAGGCAGATTTGACGTATGCTGAGCAACCGGTCAAAATCTTGGAAACCAAGGATAGAATCACAAGGAACAAGGTTATTAGATGGTGTAAAGTTCAATGGAAGCATCACACAGAATCGGAAGCAACATGGGAGTTGGAGGATGATTCGAAGAAGGAATTTCCCTATCTCTTCTCTTCCACTTCGAATCTCGAGGGCGAGATTCATTTTAAGGGGTGTAGGTTTGTAACACCCTCATTTTCAAGCATCATGCATTGCATACATTCATATACAGGTTTAACGTTAATCCACATAAAAAGAAACAAGTTAAAAATGAATTGATAGCAAAACAACACTTAACAATTCTGGGAAGTGCGGACTAGTCCGATTTTGGTGCGGACTAGTCTGCTTTTGGTGTGGAATAGTTCAATTTCTCTTTGACATCGATCGGACTTGTCCGTGTTGCTGCAGACTAGTCTGTTTTTCCCTCTAGACACTTTCAGACTTGTCCGGTCCTGTCCAAACTAGTCCGGTGTTCCAATTCCTTAGAAAATTTTGCTAAGTCTCTGGACTTGTCCGGACTAGTCCGGTATTCCAGCGGACTTGTCTGTTTTCCCCTCTGACTAAAGTCAGACTTGTCCGATTTTAACCAGACTTGTCTGCTTTTCCCCTCTAGATAAGTTCGGACTTGTCCGATGTCCATCCCGGACTTGTTCGATATCTCTCTGTCCAACTTCGGACTAGTTTGGCCCTTTTGCGGACTTGTCCGATAAATCGTGACTCTGAGTTGATCTTTTTTTTTCATGACTTGTTCCTTGGGTTTTAAGTTAAGTGGGCCTTGGGACGTCGTGCCTAGCTCTTTTAGAGCTCATGTGGGACTCTAAATCAACCCCTACTCATCCCCAAACTCAAAATCCATCTAACCCTAACCTCCACCACTATATAAACAACCCCACCCCTTGGCTTGACATCTATTTGCCACTTTTTCACCTCACCCAAACCCTAGCGCATGAATAGCCGCCACCAAGGAGGGAGAAGGATATCTATAGCAAGAAGAAGAAGAGAAGGAAACGAAAGAGGGTCAATATCTCCATTGTAAGACCTATGTGTGCTGAATACATTGGCTTGTAGTGAATACACTTGGCTTTGGTGATAAAATTTTTGAATATCACCAAAACACCTTTTTATCAAGGTCCGACTCTAAGCTCTGAGCTACAACAAGGTCCGACGGTAGGTCCGGATTGTTTTGGGTAGCTCTGGCTATGTTAGATGCTAGGTCCGACTTGTTGGTAAGGTCCGACTAGCTTTGGTTAGCTCCGGTAAAGTTTTATCTTTAGCTTCGGCGTGTCCTTGATAGCTCCGGCATATATTTTTCTAGCTCCGTCTTTTGGGATTACTAGTTCCGACTAGTTCTGCTTAGCTCCGGCGCTAGGTTCTGCTAGTTTTGTAAGCTCTGGCGGGAGCTTGGTTGTACTAGTTTTGGTAAGCTCCGGTGCTAGATTCTACTAGCTCTTGTTAGCTCCGGCTCAAGCTCCGGGTTGCTCTGGCAAGGTCCGGAACTTGACCGAAGTGCTTCTGCTTTTCATTTGCAATGTTTCATACTTGCTTTACATGATTGGAAAGATTGCTTAGTATTCATTTGCTAAGTTTTTGGTGCGTTGTGGATGATATGGCTGATATCACTTTTGCTATACTTTGCAACATGCTTATGTGAGGTTCTCACGTAAGGTGTTGTGTTCGGAACTAACTTGAGTCAAGTCGAGGACTTGGGCTCGTATGGATTGGTTGTTTATTCATGTGCAGGTGTTGCTTGAGTTCAAGACATGGCTGGTAACGGGATTCATTGGACTAGTCTCAGGGAGGAGATGAGGTTCCAACAACTAAATTCAGGAGGAATTGTGGTTGAGCTGATCAGGAGGTTGCGCAACATGATTGAATCAAGAACAATGCATATGAAGGTATCGTGGACGTCATTGGAAGATGTTTGCACGTGTGCAAGGAGTGCATGGACGTGGCTACATGGTTCCGAGACGTGATGAAGAGATATGGACGTAAAGATTTGGTCGGAAAGGTCCAACCGACTAGGTTATGGACTCAGGCTGCGGCTGAGTCTGATTTGACTCAAATATGGAAAGATTTGAGTTGGTTATGATAGTATTTCGTGTGGGTTACGAATTTGAGTTGTTTAGGAATGTGGGATACGTTCCTAAGGTGTTTGGAAGTCTTAAGATTGCTTCTATCCGCGTATAGAAGAATCTTGAGCAGTTATGGAAAGTTACAATTCATGATCTGAGTAGGATTGGAGTCCTAGTTGATATTGAGTTGGCCTAAGGGCTGGTTATATAAGCAAGGGAGCCCAGAGCTTGTGGTGCACGACTTTGGGGCTGTTCCTCTTGTGTTCTATTGAATAAAATTCGTAGTTTGAAGGAACTTTTGTGCCTTGTTCGTCCGACTTGTTCCAGACAAGTTTTACTCGCCGAGTTTCTGGACAGCACTACCTTTCGTCGGTGGTTTTATCATAACTCGAGTTTTACTAATCCAATTGACGTGATTCTTTTTGGGTTGTCTTCTCAACTTGATTTTCTATCATCTGTCAAAATTTCACGGTCATTGGATTTGTGGTATATGATCTACACGAGTTTCTTTGCAGCATCCCATAACTGTTTTTTCTCGGGTAGGGCAGATTGACCATTGTTCGATCTTTCGATCATAACTTGAGTTATTCTTGACGGATTTGAGTGATTCTTTTTGTGTTGTCTTCGTGACTTGATTCTCTCTGATATCTATCACTTTTGTCACGGTGAAACACGTTTAGATTAGTCTCACACACGATTTCTTTAACAGATCATTTTTTTTTTGCTGAAAGGGTTTGGAGTTTAATTGTTTCCGCTGCGTAAGATTTTTAAATCTATCATTCACCCCCCCCCCCCCCTCTGTTAGCTTTTCACGTGCTCTTCGATCCCACAATTGGTATCAGAGCCACGGTGCTCTAATCTTTGTGATTTGCGTGTGTTTTTGACTAATCATCATGGAGAAGTACTCCGCCAAATCTTGTGTGTTTGCTGATATTGATTTTCAGGTTTGGAAGGCACGCATGGAGGTTTTTATCCAGGCACAAGGCTTTGCAATATGGGAGAAGGTGTATAAGCCTTATGAAGTGCCACCTAGTGATCAAGTCACGGCCACAAACCTACGGGACGTCGACAACAATAACAAAGCCCGAAACTTGATCATCCAAGGACTCACTCAAAGCGACTTTGATCGTGTCGCGCACCTCCGATCAGCATACGATGTTTGGAGAGCTCTCTGTGATTATCATGAAAGCTCCAACACAATCAAGGAGGTAAAACAAGATATGTTCAAAAAGGAATATATGCGCTTTGATATGCAACCAGGTGAGTCTATCGATGACCTCTTTGCTCGTTTTAATAAAATTCTCAGCAACTTACGTAGTGTCAATGTTAATTTTTCTGATGCTGAGAATGCTAGGCAACTTCTTAGTGCATTAGACATGTCAATTTGGGAGATGAAAGTAACATCTATTCGTGAATCAACTGTCATGAGTTCTCTTACATTAGATGTACTTTATTCTAAACTAAAAAATCATGAAATTGACATCCTAGCACGTAAGAACCCAAACAAGTCTATTGCATTTGTTTCTCAACGTGATATGTCTAGCTCCGGCCAATCTTCATCTTGTAGTACACTTGCTTTGCTGTCCTCTCTAACCCTTGAACAGATTGAGGAGTTTCCAGAGGAGAAGCTAGCACTTCTCTCTACGACGTTCTCAAAAGCATTGCAAAATGTGAGAACTAGAAGGAGAGGAAGCTCCGAACCTCAACGGTGCTTCGAATGTGGTAAGACAAGACATTTTCGTTCAGATTGCCCTAACCTTTCAGGTCCTACTTCACGGGATGAAAAGAAAACAAGAACGAAGCACTCCTCTGCAAAAGATACGAAGAAAAAGAAGGGTACCATAGGACTCAAGATGATTAACAGCTTCATCACCACACTTCAAGAACTTAGTTCAAGTGATGTAGACTTTGAAAGTGATGAAGATGATGACGATATGGCCAACATATGCTTCATGGCGGGCAAAACAAGATCAAGATCAAGTCAGGAGGATGCAGAACACAACAGTGAAGACGATGAGGTATGTTCTACCTACAATGAAATGTGTGATGCTATTTCTCATGCAACTATTATTGTCAAGAAAATGGACAAAAAGCTTAGGGATAATGCTGCTAAAATTGAATCACTAGAATCTGAAATTAACCGTTTAAAAACTTTGATTCCTAGTGATGATGCATGTCCCTCATGTGACTTAATCTGTGAACAACTGTCCACATTAAGAAGTGCACACTCCTCCACTCTAGATAGACTTGATGAAGAAATTAAAAAGAACAAAGAGCTTGCTGCACTTAATGATAAAAACTTGAAAGATGCTAGCTGTTCTACAATTGATTTGCATTGTTCTACTTGTGAGGATCTTGATATGAAACTACAGGATGCTATGAATGAAATTTCTATATTGAACAATGCTCTACGTTCTCATGAAGTTAAATTTTGTTCCAATTGCAAACTAAAAGGAAAAACTTCATGTGAAAACTGCCTTGATCTGTCCAATAAACTTGATGACATGCATAGGACATTAGATCGGTTTTGTAATGGGAATAAGAACCTAAACTTGCTGCTGAATTCTTCCAAGTATTGCAATGATAAAACTGGTTTAGGTTTTGATTCTCATGCTCATGCTAAGGCACATCCACCTAAAATTGTAAAGTCATTAGGAAGTGGTTTGATTCAAACAGTTCCTAAACAAAAAGGAGTGGTTTTCAAATCTGCAGGAGTGTTGTCTCATTCGGTTTCAAATAAAAATATTGCTTGCTCATCTAGACATGAACACAAAGTTAAATTTCATTGTACCTTCTGTGGTAGAGATGGTCATGTCATAGATTTTTGTTATAGACTACCTAAACAACAGAAAAGGGAAAGAATGATTGCTAGATCTCATAACTTTCATGCAAAATTTGCTGCACACATTGAACCGAATGTACAACCTACTGTTTTGAGTCAAAAACATTCAAAGTTTACCTCCGGACCTTCTGTTTTTGCCCCCGGAGCTACTGATTTTTGTGCTACACAAGTAACACCTTATAGGTCAGTAGTCAAGAATAAAAAATCTCAAACTTTGACTCATAAACCTGTTGTTTTGTCTCAGCTTTCGCATATTTTTCCTACTGCACGTCGCGTGACTCAGTACTGGATCCCTAAATGCTTTTTGACTAACCCCAGTATTGAGTCATCGACGTATTGTGCTTTTATGTAGGTTACACGTTTGAGGAAGGATAACATTTGGATTGTGGATTCAGGTTTCTCATGCCACATGACCGGTAACAAAGATTGGTTCTCCTCCCTCTCTTTTGTGTCACGTGTAGAGAATGTCACTTTTGCCGATAATTCTTCAACTCCTATAATTGCTAAGGGTTCGGTTAAAGTAAATGATCACTACACTTTGAAGGATGTGGAACTTGTCAAAAATTTGAAATACAACTTGCTTTCTGTTGCACAATTGCTAGATGAAAATCTAGAAATTATTTTCAATAAAAACTGCTGCAAAGTTGTAGGTTCAAATAGTGAGCTTATTTTTAACATGTCTCGGTTTGGAAGAGTTTTTAAAGCTGATTTTGATATGTCTTCCTCTAAGCATAGGTGTCTAGTTGCTAATGATTCAAAGTACTTATATTTTTGGCATCGTAGACTTGGTCACGTAGGCTTTGATCACCTAATGCGTGTTAGTGCTCTTGATCGCATACGTGGGCTGCCTAAGCTTAAAGGGGACAAAGAAATTGTGTGCTCTTCTTGTAGACATGCTAAGATGGTTGCAGGTTCACATACTCCTCTCACTATGATCATGACAACTGAACCATGTCAACTTTTGCATCTTGGCACCGTAGGACCTTCACGTGTTCAATCCTTCGGAGGTAAATGGTATGTACTTGTTATTGTTGATGATTATTCTAGATACTCTTGGGTTTACTTTATGGCGTATAAGAATGAAGTTTTTAGTCATTTCAGAACTTTATTTCTTAGATTATCAATTGATCACCCAGGATCATTAAAAGCAATTAGAAGTGATAACGGAACTGAATTTAAAAATCAATCTTTTGATCACTTTTGTGCTGAAAACGGAATAGATCATCAATTTTCTTCACCATATGTACCTCAACAAAACGGTGTTGTAGAAAGAAAGAACAGAACCTTAGTTGAGATGGCTAGGACTATGCTTGATGAATATCAAACTCCTAGGAAATTTTGGGCTGATGCATTAGCAACTGCTTGTTATGTCTGAAATCGTGTTTTCTTGCGTGCTAAGCTAGGTAAAACACCATATGAGCTCCGGTTTGGACATAGGCCTAGTGTTACACACTTTCGGGTCTTTGGTTGCAAATGCTTTGTTAAGAAACATGGTAATCTTGATAAATTTGAACCTAGATCCATTGATGGCATGTTTCTTGGTTATCCATCTCATACTAGAGGCTACCGTGTGCTTTTACTAGACACTAACAAAATTGTGGAGACTTGTGAAGTGTCTTTTGATGAAACTAGCCCAGGTACTAGCTCCGGTGTTGCAGGAACAGATCCGTATCCTCAGGGGCAGGGTATTTTCGAAGATGAAGAAGAGTCGGTGATACTGCCTGGTAGTTCTGAAGTTGACACGTGTCCAGCTCCGGACATTGAACAAGCTCCGGCTATCACCTATGCTGGTCCTGATTGTCCACAAGTCACAAGCTCATCAATCTACGATGAACCTAATGAAGAAGAAGCTTATGAGACATCTGTTCCCCTACATTTTTACAAAGATCATCCCCCACAACAGATGATTGGAAGCTTGCACGAACAAGTCACACGGTCCAGGTTTTGCGATCCAAACTCTCATGCTCATTCTGCTTTTGTTGCTTCTTTTGAACCCAAAGATATATCACACGCACTCACTAATGAATCTTGGATTATTGCCATGCAAGAAGAGTTAGAAAATTTTGAAAGAAATAATGTTTGGAAACTTGTACCTCCACCCCAAGGTCACACTTTAATTGGAACTAAATGGTATTTAAAAATAAACAAAGTGAGGATGGGGTTGTGGTTAGGAATAAGGCGAGGTTGGTTGCTCAAGGTTTCACTCAAGTTGAAGGTCTAGATTTTGATGAAACTTTTGCTCCTATCGCTAGATTAGAAGCCATAAGAATTTTGTTAGCTTTTGCAGCATCTAAAGGTTTTAAGCTATATCAAATGGATGTTAAAAGTGTTTTTCTTAATGGATACATAGATGAGGAGGTTTATGTCAAGCAACCACTGGGTTTTGAAAATCCAGATTTTCCTAATCATGTTTACAAACTGTCCAAAGCCTTATACGGTCTCAAACAAGCCCCTAGAGCATGGTATGATAGGTTAAAAACATTCTTACTTGAACAGGGGTTTACCATGGGCAAGGTTGATAAAACTCTTTTTGTACTAAAGCATGGCAATGACTCATTATTCGTTCAAGTGTATGTGGATGATATTATCTTTGGTTGTGCTTCTCATGATCTTGTGTCCAAGTTTTCAGCAATGATGAGTTCCGAATTTGAAATGAGTATGATGGGTGAACTCACTTACTTTTTGGGGCTGCAAATCAAGCAAACCAAGGAGGGTACCTTTGTGCATCAAACGAAGTATACCAAAGACCTCCTAAGGCGCTTCAACATGGACAAAAGCAAGTCTCTTCGGACACCAATGGGAACAGCAACAACACTTGGACTTGATGAAGATAGTGAACCCGTGGATCAAAAAGAATATAGAAGCATGATCGGATCACTTTTGTACGTCACGGCATCAAGACCGGACATACAATTTAGCGTATGTCTTTGTGCACGGTTTCAAGCTTCCCCACGTGTTTCACATCGTCAAGCCATCAAAAGGATTCTCAGGTACTTACATGGAACTCAAGAATTTGGCATTTTTCTTCCTTCTTCCTCAACCGTTACTTTGAAAGCTTTTTCGGATGCTGATTTTGGGGGTTGTAGGATTGATAGGAAAAGTACTTCCGGTGCTTGTAATTTTCTTGGTAATTCTCTTGTTGTTTGGTCCTCTAGAAAACAAAATTCAGTTGCACAATCCACAGCCGAATCTGAATATGTAGCTGCTGCTAGTGCTTGCTCACAAATTCTTTGGATTGTTCAAACACTTAAGGACTATGGGGTTGATCTAGATAGTGTTCCACTATTTTGTGATAACACTAGTGCCATTTGCATTGCTAAAAATCCCGTGCAACATTCTAGAACTAAGCACATTGACATTAGGTATCACTTTCTCCGAGATAATGTTGAAAAAGGGAACATTGTGCTTCACCATGTAGATACCGAACAACAATTGGCTGACATTTTTACAAAACCTTTGGATTTCACTCGTTTTTGTTACATTCGTAGTGAAATAGGGGTTATGCATCCTCATGGCTTAAATTGAGGGGGAGTTTTTGAAACTTGGGAAGTCTATGTGTGAATCTGAAATTAAAATAATATGAGCATAGTATTTCATTCATATATGACTTTGTGATTCCTTTTACATGCTGAAAGTTCTTACTACATTACTCGTGTTATACATTTTGTAGTTTTTGCCATGTCTAGTAATTAGAATAATTACTTACACTAAAACTGGTCATGGTCGAACTTTCTTGCTGTTTTGAACTTGTTACATGTTCACAAGTGCTTTTAATCATAAAGAATTAATCAAGTAATCAACTCACATGTTTGAGTTTTTATGAACAAATATAAATTGAGAAAAGATCAAGAGAATATGCATGCATCACACTTCTTCTTTTGAGATAGCTTATCATTGCACTTAGATATGAACTTGGAAGAAGTTGTGTATGACTAAAACCATGTCCTTAAGCTTCTGATTGTCAAATGACATAGGCTTGGCTTGGTTGGTTAGAATAAGGCAGATGCGCATATAATCTCTTGCAAATATCATATGATCTAAATTTATGCTTTGAAAAATAATAAAATGCAGCAACTAGTGTCATGCTTTCAGGTTTTGAAATAGATAAGTTTGTGAGATCATGACTTGCCTAAATTGAAAATTACATTTGATCTCTAGCATGGCTTACACTACGTTATGTATTTCATTGATGTGATAATGTAAGGTACTTGATAGTATGACTTGGATGAGCTTTGTTATATGTATATGTTATAATATGCTCATAACAACTAAAGGGGGAGAGATAATTTGTTTATATCTCATGACTTGCTGAATACATTGTCAAAGGGGGAGAGATAAGCATGAAGAGAGAGAATATGTGCATAAGGAGAGATAATAAAGGGGGAGAGATAATATGGGATAATTTTTCTTCTCATTTACTTTTGATTTACAAAAAGGGAGAAATTGTCTTCAAAACTTTTATGTGAATAAGCCAATGTTCGGATTTTAAATGGTGTTGCCAATGCATTCATCAAGGGGGAGATTGTAAGACCTATGTGTGCTGAATACATTGGCTTTGGTGATAAAAGTTTTGAATATCACCAAAACACCTTTTTATCAAGGTCCGACTCTAAGCTCTGAGCTACAACAAGGTCCGATGGTAGGTCCGGCTTGTTTTGGGTAGCTCTGGCTATGTTAGATGCTAGGTCCGACTTGTTGGTAAGGTCCGACTAGCTTTGGTTAGATCCGGTAAAGTTTTATCTTTAGCTCCGGCATGTCCTTGATAGCTCCGGCATATATTTTTCTAGCTCCGGCTTTTGGGATTACTAGTTCCGACTAGTTCTGCTTAGCTCCGGCGCGAGGTTCTGCTAGTTTTGTAAGCTCCGGCGGGAGCTTGGTTGTACTAGTTTTGGTAAGCTCCGGTGCTAGGTTCTACTAGCTCTTGTTAGCTCCGGCTCAAGCTCCGGGTTGCTCTGGCAAGGTCCAGAACTTGACCGAAGTGCTTCTGCTTTTCATTTGCAATGTTTCGTACTTGCTTTACATGATTGGAAAGATTGCTTAGTATTCATTTGCTAAGTTTTTGGTGTGTTGTGGATGATATGGCTGATATCACTTTTGCTATACTTTGCAACATGCTTATGTGAGGTTCTCACGTAAGGTGTTGTGTTCGGAACTAACTTGAGTCAAGTCGAGGACTTGGGCTCATATAGATTGGTTGTTTATTCATGTGCAGGTGTTGCTTGAGTTCAAGACATGGCTGGTAACGGGATCCATTGGACTAGTCTCAGAGAGGAGATGAGGTTCCAACAACCAAATTCAGGAGGAATTGTGGTTGAGCTGATCAGGAGGTTGCGCAGCATGATTGAATCAAGAACAATGCATATGAAGGTATCGTGGACGTCATTGGAAGATGTTTGCATGTGTGCAAGGAGTGCATGGACGTGGCTACATGGTTCCGAGACGTGATGAAGAGATATGGACGTAAAGATTTGGTCGGAAAGGTCCAACCGACTAGGTTATGGACTCAGGCTGCGGCTGAGTCGGGTTTGACTCAAATATGGAAAGATTTGAGTTGGTTATGATAGGATTTCGTGTGGGTCACGAATTTGAGTTGTTTAGGAATGTGGGATACGTTCCTATGGTGTTTGGAAGTCTTAAGATTGCTTCTATCTGCATATAGAAGAATCTTGAGCAGTTATGGAAAGTTACAATTCATGATCTGAGTAGGATTGGAGTCCTAGTTGATATTGAGTTGGCCTAAGGGCTGGTTATATAAGCAAGGGAGCCCAGAGCTCGTGGTGCACGACTTTGGGGATGTTCCTCTTGTGTTCTATTGAATAAAATTCATAGTTTGAAGGAACTTTTGTGCCTTGTTCGTCCGACTTGTTCCAGACAAGTCTTACTCGCCGAGTTTCTGGACAGCACTACCTTCCGTCGGTGGTTTTATCATAACTTGAGTTTTACTAATCCAATTGACGTGATTCTTTTTGGGTTGTCTTCACAACTTGATTTTCTATCATCCGTAAAAGTTTCACGGTCATTGGATTTGTTGTCTATGATCTACACGAGTTTCTTTGCAGCATCCCAAAACTGTTTTTTCTCGGGTAGGGCAGATTGACCATTGTTCGATCTTTCGATCGTAACTTGAGTTATTCTCGACGGATTTGAGTGATTCTTTTTGTGTTGTCTTCGTGACTTGATTCTCTCTGATATCTATCACTTTTTTCACGGTGAAACACGTTTAGATTAGTCTCACACATGATTTCTTTAACAGATCGTTTTTCTGCTGAAAGGGTTTGGGGTTTAATTGTTTCCGCTGCGTAAGATTTTTAAATCTACCATTCACCCCCCCCCCCTCTGGTAGCTTTTCACGTGTTCTTCGATCCTACATCCATCAACTTCGTGTACTTCGTCATTAAGTCACCATCCAATTCTTCATCAACCCTAGATCGTCAAGATCCAAGTGTTGCCTCCAAAACCCTTGACTCTTTGGAGTCTTAGACACATGGTATACCTTCTACTTCCTTTTCCTTACATGAATTCAACCCCAAGTCTCCAAATTCACGTCGATCTAGAAAACTCTTTCACCAGTTCTGCGAAGTGCGGACTAGTCCGGCCTCCTACGGACTTGTCCAATTTTGCAATTTATTTCCTGTTGAATTAAATCCAAATTGTTTCGAATCAATTCCAAACTTGTTCAAACTTGTTAAAAACTATTAGAACTAGTTATTAAACATCATTAACAACTCATTAATAAGTTTTATTTCGCAATTGCATTAATTATGCATGTCATATCATATTGAGTAATATTTGTGCACTCTTTGATTGTGTTTTTTGTCTTGTATGATCGTTGTGCGGATTAGAAGGATTTGCACTAGAGAGTGCCGCGGAGGATCTCCAGCACCAAGAGTTTGAAGGCTTTGACCCGAACCAATATCAAGAGCAAGCCAAGTGTCCTTGAACGTATTGATCCTGTTTTGACAATAAATGTTTTGTTTGTAAAATTGCATTCTTGTGTCAAATTGATGGGAAATCCTATGATAGGAAGTTTAATAGATTTGTTTAACCACCCTTGTCACCTGGAATACTTGGTACAGAGTCGGGATGAGATTTTTACCCTTTATGCTTCGCTTAATTAATTGGGATGGGAAAACAACTATACTACTTAACTTAATTATGCATTTATGAGATTATGATTAACATGAACTGGTTAATATGATGTGGTAATGGGTGATATAAGCAAGCATGGTATGTGGATGGGTTGGATGTTATGGTAGTTTGCTTGCTTTAGATCCAAGGACCGATTCGTGGAGCGACCATCCAGGATTTACAGTGCCACCACGAGGCCAAGTATGGGTGCAGCGTAGCTAATTAATTACGGTTTTTCCAGTGCTATTTGGACCATTAAGGATGCTCGAGGAAGGGATAGTCGGATTGGGTTTGTTAATGATTGGTGGGACTACGCTGGGATCCGAATGGCTCAAGAGGGTGCCCTTGGTTGAAGATGTGATCAGTTGGAGGCATCGCCACTGGTGAAACCACAGTGGGTTCTAAATAGGCTAGTGATCCCTTTCTAAAAGCTATTTTGTGATCTCTTGGCCACTTACCTAAGGAAGTGTGAGACGTCATAATTGAGATTCTATAGTCACCGAAAGGTGATGAAATCACAAACACGTGGGTAAAGTGGTGCAACCTCTGCAGAGTGTCTTGAAACTATCATGATAGCCGTGCTCCTGGTTATAAGCAACCTGGACCCTCACATGATTAGAGGAAACTTGGGATTTGGGATGGTTTGATATTGGTTATGATTATGGTTGATAACATGGTTATGGTTATGGATGTTACTATGATTTATGGCAATGAACATGGTTCATGGTAATGGTGAAATCTTGTATTATGGATGATGGTAATGGAATATGGACTTGTACTATGTTGAACTTATGGTTTATGATGGGTTTACTTCACATATATATAATATATTGCTTTTCAAATGTTTTAATGTACTTTTCAGCAATTAGCCTTTATTATATTCGTCATTTGTATTAGCTACATGTCATACTTTCCACACTTGCTGAGTACGACATGTACTCACCCTTGCAATTCCCCCACAAACAGTTGCAGGTCAGAATTGGGAGTATAACGATGATAATGCGGAGTCCTAGGCCATGTCTGCCGTTAGCTTTGCCTGTGGTGTTGGTTGGAGCTGCGCTACCCTATTTGCTTATGTTGCTTAGCTGCTTAGTTTGCTTAATTTGTTATTTCCGCTGCATTAGTTCAAACTTGTTATTACTATTCATTAGAGCTTGTATTCGAGGATATTATGAATATTGTAATAAAAATGCTTAATTAATCTTGTTCTGTGGTAATTTTCTGTATATCCTTTTGTGAATGCACTTGTGTATGTGTGTTGAACATCCTGGGCACACATATGTGTTCACTTGGTTCATTTTCGGAACCGGGTGTCACAGATCTCACCTACCGCATTCAAAAGAAGCCACGCAGTGATGGTTTAACAGCGAACCATCGCCCCAACGGCACATCAGAAGACCTTTGAAGCTGCAGCGCGGGAATGGAAGATGGCCCCACCTCTGGTAGAATAACTTAACCAAAAGGATTTGTCATAAAGGTGGGCCTGGGGGCACTGTCGGTACCCTGTGTACTGGGTACCCCATGATACCGCGAGAAACACCGAGGAGTTCCAACCGTCTGAGTAGAAGACCTCCGAAGGCTCCACGCGCTACATAGCATTGGACCCGCGTCCCTCGTTTGGGTAGCTCCGGCAATGCCACATGTAACACAAGGCCGGAGCTAACTCCCCTGTAGGGAAGCTCCGGTCTTGCAACGTGTCTAGTGACCCCGGACCTAACTCCCACTAGAGGGAAGCTCTGGTGCTGCCACGTATATAGTGGCTCCGGACCTACCTCCCCACGACGGGAAGCTCCAGAGCCGCCACGTGTTGAACCTCCAGACTGAGATAGTAACGAAGAGACTGGCGAATCTCCAACGGCGCGGACATTCAAGGGACAGTTAAACTGATAGTTACAAGACCTGATTGCGTGTCATTAATGCCATATTAATGACACACAATAAGAGGACTCTTAACAACAGTAACGCTGCCATTAAGGCGCGTTATCACGCTGTTAATTGTGCTTAATATTCACAGATCGTGTATTAGGTAATTAACTACCACCAGGGCCACATGTCGGGTCAGGCTGATGTAACGGCCAGTCCTTAGACTATAAAAAGGTTGTGCTGCACGATACATGACAACCAAGCTCACACGCTCAAAAGTGCCATACATTCATACAACACACATCCCGTGGAGTAGGGTGTTACGCTCAGGCTGCCCGAACCATGTAAAATCCTCGTTTCACCGTCTTGTTGGTAATCTCACACGTGCCCCAACAATTCAAGAACCTTCACGGGCTACAATCTAGTAGTACCGGGGGAAGTGTCAATCACATACTTCGACATTTGGCGCGCTAGGTAGGTGGAGCTCTTGAGATTTCAAGATGGTGAACTCCGCCCCGGGATCGTCCAACGGCAACGCGGAGCAACCTGCTAGAGGGGATCCTTCCAACGTGCAACAGCCAGCGGGTGTTATTATCCCGGCTGGCGTCATACCACCACCACCACCATCTACTCTGGCTAACAATGCCAAATAGCAGGATGGGGTCTCCGCGTCAGTCACTGCATCAATGCACAACAATCCTGAGAACACGCTAATTGTTGCGTGTACTCTTCTCCAACGCCCACCACCGTCAGGAGCACCTTAGGGTGCCATGGAGCAGTGGCGTGCTGATGTGGAACATCTGGTTGTAGCTACAGTCAGTGGCCTCAAAAATCAAGGTCTTCCCCCTTCGGGGCAGGCACCATCTCAGCACTCAATCTTGTCTGGAAGACTTGGTCCACAGCACCGGAGATGTTCTGTCTCTGAGCAGGTGACGTCGCTGCCCTCCGGGGCACGTCGCACCCACACCGCATCAAGACTTTCGATGCGCGATCTGCGGTCGGAACTTGACCGTCGTTACAGGCAGCAGGACGACCGCTTCCACATCGAGCGTGCTCGCGAAAGGCGGGAAGCTCGGGAAAACCCTCCTCCCATGGGAGTAGGGAGTGGCTGTTTAGCACTAGCCATGCACCTACGCATGGTCTGTTGGCCTTAGAAGTTTTAGCCTCATTTGCCAGAAAAAATCGATGGGACTGTCAATCCTGCCAAATTTCTCCAGATATACTCCACCTATGTTGTAATGACATAGTCGGTCCCAAGCCCGGGTAAAGGAGGAGGGGGTTGTGATAGGCTTGGCGAGCCAACAACTAAACTTAGCCATTCTCATGGAAATGAAACTCATTGGAAATTCGTTGGGGCGTAACCCTCTTAGCGACGCGCCATACCGGAACCCGGGTATGGTGTTAAGTGGGCGAGGGCCGGGTCGCCACCGCCTTAGTGGCGCGCCATATCGGAACCCGGATGTGGTGTTAAATGAGCGAGGGCCGGATCGCCATCACCTTAGTGGCGCGCTACATCATCGCCCGAATGTAGTGTTAAGTGAGCAAGGGTCTTTGCATCTTCCTCGACGGATGCGAAGGGTAACGAAGCTAGCCGAGGAAACTAGGTTTCGGGTGGGTAGTTGGAATGTAGGATCCTTGATGGGAAAGCTACGAGAGTTAGTGGACGTTGCGATTAGGAGGCGTGTAAACATTCTTTGTGTACAAGAGACTAGATGGGCAGGTCAAAAAGCGAGAGAGGTTGAGAATACCGGTTTCAAGCTTTGGTATTCTGGCTCGACGGGAACTAGGAATGGCGTAGGCATCCTAATAGATAAGAGCCTCAAGGATGGAGTAGTGGATGTCTGTAGACGAGGGGATAGGATCATCTTAGTCAAGGTAGTTGTGGGGGACCTTATTTTGAATGTCATTAGTGCTTATGCCCCACAAGTTGGGCTTGACATGAGCACTAAGAGACAATTTTGGGAGGACTTGGAGGATATGGTTAGTAGTGTACCGGTAAGCGAGAAGCTCTTCATAGGAGGAGATCTCAATGGTCATGTAGGTACAACTAACGTAGGTTTTGAGGGGGTACAAGGAGGTTTTGGGTGTGGCGATAGAAACCAGGAGGGTAAGGATATCCTAGACTTTGCCGTAGCCTATGACCTATTGGTAGCTAACACCCTATTTAAAAAGAGGCTATCTCACATAGTGACCTTTACTAGTGCCCAACATTCTAGTCAAATCGACTATATCCTCACCAGGAGAAGGGAGAGAGGGGCATGTTTAGATTGTAAGGTGATTCCTGGAGAATGTGTTGTTCGACAACATAAACTTGTGGTAGCCGACTTTCGTTTCCACGTGCGTGGGTCACGAGACAAAGGTGTTAAAACCACGAGAACAAAGTGGTGGAAGTTGAAGGATGAAGCGCAACAATCATTCAAAAGGAGGATGATCGCAGAAGGACCTTGGAACGAAGAGGAAGATGCAGATAGTATGTGGGAGAAGATGGCGACTTACATTAGGAAGACGGCTAGGGAGGTGCTTGGGTGGGCAAAAGGTAAGAAACTTGTAGATAAAGACACTTGGTGGTGGAATGAAGATGTACAAAAAGCTATTAAGGAGAAGAAGGAGTCTTATAAGGGTTGGCATCATGAGAGAAGTGCAAGTAACATGGCGAAGTATAAAGAGGCTAAGAAAAATGCTAGGCGTGTTGTGAGTAAAGCAAGGGGACAGGCCTATGATGCGCTATATGAGAGGCTAGGGACAAAAGAAGGCGAAAAGGATATATACAAGATGGCGAAACTTCGCGAGAGAAAGGTGAGAGATCTCAGCCAAGTCAAATGCATTAAGGATGAGGCAGGCCAAATTCTATTGAAGGAGGAGGAAATTAGGGACAGATGGCGGGACTACTTCAATGGACTATTCAATGACGGGAATGAGAGTATTAGGTTCGAGTTGGATAACTCATTTGATGACATCAACAGACGATTCGTGCGGAGGATACAAGAGTCCGAGGTTAGAGAGGCCCTAAAAAGGATGAAAGGGGGAAAGGCCCACGGCCCCGATGATGTTCCCATTGAGGTGTGGAGATGTCTAGGGGATGTAGCAGTAGTATGGCTCACTAAACTATTCAACCGCATTTTTCAGTCAAACAAAATGCCTGAAGAGTGGCGGAAAAGTATTTTAGTACCCATCTTCAAAAATAAAGGAGATGTTCAAAGTTGTACTAATTACCGAGGAATTAAGCTCATGAGTCATACTATGAAGCTCTGGGAGAGAGTGATTGAACACCGCTTGAGGAAAGTGACCAATGTCACTAGAAACCAGTTTGGTTTTATGCCTGGGAGGTCCACTATGGAGGCGATTTTCTTACTCCGTCAGCTTATGGAGAGGTATAGGGAGCAAAAGAAGGATCTACATTTAGTGTTCATTGACTTGGAGAAGGCATACGATAAGGTACCAAGACCGATCATGTGGTGGGCACGAGAGAAACACAAAGTCCCAACAAAGTACATTAACCTTATCAAGGATATGTACGATAATGTGGTGACAAGTGTGCGCGTAAGAGATAGTGAGACCGACACTTTTCCTAGCACAATAGGGTTACACCAAGGATCAGCCTTAAGTCCTTACATCTTTTCCTTAGTGATGGATGAGGTGTCGAAGGATATACAAGGGGATATCCCTTGGTGTATGCTCTTTGCTGATGATATAGTGTTGGTAGATGAAACTAGGGATGGTGTTGATAGAAAATTGGAGCTATGGAGGCAGACCTTAGAGTCTAAGGGGTTTAGACTTAGTAGAACCAAGACCGAGTATATGAGATGCGACTTTAGTGATGTCGGGTGCGAGGATGGTAATGTTAGTTTACAAGGACAAGTAGTACCTAGGAGGGACACATTTCGATATTTAGGATCAATATTACAAAGCAATGGTGATATTGACGAAGATGTTTGCCACAGGATCAAGATCGGGTGGATGAAGTGGCGACACGCATCTGGAATCTTATGTGATAAGAAAGTTCCACAAAAATTGAAAGGAAAATTCTATAGGACGGTGATCAGGCCTGCAATGCTGTATGGAGCAGAATGTTGGCCAACTAAAAGGCAACATGTCCAACAAATGAGTGTTGCGGAGATGCGCATGCTACGGTGGATGTGCGGTCACACAAGAAGAGACAAAATTAGGAACGAAGTAATACGTGATAGGTTAGGAGTGGCACCGATTGAGGAGAAGCTAGTCCAACATCGCCTACGGTGGTTTGGGCATATCCAGCGGAGACCTCCAGACGCACCGGTTAACAGTGGGATTATAAAAAGTGGAGAAAATTTTAGGAGGGGTAGAGGTCGACCAAGGTTGACATGGCAGGAGGCGGTGAAACGAGATTTAAAGGAGTGGGACATACCTAGACATTTGGCTCATGATAGGACTGCATGGAAATTAGCAATTCATGTGCCAGAATTTTAGTTTATTCGTAATTTGTTACTCTTATCTTCTTTCTTTTTAACCCATTTCTAGAATAAATAAAATGTAGATTTTTTTTTACTTTCATCTTATTTTCTATTACTTTTCTTCAAAATTGTTGGGTTTCATTTCTAGCCGACCCCAACTTGTTTGGGACAAAGGCTTGGTTGTTGTTGTTGTTGTTGTTGTATACTCCACTGTCATTCTCGCGGTAGGTGGCAATGGGGCTGTGATGGCCAACTACTTTCTGGTGGCTCTGACTGGGACAACCAGGTCCTGGTTCGTGAGTCTCCCGTCTGACTCTATAAATAGTTGGGCGGAGCTACGCCAACAGTTCACTTCCAACTTCGAGAGCTCGTACATCCGACCTGGCACAGAACAAGACCTTTTTGTTGTACAGCAAAAGTCGGGAGAATTGTTGCGATCCTTCATCCAGTGATTTTCTCAGGTATGGAACACCATCCCTTCCATCTCCAACACTTCTGTCATTGTGGCATTCAGACAGGGTGTCTGAGACAAGAAGATGCTGGAGAAGCTAGCGACAAAAGAAGTCACCAGCATCACGGAGCTCTTCAGCTTGGCCAACAAGTGCGCCCGAGCTGCAGAGGGCCGGGAAATGCACTCCAAGCCAGCTTCAGAGGCTAACAAAAAGTCCTCCAAAGATGAAGCCACTACCCCCAGTAGTGGAAAGAAAAAGAAAAATTCCAATGGCAAGAAGAAGTCGTCAACCGGCACACCTACTGCTGCAGCAGCTACAGCTCCGGGTGGTCGGGAGCCATGCCCCGAAAAGCGACCTCGATCTTCGTCAAAAGATGGCGGCAGTCCAAAGATGTGGCGTCTGATCCACAAAATGGACAAACACAGTCTGGAAGACTGACGAGAGGTTCAGAACCTTGTCGAGCGCTACAACAAGCGCCGAGAAGAAGCTCCTTTCTGCCAGCTGGAAAGAAAACAAAAAGTCGATGAAGCTCCGGCTGATACAGAGCTAGGCTTCCAGGACCCTGAGAAGGTCCTGAAGGCTGTGTACAACACAGTCGATGATGATTCTTACGTCTCCGACAACGAGCATCGGAAGACCCTCAACACCATATATGGGGGGTCCTGCGATATTACCTCTCACTGCGTCCTCAAGACTATGCTGAGGGAAATGGCTACCGCAACTCCTACCGCCAAGGCAGAACCGCGCTGGAAGTGGATGGACACGCCCATCACTTTCGATGCTACAGACTGCACCAGGAACATGATCGGAGCTGGTCAACTACCATTGATGGTGTCTCCAACTATCAACAATGTCCATCTCTACCATGTTTTGGTAGATGGAGGAGTGGTGCTCAACCTCCTAAGCTACGAGGCGTTCGTGAAGATCCAACTCCGACTGTCCGACCTTCGCCCCTCACATCCATTCTTTGGGGTAGGACCAGGAGCCATCAACCCCCTTGGATCCATTACACTCCCAGTGACCTTCGGGACCCGGGAGAAGTACAAGACCGAGAAGCTAGTCTTCAACATCGCACATATCAGCTTGCCCTTCAACGCCATCCTAGGCAAGCCTGCCCTGTATAGGTTCATGGCCGCAGCTCACTACGGCTATTTGGTGTTGAAGATGTTGACACCTTCGAGCACTCTCTGGATCCTTGGAGATCGCACTGCGGGAGT
Organism: Tuctoria greenei; assembly: GCA_036927565.1. Lineage (NCBI taxonomy): Eukaryota > Viridiplantae > Streptophyta > Magnoliopsida > Poales > Poaceae > Tuctoria > Tuctoria greenei. The sequence goes on along the minus strand of JAYESD010000011.1, from coordinate 24,986,455 downwards.
CACTACGCAGGGAGAACTCCATGCGCTTGCTACAGCGCAGGAGGGAACATCCGGCAAGGAGTTAGCTACTCAACCCCCGAGCACTCATCACCGAGGCTCAACCTCTGCACCACGCGCTCAGCCAAGCGGCGACACCAACGTACCTGTCAAAGTCGTTCAAATTGGTTCTGATGTTGCCCAGACTACCCGTATATCAGGAGGTCTGGACAACAAATAGGAACTCGCGCTCATCACTTTCCTCCGGGCGAATGTTGACGTGTTTGCCTGCAACCATCACAAATGCTTGGGATCCCTAGGGAGGTGATTGAGCATAGCCTGAAGATTTATCCCGACGCACAACCAGTACACCAGAAGCTCCAGAAATAATCAGTCGAGTAGCAGAACTTCATCTGACAGGAAATCAAGAAGCTGCTCGAAACTGGTTTCATCCAGGAGGTTCATCATCCAAAATGGTTGGCAAACCCAATCGTTGTACCCAAGGACGGTGGGAATCTTTGGATGTGTATCGACTACACAACCTTGAATAAGGCATGTCCAAAAGATCCATTTCCACTACCTAGAATAGATCAGATAGTGGACTCTACCTCCAGGTGTGAACTACTGTGTTTCCTAGATGCATATTCTACATATCATCAGATCCAAATGTCTAGGGAAGATGAAGAGCATACCGCCTTCATAACAGTAGATGGATTGTATTGTTATACTGTCATGCCATTCGGTCTCAAAAATGTTGCATCAACTTTTGTATGAGCCATGCACAAAATATTTGGAGAGCTCATCATGGACTTGGTGGAGGTGTACATCGATGAAAACGTCGTGAAAGTCAAGAACAAGGAGTCACTCCTTAACAACCTACAAGCCATCTTCGACAAGCTACGCGTGACACACACCAAGCTGAACTTGGACAAATGTGTCTTCGGGGTTAGCTCCAAGAAGCTCCTAGGGTTCTTGGTGACTCACCGAGGAATTGAGGAAAACCCAGCGAAGATCAAGGCTATTGAAGATATGTGGCCACCAGCCCGCATCAAGTATGTCTAGAGGCTAACTAGATGTCTAGCTGCGCTCAGCTGGTTCATCTCAAGATTAGAGGAGCAGGCGCTATCCTTCTTCAAACTCTTGAGGAAGTAGGAGCCATACCATTGGTTCGAAGAAGCAGAAAAGGCGTTCGAAGAGCTCAAGTATCTCCTCACCCCACTACCAATCCTGGTAGCTCCAAACCCTGGTGAGCCTCTACTTCTTTACATTTCTGCAACTACGGAGGTTGTCAGTATGGTCCTGGTCAAGGAGAGATCGGAGCCATCCCCAGTTCAGGAGCCCAGACCCCTCTGGGAGGGTCCGGAGCTACCTGAAGGCGAGTCTAGGTCCCAGCCTCCAAGCATGGATCTTCAAGACGAAATGCTAGAGGGTCAACCACTCTCATCCGAGGGAGTTCACATGGCTGAACAAGAAGATTCGGACCCCTCTGGGATGGTTCGGGTTGAACAAGAAGAAGTTCCAGACCCCTCCAGATGGGCTTAGGAAGCTCAACAAGAAGGTTTGGACCCCTCCGAGAGGGTCCAGGTTGATGAAAAAGAAGCTTTGGGCCCCTCCGGGAGGGTCCACACCATCTAGCACCAGTGTACTTCATCAGTGAAGTACTTCACGACGCCAAGACTCAATACATTGAGGTGCATAAGCTGCTCTACGCAGTTTTTATTGCCTCAAGGAAGCTTCGTTATTATTTCCAAGCACACAAGATATCAGTGGTAACCTCCTATCCACTATGTGCCATACTACACAATCCCAACTCTACTGGGAACATAGCCAAGTGGGCAGCGGAGCTGGCAGAATTCAATCTCGAATTCCTGCTGCGACAAGCTATCAAGAGTCAAGCCCTGGCTGATTTCATGGCAGAGTGGACACCTTCTCCATCTGTAAGACCTATGTGTGTTGAATACATTAGCTTGTAGTGAATACACTTGCTTTGACGATAAAAGTTTTGAATATCACCAAAACACCTTTTTATTAAGGTCTGACTAGTTATGGTTAGCTCTGGTGAGTTTTGTCTTTAGCTCCGACATGTCTCTGATAGCTCCGGCGTGTTTTTGCTAAGCTCCGAGTTGATTTTTCTAGCTATGGCTTTTGGGTTTACTTGGTTATACTAGTTTTGGTAAGCTCCGGCGCTAGGTTCTACTAGCTTTTGTTAGCTCCGGCTCAAGATCTGGGTTGCTCTGGCAAGGTCCAGAACTTGACCACAATGCTTCTGTTTTTCATTTGCAATGTTTCGTACTTGCTTTACATCTCTGGAAAGATTGCTTAGTATTAATTTGCTAAGTCTTTGGTGCGTTTTTGGTTGACATGGATGATATCGTGTTACTGTGGTTTTGCAACATGCTTATGTGAGGTTCTCACGTAAGGTGTTGTGTTTGGAACTAACTTGAGTCAAGTCGAGGACTTGGGCTCGTATGGATTGGTTGTTTATTCATGTGCCGGTGTTGCTTGAGTTCAATACATGGCTGGTGATGGGATCCATTGGACTAGTCTCAGAGAGAAGATGAGGTTCAACAACCAAATTCAGGAGGAATTGTGGTTGAGTTGATCAGGAGCTTGTGCAGCATGATTGAATCAAGAACAATGCATGTGAATGTATCGTGGACGTCATTGGAAGATGTTTGCACGTGTGCAAGGAGTGCATGGACGTGGCTACATGGTTCCGAGACGTGATGAAGAGATTTGGACGTAAATAATTGGTTAGAAAGGTCCAACCGACTAGGTTATGGACTCACGCTGTGGCTGAGTCGGGTTTGACTCAAATATGGAAAGATTTGAGTTGGTTATGATAGGATTTCGTGTGGTTCACGAATTTGAGTTGTTTAGGAATGTGGGATACGTTCCTAAGGTGTTTGGAAGTCTTAAGATTGCTTCTATTTGCGTATAGAAGAATCCTAAGCAGTTATGGAAAGTTACGATTTGTGAACAGAGTAGGATTAGGTTCCTGATCTGAGTTGAGTTGGCTTTCGAGCTGGTTATATAAGCAAGGGAGCCCAGATCTCGTGGTGCACGACTTTGGGGCTGTTCCTTTTGTGTTCTATTGAATAAAATTCATAGTTTGAAGGAACTTTTGTACCTTTTTCGTCCGACTTGTTCCACACAAGTTTTACTCGTCGAGTTTCTAGACAGCACTACCTTTCATTGGTGGTTTTATCATAACTCGAGTTTTACAGATCCAATTGACGTGATTCTTTTTGGGTTGTCTTCACAACTTGATTATATATCATCTGTCAAAATTTCAAGGTCATTGGATTTGTGGTCTATGATCTACACGAGTTTCTTTGCAGTGTTCCAGAACTGTTTTTTTTTTCTCAGGTAGGGCAGATTGACCTTTGCTTGATCTTTCGATCATAACTTGAGTTTTTTCTCGACGGATTTGAGTGATTCTTGTTGTGTTGTCTTCGTGACTTGATTCTCTCCGATATCTATCACTTTTGTCATGATGAAACACGTTTAGATTAGTCTCACACACGATTTCTTTAACAGATCGTTTTTCTGCCAAAGGGGTTGGGGTTTAATTGTTTCTGCTGCGTAAGTTTTTTAAATCTACCATTCATCCCCCCTCTGGTAGCTTTTCACGTGCTCTTCGATCCTACAACTGGTATCAGAGCCACGGTGCTCTAATCTTTATGATTTGTGCGTGTTTTTGACTAACCATCATGGAGAAGTACTCTGTCAAACCTTGTGTGTTCGCTGGTATTGATTTTCAGGTTTGGAAGGCACGCATGGAGGCTTTCATCCAGGCACAAGGCTTTGCAATATGGGAGAAGGTATACAAGCCTTACGAAGTGTCATCAAACGATCAAGTTACAGCTACAAATCTAAGAGATGTCGACAACAACAACAAGGCTCGAAACTTGATCATACAAGGATTAACACAAAGCGACTTCGACCGTGTTGCACACCTCCGATCTGCATACGATGTGTGGAAAGCACTTTGTGACTACCACGAAGGATCCAACACGATCAAAGAGGTAAGTCAAGACATGTTCAAGAAAGAATACATGCGCTTCAAGATGTAACCCGGTGAGTCTATTGATGACCTTTTTGCTCGCTTTAATAAGATTCTCAGCAACTTGCGTAGTGTCAATGTTAAATTTTCAGATGCTGAAAATGCTAGGCAATTGCTAAGTGCATTAGATATGTCAATTTGGGAGATAAAAGTAACATCTATTCGTGAATCTACTGTCATGAGTTCACTTACTTTAGATGTGCTATATTCCATGTTAAAAACTCATGAAATTGACATAATATCACATAAGAACCCCAACAAGTCTATTGCTTTTGTTTCTCAACGTGATATGCCTAGCTCCGGCCAATCTTCATCTTGTGGTACACTTGCTTTGTTGTCCTCTCTAACCCTTGAACAGATTGAGGAGTTTCCAGAGGAGGAGCTAGCACTTCTCTCTACGAGGTTCTCAAAAGCATTGCAAAATGTGAGAACTAGAAGGAGAGGAAGCTCCGGACCTCAACGATGCTTTGAATGTGGTAAGACAGGACATTTTCATTCGGATTGCCCTAACCTTTCAGGTCCTACCTCCCGGGATGAAAATAAAACAAGAACGAAGCACCCCTCTGCAAAAGATACGAAGAAAAAGAAGGGTTTTACAGGACATCAATTGGTGAGCAGTTTTATCTCAGTACTTTAGGAACTTGGCTCAAGCGACGTGGACATTGAAGTGATGAAGATGAAGATGATTTGGCAAACTTGTGCTTCATGGCGGGCAAGTCAAGATCAAGTATGGAGGAGGCAGAACACAACAGCGACAATGAAGAGGTATGTCCTACTTGCAAAGAAATGTGTGATGTTATTTCTCGTGCCACTATTATTGTTAAGAAAAAGGACAAAAAGCTTAGGGACAATGCTGTTAAAATTGAGTCACTAGAATATGAAATTAATCATTTGAAATCCTTGATTCCAAGTGATGATTCTTGTTCCTCATGTGACTTAATATATGAACAATTGTCCTCCCTAAGAAGTGCACATACCTCCACACTTGATAAACTTAAACTTGAAATTGAAAAGAACAAAAAGCTTGTTGCACTTAATATTGGAAACTTAAAAGATGCTTCTTGTTCTACAATTGAATTGCATTGTTCTAGTTGTGATGATCTTGATAAAAAAACTGCAAGATGCTATGAATGAAATTTCTATATTGAACAATGATTTACGTTCTCATGAAGTTAAATATTGCTCCAATTGCAAACTAAAAGGGAAAACTTCATGTGGAAACTGCCTAGACTTGTCTAAGAGACTTGATGACATGAATAGGACACTAGATTGGTTTTGTAATGGGAATAAGAACCTAAACTTGTTGCTGAATTATTCCAAGTCTTGCAAAGATAAAACTGGTTTAGGTTTCGATTCTCATGCTCATGCTAAGGCACATCCACCTAAAAGTGTAAAGTCATTAGGAAGTGGTTTGATTCAAACAATTCCTAAAAAAAAGAAGTGGTTTTCAAATCTGTAGGAGTATTGTCTCATTCGGTTTCAAATAAAAATGTTGTTTGCTCATCTAGACATGAACACAAAGTTAAATTTCATTGTACCTATTGTGGTAGAGATGGTCATGTCATAGATTTTTGTTATAGACTAGATAAACAACAGAAAAGGGAAAGAATGGATGCTAGATCTCATAAGTTTCATGCAAAATTTGCTGCACATATTGAACCGAATGTACAACCTGCTGTTTTGAGTCAAAAACATTCAAAGTTTACCTCCGGACCTTCTATTTTTGCCTCTGGAGCTACTGATTTTTGTGCTACACAAGTAACACCTTATAGGTCAGTAGTTAAGAATAAAAAATCTCAAACTTTGACTCATAAACCTACTGTTTTGTCTCAACTTTCGCGTGTTTTTCCTGCTGCACGTTGCGTGACTCAGTATTGGATTCCTAAATGCCTTTTGACTAACTCCAGTATTGAGTCATCGACGTATTGTGCTTCTATGTAGGTTACACGTTTGAGGAAGGAGAACATTTGGATTGTTGATTCAGGTTGCTCACGCCACATGACCGGTAACAAAGATTGGTTCTCCTCCCTCTCTTTTGTGTCACATGTAGAGAATGTTACTTTTGCCAATAATTCTTCAACTCCTATAATTGCTAAGGGTTCGGTTAGAGTAAATGATCAATACACTTTGAAGGATGTGGTACTTGTCAAAAATTTGAAATACAACTTGCTTTCTGTTTCACAATTGCTAGATGAAAATCTGGAAATTATTTACAATAAAAACTACTGCAAAGTTGTAGGTTCAAATAGTGTGCTTATTTTTAACATGTCTCAGTTTGGAAGAGTTTTTAAAGCTGATTTTGATATGTCTTCCTCTAAGCATAGGTGTCTAGTTGCTAATGATTCAAAGGACTTATATTTTTGGCATCGTAGACTTGGTCACGTAGGCTTTGATCACCTAACGCGTGTTAGTGCTCTTGATCGCATACGTGGGCTACCTAAGCTTAAGGGGGACAAAGAAATTGTGTGCTATTCTTGTAGACATGTTAATATGGTTGCAGGTTTTCATACTCCTCTCACAATGATCATGGCAACTGAACCGTGTCAACTTTTGCACCTTGACATCGTAGGACCTTCATGTGTTCAATCCTTCGGAGGTAAATGGTATGTTCTTGTGATTGTTGATGATTATTCTAGATACTCTTGGGTTTACTTTATGGCGTCTAAGAATGAAGTTGTTAGTCACTTTAGAACTTTATTTCTTAGATTATCAATTGATCACCCAGGATCTTTAAAAGCAATTAGAAGTGATAATAGAACTGAATTTAAAAATCAATCTTTTGATCACTTCTGTGCTGAAAATAGAATAGATCATCAATTTTCTTCACCATATGTACCTCAACAAGTTGTAGAAAGAAAGAACAGAACCTTAGTTGAGATGGCTAGGACTATGCTTGATGAATATCAAACTCCTAGGAAATTTTTGGCTGGTGCGTTAGCAACCGCTTGTTATGTCTCAAATCGTGTTTTCTTGCGTGCTAAGCTAGGTAAAACACCATATGAGCTTCGGCTTGGACATATGTCTAGTGTTACACACTTTAGGGTCTTTAGTTGCAAATGCTTTGTTAAGAAACATGGTAATCTTGACAAATTTGAACCTAGATCCATTGATGACATGTTTCTTGGTTATCCATCTCATACTAGAGGCTACCGTGTGCTTTTACTTGACACTAACAAAATTGTGGAGACATGTGAAGTGTCTTTTGATGAAGCTAGCCCATGTACTAGCTCAAACATTGCATGTCCAGATCCATATCCGCAGGGGGGAGCATTTTCGTTGAAGATGAGGAAGAATTGGAGTTGTTGCCCGAAAATTCAGCAGCTAAAGACTTTGGTTCAGCTCCAGATGTTGATTCTCAACCAGCACCGACAACCATCAATGCTGATTCAAATCATCCTCAAGTCACAAGCTCATCGATTTCTGATGAACATGAAGAAGAAGAAGCTTGTGAGACATCTATTCCCCTACGGTTTTACAAAGATCATCCCCCACAACAGATGATTGGAAGCTTGCACGAACGAGTCACACGGTCTAGGTTTTGCGATCCAAACTCTTATGCTCATTCTGCTTTTGTTACTTCTTTTGAACCCAAAGATATATCACACGCACTCACTAATGGATCTTGGATTATTGTCATGCAAGAAGAGTTAGAAAATTTTGAAAGAAATAATGTTTGGAAACTTGTACCTCCACCTCAAGGTCACACTTTAATTGGAACTAAATGGGTATTTAAAAATAAACAAAGTGAGGATGGGGTTGTGGTTAGGAATAAGGCTAGGTTGGTTGCTCAAGGTTTCACTCAAGTTGAAGGTCTAGATTTTGATGAAACTTTTGCTCTGGTTGCTAGATTAGAAGCCATAAGAATTTGTTAGCTTTTGCTGCATCTAAAGGTTTTAAGCTATATAAAATGGATGTTAAAAGTGCTTTTCTTAATGGCCACATAGATGAGGAGGTTTATGTCAAACAACCACCAGGTTTTGAAAATTCAAATTTTCCTAATCATGTTTACAAACTGTCCAAAGCCTTGTACGGTCTCAAACAAGCCCCTAGAGCATGGTATGATAGGTTAAAAACATTCTTACTTGAAAAAGGGTTTACCATGGGCAAGTTTGATAAAACTCTTTTTGTGCTTAAGCATGGCAATGACTCATTATTCGTTCAAGTGTATGTGGATGATATTATCTTTGGTTGTGCTTCACATGATCTTGTGTCCAAGCTTTCAGCAATGATGAGTTCCGAATTTGAAAGAGAATATGTGCATAAGGAGAGATAATATGGGATAATTTTTGGATTTTCTTCTCATTTTACTTTTGATTTACAAAGGGGGAGAAATTGCCTTCAAAACTTTTATGTGAATAAGCCAATGTTCGGATTTTAAATGGTGTTGCCAATGCATTCATCAAGGGGGAGATTGTAAGACCTATGTGTGCTGAATACATTGGCTTGTAGTGAATACACTTGCTTTGATGATAAAAGTTTTGAATATCACCAAAACACCTTTTTATTAAGGTCCGACTAGTTTTGGTTAGCTCCGGTGAGTTTTGTCTTTAGCTCCGACATGTATTTGATAGCTCCGGCGTGTTTTTGCTAAGCTCCGAGTTGATTTTTCTAGCTCTGGCTTTTGGGTTTACTTGGTTATAATAGTTTTGGTAAGCTCCGGCGCTAGGTTCTACTAGATTTTGTTAGCTCCGGCTCAAGGTACGGGTTGCTCTGGCAAGGTCCAGAACTTGACTGCAATGCTTCTGTTTTTCATTTGCAATGTTTCGTACTTGCTTTACATCTCTGGAAAGATTGCTTAGTATTCATTTGCTAAGCCTTTGGTGCATTTTTGGTTGACATGGATGATATCGTGTTACTGTGGTTTTGCAACATGCTTATGTGAGGTTCTCACGTAAGATGTTGTGTTCGAAACTAACTTGAGTCAAGTCGAGGACTTGGGCTTGTATGGATTGGTTGTTTATTCATGTGCAGGTGTTGCTTGAGTTCAATACATGGCTGGTGATGGGATCCATTGGACTAGTCTCAGGGAGAAGATGAGGTTCAACAACCAAATTCAGGAGGAATTGTGGTTGAGCTGATCAGGAGGTTGCGCAACATGATTGAATCAAGAACAATGCATGTGAAGGTATCGTGGACGTCATTGGAAGATGTTTGCACGTGTGCAAGGAGTGCATAGACGTGGCTACATGGTTCCGAGACGTGATGAAGAGATGTGGACATAAAGAATTGGTCAGAAAGGTCCAACCGACTAGGTTATGGACTCAAGCTACGAATGAGTCGGGTTTGACTCAAATATGGAAAGATTTGAGTTGGTTATGATAGGATTTCATGTGGTTCACGAATTTGAGTTGTTTAGGAATGTGGGATACGTTCCTAAGGTGTTTGGAAGTCTTAAGATTGCTTCTATCTGCGTATAGAAGAATCCTAAGCAGTTATGGAAAGTTACGATTCGTGAACAGAGTAGGATTAGGTTCCTGATGTGAGTTGAGTTGGCTTTCGAGCTGGTTATATAAGCCAGTGAGCCCAGAGATCGTGGTGCACAACTTTGGGGCTGTTCCTATTGTGTTCTATTGAATAAAATTTGTAGTTTTAAGGAACTTTTGTGCCTTGTTCGTCCGACTTGTTCCAGACAAGTTTTACTCGTCGAGTTTCTGGACAGTACTACCTTTCATTGGTGGTTTTATCATAACTCGAGTTTTACAGATCCAATTGACGTGATTCTTTTTGGGTTGTCTTCACAACTTGATTATCTATCATCTTTCAAAATTTCAAGGTCATTGGATTTATGGTCTATGATCTACACGAGTTTCTTTGCAGCATTTCAGAACTGTTTTTTTTCTCGGGTAGGGCAGATTGACTTTTGCTTGATCTTTCGATCATAACTTGAGTTTTTCTCGACGGATTTGAGTGATTCTTGTTGTGTTGTCTTCGTGACTTGATTCTCTCTGATATCTATCACTTTTGTCATGATGAAACACGTTTAGATTAGTCTCACACACAATTTCTTTAACATATCGTTTTTCTGCCGAAGGGGTTGGGGTTTAATTGTTTCCGCTGCGTAAGTTTTTTAAATCTACCATTCACCCCCCTGGTAGCTTTTCACATGATCTTCGATCCTACACCATCAAATCTTGGGGAGGGGGCAGTGAGCTGAAGCCAGAACCCACGGACTCGGTCTTCACCGAGCCTCACTAGACTCTCTACTTCGATGGCTCTGTGCAGAAGCAATGGGCCGGACCTGGAATACTTCTCCTCACTCTGACCGGGGAGAAGGTCAAATATATGGTGCACCTTGACTTCAAGGCTACCAACAACATGACGGAGTATGAAGCTCTCACCTATGGGCTCGAGGTGGCGCTTTCATACGGTGTCAAGCAGTTGCTAGTGAAGGGTGACTCGCACCTCATCATCAAGCAAGTCAAAGGTGAATGCAGGTAACAACCCTCAACTCGTTGCTTATCTCCTTGAAGTCCAGAAGCTCCATAAAGACTTCCATGTTCTGGACCTCTGCCATGTCCAGCGTATCAACAACGCTGAAGCTGATGAACTCTCAACGAAGACTTCAACCGGAGCTCCGGCTCCAGATGGAGTTTTTGTTCAAAGATTGTCAAGACCAACAGCTCAGCCACCCGAACTGAGCGAAGGGGACGAGACCAGCACCTCGAAGCTGGCAGTCCCGTTTCCTTGTTACCATGGCGTCCACCAAGGGTCGTAGGTGTTGCAGGAAGCTCCGAGCAACCCAGCACGCAAGACTCAGAAGCTCAAGTTTGCTCCAATGCATAGATCTCGGAGATCCATAGCTACTTGAAAGTCAATGTCTTTCCTAAACACGGTGCATCCGCTGACTGGATCGTCAGTTTGGCTAAAAGATACACGTTGGTAGTGGGGGATCTCTACTGGCGCTGTGCCAATGGTGTCCTAATGCAGTGTATCGCAAGGGAAGAAGGTCACGAGCTCCTCGCGGAGATCCATGGAGGTGAGTGTGGGAACCACGCATCTTCCTGCACGATCGTTGATAAAGCCTTCCGGCATGGTTTCTATTGGCCTAGAGCACTCCAGGATACAGTCGAGTTGGTGAAAAAGTGTGAAGCATGTCAGTTCCATTCAAAACAAATTCACACTCTGGCTCAGTCACTGCAAATGATACCTCCTACATGGACATTCGCTGTGTGGGGGATGAACATTTTGGGACCTTTCCCAAAAGCCGTCGGAGGTTACAGGTTCCTGTATATCGCCATCGACAAGTCACCAAGTGGTTGGAAGCAACTCCAGTTGCGACAATCAACAAGTAATCTGCTATCAAATTCTTGAAGTCCATAGTCTGCGGATTTGGAGTTCCAAACAGAGTCATCACTGACAACAGAACCCAATTCACAAGTGCTACATTCCAAGAGTATTGCGAAGACCTCAGCAAACAAATCAGCTACGCATCAGTAGCTCACCCGACAAGTAATGGCCAAGCCGAGAGAGCAGACGTAGAAATATTGAAAGGACTCAAGACGCACACATATGAGCGCTTGAAGAAAGACGGAGCCAACTGGATTGAGGAGCTTCCTTTTGCATTGTGGGCGAGCAGGACAACACCTAGCCGGTCAACTGGAGAAACCACCTTCTTCTTGGTGTACGGAGCTAAAGCGGTCCTTCCTCCAGAGATCACCATGGGGTCGCTTCGGGTCCGGACCTTCGACGAAGCCGCGCAAGACTAGCTCCAGCACGAAGACGACCTTGACCTCATCGAGGAGGGAAGGTGCCAAGCAGCTGTTCGGAATGCATGTTATCGCCAGGCGCTCTGGCGCTATCATCAGAGGCATGTGCGCAACCGACAGCTCGAGGAAGGCGATATGGTGCTGCGAAGAATAATAACTCGCGAGGGGATGAACAAACTTCCCCCCAGCTCGGGAGGTCCATTCCAAGTGATCAATGTATCCCGTCCCGGATGCGTTCCCTTGGCAACTGAGGATGGGACCCCGCTTCCTAATCCTTGGAAAATTGAGCACCTCCGTAAGTTTTATGCTTAGATTCACAGAGGTGAGTCTGTAATTACACACAAGGTAAGTTATAGAGTCTATACACAGAGTCAGGTAGGTCCTCCGGAAGAACATCCGGACCCCTCCGGGAGGGTCCAGGCAGTTCAAGCAACATTTAACTCAGTCCCTATACTGAAAATGTGGCTTACCTACCCTGGGTTGGAACAAGATATATAGAACACTTAGCCTGGTTCCATACCCTAAGTGTGTCCTTGTCTCCCATGTAATTCGGACCTATAATAAAAGACATTGTTGTGCAAAAGAAGACTCCACGTGCATTAATTTTGTACAGGCTCGTTTTCTTTTATTATATTTTTCCTTCTTATCTATAACAAAGTTGTGCAATTCTTTTTGAGCTTTAGTCCAAAGTTTTTCGTATGTACTACGAGTTATGTTGTCAATTTTTTCAGATCTTAGCATTGCTAGACGACCTACTCGCCTGAATGCCAAAGCTATTGTTAGGTCTGGAGTGCGCTATCGACTTAGCCTGGTCAAGCACCCTAAGTACGACACTCTACCTACATTCTGGCAGGCCTCAATAGGGCGGGTCCTGAAGGCATTCAGACCTAAAGAGATTGCAATAATGTACTTGTTATCATATTGAAATCTTTCGGATCTAAAACTTGAATAAGAATAGTAAGACGCAAAAGAGTTATAGACGAGAGGACGGATTTTTTTGTTTTTCTTGTCTTTGATGCGCAGGAAAAATGAAAAATCACGACAAGGGTGGATGATGTCGTCGACGTTTCTAACATTGGAAATTGGCATCCTCAGAGCTAACAAGCTTCGACAACTCCCATGGGGGCCAACCATCGACATGAAGCATAATGACAATTCAAGCGAAGATGGTGAAGAAATCACCCCGAGGGGATTCGCCGTCGACGTATTCTACATTGATGGTGGATATCTTCGAAGTCGGGAAGCACCGACGATCCCAGGGGGCCCGCCGTCGACATTCTACGCATTGATAGTGGGTGTCGTCGGACCTACCAAGTTTTGACAACCCAAGGGGGCCCGCCGTCAACGTTTTATGCGGTTACAGTGGGTGCCGTCAGACCTACCAAGCTCCGACTACCCCAGGGGGCCCGTCATTGACATTTTACGTGTTGACAGTGGGTGTTGTCGGACCTACCAAGCTCCGACAACCCCAGGGGGCCCATCGTCGACGTTTTATGCGTTGATAGTGGGCGTTGTTGGACCTACCAAGCTCCGACAACTCACAGGGAGCCCGCCGCTGACGCAACAAAGGGTCCCTGGAGGTGCCGGAGATAAACTTCGGACCTAAAAGCTAAACGTGTTGGTTGCAAGTTCAAACCTTTCAAGTCATCAACACATTGTCAAAACCTTTTGGTACAAGTTCGCAATCAAATTGTGTACATCTACCAGGGGGCCAATAAGATAAAGGACAATGCATTGAAGGCAAATATAAAATGGAATTCATTCATTCAAAGAGTGGATTTCATTCATCAAAAGTATTGGATCACAAATGAGGATTACAGTAAAAGGCAAAAGAGAAAGGTCCTAGCTACTGGAGGCTCTAAGTCCTGTGGAAGAACAAGGCAACCTTATCGACAGCTTCTTGGACGCTGGCCCTGGCGACATCTTCCTCTTCGACAATGGGTCCTTCGAAGACTGGATCTAGTGAGAGTTGGGGGTCTCGGCTCTCGTAACACACTAAAACATATTCAGCGACGTTATTGGCCAAATATTTCCCCTTTGTCTCCAGCTGGTCGGCGATGATGTCACCCATCGCATTGAGTTTGCTGCCAGTAGAGCTAAGTGCGACCAACGTCTGGTCCAACTCTGGTGCTGGGTTCTCCGGGCATACTGTACTGAAGCAAAGCGGCACCAAAGCTCTATCGGCGTGCCCCAAGAAGTTCGAGACCTACTGAGACTCAGTCACCCCCACATTCCTCAGCTCCTCCAGTGACCTTCAGGTGGTCGCAAGCTCCGAACTCTCCCGAGCGATGCGCTCGACCTCTTTGCCATGTTGTTGAATGCTTTCACCCACTTTACTTTCACAGTCAGCGAGCTCTGTCTCCCGAAGGTGAATGCGGTTCCACCGTTTGGCCAGGTCCTTCTCCCTTCCTCTCACTTTCCCCTCTCTCGTGGCAATATCAGCTTCTCTTTTAGAGAGCTCCTACCCCAGCTTCCAGTGCTTCTCTTCCTCCTGCTTGCACTACTGATCACATTTCTTGGTGCAGTCCACCAAGTTCTGCTCTCCCAGAGTCAGTTTTTGGGTGATCTCCCCCTCTCTTTTCAAAATATCCTCCTGCATCTCCAGAATCTTCTCTTCCCTCTCATCGAGGTCCGCTCGGCGCTTTAGGAGAATCTCGTTTAGCATGTTGAGGTTGTCATGACGATCGTCGGTAGCCTCACTGCTTTTCCTAGCGTGCTCGAGAATCTCCCGAGACTTAGCCTCAAGGGCCCTGATGGAGGCCTCCCTTTCTTCTAGCAGCTGGCCCCAATACTCCATCCGGGCATTTTCCTTCTCGACCCACTCTCATTGATCGGCAAGCCTTGTCTACGCCAGCTTGGTTTCGAAATGAAGTCTGTTGCGCCAATGCCTTAAGGTGTGGCGCTATTCTTTGAGGACCTTGTTGTCGTGGTCGAAGGTGAGTTGGACTTGACAGAGACTGGAGTAGGCGTTGTCGATAGACAACGCCAAGGGAATAGGCTTCGGACCTGCCGGGGTCATCTCCGCCGGCTCTAAGGGGTCTTCAAGCATAAAAATTGGGACCCAGGCCACAAGCATGGTCCCCTGCGGTCCTGCAGCACTAGGGCCGCCCCCGGAAGCTCTTCTTCTTCTACCGCCACGAATAGAGTATAGAGTAACGAGTGTGGATAGCCTCAGGATTAGGCTAGTAGACGCGAATAGACCGACACATGACTAGGCAGATGGATATGGCGGGCAGCTTGCAGTCCCAAAATGGTGGACCTGTAGTTTTGCAAGGCGTCTTACCAGTGTTCGACATTTGTCAAATCTACTAACCAGACTGGTAAACCATGAACTTGCCGGTAAGATTGTGATCTTTGAGAGTGAGACAGTTGAAAATATTTTCCCTAAATAATTTTAGTCTTCTTCTTTAGGATATAGAGAGAGCGGAGCACCCAAACCAAATCATGAATAGGAAGAGCACGTGATCTGCGAATTCTAAGTAAGAAGAGCACCGGGTTGAGGTATTTAGGATAATAGGATTTAATTCTCTATACTTTCAGTATGTTCACTCTGAACATCTACTTTACACTTCCAGTATGTCTACAATTACAATCTAGGAATCTTCTCAGTACATCACTACGGTCTAAAAACGGAGGGTTTGACCGAGCTGACGGGTGACAGGCGGAGCCCAAGGCTGTTGTCGAGGTGTAGCAACGACACTTCCCCCGGGTCTGCTTAGTCGTAGCCCGCGGAGGTTCTCTTTTTGGAGGGGCTAGTCTCCGAGGAGCTCGAGCCCGACCGCCACGTATGCGGAGAAGATGGCAATCTCATCGTGGCGCAGGTCTCGAAGAGGGACGGGCCCGTAGCAGATCCCACCACTTCTTCTCCCTTACCACCCGAGCCTTCGCCTTCCTACCTAGTTCCTGCTCCACACCTGCTCCAATGGCATCGAGCTTGCCTTGCTGACGTATTTCAAAGTGCGAGTATCTGGAGTCAGCAAGGTAGCTGCTCGGCTGGCACGCCGACGAGCAGAAGCGCCCGGGTCCACCTCGGGGGAGGCGACAATCCCCTAGGTGGGGCCTTCACCTTTTCTTCCCGTGTGGCCTTTTCGTTTTTGTTTTGGGCAGTCGAAGGGGAGCACGTCTCTGCTATTGCAGACACGCGTTCGCCTCTGGTTCACAAGACGTGGTGACATTATCTTTGCCTGGCTTCAAGTGCGACGGTTCCCGATGTGGTCGCAATACTTCCGCCGTGTGGCCTCCTCGGGTACCGTCGAGTTGTCTTCATGGTTGACTGACGGCCTTGGTCGGGCCTCTGACAGGGAACTTGGACCCCACTGTCATTGGCGTTGCAGGTAGCACAGTGCGTGTCAGACCTATCGACCCACACGATGCGCTCCAAGCATCGCGGGGGTGAGTAAAAGGAAACATTTGCGATAAAGGCGGTTCCTTCCTTATTCAAGCTCCATCGCTTGAGCCTTCATCTTCTCCCTTAGCGCCTGAGCCTTCGCCTTCCTACCTAGTTCTTGCCCCGCGCCTGCTCCAATGGCATCAAGCTTTCCTCGCCCTCTCATTTCGAAGAGCGAGCATCTGGAGTCAGCAAGACGGTTGCTCAGTTGGCACATCGACGAGCAGAAAGAGGTGGATCCGCTGTGGGTCTGTCCCTCTTCGAGACCTGCACCGCGATGAGATTGTCATCTTCTCCCCCTACTTGGCACGTCAAATGTCGAAGCGTAGCAACGAAACTTTCCCCGAGTCTGCTTAGTCGCAACCCGTAGAGGTTATTTTCTAGGAGGGGCTAGTCTCCGAGAAGCTCGCGCGTATGTGGGAGACGGTGAACACGGTAGTTTTACGTGGTTCGGGCCGCTTGAGCATAACACCCTACGTCCATGGGAGTGAGTTGTATTGCTTGAGAGCTGCGTGAGCTTGTGTGTGTATGTCGGTCTGTGTGAAGACGAGAGAGCCTGCGAGATTTTTGTGGTCGTCTGGTCATTTTATAGTTCAAGGCTGGACAATCTTACAAGTGGGGCTCGGGGCCCGACAGGTGGCCCCGGGGCAATCCTCCCTGTACAAGATCTAGGGTTTTATTGCTACCTGCTTCCTCTGACCATAGATTGAGCACTCACCATCTTGCCACGTCGGTCGCTAGTGGCCTAGTATAGATGTTGATGATGGGAGGGAATGTCTTGTCTATCGTATCGTCGCAAGCTACCTCGTTAGTAGCATGAGGTACCTCTACGACGCCTTCACTGTGATATGATTGAGCATAGTGGCACCTGACAGGGGCGTGTGCTGCACCCATACGCCTGAGGAAGGCGCATGCCTTCAATTCGCGACTCGGACGGAGCACGCCGCTCTTAACTCCTACGACTTATCGCTCAGAGCTGGTGGCAGGACACGCGGTAGCATCGGGTCCTACCTCCATATGAGAGGCCGAGCCATGCGTTGCGAACGATGTGGCAGTTTCGGAGCCCACCTCTGTCGAGAGGTGAGGTCCGTCCCTACCAGGCACGTGGCGGCTCTGGTGCCCGCCACTGGAGGGAGGGCGGCCCGAAGCTCCTGAGCACGTGGCGGCACCGGAGCCCGCCCTTGTAGAGGAGCGGGGTCCCGTGTACCACCGGACACGTGGCGACTCGGGAGCCTACCTCTGCAAAGAGGTGGGGTCCCGAGCCGAGGATCACGTAGCCTGCTATACACGTGGCACCTCCAGGATCTGCCTAGAAGGCATGGTCCTTAGACGACTTCATGCGCGGGTACATGGTATTCAGAGTAACGACAACTGCATTAACTTACTATCTCTATCAGTTTCCCTCGTCCGCCACGACCACGTACGTACGGCAGAGCATCCCTCGATGTAGATGGTGTCCTGGCCTACAGCTAGCTCGTAGTCTCGCCTCCTACCGCCCCCCGTCCATGGTATCGTATAGTGCGCGCAAGCAGCCACCAGCCAGGCACGGGCCGTGTGCGTTGTCGCGGTGCGGACGCCTCACCCCCGCCTCATGCGGCAGTAGCAAATGGCCTCTTTCCGTTGATGGCAGAAGGGTAGACAGGATGGAGTTGGGCAGGCCAGCAGGTGCAGCAGCTAGCTTTCAGCCTTTCACTGAATGATATGATGATGCGGCATGAGCAGGACAGTTTTTTCTTTTACTTTGCCTTTAGGCATTCTTTGGTAGAGCTCTATAGAGCTGATTCTCAGGCAGAATCGAAAAAGTTGTGTCAAACACTGTTTTTCAGAAGAAGTGATTCTTGACTGATTCTGTGAAGTGATTCTCTGAAATGAACTAAGGGGCTGGAAGCTGAAAATAGCTTCTCATAATTCTGTGAAGTGATTCTCTGTTATAATTCTAAGAGTTTATTCTAGAAAATTATTTTCAACTACAAAATCACTTCAACAGTGAATTAGAAATGAATTCAGAGAATCAATTTTGTAGAGTTGTGCCAAAGGGGACTTTAATAATGCGGGACGCATGGAGCGCAGGAGCTGACAGTGTCCGTGTCCGGCGCCAGCGGAATGAAATTCCCTGCAGTAACTGCACTACAGTTACTGCAGCTGACTGGTGGGGCCAGGGGGCGTGGGGCCCACCTGTCAGCTGCAGTAACTGCAGTGCAGTTACTGCAGAGGATTTGAGTCCGGCGCCAGCATGGGCTCAGCGCGAGGCAGCGAGCAGAGCCATGCGGATGTTTGCTGGCAGACCAAGGAAGAAAATTTCGGTAGCCAAAAAATATCGAAGGTTGTACATTCAAAATTGTTGATATTTCGGAAATATCGGATTCAAATTCAATCAAATTTGAACGAAATTTAAACAAATCTGAACAATAAGAGTGAAATATTTTTTTATGGAACCCATCGATTAAAACGAATGCGTGAGCTGTGCCTGTGCAGTATGTTGCAGCAGCGGCGGGTGTCCCACTGCCACGGCCAAATTCCCGTCGAGAGATCAGAATGCTAGTGGCGCGTGGTGTTTGGCGTAACGGGTTTGGTATGTCCAACGAAAGATCTGTACTAGGTACAAATGTTTATGAGCACGCTCGCGACGCGAAAGGATCTTGGACTGGACGAACCAGTACAGTAGTATTTTCATCAGGTGGTTGATCATTACTAAGAAGAGCCAACGGTTTGGGCCTAAAACGCTTACGTTACCCAACACGAAGGTGGATCATTTACAGCTCAATTCTACATACGGGCTTGGGCCAGTGCGCCGGCGCAGTCCAAACCTGAAAATTGCATAGGCCCAAAAAGACTTACGAGATTCCGAAGGAAAGCAGCAGCGGCGGTCTAGCAGAGCGAAACACCGGAAGCAAGCACCGGAGGCACAACCGTCAGAAAAGGAGAGAGACTTCTTTCAGAGGACAACCGTGAGCTACAACAGCTCAAGACACAACGATCTGTTAACGGTCGCGCATTATTTCTTCCTGGCCGGTGGCAGCTCTTGATACCTCGCTGTCTGATAAAATAGGCACGCCAAATCTATCTGCAAAAGATCTCTGCTATACCGGTCACGTTCCCGCGAGAAAAAATAAATAAAGATATATGTACTTGTCATTGAAAAGGAGAGAATATATGTGCTGCAGCGTTCGAGCTTACACGGCTGGTACTTCTTTTAGAACAATGCTTTGGACAGATGATGCTGATGGCGATGAAGAAGGGCAAGCGTACGTACAAACAGTCAGTCTCATTGGGAGTTCTTTTTTATTTTGAAATAATATTTTGTTAATAACCTCAGCGACGTATATTCTCATGGTCTGTCCATCTGTTTGGTTGCTTCTCCTTCACTATCATATCCTCCTCTCGAAGGATACGAACAAGCAGCGGCGAGCCATACGACTTGGTCATTGGTCCCTTTCACCCGTGCAAGTTGCATGCAAAAGGTTACAGCAAATCCGTGAGGTAAGCCGACGTACGTACGTGCGCACAGCGCACATCGTGTTTACCCGACTGTGGCCGCCAAGACTGGACGGAACAGGATAGATTGGCCTCGAGGAGGGCGGATATCTTGTTAAACCATGCGATCGTTGCACGAGCTGGGTGTGGGCCAGCCGATAAAATTGATGGAGCCAAGTAATTGTCGGCGGCGGCGTCCCTCTTCAGAACGAGTTGCGACGACGATAGTAGTAAGGTGACTGATTCGTTTCGTGCACGGAATGATTTCGACCGGGGAGAAGGCATTCTGAATTCGGCGACCTTTTTAGCTTCCGGCTGCGGACAAAAAGTCCCCCGCGCCCAAGGGTGTAGTGGCATCCTCTGCCCCCGGGAACCCGTGAGGTCGGCGAAGAAAATGCGCCAGTCAACCCCAACAAGCACGGCACGGGTCCGGCAAGCGCGGGCCTCGATGGCACTGGATTATACGCATATTTCTAGCGCAGTGACGGGACGCCGACCGTCTCATTGTCGAGCCCAGAACAGATACTCAACCTCGTCGATCCGTAGGAGTGAGTAGTCCCTATAATACCCTGACCTGATTTCCCTCGGCGCCGCGCAAACCACGGCAGTCCGGACAGGCACGCCTCGCCTCGTCGCTTGGGTTGTGGATGGACCCGGAAGCTCGATCCTGTCCCTATGTGACGTGAGGGGCTGGGGCCTGGGGGTGCGTTCAATACAATTCACGGCACCGACTGCTGACATCGCCTGACTCAGTCGCCGCCGTCAGCGCGAGGGAGAAGTTTTAAGACTGTCCAATGTTATAATATAGATAACGCTGAATATATATAAGTCTAGATATATATTGAAAAAGTAGAAAAATAATAGTATATATACTATTTTCTTAGTTCTTAAAAAATTATCAACTTTAGCTTATTTTTTAAAACTAAAAATAACAATTTCTTAAGAAAGGAAGAAATATGTTTTAAAGTAACATTGCGGATAGCCTGAGCCGTTCCCCGCCGCGTATTGCGTCGCACGTCGTGCATTCCACCGTGGCGGGCGGGGCACCACAAAGGCTCAGCAGCAGACAAAGCCCCACCGCCTCCCGGAATCGACACCGGCCACGCACGCACCCGCAAGGAACACGTCGACGAGACACCCATCCGTTCTGGCTGCTTCGTGAGCGAGCGATTCGGCGCGGAGGCAAAAAGAAAATGAGAAAAATGCTGCGGGCAGACGGCGCGCAGCGGATAAGGCGGATCTATGCGACGGCCAGGGCCGCAAGGCGAAGCTTCGCGAACCGCGGTCGCGTATCGGGCCGTCCGTTGCCAACCAAACCAAACTGCACTCCTCGCGAGCCACACAGTCCGCAGCAACAACATGTGCCTGCAGCCTGACCGTGCCGTCCCCGTCACGTCTCGACCTCCCTCCTCGACCGGACCGGTCGGTCGCTTCAGCGCAGCGGCCACGGCTCCGTCACCTTTTTAAATGGCCTGAGCTGGGTCCGCGGCCTCCTCAGTTCAGCCTCGGTTGAACTTTGTACACAACACCCGTAACCCAGCTACCTCGGCGAGACAAAGGAGGTAGGCTCCCCGTAGAAGACAACCCGCCGGCTGCCGCCACCTCGATCGATTCGGTGAGTCCGCTTCTTCGCCTCGCCGATTTTCCACCCACGATTCGTTTGTTCCAAACGGAGATAGATAACCTGTGCTAGCCCCCCGCAAGTTTTACGGAGCGCGGTTGCGCCATAGCTCCGGAACCAGGCTTCCTTCTCCATTGCGTCCCCAATCCTAGGCTTTCCCCGGTAGTGCTTCGTTGATTGGTTTCCAAACCCCCTGATTCCTGCGTGATTTCCGGATTCGATTTGGCTTTGGAATCGGGGCTCGCGTCACGTGGTGCTTTGTTGATTTGGCGTAAAAAAAATTGAAAAAAAAAACATGGAGACCCGGACCCCCTTCCAGAAAGTTCGCCGCGTTCCCCTCGCCTCGTGCTTGCGGCTTCCTCCTCCTTCCCAGTACGGCAGTACCCACTTGGCCACTTACTAGCGTCTTCCAGAGAGATCGAAGGTGGAGAGGCCTGAAGCAGCGCCGTTTCAACTTCTCCGTTCAGGTTCTTCCATGGGATTCCCGCCCTATGTCCTCCCTCCGACGAAAACGATATTGGTCTGCAGTTTTTTACTACAACATGATTCCTTTTGGACATGGGTATTAGTAGTAGTGCTACTACTGTATTTAGTACTGTATGATGAGGAGTCGATTTTTAGGAGGGTTATAGTTGCTTGCCTAGTTCTCAAACAAGCATCTAGTAGTAGCTTGTACAAAGTGCCCACACAGGTGCCGTGCTTGATCTGCAATTCGCATGCCTTTTATTTATGACGTGATTGTTATTCGCAGGAGTAGATTGTTGCTCAAAGGAACCTCGAGAATGGTCAGCGGGAGGCCTGGAAACGGTGAACTGGATTCATGGTTTAAGACCCTCATGGTCTCCTCTTCCACCATTGTGAGGGGGCAGGCTGAAAACGGTGGCGCGATGCCTACGTTGTCAGGTTGGAAGGACCTGCCGATGGAGTTGCTCATGCGGATCTTGTCATTAGTTGGGGATGATCGGACGGTGGTTGTGGCATCTGGTGTTTGCACTGGATGGCGTGATGCGCTTGGATGGGGGGTCACGAATCTCTCCCTCATATGGTGAGTTTTTTTTTCTACCCTAATTAATTTCATCCCTTCCAGGTGGGTTTGTGTTGGTTTGCCGTGAGGAATTGTAAATTTTGACCAGCTTTATGTTTACACCACTAGGAAAATTGGCACACATATTTAAATTGATTTTAATGATCAAAAAGCGGGCACACTAGTTATTGGAATATACAATCCTGGATGTATTTTGCAACATTCCCCCTAAATTGCATTGTGTGGTCTCTTAAGTATTATTAACCTGGACTCCCAGGCAGGTCCGTTTGTGTTCCTGTTACTCACATGTCCTGTAAACGTAAAGCAAGTAATGCCATGTGAAACCCATATCTATCTTACACCAATCTGTAACCCATTGACCAGCTAGTTGTGTTCCATGGGGAAAGGCCATTACATTTTATTTGTTTTCTGTGTGATGGCTTATCCTGAATTTCCAGTGAAAAGGAGGATGCTTCGGCTTTTTCATTTGTAACTGTTTTTATACTTCTGAACGCAGTCTGTACATATTATCAGTTCTGTTGTAAAGTTAACAATGATCCCCTCTGATGTTGAGTTTCCGTAACCTGCGTTGTCTAGTATTATAGATATTTATAGAAACTGTGAAGTGCCAGTGAAATTCTTCGTTGGCTTAAAGTTTTCACCAAGACAACCTTTAGGTCTGAGTTGTATATCTAGTAGCCAAGCTTGTATTTGAACAAAATCACTAACCAGTTGTGAACTGGAGGCACAACCAGGTGGGGGGTGGCGTACAGCAGTCACAAATTATTGTTACTGTTGGAATTCCGGAACTCGATTTCTTGTTTATTCCTCGGGTATTCCCGGTTATTTATAGACTATTACAGATTAGACTCCTTCCTAATCACGAATAGGACTCTTTTCCCTAACAGATCTAGTACGCCCAAATCTGGACGCTATTTTTCTTCTAGAAACATGATTATTTTCAACACACCCCTTAATCTTGTTTCTAGGACACTCTTAGGATGAAGACACACCTATCCATCTTACACACTTTTCGGGTGGACACAACTACACCCTTGAGACGGATATATCCATCTCGAACACGAATTTGGATGGACACAACTACACCCCTGGGATGGACGCAACTACATCCCAATCACACCTATTTTGGAGTGGACGCAACTACACTCCCAGGATGGACACATCTTCACCCTGCACACAAGTTTAGGTTGGACGCATCTTCAACCTCAGGATGAACTCATCTTTATCCTGCACACAATCTCGAGATGGGCGCATCTACACTCCGAGCACCTCTTGGTGAGAATTTAGAATAATTCTCCCTCGGACGCAAGAAGCGCCCTCTCCTCTTCCTCTTTCTCCTTTTTGGTACACTCCCGAGCGAAGTGTCCAAACTTTTGACAATTGAAGCAACGAATCTTTGACTTGTCCAATTTCTTCTTCTTCTTTTGACCGCCCTCTTTTGATTCTCTTGCTTTCCACTCCCCCCTTGCTAAATAGAGTTTCTCTTCATGATCTTGGTTGTTGAAGCCATACACTCGTCCTTCATGTGCCTTGAGTCTGTCAACGAGTTCTTCCATAGTCATCGTCTTCATATCAACAAATTGCTCAATAGTAGATGCAATGTGAAAAAATTTCAAAGGTAGAGCACGTAGCAATTTCTTCACAATATAGCTTTCTTTAATTTCACCTCCAAGACCACGAATTTTTGTGACGATAGTCATCACCTTTGTTGCAAAGTCATCAATGGAGTCACCCCCGTTCATGCGCATCATATCCAACTCATTCTGAAGAGTTTGGATTCTTGCTTTCATCACGTGTTCTCCGCCTAAGAACTTGGTTTTAATCATCTTCCAAGCGTCTTTCGCTGTCTCTTGCTCGGAAATTCGCATGAGAGTATCTTCGTCAATAGCATGGTAGATAGCCGCAAGAGCCAACTGATCCTGTTTTGGATCAACTTTGTTTGTCCCCTCCACGGCTTCCCATACCCCTTGCGCCTTTAAAAATACTTTCATCTTGATGGCCCATGCTGTATAATTGATCTTCGTAAGTAGGGGATAATGGAGTGCCATTGATTTTTCCTCCATAATGTGTACACTTTCAGCAAGTCAATGTGAAAATGGGCCCAATAATTTTCCAGCCCACCGGTCCGTTGGCCCAATACTTCTCTGGACTGGAGCCGGATTTTCTTCTGACAAAAAACAGAAGCTCACGTGGTCCAGCCCAACAAAACCCTAGCTGACCTACGCTTCTTTGCGTCCTCACGAGCGGAACGATTGAAGCGCCGCCACTGGTTCGTCCCCGATGGATGCACCTCTGCGCCGCTCTCGACCGCGACCGCCCCTCTGCGCCGCTCCATCCACGGCTGCGCCTCTGCGCCGCCCTATCCCAACCGCGACTGCCCCTCTGCGCCGCTCCGTCCACGGCTGCGCCTCTACGCCGCCCAATCGCACCGCCTTCCACTAAGTCGCCGCCGCCCGACGAGCTGTTGTTGGCCCGCGCATCCACCCGCCGCTGAGTCCACTCCGCAGCACCTGCGCCGCCACCGAGCCCCCACGGTCCGCGCCACCGCCGGGAGTTGCCGGGATTTCGCCGAGGTACGCTCGCCTCCCGATCTTTCTAGCTCTGATACCAATTGTTGGAATTCCGGAACTCGATTTCTTGTTTATTCCTCGGGTATTTCCAGCTATTTATAGACTATTACAGATTAACTCCTTCCTAATCACGTCCTAATCACGAATAGGACTCTTTTCCCTAACAGATCTAGTACGTCCAAATCTGGACACTATTTTTTTTCTAGAAACATAATTATTTTCAACAGTTACTACATGCACTAGATATGCTCCTACAGGCTCCAGCCTCCAGGTGCTTTAATGTGTCCGTGAAAAAAAAACACTTCTTGCATGTTGCATCCGCCTCCCATACTCTTGTTCTCACTGACGCACCTCTTCAATCATCTCTGAAGAGATGTCTTTCTTCCCTGCTTTATCACTGCCAAAGATGTTTGTTCGCTTGCTGAATTTTAGTTGGCTGATATATATGTATGCTTATGTACGATTTGTTAGTTGGGCTGATAATTGTATAATTTGCAGGTGCAAGCAGAACATGAATAACTTAATGATATCTCTTGCCCCCAAGTTTACAAAGCTGCAAGTTCTAACTCTTCGGCAGAACAACCCTCAGCTGGAAGACAGTGCAGTAGAGGCTGTTGCCAACTACTGCCATGATCTACGTGAGTTAGACCTCAGCAGAAGCTTCAGGCTTAGTGACCGCTCCTTGTATGCATTGGCCCATGGTTGCCCACGGCTTACAAGGCTGAACATCAGTGGATGTTCTAATTTCAGTGATACTGCATTGATCTATCTTACCTGCCGCTGTAAAAACCTGAAGTGCTTGAATTTGTGTGGATGCGTGAAGGCTGCTACTGACAGAGCTTTGCAGGTATTTTTGGCTGACCCCATACTTGTGTTGTATGTTTTCTGGTATGAATGTCCACTTACTTTCTATATTCTCGATGCAGGCCATTGCACAGAATTGTGGCCAGTTGCAATCTTTAAACTTAGGCTGGTGTGAGGATGTCACAGATAAGGGCGTGACCAGCTTAGCATCTGGATGTCCTGATCTCAGAGCTCTGGACTTGTGTGGCTGTATCCTTATAACAGGTATTCTATCCCATTCTTTAGTAAAAGATGTGATAGTAAGATTTTTCTGATCTGTAGGTTGGTTTAGAAGTCTTATTCTTTAGCTATCATTATGATGTGTGTGTCACTTGAATCTTGTTCATTATCTACCCTCTTCTTTGTGTCAGATCACAAAGTCTTGCTTTGAAACATGGAATCTCTTTTCCACTCTGTCTTTTGGTATCACATAGTTTTAAGTTGCAACTGTTGTCAGGTGCGAAAAAGGGGTACATAGTGTATCTTAACTTCCACATGCTTGTTACTTTCAGTGGGTTGGTGATTGATGATATACTTCCGTGTGGTGAAACAATGCTTTAGTGATTGGTGATGAGTATGCCTTTTGATGTGAAACGCCGTGTGCCTACTCTTTCCTTGTTAACTTGTCCTCAAGAACATATTTACTCTAGAACATCAGTCCTCTGATATTAGACGAATTTCTCTGTTGAAACAAGATGGGCTCTGTACTCTGAATGCAAGATTACACCTGTAACCTGTTTATTCTTTACTGGATGGTTTCCTCTCGTGTCATTGTTTCGGTCCTCCTATAGGTTTTTTCTTATACCTTCCTAGTGTGCATGGAACATCGTTGCCCTAATTTGTTCCAATTTCTTTTGTCATAGATGAGAGTGTGGTTGCTCTTGCCAATGGATGCCCTCACTTGCGATCCTTGGGCCTGTACTTCTGCCAGAACATCACAGACCGCGCCATGTACTCCCTCGCAAACAGCCATGTGAAGAGCAAGCACGGAAGGTGGGACAAAGTGAAGACAAAGGAAGAAGACGGTCTCACAAACCTCAACATCAGCCAATGCACCGCCCTAACGCCTCCGGCTGTGCAGGCGGTCTGCGACTCCTTTCCGGCACTCCATACATGCCCTGAGAGGCACTCCCTCATCATAAGCGGCTGCCTCAGCCTGACATCCGTTCACTGTGCCTGTGCTCTCCACCCCCATCGTACCGGGAGGGCCCTGATGCCCAGCCATGCATACTGAGCGTTGCGGCATCGCGCTTGGCTCCAGTGAACGGCGGTTGTGTGGTTGTGGTGGTGCTGTGCCTGTGTTCCCGACGTAGGGAAAGCTTTGTGCATAAACCGGAACTTGGTGTGACAAAACGCTGCGAGTGCTAGGACTTACTGTATAATGATGACGGGGTGCCTGCACTGCCCCGCCAATAGGGACATTAACTAGGAATGTTATGTTTTGTAGTGATTTTCTCTGGATGATCAATGTGTTCTATCGAACTGGTAATAGATAGCCTGAAGCTCCTGGGCTCCTGGCTAGGGAATTACTACTACCATCTTTAATTTTGATGTGGGTACAAAGGCGGCAGGGAATGACTTCGCCCATTGTTTCCCGGTCGTCGCTTTTGCGGGCCGTGGTGAGGTTTCTTAATCTGTGAAGTTCCACCTGTTAGAGTTTAATTAATTAGACCATCCGCAGTGGCACACTGTAAAGTATACTGGATATATTGTTTTGTAGTGTAATTTAAAGTACGTACTGTAAAAGCTAAAGGAGAATAGTGTATAGAGTATGCTTTAGAGTACGCTGGTGCAGATGGTCTTAGTGATCACGGTAATTAGGGGTTGGTTATTTTTGTAACCAACCCAGATTCCTTAACTAATATCCAAGTCTTGATTGGAAGACTCTCGACAGAATTTGATGGGGTGGGGTGGGCCTCCTCGGACGTCCTCACCTCCCTATATAAGAAAGGGTTTTGCTCTTATTTAGAGATCGTCACGATCTAAAACAACACTTAAGATTTAGGAGGATCTGATCTCCTCGTGAGGGAAGTCCGGAGAAGGCCTCTCGAAACGCACCGGTGCCGATGGCACAACACTACTCAAGGGAACTTCATCGATTCCACCATGGCCTCTACCTTCTCTGCAGCTGACAGTGTCGCAATGGATCCCCAACCTTAGCTGCTACTTGATTTGCTTGATGCTTGTTGTCTCTCTGTACATGTTTAAGCCGACCCTAATCACCAATTAGGACTTAAGATAATTCTAACATTGGTATCAAGAGCCAACCTAATTGGATTAGGTTTCGGCAAACCTCAGTTCAATCTAAGATTAGATCAAAATTTGATCGCTCAGTGATGACCTAAAGCAAATAAGGAGATGATCGAAATTAAAACTTAGGGTTTTGGATTCTATAGGAATTCAAACCAAATTCGGGATTAAGATTTCGGTGTCTCAAAATCAGTGTCAAATTCGAGTTCAATTCGAAATGAATACAAATAAGAGAGGAAAATTAGGATCCGAATTTGAAAGGCATTCAAATTGGATTAAGTCAGAACCAAATCCGAGTGTAAACTTGGATCAAAACTCAGATTAGGAAGGGATTAAGCACGTACCTCAGTCTTGGCCATGATGCTTTCCTCCGATGGGCCACCATCTCGTCGGAGGAGCGTCGGGCCACCACACCGAGACCACCTCGCTGCTGCTTCTCGGGAAGGGCGGTGTAACCATCGCGTTAAGCCGGCATATGGTACCCCGATGGGCCGCTCGACGGCGGCGCGCTAACCCAACGGTGAGCGGCACGCGCCGGCGAGAAGGCCGCGGTGCCACCGCCGGAACTTTAGCCTTGCGTGGGATGGCCCGTTGGGTCTCCCAACTCAAACCCTAATCGAGCGCGAGGGCCCTCTCTTTCGTGGCCTCTGACCTGCGAGCACTCAGCGACGGCGAGCTAGTCTCGCGCGTCGGGACAGTGCTGCGGCTTGGCCGACGTGCTCCCCTTTACCTCGACGGCGCCACCACTCATGGCCGCCTCTCTCGTGTCCTCTCTCTGTCCGAATGACGAAGGGGAACGGGAAGGTGATGAATGATTTGGGTTTCAAAGAGAAACCGAATAAGTACCCCAGTCCAATCACCTACAACCGTTCATTTAGGTGACATCACTGGTTAAATCTGTGTCGTCCATCTTAGAATGTGCGGCCACCGCAAGGCGGCATGCTCCGTGCGGGCCTTGGCCCATGCGGGAAGGAGAACTGGGCCGTTGGGCTGCCCTTATTCTTTTCCCATATTTTTGTGCATATTATTTAGTAGGTCGTGGGTCTCATTAGCCGGAAGGCCGGGCCATAGAGTTCGGTCTAAATCAGCAGGCCATGGGCCACATCAATGAAAGAGAACATGCTTTTGGGTTGTTTTCATTTATTCTTTTTCGGATTTTTCCTCAGACAGGCCTTGGGTCGCGTCAGAGAAGGGCCAAGCCTATAAGGCTGGTTTTCTTTTTCTATTTTCTATAGAATTTCAGTCATAAGTTAGTAGGCCTCTGGGCCTATTTACGATAGGGGCTAGTTTCAATTTTAATGAGCCACCCAAATTGGTTTTAATTTTTCAGTATCTTTTGTGTGGGTTGAGCCTACCTCAGTAATTTTGGACCAAATAATTTTGTGGTTAATATTCTTAGTATTATCTAATTTTTAGAAAATAAAATTGGTATTTTAGTCAATTTTTCCTGTAATTTTAGTCATGAACTAAAAGTCATATATAATGGACATTTTATTTCTTAGTGTTTTTAGTATGGGCTAAAATCAAATTAGACATAAATTTAAATATATTAACAATAATTAAACAATAAGTAAGGTATTTATTTATTTTGTACTATAAGTATTATATTGTATTTTTTCGGTAATTTATTTATGATGAATTTAAGTTTATTCTTAGTTTATTGTTTTATTGTGAAATTCTATCGTGTTTCACATATTAAGTATGCCCACTTAGAAAATAAGCTTCCGCTGCGTTCTCACAGTTATGCATAGTAATCTTTTGTTAAGTAGTCAACGTGAACAACAAATTTAAGCTATGCTCTCAGTTTATTCGGTCTCATAGTAATTTTGTCAAGTAGTCAATGTGAATGATAAAATTACTATGTTCTAAGTTGTATGGAAAATTTTACTTGAGTAGCCAACGTGAAAATTAAAATTTTGTCATGCTCTAAGTTATGAATGTTGTATTTTTATTCGAGTAGCAAACGTGAAAGACAAAGATAACATTTTCATTGAGTACATAAAAAAATTTACTGGAGTAGTCAATGTGAAAGATAAAGTTTTACTATGTTAATTAGTTAATGTCGTATTTTGTTGAAAGACAAAATGTGACAATTAGTTTATGGAAACTTTTGTTTGAGTAGCCAACGTGAAAGACAAAAGTTTACTATGTTTTTTAATCAGTGAATCTCGTATTTTGTTGAAAGACAAAATATCGCGATTCTTCATCCTAATTTGTTTACATTAGTATAACAAAAAAATTTGTTCGAGTAGCCAACGTGAAAGACAAAATTTTCTATGATTTCAGTTTATTACTAAGTTTTATTATGCATTCATTTATGTTAATCAGTTTTTCATTCAATGACTCCTCCATCATCAGTTCAATACTCAGTTATCTCTCTACTATTGAGCTTTTGAATGATGTTAATTATGACTCATGGAGAGATAAGCTAAGGATTGTTTGGCAGTCTCCAAATTAGATGTGACACTGATTAAACCCTGTCCTACTAAGTCTCAGGTTCCTATGCCTATGACTGGAGAGACTGATGAGTTTTTTGAGTTGAGGAAGAGACAATTCCTTAGTCTCATGCACATGTATGAGAATGAGCTAGCTAAATGGAACTACTCAAATAAGTTGATTTTGATGATAATTAAGGGTTCCATTACTAAGGCTATTCTGGAAGCAATTCCTGAATGCGACACTGCTACTCAGTATCTCGACGAGATTGAGAAACAGTTTGCTAGCACCACTAAGTCCCTTACTATTGTTGACCCTGTCAACCACACTAATGGAAATCATAAGGGCAAGAATAAGGTTTCATGGACACATTTCCCTCAACGGAATGTGAAGATAGACAAAATTAGGTGTTACTTTTGCAAACAAGAAGGGCACTACCAGAAGGATTGCGTAGGCTTCCTCAAATGGTGTCATAAGAAGGGTAATACTTAGTTCAGAATTCCCTGTTTTCAGTATATTTTCGATCTACTTGTTAGATTGACTTAGTTGCAATTGTGCAAAATTTGTGCTGAGATTAAGTATGAGGAGGGTTATAAGAGGAGGGATAAGGGTCATTAAAGTCGCTAATGACCACGAAGCCGAAGTAAAAGCCAACTTAGAACTCCATTATTATTTCATGGCTTTGTACTTTTGTTTCACTATGATGCTTTATGTACCCTAATTTAGAGAGATTTGTATTAGTTTCATGCATGGACTACTCAAACTTGTAAGCCTTTTGGCTAAATTAGTTAATAATAAGTTATGAGTCTTTCCATCTGACAAGACAATTTTCTTTGTCCTCGCATGATGATTATTTAAGTTGTATCAAATTTCTATCATCAAACTAAGTATTTCGTAAAGCGCATAAGAATCGATTGCGAAACAATTTCGAAATAATGGCACTACGTTAGACCATATTTCGAGTGGGAGAATTGATTAAGCGCTTCTTAATTGATTCCTCCCCACTAAGAATAATATCTCAACGAATGCATAAATAAATTCAGCATATGTTCACTAAGACTAAGATCCGATCGTGAGGGGGGTATTACGATCGGTATACCCAATATTGAATTAGATATACATGACATCCTTCAATTTAGTCGATTAGCTCATGAGTCGATTCTTAAAAACCTCTATTCAAATGCTACATCGAAAATATAAATAGTTGATGCCTAAAAAAACACCATATTAGAAAAAGACAAGACATAAACCCTCATTAATATTATATGAGGTTGTCTTTAAGTTGATTAGCCCAAACATTAGTAAGTAGCCATCTTGTTGGCAATTCAGTAAGCTGGCATCATTTCCACCGTCTTTACCAACGCTTAGTTTAATGGAAGCACTATATGCTAGAATTAGGGGAAGTAAGGTTATCATAGATGACGATTATGAGGAGAAGTGGGTGCATGTACTCATTTTCATGATTCAAGAACCGTTCATCACGATACCTACTATTGTTAAGACAACATCGTTGTCTCAACACCTTTTGTTAGTTCTTCATTGGCATATTTAGTAAGACTTCTGTCTCACAGAAGCTACTTCAGCTTGCTCATTATTAGTTGCCGCTAAAGATGAAGAGCGACAATTGCCTCGATTAGTAAATAACGTGTTAATAAGTGGATCTCGTAATAAGATCCATATTCAAATGAAGGGTGATCCTGCCTTATTTGAAATAAGATAATAAAGTTTGTACTCAGTCAACATTCCTATAGGAACCAAAACAGTAGACTGTAATGGATCCACATTAGTAAACGTGACTCTAGAGGGAAAAGTCGTTTTTCGTTAAGGAGACATTGAGAATATTAATTGTTCTTATAATGTTTCAACTATTGATTCGTTAAGAACCGATTAGATATTAGTAACATTATGACTTACTTTTACATCGTACGGATGCAATGATGACGTTTTTTAAATGTGATCTATATATAAAAACGTCTATGAGACACAACCGAGATGTGTTGTCATTAAGCATAAGGAACATAGAGATACAAGTTAAGACAATTCATTTTATTCATGGACTAAATAAGGCCTTGTTGACAATTAGTATCTCATGTCCAATTAGTAAGTTTGGGTTATCACAAACAAGGAGGAGAATTTAGCTTCATACTTTGTAAATGACATGTTACTAACAAGTAATCATGTTGATTTACTATTCAGTTTTCGTTCTCCAATTTTGACGTTAAGAGGCATTAAGCTCATAAGGCATACTTGAGTTGTACTTGAAAAGTATGACGTGTATGCAAATAAATAGTCTGCTCAGAAAAGTTAAGGTTAATTAGTATTGGAGTCAATTAAAAAATATTCGAACAAAATACGGTTCCAAGGACTTCTATTGTCAGAAGTTTTTAAGTTGCTCAAACAATTAGTCACCTTGACATAGACTAAGTAATTGGGTTATTTTGGCAAAAGTTAGTCCAATCCAATTTTTTTGGAATGGAGATAAGACTTAATATGCAGCTATGCAATTAACTAAGGTCTCATGATATGATTAGTATTTTAATGAGCCATGGATCATTAAAACTAAGTTTTTGCAAGATGTGTAGTAAAATCCTCATTAGTAAAATAACACTCGCAGTAGGAGCTTTGTTGAGGAACTAGCTCCAAACCTAAAGTCACTGCATCGTGAATGATATATACTAAATTAGTGATGAGGCCACTGAGCAGACACCATATGAAAATCCAGACTAAGTGTGGTTGACAGCATAGAATCACCTAAGTAATTTGTACTTCTGAGATAACAAGTCAGATGTGCCGCCAAACACATTGACGTCAATTGTGTGTTAAAAAAAATTAAATTCAGGAACATACTAAGTATTTATAATTGAGCAATTAGATTCATGCGAATCCTCGCGGTACTGCATACAAATGGACTTCCACCCAATGTGTTCTGTGAACACATAACGCGCATGGGTTAAAGGAAGAACCTATGATCTCCTCGATATTTAGGGGCCAAAACTCAGTTTCAGGATATGTTTCTAAATGTAAGATATAATGTGGTGTCGTCAAGCAGTACGTAACTGGTTGTCTTCGATGCGCCGTTCCCTTTATGTGGAACATGAGGAAATAATGTCAAAAGTCTATGTGCTTAGAAAATCAGTTTATGTGACTCGTGGTCAAGGGGGAGAATGTTAGAGCTTAATTAATTAGTGACCACAGTAATTAGGGGTTGGTTACTTTTGTAACCAACCTGGATTCCTCAACTAATCCCCAAGTCTTGATCGGAAGACTCCCAACAGAATTTGTTGGGGTGGGCCCCCTCGGGCGTCCTCACCTCCCTATATAAGAAAGGGATTTGCCCTTATTCAGAGATCGCCACGATCTAAAACAACAACACCTAAGACTTAGGAGGATCCGATCTCCTCGTGAGGGAAGTTCGGGGAAGACCTCCCCAAATGCACCGGCGCCGACTGCACAACACTGCATCAAGAGAACTCCATCGACTCCACCATGGCCTCTACCTCCTCTGCATCCAACAGTATGGCTATCCATCCCCAACCCTAGCTGCTAGTTGATTTGCTTGATGCTTGTTGTCTCTCTGTACATGTTTAAGCCGACTCTAATCACCAATTAGGACTTAAGATAATTCTAACACCACCGGGTAATGAACCGTGAGATGAAACTGAGAGGAAGCCGGAGGGCAAGGAGCAGGTCGATCGCATGGGCAGGCAACATCTCGGATGCAGTGGGGACCATAATCAGAAAAGTCTGGGTATATTTTCACTATCCAATACTGATAGCAAATTAATGCATAAACAAGATCGAACACGAGACACAAATTTTACGTGGAAAACCCTTGCGGGAAAAAACCACGGGCGCCGACCGGCGATCTTCACTATATGATGAGAGTTTTACAATGGGGATTACAATGAGGGTCTCCTCTCTCTTCTTTTTTCCCTCAACAACCTACAAGATGTATTTATAGGGGTGGCTTACAAAAGGAAATAAATCTCTCAAAATAAATACGACCCGTAACGTGGGAGGACTCCACCTCTCACATCCCCTAGGCGTCCCCAGCGAGATCAGAATTTGGATCATATTCCAACAAACTCCACCTTGAGACAAATTCCATCTTGTAGCCAATGAAAGGATCATCAATCAACTCCCTTCAATAATAAATAACACCGCGCGCCAATAAGTCACTAGGACTCAAACTGTAATGCCAACCAAGCTTGAGCATAGCTCAAACTTGTTAGTAGAAACTGACTTTGTCATCATATCAGCAGGATTATAATGAGTACTGATCTTGCACACTTTAATATCGTCATGAGCCATAACATCTCGAATAAAGTGATACCTGACATCAATATGTTTCGTTCTCTCATGAAACATTTGATCTTTGGTAAAGTGAATAACACTCTGGCTATCACAAAATATAGTAGTGCAAGAATCATCTCCACAAAGCTCAGAATATAAACCTCTAAGCCAAATAGCTTCTTTACAAGCTTCAGAAATAGCCATATATTCAGCTTCTGTAGTTGATAAAGCAACAGTAGACTGCAAACAAGCTTTCCAACTAACAGCACAACCACTAATGGTGAAAACAAAACCTGTAAGAGACCTCCGTTTGTCCAAATCACCAGCATAATCAGAGTCAACATAACCAACAAGTCCATCTCTAGATTTTCCAAATTGCAAACAAGCATTAGAAGTACCGCGCACGTATCTCAAAATCCATTGAACTGCTTTCCAATGTTTTCTACCAGGATTAGCCATGTATCTACTGACAACACTTAATGCATATGACAAATCAGGACGAGAGCAAACCATAGCATACATAAGAGATCCAACTGCGCTAGTATACGGAACTCTAGACATGTACTCAATATCATAATCTGACTCAGAACATAAAGCTGAAGATAATCTGAAATGTGGAGCTAATGGAGTACTCACTGGTTTAGCATCATGCATACTGAAACGATGAAGGACCTTTTCAATATAACTTTGGTGACTAAGATATAACTTGCCAGCTTGTCTCTCTCTGATAATCTCCATGCCAAGAATTTTCTTTGCTGCACCCAAATCCTTCATCTCAAATTCACTACTCAATTGAGCCTTTAATTTATCTATTTCAGACTTATCTTTTGCAGCAATCAACATATCATCGACATAGAGAAATAAATAAATAGCTGAATTATCAACAGTCTTCAAATAAACACAACTATCATAAGATGACCGCTTAATGTTTTGAGAGAGCATAAAGGAGTCAAACCTCTTATACCACTGTCTAGGAGATTGTTTCAAGCTATAAAGAGATTTCTTCAACTTACAGACAAGATGTTCTGAGCCTTGAACAATAAAGCCTTCAGGTTGATCCATATAAATATCTTCATCTAATTCTCCATGTAAGAATGCAGTTTTAACATTGAGTTGTTCCAACTCATAATCATGCAAAGCAACAATACTGAGTAAACTGCGAATAGAGCTATGTTTTACAACAGGAGAAAAGACATCATTATAGTCAATACCTGCAATCTGACTATAACATTTAGCAACCAACCTTGCTTTATACCTAACAGTCTCTTTAGGAGAAATAGGCTCTTTCTTTTTAAAAATCCACTTACAACGAACAAATTTCTTCTCTTTAGGCAATGGCACTTCCCAAGTACCATTCTTTTCAAGTGACTCCATCTCATCTTGCATAGCGGCAACCCAATTATTGCAGTCTGAAGAAGTAATAGCCTCAGAATAATTAGAAGGTTCAGAACTACCTTCAACATCTTCTGCACAACTCAAAGCATAAGCAACAATGTTGCATTGCTCAATTAACCTCTTGGGTCGAATATGAGGCCTCCTAGACCTGTCAACTGCAACAGAATGTTGTGGAGGTTGCACAACAGGAGAATGTGGGATAACAGATGAATCATCATCAATAAGTACATCTGAGTCATCATTATTTGGCGTATTTGCTGAATCAATTAAATGCTCCACTTGCACACTAGAGGTCTGAGAACTCTGGACAGGAGCATTAGTATTTATAGCATTAGTAGTCATAGCAGATTCATTAAAGACAACACTTCTGCTAGTTATAACCT
Organism: Tuctoria greenei; assembly: GCA_036927565.1. NCBI lineage: Eukaryota > Viridiplantae > Streptophyta > Magnoliopsida > Poales > Poaceae > Tuctoria > Tuctoria greenei. The sequence goes on along the minus strand of JAYESD010000011.1, from coordinate 24,950,010 downwards.
TTTTCGATTCAGGATCCCACAATTTATAACCTTTAACACCAGAATCATAACCAAAAAAAATGCACTTAATAGCTCTAGGCTCCAATTTTCCATTATCAACATGAGCATAAGCAGGACAATCAAATATCCTCAACTCAGAATAATTAGCTGGAGAACCAGACCATACCTCAATTGGAGTCCTTTTTATCAATGGCGATAGAGGGGGAACGATTAATAAGATAACAAGCAGTAGAAGCAGCCTCAGCCCAGAAACGTCTATTAAGACCAGCATTAGACAACATGCAACGGGCCTTGGAAATGATAGTCCTGTTCATACGCTCAGCCACACCGTTTTGCTGAGGTGTGTGAGCAACAGTACGATGTCTCACAATGTCATGAGACTTACAATAAGAATTAAATTCATTATAACAGAATTCCATCCCATTATCAGCACGAAGAACCTTCACCTTTTTCTCAGTTTGATTCTCCACCATAGTCTTCCACTTTTTAAATGCAGAAAATGCTTTAAGAAATAAGGCCATACCTTTCTTGAATAATCATCAATAATAGTCAACATAAAACAAGCACCTCCAATAGATGTATTACGAGACGGTCCCCATAAATCAGAATGCACATAATCAAGAATATCTTCAGTTGTATGAACCGAAGTGTTGAATTTCACCCTCTTATGCTTGCCAAACACACAATGCTCACAAAAGTCCAATTTACTGATGTTGTGCCCATCAAGAAGACCTCTCTTGCTCAGAATTGATAAACCAAGTTCACTCATATGACCAAGACGCATATGTCATAAACTTGTAGCATCAGAATCAGGTGACTTAGAAGAAATAGCAACATTACTGATAATAGTAATGCCTTGTAGAATATATAAATTTGATTTTAACAAGTCACATTTCATAACAACAAGAGAGCCTTTAGTTACCTTCATAACTCCACCTTCAGCAGAATACATGTAACCTTTGAGATCAAGAGTACTCAAAGAAATAAGATTTCTCGTCATAGTTGGAACATGCCTCACATCTGTCAATGTCTTGACAATACCATCAGACATCTTAATCTGAACGGATCCAATGCCTACAACCTTGCGAGGTGTGTTATCACCCATCAAAACGGAACCTCCACCCTGGACAGATTCATAAGTGGAGAACCAATCTCTATTAATGCAAATATGAAACGTGCATGCAGAATCAAGAACCCATTCATCATTAATTTTAGCACATCCAGCAAAAGCAACGAGAACATCACCATTAGAACTGCCATCGGAAGAGACAATAGAAGCACTACCATCATCATTGGATTTATTTGTAGACTTTTGAGCAGTCTTTCTCTTTTCTTTATTCTGCAGCTTGTAACATTCAGAGATATCATGATTATCACGCTTGCAATATCTGTAGAACTTATCTTTACCTTTGGATTTAGAGCGGTGTTTCCGACCACTCGAATTTTTATTTGATTTCTTCTCTGTTCTACCACGAACAGATAAGCCTTCTCCATCAGAACTGGCAGCAGAATCAGTAGACACAATCTGTTTCATCTTTTCTTTAGCATGCAAAGCATCATAAACCTCTTGAATAGTTAGAGTATCATGACTGTATAATATAGTGTCTCTGAAATTTGAATAAGTCTGGGGCAATGAACACAAGAGCATAAGAGCTAAATCCTCATCATCATATTTTACCTCCACGGACGCTAGGTCCGAAATAATTTCCTTGAATACTTGAACATGAGAGGACATTGAACCACCCTCTTGCAACTTGTGAGTAAATAATTTCATCTTCAAATGCATCTTGCTGGTAAGATCCTTGGACATGCAGATCGATTCCAGCTTGAGCCATAAAGCAACAACGGTTTTCTGTTCCAAAACCTCTTACAAAATATTGATAAATGAAGATGAATTTGTGAAAGAGCCTTACGATCACGACGCTTTTCACCGTCGGTCCAATTCTCCTGCTTCTTGGAGAATCCATCAAGCGCATCATCTAAATCGGTGTGCGCTAATATTGCCCGCATCTTGACTTGCCATAGAGTGAACCGTGTATCACGGTCTAGCAGCGGAATATCATATTTAAGAGAAGCCATACCTAAGAAAATCCAAGAACAACTGATCTACAAATTTCCTGGTAGACCTTTGTGTGGATGCAACAAATAGAAAACCAGAAAACAATAGCCCGTGTAGATCTCTATGTACGTATAGCAAATATCTTAAAGTTTTCTAACCTTCACGTGAAGCACCAAGGAGCAGCCTGATCATGACGTGGAGCTTGTCTTAAAATTTTCTTTCACTTCCCTGGAATCTTGTGAGTCCTCACGTGATGCAACCGAGAAAGCCTTAAGCAGACTTGCGTCTGGATCCTTGTGCCTGCGTGGATCCTTGCGTGGGGGGCAGCAGCTTTGATGTAGGCTCACTGCTCACGGGTAGTTAGTGTAGCAGACTTCAAAGACAACAGGGAGCAGCAGGCTGATTTGATGTTTGCTTTGACCGATCAGAAGTGCTGCAGTGATCAAGTTCCTGACCTGGTCACGCTCGGCACACGATGGCCACGCAGCGGGAACGGCGGCGGGGGCGCTGGTCTGCAGTGCGCGGATCAGTGATGTGCTGGCAGGATGAATGATGGTGCCTGCAGGAATCCAGCGGTGATTTTTCTTGGAAAAACAACACCGACGTATTCGGTGCAGAGAGGACCGCAACCACACGTGGTGAGTCGCTGAGCGCAGACCCAATCGCCAGCAACAGCGCGAAAGAGGCGGCGAATACAATCCGCTCAGTTGCGGCGTAAAGGAGGAAGTACGAGTCTTTGTAGACGACGGAGATCTAGGCGTAGCGGTTGTGTGTCGAACAGATCTAATCACCTGGTGACGCACGAACATGGTTAAACCCTAATTTTTTTAATCAATCTCATGTCTGGCTCTGGTACCACTTGATAGCAAATTAATGCGTAAACAAGATCGAACACGAGACACAGATTTTACGTGGAAAACCCTTGCTGGAAAAAACCACGGGCGCCGGCCGGCGATCTTCACTATATGATGAGAGTTTTACAATGAGGATTATAATAAGGGTCTCCTCTCTCTTCTTTTTTCCCTCAACAGCCTACAAGATGTATTTATAAGGGTGGCTTACAAAAGGAAATAAATCCCTCAAAATAAATACGACCCGTAACGTAGGAGGACTTCACCTCTCACATCCCATAGGCGTCCCCAGCGAGATCAGAATTTAGATCATATTCCAACAAATACAACCGTCATGTGTTCCATCATTTACACAACACAAACCTCAATGGCCAACGTCAAGGGCTGCATATCTAGGAGCACAAATAGTATTAGAGTTCGCGTGGTAAGTTCTGTTTAATGGCATCCTGTGTAAACCCTTTCAAGTATCGCCCATACCACGTGCAAACTTTTCAAGAAAAATTGGAATGAAACCAACAATTGTATCCCAGAAAGCTCTTTCTCATCCAAGATTTCAGATAATTTATAAGGTGATAGCTCTAAAAAGAAATAAAATAAAAAACCGAGTAGTATCCTCGTTTCTAACAACCTGTTATGGCTACAATTAGTCCATCTCTAGCACTAGCAGCTACGTGTAGTCAAGCTACCTAATCTGAATACGATGCGCACTATTGTACATCACACTATCGAGTTCAGTTGGTGGTGGTGAATAAACTTGCAGGAGGATCTTTGTAGATGTCAACAACAGCAACATCGGTACCGCAAGCAGAAGCAGAAGAAGGATCCTTCCATGTCCTCATCCTGTGGCTGGGGTCCACGCTGTGCTGCTGCAGCACCAGCACGGAGCCACCGCCGACCACATCGTCTGAGGCCAGCAGCTCGCCGATGGGTCCCAGCTCAGGGCAATCCTCGTCAAAGTCCCCCATGCCGCACGTCATTACCTCGCCCCCTGCACCGCCGCTGGCTCTACCGACGATGAAGAGCGAGAACTCCCTCGCCATGGAACTCAGCGTGTTCACGGTCTCTGCGCCGTTGCTGATATACTTCTCCGTGTACGACAGTTTCCCGGGCGTCACCATTCTCTCGTGCAAATCCGCCATGAACTCTTCATCCGCCGCCTCCTCCTCCCCTGCCACCATCGAGCATCCCGCCGCCGGACGGAACCTGCAGACCGTCACGCTCACACACGGGTGCGCCGCCAGCCGGGCCGCGTACGCCACCGCCTCCCTGTCGTCCGCCCCGCCAAGGAACACCGCCGCCACCTGGTGCATTGGTGGCCGCGCGTCGGTGCCCTCGTCGAAGAGGCGGCGCTCCACGAAGATCCCCACCGTGCACGGCGCCCTGTGCAGGATCCTCTGGTTGAGCTGGCGCCGCCCCTCGCGCCGGCACACCATGCGCCCGTCGTACCGCAGCTCCTTGTGAAATGGCACGATCACGAGCGACGCGCGCGCGTCGTCCACGCCGTTTCGCACGTCCGCGTCCATGGACGCGATGCTCGAGATGGCCGTCGCCTGCTGCGGCGCGGGGATCACGTTGTCGTAGGTGAAGCACGCGACGGCCGCGGCCACCCGCTCGATGTCGCGCGCGTATCCCCACTCGTCGTCGTTATTATTGTTGCTGCTGCCGGCGTGGTACAACTGGTTGGTGATGGCGTACTTGCGCGACGTCACGAGCTCGACAAGGTGCAGGAGGTGCACGGTCAACGGCGCGGCGGCCTTGGAGAGGTAGGCCAGCGTGAGCATGGGGTGGACGTCGACGGCGCCGTGGACGCAGACGAGCATGCGGAGCTCGTGGTCCGGCTTGAGGTCCTGCAGGCAGCGCGAGCGGTAGCGGAAGGCGCGGTGCTGCCACCGGACGATGGTGGCGGACGTCGGGCCCACCATGACCGTGTTGATGATGGACGAGAGGAGGAGCACGACCTGCGCCGTCTCGCCCCACACCCCGGCCCTGTCGCCGAAGTTGATGGCGAGGACGTCGGAGTACCCCTTGACGTTGAGCAGCGCGCCCAGCATGACGGCTTCCCGCGCCGTGATGCCCAGCGCCCTCCCGGCTAGCAAGGTGCCGGCGACCTTCCCCGCTGCGCTCAGCAGCGTGGTGAAGGCGACGACCACGGTGAACTGCCCTGCGGTGAAGTGACCCATCTGGGCGAAGTCGAGGCGGGCGCCGACGACGGCGAAGCAGAGTGGCATGATGACCTCGTGCGTAGGGTAGGCGAGGCGGTCCCTGATGGTGCGCGCTGTGGGGCCCTCCCGCGGCATGGCGAGGCCCATGAGGAAGGCGGCCATGGACGCGCTGTAGCCCAGGAGCTGCTGTAGCATGGAGAGCCCCACGATGAGCAGCAGCATCGCGCACAGCTCGTACTTGCTGATGTACTGGCGCCCCCGCTTGAGGCGGTTAAGCATCCGCGCCGCCCACGTCGTGACGCTCATCGCCACCCACACCGTGACCGCGATCCGCACCAGCACCGCCGCCTTCGCCGACGCGGAGGACGGCGGTCTCTGTTTCTTGGGCGCGAGCCCGTACGCGGTGTAGCTGACGGACATGACGCTCATCGCGGCGAGGCTGGCCATGTCGTTCGCGAAGGCGGCGCCGATGGCGAGCTGGCCGGTCTCGGACCCCGTGAGCTTGAGCTCGGTGACGACGCGGATGAGAACGGGCGAGGCTGTGCTGGTGATGACCAGCATGAACAGGACGGTGGAGGTGTAGATCTTGTCGGGGTGGATGGTGCCTTGGTCCGGGTGGAGGAGGCCGAAGAAGAAGGGCCCGCCCAGCGCGGCGAGGACGAGGCAGAGCGCGGAGCCGCTGCACGCGACGGCGAGCGAGCGGCGCAGGTTGCGACGCAGGTAGAGCAGGTCCAGCTCCAGGCCGATGAAGAACATGAACACCATGCGGATGAAGTAGATTGTGCCGCTCAGTGCCGTGCCGGCGTCCTTCATGCCGAGCTGCCGAAGGTCCATGCCGCGACCAAGCACGGTGGGGCCAACCATGATCCCGGCCTGCATGTATGTACGTACTAGTCCCATCCCATCATTAACTGAGTAAACGAAGCAAAGCATTTTAGATCGAAATGAACCAACAAAACACAAATGCAGGTACGTACCAGGATGTGGGAGATGATGCTGGGCTGGCCAAGCCGTCGAAGCGCAGAATGGAAGATGCCGGAGAACACGAGGATGGTGGCCATGATGCTAGTGACGGCCATGACACTGCCCATGAAGTAGGCTCCATCTCTAACCTCGGGATTGCACTTTGCATCGACGCCATACGCCATTACGTGCGCTCGGTCGATGGACGATGGATCCAAGCCGATCAGGGAGCGCTCAGGAGATTACAGCTGATCCAACCCCCTTACCCGAGAATTCCAGCATCCCAATTACCTATACATTGGGTTGAATGCGTTCCCGGAGCCGGACCATCGAACGCGGACGCATGCCTTCCATGGCAAAAAGTAATTTGTCGTTCTACTTGGATGCCCACCTGATAAATTAGCATGGAGGTTCATGCAAACCAGTAAAATATTAGAAGCTGTCTAGATTTCAGATGCCTGAAGGATAAATTTTCAAACGACGTTAATTAACATCTAATCACTTTGAGTAGTTGTTAATATATAATTAACAAAATTAATAAATTTTTCTATGGTCCATAAATTAATATATTTATTTTAATTTATTATTTTACAACTAACATAATTTTTACAATTAACAAAATTCACAATTAACATAACTAATAATTAACATAATTAGCAACTAAGTTTAATTGCTCATCAACACGCATCGCCTAGGCTTCAGGCGATTGAGATCGTATTACAGAAAATATTATATGAAATCTTCTTGAAAATTTTGTTGGGAAAACCTTTGAAGTAAATTTGCATAGGAACTCCTACAAAAATTAAGAGAAAAAAAGTTACCCGAAGGAGAAACGTAGATTCATATCGTGCATCCGTCTACGCATGCTTTGACATTAACGTCAAATCTCCACCGCCCTTGAGCCCTCCACCCTCTAGGTCTCTCTCTGTGCGCGTCCATGAGAGCGAGATGAGGCGCACCAGGGAGTGACTGCTTTTTTTAGTTTGAAGGAGGAATGGATACGAAAGAACGGAACATGTGGTGGAGGAGAGAGCGAGCTAATTAGGATGCGTTTGGTTGGGAGTCAAAGTGGGATGAGATGGATCCATCCCAGTTTTTAGGGATGAGATGGTCCCGTTTTTTGTTTGTCTAGAGGGATGGGATGATCCCTGTTTCTTGTTTGTTTTGTGGGATGGTGTGGGACGGAATGATCCCGTCTCTTGTTTGAATGAAAGGATGGAACAGGGACATGTGAGTATAAGTACTTCTGGAAGGTCGTGCGCATGTCTCCACGGAGGTGGGACGGATCCGTCCATGTTTTCGGTGGGATGGTTTCATCCCGCATCTAGGTGGAATATTCTCTTTTGGGGGATGGCTCCATCCCACATGTCTCCAAACCAAACAACAGAAAAGTGAGATCGTCCCGTCCCGTCTCACTATATCCCTCGAACCAAACACACCCTTAAAGTCTCTCTCCATTGCTAAGGACTCTTTCGGGATGGAGGATTTTCCCCTGATATCTGCATTTTTTCTATGAAACTACAATAACAAATACAAAGCAGAGCAGAAAGGATCAACTCAAAAAGCAGAGTGTGGTCACATGATGGCAAGGAGGAGATTCTGCATCAACATTTCACAAGACTTAAGGTTCCAGACAGCAAAAACAATATGCGTCATTGTTTGTACAACCAACGAGTATCGACTTGATTGTGCCTTCATCTTTGAGGTGGTCTAGCTACACAGACATAGAGGATTTATATTGATTCGGACAAGTGTCCTACGTCTAGTGTCGATCTTCTGCTCTTTGTTGACCGAAAGAGAGAAAATGGTGTTACAGGTAGGGATGGGTAAAAAAATCAGGATGAAAAAAAAAATCAAAACTGAAAAAATCTCAATAACCGATATATTAATTTTGGGTTCAGATATTACCTTCGGGTATCTAAAATATCCAAATAATCGAATAATAAAATCCCAAGTAAAGTTATGATCTATAAACTCTAAACGAGATGAATTTTGATATTTTATTTATAAGTTATGATATGTGAAGTTATTAGATTAAACTATTTATTTAGGATCCATTATTAGTGAACTAATAATTTATTGTCTCTCGAGAATAAATTTACGAATGATATTAAACTTGTCGAAGTACGGACTAGGACACTTCCCCTGACACTATTAAGACGTAGTCCGCAGATGTTCGTATTCGGTTGGGGCGCGAGTCAAGATCCAAACAAGAGGTGAACACCGAAGATTTTATGTGGTTCGTGCCGCCTGAGCGTAATATCCTACTCCACTAGATGTGTGTTGATTGTATGAGCATGGATGTCTTGAGATCAGTTGAGATTGCTTCTGATTCGATCCTTTCTACCGTGCAGTGCAACCCTTTTATATATCAAGGACTGGCTGTTACAGTTCGAGCTGGCCGACAAGTGGCCTCGGCTGTATTACTATCCTGTACACGATCTACAGTGTTAAGGACGGTTAATAGTGTGATAACATGCCTTAATAATAGCCTTACCAGCCTTTATGTTTCTCTAATTGTGCGTCATTAATATGATATTAATAATGCGTTAACCAGGTCTTGTAACGATTAATTGATAGCCTTTGGATGTTTGTGCCGTTAGAGATTCCGTAGTCTTCCCGTTGCTGACGTAGGTCCGAATGTTGACACGTGGAAGCTTCAAAGCTTCCCTCTACTGGGAGATAGGTCTGGTGCAGTTGGACACGTGGCATCGCCAGAACTTCTCTGAGAAGGGAGGTAGGTCCAGCTCTGCAGGGCACGTGGTAGCACAGGAACTATCCAAACGGGAGAGGCAAGTTCGACTCTTCTGGACACGTGGCTCCACTGGAGCTACCCTAAGAAGGGAGCTAGGTCCGGTTACGCGGGATGCGAATCCCCTTCCAACGTCTGCCACTTGGATTTAGGAACTCCTCGACTTTGCTTGCGGTGTCAGGGGGTACCCGATACGCAGGGTACCGATAGTGGCCCTCGGGCCCACCTCAGGGAGAGGTCCTCAGGAAGAGGTTATGCTATCGGAGGTGGGTCCATCATCGATTCTCGCATTTCGGCTTTGAAGTCTTTTCCTGGGTAGTTGGGACGACGACACACAGTTATGCTGTCATCGCGTGGCCCTTCTTGATATGGTGAGTGAGATCCTGGTGTGCAGATCTCACGCAATTGAAGGTCGCTATTTCCTAATACGAAATTCGTATCGGGTCCTAGCGTAATCTTTGTAGCCTTGTCAGGCTGCTGCCCCCGGGCTTCCAACTTTCCATCATGACAGTGGTTCACCTGATGCGACTTTTCAACAAAGTGAACTAGGGGCCCCTTGTCATTGAGGAGGTCATCTGAGATTCGAGTTTGGAGGTAGTTTCCATCCAAGCGTTGCGGATGCTTACTAAAGGAAGAAAGTTTGCACGGGAAGAGAACTCCTTACGCCTTCATTTCATCTTGTGCTTAGAGCTCTCCGCCTTTGAAACTTTTCTTCCACTTCTGCTCCACTTTGCAACAGTGGAGTTGGGTCTTCCTCACAGCCGGATCAAGAGCGAAGAAGAGTTGTAGAGAGTCCGCACCTACATGGGGTGGTCAAGCGACTCCTTCAACAACTCAATTCGCCTCGGCAAGCTCCCCTTCAAGAAGGAAAGCCCCGATGAGATTGTGTACTTCTCGGCATTCGCCATGGTGGGGCTCATCCCACCGTTCTCCAGCTTCCTGTTGATGTTCCTGGACTTCTACGGCCTGCAGCTCCACTACCTCATCCCCCACTCCTTGCTAGTGGTGACATTCGTCCACTTTTGCAAGATGTGGGTGGGTGTGCCGCCCTGCGTCGAGCTCTTCCGGACCTTCTTCAAGGTCCACACCACCGGAAAAAGGAATGAGCTTCCCGGCTTCTACTACTTTGTGAAGCGCAATAACTCGCCCTTCAAGTACTTGAAGACATTCCCTTTTGGGAAGTAGGAAGGCTGGAAGAAGGATTGAGTGGTCATCATGGTGGATCGCCGAGCGACATGCTGGTGACACCGATGCCTGGGAGTTGGTCCCGAAGCTATCAGAGGCATATAACTCGATCCTGACAAGGATACGGGAGTGCATGAAAGGAGCAGTGACTCTCCTAATTGTGATCGCCAACTTCCTGACCAACTGATAGGCTCCGTTGAAGACGAAGGAATGACTTGCATGGGCATTCAATGGAGAGATGGATTCATACCGTATTGATACTGGTATTGGGTCTATTTTGGATGAAAAAGGCTTTGAAGCCCCATCTCCAAAAACTGCACCACAGAGCCATCCACTACAACGACCTGACACCTCCGACGGAATTCCTGCCTCTGAACATGGTTCCAGAGTTCAGGAGGGAGCTGCAGAAGAATATGCCAATGCTTGATGACTTGGGCGTTGTGGATAGGCGCCGGAGCACTCCTCCAACGGGGATTGTGATCCCTGGAGCTCCTGGCCCTCATGAGGGCTCTAGACCTACGCTAGTCAGTGGCAAAGGCAAAGGTCCCACAGATTCACCTCCCAAGAAATCAGCCTCAAGCCGAGGCAAGGAGAAGGCTCCCGGCGAAGCTTTGTGTCGCAAGCGGAAGCTGACAAGAAGCAACGAAAGCAGCGTGAGAGACGCTCCAACTGAAGTGACCCCTCAGCCTCGGTTAAGGTCTGTGGTGGTTGTTCCCCCAGATCCGGCTGGTCTTTCGGCTCCAGTGCCCACATTGGGCGTTGGGTTCGGCAAGACGACTCTGGCCCCGGTGCCAGCAGAGGGCTCTGGGTCTGGAGTAATTCCTCCTACGATGGAGGTACCAGATGTGGCAGCACTGACAGCTGCCTCAACACCTAGTTCAAGGCCTGGATCATCTGCCACATCGACGGCGGCGGGCTCTAGCTCCAAGCGCCCGAGGAAGAAGATCAGTGCTGATTGGAGCGTCAATTTCCCTAGGTAAGGGTCGACTCTTTAGATTTTGTCTTGATTTTGTTTCTTGCTTTGTCTTGAATTCCCTACTCTCTGTTTCCAGAGTGTCGAGAACAAGTACAGTAGCTCTGGTGCCTACTGTAGCCTTGGAGGCTGCATCGACTGAAGCTCCTGCCCCTCCTCCTATGGTTGTGGCAGACGACACGACAGCTCCGGCGTCGGCTGTCGTGGAGACTACTTCTATGCCGATGACTGAAGAGCCCGTGGTAGCACCAAACCACGAGGAAGAAGTGCTCGAGCAAGCTCCAGCTATCTCAGAGCTAGCTGTGGGGTTCTAGCATCAATGTCGAAAATTGATGAAGCTCCGGTGGAAGTCCCAAAGCCAGCTCTAGTGGCGGCAGCACCATAGGTAATCATGCCCGATGTCGCTCATGAGGATCCTGTGGCAGGACCTTCGACTTCTGTGCTGACAACTGAAGATCCATCAGCAGGACCCTCCTCATCAGCTTCAGAGGTAGAAGATCCGGCTGCGAAACCTTCCTCTCCTGCTTCGGAGATGGATGAATTGCCGGAGACTAGCCTCGCCGACATCGAGATACTGGACTCCACGTTTGTTCAATGGGCTCTAAAAACTGTCACAGAAGACCTGGAGGACTCGAAGGATGGACCTCAGGCAGGCCCGGAACCAATCCCTCTGGCGTTGTCAATTGACAATGCCTGCTCCAACCTTCGCCAAGTCCAGCTTGCCTTCGACTACGAGCACAAGTCTCTGGAAGAAGAGCACACCATGCTAAGGTGTTTGCGCTAAAAGCTGTTCGTGGAGACGAAGGTGACACAGTCCCAACTGGCGGACCAGAAGGAGTGGGTAACATCAGAGAAAGCCCGACAGTCGTGCCTGAACAAGGCGTTGTATGAGCGAGAGGCCGCTATTAAGGCCCTTGACAAGAAGACTCAGAAGATCTACGAGCATGCGCAGAAGGCCCGTGAAATGGCTGACAACCGCGCAGAGAGTCTTGAAGAGTTGAGGGAAACTCTCCTCAAGCGCTGAGTTGAGATCGATAATAAGGAGGTTAACCTCCAAGAGAAAGAAGATAATATCTAGCAGAGGGAGGATGAGCTCTCCCAGAAGCTGGCATATGGTGAGCAAGACTTGGCTAACCGTGTGAAAGAACATGAGGCTTGGTGCGAACAAGAGAGGCACCAGTTGTGGCGAGCAAGTCAAGATGTCAGCGAAAGAGAAATTGTTGTCTCTGTCCAGGAGGACAAGATGAAGGCAAAGGAGAAGGACCTTGCTGACAGGCGAGGTCGCATTCACCTCCGAGAGAAGAATGTTGCTGACCAAGAAAAGCTGCTGGCTGAGCAAATTCAACATCATGCCAAAGAGGTCGAGCGCTTTTGAAAGGAGGGTTTTGCGGAGCTATATTCTGATAGGAGGTCACTAGAGGAGCTTTGAAGTGCTAGAGCGATCGAGTCCCAGCAGATCTGGGACTTCTTCGGACGGGCAAATGATGCTCTCGTACCTTTCAGATTTAACCTGGTTTGACTGGCTGATCCAGAGCCAGAGATGGACAAGGCCCTGGTGGTGCTCAACTCCGCTGGCACGAAGCTGGAAGCCATCATAGATGTGATCGCCAACAAGATCAAGACCGAAGGGAAGTTACTGGCTCGAAACATTGCAGAGTATGTGCTAACGTGCTTCCGAAGCCGAGACTCTTCAATGTCTCTAGCTCCCATGTTCGAGGGACCCATCGCCGAAGAGGAGAAAGCTGCCAAGGCCAGCGTCCAAGAAGCCACCGAGAAGGTTGCTTCGTTATTCGTGAGGAACTCCAGTAGCTAGGACCTTTCTCTTTGTACCCTCAACTTGTAATTCTCAACTTTTGAATGAATGAAATCCTTCTGAATTCCATTTTCGTGTCTTCAATGCATTGCCCTTTCTCTTGTTGGCTCCCTGGTAGATGTGTTCAATATATTGAGGACATCTACCATGAGGATTCAGACAATGTCTTGAAAACTTGACAGCTCCAAATTCATAGCCAATATGATAGCTCCGAGGTCCGAGCCTTGTTGACGACGGGCTCTCATGGAGGTGTTGGAGCTTGGTAGCTTCGGCAGCGCCCATTGCCAAAATGTAGATAGTCGACAGCAGGCCCCCTGGGAGGTGTCAGAACTTGGTAGCTTCAACAATGCTCACTGTCAATATGTAGAACATCGACGGCGAGCCCCTCTAGGAGTTGTCAAAGTTTGGTAGCTTCGATAGCGCCCACTACCAACACATATAATGTCGACAGCGGGCCCCCTGGGGGTTGTCAGAGCTTGTTAGCTTTGACGGCGCCCACTGCCAATGCATAGAACATCGACGATGGGCCCCTGGGAGTTGCCGGAGCTTGGTAGCTTCGACGGCGCCCACTGCCAATGCATAGAACTTCGACGGCGGGGCCCCTGGGTCTTTTCAGAGCTTGGTAGCTTCGACGACGCCCACTATCAATGCTTAGAATGTCGACGGTAGGCCCCCTAGGGGTTGTCAGAGCTTAGTAGCTTCTACGGCACCCAATGCTAATGCATAGAACGTCAACGGCGAGCCCCCTAGGGGTTGTCCGAGCTTGGTAGCTTTAACAGCGCTCATTGTCAACACTTAGAACATTGACGGAGGGCCCCCTGTGGGTTGTTGGAGCTTGTTAGCTTCGACAGCGCCCACTGCCAAGACATAAAACATTGACGGCAGGCCCCCTGGGGTTGTCGGAGCTAGTTGCCCCGGAAGCATCCACCATTGCCCATGTCGCTTGCCGTCTGTTGTTCATTTTTCCTGCGCATAACAGACAAGAAAAGCAGTAAAATTCATCCTCTTGCCTATAGATTAGTTGTAGCTTATTGCCCTTACTTGAATTTTAGGTTCCAACAAATCCAATGAAAATATGAGTTTTATGATTAACTTTCCAAAGGTCCGTACGCATCATGGACCCACCTTACTAAGACCTGCTGAAATAGATAGAGTGTCGTACTTTGGGTGCTGGACCAGGCTAAGTCGATAGCGCACTCTGGACCTGTGTTGGCTTTGGTTTTCAGGCGAGTAGACCGTCTAGCAATGACCGGAATCCAATGGAAAATCATCATTCAAACTTATATATTTTAAATTAAAATTTAGGACCTTATTTCAAGCGGATTGCACAACATTACTATTGACAAGAAGGTATAAAATGAAATGAGCTTGCACAAATGAAATGCACGTAGAGTCTGTTTGTATAAAATGTTTCTCATTAAGGTTTGAATAATATGGGAATACAAGGATACACTTAAAGTACATGATCAAGTTAAGTGTGCTATTCATTTTGTAATACCCAAGGAAGGTAAGGACACACCTAAAGTACAAGACCAAGTTAAGTGTGTTTTTGACCTAAGACCCTCCCGACTCTGTTCATAGACTCTAAGAGATATAACTTATACAAATACAGACTCACCTCCATGAACTAGGTGTAGAACTTATGAAGGTGCTCAATGTTCCAGGGGTTGGAAAGTGGTATCCCATCCTCTGTTGCCAAGCGGACGCATCCGGGGCGGGAAACATTGATAACCCAGAAAGGACCTTCCCATCTGGGGGAGAGTTTGTTCATCCATTCTTGAGTTAGTATTCTCCGTAGCACTAGATCGACTTCCTCCAACTGCCGGTCGCACACGAACTTTTGGTGATAGCGCCAGAGCGCCTGACGGTAGCGTGCATTTCAGACAGCTGCTTGGCACCTTGCCTCGTTGACGAGGTATAGGTCTTTACGCCGGAGCTGGTCCTGCACGACTTCTTTGAAGGTTCAGACCCAAAGAGAACCAATGGTGATCTCCAGAGGAAGGACTGCTTCAGCCCCGTACACCAAGAAGAATGGTGTCTCTCCTGTAGCCCGGCTCGGTGTAGTCCGATTTGCCCACAATGCAGACGGAAGCTCTTCTATCCAGTTGGCACCATGTTTCTTCAAATGCTCATAAGTGCACATCTTGAGTCTCTTGAGTATTTCTGCTTTTGCTCTCTCAGCTTGGCCATTATTTGCTGGATGGGCTACTGATGCGTAGCTGACTTGAATGCCAAGTTCTGTGCAGTATTCTTGGAAAGCTGCACTTGTGAATTGGGTTTCGTTGTCAGTGATGATTTTTTTCAGAAATCCAAATTTGCATACAATGGACTTCAAGAATTTGATGGCTGATTACTTGTTGATAGTCACAACTGGAGTTGCTTCCGGCCACTTCGTGAACTTGTTGATGGCGACATACAAGAATCGATAGCCTCCGACTGCTTTTGGGAAAGGTCCCAAAATGTCCATCCCCCATACAACGAATGACCATGTGGGAGGTATCATCTGTAGTGAATGAGCCGGTGTGTGAATCTGCTTCGCATGAAACTGGCACGTTTCACACTTCTTTACTAGCTCAATTGCATTCTGGAGCGCTGTAGGCGAGTAAAAGCAATGCCGGGAGGCCTTACCGATCAACGTGAGAGAAGACGCTTGGTTTGCACACTTGCCTCCATGGATCTCCGCGAGAAGCTCACGACCCTCTTCCCGAGAAATGCACTGCATTAGAATGCCGTTGGCACCATGTCGATAAAGATCCCCTCCTACCAATGTGTATCTTTTAGCCAACTTGACAATTCACTCAGCGTATACACTGTCTTCAAGAAGGATGTTCTCTTTCAAGTAGCTCCGGACCTCCGAATCCATGCATCAGAACAGACTTGAGCTTACGGATCTTGCGCACTTGGTTGCTCAAAGCTTACAGTAGCACCTTCATCTTTGGTGGACGCCATGGTAACAGGGCCACCGGGCTCGCCAGCTTTGGGGTGCTGGTCTCGCTGTTGACGGTCCTTAAGTGCCATATTTAGACCGTCAATTCACCTCATAATGTGCACAAAAGAGAAACACAACGTAATGGTAGGGTTAAAAACTAACCAATTCCATAAGTGTTGGTGTTTATTTGTATGCAGGTGAATTTAGACCCAAAATACCATGACATGCAGGGAGTAATCCATAAAATTGGGTTTTGACGAATCAAGCCATGCCACGTGTCATTGCATGGATCAAATGGCCCACAAACAGAAGTATCCGAGGCCATCCAATGATGTAGCACCCATATAAGGGGATTGGACCCACCTGGCAGGGACCTGGAGGAAGCATAGCCCCAACGGGACTAAGTGAATGTGGCCTAGAGGGGGGGGGGGTGAATAGGCCTTTTGAATTCTCTGCACACTTAATAGAATCGTCAAACCTTGGTTGGCCGGACTAGTCCGGTCGTGTGGGCAGACTTGTCCGGTGTGCTAAAAATATGTGTGTTGATCAAGTGTTGATTGGGAATCTAAATTTCTTTAGCAGCGGAAATGAGAACAACTGATATTTTTATTTGAGATTATTATAAGAATGCAGGTAAAACTTATAATTGCCTTGGGTTGATGTTTTAGCACTTAAGTGATCTAGTGAATAAAATTTAAATGAAATAAGGCGCAAGACACACGAATTTTTCCCGAGGTTCGATCTCATCACGAGATCTACATCCTCGTTGAGGAAGCTCACACAGAGCCGGGTCTCCAACCCTTTCCCTCTTCAAGTCACCACGAAGGCCGACTTGATTCCACTATCACGGGTAATCACCAAGTTTGTGGGGCAACCTCACACGTTGAGGGCTCCTAGGATAATTACAATGAAAGAAGTGATCAAATACACTCAAAAGGATTACAATGCAGAGTATGAGTGTAGAAAGATCAAACCCCAAGAGCTCGCAATGAAAGAACGACGATCTCCCAATCCCGAATCCAAGTGTTCAATTGATTTCACTCATTTTGCACTTTAGATGTGTGGGGAGATGTGTTTTGGGCTCTTGGGACGAAGTGGCGGCGCTAGGGTTTGTTGTTTGATCAGTATTCGACGTGTGTGTTAATAGGAAAGCTGTGGACTCTCTATTTATAGGGTTTCCAAAAGGTAGCCGTTGAAAAACCCTAACACCGGACTAGTCCGGTCCAAGTCCGGACTTGTCTGGTCTCAGTGCATTTTGAAGTCCAGAAAGTCTGCCGGACTAGTCCGGTCCAAGCTCGGACTAGTCCGGTGCTATGTGTAGGTGACTCCAGAAAGTTCATCGGACTAGTTCGGTCCATGATCGGACTAGTCCGGTCCCTCAATACGAGAGACTCCAGAAACATCAACGGACTAGTCCTGTGGATGCACGGACTAGTCCGGTCTCCCTATAAGTGGGAATCCAGAAAGATGAACGGACTAGTCCAGTCCCGGATCGGACTAGTCCGGTGCTTTGTGAAAGTTAGGTTAATTTTAATCCCTTACCCTCGCACAAAGTTGTGAGCTCTTGGAGTGTGTCTTTCATACACTCCCTATACATTCAAAATCTAATTTGGTCTTCCAGGCTTCATCAAAGTATCTTTCTTTGAACACCACTTCATTTTTCACCTTTTTGTGTGCACCGAGCTGTTTCACTTGTTTGTCCTGCAATCATCTCAGTGGATTCATTAGGATCTCATATGTTTTTCATCAATTATCCAAAACCCACAAGGGATATCCTAGATGCACTTACACTAAGACCAGGTCGGACGACTAGGTCATGGCGCCTTTTGCAGTCAAATGCCACGTGTTGGCTCCTCCCGGCTTGAAGAGGTCATGGGTGACTGATTTGCGCGCATTTGGTGGCGGGAACTAACTCTTATCCTCCCCTATAAATATAACCCCACACCTCACTTCACTCACACACCAAAAGTTAAGAATAGAATACCACTCCTAAGGTTAGAGCAGTCCTAGAGGCTGCCAAGTAGGAGAGTGTGGTGAAGAGTTTAGGAGAAGGAGGCTTGGGCTTGTCAAGTGCCTCTTCTACACTTTTACCCCTACAAAGGTGTTATTCAAATCAAGTAAGCCTTTGTGATTTCAATTCATGTTTGACTCTCAATTCATAGTAGTTTGCACAAGTAGTTACTTGTTGGTTCATTTCTTTAATTTATTAGAGGCTCTAGTTGTAGCTTTGTGTTCGAAACAACTAGAGTTGTGATTTAGAACATAAGTGTGGTGCTTAGGTTAGAAATCACCAGTGAATATCTCATAGACCCACAGATTGAAGAGGTCGGCGTAGGTGGTGACATCCCTATCTTCCCTTTGTAATCCTCCACGTTCGGCTATGCCATAGGCTCTTGGCGGGAGTCGTCCTAGTATTGCTAGGGGTAAACCCGTGCCCGAAGCAAGCAGCTATCACAAATTCTTTTGAATTAGAATCAATACTTTGAATTCCTCTCTCTTCCTTGCCTGCAAAACAACTTTATGTCCTTGGGTGAATTAGTTCGTAATATTACACAAATGTTCCGTGGATTTGATACCCTTGGAATACTCTTTCAAGGGGAAGTGCTACACGATAGTTTCCGTGCGCTTGCGGATTTTTATCTGTGACATAAGAAATGTCAACAAACATTTCTGGCGTCATTGTCAAGGAGCGGTTGCTGTTAATCTTCGAACCTTGTTCACCCTCGTATCTGTCAATCTTATCTTTCCTTTTCTTACCACCACCACAAATATGGAGCAGCCCACCATTCTTTGATATTCTGCCCCAAAGGGGAAGTTCCATGAGCCACCACCGTCGGCGGAACCCATTTGTTCTACCAGCTATGAACTTCGCGCTCGCTTTATAGCCATGGTTCGGGAGCAATCCTTCTTGAAAGTCGCCTAGAGGGGGGGGGGTGAATAGGCAATAATACCTGAAATCACTTAATCAAACAAGATTAAATTCACGTGGTTGGACTAGTCTGCACAGGGCCGGACTAGTCCACTCAGGACAGGGTGGAAACCCTAAAACTTGATTTCTACAAGTTATTTGCGGAATTAAAGTTCACCCAAAAGATAAGCAATGTGTGGTAAACTAGTGAATCTCAAATTGTGAAGTTTAAACACCAAGATTCCAAGTTTACAAGAATGATCAAGGTGAAGAGCAATAAGAGCAATATAAACCCTAATAGCAATGCTAATGATCATAAAAAGCGAAAGACAAGTGAAACGAGATTTATCCCGTGGTTCAGCTCCATGAAGAAGCCTACCTCCACGTTGAGAAGTCCACACAAGGACCGGGTCTCACTTGACCCTTCTCTCACCAAGCCACCACGATGGCCCGCTTGGTTTTCACTATATCAATGGGTAATCACCAAGTTTGATGGGGCTGCTCACAACTTGAGGCTCCCACAAATCAATACAAGAGGAGCACACGAAGCTCAACTCACACAAGCCACACAACACAACACAATGTGCAAGAGATCAAACCGAGAGCCAAAGCACGAAGTGCACAACAGACTAGTCCGGTCAACAATGGACTAGTCTCAAGTGGAATAGAACCACTTGGTATATTCTAAAACGGACTTTTCTGGGTTGGCCCGGGCTAGTCCGGCCACAGGGACAGACTAGTCCGCCCCCCTAGGGTTTCTCTCAGTTAGTCTCACTAAGTCTCAAACGAACTAGTCCGTAACCAAACGACAAGTCGGAACTATTCCAGAGAGTTTTGGTCCGTCCAAAAACGGACAAGTCCGGACTTCTCGGACCTAGCTTCAAATTTACTCAGATTCACTCCAGAGATGTTTGGTCCGTCTCAAAACAGACTTGTCTTCATGGCCGAACTTGTCCAACCATGAGGACCATACTAGTCCGGCCTCCTAGGGTTTTTCTCATTTTAGACTTCTCACTTAGGTTTTTCTCTAAACCACCACTTTGAGCCCCTTGGTCTGATCTCAATGCATATGATACAACCACCCTCTCACATGATACGGCTCATATAAACTCAACACCATAGAAACCCTAATTTGTACACTTGAGTCTTTGACGCCCGTTTTCTCCTTTTACTTTTTGAGGGTTTTCTTCTCATTTCAATCCTTGTACCTATGCTTAAGATCAATTTAGCTCATTAGCCTCTTAATTGTCGTCATCAATCATCCAAAACCCACGGGGATGCCTAGATGCACTTTCAATCTCCCCCTTTTTGGTGAATTGATGACAACACATTAAGACTTCAACAATAAGGATAATAATTTGTTTTCATAACATGTATTTGTATGAGTGACTCCCCCTCAATGTATGAATCATGAGTGATAGAGATTGAGAGAGTTCTCATACATATACATGTTATGGTGGGGTGCCTAAGTGATGTGTTCATAAAGTGCGATAAGACAATGATTATGCAAAATAGACATTTAAATGAGGCAACACATCACAAATTTAGGGAAGATACATGAATACATAGATTAAGTCTTACAATACAACTTGAAATGAGTTTTAAAACATAATAAGTACAACATAGATCAATACTCTCACACATTAATCTAGCTTATCTCTCCCCCTACATCTCACTCCTTATATCTCTCCCACTAGATCTAAGTGCCCATCCAAGCTATTATCTAAGCTATTATCTCCAAGCTATCTCTCCTCCCTTTGGCATCAAGACACCAAAAAGGAAAAGAAGAGAGGAAGGGCCCTTAGGACTACTCATCATCGGAGTCATCCTCGTCATCGCCGCCCTGGCGCCCGCTGTTGCTCTCCGTGGCCTCCGGGTCAAGATGTGCCTCATCATCATCGGTCGAGGCCGCGGTGGAAGTCCCAACTTCTCTAAACTGAGCAAGCTCCTCGGCAGTGAACTCCAAAAAGGAAGTGAGCTCACCATCGCTCTCCACGGCAGGGGACATTGGAATGTCCAGCTTGTGGCACATCGCTTTGAGATACTTCTCGTTGCGATGCTCCATGCGACGTTGCCGAATTTCTGTCTTCCGGCATGTGACGCCTGGTTCCGAAAAATGAACCAAGCTAACGCATATGTGTGCCCAGGATGTTCAACACACATACACGAGTGCAATCACAAAAGAGTATACAGAAAATTACCACAGAACAAGATTAATTAACAAATTTTTATTACACAAACCATATTATCCTCGAATACAAGCTCTAATGAATATTAATGACAGGTTCAACTAATGCAGCGGAAATAAACTAATTAAGCAAGTAAACAAACTAAGCAAAAGGGATAGCGCAGCTCCATGCAACACCACAGGCAAAAGATGACGGTAGACACGGCCTAGAACTCCGCATTATCGCCATTAAACTCACAATCCTGACCTGCAACTGTTGGGGGGGGATTGCAAGAGTGAGTACATGTCGTACTCAGCAAGTGTGGAAAGTATGACATGTGGCTTATTCAAATGACGAATGTAATAATGGCTAAGTGCTGAAAAGTACAGTAAAACATTTGAAAAGCAATGTATCATATTTATGTGAAGTAATCCCATCAAAAGCCATGTAACCGTAATAATACCAGTCCATAATTCACCATTACTAATAACCATAAGTCCATCCATAACCATAACCATTATCATAACCATAATCATAATCATAACCATAACCATTATCATAACCATAATCATAATCATCCTAAATTTCCAATTTCCCTCTAATCATGGAAGTTGTCCAGGTCCTCATAACTGGGAGCACGGCTATCATGATAGTTTTAATTAACTCTGCAGAGTTTGTACCTCTTTACCTACGTGTTCGTGATTTCATCACCTTTCGGCGACTAGGAACCTCCCTTATGCCCATGACCCGTCGGTCACATTACACACTTCCGTTGGTGTGTGGCCAAGAGATCACAAAATAGCCTTTACAAAGGGATTACTAGCCTATTTAGACCCCACTAAGGTTTCACCGGTGGCGATGCCTCCAACTGAGCACATCTTCAACCAAGGGCCCCCTCTTGAGCCATTCGGATCCCAGGGTAGTCCCACCAATCATCAACAAACCCAATCCGACTACCCCTTCCCCGAGCATCCACAATGGTCCAAACAGCACTAGCAAAGCCCTAATTAATCAGCTACGCCGCACCCATACTTGGCCTCGTGGTGGCACTGTAGTCCTGGCTTATTCTCGCATGAACCGGTCCTTAGATCTAAAGCAAGCAAACCACCATAACATCCAACCCATCCACATACCAGGCTTGCTTAGATCACCCATCGTATTGACCAATTCACATTAACTAGAATATCATTGATGCATAATTAAATATGTAGTGTCGCTTTCCCATCCCAATTAATCAAGCGAGGCAAAAAGGTAAAAACCCTCCCCGACTCTCTACCATAAATTCCAGGTGACAAGGGTGGTCAAACAAAACAAGTAAACTTCCTACCATAGGATTCCCATCAATTTGACACGAGCATGCAAGTTCGCAAACAAAACATTTATTTTAAAACAGGATCAATGTGCTTCAAGGACACTTGCCTTGCTCCGGCGGATAGGATTGCTCAAGCGCTTCGAAATCTTGATTCTGAAAATCCTCGTACACAATCTCTTGAGCACTTCCCTCTACTCGTGATCACACATACAAGAAAATACGTACAATTCAATATGATGCACACACATTAATCAACATGCGATGATATGCATGCATGCAAGGTACAATATTTAATTATCTATAGTTGTTTATTAATTAGATGCAACTAGTTCATACGTGTTCATATGAGTTTACGGGGGTTTTAGCGAGGATTAATGCTGCTGAAAATAAAAAGACGATACAATAAAAATCAATTCACGTCTATTAGATTCAATACGGTCGCTAAAATTCGCATCGGGAACGAATCCTACCGTAGATCTGACGGCTTGACGGTCGCGGAACAAATGCGACGCGTAGACGAAGTGGATGGCGCAGAAGTCCTTCGGCGGCACAACGACGGCGACGATCTCCGGCGGACGACGGCACTCTCCTCTTTTTCTTCCTCTTCTTCCCCTCTTTTTTTCTCTCTTTTCTTCCCCTGGCGGCGCAGCCTTCTGTTGCCCTTTTCTTTTCTGTATCGGCGACATGGCTTTCGTGGAGGCGGCAGCTGTTCTTTTCTGGTGGCTGGAAAACACGAGTCCCGAGGCCCTTTTTTATAGGCGGCGGTAGGGCGCTAGGGCCGGCTGGCGTGGGATCGGCGCGGGGCCGGGCACGTGCGCGCGTGCGGCGGTTGCGCGGGAGCTGGGAAAATCGGCGGGAGGGGAAAATCGCGGGAGGGGCGGGAGCGGTTGGCGGGCGGGAGCGGAGGCCGTGCGGGCGGCGCGTTTCGGCGGGGCCCGGGTGCCTCGGGCGGCTGGGGGGGGGGGGCGATCGAGGCGGGGGGGGGGGGGGGGGGCTGTGCCGGTCGGCACGTGGGCGGGGCCCGGGCGCCTCGGGGCGCGGCTGGCGCGGGGGTGTGGGGGCCGAGGCAGGCCGCGGTCGGCTCGGCCGCCTGGCCGGCACGAGGTTTCTCCTTTTTTTTCTTTTTTTAGATTATTATTATTATAATATATTTTATTATTTATATTTTATTTATTTTATTTATCTTATTCATTTTATTTATTATTTATATATATATATTTATTATTATATATAATTTATTTATATATATCTCTTTTTTTATATATTATTATTTTATTATTGATATTTATTCCCTAATACATGTTTTAGGCTATAATTATTAATTTCTATTTCTTCTTTTGCTACATACATTTGTATATATATGCTCCATCTTTTATGTTTTATTATTTTTTTCTTTTATCCTACTTATGTTTAATGCATGATCATGTATGCAATGCAGGATGCGAAAATTTAGGGTGTTACAAACCTACCCCCCTTAAAGTGAATCTCGCCCTCGAGATTCGACAGCGTGGAGAAAAGATGCGGGAATTCTGCCTTCAGTTCTTCTTCACGTTCCCACGTAGCATCGGCTTCTGTATGGTGTTTCCATTGCACTTTGCACTAACGGATCCTCTTATTTCTCGTGACCCTTTCCTTCACGTCCAAGATCTTGATAGGTTGCTCGACATAAGACAAATCCTCGTGAAGTTCTAACTCGTCCATCGGCACTTGTTCTTCCGGTACCCTGAGACACTTCTTGAGTTGAGACACGTGAAATACGTCGTGTACGTCTGGAAGATGAGCTGGCATCTCCAACTTATATGCTACTTCTCGTCTTTTGTCCAAAATCTTAAATGGTCCAATATAGCGAGGTGCGAGCTTGCCTCTTATGTTAAACCTCTTATGACCTCTCATAGGTGACACCTTGAGGTAAACAAAATCTCCCAATTCAAAGGTTAACTTCCTTCTCCTATTATCCGCATAGCCCTTTTGTCTTGATTGGGCAGCCCTCAAGTTTTCACGAATTATCTGGACTTGCTTTTCGGCTTCTTGCAACACATCCGGACCAAATACTTGAGTTTCTCCTGCCTCATTCCAGAATAAAGGTGTCCTACACTTCCTCCCATAAAGCGCTTCATATGGTGACATCTTCAAACTCGCTTGGTAACTATTGTTGTATGAAAATTCTGCGTAGGGTAAGCTTTTATCCCAACTTTTCCCATGCTTTAATGCACAAGCTCTTAACATGTACTCCAAAATCTGATTGGTCCTCTCGGTTTGTCCATCCGTCTGAGGATGATATGCTGAACTAAAATTCAACCTCGTTCCCAAAGCTTCATGCAATTTTTGCCAAAATCTGGAGGTAAATTGAGAACCTCTATCCGAGAATATCTTCTTAGGGACTCCATGTCGACACACAATATGCTCCATGTATATTTCGGCCAATCGTGCAGCTGTATACTTGGTCTTCACAGGGACAAAATGAGCTGACTTGGTTAAGCGATCCACAATTACCCAAATTGAGTCATACCCGGACTGAGTACGCGGTAACCCAACTATGAAGTCCATACCAATTTCTTCCCACTTCCATTCCGGAATCTTCAACGGTTGCAATAATTCGGCTGGCCTTTGATGTTCCGCCTTGACTCGTTGGCACACATCACACAGTGCTACGTATTCAGCTATGTCCTTCTTCATGCTATTCCACCAATAGCAAGTCTTCAAGTCTTTGTACATCTTCGTACAACCAGGGTGAATTGAGTATGGCGAGTCATGTGCTTCCTTTAATATTGTTTCTCGAATATGCTTTACATTAGGCACAACAATTCTATTTCCAAGCCATAAGGTACCATGTTCGTCTTCATCAAATCTGAATTCTCTCCCTTCTTCGATTCTTTCCTTGATTTCCTTGATCTCCTCATCTGTGGTCTGTGCTTCTCGAATTTCTTGCTCCAAGGTCAGATTTAACTCCATCATCTCCATCTCATTTACAAACCCGAGGTTCAACCGTTCAAACTCCTTACATAACTCGGACGGCAACTCTCGAACTGTAAGTTGATGGCTTACTCCTTTCCGACTCAAGGCATCGGCCACTACATTGGCTTTTCCCGGATGATAGTTGATTCCCACATCATAATCCTTGATGAGCTCCAACCATCTTTGTTTCCTCAAATTCAGGTCTGTCTGTGTGAAAATATACTTAAGACTCTTGTGATCCGTATAAATTTCACACCTATGTCCAAGAATATAGTGTCTCCAAATCTTCAGTGCATGTACCACGGCTGCAAGTTCTAAATCGTGTGTCGGGTAATTCTGCTCATGTTTCTTCAATTGTCTTGACGCATAGGCGACCACTTGACCTTCTTGCATCAATACACATCCAAGTCCTTGTCTTGATGCATCACAATAGATGTCGAAACTCTTGCTTACGTCTGGTAATACTAACACCGGCGCGGTTGTCAACCTTTTCTTTAACTCCTCAAAGCTATCCTGACAAGCTTGAGTCCATCGGAATGCCTTCCCTTTCATGAGTAATTCGGTCATAGGCTTGGCTATTTTGGAGAAATCCTTGATGAATCGGCGGTAATATCCAGCCATTCCAAGGAAACTCCGAATTTCCTTGACATTCTGTGGTGGCTCCCACTTCAACACGTCTCTCACCTTTCCGGGGTCAACCGATACTCCTCCTCCTGAGATTATATGACCCAACAATGGCACCTCTTTGAACCAAAACTGGCACTTGCTGAACTTGGCATACAATTGATGCTCCCTCAATTTTTGCAACGTAAGCCTCAAGTGTTCCTCGTGTTCCTTCTCATCCTTCGAGTAGATCATAATGTCATCAATAAACACCACAACGAACTTGTCCAAGTACTCCATGAAGACTTTATTCATGAGGTACATAAAGTAGGCAGGCGCATTTGTCAATCCAAAAGACATCACGGTGTACTCATAAGATCCATACCGTGTCCTAAAAGCTGTTTTGGGTATGTCCGATGGCCTAATCTTCATTTGAAAGTATCCCGACCTCAAATCAATCTTGGAAAATACACAGGCACCTTTCATATGATCAAACAAATCCTCTATACGGGGCAAGGTGTACTTGTTCTTGATTGTTACCTCGTTGAGAGCTCGGTAATCCACTTACATCCTTTGAGATCCGTCCTTCTTGTCCACAAATAGAACGGGCGCTCCCCAAGGTGAAGAGCTTGGGCGAATAAAACCCTTTTCTAATTGCTCTTGAATTTGCTTCTTGAGCTCCGCTAATTCCATAGGAGGCATCCTATACGGCCTCTTAGCTATAGGTGCAGTTCCAGGTATTAAATCAATAATAAACTCAATGTCTCAATCAGGTGGCATACCTGGCAACTCATCCGGAAACACATCCAAAAATTCACACACTACTGGAATCTCCTCAATTGCGGCACCGTCCACATGATTCAACTCCAATTGCTTCGGTGCGGTTTGGGATGCTTCAAATTCTATGGTGATTCCTTCTTCATTGGTCAACTTCACCGTCTTTGTGGCACACTCAATAACTCCATTGTGCTTCCTCAACCAGTCCATACCAAGTATAATGTCCAATCCTTGAGAATCCAAAACTATGAGGTTGGCGGAGAAGTCTACCCCCCTTATTCTAAGGCTTAATTTTGGACATACTATATTTGTCCTCATCTCTCCTCCAGGAGACTTAACCAACAGAGTAAACTTCATATGAGAGATAGGCAAACTATACTTGGCAACATACTTTGATGCAATGAATGAATGTGATGCTCCAGAATCAAATAACATAGTCGCGGGATTGGAGTTGGCGAGAAACATACCAATGACCACGCCATCCGCTTGTTGAGCATCCTCCGTAGAGACATGGTTCACGTTACCACGAGCAAAGTTCTGCTATCCACGACTTCCTTGTTGTTGTACTCCATTGGGTCTTGGGTTTTGCCTCGGCACATTGCTTCCTAGACCAAGGCCTGACTTAGGACATTGATTCGCAAAGTGTCCAGCTTCTCCACAAGTATAACACCTCTTAACTCCACCAGAATTATTGGACGAGCTTGGTTTTGAGCATTGGTTCCAGGAAGATCAGCACGAGGTGCATAAGGCATTGGAGGCCTAGGTGCTTGCATAACAGGGCGTTGCTGCACGAACTGAGTTGGGCGTGGTGCACAACCAGGGCGCTGAGCAGGAATAGAGGAATTGTAATGAGGCGCGTTGGGCGGCGCAAGGCGAGGGCGCACATTACTTCCTTGTTGTTGTCCTTCGTATGGCGCCTTCCGCTTGATTTCTTGCTCCATCTCACGGATCTTGTTCTCAACCACAATTGCTTTGTCCACAAGTTTCTGGAAATTTGCATAGTCACAATTGAGCAATTGTACTTGGATCTCATTGTTCAAGCCCCTCATGAACAAGTATTGCTTCCGGCTGTCCCGACCAACATCCTCAGGCGCGTACCTTGAGAGTTGAGTGAATTTATTGAGATATTCACTAACGCTTGATCTTCCTTGCCTCAAATTCTCAAATTCTTGCCTCTTCAAGAGCATAACACCATCCGACACATAATGAGAACGAAAATTCTCCTTGAATTCGGCCCAAGTAATTCTCTCTTGGTTCTCATGAGCATTGCAATAAGCATCCCACCAATCTGCAGCTGCTCCAACTAGTTGATGAGAAGCAAATAGGACCTTCTCCCGGTCACTGCATTGGACAATGGCTAGCTTCTTCTCCACGGACTTGAGCCAATCATCAGCGTCCGTAGGGTCAGCAGCTTGAGCAAAGGTTGGCGGCCTAGTCCTCATGAACTCTCCCAATCGGTTATGAGGAGGCGGGGGTGGCGGTGGAGGCATGTGGGGCTGATTGTTGATGTTACTGCCAGCCTGCAGCTGTCCCATAGTTTGTATCATGGTCTGCATGAGCTGGTTCTGCATAGCTAGTAGCTGCTCGATATTGATGGCTCCATGAGCAGGTCCTTGTCCAATATTGTTCTGAGGTACTCCATGGTTCTCCTCCTCACCATTGACATCCCTCTGGTTGCGAGTCCTCACCATCTGAAGAAGAACAATAGGTAAGAATTTAGAAACGTCCCCAACTATATGCATCAAGTGATATGAAGCTAACCAACTAGCTATACTAGCCTAGGTGGACATGGCAATGCTAAAGCATCCCAAAATCCTCTATTAAGCACACAAGCAAGCAATATATATAGCAAACAGCACACCAAGCAAACACATCGATTCCTGAGTGCTCCTATGTGCTCTAAAGTGTCAATTCTATCTAGGCTGCGTCCTACGGTCAACCTGTGGCTCTGATACCAATCTGTGATGCCCGGTTCCGAAAAATGAACCAAGCTAACGCATATGTGTGCCCAGGATGTTCAACACACATACACGAGTGCAATCACAAAAGAGTATACAGAAAATTACCACAAAACAAGATTAATTAACAAATTTTTATTACACAAACCATATTATCCTCGAATACAAGCTCTAATGAATATTAATGACAGGTTCAACTAATGCAGCGGAAATAAACTAATTAAGCAACTAAGCAAAAGGGATAGCGCAGCTCCATGCAACACCACAGGCAAAAGCTGACGGTAGACACGGCCTAGAACTCCGCATTATCGCCATTAAACTCACAATCCTGACCTGCAACTGTTGGGGGGGGATTGCAAGAGTGAGTACATGTCGTACTCAGCAAGTGTAGAAAGTATGACATGTGGCTTATTCAAATGACGAATGTAATAATGGCTAAGTGCTGAAAAGTACAGTAAAACATTTGAAAAGCAATGTATCATATTTATGTGAAGTAATCCCATCATAAGCCATGTAACCATAATAATACCAGTCCATAATTCACCATTACCAATAACCATAATTCCATCCATAACCATAACCATTATCATAACCATAATCATAATCATAACCATAACCATTATCATAACCATAATCATAATCATCCTAAATTTCCAATTTCCCTCTAATCATGGAAGTTGTCCAGGTGCTCATAACCGGGAGCACGGCTATCATTATAGTTTTATTTAACTCTGCAGAGTTTGTACCTCTTTACCCACGTGTTCGTGATTTCATCACCTTTCGGCGACTAGGAACCTCCCTTATGCCCATGACCCGTCGGTCACATTACACACTTCCGTTGGTGTGTGGCCAAGAGATCACAAAATAGCCTTTACAAAGGGATTACTAGCCTATTTAGACCCCACTGAGGTTTCACCGGTGGCGATGCCTCCAACTGAGCACATCTTCAACCAAGGGCCCCCTCTTGAGCCATTCGGATCCCAGGGTAGTCCCACCAATCATCAACAAACCCAATCCGACTACCCCTTCCCCGAGCATCCACAATGGTCCAAACAGCACTAGCAAAGCCCTAATTAATCAGCTACGCCGCACCCATACTTGGCCTCATGGTGGCACTGTAGTCCTGGCTTATTCTCGCATGAATCGGTCCTTAGATCTAAAGCAAGCAAACCACCATAACATCCAACCCATCCACATACCAGACTTGCTTAGATCACCCATCGTATTGACCAATTCACATTAACTAGAATATCATTGATGCATAATTAAATATGTAGTGTCGCTTTCCCATCCCAATTAATCAAGCGAGGCAAAAAGGTAAAAACCCTTCCTGACTCTCTACCATAAATTCCAGGTGACAAGGGTGGTCAAACAAAACTAGTAAACTTCCTACCATAGGATTCCCATCAATTTGACACGAACATGCAAGTTCGCAAACAAAACATTTATTTTAAAACAGGATCAATATGCTTCAAGGACACTTGCCTTGCTCCGGCGGATAGGATTGCTCAAGCGCTTCGAAATCTTGATTCTGAAAATCCTCGTACACGATCTCTTGAGCACTTCCCTCTACTCGTGATCACACATACAAGAAAATACGTACAATTCAATATGATGCACACACATTAATCAACATGCGATGATATGCATGCATGCAAGGTACAATAATTAATTATCTATAGTTGTTTATTAATTAGATGCAACTAGTTCATACGTGTTCATATGAGTTTACGGGGGTTTTAGCGAGGATTAATGCTGCTGAAAATAAAAAGATGATGCAATAAAAATCAATTCACGTCTATTAGATTCAATACGGTCGCTAAAATTTGCATCGGGAACGAATCCTACCGTAGATCTGACGGCTTGACGGTCGCGGAACAAATGCGACGCGTAGATGAAATGGATGGCGCAGCAGTCCTTCGGTGGCACGACGACGGCGACGATCTCCGGCGGACGACGGCACTCTCCTCTTTTTCTTCCTCTTCTTCCCCTCTTTTTTTCTCTCTTTTCTTCCCCTGGCGGTGCAGCCTTCTGTTGCCCTTTTCTTTTCTGTACCGGCGAAAGGGCTTTCGTGGAGGCGGCGGCTGTTCTTTTCTGGTGGCTGGAAAACACGAGTCCCGAGGCCCTTTTTTATAGGCGGCGGTAGGGTGCTAGGGCCGGCTGGCGTGGGATCGGCACGGGGCCGGGCGCGTGCGCGCGTGCGGCGGTTGCGCGGGAGCCGGGAAAATCGGCGGGAGGGGCGGGAGCGGTTGGCGGGCGGGAGCGGAGGCCGTGCGGGCGGCGCGTTTCGGCGGGGCCCGGGCGCCTCGGGCGGCTGGGGGGGGGGGGGGCGATCGAGGCGGGGGGGGGGGGGGGGGGGGGGGCGGTGCCGGTCGGCACGTGGGCGGGGCCCGGGCGCCTCGGGGCGCGGCTGGCGCGAGGGCGTGGGGGCTGAGGCAGGCCGCGGTCGGCTCGGCCGCCTGGCCGGCAGGCGGTTTCTCCTTTTTTTTCTTTTTTAGAATATTATTATTATAATATATTTTATTATTTATATTTTATTTATTTTATTCATCTTATTCATTTTATTTATTATTTTATATATATATATTTATTATTATATATAATTTATTTATATATATCTCTTTTTTTTATATATTATTATTTTATTATTGATATTTATTCCCTAATACATGTTTTAGGCTATAATTATTAATTTCTATTTCTTCTTTTGCTACATACATTTGTATATATATGCTCCATCTTTTATGTTTTATTATTTTTTTTCTTTTATCCTACTTATGTTTAATGCATGATCATGTATGCAATGCAGGATGCGAAAATTTAGGGTGTTACACGGCAAGAGGAGAATAGAGACTTGAAGCATTTGAAGAATCCACTCCCACATTGTGATGAAGGCGGAGGTGGTGGAGGAGATGGCACGAAGCGAGAGGATGAAGCGGGTGTATCCGCATTCTTCCTCCTAGGAGCAGTCGGCTCCGGAGGAGGGAGTTATGGTCGAAGCCTCCAGTGAATGAGATATTTCTTGAATGTGAGCCCAGAGATCTTCTCGATCACGTACATAATGTACAGAGCGTATCCACATGATCGGTTGGGGTTGTGAGAGATGTTGAAGATGTCATCAAAGATATAGTCCACCACATTGAAGCGGACATCTCCATCAATTAGCACCATCAAGTGCCTCAAATTTCCTTGTATGATCCCCGCATCTCCATCCTTGGGGGCAATGGTCTTTCTGAGGACCCGGTTGAGCACACTATAGAATGGCTTGATATTTCTGATGTGCCCGACCTCATACTGTGCATGACTTGGGTACATATACTCCAAGGTGTCACGATCAACAAACTTCAGATTTGAAATGATGATCTCATTATCCGGTTGATCCTCCAATTCAAGCAGCTGAGCAAACTCCCAATAGATGGTGGGGTACTGCTCTCCATGGGTCATCCATGTAATCTTCCTATCCCCATCGGTGTGGAAGTATAAGGTGGAGTAGAATTGAGTGATGACTTACACGTTCCAGTCATATTGGAAGGCTATGAACTTCTTTAAGACATGCCTCTCGACAGCCTCAATCACAACATTGAAGGCTTGATGATCCTTTTGGGCCATGTAGTCCCAGTTGATCCACTGAGCATCTGTGACAGGGGTCTGCTTGGTCTTATAGATCGTCCTGTAGTAGTCACAGTGGAAGTCACACCAGAAGCGGGGATCCACTATGCTCCTGTCACGCTGATAAACATTAATCTTTCTCAACTTGCGTGCCTTCGCAGCCCCCTTGCCCTTGAAGATTTTGGCGTCGAATGCAGCTGCACGGTTTGGGTTCCGTGCAGGAGAAGACATCCTCAAGGGGCGATTGGGTTGAGGGGCACCCTTCTTGACTTTGCTTGCAACCTTCTTGGCCACAATCACCCTCTTCTCTGGTGCAACATCAACTGGGGCTTTGCCTTTATCTTTGGAGGTCATCGCCCCCTGAGACTTTACTTGCTCACCCAAAGTCACAAGCCGCTTTCTTTTCGGGGCAGCCTCAGCAGCAGCAGAGTTGTGCTCCTCCCGCTGCGTCTTCTTTGCTCTCTGAGAGGCAAAGTATGCAGCAGCCATCTCTTGATCCTCTCTTTGCTTCCGGTGAAATAGATCTTGCTTCTATGCTTCGGTCTCGGAGTCGGAAGGAGGAACATATTCATTGTCTGACATGGTTGCTGACAAGAGAAGCAAGGGAATGTGTATAAGTCCAAGGAGTAAAGATAAATTGGTAGAATTCACAAAATCAACCTAGGTTAGGTTTTTCACTGTGTAACCCGGACTTGTCCGCCCTGTGGCCGGACTAGTCCGGTTCACACAGCAAGAACCCTAATCTAGGGAAATCTTGCGAAAACTATGGATCCTACCACAAAAATGGAGCTACATGATCACATTGATGTGTACAACAACATTTGTGAAGAAGTTTCTATCAATGGACCCAAAAGAATTGAATTTCAAAGATTTTGGAGTTAGGTCAAGAATACCTCTTCAAATCTTCGATTCGATGAAATGTAGAAGAGGAATCGGTCTTCGATGCTTGGGGAAAGGTTCCTAAGCACCTTAGGGCTTCAATCCACAGATTGGAATCAAGATTTGGTGGAGGGAATCAAAAATCGCCGTTTGGGAGACGGTTTTCGAGCGTTTTTGGAGAGAGAGTGTGTGAATGGAAGTGGACAGGTCAAGGGTTCCCTGGGGAGATTAAGTCCCCAGGGGCCGGACTAGTCCGGTCAGGGACCCGGACTTGTCCGGCCTCCGGACTGGGTCCAGACAACCTGAGCCATCGGACTTGTCCGGTCCTAAGACCTAAACCTCCTATATATTGAGTTTTTAGTGGAGATTTGATCCATTTGGACTATATTTCACAAAAGATCTTTGCAAATATGGTTAGTAAGCAATCAACAATCAAACTATGACCATGATTCACAAGGATTCAATAATTTCAAAATAATTTGTAGAGAAATTGAGGAGGATGAGTTTTTCGCAAGCATGTGTGAATTTTGAATATAACAATCAGATGTGCAAGACTTAATCTACATTTTGAGAATCTAGGATATTTAGCTCACTCCTAAGTTCACAAAACCTTTTCTCATCTAGGGGCTTGGTAAAGATGTCGACCAATTGTTTATCGGTTCTCACATGGGAAATTGCAATGTCTCCTTTGATGGAGTGATCTCTCAAGAAATGGTGGCGAATATCGATGTGCTTGGTCCTTGAGTGTTCAACTGGATTGTGGGCTATTTTGATGGCACTCTCATTGTCACATAGGAGAGGGATATGGCGCAAATTTATGCCATAGTCCCTAAGAGTTTGTCGCATCCAAAGAAGTTTTGCACAACAACTTCCGGCGGTGACATACCCCGCTTCGGCTGTGGAATGTGGAATGGAGTTTTGTTTCTTTGAGGACCAAGACACTAGAGATCTACCAAGGAATTGGCAAGTCCCCGATGTACTCTTTCTATCAACTTTGCACCCCACATAGTCTGCATCAGAATATCCAATGAGATTAAACTTAGAGCCTTTGGGGTACCACAGTCCTAGGCTTGGTGTGTGAACCAAATATCTAAGAATTCTCTTAACGGCGGTCAAATGACACACCTTAGGAGCGGCTTGAAATCTAGCACACATACACACACTAAGCATGATATCGGGCCTAGATGCACATAAGTATAGCAATGAGCCTATCATGGAGCGATATACCTTTTGGTCCACACTTGGACCATCTTCATAAAGATCGAGATGCCCGTTGGTTGCCATAGGAGTCTTGATGGGTTTCACTTTGTCCATGTAAAACTTCTTGAGTATATCTTGTGTGTACTTGGTTTGACTAATGAACATGCCTTCCTTGAGTTGCTTCACTTGAAAACCTAGAAAGAACTTCAACTCCCCCATCATGGACATCTCAAATATTTCCGTCATTATCTTGGAAAACTCATCACAAAAAGCTTTGTTAGTAGAACCAAATATAATGTCATCGACATATATTTGGCAAACAAACAAATCATCATTGAAATGCTTAGTGAATAGAGTATAGTTCGCCTTCCCAATTTTGAAACCATTTTGAGTTAGAAAGTCTCTAAGGCACTCATACCAAGCTCTAGGATCTTGTTTGAGTCCATAGAGAGCCTTACACAATTTGTACACATGGTTTGGGAATTCTTCATCTTCAAATCCGGGGGGTTGCTCCACATACACCTCTTACTTGATTGGAGCATTAAGGAATGCGCTCTTGACATCCATTTGATATAGCTTAAAATCATGGTGAGTAGCAAAGGCAAGTAATATACGAGTTGATTCAAGCCTAGCTATGGGAGCAAAGGTTTCTTCGAAATCCAAACCTTCGACTTGTGAGTACCCTTTGGCTACAAGTCGTGCATTGTTCATTGTAACCACCCCGTGTTCATCTTGTTTGTTGCGAAACACCCATTTGGTGCCTACAACATCCACATTAGGCCTCTTCACAAGCTCTCATACTTGATTTCTCTCGAAGTTGTTGAGCTCTTCTTGCATGGCCATCACCCAATCCGGATCTCATAGTGCTTCTTCAACCTCGTGGGGCTCCAAGGAAGAAACAAAAGAGTAATGTTCACAAAAGTTTGCAACATGAGATCGAGTAATTACCCCCTTGGAGATGTCTCCAAGTATGTCGTCAACAGGATGGTCCTGTTGGATACTTTGATGCACTCTTGGGTGTGACGCTTGAGGTCTTGATTCATCATCTTGATCTTCCTCATCCTCATTGCCCCCCCCCCCTTGATTGATGCCTCCATTTTCATTTTCTTGGAGCGCATCTTGGGGAACTTGATCTTGATCATTTGAGGAAGAGCTTGCTTGATGTGTGGGATGGTCACTTGCATCTTGAGGTTGTTCTTGTGGTAAATGTCTCCAAGTGCCATCCTTCCTATCACCACTTGTGGAGCTTCTTCTTGATCTAGCACATGACGATCAACTTGCTCTACTTGGGAGCCATTAGTCTCATCAAACACAACGTCACGTGCTACTTCAATAATCTCAGAGGATTTGTTAAAGACACGATATGCGTAAGGGTTTGAGTCATAGCCAAGCAAGAAATCCTCATCGGACCTAGAAGCAAACTTCGAAGTCCTAGGCTTCTTGTTAAGAATGTAGCATTTGCTCCCAATAACACGAAAGTAAGAGATGTTGGGCTTGTTACCGGTTAGGAGCTCATACGACGTCTTCTTAAGTATACGGTGAAGATACAACCAGTTTATGGCATGAAAAGCGGTGTTGACTGCTTCCGCCCAAAACGGGTCCGACGTCTTGTACTCATCAAGCATGGTTCTTGACATCTCAATTAAATTCCTATTTTTCCTCTTGGCCACCCCATTTTGTTGAGGGAGTAGGGGGCCGAGAACTCATGCTTGATGCCTTCTTCACCCAAAAATTCTTCAACTTGAGTATTCTTGAATTTGGTTCTATTGTCACTCCTTATAGTCTTGATACTCAAGGAGAACTCATTTTGAGCTCTCTTCAAGTATCTCTTGGGAACACCTTGAGTCTCGCTCTTGTCATGCAAAAAGAATACCCAAGTGAAACGTGAAAAGTCATCAACAATAACAAGACCATATTTGTTACTACCAATACTAATGTAGGCGATTGGACTGAAGAGATCCATATGTATAAGCTCCAATGGTCTTGATGTTGTCATAATGTTCTTGGAGGGATGAGGTGCTCCAACTTGCTTTCCGGCTTGGCATGCGCTACATGGCCTATCCTTTTCAAACACAACATTCTTTAAACCACGGATGTGCTCGCCCTTAAGGAGTTTTCTCAAATTCCTCATCCCAACATGGGCTAGCCTTCTATGCCAAAGCCAACCCATGTTGGTTTTTGCAATTAAGCATGTATCACGTTGGGCTTTATCCGCGGAGATATCCACAAGATAGAGCTTTCCCTTGAGTACACCCTTAAAGGCAATTGAGCCATTGCTTCTCCTTGTGACGGTCACACCCTCATTAGTGAATAAACAGTTATAACCTTTGTCACATAGTTGTGATATGGACAAGAGGTTATAATCAAGTGGATCAACATGCAAAACATTTGAAAGAGTATGATTGGGAGATATAGCAATTTTACTGGTGCCAAGGATTTTTCCTTGGCTATTGTCCCCAAAGTAGATTCCTTCACTTGGATCTTTATTTAGCTCATAATCCACAAACATCTTCCTCCCTCCGGTCATATGATTTGTGCATCCACTATCAAGAACCCACTTGGTTCCACCGGAGGAGTATGCATACAAGAAAGATTTAAGCCTTGGCTTTAGGTACCCAAGCGGTGTTGGGTCCTTCGATGTTAGTCAAGAGGCATTTGGGCACCCACACACAAGGTTTGGGACTCTTGCGGTGTGGCCCAACATACCTAGCATATGCCTTTCCAAACATGTTCCTCAATAAAACATATGAATCATTAAAATCATGGAACAATGGATGAGGTTCTTTCTTAGGCATTTTAGATGTAGTAGCAAAGTTCTTTCCTTTATTGTTGTATGAGCCTCCTTTGACAAAAACAATCAAGTCTTTGCCATTCTTGGGAGTTTTGGCGTTTTGCCTCACCCCCCTAGAATAACAAAGACCATCCTTGACAAAGGGATGTCTTGTATTGGTATATGCACAACGTGCATATGCCATCTTCTCCTTGTCAAAGATGCCACCCTTGGGTGCTTGATTGGTTTGTGCCAACCTTAGCTCATCTTTAAGCTTTATGATTAAGTTTGAGCATTTGCAAGGTTGAGATGCTTCAGATTTAATATTTGTGGAAGGTGAGCTTGTAGAGGAAGAAGGTGCATTGATCTTGAGAGACTTCACTTGCGTCTCAAGGATCTTGTTAGCTTGTGTCAAACTAACAAGTTCATCCTTGAGCACAATCGTAGTGTTCTCAAGGTTTGAGCAAGTTTCCTTGCTCAAAGCGAGTTCACGCTCAAGTGCCTTGCTTCTTTCTCTTTCAAGGTCCAAGGGCTCCTCAACCTCTTGACATCTCTCCTTTTGTTGGATGAGCATGTCCTCTTGACGGTTGATGAGTTCTTCCTTCTCAAATATCTCTTCTGTTAACAATCTCAATCTCTTCAAGGTGCTTTTGCTCATGTCTTTAAGCATATGTTCATTTTCACTACTACTATCAAAGTCATCATGAGAATAAATTGAAGAAGAGGATTTATATTTAACCTCCTTTCTTCCCTCCTTGGCCATGAGACATGTTGGCCTTGAAGTCTCCAAGTTGGGGAAGAGCTTGTTCTCTGTTGTTGTCTTCTTCATAGCAATAGTTGCTACCTTCTCATATTCATCGGAGGAGGATTCCTCATTTGAATCTCACTCATTTCCAAGGTGGGCATGTCCAGATTTCTTCTTCTTCTTGAAGTACTTCTTCTCTTTGGACTTGCCCTCCTTCTTCTTCTTGTTTTCTTCATGTGGACAACCCACAATGAAGTGGCCATATTCTCCGCAATTGTAGCAAGACCTTTTTGATCTTGTCTTGGGCTTGTCTTTGCTTCTTCTCTCATTTTGTTACCTCCCCCTCCTCCTTCTAAACATCCTCTTAAAGTTGTTGATGAAGATAGCTTCTTCCTCATCGGTGTCTGGACTCTCTTCATCACTCTCTTCCTTTTCTTGTGATCTTGAGGACGTTGCTTTGAATGCAACATCCCTTTTCTTGGAGGAGGAAAGCTTTTGTATATCATTGTAGAACATTGCTTCTTGCTCCATCATATCATGGTTGATGATTCTCCCTAGCACTTCTTCGGGAGGCATCTTGTGGAAACCCGAACTTTCATGAATTAGTGAGCAAAGAGTGACGTTTCGAGGCATGAATGCTCGAATCATCCTCTTTACCACCTCGTGGTCGGTACACTGGGTGCTTCCATATGACCGACTCTTGTTGATGAGAGTCTTGAGGCGGTCATACATATCTTGGGGAGATTCACCCTCCATGATGGTGAATCTTCCAAGCTCTCCTTCGATCATCTTGATCTTTGCCTCCCTAATGACGCGGTTGCCTTCATGCGCCGTCTTGTGTGTATCCCAAATATCCTTGGCAACCTCCAATCCTTCAATGCGGTTGAACTCCTCATGAGTCAATGAGGAGGTAATCACTCCAATGGCTTGAGCATTGCGATGTAGAAGAACGGATTGCTCTGGAGTGATGTCTTCCTCATTCCTCAAAAGATGAACACCTGTCATCACAATTTGCCACAAACTAGGGTTTAAGGAAATGAGGTGCATCTTCATATTATGCTTCCACATAGAATAGTCATTTCAGTCAAATTGAGGAGGTTTGCCAATGGTTGCTCGCGGTAAGTTGCTCATAATTGTAAGCATACCGGGAGTAGTCTTGTGAACTACTCCCATTGTCGATGTTGACCGGAGCAATTTGCTTGATCTCCTTCTTGGGCACGTTGAGCTTATCACGAAGCCGTGCCTTGAGCATCCAAACTTCTTTGTCCTCATTCGGATCATCTTGAACAACATCGACGTTCTTCGTCATGGTGTCATTGACGACCACCAGAACTTTGTTGTCACCCCTTCCGGCAATTACTTCAACGAGTTGTTAGACTCTTGGGGAGAAGCCCGCTCTAATACCAATTGAAAGTCGCCTAGAGGGGGGTGAATAGGCAATAATACCTGAAATCACTTAATCAAACAAGATTAAATTCCTGTGGCCGAACTAGTCTGCACAGGGTTGGACTAGTCCGCTCAGCATAGGGTGGAAACCCTAAAACTTGATTTCTACAAGTTATTTGCAGAATTAAAGTTCACCCAAAAGATAAGCAATGTGTGGTAAACTAGTGAAGCTCAGATTGTGAAGTTTAAACACCTAGATTCCATGTTTACAAGAATGATCAAGGTGAAGATCAATAAGAGCAATATAAACCCTAATAGCAATGCTAGTGATCACAAAAAGTGAAAGACAAGTGAAACAAGATTGATCCCATGGTTCAGCTCCACGAAGAAGCCTATCTCCACGTTGAGAAGTCCACACAAGGATCAGGTCTCACTTGACCCTTCTCTCACCAAGCCACCACGATGGACGGCTTGGTTTTCACTATATCAATGGGTAATCACCAAGTTTGATGGGGCTGCTCACAACTTGAGGCCCCCACAAATAAATACAAGAGGAGCACACAAAGCTCAACTCACACAAACCACACAACACAACACAATGTGCAAGAGATCAAATCGAGAGCCAAAGCGCGATGATCTTCCTTTACTCTCCTCCCCAAACCCTAATATCTTCAAGATTTGCTCTTAGGGGGTTAGTAGGACGAGTAGAATGCTTTGGAAGGATCTAGGATGCTTGTGGCGGCACTAGGGTTCAAGACTTGTTGAAATGAGCCCGATGGTCCCCTTTTGATAGATGTCCTGAACCCCTTTTGCTTACATCAGCAAAGGGGCGGACTAGTCCGGCCTTAGACCCCGGACTAGTCCGGCCCTATGGGACCACTGACCTCTGGTCAGTTCCCGACAACCGCCACATTGAGCAATGATCGTCACGCTACCTGCCAAATTTCCAAATTCAAACGGTCACTAGACAACAAACTAGTCCGGTCAACAATGGACTAGTCCAAAGTGGAACAGAACCACTTGGTCCGTTCCAAAACGGACTTTTCTGGGTTGGCCCGGACTAGTCCGGCCCCCCTAGGGTTTCTCTCGGTTAGTCTCGGACTAGTCCGTACCCAAATGGACAAGTCCGATCTATTCCAGAGAGTTTTGGTTCGTCCAAAAACGGAAAAGTCCAAAATTCTCGGACTTAGCTCCAAATTCACTCAGATTCACTCAAGAGACATTTGGTCCGTCTCAAAACGGACTTGTTTGCCATGAGGCCCAGACTAGTCCGACCTCCTAGGGTTTTTCTCATTTTAGGCTTCTCACTTAGGTTTTTCTCTAAACCACCACTTTGAGCCCCTTGGTATGATCTTAATGCACATGATACAACCACCCTCTCACATGATACGGCTCATATAAACTCAACACCATAGAACTAATTTCTACACCTGAGTCTTTGACGCTTGTTTTCCCCTTTTCCTTTTTGAGGGTTTTCATCTCATTTCAATCCTTGTACCTGTGCTTAAGATCACTTTAGCTCATTAGCCTCTTAATTGTCGTCATCAATCATCTAAAACCCATGGGGATGCCTAGATGCACTTTCACTTCTTAGGAACGGATTGTGAAAACCCTTACCACCATCTAAGAGAGTTTGAACAATTGTGTTCATGCCTTTTAATCAAAGGTATGACACAAGAAACTCTCAAATGGAAGTTGTTTCCTTTTTCCCTCAAGGAAAAAGCCAAACAATGGTGCGACCATAATGTTGGGAAGACAAACGGAAATTGGAATGAATTACGAGACAAATTTTGTTTTGGTTTCTTTCCAATTGCCCAAATTATGTCCTTATGAAAGGAAGTACTATGCTTCCAGCAGATGGAGAAGGAATCTATAGGTGCAGCTTGGAATAGATTTTCACTTTTGAGAAATTCCGGCCCAGGTTCGTCCATCCCTGATCCATTTCTTTTGCAACACTTCTACATGGGATTGAAAAAAGAGTCTACCCTACATCTGAACATTACAGTTGGAGGATCTTTCCTCCATAAGACACCGGAAGAAGGCAAGAATCTTCTAGACCAAATTCTAGAAAATTCTACATTCATTATAGGTCTTAATGAGCCCCTTCAAGAGGAAGTAGTGTCAAGATCTGAGGATAAACCCATGGACAAGGAAGAACCTATCTCTTGCCTATCTCAACCCTTGCCGGATGAATCTTCTCCCGAACCAGAAATTACGAAGGAAGAAGAAATTCAACCTTCAACGTTTCCCTTCTACTTCAAGGAAGATATATTTGAAGATTTTGGAAACACCTCGAAGTACTGTTGCCATAGGAAACCATCATTGCCATTAACTCCACCTAACCGTTCTGATGGAGTGTTCATCTAAGAGACGGTTAAGGAGTTAACCTCTATTCTAAGCAGGGAATGGGATGACCTCACCTTTGGCAACTATTCTATGTTTTATTAAAGGGACACCAATGAAGGTCCTATACAACCCCACTGTTGGCGAAAATCTCATTTACAATTCTTGTGTTCTCGCCATTCTAGGCGATGTGCCATTAGCACCAACATGTAAATCCTTCCGAGATTCTGTCGAAAACCTTTAAGGATGTGGGGTTTTAGAACAAGTGTCTGTGATACACAAATATATTGATGCAATCCTAGATTTCCATGTGTTCGAAATCCAAGATTTCGACATTATGATTGAGATTCCCATTGAGAAATTTCTCATGGAAATTCATTTGAAAGGAAACCTCAATGTCAACCTTTGAGGGAGAAAATTCTCTATTCCTATCATGCATTCTAAGAACACATCTGCGAAATCTCCCATCCAAGATGAACCATTAGAGGAGGTTAGAACTCTTCAATTCTTAGCTCCTCTTGAAATAGAAGGAGAAGAAAATTTCATCCAAGAGGAGGATGAGTTTCAGGAGGCAATTGAATTTCTAAAAGAAGAGTTCTTCCCAAAATCTCTCGTGGAGTTAAAAATTCTACCTCCACGCCTATGTTATGCCTTTCTATATGGCGATCTGGAAGCCCCAATCATCATAAGCGATAAGCTTTCGGATGATGAGACACTCAAACTCATTGCCATGTTAGAAAAGCATAGAGCTGTTTTTGGCTATTCAATGGAGGATCTTAAGGGGATTAGTCCTGCACTATGCACCCATCGCATTCCTATTGACCTCGAGAGTGTCCTCTCAAGGGAACCTCAAAGGTGATTGAATAATGCAATGTGGGAAGTTGTCAAGAAGGAAGTCTTGAAACTTCTGCATGCAAGGATTATCTAACCTGTTCCTCATAGTGAATGAATAAGCCTAGTTCAAGTAGTGCCCAAGAAGGGAGGTATGACGGTCGTTCAAAATGAGAAGAATGAATTAATTCCTCAATGAACCATCACGGGTTGGAGGATGTGCATAGAATACGGAAAACTTAACAAGGCTACAAGGAATGATCATTTTCCGCTACCCTTCATCGATGAGATGTTAGAGCGGTTGGCAAAACACTCCTACTTTTGTTTCCTTATGGGTATTCGAGCTATCATCAAATCCCAATACACCCTGACGATCAAAGTAAGACCACATTCACATGTCCCTATGGAACTTATGCCTACTGGCGTATGTCCTTTGGACTATGCAAGCTCCTGCCTCTTTTCAAAGATGCATGATGTCTATCTTTTCCGACATGATTGAGGAGATCATGGAAGTTTTCATGGACGATTTCTCCGTCTATGGGAAAACATTTGATCATTGTTTGTAAAATTTAGAAAAGGTCTTACAAAGATACCAAGAGAAGGACCTAGTGCTTAATTGGGAAAAGTGCCATTTCATGGTCCGTGAAGGCATCATTCTTGGACACTTAGTGTCCAAGAGAGGAATAGAGGTGGACAAAGCAAAGATTGAAGTCATTGAAAAAATTCCACCTCCTATCAATGTTAAGGGAATCCGCAACTTTTTAGGTTATGCGGGGTTCTATCGGTGATTCATCAAAGATTTCTCAAAAGGTTCTAGACCCCTCACTAACCTACTAGCTAAGGAAGCTCCCTTTGATTTCGATGATGATTGCTTTAAATCATTTGAAACACTCTAAAAGACACTCATCTCAGCTCCAATCATTCAACCTCCTGATTGGACGCTGCCATTCGAAATCATGTGTGATGCTAGTGATTATGCTGTTGGTGCGGTCCTAGTCCAAACCAAAAATAAAAAGTATCATGCAATAGCCTATGCTAGCAAAACTCTGACAGGAGCTCAGTTCAATTATGCCACAACTGAAAAGGAGCTCTTGGCTGTAGTTTTTGCTATTGGTAAGTTTAGGTCCTATTTGGTTGGAGCCAAGGTCATAGTCTATACAGACCATGCTGCCTTGAAGTACTTGCTCACCAAAAAGGATGCTAAACCAAGGCTAATCCGTTGGATTCTCATACTCCAAGAGTTTTACTTAGAAATCAAGGATAAGAAAGGAGTAGAGAATTCTGTGGCTGATCATCTCTCGCGTATGGAAGTCACACAAACCATGGACATCCCTATCAATGACTTCCTACGAGATGATATGCTTCCTAAGGTGACTGACTCTCACCCTTAGTATGCAGATATCTTAAACTTCATGATCACGGGATACGTACCTCCGGGGGAAAACAAAAAGAAACTCATCTATGAGAGTCGGAGACACCTTTGGGATGACCCATATCTCTATCGAGTTTGTGCCGATGGCCTTCTTAGAAGGTGTGGCCCATCAATCGAAGGCACCAAGATTATTGAGAAATGCCATGCTAGCCCCTATGGTGGCCATTACGGTGTTTACCGTACCCAAACAAAGATCTGGCAAAGTGGATTCTTTTGGCCTTCTATGTATGAAGACACGAAAAAATTCATTCGCAGATGTTGGAAATGCCAAAAGCATGGAGGAATACCAGCTCACAATGCGATGCCCCTAACCTATAATCTACAAGTGGAATTATTTGATGTGTGGGGTATTGATTTCATGGGATCTTTCCCTAGGTCCTATGATTGCGAGTATATCCTTGTGGCTGTAGATTATGTGTCAAAATGGGTAAAAGCTTTGCCATGAAAAAATGCTGATTCCAAGCAAGCTAGGAAAATGTTCCATGAGATCATTTCCCCGCGCTTTGGCACTCCCCATATGGTCATAAGTGTTGGAGGGTCTCATTTCATAGATAAGAACTTCTAGTACTTTTTGAGGGAGCATGGTGTCCAGCATAACATTGCTACCCGATACCACCCGCAAACAAGTGGTCAAGCAGAAACATCTAATAAGCAAATTAAGAATATTCTGCAAAAGACCGTCTTGGAAATGGGAATGGTATGGAAGCATAAGCTACCCAACGCATTGTGGGCATACCGTACTGCATACAAAACTCCCATCGGCATGTCTCCTATCCAACTTGTCTATGGGAAGACTTTTCATCTTCCTGTAGAGTTGGAACATAGAGCCTATTGGGCCATCAAGCGGTGGAATATGGACCTTCATGAAGCAAAATCATCGATCGA
Source organism: Tuctoria greenei (assembly GCA_036927565.1). NCBI lineage: Eukaryota > Viridiplantae > Streptophyta > Magnoliopsida > Poales > Poaceae > Tuctoria > Tuctoria greenei. Next base: position 24,905,562 of record JAYESD010000011.1, on the reverse strand, counting down.
AGCAACTCTTCGAGTTGGAAGAATGGAGATATAAGGCATCCATAATGCCAAAATTTACAAGGAAAGAACTAAAAGGTGGCACGATAAGAGGATTATGCCTAAAGAGTTCAAACCCGCAAATAAAGTTCTACTCTTCAATTCTAGGGTTAAACTGTTTGGACATCGGAAGCTCATAAGTAAATGGGAAGGACCCTTCACTGTAGTAGAAACCTCATCTCATGGAGCAATCACACTTCAAGGTGATGATCATCAGCTATTTAAAGTAAATGGGCACCGACTCAAATTATTTCTTAAATCCCAAGAGGAGGAGGCAAAAAAGGAAATTGACGTGATAAATCTTATTGATTTTCACGCCATTTCTTTAAACACTGTCTAAATTCTCCGCGTCCAATTAATGGGCCCATCCAATTATTTATCTATGGGCCCATGAAGTTGACGACACCTGCACATCGTCAGACTTCGACTGGCGTTAAGTCAGTCAAGACTCGTCTTTTTCCTGAAAAAGACGAGTCTCTCCCAATGATGCAGCCTGGCGAGGAGTTCATGTACACTCTGAAGACCAAGGATGGTGACGTAGTGAGCCACCACTACAAGTCACCTACGCGTACCTCACCCGAGCATGTGGGAGACCGCCTCATTATCCACAGGGTGCGCCAACTTGATGGAGGCTATGCAAAAGGCTTTTTTAAGCAAATGGATAATTTGGCAATGGCGGAATCGATGGGCTCGTTACTCTCCAAGATTAGGCGTCACCTCTCGCCACCTGCCATCAAAGGGCCACCTGGCCAATTTGAGGATAGCGACGGAAAATCTCCTCGTGCCCCTGAAGTGGCATAGCTTTCTAAAGAGTTATCTTCTCTACATTTGGAGAACAATATGCTATCGGACTTAGTAGATGAAGGGTGCATCGAGATGGCGAAACTGAAGGATGAACTCATATCCCTCATGGAGGAGATTGATGGTGTTCGCCGTGGCATGAGCGCCAAGGTGCGGCGCATATGCAATGCCGTCGGGAAGTCCGACATCTACAATGCTCCATAGTTTAGATGTCCCGACTGCATAGGATGCTTACTAGTTTTGTTTAGTTTTATTCCAAATTTTTTATTTCATTAAGTTTAGGTTGAATAATGTAAGCATCCCCATATTTGAGTTCAATAAAAGGAACTTACTTGTTCATCTAACCCGGTAAAGTTCTATCTTTAGTTTATTTTGTGTGAATAAAGAATTCATGGAACAAGTGTGAGGGAGGTGCCCCAAATTCGCAAAATCCCGACGTGCAAAAATATCGTTGCATCTCAAAACATGTCGCAACCGATTATACAACTCAACACGTCAAAACAAAGCAACAGAGAGGCCAAAAGGGGGGGGGGGTCGACCGAACCCCATGGTTGGCCGACCTGGTGTGGGCCCCACACGGCTTTGTTACGCTTCACAAATTCGGTTCGGATATCCTACCACTAAATATGCATGCTACATTACTGTTTGAGTTGATTTGATATTTAATACTGAATATATGAAGGAAATTCAACTCAACAATTAACATTTAAAACTTGGTAGTCAAAATTTACTTGAGCTGAAAATTTGAATACTTTATATTTCAATTTATTGCCCTGTTTATGATTCCCACAAGCATAATAGGAAAACATGTCATCGAAGTATTTGACTAGTGTGATATGGTAAATGAGTTACTTAAAGAGATATCTCCTTGCTTGAAATTGATTTTTGATGTTTGCATTATTTGGAGTCTTGAACTTTGCCTGACTCTCTCATTGGAGATTTACATACCCACCACAGCCATATGATACAAGGTCTTGAAAACCACATGCATATGCCACTCTGCCTTTCATTGAACTTTGTCAAACTCGTGAACCAATTGAGTGACATGCATGAACTTTTGACTTATAAATTCTTGTGCATCCTATTCATGCAAAATTTCTCGCACTGAGAATTTGCATCCACCATTCATCCATCCAATAATGAAACTCCATACATTTTGGTTATCAAAATCTCTCTACAAAAATAAAAAGTAGTAGAAGACATGGCTACAGAATTAAAAAAAGCATCTACTCTTCAAAAGAGGAAGCATGCCAAAAAAAAGAGAGAAAAAGAAAAAAAAAAGAGTATCCATGTTTCATCCTTAAAGAGAGAAAATCATGGAGTCCATATGTATCCATTCCATTCATGTGCAAAAGGATTTCCTTTGTCAATTTGTTCATTGCATAAGTGTCTCATATGATCAAGTTTTTGACTTAGTAATACATGCATTGCAATGTGTGCCAAATTTATCCCTACCAAGCTCCAGATATAGCCATATTTAGTATAGGGAAAAAATTGGCACAACATGCCAAGGTGAGGATAAAAACACTTTGAGAAACTTGAGAGATTCCAAATGAGAGATAAGGGCAATTGTTCCTTCGTCTTTCCGAATGTAGTAAATCACATTTCAGCAGGGGAAGATCCAAGAGAACTACATCCCAACCATTTCACTCTTCAAACACCCAAGATTGATGTGGTAGCCACACTCCACAAAGGGAATTCATGAATTGAGGTATGAGTTGGAATATCTAGTATTCCCTTTTTCTAACTTATAAGCAAATTTATGATAGCACCTTAGTTCTTTTTCTTGCCTTCACTCGAGGACGGGCAAAGGACTAAGTGTGGGGGAGTTTGTTGACGGTCCTTAAGTGCCATATTTAGACCGTCAATTCACCTCATAATGTGCACAAAAGAGAAACACAACATAGTGGTAGGGTTAAAAACTAACAAATTCCACAAGTGTTGGTGTTTATTTGTATGCAAGTAAATTTAGACCCAAAATACCAAGACATGCAGGGAGTAATCCATAAAATTGGGTTTCGATGAATCAAGCGACACCACGTGTCATCACATGGATCAAATGGCCCACAAACAGATGTATCCGAGGCCATCCAACGGTGTAGCACCCATATAAGGGATGAGACCCACCTAGCAGGGACCTGGAGGAAGCAAAACCCCAACGGGGCTGAGACCATGTCGGCCGACCTCCCTAGTCGACCGACTAGGTCATGGCGCCTTTCGTGGTCAAACTCCACGTGTTGGCTCCTCCCAGCTTGAAGAGGTCATGGGTGACTGATTTACGCGCATTTGGTGGCGGAACCGACTCTTCTCCACCCTATAAATAGAAGCCCACACCTCACTTCACACACACACCAAAAGTTGAGAATATAATACCACTTCTAAGGTTTAGGTAGTCCTAGAGGCTGCCAAGTAGAAGGAGAGTGTGGTGAAGAGTTTAGGAGAAGGAGGCTTGGGCTTGTCAAGTCCCTCTTCTACACTTGTACCCCTACAAAGGTGTTATTCAAATCAAGTAAGCCTTTGTGAATTCAATTCAAGTTTGATTCTCAATTCATAGTAGTTTGCACAAGTAGTTACTTGTGGGTCCATTGAATTAATTTATCAGAGGCTCTAGTTGTAGCTTTGTATTCGAAACAACTAGAGTTGTGATTTAGAACGTAAGCATGTTGCTTAGTTTAGAAATCACCAATGAATATACCGTAGACCCACAGATTGAAGAGGTAGGCAGTAGGCGGTGACAGTTGTTGACGGTCATTATATACCAATTTCTACCGTCAATATAACTCAATTATGTGAAGGAATGAATATTTCTTAACATACATCATAGTTAGTAATAACCTAGTTCCACTTGTACATGGAGAAATTGGTGCATGCAGGTATTATATGCAAAATTGAAGTGAAATAACGGGATGGATCCTATAAAATACCATCCCAGCCAATCAGGCATCGCCACATGGCACCACATGTATTAAATGGCCCACAAACAGGAGTGTCCGAGGCCATCCAACAGTGTAGAACCCATATCATGGAATGGGACCCACCTGCCAATCACGTGGAGGAAGAACTTGCCGTTTGGAGCCAGGACCAGGTCGACCGACTAGGGTGGTCGGCCGACCCCTTCCTTACGCCAAACCTAGTCAAACTCCATGTGTTGGCTCCTCCTGGCTTAAAGAAGTCAGTGGTGACTGATTTGCACGCTTTTGGTGGCGGGAACCGACCCTTCTCCAAGCTATAAACAGTACCCCTCACCCCTCACTTCAACACACACCACTTGAGCATTCACTCTCTTGTATACATTAGTTCTCCAAGTCTTTAGTGGAGGTTAGGCTGTAGAGAGGAGCCTCTAGTCCCAAGTCCAAATTGGGAAAGGTATGGCTCATGTATCTTTTCTTGTATTTGTGACATTATGCATTATAATAATGGAAAAAGTCTATTTTACTACCTTCAAGTATCAGTTTTGTTCACTTAACCCCTTAAAGTATTTTTTGGTTTAGTTTAGCCTCTAAACTATTTAGATTGGTTCAATTCACCTCCTACTGAAATTTCTCTTTTTTGTTTCTCTATGTATGAGTTATATTTGAAGTAAAAATTTTGTAGAATGGTAGATGATATCATAAACTATGCAAAAAAATAATTTTATAATTTTTCATAAACTTTTCTCATGTATTATTTCATCTTCCAAATGAGATTTGTTTACTTAGTTTAAAAATACAAAATAATATAAAAATATTTTGAAAATATTTTTCTAATGTATATTCTGTTATAACATATAGCCTCATGGAATTTTACCTTTAGAAATGATGTTTACAAAGAGAAACAAAAAATAAAAAATTACTAGAGGATGAATTGAACCAATGTAAATAGTTTGAGGGATAAACTGAACTAAAATTTTCTTTAGGGGATTAAGTGAACAACAATGATACTTGAGGGTAGTAAAATAGACTTTTTCCTATAATAATAGTATTATTAGTCTCTCTTTATTCATATACTTGGGCAAAGCGTTTCTTGTTTGATTGTAGAGTCTATTTATGTGATAGGTGCAGATGTTGTTATGATGTAGACATAATGCCATTATCATGTTATCATAAACATCATACACCACCACTATAGTCTAATTAGGTAATAATATGATTATTTCAATATGAATATGTTAGTGCTTGGATCCAACATTGGTTCAACGATGTTTAGGTTAGTCATTGCCTTAGGATGAATATTACATTGCAACTCTTAAGGTATTTACTTAGCATGCAAGCATGGTGCTTGGATAGTTAAGTAGCGTTGGATGTATCGTAGTCCATGGGTTGTAGAGGTAGGCGGTAGGTGGTGAAAGCCCTATCCGTCCATTGTAATCCTCCACATTTGGCTACGACGTAGGCTCTTGGCGGGAGTCGTCTGTCAGACCAGGGTAAGCCCGTGCCCGATATGTTGGACCACTAAACCCTAGTATTCACTATTAGCGTATTCATGTGTCTTTATTAGGCTATGTATATGAGTAATTAGAGCACAATAGGAGTACCTCCATCTCGTAGTCTAACCCTTGCTAGGACAACCTTACCCTTAGAGTAGATTGCTTAGGTGTGTGTCACACTACCCTTATTACTACCATCTTACCCCTGTTCTGATAAACACTTAATACCCTATACCTTGATCATAAGAATAGTGTTTACTTTACTTCACCGCCTTCCTTTGGGATAAATATGATACCCTTGGGAATACTCTTGGGTGAAATGCTACACGACAGTTTTCGTGTGCTTGTGGACCTCATCTCTTACTAGAGATGATCAGGATAGTGGTTGCTAACCCATTTGATGGGATGTCCAACAAGGACGCTAGTGCTCAACTGCAAGATGATTGAAGGTGTACCTCAACAAATGTCTGCTAGGCAACACCATTGCCTTTTGCGGAAGAATTTCAGCTTCCATTAAGAACCAAAGTCATCCATTCCTAAGCTTGGGTGAGGGTCCAAGAATCCTTCTTGGTTTTTCTCCACCATAGGGTGGATAGTTGGCTCCTCATACAACATTCATGTCATGGGTTGGTCCACCAATTCATGACCACCTTTGTGGTGGAGCTGAAGGAGTCCTATTCTCATTCATCATGGATGAGAATATGGTCTCTACTCAAGGGGTGGATTTGAAGAGTTCTCTAGTTCCTTTACCTTGACATGCACACCACTTAGCATGGTGGACATGCTAGCTAAGGAACTACACCTCCAATTGAAGTATCATGAAGATCAAGTCAATGGATAAGTGTTTGGATGATCCAAACCATGGATATTCACATGATTTGTGAAATTCCATGTCAACATGGACCACTTGGGGAATCACTTCCCTAAGACCCATGGGAATTCATCCTTCCAAACACAACTCCAATGTCTATCAATAACAAGGAGGTCAAGGGTGGATCAACATCACCCTTGCAAATCAAGGAGGCTATGCGGATTTCATGGTATTTAAGTTCAACTAGCCTACCTTGAAGTATCTTGCCCATGGCCAATCAAGAAATCAAGACAACATGAACCTCTTGGCCAAGGACAAGAAATTTAAAAGATCATTCAAGATCCAAGATATCCCACAATCACTTGTTGGGATCTCTACTCTCCGACCAAGCTCATGCAACCTAGGCAAGTGACGTTGTGGATGAAGCGTTTCTTGTTTGATTGTGGAGTCCACATGTCATTATGCCCAAGGAAGCTTTTGATCCATGATCAAAGTATGGGTTGACCTTAAGGAATATCAAGAAGGTCGAAGTGGCGCCCATAAAGAAGGACAAGCCTTACCATGCTCTTAAAAGAAATCTTCAAGAAGGAGAAGCCGTCACTACATCAACAAGTCTTCATCAAGATGACGGAGAGGCTAGGGCCACCATGTGTCCCACATGTCTAACTAACATGCCAAAGGAGATTTGGCATGTCAATCAAGCGAAGTTGTCCACATCTTCAACTCCGGGATTGGACGACAAATCATCACACTAAATAGGACAGAGGTAAGTCCCACTCACCGGACTTCAAAAAATTTGGTGAGTCCTTGCCAATAGGTTAATTGGTAGTTATCTCATATTTTATTTCCCAATTGCATATTTTAATTCCCATCAATCTTTGCATTTGCATTTAGCATGTTTAATTTTCACAATTGCATGTTGGAAAGTAAAATTTACAACCATCATAAAACTAAAATTTTGAATTAGAAAATAAATTTATTTGGATATGAACCTTGGGCTACCCACTTGAATTCATTTATCTAATTCAAACCAAAAATATTTCTCTTAAATATTCATTGCATTTGCAAGTTGTTTCAAGTTGGGAAAAACAATTTGACAAAGGGTACAAATGCTTTTGAGCTAACGTAACCTATTTTTGAGTTGTTTTGTTTGTTCTTGACTTTAGTGCAGCTAGGATAAAATTTATAAATAGTTTAGAAGGCCTCATTAAGCGCATACCCCTCCAACAATCTCATTTTGAGTTAATGGTGGAGGAATGCTCGAGATGGTGGCCCAATGGAGGAACAAGATGAAGCTCATTCAACTCCAACCTCAAACTTGGCAGGAGACATCGAACATGAAGGCTACACCAAAATCAATGGTCGTAAGTTTCTCACACAACAACTTTGAACCAATATTACTCTTCAATTGAGGTACAAGTTCAAATTTCCCGCCATTTGAATTGCATTAGGATTGAATGATTTTTGCTTACATTGGTAAGGAAGGTTTACACCTCCTCATCATTCAATTATTATGCATCCTCACGAGAGTAAGTGTTGACATAACTCTTTTTGATTCTTCAAAAAGGAATGTCACCTTACTTGGGAATAAATTTAAACAAGTACCTAGAATTTCATAAGCATTGCTAAAATTGACTTAGACATTTTCTGCCTAGGTAATGCTTATAGAATGACTTAGTGGTTGAATTGGTATGTAGCAACCTAGGAATAGTGATATCCATAGTTTTGATTTGAAACTCATGCATGGATCACTAAATTTAAAATTCCTAGGCAAGAAATTAAAAATGTTCAGGAGGATAAAATTGAGAATCTTGTTTGCCATGACCCAAATGATAAATATTTGCTCTTGTAAAAAACTATGATGGTTAGAAACTTTACAAGATGAAGGGATCCATATAGTGTATTCATATCACTTGCATTTCTATGAGTTGGAGCTTTAGAAAATGTTCAACTTGATTTATCCATAAATCCCCACTCCTAGCAATGATTCATACATTGTTCATGATACACTAGAAATTGTACCCAATGCATCTTTGATTTTGCTCTTCCCCGTGCGTACAGATGAAGATTCAGTTACCTAACCCAAAAATTCATTTGTACAAGTATCGGGAGCTAACCATCCCTCTCTATCATAGAGAGAAAGTTTGCAGGAGTAAAATAACTATGCAGCCATTCAAGGATCCGATTGTTGGAAACCCTAAGAGAATTCCATTTCAATATTTCTTGGCCAATGAGTAAATGAGGATGGTTGCTACCTATCGGAAATTAAGACCGAAGGTCAACCATAACTATATGAGGCCGGATATTTGACATGGAAACCCTCCGTGAGCAACCAATGGGCTGCTATGAATATGAGAGAGCACTATGCTCTCAACTATTCTAAGCACTCATTCAAGCTCAAGGGAATTGTCACCATCATTGGGTGTAAGTTATTCCTTTTTGGCTAAAAGGTGTGATGTGCCTTAACCAAGGAATGACAAGATCACATCCAATGTATATTGGGTGCAAGTTGTTCCTAGGTGGCCCAAAGGTATTTTATACCTTAGCCAAGAAAACAACAAATCACACTCAACCCATGTTGTGTGCACGTCAATCCTTTGTGGTTATAGGTATGTTGTACCTTAGCCAAAGAATAACAGATCGTACTCAACAAATGTTGGGTACATGTCACTCCTTTGTGGCTAAAGGTTATCATTACCTTAGTCAAGGAATGACGGATCACATCCAATGCATGAGGGGTAAAAGTTATTCCTTCATGGCAAGAAGGTATGATACACCTTAGTCAAAGAATGACGGAACACACTCAACCATGTTGGGTGCACGTCATTCCTTTGTACTAAGGGTTATCATTACCTTAGCCATGTAATAACCAAGTACATCCAACCTATGGGAACCTTTGGGTGTGGATGAGCGACATCGATAACACTCTCCTCAACCACACTCATAAAACCCATGGAAGGCAACCCAAAATCGACACTCAACCCTCCAATGTCAAAGCCATGCTGCAACAAGGTTAGGACAACCTCATGGCCTACATCTGTCATTAGGGTTTCAACCCCTATCACGGACCTTGACCAAGAACAATCTTGGGGGAGGACCCCCACTTGAGGTAACTTGTATCACATCCCATTTGCATTCCATTATTTTATCTATTTCTTTCCACCACATTTGCATCTTAAAAAAATGACTAATAATAATCTAGTATAGGTTAGGTTAATAAAATAAAGATGTGCGATAAGAATATTTTTACTTTGCATATGTTGAAATGATGAATAGTTGCTCTGTTTTATTTTCTCACGTCCCTTGCATACAACTTAGTATTCTTCAAGTATTGGGCTTATTGGCTTAGAATATTGAAAGTTCATCTAGGCATCCCCATGGGTTTCGGATAATTGATGACAACAATTAAGAGACTAATGAGCTGAGTTGATCTTAAGCACAGGTGTGATGGTTGAAATGACACGAAATCCCTCAAAAAGGAAAAGGATAAAACGGGCGTCAAATACTCAAGAGTAGAAATTGGGGTTTCTATAGTGTTGAGCTTAGATGAGCCGTATCTTGAGTGAGGGTGGTTGTATCATGTGCATTGAGATCATTCTAGAGAGCTCAAAGTGGTGGTTGAGAGAAAAACCTAAGTGAGAAGCCAAAATAAGGAAAAACCCAAGGAGGCCGGACTAGTTCGGGTCTCAGGGTCGGACTAGTCCGGCCAGTCAGAGAAGTCCGTTTTGGGTCGGACTAAAGGTCTCTGGAGGAGATCGGACTTGTCCGTATGGGTACGGACTAGTCCGTTCATCCTTTTGTGGAGTTGGAGCTAAGTCCCCAAAAACCGTACTTGTCCATTTTGGAACAGACCAAAGCTCTCTGGAAAAGTTTGGACTTGTTCGTGGTGGTGCGGACTAGTCCGTTTGAGACTTAGTGTGAGAGAAACCGAGCAAACCCTAGAGGGCCGAACTAGTCCACCCATAGTGGACGGACTAGTCCGAGCCTACCCAGTTGAGTCCATTTTGGGACGAACCAAACCTTTATGTCCTACTTTGAACTAGTCCCTGTTGTCACTGGCCGTTTGAAATTCAAACGTTGGCGTGCACATCATCTGTTTTGTCGATCGATGACGTGAAATTGTTAGCGGTCCCAGAAGGCCAGACTAGTCCGTGGCACAGGGCCGGACTAGTCCGGGGTTGCCCTGGAGGCAACGGTTCATTACCGGGACCCCTATAAAAAGGGGAACCCCGACCCTTGTTTGATTAAGCCATTTCAGTTTTTATTGCCTATTCACCCCCCTCTCTAGGCGACTTTCAAATATTCTTGCCTGAAACTTAGAAATTGTGGGTAGCAAAGGCCAAGTACAATTCTAGGTTGTTGTGGGATATGATATAGTGATAAGAGTTGCTAATATTTTTATTGAAAGTGAACTTTGATTTCACGAAGAAATTTAAAATAGGAGTTCCTCATTTGATAGAAATTATTACCAAAGCCATGTGATGAATTGAATTAGATAAAGCTTATACACATGCTATTTGCATTCACATTGATCTTTGTCAAATTAGTATAGACCCATGTGAGAATCCTTTCATACTTTTAAGATCAAGATTACACGGGGACGTGCTAAACTTCTACACTAGAAGTTAGCAACATTTTATCATACCAATCCAGCACCAAAAAGATACTCCATGATTTTCATAAGCACAATACTCCCTCCAAATTATTTGAAAAGAGGAGTAGAAGACATGGCTACAAAAAAATAAAATGCATGCTCATGTACAAGAGCGTGAGAGAAAAAAAGAGAAAAAAAAGAGAATAAGTAGCCATGTTTCATCCTCACAAAAAGAGAGTTCATACAGAGGAGTCATCTTCATATTCCCACTCCACAAATATTCCATCACACTTGCACAAATCTTGATCAAAAGTATGATTTGTTTTCTTCTAAGGCTTACTCTTTTGACTTAGCAATATATGTGTTGCAAATATGCCTTCTCTTGATCCCTACCAAGCTCCACATACAAGCCTTATTTAGATGTAGGACAATAAAGGCATTGCCTTAGTGAGGATACAAATACCACTTCTCACATAGGAGTGATTGAGTGCATCATTTGAGGAACTTAAACCCAAACACCATTTGAAATTCTCCGGAAATTTGAGTGGAACTCATACATTAGGTGATGCATGCTCATTTTGCTGTTATTTCCTTCAACCACCCAAGAAAAGGATGAGGCATAAGCCCCATAATGACTAAGAAAAAGGGTGAGGTACCATAGCCAATTTACTCAATTCAATGTAGAATACTTTGTTGTGCACTTGGTACTTTTGCAAAATAGGACATAGTAGCAACTCCTGATCAACAACCTAAGTCTTTATCCTTGCTTCGGGACAAGCAAAGGGTAAGCTTGGGGGAGTTTGTCGACGGTCGTTATATGCCAATTTCTACCGTCAATATAACTCAATTATGTGAAAGAATGAATATTTCTTACACATATCATAGTTAGGAATAAACTAGTTCCACTTGTACTTGGAGAAATTGGTGCATGCAGGTATTATATGCAGAATCGAAGTGAAATAAGGAGATGGATCCTATAAAATACCATCCCAGCCAATCAGGCGTCTCCACGTGGCACCACATGGATCAAATGACTCACAAACAGAAGTCTCCAAGACCATCCAACGGTGTAGCACCCATATCATGGAATGGGACCCACCTGCCAGTCACCTGGAGAAAGAACTGGCCATTTGGAGCCAGGACCAGGTCGGCTGACTAGGGGGGTCGACTGACCCCTTCCTGGCGCCAAACCCGATCAAACTTCACGTGTTAGCTCCTCCTGGCTTGAAGAAGTCAATGGTGATTGATTTGCGCGCTTTTGGTGGCGGGTACCGACCCTTCTCCAAGCTATAAATAGGACCCCTCACCCCTCACTTCAACACACACCACTTGAGCATTCACTCTCTTGTATACATTAGTTCTCCAAGTCCTTAGTGGAGGTTAGGCTGTAGAGAGGAGCCTGTAATCCCAAGTCCAAATTTGGAAAGGCATGGCTCATGTATCTTTTCTTGTATTTGTGACTTTATGCATTATAATAATAGTATTATTAGTCTCTCTTTGTTCATATACTTGGGCAAAGCGTTTCTTGTTTGATTGTGGAGTCCATGTATATGCTAGGTGTAGATGTTGTTATGATCTAGACATAATGCCATTATCATGTTATCATAAACATCATACACCACCACTATAGTCTTATTAGGTAATAATATGATTATGTTAATATGAATATGTTAGTGCTTGGATCCAACATTGGTTCAACGATGTTTAGGTTAGTCATTGCCTTAGGATGAATATTACGTTGCAACTCTTAAGGTTTTTACTTAGCATGCAAGCTTGGTGCTTGGATAGTTAAGTAGTGTTGGATGCATCGTAGTCCACGGGTTGTAGAGGTAGGCGGTAGGAGGTGACAACCCTATCCGTCCATTGTAATCCTCCACGTTTGGGTATGACGTAGGCTCTTGGCGGGAGTCGCCTAGCAGACTAGGGTAAGCCCGTGCCTGATATGTTGGACCACTAAGCCCTAGTATTCACTATTAGCATATTCATGTGTACTTTATTAGGCTATGTATATGAGTAATTATAGCACAATAGGAGTAGCTCCATCTCGTAGTCTCACCCTCGCTAGGACAACCTTACCCTTAGAGTAGATTGCTTAGGTGTGTGTCACACTACCGTTATTACTACCATCTTACCCCTGTTCTGATAAACACTTAATACCCTATACCTTGATCATAAGAATAGTGTTTACTTCACTTCACCACCTTCCTTTGGGATAAATACGATACCCTTGCGAATACTCTTGGGTAAAATGCTACACGATAGTTTTCTTGTGCTTGCAGACCTCTTCTCTTACTAGACATGATATGTGACGTTAGTATCTGTCAGCAACAACCCTATCTGTCCTTTGTAATCCTCCACGTTCAGCTATGCCATAGGCTCTTGGCGGGAGTCGTACTAGTATTGCTAGGGGTAAACCCGTGCCCGAAGCAAGCAATTACCGCAAATTATTTTGAATTAGAATCAATACTTTGAATTCCTATCTCTTCCTTGCCTAGAAAACAACTTTGTGTCCTTGGGTGAATTAGTTCGTAAGGTTACACACACGTTCCTTGGATTCGATATCCTTGGAATACTCTCTTAAGGGGAAGTTCTACACGACAATTTTCGTGTGCTTGCGGATTTTTATCTGTGACGCAAGAAATGTCAACACTTGCCCCTATCACTCAGTTCGACAGGCTGAGAGGCAGGTGATGACAATCTCTTGAAAAAAACACTATTAGGTGCTTGAGCCCCAGTTGAATCCTTCGTCGAGAGATCGTCAGCTTCAACATTGTTGAGACACTGGACATGACGAAGATCGAGGACGCGGAAGTCCTTCTGCAGCTTCTGGACTTCAAGTAAATATGCAGCAAGTGGAGGGTTATTATAACTGCAGTTACCTTTGACTTGATTGATGATGAGTTGCAAATCTCCCTTCACCAGAAGCTGCCTGGTGCCATATGATAGGTCCACCTTGAGTCCGAAGATAAGTGCTTCATATTCCGCCATGTTATTGGTTGCCTTGAACTGGGGGGGCACCATGTACTTGACCTTCTCCGTGGTCGGAGCGAAGAGAAGGATTTTAGCTCTGGCCCCTTGCTTCTACACAAAGCCGTTGAAGTAGAGAGTCCAGTGAGGCTTGGTGAAGACTAGGACCTTAGGTTCCGTCTTCTGCCCGTCGAGCCCCCCTAGAGTTGACGAAGAAGGTGTCCACTCCGCCACAATGTCAGCCAGCGCCTGACTCTTGATCGCATGTCAGGGCAGATATTCGAGGTCAAATTCTACCAACTCCGCTGCCCACTTGGCGATATTTCCAATGGAATTGGGATTATGTAAAACAGCTCGCAGTGGATAAGAAGTTGCCACTGATATCTTGTGGGCTTCGAAGTAGTGATGAAGCTTCCTTGAGGCAATAAGCACTACGTACAACATCTTATGCACCTCAATATACCGAGTCTTGGCATCGTGAAGCACTTCATTGAAGAAGTATACTGGCCTTTGGACTGTTTAGACCCTCTTAGATGGGTTTGGAGCTTCTTCTTCATCAACCCAGACCCTCCCGGAGGGGTCCAGACATTTTCTTCTTGAGTAGGTACTCCCTCGGATGAGGGAGGTTGATCCATAGGCGTCTTGCCTTTAGGATCCGTGCCTGGGGGCTAGGACCCAGACTCGCCTTCAGGTAGCTCTGGATCCTCCCGGAGGGGTCTAGGCTCGTGAGTTGAAGATGTTTCTGGTCTCTCTGCAACTAGAACCATGTTGACAACGTCTGTAGTTGCAGTGATGTAAAGCAGAAAAGGCTTACCAGGCTCCGAAGCTACCATGATTGGTAGTGTGGTGAGGAGTTGCTTGAGCTCCTTGAATTCCTTCTTTGCTTCTTCAGACCAATGGAATGGTCTGGACTTCCTCAGCAACTTGAAGAAGGGTAATGCCCGCTCTGCCGGCCTTGACATGAATCGGCTGAGCAAAGTTAGACACACAATTAGCTTCTGGACGTCCTTGATACGGGCTGGAGGCCGCATCTCTTCAATTGCTTTAACCTTGGCCGGATTTGCCTCAATTCCTCGGTGAGTCACCAAGAAACCAAGGAGCTTCCCGGAGCTAACCCCGAAGACACACTTGTTTGGGTTGATCTTTGTGCGCGTCAGGCGCAACTTGTCGAAGATAGCTTGAAGATTGTCCAGGAGTGAGTCCTGGTTCTTCACCTTGGCGACGATGTCATCAACGTAGACTTCCACCAGGTCCCTAATCAGCTCCCCAAAGGTTTTGTACATGGCTTGCACAAAAGTTAAGGCAACACTTTTAAGACCAAAAGGCATAGCTGTGTAGCAATACAACCCATCTATTGTGATAAAGGCGGTATGCTCTTCATCTTCCTTAGACATTAGAATTTGACGATACCCATAATATGTGTCTAAGAAACACAGTAACTCACACCCGGAGGTAGAATCCACTATCTGATCTATTCTAGGTAGTGGAAATGGGTCTTATGGGCATGCCTTATTCAAAGCTTCCCACCAGCCTTTGGTACAATAACTGGGTTTGCCAGCCACCGTGGATGGTGAACCTCCCGGATGAATCCAACATCGAGCAACTTTTTGACTTCTTGTCTGATGAAGTTCTGTCGCTCAATATATTGCTTCCAAAGCTTCTGTTGTATGGGCCCTGCATCGGGGTAGATTTTCAGACAATGCTCGATCACCTCCCTAGGAATCCCAAACATTTGCGATGGTTGCCATGCAAATACGTCGATATTCGCCCAGAGGAAAGTGACGAGCGCGAGTTCCTATTTATCACCCAAACCTCCCAATATTCGGGTGGTCTGGTTGGCGTCAGAACCAATTTGGATGACTTTGACGGGAACGTCAATGTCGCCGCTTAGTTGCACACGAGGTGCAGAAGATGAGCCACGCTGACATGAGCTTAGAGGTTGAGCAGCTTGCTCCTTGCCCGACCCTTGTTCTTGCGCTGTAGCAATCGCATGAAGTTCTTCTAGCGTAGTGACCCCAGTAGTGCAGTCCCCTCAGACATGGAGGACTCCTGAAGGATTCGGCATCTTCAACACGAAGTAGCCATAGTGGACCACGACCATGAACCTATATAGGGTTGGCCTCTCTAGGATCGCGTTGAAGGGTAGGTTGATGTGAGCCACATCAAACACCAGTTTCTCAGACCGATAGTTATCATGTGTCTTGAAGGTCATAGGTAAAGTAACCGATCCAAGATGTGTGATAGCTCTCGGACCTACCCTAGAGAATGTGCGTGAGAGTCGAAGGTCCGAGAGCTTGAGTTGGAGCTTCACGAAAGCCGCGAAGCTGAGGAGGTTGAGTGCCACACCTCCATCCACCTGAACATGGTAGATATGGATGTTCTTGATGGTCGGGGAGACCATCATGGGAAATTTTCAAGCTCCCACCATGTTCTTCGGACAGTCCGAAGCATTGAAGGTGATGGAAGTTTCCATCCCCTTTCGATGTGGCTCGACCTTGGCAGTAGGAGCAGCAACAATCATCTCTTGATGCATAGTCTTCAAGATGCGCCTGGAGGTGATATCCTAGGACCCTCCATACATCATATGGATAGTCCTCTGACGTTCATTGTCGAAGATGTCGGAATCATCATCGACAGTGTTGTAGACTGCCATTAACGCCTTCTTAGTGTCTTGAAAGCATAGCTCTTGATCAGCCGGAGCTTCATTGGCTTTCTGCTTCCCTTCATGCTGATAGAAAGGGGTCTCATATTGACACTTGCTGTTACATTTGTAGGATCGAAGAGCACGTGAAAAGCTACCAGAGGGGGGTGAATGGTAGATTTAAAAATCTTACGCAGCAGAAACAATTAAACCCCAAACCCTTTCGGCAGAAAAACGATCTGTTAAAGAAATCGTGTGTGAGACTAATATAGATGTGTTTCACCGTGACAAAAGTGATATATATCAGAGAGAATCAAGTCACGAAGACAACACAAAAAGAATCACTCAAATCCGTCAAGGAAAACTCAAGTTATGATCGAAAGATCAAACAAAGGTCAATCTGCCCTACCCGAGAAAAAAACAGTTTTGGAATGCTGCAAAGAAACTCGTGTAGATCATAGACCACAAATCCAATGACCGTAAATTTTGACAGATGATAGATAATCAAGTTTTGAAGACAACCCAAAAAGAATCACGTCAATTGGATCTGTAAAACTCGGGTTATGATAAAACCACCGACGAAAGGTAGTGCTGTCCAGAAACTCGATGAGTAAAACTTGTCTGGAACAAGTCGGACGAACAAGGCACAAAAGTTCATTCAAACTACGAATTTTATTCAATAGAACACAAGAGGAACAGCTCCAAAGTCGTGCACCACGAGCTCTGTGCTCCCTTTCTTATATAACCAGCCCTTAGGCCAACCCAATATCAACTAGGACTCCAATCCTACTCAGATCATGAATCGTAACTTTCCATAACTGCTCAAGGTTCTTCTATACGCAGATAGAAGCAATTTTAAGACTTCCAAACAACTTAGGAACGTATCCCACATTCCTAAACAACTCAAATTCGTGACCCACACGAAATCCTATCATAACCAACTCAAATTTTTCCATATTTGAGTCAAACCCGACTCAGCCGCAGCCTGAGTCCATAACCTAGTCGGTTGGACCTTTCCAACCAATTCTTTACGTCCACATCACTTCATCATGCCTCGGAACCATGCAGCCACGTCCATGCACTCCTTGCACATCCAATGACGTCCACGATACCTTCATATGCATTGTTCTTGATTCAATCATGCTGCGCAACCTCCTGATCAGCTCAACCACAATTCCTCCTGAATTTGGTTGTTGGAACCTCATCTCCTCCCTGAGACTAGTCCAATGGATCCCGTCACCAGCCATGTCTTGAACTCAAGCAACACCTGCACATGAATAAACAACCAATCTATACGAGCCCAAGTCCTCGACTTGACTCAAGTTAGTTCCGAACACAACACCCTACATGAGAACCTCACATAGGCATGTTGCAAAACCACAGTAACACGATATCATCCATATCAACCAAAACGCACCAAAAACTTAGCAAATGAATACTAAGCAATCTTTCCAACAATGTAAAGCCAGTACAAAACATTGCAAATGAAAAGCAGAAGCACTACGGTCAAGTTCCGGACCTTGCCAGAGCAACCCGGACCTTGAGCCGGAGCTAACAAAAGCTAGTAGAACCTAGCGCCGGAGCTTACCAAAACTAGTACAACCAAGCTCCTGCTGGAGCTTACAAAACTAGCAGGACCTAGCGCCGGAGCTAACCAGAACTAGTCGGAACTAGTAATCCCAAAAGCCAGAGCTAGAAAAATCAACTTCAGAGCTTAGCAAAAACATGCCGGAGCTAGAAAAATCAACTCAGAGCTTAGCAAAAACACGCCGGAGCTATCAAAAACATGTCGGAGCTATCAAAAACATGTCGGAGCTATCAAAGACATGTCAGAGCTATCAAAGACATGCCAGAGCTAAAGACAAAACTTCACCGGAGCTGACCAAAGCTAGTCGGACCTTGCTGTAACTCGGAGCTAGAGTTGGACCATGATAAAAAGGTGTTTTGGTGATATTCAAAACTTTTTATCGTCAAAGCAAGTATATTCACTACAAGCCAATGTATTCAGCACACATAGGTCTTACAGCATTCAACAAGCCTCTTGACCTCGTGATAGTCTTCAAGATTGTGGGTCATTGATTTATGGATCGGACACCACATCTTTTCACTATCGCCATCTTCAGACGGAGGTCAAGGTCGTTTTTCGGGGCATGGCCCCTGACCACCCAGAGCTGTGGCGGCGGTATCAATAGGTGTGCCGGCAAGTGACTTCTTCTTCTTCTTCTTCTTCTTCTTCTTCTTCTTCTTCTTCTTCTTCTTCTTCTTCTTCTTCTTCTTCTTCTTCTTCTTCTTCTTCTTCTTCTTCTTCTTCTTCTTCTTCTTCTTCTTCTTCTTCTTCTTCTTCTTCTTCTTCTTCTTCTTCTTCTTCTTCTTCTTCTTCTTCTTCTTCTTCTTCTTCTTCTTCTTCTTCTTCTTCTTCTTCTTCTTCTTCTTCTTCTTCTTCTTCTTCTTCTTCTTCTTCTTCTTCTTCTTCTTCTTCTTCTTCTTCTTCTTCTTCTTCTTCTTCTTCTTCTTCTTCTTCTTCTTCTTCTTCTTCTTCTTCTTCTTCTTCTTCTTCTTCTTCTTCTTCTTCTTCTTCTTCTTCTTCTTCTTCTTCTTCTTCTTCTTCTTCTTCTTCTTCTTCTTCTTCTTCTTCTTCTTCTTCTTCTTCTTCTTCTTCTTCTTCTTCTTCTTCTTCTTCTTCTTCTTCTTCTTCTTCTTCTTCTTCTTCTTCTTCTTCTTCTTCTTCTTCTTCTTCTTCTTCTTCTTCTTCTTCTTCTTCTTCTTCTTCTTCTTCTTCTTCTTCTTCTTCTTCTTCTTCTTCTTCTTCTTTGCTTTGGAGGATTGCCTTACCTCCGCACCTGGTTTGGAGTGCATCTCTCAACCCTCTGCAGCTCTGGGGCATTTATTAGACAGGCTGAAGAGCTCCGTGATGCTGCTGACGTTCTTGGTTGCCAGCTTCTCCAACATCTTCTTATCTCGGAACCCCTGTGAAATGCGACAACGATAGAAGCGTTGGAGATAGAAGGAATGGTATTCCGTACCTGAGAGAATTGTTGGATGAAGGATCACATCGACTCCCCCGATTATTGTTGTATGGCAAAGAGGTCCAGCTCGGTGCCAGGCTGGGTGTAGGAGCTCCCGAAGTTGGCGATGAACTAGCGATAGAGTTCTGTCCACCTTTTGATGAAGTCAGGCGGTAAGCTCATGGACCAGGACCTTGTAATCCAGTTAAGGCCACAGGGAAGTAGTTGGCCATCATGGCCTCCAGCCGCGAGGATGGCAGTGGAGTATATATGAAGAAACTCGATGGGGTTGACTGTCCTGTCGTATTTCTCCAGCAGATGAGGCCGAAACTTGGGTGGCCAATCGACCATGCGAAGGTGCATGGAAAGAGCCAAACAACCTCCCCCTACTCCTAGGGGAGAAGGGTTTTATCAAGCAATTTGCCTCTCGCGAGCTCCCTCGATATTGACACGACCATCCTGCTACCTGTAACGACGATCGAGCTCCGACCGGAGATCCTTTGTTGGGAGCCTTGTCACTGTGTGAGTACAGCGTGACCCAGAGGGCAGTGATGTCACATGCTGGGAGGGCGCACGTCTCTTGAGCTGCGATGCCTGAGGACCAAGTCTACCATACAAGGTCCTGTTCCTTGAAGGTGCCTGCCCTGCATGGGGCGGACCTTGATTGTTGATTGCATTGGCTGCAGCTGCAACCAAATGCTCCACATCAGCGCGCCTCAGTTCTAGCGTGGCGGGAGGAGCTCTTGGCACCGATGCACGCTGGAGTAGAGTTCGCACTGCATTCAGTGCGTTCTTCGGGTTATTTGTCGATGCAGAGACCGATGCAAATAAACCATCCTGCTGAGATGGTGGAGGTGGTGGAGGAACAACACCCACCGAAACTACAACGTTGGCCGGCTATTGCACAATGGAGGTATTTCCTCTAGTAGGCTGCACAACCGGTCCATTGATGAAGCGGCGGTGGAGTTCACCATCTTAGAAGCTTGAAAGCACCCGCTTCCTGGCACGCCAAATGTCGAAGTGTGGATTAGGACACCTCTGCCGGCACTACTAAGACGTAATCCGCGAAGGTTTGTATTCGGTTGGGGCGCGAGTCAAGATCTAGACAAGAGGTGAACACCAAAGATTTTACGTGGTTCAGACCATCTGAGCGTAATACCCTACTCCACGAGGTGTGTGTTGATTGTATGAGCTTGGATGGCTTGAGATCAGTTGAGATTGCTTCCGATCCGATCCTCTCTACCATGCAGCACAAACCTTTTATATGTCAAGGACTGACCGTTACATTTTGAGCCTGGCCTGACAAGTGGCCCCGGCTGTATTAACTACCTTGTACATGATCTACAGTGTTAAGGACGGTTAATAGTGTGATAACGTGCCTTAATGACAGTGTTACCAGCGTTGATATTCCTCTGATCGTGCATCATTAATATGACATTACTGATGTGTTAACCAGGTATTATAACGGTTAGTTGATAAACCTTATGTGTTCATGCCGTTGGAGATCCTGTAGTCTTCCCATTGCAGACGTAGGTCCAGACATTGACACATGGAAGATTTGGAGCTTCCCTCTACTGGGGGACAAGTCCGGTGCAGTTGGACACGTGGCAGTGCTGGAGCTTTCCTAAGGACGGAGGTAGGTCTGGCTCTTCAGGGCACGTGGTAGCACCGGAACTATCCAAACGAGGGGGGCATGACCGGCTCTTCTGGTCACGTGGCTCCACCAGAGCTACCCTAAGGAGGGAGGTAGGTCCGGTTATGCGGGGTGCGAATCCCCTTCAAATGTCTGCCACTTGGATATAGGAACTCCTCAGCTTTTCTTGCGGTATCAGGGAGTACCCGATACATAGGGTACCGATAGTGGCAAACTTATATTGATTATTGAGAGCATGAAATGAGAATAATGTACAACTCGAATATTTCGAATAAGACCGAAAACTGAACCAAAATTTAGGTATTAAAAAATTTTGGTTACCTAATATTTTTATAACATTTCATATAGTGATTTTAAGAAACCAAAATTCAAAAAAATCAAAATAACCAAACCGAATTTACCTGGTAGACCGAACGCCCAACCCTAGTTACAGGGGCATGAGCGATTGGTGCCTGCGTGCCAAGTTCTGTGTTCATCGTATTAGTCGAAGTTTGTTGGTCGAGCGAACTTTCTCGGGGTCGACCCCTGCGAAAGTGACCTTTTTGGGCGTCTTTTATAGGCAGCTCGGTCATGTCTTTTCTAGTCGTCTATCTACCCTTAGCTCTTCTCATAAATGGGGCGGATGGCGTGACCGACAAGTCTTGATCTTCACCACGGCCAAATCCTCGATGTGTCTAAATGGTATTCGAGACCCCTCGAATTTTTCACGGGCACGGACTCCGTCAAGAGGAACTGTTGTCACCTGTAACACCCTTAATTTAAATACAAGCAAATTTGAAATTTAAATGAAAATTCATAATTTATAATGAATAAAATAAAACGATTTGTCAGAATCATGTGATAATGAAATTTATAAAAATTATTTTTCACAAGTTGAGTGCATGTATGTGCCATTGATTTAAAATACTACTTAGAAAACATGCTGCAGTTCATTTGAATTTAAAATCTAACTTTTGAATTAAAGATAGAAAATAACAAATCAAATAAAAATTAAAAAAAAAATACCTACCAAACTCCAAAACCCAACCGGCCCATTCCCTCCCCCCCTCCCTCTCTCCTAGGGCCACGGTCTGCCAGAGTCCAGTGCGCCATCCTCCTCTCCCTCTCATTGCCTCACTGCTATGTGGGACCCGCATGTCAGCCTTCCTCCCCTCCCTCACGGCAGTCCCGTGCTTTCTCCCTCCGGTCAAAAAGCAAAGCAACAACCTCCCCAACTGACTCCCCTCGGATCCCCTCTGCCCACCAACTTACCGCGCACAAAGCCTCCTCTATAAGATGACGCTTGTGCCCTATCGTTGCTCCCTGTTCCCGATTTTGCGTGGTGAACGGGAGCCAAGCCGTGCTGCCGTTCCTCCCCGATGAGCCATTTGCGTCGCTTGATCCTTCCACCCTAGCCGAAAAGCCTAAACCCTCGCCTCTCCTTGCAGGGATGCCAACATGCTTTCTCCGAGTCTTCCTCGCAGCGGGACGCCACCAAACCATAGCTCCGATGCATCTCCGTAAGTTCTTTCACCGTCGCCGTCGTTCCACCAATTCCACTTGATTTCTCCTCAATCTAACTCTTGCTACGTGTTCCCCATGTACTAGAACGCATTCCGGGCAAGGCGCTGATGAAGATGCATAACCGACACACCGTCCATCAAGGATCATTGCCGCACCTCCACGTCGCGAGCCTCCTCTGCATCATTTCAAGCCGCGAGAACTACCTAGGTGAGTGCGCGAGTGCTCCCTCTCTCGATTCTTGCGCTTTCGGGTCAATTTTAGGGTAGTGTAGGCGTACCTCGGCGTGGCTCCGACGAGCTTTGGTCGTCGGCCATGGCGGCGCCACTGTCCTGGCCCGTGGAAGAAGGAGCCCAGAGCTTCTTTTGGCCCTAGCCGTTAGATCTCCCTTGTAGGTCTTAGATTAGAGATCGGATACCCCTCGTGATTTTAAATCCTCACCATTCATTTTAAATCCGAAACTCATAGTGAGGCCACGTGTGCCCCTAAGCCTAGGCCGTAAAATCACCATCCGATGGTCTTGATTAGAAGCCAGCATACCCCTTGATTTAATAAAATCTGACCCATCAATTTTGGAACCGGCGGCCCACATCAAATAGCCACATACCTCTTCAATTCATTAAATTGCAGCCGCCTAACTAGGATCTATCGGCCAACGTTAAACCCACACGTACCCTTTAGTATTTTAACACAAACCCCTGACCTTTTGTATTTACTGCGGTTAGGTCCTTTTTTATAGAGAACACCCTGGACTCTCTGGTAACTAGGTTTGATGTTGTAAAATGACTATTAGGCACCTATAGCTCTCTGTTATGACAATTTAGCTCCTAGTAATTACAGAAAATAATGTTTAAGCCCATGGAATTATAATAAAGAAATTTTTAGCCCTGGTAGGTTCTGAATATTTACATAAATGACCTTGCCACATGCTGTTTTCACATTTTAGTCCCTGTCAGTAATCTGATTTTTGCATTTAAGCCACTGCATGGTTCTGTTTTCACTAAAATGCTACTGTAACGTGCTGAAAAAACATTTAGGCCCTTGTATTAATCTGAAATTGCATTGACCACACATGTTTATGCTAAGATTTCATGTACAAGCCTAGAGGTTGCCGTTTTTGTATTAGATAATATCTGCCAATGTGGTTTAATTCTGAAATTGCATAATAAATTATTTAGCACTTAGAAACCATTAAAAACAATATATGTGCTATTTAAATTAAGTAAAATTTGTAGGGAATTATGAAAATGTCCACTAATGATTAAAATCTTCATCATGCATATTAAATGTATTTTAGCATATATAATCTACTCAAAATAACGAAATCATTAGGAATAATAATGAAAATAGCATAAACCTATAAAATACCAAACTTTTCGTATACAACCATAATTGAATGATATAAATTAATTTATCACTTCAAAAATTATTATAAACTCACCATTTAAACTATAAATGTGGGTATAGCGTGATAAAACACACATAACTCCGATTTAAGTCGTTATCGTGCCTAGATCTCGTTCCACCGTAAAATATTCGCGTATTAGTTTTATAACTTGTTTTGTATGCGTGATGTAATGTTGTTGATTGATTTTATATCTCTTTTGATGGTAGATCCTATGCGTTCTTGTGATGATCGAGAAGCAATATGAAGACCCAGAAGACTGAGCAACTATATGAGAAAAAGGCAAGTGCCCTTGACCACTTTGTTCCTATTTAGGAATTTAGTTAGTTGAATGCATGTCTTTAATTTGAATCTCATGATAAGAAGTTTACTAGTATTTCCCCAGTATTTCTTGTAGCCGGGTTTTGGGTGGTTGGGATTGGGTATTGTCTACGCTTAGCCCTGCTTATTATATGGGGAGTGATAATATTATATATAGTTCTATTATTATGATGATCATGTGAGATGAATGATGGATGATGGTGATGTACCTGTTAGGAATCTAGCAGGCCGGTGGTTTTGGTGGGTGCATGTGTGCATGCGACTCGGGTTGGTCGCCAGTGTCTGCATATATTCTAAGAACTGGTTCATGAGACTTGTGATCTAGCTTACACCGTGCCACCACAAGACTGGTATGAAACAGTTTGGTCAATTAATTTGATTTATACCTTATCCTATGTGCACCATTAGACAATGCAGGGAATGGGTTTGTTGGTGATGTTCCCTGGGATCCATTGGACTTATGTACGGGGGTGAAACCTTAGCAGGTGTACACGGGTTTGGTGGTGCAATGTAAAGGCCTTATAATGATCTCCTGGCCGCACACCTACATAAGTGTGTATTGTGGTTGGCTGCCACTGGAAACATGGAGGATATAGTCCACCCGACAACAGGGGACGAAATCACAACTTGTGGGTAAAGTGGTACAAACTCTGCAGAGTATAAAACTATTTAGACAGTTGTGCTCACAGTCATGTGGAACGAGCTAGTAGATCTTTCACGATTAGCATGGGTTTGGGGGTGAGGATGGTGGTTTGTGATGGCATTATGGTTGGACTCGATGATACTTGGTGAATGATGATGTTGAAATATATACTTAGTAAATAGTTGCTAATGGTGGATGATGATGTTGAAACCTAGGACTAGGATTGCATAGTGCAATAAGCCAACTTGGCCTTCCTTGATTATAGCCTCATGTCATAAATTTCCCACACTTGCAGAGTACTCTATGTACTTATGCGCTTTTCTTTCCCTCTACATTTTATGTTGCTCAATGAAATGAAGATCATTAAGACGGTGTGTAGAAGGTCACGTTGCTGCCAGTCGACTTGCCTATGGACGACCCTACGAGCTTTTCCTCTTTCGCTTCTATTTGATGTTGGAAGAATAGAAGGCGATACCCAACAGGGTGATCAATGGATTGTATTTATAAAGGACACAATACAAGAGTCCGGTATGGACTTGAGGTACAACCAGATCAGACCCCGGTATAACCTAATTAGACTCTACCATAAATAGAGATATAATACATGTATAGAAGAACTCTAGAAGGACTCTTTCCTAACACACCCCCCTCAATCAAAACTTCAGCCAGTGGATAACTTTAGATTGACTTGAAACTTACTAAAAGCTCTTCCTCCTAGAGCTTTGGTAAAACCATATGCCACCTGATCATCAGAAGCAATGTGTTGAATTTCAAGAAGTTTTCGATGCACTTTTCATGTACAAAGTGATAATCAACTTCTATATGTTTCATACGAGCATGGAATACCGGGTTTGCTAATAAATATGTAGCCCCAAAGTTATCACACCATAATACCGCAACTTGTGGTTGTGGCAGAGACAATTCTTGAAGCAGTGTCTGAACCCAAATGATCTTTGCAGTTGCGTTGACCAATGATTTGTAGTCTGCTTCGGTACTAGAACGAGACACTGTTGACTGCTTTCTTGAGCTACATGCTATGAGATTTGGACCAACAAACACTGCAAAACCCCCTGTAGATAGTTCGTCGCCAGGGAACCTGGCCCAGTCAGCATCGAAAAACCACTTACTAGCAAAAATTTTGATGGCACAACGGCCACTCCAAGATGCACATTGCCGTTCAAAAATCTTTAAATTCTTTTTACTGCAGACCAGTGTAAAGTAGTAGGAGCTTGAAGGAATTAGCACACCTTATTCACCGCAAAAGCAATGTCAGGTCTTGTTATGGTTAAGTATTGAAGAGCTCCTACTATATTTCTATACCTGGTGATATCATCCGAGTCTAGCAGAGTTCCTTCATGTTTAGATAATTTTTCTAAGACTGACAATGGTGTCGAAACTGATTTACAATTCTTCATGCCTGCTCTTGCTATCAAATATGATGCATATTTTCCTTGAGATAGTACCAAACCATTGTTACTTCTAGTAACTTCAATTCCCAGAAAAAATAATGTAAGTGGCCAAGATCTTTTAATGCAAACTTAGCTTGAAGATCGGCTAGCAACTTGTTTACTGCTCCTAAGTCTGAGCTGGCCAGAACTATATCGTCCACATAGATGAGAAGGTACATGGTTACCTTATTTCTTGTATAAAAGATTAGAGAAGTATCGGCCTTGGGCGGTATAAATCCCAACTGCACAAGCTTGTTGCTTAACCGAGCATACAAAGCACGAGGTGCTTGTTTCAATCCATAAATAGCCTTGTCAAGTTTGCATAAATGGTTTGGATGTCTCTTATCAATATATCCAGGAGGCTGCTGCATGAAAACATCTTCCTTCAAAATCCCATGAAGGAAAGCGTTATTCACATCTAATTGTTAGATGAACAATTCTTTGACACAAATAAAGATAAAATAAGTCTTATAGTTGCCACCTTCACCACTGGACTAAATGTATCTTCGTAGTCAATGCCGTATCTTTGTTTAAACCCTTTAGCCACTAATCTTGCTTTATATCGATCAATAGATCCATCCGCTTTTTTTTTTTTATTTTGTAGACCCACTTTGAATCTATAACATTGAGACTTGGTTGTGAAGGCACAAGATGCCAGGTCTTATTTGTATCAAGGCATTGTACTCGTCATCCATGGCTGAAAACCATTTTTCATTTGTTGCTTCTTCTTGCCAACTCATCGATTCAATCACCGTAGCCAACATACCATATTGGACTTTGCCTTTCTTGATCTCATACCTGATCGTGCCATCTGTTGGAATTCGAGGTTGCTGAATTCCCTGTGATAATCTTGTTTGGGGTCTAAATGGATCGACCAGATCAATACCATCTTGATTAAGTTGATAACTCACATTATTGTGCTGGTCTTCTGTTGCCTGTATACCGGAGGCTACATCCCGGTCAGTCGCACAGGATCCCTCATCAGAGCGTGCAGATGGACCAACCACAGGTTCGGATGTTCATGTGGGAATAAATGAACGAGACGAGATAGACAGGATAGGGGAGTTTATACCAGCATCATCCTCGAATCCGGTGTTAAGGCCAGACTGCACCGGAGTGGACAGAAGCTGTCCAGAATTTGCTTCGTTGTCAATGCCAATGTTGTCCGATTGTGGTTGTATTTCATGTTGATTTCCTTGCAGGTTTGATTCTGAATTTTCAACCAAATCTCCTGGAATCTGCATAATATCATCTCCAGACAATTCATCTGCGGGGTTAGCATAAAAATCACTCATATTCGTATGATCTCCCATATCTATTTGAGATGCACCTGGATTTAGGAGAAAAGTAGGAAGAAGGAATGCATCTAGTTTCAAGGGAAGGCCAGAATTGGAAGGAAGATTGGCGAAGGGGAACACGGTTTCGTCGAACGTGACATCTCTAGAGATGTACACACGTCCAGTAGACACGTGTAGACACTTGTAGCCTTTGTGAAGGCTACTATAGCAAAGAACCACACACTATTTTGATCGATATTGGAGTTTGTGTTGATTATATGGTCAGAGGTTGGACCAGCAAGCACAACCAAATATTCTTAGAGAAAGATAGTCGGGATTTTCTTTGTAGAGATGTTCCAAAGGTGTTCCATAGCCAAGAATGTGAGAGGGAGTTCTGTTGATTAAGTAGGTAGTGGTCAAGAAAGCCTCATCCAAAATTTGAGAGGCATAGAAGCATGAGAGCTAAGATAGCAAGGCCGACTTCTACAATATGCCTATGTTTTCTCTCAATGAGTTCAATTCGCTGATGAGCATATGGAAAGGATACACGATGAGTGATTCCTATTTTCTGAAAAAATGGGTGAAATTTTTTATACTCACCCCAATCCGTTTGCAAGGTTTTGACTTTCCTATCAAAATGCCTCTCAATGAGTTGCTGGAAATTTAGAAATACTTGGAACACGTCAGCATTTTTTTTTCAATAGATAAATCCAAGTATATCTACTATAGGCATCCACAAAGCTTACATAGTACTTATGTTTTCCAACAAATTTTGGGGCAGGACCCCATACATCTGAGCAAATGAGCTCTAAAGGATGACTAACAGTACTATGAGACTGATGGTATGGAAGCTGATGGCTCTTGGCCATCTGACAGGAATCACATATTAAACTAAGCTAATTGCTTATTGATAGGAATATGATTGCTGGATAAAACCTTCTAGGCAATGATTGAGGAGGGATGACCTAAGCATCCATGCCAAAGATCTAGTGAATGCTTGGTCGAGTGAAGAATTTGTCTTGCATAATAAGGAATTGGGTAAAGACTATCAATGCATTTGCAAGAAAGCAATATTTTCTTCATTGTTCGATCCTTAAAACATAAAAAATCAGGGTGAAACTTAGCAAATGCATTATTGTCTATGGTGAAACGATGATTAGATACAAGACTTTTTTTAGAATTGGGTACTCGAAGAATATTTTTATGTCGCAAATATCGATAGGGAGTTTGAAAAGATGCATGACTAACATGAGTAATTTTCATACCTGATCCACTCGTAGTTTGAACTTGATCATGTCCAATATACCTCTCCCTTGTGGTGAGTTTATCCAACTCCCCTGTTATATGATATGTGGCTCCGGTATCTAAATACCAGTTAGTGTCGACACCATAAGAGGGAGTTGTAGCAGAACCAGCAAAGCTTCTTTGAAAAATTTCTTCTCCAATATACCTCTCCGCCACGTCGATCTTTATCACCAAACTGTCCACCATGACAGATCTGCCTCTACCGCGCCCACAGCCACGACCTCGAGAAGCAGCATTTGCAGAAGAGGAGAATTGCATCCCACTATTTTGTGACTCAAGTCTTGCCTCAAAGGACAACAATTGTGAATATAATTCACTCACTTTTAGATCTGTTTCTTGGGTCATAGAGGAGACAAAGGGATTGTAATCAGCATCTAAGCCCATGAGAATATATGATAAGATCTCTTCTTCTTCGAGAGGTTTATCGGCTACTGCGAGTTCATCTGCATAGGCTATCATCTTGGAAAATATTTTGATGCGGTTTGCTCTCCCTTCTGTTCTCTAGCAAGTTGAGATCTAATCTAGATAATGCATGACTTTGAGACAGAAGAATACATACCCGAAAGACAGCTCCAAACTTCATGCGCGGTTTCAAAACAAACCATCAGGGATATGAATTTTTTGGACAGTGTCGAATTCAAATATCCAAGGATGATCTGATCTTGAGCAATCCACTGAGCACACTCAGAATTGTCTATTTCTTATTTGATTTTATCACCTTTCTCGATCTTGATATTCTTCGGCGGAGGTGCCTTTGACTCGTCGAGGTAGCCTGTAAGCGTGCACCGCGTGTCGCAGGTAGACCTGGGCTTTCCAGACTAGAAAATTATCTTTGATCAACTTCTTTGAGACAGGATGATCAATCATATGTGTCGAAGTATGCGATCGACACTTCCCCCGGTACTACTTAGCTCATAGCCCGCGGAGGTTCTTAATTTGCTGGGGCGCAAATGAGATTATGAACAAGATGATGACACTAATGATTTTACGTGGTTCGGGACGCTTGAGCGTAACATCCTACTCCACGGGTTTTGTGTTGTATGTATGACTTGAGTGGCGCTTGTGAGCCTGTCAGCTTGGTTATCCTTGTATTGTACGGCACAACCCTTTTATAGTCTAAGGACTGTCCGTTACATCACTTGCCTGACCCGACATGTGGCCCTGGCGTAATTAACAACCTAATACACGATCTACAGGTATTAAGCGTAATTAATAGAGTGATAACGCGCCTTAAATGACGGAGTTACCCCTATTAACAGTCCACTAATTGTGTGTCATCAATATATCATTAATGAAACGTAATCAAGTCTTGTAACTATCGCTTTAACTGTCCCTTGAAAGTACGAGCTGTTGGAGATCTCTCAATCTTCCGTTGTGGTCTTAGCTCTGGAGGATCAACACGTGGCGGCTCCGAAGCTTCCCATCATGGGGAGGTAGCTCCGGAACCACTATATTTGTGGCAGCACCAGAGCTTCCCTCTACTGGGGGTTAGGTCCGAGGTCACTCGACATGTGGCAAGACCGGAGCTTCCCTAGGGAGGGAGTTAGGTCTGGCCTTGTGTACACGTGTCAGTGCTGTAGCTACCCAAGCGAAGGAGGCGGGTCTAGTACTGTGTAATGTAGGATCAAAGAGCACGTGAAAAGCTACCAGAGGGAGGGGTGAATGGTAGATTTAAAACTTTTTTAGCGGAAGCAATGAAAACCCCTTGGCAGAAAAACGATCCCTTAAAGAAATCGTGTGTGAGACTAATCTAAACATGTTTCACCATGATAAAAGTGATATATATTAGAGATAATCAAGCCATGAAGACATCACAACAAGAATCACTCAAATCCGTCGAGAGAAACTCAAGTTACGATCGAAAGATCGAACAAAGGTCAATCTGTTCTACCGAGTAAAAAATACATCTGTAATTCTGCAAAGAAACTTGTGTAGATCAAAAACCACAAATCCAATGACCGTGAAATTTTGATAGATGATAGATAATCAAGTTTTGAAGACAACCCAAAAATAATCATGTCAATTGGATCTGTAAAACTAGAGTTATAATAAAACCACCAAAGAAAGGTAGTGCTATGCAGAAAACTCGACGAGAAAAAAACTTTTCTGGAAAAAGTCAGACGAATAAGGCACAAAAGTTCCTTTAAACTACGATCTTTATTCAATACAACACAAGAGGAACAGTCCCAAAGTCGTTCACCATGAGCTCTGGCCTCCCTTGCTTATATAACCAGCCCTTAGGCCAACCCAAACTCAACTAGAACTCTAACCCTACTCATTTCATGAATCGAAATTTTCTATAACTGCTCAAGATTCTTCTATACGCAGATAGAAGCAATATTAAGACTTCCAAACACCTTAGGAATGTATCCCACATTCCTAAAACAACTCAAATTCGTGATCCACATGAAATCCCATCATAACCAACTCAAATCTTTCCATATTTGAGTCAAACCCGACTCAGCCGCAGTCTGAGTCCATAACCTAGTCGGTTGGACCTTTCCCACCAATTCCTTATGTCCACATCTCTTCATCATGTCTCAGAACCATGTAGCCACGTACATGCACTCCTTGCATACGTGCAAACATTTTCCAACAACGTCTACGATACCTTCACATGCATTGTTCTTGATTCAAACATGCTGCGCGACCTCCCGATCAACTCAACCACAATTCCTCCTGAACTTGGTTGTTGAACCTCATCTTCTCCCTAAGACTAGTTCAATGGATCCCGTCACTAGCCATATCTTGAACTCAAGCAACACCTGCACATGAATAAACAACCAATACTTCCGAGCACAAGTCCTTGACTTGACTCACGTTAGTTCCGAAACTACGACACCTTACATGAGCATCTCACGTAAGCATGTTACAAACCACAACAAAATGATATCAGTCATAACAACCAAAACACACCAAAAACTTAGTAAAAGAAAACTAAGCAAACTTTCCATAATCCAAAAAAGCAAGTTTGAAACATTACAAATTAAAAGCAGAACCAGTGCGATCAAGCTCCGAACCTTGTCAAAGCTAACCGGACCTTGAACCAGAGCTTACCAAAGCTAGCAGGATCTAGCACCGGAACTTACTAAAGCTAGCAGGACCGAGCGTCGAAGCTAACCAAAGCTAGTCGGACATAGCGTTCAAGCTTACCAAAGCTAGTCGGACCTAGAGCCGGAGCTTACCAAAGCTAGTCGGACCTAGAGCTGGAGCTTACCAAAGCTAGTCGGACCTAGAGCCGAAGCTAACCAAAGCTAGTCAAAGAAGTCGGACCCTACCAAAGCAAGTCGGACCTTACGCCGGACCTCGCCGGAGCTACCCAAAACAAACTGGACCTATCGTCAAACATTGTTGGAGCTCGGACCTAGAGTCAAACCTTGATGATAAAGGTGTTTTGGTAGTATTCAAAACTTTTATCGCCATAGCCAATGTATTCAGCACACATAGGTCTCACAATCTCCCTTTCGATAAATGCATTGGCAACACCACTTAAAATCCGAACATTGGCTTATTTACATGAAAAGTTTTGAAAAGTTTTAAAATCCCCCTTTTTGAAAATCAAATGAGATAGAAATAAATTTCTCCCCCTATAAATACTTCTCCCCCTGAGAAGAATCTTGCCAAAAATACTTGTGAATATGTCGAAGTTGTGATCAATTTCTCCCCCTTTGACAATGTATTCAACAAGGTACAAAAGAGAAATTTTAATTGTTATGAGCATATTATAACATATACATATAAAACAAAGCTCATCCAAGTCATACTATCAAGTAACTTACACTATCACATCAATGAAATACATAAGTAGTGTAAGCCATGCTAGAGATCAAGTGTAATTTTCAATTTAAGCAAGTCATGATCTCACAAACTTAACTATTTCAAAACATGAAAGCATGACACTTGTTGCTATAATTTTTTCTCTTTTAAGCACAAATTTGTAACATATGACATTTGAAAGAGATTATATGCCGCATCTGCCTTATTTTAACCAACCAAGCCAAGCCTATGTCATTTGACAATCAGAAGCTTAAGGACATGATTTTAGTCATACACAACTTCTTCCAAGTTCATATCGAAGTGCAATGATAAGCCACCTCAAAAGAAGAAGTGCGATGCATGCATATTCTCTTGATCTTTTCTTAATTTATATTTGTTCATAAAAACTCAACATGTGAGTTGATTACTTGATTAATTCTTTATGATTAAAAGCACTTGTGAGCATGCAACAAGTTCAAAACAGCAAGAAAGTTGGACCATGACCAGATTTAGTGTAAGTAATTATTCCAATTACTAGACATGGCAAAAACTACAAAATGTATAACACGAGTAATGTAGTAAGAACTTTCAGCATGTAAAAGGAATCATAATCACAAAGTCATATATGTATGAAATACTATGCTCATATTATTTTAATTTCAAATTCACACATAAACTTCCCAAGTTTCAAAACTCCCCTTCAATGTAAGCCATGAGGATGCACAACCACTATTTCACTACGAATGAAACAAAAATGAGTGAAATCCAAAGGTTTTGTAAAAATGTCAGTCAATTGTTGTTCGATATCTACATGGTGAAGCACAATGTTTCCTTTTTCAACATTATCACGGAGAAAGTGATACCTAATATCAATGTGCTTAGTTCTAAAATGTTGCACAGGGTTTTTAGCAATGCAAATGGCACAAGTGTTATCACAAAATAGTGGAACACTATCTAGATCAACCCCATAGTCCTCAAGTGTTTGAACAATCTAAAGAATTTGTGAGCAGGCACTAGCAGCAGCTACATATTCAGATTCAGCTGTGGATTGTGCAACTGAGTTTTTTTCTAGAGGACCAAGAAACATGTGAATTACCAAGAAAATGACAAGCACCCGAAGTACTTTTCCTATCAGCCCTACAACCTTCAAAATTAGCATCAGAAAAAGCTTTCAAAGTAACGGTTGAGGAAGAAGGAAGAAAAATTCCAAATTCTTGAGTTCCATGTAAGTACCTGAGAATCCTTTTGAGGGCTTGACGATGTGAAGCACATGGGGAGGCTTGAAACTGTGCACAAAGACATACATTGAATCGTATGTCCGGTCTTGATGCCCTGAGGTATAAAAGTGATCCGATCATGCTTCTATATTCTTTTTGATCCACACGTTCACCATCTTCATCAAGTTCAAGTGTTTTTGCTGTTCCCATTGGTGTCCGAAGAGGCTTTCTTTTGTCCATGTTAAAATGCCTTAGGAGGTCTTTTGTATACTTCGTTTGATGCACAAAGGTACCCTCTTTGGTTTGCTTGATTTGCAGCCCCAAAACATAAGTGATTTCACCCATCATACTCATCTCAAATTCCAAACTCATCATAGCTGAAAACTTGGACACAAGATCATGAGAAGCACAACCAAAGATAATATCATCCACATACACTTGAACGAATAATGAGTCATTGCCATGCTTAAGCACAAAAAGAGTTTCATCAACCTTGCCCATGGTAAACCCCTTTTCAAGTAAGAATGTTTTTAACCTATCATACCATGCTCTAGGGGCTTGTTGAGACCATACAAGGCTTTGGACAGTTTGTAAATATGATTAGGAAAATATGGATTTTCAAAACCCGGTGTACGTTTGACATAAACCTCCTTATCTATGTAGCCATTAAGAAAAGAACTTTTAACATCCATTTGATATAGCTTAGAACCTTTAGATGCAGCAAAAGCTAACAAAATTCTTATGACTTCTAATCTAGTAACAGGAGCAAAAGTTTCATCAATATCTAGACCTTCAACTTGAGTGAAACCTTGAGCAACCAACCTAGCCTTATTCCTAACCACAACCCCATCCTCACTTTGTTTATTTTTAAACACCCATTTAGTTCAAATTAAAGTGTGACCTTGAGGTGGAGGTACAAGTTTCCAAACATTATTTCTTTCAAAATTTTCTAACTCTTCTTGGATGACAATAATCCATGATTCATTAGTGAGTGCGTGTTATATATCTTTGGGTTCAAAAGAAGCAACAAAAGCAGAATGAGCATGAGAGTTTGGATCGCAAAACCTGGACCGTGTGACTCGTTCGTGCAAGCTTCCAATAATTTGTTGTGGATGATGACTTTTGAGAACTCGTAGGGGATTGTACACTTCACAAGCTTCTTCTTCTTCATGTTCATCACAAATTGATGAGCTTGTGACTTGAAGAGGATCTGGACCAGCAATGGTGGTCATCAGTGCTGGTTGTAAATCAAAATCAGGAGCTGGAACAATAACATTAGCTGCTGAATTTTCGGGCAGCAGCACCACTTCTTCCTCATCTTCAACGAAAATGCTCTCCCCCTGCGGATATGGATCCAGACCTGCAATGTTTGAGCTGGTACCTGTGCTAGCTTCATCAAAAGACACTTCACAAGTCTCCACAATTTTGTTAGTGTGAAGTAAAAGCACAAGGTAGCCTCTAGTATGAGATGGATAACCAAGAAACATGTCATCAATTGATCTAGGTTCAAATTTATCAAGATTATCATGTTTCTTAACAAAGCATTTGCAAGAAAAGACCCGAAAATGTGTAACACTAGGCCTATGTCCAAACCGGATCTCATATGGTGTTTTACCTAGCTTAGTGCGCAAGAAAACACGATTTTAGACATAATAAGCAGTTGCAATCGCATCAGCCCAAAATTTCCTAGGAGTTTGATATTCATAAAGCATAGTCCTAGCCATCTCAACTAAGGTTCTATTCTTTCTTTCTACAACACCGTTTTGTTGAGGTACACATGGTGAATAAAATTGATGATCTATTCCATTTTTCAGTACAAAAGTGATCAAAAGATTGGTTTTTAAATTTGGTTCTGTTATCACTTCTATTGCTTTTAAAGATCCTGGGTGATCAATTGATAGTCTAAGAAATAAAGTTCTAAAGTGACTAAAAGCTTCATTCTTAGATGCCATAAAGTAAACCAAAGAGTATCTAGAATAATCATCAACAATCACAAGAACATACCATTTACCTACAAAGGATTGAACACGTAAAGGTCCTACGGTGTCAAGGTGCAAAAATTGACCCGGTTCAGTTGTCATGATCATTGTGAGAGGAGTATGTGAACCTGCAACCATCTTAGCATGTCTACAAGAAGAGCACACAATTTCTTTGTCCCCTCTAAGCTTAGGCAGCCCATGTATGCGATCAAGAGCACTAACATGCGTTAGATGATCAAAGCCTATGTGACCAAGTCTACGATGCCAAAAATATAAGTCCTTTGAATCATTAGCATCTAGACACCTATGCTTAGACGAAGACATATCAAAATTAGCTTTAAAAACTCTTCCAATCCAAGACAATAGGTTTGGGAACAACCTTTGCATGTTTTCAACTCATTACAGCAGATTGCATGTTCCTATCATTCAGTTTAGCAAGTGCAGCAAATTTTGCATGAAAGTTATGAGATCTAGCAATCATTCTTTCCTTTTTTTGTTGTTTATCTAGTCTATAACAAAAATCTATGACATGACCATCTCTACCACAGTAGGTACAATGAAATTTAACTTTGTGTTCATGTCTAGATGAGCAAGCAACATTTTTATTTGAAACCGAATGAGACAATACTCCTTCAGATTTGAAAACCACTTTTTTTGTTTAGGAACTATTTGAATCAAATCACTTCCTAATGACTTTACAATTTTAGGTGGATGTGCCTTAGCATGAGCATGAGAATCAAAACCAAAACCAGTTTTATCAATATAAGACTTGGAAGAATTCAGCAGCAAGTTCAGGTTCTTATTCCCATTACAAAACCGATCTAATGTCCTATGCATGTCATCAAGTTTATTGGACATATCAAGGCAATTTTCACATGAAGTTTTTCCTTTTAATTTGTAATTGGAATAATATTTTAACTTCATAAGAATGTAAAGCATTGTTCAATATAGAAATTTCATTCATAGCATCTTGTAGTTTCTTATCAAGATCATCACAAGTAGAACAATGCAAATCAATTGTCGAACAGCTAGCATCTTTCAAGTTTTTATCATTAAGTGCAGCAAGCTCTCTGTTCTTTTCAATTTCTAACTCAAGTTTATCAAGTTGGAGGTGTGCGCGCTTCTTAATGAGGACAATTATTCATATATTAAATCACATGAGGAACAAGAATCATCATGAGGAATCAAGGATTTCAAAGGATTAATTTCATATTATAGTGACTCAATTTTAACAGCATTGTCTCTAAGCTTTTTGTCCTTTTTCTTAACTATAACAGTGGCACGAGAAATAGCATCACACATTTCTTCACAAGTAGGACATACCTCTTCATTGTCGTTGTTGTATTCAGCCTCCTCCATACTTGATCTTGACTTGCCCACCATGAAACACAAGTTTGCCAAATCATCTTCATCTTCGTCACTTCCAATTTCCACATCGCTTGAGCCAAGTTCTTGAAGTGCAGAGATAAAACTGCTCACCAATTGACGTCCTATAAAACCCTTCTTTTTCTTCATATCTTTTGCAGAGGAGTGTTTTGTCCTTGCTTGCTTTTCATCCCGGGAAGTAGGACCTAAAAGGTTAGATCAATCTGAATGAAAATGTTCTGTCTTACCACATTCGAAACATCGTTGAGGTCCGGAGCTTCCTCTCCTTCTAGTTCTCACATTTTGCAATGCTTTCTAGAAA
Organism: Tuctoria greenei; assembly: GCA_036927565.1. Lineage (NCBI taxonomy): Eukaryota > Viridiplantae > Streptophyta > Magnoliopsida > Poales > Poaceae > Tuctoria > Tuctoria greenei. The sequence goes on along the minus strand of JAYESD010000011.1, from coordinate 24,868,110 downwards.
CTAGTAGAGAGAAGTACTAGCTCCTCCCCTAGAAACTCCTCAATCTGTTCAAGGGTTAGAGAGGACAACAAAGCAAGTGTACCACAAGATGAAGATTGGTCGGAGCTAGACATATCACGTTGAGAAACAAATGCAAGAGACTTGTTGAGGTTCTTATGTGAGATTATGTAAATTTCATGAGTTTTCTATTTAGAATAAAGAACATCTAATGTAAGTGTACTCATGACAGTAGATTCACGAATGGATGTGACTTTCATCTCCCAAATTGACATGTCTAATGCACTTAGTAATTGCCTAGCATTTTCAACATCTGGAAAATTAACATTGACGCTACGCAAGTTGCTGAAAATTTTATTAAAGCGAGCAAAGAGGTCATCAATGGACTCACCGGGTTGCATCTCAAAATGCATGTATTCCTTTTTGAACATATCTTGTTTTACCTCCTTGATCGTGTTAGATCCTTTGTGGAAGTCGCAAAGTGCTTTCCACACATCGTATGCAGATCGTAGGTGTGCAACACGGTCGAAGTCGCTTTGAGTTAATCCTTGTATGATCAAGTTCTGAGCCTTGTTGTTGTTGTTGACATCTATCAGATTTGTAGCTATAACTTGATCGTTTGACGGCACTTCGTAAGGCTTGTACACCTTCTCCCATATTGCGAAGCTTTGAGCCTGGATGAAGGCTTCCATATGTGCGTTCCAAACTTGAAAAATCAATACCACTAAAGACACAAGGTTTTGCTGAGTATTTCTCCATGATGATTAGTCAAAACACGTGCAAATCACAAAGATTAGAGCACTGTTGCTCTGATACCAAATGTAGAATCAAAGAGCACGTGAAAAGCTACCATAGGGGGGGTGAATGGTAGATTTAAAACTTTTTCAGCGGAAGCAATAAAAACCCCTCGGGAGAAAAACAATCCGTTAAAGAAATCATGTGTGAGACTAATCTAAACATGTTTCACCGTGAAAAAAGTGATAGATATCAGAGACAATCAAGTCACGAAGACAACACAACAATAATCACTCAAATCCGTCGAGAGAAACTCAAGTTATGATCAAAAGATCGAACAAAGGTCAATCTGTTCTACCGAGTAAAAAATAGATCTGTAATACTGCAAAGAAACTCGTAAAAACCACAAATCCAATGACCGTGAAATTTTTACAGATGATAGATAATCAAGTTTTGAAAACAACCCAAAAATAATCACTTCAATTGGATCCGTAAAACTTGAGGTATGATAAAACCACCGAATAAAGGTAGTGCTGTGCAAAAAACTTAACGAGAAAAAACTTTTCTTGAACAAGTCAGACGAACAAGACAAAAAAGTTCCTTTAAACTAAGATATTTATTCAATAGAACACAAGAGGAATAGACCCAAAGTTGTGCACCACGAGCCTTGGCCTCCCTTGCTTATATAACCGGCCCTTAGGCCAATCCAAACTCAACTAGTACTCTAATCCTACTCAATTCACGAATCGAAACTTTCCATAACTGCTCAAGACTCTTCTATATGCAGATAGAAGCAATCTTAAGACTTTCAAACACCTTAGGAACGTATCCCACATTCATAAAACAACTCAAATTCATGACCCACACGAAATCCCATCATAACCAACTCAAATCTTTCCATATTTGAGTCAAACTCGACTCAGCCGCAGCCTGAGTCCATAACCTAGTGGGTTGAACCTTTCTGACCAATTCTTTATGTCCACATCTCTTCATCACGCCTCGAAACCATGTAACCATGTCCATGCACTCCTTGCATACGCACAAACATCTTCCAACGACGTCTATGATACCTTCATATGCATTGTTCTTGATTCAAACATGTTGCGCGACCTCCCGATTAACTCAACCACAATTCCTCCCGAACTTGGTTGTTGAACCTCATCTTCTCCGTAAGACTAGTTCAATGGATCCCGTCACCAGACATATCTTAAACTCAAGCAACACCTGCACATGAATAAACAATCAATACTTCCGAGCACAAGTCCTCGACTTGACTCACGTTAGTTCTGAAACTACAACACCTTACATGAGCATCTCACGTAAGCATGTTGCAAACCACATCAAAATGATATCAGTCATAACCACCAAAACACACCAAAAACTTAGTAAAAGAAAACTAAGCAAACTTTCCATAATCCAAAAAAGCAAGTTTGAAACATTACAAATTAAAATTAGAACCACTGCGATCAAGTTCCAAACCTTGTCAAAGCTAAGTGGACCTTGAACCGGAGCTTGCCAAAGCTAGCAAGATCTAGCGCCGGAACTTACCAAAGCTAGCAGGACCTAGCGCCGGAGCTAACCAAAGTTAGTCGGACATAGCGCCGAAGCTTACCAAAGCTAGTCGGACCTAGAGCCGCAGCTTACCAAAGCTAGTCGGACCTAGAGTCGGAGCTTACCAAAGTTAGTCGGACCTAGAGCCAGATCTAACCAAAGCTAGTCAAAGAAGTCATACCTAGCCAAAGCAAGTCGGAACTTATATTGGATCTTGCCGGAGCAACCCAAAACAAACTGGACCTATCGTCGAACATTGCTGGAGCTCGGACCTAGAGTTGAACCTTGATGATAAAAATGTTTTGGTACTATTCAAAACTTTTATCGCCATAGCCAATGTATTTAGCACATATAGGTCTCACATGTAACACGTGCGGCCTTCAGAAGTCTTCAACTCGAATGGGAGGAACTCCTTAGCTTCTCTTGCGGTATCATGGGGTACCCGGTATGCAGGGTACCGATAGTGGCCCCTGGGTCCACCTCCGGGAGAAACCCTTTGGGTTAAGTTATTCTACTGGAGGTGGGGCCATCTTCGATTCCCACGCTGTGGCTTCAAAGGTCTTTTGATGTGCCGTAGGGGGCAATGATCCATGGTTAAACCATCGCTGTGTGGCTTCTTTTGAATGCGGCAGGTGAGATCCTCGCGTGCGGATCTCACGCAATTGAAGATCACTGATTCCCAATGCAAAAACCGTATTGGTTCCGCGCGCCTTGTCAGGCTACCACCCTCGGGCTTCCAACCTCCCATCATGACAATGGTTCTCTTGGGGTAATAACTCCGTCCTTTCCACCAAAGTGGACCCAGGCCCATTCGTCATTGGCAGGGTAGATTTTTGAAAATGTGATCTTGGTCCCGTTGCAGTTTCCATCCAAGCGTTGCGGAGGCTTACTTAAGAAGGAAAGCCCGCACGGTTTGAGGACTCTTTACGCTTTCAATCAAACTTGCGCTCAGAGCCTCCCAACCTTCACATAGCTTTCTTTTCTTTCGCTCCACTTTGCCCCAATGTAATTGGATCTTCCCCGCAATAAGATCAAGACCAAAGAAGATCTATCGAAAGTTCGGACCTACATGGGGTGGTCCAATGATTCCTTCAACTGCGACATCTGCTTCAACAAGCTCCCCTTCAAGAAGGAGCGCGACAGGGACATGGTGTACTTCTCTGCATATGCCATGGTGGATCTATTCCCACCTTTTTCAACCTTCTTCTTAATGCTTCTGGACTTGTATGGCCTCCAGTTGCATCACCTTGGCCTCCACTCCCTCTTGCTAGTGGAGACTTTCGTCCACTTTTGCGAGATGTGGGTGGGCGTGCCTCCCTGTGTTGAGATGTTCCGAACCTTCTTCACGGTCCACAACGCCGGAAAGGGGACGGAGCTGATCGGCTTCTACTACTTCGTGAAGCGGAAACACTTCCCTTCAAGTACTTGAGGTCCTTCCCCTCCGGCAAGTGGGACGATTGGAAGAAGGATTGGGTGATCATCGCTGTGGAGGGGCATGAGAGGCTGGAGCTGCCCCAGGGTCTTCCCAATGTCGACACTGACGTGTGGAACACAGTTTCGTAGCTGTTAGATGCGTACAAGCCCATCGTGGCAAGGATCCAAAAATGCGTAGAGGGTGGAGTGACCCCTCAAATGGTCTTCGGCAATTTCATGGTGACCAGGTGGGCTCCGCTGAAGACAAGAGAGTGACCCGCATGGGCTTTCAATAGTGTGATGGATCACAATCGGATTGAAACTAGTATGAATTCCAATCTAGATGATGAAGCCTTGAAGCTCCATCTGAAGAAGTTCGAGAATGGAGCTATCTCCCCTGATGCCTTGGCTCCGCCGGCTGCTCTCCTGCCTCTGAACATGATTCTAGAGATCAGTAGGGAGCTTCGGAGAAGAATGCTAGTGTTGGACAACCTCGGCGTGGTGGAGAGGCGATCAACCTCCGAGGTAGCAATCTCTGAGGCTTCTGAGAGGGTGGCCCCCGCTGCCCCAAGCCACAAAGTGGATGACGCTGGCAAGGGCAAGGGCAAGGAGCCGACCGAATCTTCCAGCCGGAAGAGGAAGTTAAGGCATGTTGACAGAAGCCCCATTGGGTCAGCTCCAACTTCAACAGCCCCTTCTCCCCGGCGAAGGAGATATTCAGTGGCTACGCCTGTCTCGGTGCTGGCGCCCTCGAGGGACTCATGCTCTGGCAGATCAACTACAGCTCCGGTGCCTGTTGTGGGCTCCAGGTTCGGAGGTCCTTCCCAGCCGAGGGAGGTTCCGACTGAAAAGACTATAGCTGCTGCAGGTGGCTCCGGACCAAGGTTTGAGGTTTTCGTCTCACCAGATTTGGTGGGCTCTGACTCCGAGCCTCAAAAGAAGAGATTCTACAGCGACTGGGGTGGTAGCATCCCCAGGTAAGCACCTTCAACTCACCTTGAGATGCTAACCTTGTTTTTATTATTTCTTTAATCTTCCCGACCTTTTGTTTCTAGGGTGTCGAGAAAGAAGTCTGAGGCTTCGACATCTGCTGCAGCGACTGAAGTTGTGCATGCTGAAGGTTCGGCTTCAACCACTGAGCCTCCCCAAGTGGTGGCAGAAGACACGACAGCTTCGGCGCCAGCTGTCGTGGACTTGAATCTAGAGGAGACGCCAGAGGCTCTCGTGGTAGCGCTGGACCATGAGCGAGAAGTTGATGAAAATGCACCACCGGCTGCAATTTCAGCGGTTGAAGCTCCGGTGCAGGATTCGGAGTGGGCGGAAGCTTTGACGCTAGAGTCGGAGGTAACTGAAGCTCCGGCGCCATGCCAGAAGAGGCTGAACATCCGGCAATTTAGCCGGAGGTGCCTGAAGCTTCGACCTCTGTGCCAGAGATTATTGAAGCTTCGGCCTCCGTGCCGGAGATGGTTGATGTTCCGGCCTCCGTGCCAGAAATAGTTGAAGCTCCGATAGTTGAGCCGGATGTGGTAGACGTACCAGCGCCTGAGCCAGCGGTGGTGGGGGCTCCGAATGAATCTCTAATGTCCATCCTGGAGGTCATTGCCCTGGGGGCGTCTATGCTCGAGCCAGAGCGCCCGGAGGAGTCAGCAGCGGGCCCTCCACCTACAGAGTCGTCGGCTGAAGATCCAGAGGGGGGGACCTTCGGTGTCAGCTTCGGAGGTTGATGTTCCCATGGTGGGACGCTCGTCGGCAGCAGCAGAAGCAGAAGAGCTTCCGGGGGGCGGCCCTAGTGCCGCAGAACCACAAGGGACCACGCTTGTGGTGTGGGATCCAATTTTTGTATTGGAAGATCCCTTGGAGCCAGCGGAGATGACCCCGGCAGGTCCAGAGCCTATTCCTTTGGCACTGTCGATTGACAACGCCTGCTCGAGCCAACGTCAAGTCCAACTCGCCTTTGATCATGAAAGCAAGGTTCTCGAGGAAGAGCGCCACACCTTGAGGCATTGGCGCAACAGGCTTCACTTCGAGACCAAGCTGGCACAGACGAGGCTTGCGTACCAAAAGGAGTGGGTCGAGAAGGAAAAGGCCCGCATGGAGTATTGGGGCTAGCTGCTGGAAGAGAGGGAGGCCTCCATCAGTGTCCTTGATGTGAAGTCTCAAGTGGTTCTCAAGCATGCTAGGAAAACCAGTGAGGTTGTGGACGAACGTCACAACAACCTCACCATTCTGAACGAGATTCTCCTGAAGCCCCGAGTGGACCTCGATGAGAGGGAAGAGAAACTCATGGAGCAACAGGAATATATTTTGAAGAGAGGGGGGGGGGAGCTAGCCCAGAGATTGTCTTTGGGTGAACAAAGCTTGGCAGACCGCACTAAGAAGCTTGATGAGTAGTGCAAGCATGAGGAGGAGAAACTCTGGTAGAGGGGACAAGACCTCAACAAGAGAGAGGTCGAAGTCTCCACCAGAGAGGAGAAAGTGTGGGGCAGGGAGAAAGACCTGGCCAACCGCGGAACCACATCCACCTCCGGGAGTTGGAGCTCACTGAACGCAAAAAGCAACTTGCTGAAAGCATTCAACAGCACGCCAAAGAGATCGAGCGCCTCACCCGGGAAGGCTCCGAGCTTGTGGTCGCCAGGAGGTCGCTGGAGGAGCTGTGGAATTTAAGGTAGACTGATTCCCAGCTGGTGTGGGACTTCTTGGGGCAAGCCAATGACACTTTAATGCCGTTGGGCTTCAGTCCAGTACATCCGGACAATCCAGAGCTGGAGCTGGAACAAGCGCTGGTGGCACTCACCTCTGCTGGCAGCAAACTCGACGTGATGGGTGATGTCATCGTGGACCAGCTAGAGACGGAGGGGAAATCTCTGGCCAAGAACCTCGCAAAATATGTGCTGACGTGTTACAAGAGCCGAGACCCCCAATTCTCTATACATCCGGTGCTCGAAGGGCACGTTGATGAAGAGGAAGACGCCGCAAAGGCCAGCGTTCAAGAGGTTGCCCAGAAAGTTGCCTCATACTTCCGCAGAACCTAGGACTTTTCTCTTTTGCTCCCACTTGTAACTCTCCAATTTTGTAATCTCCAATCCTCGAATGAATGAAATTCAATCTTTCTGTAATGAATTCCATTTTGTCTTTGTCTTCAATACATTGTCCTTTATCTTGTTTGCCCCTGGTAGATGTACACAATTTGATTGCGAACATGTACCAAGAGGATTTGACGATGTGTTGATGACTTGAACGCTTAGAACTTGTAGCTTTTGGGTCCGAAGTTTATTTCCGACTTCTCCAGGGAGCTTTTGTTGCATCGATGGCGGGCCTCCTGGAGTTGTCGGAGCTTGATAGATCCGATGGCGTCCATTATCAACGCATAGAATGTCGACGGCGGGCCCCCTTGAGGGATGTCGGAGCTTGGTAGCTCCAACATCGTCCACCATCGTAATGAGTTTTCATTTTTCCTGCGTATCAAAGACAAGAAAAACAGTAAAATTCATCCTCTCCTCTATAACTCTTTTGCGACTTACTGTTCTTATTTGAATTTTAGATCCGAAGAAACTAGATATGATAACAAGCACATTGATGTAATCTTTCCAGATCCAAATGCTTTTAGGACCCGCCGTACTGAGGCCTGCCGGAATGTAGGTAGAGTGGCGTACTTAGGGTGTTGGACCAGGCTAAGTTGATAGCGCACTCCAGACCTGTGTTGGCTTGTCGTTTAGGCGAGTAGACCGTCTAGCAATGCTAATATCCAAAAAAAAACCCACAATGTAACTTGTACAACATATGAGTAACTTGGACTAAAGGTCAAAAAGAATTGCACAACTTCATTATAGTCAAGAAGGAGAAGGATAAATAAAAGAAAACGAGCTTGTACAAAATTAATGCATTAGGAGTCTGCTTTTACACAACAATGCCTTTCATTATAGGTACGGATTATAGGGGAGACAAGGACACCCTTAGGGTACACAACCAGGCTAAGCTTGCTATACATCTTGTACTAACCCAGGGCAGGTAGCTACACTTTTAGTGTTGTGACTGTGTCAAGTGCTGCTTGAACTTCCTGGACCCTCCCAGAGGGGTCCGGATGTTCTCCCGGAGGACCTACCCGACTCTGTGTATAGACTCTATAATTTACATTGCATGTAATTACAGACTCACCTCCGTGATACTAAGCATAAAACTTACGGAGGTGCTCGATGTTCCAAGGATTAGGAAGCAAGGTCCCATCTTCAGTTGCCAAGCGAACGCATCTGGGATGAGATACTTTGATCACTCGGAAGGGACCTTCCCAACTGGGGGAAAGTTTGTTCATCCCTTCTCCAGTTAGTATTCTCCGCAGCACCAGGTCGCCTTCCTCGAGCGGTCGATTGCGCACATGCCTTTGATGATAGCGCTGGAGCGCCTAGCGATAACATGCATTTCGAACAGCTGATTGGCACCTTCCCTCGTCGATGAGGTCAAGGTCTTCACGCCGGAGCTGGTCCTGTGTGGCTTCGTCGAAGGTCCAGACCCGGAGTGACCCCATGGTGATCTCTGGAGGAAGGACTGCTTTAGCTCCGTATACCAAGAAGAAGGGTGTCGCTCTAGTAGACCAGTTAGGTGTTGTCCCGCTCGCCCACAATGCAGACAGAAGCTCCTCAATCCAGTTGGCTCCATGTTTCTTCAAGCGCTCATAGGTGCGCATCTTGAGTCCTTTTAATATTTCTGCATTTGCGCTCTCGGCTTGGCCATTACTTGCTGGGTGAGCTACTGATGCGTAGTTGACTTGAATGCCGAGGTCTTCGCAATACTCTTGAAATGTTGCACTTAGTAAATTGGGTTCCGTTGTCAGTAATGACTCTGTTCAGAACACCAAATCTGCAGACCATGAACTACAAGAACTTGATTGTTGATTGCTTATTGATAGTCACAACTGGAGTAGCTTCCGGCCACTTGGTGAACTTGTCGATGGCGATATACAGGAACCTGTAACCTTCGATGGCTTTTGGGAAAGGTCCCAAGATGTCCATACCCCACAGAGCGAATGGCCATGTAGGAGGAATCATTTGCAGTGATTGAGCCGGTGTGTGAACTTGTTTTGCGTGGAACTGGCACGCTTCACACTTTTCACCAACTCGACTGCATCCTGGAGTGTTGTAGGCCAGTAGAAGCCATACCGAAAGGCTTTGTCGACCAGCGTGCGGGAAGACGTGTGGTTCCCACACTCGCCTCCATGGATTTCCGCGAGGTGCTCGCGGCCTTCTTCCCTTGCAATGCACCCCATTAGGACACCATTGCCACCGCACCGGCAGAGATCCCCTTCTACCAGCGTGTATCTTTTAGCCAATCTAATGATCTGGTCAGCAGATACACCGTCTTTAGGAAGGTGGTTATCTTTCAAGTAGCTCTGGATCTCCGAGATGCATGCATCAGAGCTAACTTGAGCTTCAGAGTCTTGGGTGTTGGGTCGCTCATAGCTTCCTGCAGCACCTACGACCCTTGGTGGACACCATGGTAACAGGGCCACCGAGACCGCCAGCTTCTAGGTGCTGGTCTCGCCCCCCTTCGCTCAATTCCGCAGGCTGAGCTGTTGGTCTTGACAACCTGTGAACAAAAACTCCATCGGGAGCCGGAGCTCCGGTTGAAGCCTTCCTTGAGAATTCATCAACATCTATGTTGTTGAGACGCTGGACATGGCAGAGGTCCAGGACGTGGAAGTCTTTCTAGAGCCTTTGAACTTCAAGGAGATAAGCAGCGAGTTGAGGGTTATTGTAGCTACATTCACCTTTAACTTGCTTGATGATGTGTTGTGAGTCACCCTTCACTAGCATCTGCTTGACGCCATAAGATAGCGCCACCTTGAGCCCATAGATGAGAGCTTCATACTCCGCCATGTTATTGGTCGCCTTGAAATCAAGGTGCACCATGTATTTGACCTTCTCCCTGGTTGGAGAGAGGAGGAGTATTCTAGCTCCGGCCCTCTGCTTCTGCATAGAACCATCAAAGTAGAGGGTCCAATGAGGCTTAGTGAAGACCGGGACCTTGGGTTCCGGCTTCTACTCACTGAGGCCCCCAGGATTTGATGGAGAAGGTGTCCACTCCGCCAAAAAATCAGCCAAGGCTTGACTCTTGACAGCTTGCTGCGGCAGGAATTCGAGATCGAACTCTGCTAGCTCTGCTGCCCACTTGGCGATGTTCCCAGCAGAATTACGATTATACAATATATCACGCGATGGATAGGAGGTTACCACTGATATCTTGTGGCCTTGGAAGTAATGAGGCTTGAGGCAATAAGAATTGCGTAAAGCAGCTTATGCAACTCAATGTATCGAGTCTTGGAGTCATGGATTACTTCACTTATGAAGTACACTGGGCGCTGGACGGTTCGGACCCTCTCGGAAGGGCCCGAATCTTCTTCTTCATCAATCCGGACCCTCCCGGAGGGGTCCGGACCTTTTTCTCCATCGACCCAGACCCTCTTGGAGTGGTCCGGACCTTCTTGTTAATCTTCCCGGACCTTCCTGGAAGGGTCCGAGATTTCTTCTTGTTCAGTCCGAACCCTCCCTGAGGGGCCCAGATCTTCTTGAACAGTTGTGTGAACTCTCTCAGATGAGAGAGGTTGATCCTTTAGTATTTTTCCTTGAAGATCAGTGCCTGGGGGATGGGACACAAACTCGCCTTCAGGTAGCTCCAGACCCTCACTGAGGGGTTCGAGATCCTGAACTGGAAGTGGTTCCGGTCTTTCCGTGACTAGGACCATGCTGACAACTTCCGTAGTTGCAGAAATGTAAAGCGGTAGAGGCTCACCGGGGTTCGGAGCTACCAAGATTGGTATTGTGGTGAGGAGCTGCTTGAGCTCTTGGAACTCCTTTTTGAAAGTGCATCTAGGAATCTCTTGTGGGTTTTGGTTGATTTATGACAAGCAAATGAGGTCCTAACCACTTTGCTGAGATGAGCACAGGTTCTACTGAGAAAATGAGCAAGGTGCCAAAAATAAAGGAGAATGAGGAACAATGCGGAAAAAGCTCAAGAAACAAGTGTAGTAGATCATTATGTGTGGAGTGTGTTAAGGAAACACACCACAAGAGCTCAAGCACAAATAACCTCCCACATTGCACATATTTATACAGGACCGGACTAGTCTGACTAACCCCGGACTAGTCCGATATCTTTCTGCACAAGATCGGACAAGTCCTCACAATGCGCGACTTGTCCTCACAGTCTAGTTTTTCAATGACCGGACTAGTCCGATATCACCACAGACTAGTCCGATATCTCTCTGACTAGAATCGACTAGTCCTCCCTAGTGCGGACTAGTCCCCCAAACACTTCACAAGTTGCACAAAATCGGACAAGTCCAATCCCACACCGAACTAGTCCGATATCTTTCTGATGTCAATCATACAAGTACGATATTAGCACGAACTAGTCCAAAAACCCTCTGTCCTAAATCAGACAAGTCCTCCAAGTGCGGACTTGTCCCCCAAATTTACTTAGGGTTTCACTTATCCGGACAAGTCCGATATTTATTGGACTGGTCCGAAGATTTCCAGAACCAAAATCGGACAAGTACGCTCTCAGCCAGACAAGTCCGATATTTTGGGACACCTAGGGTTTGCTACATGCAGCACACCGTACTAGTCCGGTGTCCACCACAGACTAGTCCGACTAGTCCGATCTTTCTAAACCCTAACGGTAGCTTTTGGAAACCCCATATAAATAGGTGTGGACGGCCCATATTTCACAGCACTCGACCCCCCTGCACCGTCACACCTCCCAAGAGCCTAGAAAACACCTCTCTCCACGAAATCCAATGCAAGAAAGATCAATCCTTTGAGGATACACTCTTGATCATTGGAGAGACACGGTTCATCACTCATTGAGCTCTTGGTTTGATTCCGTAACACATTCCTATGGTTTTCATTGTGATCTTAAGAGTGTGTTCTTGGTGGTGTTCATATTGTAATCTTGGGGAGCCCTCAATGTGTGAGAAGGCCCCTTGAATTCGGTTATTTCCCCTTTGTGATTAGTGAAGAGGATTGGCCTCCGTGGCGATCCGACGAGGGTAGGGTTGGAGAAGAACCGGTCCTTTTGTGGACTCCTCAACGTGGATGTAGGTTGCCTCTGTGGGAACTGAACCACGGGATAAAGTGTTCGTGTTCTTACTTTGCGAACATCGTTCTTACTCTTCATATCAATCTAGGGTTTCAATCAATCTTGTTCACTTTACGTTGAAACATTGAATATAAGATTAACTTGTGGTATATCCTAGTTCATAATTGTGTAACACTTCAATTACAAGTATATTTCCGCTGTATACATCCTATGATCAAGATAATCGATCCAATTTGTTCAACCTAGTCGGTATACACCGGACTAGTCCGCACTTGACCGGACTAGTCCAATATCTCGAGATTTGATCTGGTTGTTAAGTGTTGCAGGTTCCGACAAAATTCAAAAAATGCCTATTCACCCCCCCCCTCTAGACCACATTCAATTGGTATCAGAGCAGGTACTTCAAAAGGAAACTAATCGCTCGAAGAGATCATGTTGTACATGAAGGACGTACACAAGAGCATCAACCAAGAGAAGGTTGAAGAAGAAAAGAACCAATAACTGGAGAGGCTCCTCGAGGCCATTCAAGACTTCAAGGATGATGATGACGATACACTGGAACTAAAGGCACTCCTAAAGAAGAAAACCCTCTCCAAAGGAAAAGTAAAGATCGAATATGAGAAGAAGAAGAAGGGGAGTAGTCACACCGACTACTCCCGATATCCTTTCAACTACGATCAGCTTAATTCTAGCAATAATCACTACTTATCTATTCCACTTGGAAAAGACCGACACTTTGATGGCAATGACTACTCAATGTGGAGGCAAAACATGAAAATGCACTTGATTTCTCTCAATCCAAGTTTGTGGCACATTGTATGCACAGGAATAGATATCCCAGACGATGATGAGGAGCTCACACCTAGCCAAGAGCAAGCAATCCATCGAAATGCTCAAGCTGCTGCAGTCATCACCTCATCACTTAGTCGGGACGAGTTCACAAAGGTGGATGGACTCGAGATCGCAAAGGAGATATGAGATACGTTGCAAACCTCACATGAAAGCGATCGTCATGTGCGAGAAGCGAAGATCGAGATGATTGAAGGCGAGCTGGGAAGATTCACCATAGAAGAAGATGAGTCGCCACAAGACATGTACAACCGACTAAAGACGCTCATCAGCAAGGTGCGAGCATATGGAAGCAAGAAGTGGAACGACCACGAGGTGGTGAAGCTCATTCTTACAGCTTTCATGCCTCGCAATGTCACCCTGTGCTCGATGATACGAGAAAGCCCCGGGTACAAGAAGATGACCCCGGATGAGTTACTTGGGAAAATCATTAACTTTGAGATGATGGAAAAGCAGGCCAAGCATGTTAAGGAAATTGCCGATCTCACCTTGGCAAAGACGAAAGGGATCGCTTTAAAGTCCACTCTCAAGCCCATGTCTAAAGAAGCTCGAGAAGCTCAATTAGAAGAAGACGGTGACGATGAGAGCAGCGACTTGGATGAAGATGACATGATACTATTCATGAAGAAATTCAAAATAATGATGAAGAAAAGAAAAGGGGCTAAGTCAAGTGAAGGAAAGTACAAGGAAAAATAAAGACCAAAGTTAAGGCGGGCATGCTATAACTGTGGTGAGTATAGCCACTTTATAGTTGATTGCCCATATGAAGAGAACAAGAAGAAGACCAAGGAAACAAAGCCCCAACCCAATAAATTCTTCAAGAAGAAGAAACAAGCCGAATAAGCGCATCTAGGGAAAGAGTGGGACTCAAATGTTGAGTCCTCATCCGAAGAAGAAGAAGAGATGGCTAGCATAGCCATCGAGAAGACATCCAAAAAGTCCACTCTCTTTCCTACTCTCGACGCATGGAAGGGGAACGACACTTGCCTCATGGCAAAGGAAGGTAAATGCAAGGTAACAACCAAACCCTCTTTCTTGCATTCCTATTCTAGTGATAGTAAAATTGCTAGCGATAATGAATATATGCTCATTGGATTAGATAAGAAAATAGCCGCGAAAATGAAATTTCTACTTGATCAACTTGTTGAGAAGAAGAAGCTGATAAACCGTCAAGAAAACATGATTATCTCCCAAAAGGAGGAATATGTTGAACTTGACAAGCTTCTAGAACTTGAAAAGGAGCGAAGCAAGTCACTAGAGCTTGAGTTAGCTTCAAGCAAGGAAGCTTGCTTGGAGTTAAGCGACTCAAATGCTACAATCAAGGATGAACTTGCTAACCTAATCAAGGTTAACAAGATCCTTGAAGTACAAGTTGAGTCACTCAAGCAAGGTGACCCTTCATCCTCTTCAAGCTCACCTTCTCAACCACTTAAAATGGAAGTTATCATTACTTGTTCATGTGGAAAAGTTGACACCAACTTGAAAGACAAGTCAACCTCTACCAAGGATAAGCATCCTGCCCAAAGTGGCATATTTGACAAGGAGAAGGTCAAATATGCACGTAGTGCATACTTGACCACAAGACCTCCTAATGTCAAATATTGCATTGGGTATTCCTATGGTGGAAAGCAAAATACTAGAAGCCATAAGAATAACAAGGAGAGCATTACCTTTATAAAGGGAAGACCCTCTCAAACTAGAAAATCCAAACTACTAGGTTTGTGCTAGAAAAGCGTCTTGCATGACGGGGAAAGAGTGGAAAAAGAAAGAGATTTATCAGCTATGGAATCTGACTGGTATCGATATTGAACAGAGGGAAACCAAATAAGTTAGAGCATCCAAGGCAGCAGTGAAACAAGAAATTACCGAGCGAGCACCGGTGGAAGAGGCTTGGGAATATGTTGAAAGATGGAAATGAATAGAAGAGGTAAGTTAACACATCAAACACACATGATCACCGGACTAGTCCGGTCGGGACATGGACAAGTCCGGTCCTCTGGACAAGTCCAATCTCCCAGACTAGTCCTATATATAAACAACAACAGTTGCTTTTTAGAACCTTTGATGCATCTTATGTTTCAATGAGAAGTAATTTTGGAAAAGTTTATGCTCATTATGTTGGGCCACGCCATGGGAAGACCAAGTCTCATGTGTGGGTGCCCAAATCTCTTGTAATTAACCTCCAAGGACCCAAGCAAGCTTGGGTACCTAAAACCAAGGCATAATTTGTTTGTAGGCCTATTCCTCTGGTGGATTTAAATGGGTGCTAGACAGTGGTTACACCAACCATATGATCGGAGAAAGAACGATATTCGTTGAGTATGAAGAAAATGAGGATCCAAGCGAGAGCATCTATTTTGGAGACAACAATGAAGGAAAGGTGCTCGGTACCGAAACACAAGGAATCTTGAGGAAATTTTTCAAGCGCGCTCAAAATGAGTTTTCATTGACGATCAAGAACATTCGAAGCGACAATGGCACGGAGTTCAAGAACACACAAGTTGAGGAGTACCTAGATGAAGAAGGCATAAAGCATGAGTTTTCAGCACCTTACTCCCCTCAACAGAACGGAGTTGCCGAAAGGAAGAACCGAAACCTCATAGAGATGGCGAGAACAATGCTCGATGAGTACAAGACCTCATATCGATTTTGGGCAGAAGCGGTCAACACTGTTTGCCACGCCATAAATCGACTTTATCTTCATCGACTACTCAAGAAGACATCCTATGTGCTACTCACCGATAACAAGCCTAATATTTCATATTTTCAAGTCTTCGGTTCCAAATGCTATATTTTGAACAAGAAGCCTAGGACTTCAATGTTCGCTTCGAAGTCCGATGAAGGTTTCTTGCTTGGTTATGACTCGAACTCTTACGCCTATCATGTCTTCAACAAGACCTCCAAAATTATTGAAGTAGCACGTGACATAGTGTTCGATGAGACTAACGGCTCCCAAAAGGAACAAGTTGATTCATGTGTGCTAGATAAAGAAGAAGCACCCTGCCAAGCACTAAGAAGAATGGCATTGGGTGAAGTTCGACCACAAGAACCACCTCTACATATGCATGAGGAAGATGAACAACAAGAGGAGGCAATGATCGAGGGGGAGACCCCATACAAGATCAACATCAAGAAGACGAAAATGATCAACAAGTCAATGAGGGCAACCATCTAGGGGGAGAAGAAGATGACCATGAAGATTCAAGACAGCAAGTGCCACACTCAAGAGTACACCAATGCGTCCAAAGGGATCACCCAATCGACAACATCATCGATGACATCCAAAAGGGAGTAACTACTAGATCTCGCATAGCTAATTTTTGTGAGCATTATTCGTTTGTGTCCTTTTTGGAACCGCGCAGGATTGAGGATGCATTGAAGGATCCGGACTGGGTAGTGGCCATGCAAGAAGAACTCAACAACTTCAAAAGGAACGAGGTGTGGGAACTAGTCGAAAGACCAAAATTTAATGTTGTCGGCACCAAATGGGTCTTCCGGAACAAACAATACGAACACGGGGTTGTGACAGGGAACAAGGCACGACTTGTGGCCAAAGGGTATTCACAAGTCGAAGGTTTGGATTTTGATGAAACCTTCGCTCCAGTAGCTAGACTTGAGTCTATTAGAATATTACTTGCATATGCTACTCACCATGATTTCAAGCTCTATCAAATGGATGTGAAAAGCGCCTTCCTCAACGGACCAATCAAGGAGGAGGTGTATGTGGAGCAACCCCCCGGATTTGAAGATGAAGAGTTTCCCAACCACGTATTTAAACTGCGTAAGGCTCTCTACGTCCTAAAACAAGCTCCTAGAGCTTGGTATGAGTGTCTTAGAGACTTCTTAATTGAAAATGGTTTTAAGATCGGTAAAGTAGATTATACATTGTTTACAAAGAACTTTGGCAATGATCTCTTTATTTGTCAAATTTATGTTGATGATATAATCTTTGGTTCGACTAATAAATCTTTTTGTGAAGAATTTAGTAAAATTATGACAGATAGGTCTGAGATGTCTATGATGGGAGAGCTAAAGTACTTCTTGGGATTCCAAGTGAGGCAACAAAAGGAAGGGACATTCATAAGCCAAACTAAGTACACTCAAGACATACTCAAGAAGTTTGGAATGGACAAGGAGAATCCTATAAAGACTCCCATGGCAACGAATGGCCACTTGGATCTCAATGAAGATGGACCAAATGTCGATCAAAAGGTATATCGCTCTGTGATTGGATCTCTACTCTACTTATGTGCATCTATGCCAGATATTATGTTGAGTGTATGCTTGTGTGCAAGATTTCAAGCCAACCCAAAAGAGTGTCATTTGACAGCCGTTAAGAGAATATTGCGGTATTTAGTTCATACACCCAACCTAGGCCTTTGGTACCCCAAAGGTTCAAACTTCAATCTCATTGGTTACTCCGATGCAGATTATGCCGGATGCAAAGTAGATAGAAAAAGTACCTCCGGTACAAGTCCATTTCTAGGTAGATCACTTGTTCCTTGGTCCTCCAAGAAACAAAACTCCTTTGCCTTATCCACGGCCTAAGCGGAGTATGTTGCAGCCGGGAGTTGTTGTGCACAACTCCTTTGGATGTGACAAACTCTAAGAGATTACAGTTACAATATGAACTGTATTCCACTTCTTTATGACAATGAGAGTGCCACTAAAATTGCCCATAATCCCGTTGAGCACTCTAGGACCAAACACATAGACATCTGACATCACTTTTTGAGAGACCATTCAATGAAGGGACATATAGCCATTTCACATGTCAATACCAAAAATCAACTAGCTAATATATTCACCAAGCCACTTGATGAAAAACGCTTTTGCGAACTCCGAAATGAACTAAATATCCTCGATGCTCGGAGTGTGGCTTGAAATCTTGTATACCTGAATGCTATCTTCAAATTCATTGATTGTGTTGTGAAAATCATCTCTCTCGATTTTTCTAAAACATTATGTCAATTATTAGATCTTGGTGAATTATGGTCATTGCTTGATTGTTGAATGCTTACTGATCATATTTATCAAGATTATATGATTTGCTTTGCCTCCCTATTTTCTTAATAAGTACCTTCGAATATATACGAATGGGCTAAGCATTTCTTCCCTGGTGACCACGGACTAGTCCGTGTTTGCCTGGACTAGTCCGCCCATGCAGACTAGTCCACAGTGTGATGGTTAGGCCGGACTAGTCTGGCAGACCACGGACTACTCCGATATAGTCTCCGGAAAAGTTCGGACTAGTCCGATTATTTTTGGACAAGTCCGATTTTTTGTGTCCATAACCCTAGCCGCCGCCAAACCCTAATCTTCCTCACCCCACATTTGCCTCAAGCTTTCTCTCTCCACGCTCGAGCTCCCCAAGGCGATTTCCATCATCCTCCATCAAAACTCCTCGAATTTTGGTGGAAAACGACCTCCATTGCTCAGGGATTGAAGACCACGGACTTGTCCGCTCCTTCAACCCCTACATCTCCGCGAATCAAGCAATTTCGGTAAATTTTCCTCCCAAACCCTAGAAATTGCTATTTCCTTCGTTTGTGATCAACTAGCTTGGTTCCTTCCACCATATACATGCTTCCTTGATGTATTACGTTGATGCTAAGCTAGTTGTGCATTAGGAATCACCATTTGTCTCATAGTTAGGGTTTTAGAGGTTGAACACCGGACTAGTCTGGCCCTATGCACGGACAAGTCCGTTCAACCAGACTAGTCTGTGCCTCTACACCGGACTAGTCCGATTTTTCTGAACTCAACCCTGACTTCGTAATTCCTCAATGCAATTCATTGTCATCTATTCTCATCAATAACTTGTGAAATCCATTCTCAGGAAAATGTCGAGCACCAACAAAGAAATCTCTGATTTCGAGGCCGAGATGGACCACAAAGCCGTGCTTCAGTCCTCGACGGGCCTAATCAAGAAGCGCCAAGAGCGCCCATTTGAGCCGGCTACTTCTCCTCCCCAGGCTTGACGGAAAGTGCTCGCAAAGAAGCCAGCCTCCAAGGCTTCTGCTGGAGGAGGCCCTAGCTCACCAAGTGCCCGTCAAGCCAAGGGCAAGGGCAAAGGGATTGCAGCGGGCCCGATTGGCCCCCTAAAGTTGTCATCTCCAAGGGAAGGGGCCCGGAATCCCGCGGAGGAAAGATTCAATGGCAAGGGCAGCAACACGGCTGCAAAGTTCCGAAATGTGGATTGTTACAGCCGTCCCAAGCAAGCTGCTGATGGGAGGTTTTGGAGTAACTTCCATGCAGACTTTTACAAGTCTATATATATTCCGATGAAGACCCCCGTGGTGCGCAGTCAATGGTTCGATTGGGCTCATTTTGAGAAGAAGGGTTGCTCACCTTTTGTTGAAGTGGTTGAGGCAGTCGAGAGGCATGGATTAAAGGACCTTTTCGCCTTCAGGAACAATTGGAATGATGAGGTCATTGCACAGTTCTATGTGACGTGCCACTTTGCTAGTGATGAGGAAGAAAGGGTGACTTGGATGACTCACGGATCCAAGTACACCATTACTTATGAAGAGTTTGCAAGATTGCTACATCTTGACACCTCCAGCAATGACAATGTGATCATCCACAACATTGGCGTCATTGAGAAGGACAGGATGAAGTTTCTTTATAAACCCAACTCGAAGTTCAATCCTCCTTTCACAAAGAACATGAAGCCCTTCTTTGTGGTGCTGAACAAGGTCCTAAGGAAGACCATTGCCCCCAAGGATGGGGATGCTGGAAGTGTTCAAGGGTACCTCAGGACCTTGATGAAGGTCATAAGCAAAGACAGGAAGTTTGATGTCTTTGATTACATTTGGAACGACATGGTGAACATATCCTGTACCCCAAACAGGTCCTGTGGCTATGCACCTTACCCCATGTTTATGATTGAGAAGGTCATAGGAATAGAGTTCGTCAAGGATGTGGAGCACCTCCCCTTGAGGCCGCAGAAGCCTCAACAAGCAAGTGTTCGTGCTGCTACCTCTCCAGCTTCAAGTCCTGAGGCTCCAGTGAGAGCCAGTGGAGATGTTAGGGGTACTCCCGCCCCTAGGGCCCCTCCTCAAAAGGGGTCTCCAAGTGGCATCTTGAAGTATCTGTCAGCCATATTCGCCTCTTGCAAAAAGGTCGAAGTAAAAGGCCACTAGCTGAACAATAGGAGAAAGGCCGACATGAGATATGTCAAAGAGAATGTGAAGCAAATTTGCCAAAAGCTGGAGATCGAGCCCATTGGGTCTCCACTTATTTCTGATGACTCAGATTCTGACTTCACCGAGCTCGGGCCCTTGACTCCCTCCGAGCTTGCCTATTTTGGCATTAGGGACTCGAGGGGTTCCGTTCCTTCTCCTCCTCATCATCATCCATAGAATTAATATGAAGACGATGAGAGGACCGACAACGAGGCTTGAAGACCTTAGGTCCCTCCTCTCCTTCTTTTTGGTGTCTTGATGCCAAAGAGGGAGAGATTGAGGGGGAGTCTTAGGAGTCTTAGGTTTTAGCTGTAGGATGCGAGGAGAGCTCCATTTTTGTGTCTTTTGTCTATTTGTGGGTTGTAAGACTTATAATATGCTCTTTTAGTACTATTGGTCCTGTGATGCAATGTTTTGAACTGTTTGTGAAGATATTGATTAAATCTGTGATTTTGCTCTAAGAATGGCATATATGCTTGTTGTTAACATGTTGATGTCAATTATGTCATTCTCATCATGATTATTGTTTCTATACACTTAGTTCTGCATCCCACCATAAAGAGTGTGCAAATGGATCATGTGTTCATTGCTTAATGTGTTTTAAACTCATATATGCACACTTTATGAAAATCTCACCTTTTTATCATATTTTGTGAAATCTCAATTGGTTGTCATCAATCACCAAAAAGGGGGAGATTGAAAGTTCATCTAGGAATCCCTTGTGGGTTTTGGTTGATTTATGACAAGCAAATGATGTCCTAACCAATTTGTTGAGATGAGCACATGTTCTAATGAGAAAATGAGCAAGGTGCCAAAAAGAAAGGAGAATGAGGAACAATGCGGAAAAGAACTCAAGAAATAAGTGTAGTAGATCATTATGTGTGGAGTGTGTTAAGGAAACACACCCCAAGAGCTCAAGAACAAATAATCTCACACATTGCACATATTTATACAGGACCGGACTAGTCCGACTAACCCCGGACTAGTCCGATATCTTTCTGCACAAGATCAGACAAGTCCTCACAATGCGGACTTGTCCTCACAATCCAGTTTTTCATTGACCGGACCAGTCCGATATCACCACGGACTAGTTCAACTCTGACTAGAATCGGACTAGTCCTCTCTAGTGTGGACTAGTCCCCCAAACACTTCACAAGTTGCACAAAATCGGACAAGTCCGATCCCACATCGGACTAGTCTGATATCTTTCTGATGTCAATCGGACAAGTACGGTATTAGCACGGATAGTCTGAAAACCCTCTGACCTAAATCGGACAAGTCCTCCAAGTGCAGACTTGTGCCCCAAATTTACTTAGTATTTCACTTATCTGGACAAGTACGATATTTATCAGACTAGTCCGAAGATTTCCAGAACCAAAATTGAACAAGTCCGCTCTCAGCCGTAACAAGTTCAATATTTCGGGACACCTAGGGTTGCTACACGCAGCACACCGGACTATTCTGATCTTTCTAAACCCTAATGGTAACTTTTGGAAACTCCATATAAATAGGTGTGCACGGCCCATCTTTCACAGCACTCGACCCCCTGCGCCATCACACCTCCCAAGAGCCTAGAAAACACCTCTCTCCATGAAATCCAACGCAAGAAAGATCAATCCTTTGAGGATACACTCTTGATCATTGGAGAGACACGGTTCATCACTCAATCAGCTCTTGGTTTGATTCCCTAACACACTCCTGTGGTTTTCATTGTGATCTTAAGAGTGTGTTCTTGGTGGTGTTCATATTGTAATCTTGGGGAGCCCTCAACGTGTGAGAAGGCCCCTTGAATTTGGTTATTTCCCCTTTGTGATTAGTGAAGAGGATTGGCCTCCGTGGCGATCCGACGAGGGTAGGGTTGGAGAAGACCCGGTCCTTTTGTGGACTCCTCAACGTGGATGTAGGTTTCCTCTGTGGGAACCGAACCACAGGATAAAGTGCTCGTGTTCTTACTTTGCGAACATCGTTCTTACTCATCATATCAATCTAGGGTTGAGCGCAGCTAGACATCCAGTTAACTTCTGGACGTCCTTGATGCGGGTTGGGGGCTGCATATCTTCAATAGCCTTGATCTTCGTCGGGTTCGCCTCAATTCCTCAATGAGTCACCAAGAAACTGAGAAGCTTCCCGGAGCTAACCTCGAAGACACACTTGCCCGGGTTCATATTGGTGCACGTGATGCACAGCTTGTCGAAGACGGCTTGCAAGTTGTCAAGGAGTGACTCCTTGTTTTTTATCTTCACAACGATGTCGTCGACGTACACCTCCACCTAGTCCCTAATTAGCTCTCCAAATTTTTTGTGCATAGCTCGCAGAAAAGTTGAAGCAACATTTTTGAGACCAAAAGGCATGGCAGTATAACAATACAATCCATCTACTGTTATGAAGGCAGTATGCTCTTCATCTTCCCTAGACATTTGGATCTGGTGGTAACTAGAGTATGCATCTATGAAATACAATAGATCACACCCGGAGGTGGAGTCCACTATCTGATCTATTCTAGGTAGTGGAAATGGATCTTTTTGACATGCCTTATTCAAGGTGGTGTAGTCGATACATATCCGAATCTTCCCGCCGGCCTTGGGTACAACGACTGGGTTTGCCAGCCATCTTGGGTGATGAACCTCTCAGATGAAACTAGCTTTGAGCAGCTTTTTTATCTCCTATCGAATGAATTTCTGCCTCTCGACTGATTGCTTCCGGGGCTTCTGGTGTAGTGGCCGTGCGTCGGGATAAATCTTCAGGCTGTGCTCAATCAGCTCCCTAGGGATCCCAGGCATTTGTGACGGTTGCCATGCAAACACGTCAACATTCGCTCGGAGGAAAGTGATAAGCGCGAGTTCCCATTTGTTGTCCAAACCTCCCGATATACGAGTGGTCTGGGCAGCATCGGACCTGATTTCGATGACTTTGACAGGAATGTTGGTGTCACCGCTTGGTTGCACATGTGGTGCAGAGGTCGAGCCTCGATGACGAGTGCTCGGAGGTTGAGCAGCTAGCTCTTTGCCAGAGGTTCCTTCCTGCACCATGGCAAGTGCGTGGAGTTCCTCCAGCGCGGTAACTCCTGCAGTGCGATATCCGCGGATCCAGAGAACGCCAGAAGGTGTCACCATCTTCAACACCAAGTAGCCATAATGAGCTACGGCCATGAACTTATACAGTGCAAGCCTGCCCAGGATGGCATTGAAGGGCAGACTGATCTGAGTTACATCGAAGACTAGCTTCTTGGTCCTGTACTTCTCCCGAGTACCGAAGGTCACTGGGAGTGTAATGGATCCTAGAGGCCTGATGGCCCTCGGACCCCTGAGAAAGTTCTTGAGGGGCGAAGGTCTGAGAGTTGAAGCTGGATCTTCATGAACGCTTCAAAGCTCAAGAGATTGAGCGTTGCACCTCCAGCTACCAGGACATGATAGAGCTGAACATTGTTGATGGTTGGAGACACCATCAGCGGCAGTTGGCTAGCTCCGACCATGTTCCTGGGGCAGTTTGTTGCATCAAAAGTGATGGGAGTGTCCATCCAGTTCCGATGTGGTTCTACCCTAGCAGTAGGAGCTACGACAGCCATTTCTCACCGTATTGTCTTGAGGACGCAGTGAGAGGTGATGTCCCAGGATCCTCCATAGATGGTGTTGAGGGTCTTCTGACGCTCGTTGTCAAAGATGTCAGAATTGTCATCGACTGTGTTGTACACAGCCTTCAGAACATTCTTGGGGTCCTGAAATCCTAGCTCCATTTCGGTCGGAGCTTCATCGACTTTTTGTTTTCCTTCCCGCTGGCGAAAAGGAGATTCTTCTCGACGCTTGTTGTAGCGCTCGACAAGATTTTGTACCTCTCGACAGTCTTATAGGCTGTGTTTGTCCGTTTTGTGGATCATACACCACACCTTTGAAACACCGCCGTCTTTCGATGAAGGTCGAGGTCGCTTTTTGGGGCGTGGCCTCCGACCACCCGGAGCTGCAGCCGCCACTGCGGTAGGTGTGCCGGCCGACGGCTTTTCCTTGCCGTTGAACTTTTTCTTCTTCTTTCCACTATCGGATGTAGTGGATTCAATTTTGGAGGACTTTTTATTAGCCTCCGGAGCTAGCTTAGAGTGCATTTCCTGGCCCTCAGCAGCTCGGGCGCACTTGTCAGCCAGGCTGAACAGCTTCGTAATGTTGGTGACCTCCTTCGTCGCCAGCTTCTCCAACATCTTCTTATCTCTGACACGCTGTTTGAATGCCATGATGACAGATGCATTGGAGATAGAGGGAATGGTATTTTGTACCTGAGAAAATCGCTGGATGAAGGACCGCAGTGATTCTCCTAAAGTTTGCTTCACAGTAAAAAGGTCCAGTTCGGTGCCAGGTCGGGTGTAGGAACTCCCGAAGTTAGCGGTGAACTGTTGGCATAGCTCCGCCCAACTGTTGATGGAGTCGGGCAGCACACTCATGAACTAGGACCTAGCAGTCCCAGTCAGAGCCACTGGAAAGTAGTTGGCCATCACGGGCTCATTTCCATCCGCCGCTAGAATGGCGGTGGAGTATATCTAGAGGAATTCGGCGGGGTTGACAGTCTCATCGAATTTAACCGGCAAATGAGGCCAGAACTTCTAGGCTAGCGGACCATGCACAAGTGCATGGACAGAGCTGAACAACCGCCCCCACTCCCGAAGGAGGAGGGTTTTCGCGAGCCTCCCGCCTCTCGCGAGCACGCTCGATGTGGACGCGGTTGTCCTGCTATCTGTAGCGGCAGTCGAGCTCTGACCGCAAATCATGCATCGAGAGTCTCGACACATTGTGGGTGCGACGCACCCCGGAGGGCATCGAATTCACCTGTTGAGACACAAAACGTCTTTGGTGCTGTGATGCATGAGGACCAAGTCTTCCAGACAAAGTCCTACACTGAGTCGGTGCCTGCCCCGAACGGGGAGGACCTTTGTTGCTGATGGCATCGATTGCGATTGCAACCAGATGATGCACATTTGCGCGCCACTGCTCCATCGCACCCTGAGGTGCTCCGGGCGCTGGTGGGCGCTCCAGAAGAGTATGCGCAACAATCTGCGCGTTCTCGGGGTTGTTGTGTGTCGATGTAGTGACTGACACCAGGAATCCATCCTGCTGCCCAGCATTGTTAGCTTGAGCAGGTGGAGGTGGTACAACGCCCGTCGGTACTACGACTCCTGCTGGCTATTGCACATTGGAGGGATTCCCCCGACCAGGTTGCGCAGCATTGGCGTTGGATGATCATGAGACGGAGTTCACCATCTTGAAATCTCAAAGGCCCCCCTACCTGGCGCATCAAATGTAGAAGTGTGCAATCCACACTTCCCCCGATACTACTTAGATCGTAGCCCTCGGAGGTTCTTAATTTGTTGGGACGCGAATGAGATTATGAACAATATGGTGACACGAGGGATTTTACGTGGTTTGGGCCGCCTGAGCGTGCCACCCTACTCCATGGGTTGTGTGTTGTATGTATGACTTGAGTGGTGCTTTTGAGCATGTCAGCTTGGTTGTCCATGTATCGTGCGGCGCAACCCTTTTATAGTCTAAGGACTGGCCATTACATCACTTGCCTAGACCAACATGTGGCCCTTGTGTAATTAACAGCCTAATACACAATCTACAGGTATTAAGCATGATTAATAGAGTGATAACGCGCCTTAAATGATGGCATTAACCCTATTAACAGTCCACTGATTGTGTGTCATCAAGATATCATTAATGACACATAATCAGGTCTTGTAACTGTCACTTTAACTCTCCCTTGAAAGTCTGAGCCATTGGAGATCTCTCAACCTTCCGTTGTGGTCTTAGCTCCGGAGGATCGACACATGGTGGCCCTGAAGCTTCCCATGGTGGGGAGGCAACTTCGGAACCACTATGTACGTGGCAGCACTGGAGCTTCCCTAGGGAGGGAGTTAGGTCCGACCTTGTGTACACGTGTCAGTGCCAGAGCTACCCAAGCGAAGGAAGCGGGTCCAATATTGTGTAACATGTGCGGCCTTCAGAAGTCTTCAACTCGAACGGGGGGGACTCCTTAGCTTTTTTTGCGGTATCACGGAGTACCCGGTACGCAGGGTACCGACAATATGCATAACAGCAGATTGCGACGATGAGGGAGTCACATAAAGAGACATCTTGATCAACAAGAGTCACTCATGGTTGATTTCGCCGAAATAAAAAATCAAAGAGCTAGACATGATCAGAAAATGCCGGCTCTGTTACCATGTTAGAAGAATATAAGGCAATACCCAACAGGGTGATCAGAGTCCGGTATTTATAGAGGACACAATACAAGAGTCCGGTATGGACTTGAGGTATAACTGGATCAGACTCTGGTATAACCTAATCAGACTCTACCATATATAGATATATAATACATGTATAGAAGAACTTTAGAAGGACTCTTTTCCTAACATTCGAAACTTTATTCAAAGTATAAACGTTGTTTTCATGCGACATAGAACTGTTTATCACTTTTTGTCCGATATGTATGATTAAACTGATCCTGGCATACGTGTAAATTTTGTCCGGTTTTACTTTATATAAAACGGGTCGTGACATCACCCTATCTGTTTATCATCATCATCAACACCCTGCAGCGAATATTCAAGCTTGCAAAAGAGGACGACATCATTACGCCACTCCCAGGAAGACATGCTCGGCTGCGGGTTTCAGTGTACGCGGACGATATCATCCTATTTCTCAATCCTCTGTAGCTAGATATTGAAACGACCTTGGACATTCTAGGGCGATTTGGCGACACACGAGACTCAAGATCAATATGAAAAAAAAAAACAAAGTTATTATCCTCAATGGTTAACTTGCTAGGTTCTGGCAGGTGAGCTGGCTACAGGGACAAGCCCCGGCACACTGCTTCACTTTATTCAGGCATAGCCGCGGGAAGCAAAGAACAGTTGCAGACATGCTTCAAAATGGTAATTGGATTAGAGATCTTCCGCCGGATTTCACTTTATATCTGCTCGAGGACTATATGCAACTCTGGACGATGATTCAAGACATACAAGTGGTTCTGGAGCATGATGCCAGTGATGA
The DNA here is from genome assembly GCA_036927565.1 of Tuctoria greenei. NCBI lineage: Eukaryota > Viridiplantae > Streptophyta > Magnoliopsida > Poales > Poaceae > Tuctoria > Tuctoria greenei. The sequence continues at coordinate 24,841,250 of JAYESD010000011.1, read as the reverse complement.
AATCAGTTGGGTGTACTCGGCTAATGGGGACTACACTACGTGTTTGGCATACCGCCTAAAATTCTAGGCTGCGATAAGATCATCTTCCCCTGCAACTATATGGAAAATATGGGCTCCACCGAGGTACAAATTCTTTCTCTCATTCTTGCTAAAGAAGAGTATCTGGACTGCCAATCATCTTCTGCAGTGGCAATGGCCGAACGAGTATTTTTGTGCCCAATGTAGGGTGAAATTTATTTATTAATATACCTTTTAAAAAATCATTTATAATAAATAACCCACAGAATCGAAAATTGGCCAAAATGACCCACATTCGTATGTGCCTAATACGAAATTCGAATTTTGTATGAGGCAAATACGAAATTCTCATTTGGTCGATGTCACGTCATCTGGTGTCTGCCACGGTGAAGAAAAGGCTTGCCACGGTGGAAGAAATGGGCACGCACAAATTTCGTATGTGCCTCATACAAAGTGAAGAGTGCCTTCGTATGAGGCACGTACGACATTCGTGCGTGCCCCAGTTTTGATCTTGCTTTTAATGGATTTTAGGAAAAACTTTTTAAACATTTGTAGACCGATTTGCTAAAAATTTCCAATGTATAAAATAGAGAATACATTGTGAAGTTCTGAATTCATTGAAATTCCTCTATGTTTAGTATGTAGAAACTAGAGTAATTATATGTGTTATTAGGCAATACGATTACGTTTCTCCACATTTGTAAAATGTATTCAGTTTTGGTTTTTTGTTTAGAAATATTTGGAGTTAGAATCGACAGAAACATTCATAAAGGTTATTGTAATTTAAGTTTTGTTGAGTATAAAAAATAAGTTATAAATATAATTTATGGGAGTTTAATGGGAGTTTTAAATTTTTTAAAATCATATAGTGATAACAAATGCATAGTTTGGAAAATTATACAATAAATGTATTAATTTATACAAATGCCTATTAATTGAATATAATTAATTGTAAGCTCGGCGGCGATTACATCAAATAAAATTACATAGTTCCGAAAATATGTGCATGTTGTTTGCCACTCTACTACTACGGTACATGAGGCAAAACATAATACACATATTTCTGGAAGAAAATATAAAATAGGTAATACAAATGGCGTGTGTACGACACACTTAAGATGCGTCGATCTAATCCTAACACGCCTTAGTTGAATTAAACGCCGAGCATAGTTTACCCAAGTTGCTACTGAGTGCAATGGGGGTATTTTCCCTTACGCAAAGCATCCGAACCGACTTCTTTTGCGCGATGAGCTCTCTCGCGCATGCATTCTCGCTCAGCCTCTCGTGCTTGTGCTGCGACGCGTTCCTCCTCTGTAGCTTTGCGATCACACTCTGCTCTCCATTGTCGAATTTCTTCTTACCTCTTGCGACGATGCTCCTCCTGTGCAGCTCTATTCCTCCTCTCTTGCTCTATTCTTTCATCCCACTCTATTTCCTCTTTGAACTTCTAATATGTAAGTCGAGCCATTCTCTCAACCTCCTCGGCGTCTTCTGCCGATTGTTCCTGGTCGATGTAGTCCCTGAAGTCACAAAGAGGTGGTGGCGACTGCACAAGTGTTTGTACAAAAGATTAGATTCTATAGCATTCATAAAACAGAAATAATGTTGTATATTACCTGTTTTCTACCACCTGTAAGAAATGGGCACATCCTGTGAGGAGGATCGTACTCGTAGTTGTCGCACGTCCAAAGCCGGCAACCATACGAGTAACCAGGTCGAAGATATCTTACAAACCTACAACCAGTGCCACAAAAACACATTGGAGGTTGTAATCCCTCGGGGATTGGAACCTTTTCTCTATTTGTGGGTGGCGAGTTCTCGTCCATGGTAGTAAAGTATATGGAATGATTGTAGCAAGTGTGTGGTGAAGCTGTTACCGGGGTGAGTGTTATATATACGAGCGGATGATGGTGTATGGACCTAGTCCACGAGAAATTTCATCCCTGAGATGTATAAGTGTGAACTGACATTTCATGGGGTCTGACATGGAGAAGTGCAATTTTGTGTGTCTCTTGTACGAGATTCGCCTGACATGGAGTATGAGATTCGCCTGACATGGAGCAGTGCAATTTCGTATTTCTCTTGTACGAGATTCGCCTGCCATGTTGTGGATAAGTTTCATGTCAGTTTTTGTCGTATTTTATGTAGATAAGATTCGTCTTACAAGATTCGTCTGACAAGGTAGAAAGTAGTATGGTGAGTCGCAAAGTACGAAGATGACAAAGTAATTTTAATAAAATTCTCATTCGAAACATAGTTGTCATACATGGGAACCATACTTCTGATACATATGAAACATACTTCTGATACATGTGAAACATATTTCGCTAATTCGCTACTACTTGTGATGCGGACAGTTGCAAGACATGTTATTGCAAACGCCATTTTCATCGTTATCATTTGTGTGACTTGTAACAGGATAAAGTTCCATTTGTTGAAGTTCCATTTCAGCTAGTTCACTGACCAAATCTTCATTGCGACGTTGTACATGTTTAATGTACTCTCGAGTAGCCTTAATAGGTGGTGGATCAACCCAGAGTGTATATCCACAGTTGTCATCATCATAGTAAGCCTAAAACCAAAAGTATTGTCATGAAAATTGCATATATGAAATATGTTTTGCAAATGATATGTAGTACTTACTCCACCAATAGGACAACAAAAGAATCAACGACCGTTGTCGTCTCCTTCGTCCATCATTTGGACAATACAATCCAGGTCACAACGACACTTAGGCCACTCTTGTTTGCTGCCATCGTATGGCCGTAGTGGATTAAATGGGCTAAAATCACTCTTACTAAAAAGCGGGAACTCATCTAATGGTGGTTCATACCAAGTTGGACCTCCCATCAAGTAATTTTTAGGCACTGCTCTAAAGTTTCTACCTCCTCGCGTAGCACGACTTGTACTCGCCATTGTTTCACCTCCACGCCTACCTCGACCTCTACTCATCATTATTGGTGTGATGAACACAAGGATGCATGAGAAGTCATATTTATATAGGCCGATGAGTGCAGGGTCGTTCTTCTCTCGTACGAGATTCGCCTGCAATATCGTTCTTTTCATGTACACGATTCGCCTGTCATGTATTTGTTGATGTCGTGGATAAAATTTGCCGAACACGATAAAGTCCATCATCACGATGAAAGATATAGTGCATAAAGAAACATAACATAGTTCTTCTACAATATAACACACACATACATGGGTACACGTTACTATCGTCTACCACACTTGTTGTCGAACCTACGCGCTGCATTCACATGAGCCCGATCGTAAGACACGCGCATAGGAGCTGCCCTCCTCCGTCGCTGTTGCGCAGGCGCAGATGTCTCAAACTGCTGTGAAGGCTGAGTCGGAATGGGAGCACCATCCAACTGCGATGCAAGAACTGTGTCCTGCTGCGGCACGTCCACCAAGTAGTCGTTGATCCGGAAAGGTGAAACTGGAGGACTGCCATGGTGCGTTAGCGAGCAGGAAATCATAGTATCGTAGTCTGTTGTGCCGTCTCCTGCATTGGCATAAAATATATAGTGAGCAAGTTCATTGTGTCCAATATGTATTTAAGTAGCATAATTGTTGCACGTCATACCTGCGCCCATGTGTGGCACATGCGTGGACGGGCTAGCCTGGTTCAAAGAAGGAACCCAAGAATGTATCTATGTCAACGGGTCTAGAAAATCCCAAGCAGGTACCTGTGTCGACGGCCCTAGAGCCCAAGAAGCGGGTACCTGTGTGGATGGGCATGGAGCCCAAGATGCAGGTACCTGTGTAGACGGCCCTAGAGCCCAAGTAGGCACCTGTGTCGATGGGCCTGGGACCCAAGCAGGTACCTGCGTGGACGGGCCTGCACCTGAAGTAGGTACCTGTGTGGAGGTCCCTGCAGAAGATATATGAATAGAAATATTAGTATCGTGCAAATATGTCAAGTTTACTAATAATTACATACCTGTTGTGCTGGGTTGCCTAACGTGACGTGCGGTCGGAACAGTAGTGTCTTGTGCACATGATTGTGCACAAGAAGCCAACTTCAGCCCCTCTTTCGCGTGGTTATATATGTTTTGCAGCATGTGCACCATCTCTGACGAAGTCATCGATATCCCCTGCCTCAGTCGTTGGAGTCCAGTAGAAGACTCTACAAGAACCTGTCGAAACCAACTCATCTTCACATGTGCGAAGTGATCGGTCATACAACAATTAATTAGTCATGTTTCATGAAAATAACATAGTAAAATGTTGCAAATGTACTTCAACGAATTCAAACATACCGCCATTGAAGTCGCTTCGTCTCTATGACGCGGATATGTACCTGTCACCGAGGGTACGTGCGTCTGTCGCTCGGCTGGTGTGTGTGCGAGAACAACTTGCGTCCGAGAAAGGTACCACTGCAAGTACTCCTGGTAAACGGCCTGTGAGAACGGTCGTGTCTCCTGCACAACCTCGTGTAAGGCAGCCGTCCACTGTAGGAGCCATGGATGCATGCGCTGCAACCAAAGTTCCGGCGCTGAGGTACCCTTACGACAAAACCTGGAGGACAAATAAATACATTAATATTTCAGAAATAATAATGTATTCAAGATTCATTAGTGGAATTACTTACGTATGCACTGCAGAAAGCACAATATTATGTGGAAGCACTGGAAATGCCTGGTGTATGCCAAACTGACACAATACTCAGTGTGGTGCGTACTCCTCGACATAGATATCGTACACCAGCGGCTTCCTTGTAAGCCAGTAATCCAAGTCTCTGTATCACAGATACGCATGTCCCCTCAGTGCTCGGCGGTCGTGCTCCTCTATATCGTACGGTGTCCAGCGCACGTCCTTGTCTGCATCTAACCAATCAAACTCCTTGACGAACCCTTGGTACACCTTGTGCATCTGCTTGTTACTCCACTCACGCTGCGTAAAGAACAAAATATGTCACAACACTATATTATTGTAATCGTGAACAACATGAGTGCACTTAAAATAGTATCGTACTTGTCGGCGCACCCAAAAGTACCCATCGTAGGGCCATCATCCGGTGTCTCACCATACTCATCAAGATCGTATGGTGTCGGGTGCACTTGCGGCCGACCTATCATGAACCGCTCGTATACCCATAGCTGCAGAAGTAGAGGACAACCAGCTAGTACTGCGTTACCTCGAGCCTTGGTGCAAACGTCACAAAGTCCTCTATAAGTGGCCGCCAACACAGCCGAACCCCAATTGTACTGTGGCATCTCCTGTGGTGTGGACTCTGCTATCCGTCGAGCAAATAGAATCAAGTGTCTGTCCATGGAGTCACCATGCGTGTTGGTGAACATGATCGCACCAAATAGCCACAACAAGTATGCCTCCAGGTATCTGGTAACTGTGGCATCATTAGCGTGTGGATGCATAGTATCCACCTACAATTTGAAAAAAAAAGTGTAAGTTTCCTTTACATTACATAATAAAATTACAAGGTTCATGTGCATCGAAATAAAACTTAAGTAATGTGAAAACATTACCTCGTAGTACGTTAACCACTTCTTTGTCGGACCATGGTGCATGTCGTTGTGAAGTGGAGAAACAAGGTCAGCCGAAGGGTGTCGTGCCACATCCTGAAACCGCGCAGACATCTCTGCGCGCCAAGTAGGTGAGTCCTCAGGAGCGCAAACAGGGGCACTTGCGATAGGAAGACCCAACAAGAACGACACGTCCTCTAGCGTGACGGTCATCTCTCCACACGCAAGTGAAACGTGTGGGTCTCTAGCCTCCAACGATCTGTCAAAGCTGACAGTAGGGATCTATCGAGGCTGAAATAGTACTTGCGATCATCCCGATCATATGGCCTCTCCTCAAGCAGCCTACATATCGGAAGCAGCCCAGCTGCACTCAAGCTATTTCATACCAAGCAATAAATTAAAATCTACAGACTAAATTTAGTTTCCTATTAACAGGTGCACGTACCTGGGAATCCATCTATCGTCTATCTTCCAAAACTTGGAAGGCAGCTGAGGACGAAGAACAGGAAAATCCTCACCACGCCAAAGTCGAAAAGCTCGGTGAGTTATATCAATCCGAAACGGAAGTAACTCGGGACACTGTCCTTGTTCTGTATCCATATCTATATATGATAAGAATAACATTAGTATGATGAAAAATATATTCAAATGAACGACGTGGACAACATATTGAAATAAGAGACATGCATAAATATTATAATAGAACATATGTCAATGTTCGATACAACACACTTAAATTAACGTACACGTACAAATTCATAGTTCATAATAATAAGATATTACATAATATAGCACATCTGAATATAATGATGCACATCAAATAGCATTTCCATCCCTAAACATAGATGTGCGGTGTGCACGAGGACGCCGGCCATCCTTAGGATTCCCAGAAGGTTCAACTTCAGCCACATTTGCCTCATTGTTTGAAATGCAATTTTTGTAAGTAAGTCTAGTTTGGTTGCACTTGCTGCATGTTCCTTGAAATCTGCCAATTTCGGACTCATCCATATCGTTTCTGATACGACGAGTCTTGCGACAACCTCTTTTCTGTTTCAACCGCATGGTGTCAGGTCCTCGCAAAGCGTCTAGTCCTGAATCTGTGGTAAATGTGCCTTTCGTAGCAAAACCATATATCTCTGCATTCTAAGTACTCACAAAAACCTCTTTCTGGAAGTAGTAGGATACGTAATTACTTGGTGTTAACTTGGTATATGAGCAAGCTGCAATAACATGAGAACAAGGCCTATGAAAGAGTTGTGGCTTCTTACATGTGCACGTGCAATCATCCTGACGAAGAATGCACTGTTGAACAACTCTCTCACGGTTAGCACCACGACGATTCTTGTCCCTACACAGAATTTCAAACATGTGCTCCACAGTTCCCATAGGTCGCACACGATGAAATGCGGCCTTTTGGATCTTCTTCTCCATGAACTTGCACATGTAGGGTGAATAAGCCAAATTGACATCATTCCTTACTGAAATTGCAGTAGCGTAGTGCTCACGAAAGTACTTGCATGTCCCATATAAAATGTCCTCGACAATAGCAACCAAAGGTAATCCTCTTAAACTACGTATCACCCAGTTGTATATCTGTATTGAGTACCACTACATTAGTATGTGTAAAATATAGAATACTAAATAAAAATTAATAGAAGTAATGTAACAGAAGAACCTCACCTCAGCTAAATTAGTTGTCATGATGCCATACCTAGCACCATTAGTGTCGTATAACAAAGACCACTTCTCTTTCGGTTTGCGCCGAATCCAACTAGAGAAGTTTTGGCTAGATGAACCTATAGTTGGAATAGATACTTCATTAGGATTGGCTCTACTTGAGAACGCCTCTGCTTGTGTCGTAGTCAATTCGTCTAGACGTTGCCATAGAGCAATAAACTTCCTCTCTTGATTCTGACTACACAACATCTTGAACAAATTCATAAGTTGTTTGTTCTTGAAGTGACTAAAAAAGTTGGTGCACAAATGCCTCATGCAATATCTTTATTGAATGTATGTCCAATAAGGTTGTTGCCCATGCTCGGAGGAACCCATGTTTCAAATTAGATATTGCTTTAAGCAGGCCAGCATGACGATCGTGTATCAAACAAATATCAGGCCGTTCTTGCACTATAGCCATCTTTACCTGACTAAGAAACCAATACCAGCTATCAGTGTTCTCGCTTTTGATAAAAGCAAAAGCTACAGGCAACACCTGTTGGTTCCCATCAACTGCAATAGCTGTTAGAATTTGACATTTGTACTTTCCAGTTAAAAAAGAACCATCAATGCAGAGAATAGGCCTGCAATGTCTGAATGCAGCAATACATTGACCTAATGCAAAAAAAATGCACGATGGAGAAACAACTTCCCCGACATATCTCTGTTCGGCACATCCATAATGTTATAATAAGTACCAACATTCCTCTCCTGGATGGTCTGCAATAACTTCGGAAGATTTTCATAAGAAGCTTCAAATGAACCAAATCTTTGCTCAATCACCTTCTGTTTTGCCTTCTACGCTTTGGAGTAACTTATAGTGTACTTGAACTCCTTCTCAATAGTGTTTATTATTGATTTCGGCTCAAACCGAATGTTGTCCACAATTCAGACGTACATGTGATTCGCAATAAACTGCGATGTAAGAGCACTATTGCACTTCTCCAATTCATGCAACTCGCATGTGTGATCAATCATTTTTGATACTCTCCATAGTTTCGTCCACTTCTCTTTGAAACCATGGACCCGAAAAGGACAACTTGAGAACACACATTTCACATCATAATATTTTTTACTTGACTTGTAAACTGTAAATGATCTTTGTACAGCCAGAGACCAATATTTCACGGCATCCTTAAAACTATCTTTGTCTTTAAAGATATCTCCTTATGTTAACTGATTCTCGTGGTATCCCGATAACCAACAATACTTTTCTATAGCTGATAAATTACTCGGGATTGGATTGTTCCACTCTGTCGGAACAATAGTATCATTCTCATTCTCATCATCAGAAGAGTCAACTTCTGTAACATTTTCGTGTTCCATATCTTCGATCCTTATTTGTTCAACTATGTTCTCAATGTGCTCTCCTTCATCTGCCACACCACGTGCTTCTACATGTATCGAGTTCTCTCTGGCTTCTTCTATTTCTACATCATTTTCCACACTATTTGCTTCATTAGCTTCCGCTATAATCTCTACTTCTTTCATTTCCGCTTACACAAGAAGCACTAGAGGCTAACCCCGCTCCACAACTAAATCTACAAATTTCTTCCAATTGTGTGTTCCCTTAATAACAATAAAATCCCAATAAATTTTATTTCTTGCCCGATTAATCATTCCTTTTAATGTCAACTGATGTTGTTGTGGATCAAGGTTAAATTTTTTTCATCAACCAGTTTATGACACCACTAAATGTCCTCTCATTTGCTCTTGTTATCCCTTCATCACACGACACGAAACCAGACAAATCAATCCCATTAGGGTCATAAACTATTGTGCCTTCTCTATAAAATATCCGAAATACTAACTTCTCTAACATTCCTATTGGAATTTATACACACAAATAAATTATATATGATTACTTCTAAAATAAAAGTAATCGCATGTTAATAATTTGCAAAACTAAAAATATCAAAAGCTAACATACGAATTTTTGAGTCTATTCATATATGATTACTTCTAAAACTAACATGCTAAAAACTTATACATACTAAAAACTTAACATAATAATTTATATTAATTCTAAAACTCAAAATGTATTACATACTATGACTTCTAAAATAAATAACATTAACTAAAAATAATATACTAATAAAGACCTATAAACAACTCTGAAACTAACATTGCCTAGTTTACCACATAGCACAATTAACAAGTCCTAAAAGAGGACTACAATGTGCATACCACTATTAACAAGTCACTAACTAAAATCACTAACTATTAACACGTCACTAACTATGAACAAGTCCAAAACAAGTACAAAACTAAATAGTCCATACCACTATTAGCAAGTCACTAACTACAATCACTAACTAGAGCGAAATACCTATTCAAATAAGTAAGACACCTAATAACATAGTACAAGGAATAGAAATACCTATTTCAATAAGTAAGGAACCTAATAACAAAGTACAAGGAAATAGTACCGAGCGCGAGCGAGGCCGAGAGGAAGGCAGCCGAACGGCGGCCGAGCGGAGCGGCGGCGCGGTGGAGGAGCGCGGCTCTGTGGAGGAGCGGCGGCGGCGGTGCTGTGGAGTGCCGAGAAGAAGCCCGACGCGCGTTTTTATAGCGGGACGAAAGTCGTCCGTGCAACATACGACGCTTCGGGCGGGCCCCACAGGTGGGCAAATTTCGTGTGCGCCGCATACGAAATTCGAATGTCTTATGTGGTTCATACGAGATTCGCCTCCTCCTCGGGAACATGCCCGCCGCATCGGGAACCTGACGACAGCGTGACGGATCACGTCGGATTCGTATGTGCCTCATACGAAATGCATGGGCCACGTGTCATTTTGTATGAAGCACATATGAAGCTGGGTTACTTTTCAAATTTTTCGAAATCGGGGATTATTTATTATAAATGATTTTTAAAAAGGTATATTAATAAAAAAATTCCAAAATTTGAAAACTGCTTTACATCTCTTTTCGGAATGTCTCTTTGCATAAAAGATTCCAGATAGCATTGAGCAATTGAGTGGCTGCACCAAGCCTCAACCCAGTCTATTGGACGAACGGAGATTCAGTTGAGAACTGGTTCTCCATGCCGGCAGCTAATTCAAATGGCACATGTAGGAAAGGGCTTCGATCCCTTGCTATTGCAATTGCCCGGGCCATTTGTAGGGGAAGAAATGCGTGGATTTTTTAAACGACGTAATATACAGGAGAGGAGATAGTCCGCGCGATCAAAGATGAGCTTCAGTTGTGGGTTTCGACAACGAATTCATGTCTATGTGTATACACTAGTTTCTTGGTAAAACCAACAAAAACGCTAGTTTTTTTCGTAAGCTAAAAAAGACCCCAAAAATACACTTAATTTCGTCAGGGCTCACAAAAATATTCTTAGCTCACGAAAATACTTCGTATTTCTATAGTGGTAACACTTTTCGAGACAAGTGGGCTTCGCTAAAATCCCACCCCCAACATGTCAATAGCCAAAATTCAATTATAATACTCTTCACTTTGCTCTTTTCCCTAATAAGATTTCACACTTTGATAGAGTCTTTGACAGTAAATGTATAATAAAATTACTTTTTTACATACCCTCTCTTCAATTGAAACCTTACAATGGATTGAAAAAAAAAACAGCCACTGCTGCCAGCCCGCTCGCCCGCCCGACAAGCACTCCCGCCCGACTATGGGAGCCGGCGGCGCGCCGCCACCCGACGCCCCACCACACCGCCACCCGAGGCCCCACCCCGCCGTCCCACCACGACGCACCGCCGGCCGACGCCCGACCATCGCCACCCGAGGATCCACGGCCACGCGCTGGTGCAGACGCCGCGCCGCATGGCGCAGCGACGGTGCCGGGCGACGAGGCAAGCCGCGTGCGTGCACGGTCCGGCGTAGACATGGCGCGCGCGCTGCGGTGGTGGGACCTCGTCGGCCTGTGCCTCGGCGGCATCGTCGGCGCCGGGGTGTTCATCACCACGTGCCGCGCCACCAGGCTGTACGCCGGTCCCGGCGTCATCGTGTCCTACGCAGTTGCGGGGCTCTGCGCGCTGCTCTCCGCCTTCTATTTCTCACTATTTTTCTATTTTTTCTGAAAATTAACTTAATTTTTCCTCTTTTTACTCTATTTTTTTCCATTTTCATATTTTTTACGATTTTAACATTTTGTCTCTATTTTTTCATAATTTAAATATTTTCTGGAGTTTATTTTACTGTTTTATTCAATTTAAAACATTTTTGAATTATTATATATGTTTTGCGAATATTAAATATTTTTCATGATTTTTAAATTTTTTTTGAACAAGTACGAAAATAAAGGATACAAATGTCTTTTTGCATCACTTTTACTGTTAAAGACTCTATCAAAGGGTGAAATCTCATCACAACAGAAAAGAAGCAAAGTGGAATGTATTATAATGGGATTTTGGCTATTGACATGTTAGGGGTGGTTTTTTTGTTAAGCCCACTGTTAGGAGTGGGAAAATCTTAATTGTCTCGTAATTTTCACCCCACCTTATTAATGGAAGCCGGATCACCGATATTTTTTTAAGGAGGGAGAGCAGAGCAAATAGAACTGGACAAGCACATCATCCAAAGGAACTGAGCCTAGCTTAGTTGGTTAAGAGTGTGAGTGTACACCATGACCATCAAGGTTCGAACCCTCTTGGATGTGAATTTGGGTGCCTATTTTCTTTTTAATATAGGATTATCTAGTTCCTCGTAGATTGATCCAACATTTTAAAGTGTCTTTTCAAAAAAAAAGAAATTTGTCGCTTCATTATGCGTGAACCACTAGAGAAACAAACATTTTATGCAATAGTGCAAAATCTTTCCTGAACTGCATGATCTACATACTATGATAACTGTATTCTTACAACATATTTATGTAGGGTGAAGTACAAAAATGCAGTTATCATATGATGTTGAATGCGTGATACGGGAGAGATTTTTGCACGATTACATGGTAAGATGTTTGCTTTTTGTCATCCGCTTCTTGGGCATTTGGATTGGAGAAATCCAGACAATACAAAAACTAATGTTGTGGCCACCGTCATGGACAAGCAGGTAGCGGTGAAAACAGATCGGATATTTTTCGATCCATCCGGGTACCAGATTCGAAAATATTCGGTTCATATCCGTTTTTGTCGGATCATAATTGGATATGGATTTGAAATGCATCTAGTCATTCCCTTTTGGATTTTTGACGATTGATGTCAAACAAACGAGATCCTAATAAATTCATTGAGATGAATGCAGGTCTACGAAGACTAGAACTTATGATGCACTCAAAAAGGTGAAAAATGAGGAGTGAGAAAAATGCCAAATGATCAAGGAAGCGCAAAGTAGATATCAATGTGTAGGAAGTGTGTGGGAGACACATCCCAATAGCTTATATCTTTTCGTAGATGGTAAGGGCTAAAATCAATTAATTAAGTAATTTATTGAGCACTGAACAAGTTTGTTCACAAGCGGACTAGTCCGTTTTACTTACTGTTCTCACACGGACAAGTCTGGAACAGCACCAGACTAGTCCGTTCAACTCACTGACCTTACTCGGACAAGTTCGGACACGTGCCGGATAAGTCTACTCAACTTTCTGATATTCACTCAACACATATCACCTTACACCGGACAAGTCTGTCCCATTGCGGACTAGTCCGATTGGGTCTCTGGACCCATCACAGACTAGTCCAGATAACTTTCTGTTCCAATACATACAAGTCTGGTACACCTCACACAAATTAAGGTTTTAAGTGTGCTGCACAATTCACGCAAGTTTTACACAGCACACCAGACTATTCCGCCCTAACGGTAATTTTTTTAGAAACTCTATAAATAGGTGATCCATGACCCGACAACAGTACACCATACATAACAGTGAACAACTAAGAACCCTAGCGCCGTCACTTGTCCCAAGAGCACAGAAACACATCTTCCCACACATCTAAAGCCCTTAAAAGTTAAATCTTTTGGGAATCCAGATATGGGATAGGGAGATCGTCTTCTACGCATTGATAAGCTCATGGGGTTTGATCTCTTATACACTTTTGCATCTGTTGTAAATCTTTCGATTGTATTTGATCACTTTCCTCGCTGTTATTTTGTGGGAGCCCTCAGCGTGTGAGGTTGCCCCACCAACTCGGTGATTACCCCTGAATAGTGGAACTCAATTCGGCCTTTTGTCGTGACTTGATGAGGCAAAGGGTTTGAAGAGACCTGGCTCTGTGTGAGCTTCCTCAACAGGGATGTAGATCTCTTTGGTGAGATCAAACCTCGGTAAAAATCGTTGTCTCGCGCGTTCTTGTTATTTACTTTTGCAATCATCATCATCTAGGTCATAGGGTTGATTAATCTTGGAACTTATATTAATCTTGTATTCTTCATGCAAATTTATCATCCCAAAACTTACACAAGTTTTTAGGATAATTTACTCAATTCCGCTGCTATAACATTTTAAGAGAATACATTAAATAGTCTATCTTTTCATAGGTATAACTAGCATACCGGACTAGTCCGTATCTACAACAGACTAGTCTAACCCTCCTATATTTGACGAATCTGTTAAGTGTTGCAGGAAAAGTTTTCAACGTCTATTCACCCCCTTTCTAGGCAACATTCAATTGGTATCAGAGCAAGGCACTTCTTTTATGAGACTCACCGCTCGGAGAGACAAATGGCCACTGACAAGACCAACGAGATCTCGAAAATGCCCATCATTGGAGATGAACAAGACTCCAAGACATTCGATATGCTCAAGTAGCACGAACACGATGATGAAGAAGAGCGTGAACTCAAGGCACTTCTATGGAAGAAGTTTCTAAGCCAGAAGGGCAAAAAAGAAGATGAAAAGACAAAAGGGGTAGTCATCAAGACTACTCCTGATATCCTTTTAATTATGAGAAGCTTAACAACTATAATCATTATCTTTCTTTTCCCATGAAAAGACCTCCACAGTTTGACGGCAATGATTACTCAATGTGGAAATACAATATGAAGATGCATCTCATCTCACTTAATCCTAGTCTTTGGCATATAGTATATAAAGGTATAGATATCCCAGACACCGATGATGAACTCACCTCGGAGCAAGAACAAGCAATTCATCGCAATGCACAAGCTGTTGCGGTGATCACTTCATCCTTGAGCCGAGAAGAGTTCTGCAAGGTGGATGAACTTGAAGTAATTTGGGATACACTCAAGACTGCTCATGAAGGGATCCGCTCCGTCCGTGAAGCGAAGATTCAGATGCTTGAGGGAGAATTGGGGAGATTTGCCATAGAAGATGGTGAATCCCCTCAATAAATGTACAACCGCTTAAAGACACTCATCAACAAGATCCGTTCTTATAGAAGTAAAAAGAGGACTGATCATGAGGTTGTAAAAAGGATGATAAGAGCCTTCATGCCTCGAAATGTCACGCTATGCTCAATGATAAGGGAAAGCCTGAGCTTCCATAAAATGAACCTCGATGAGGTTCTTGGCAAAATTATTAATCACGAGATGATGGAGAGAGAAGATCAATATGTGAAGAATCTTGCCGAGCTCACCTCATCAGAGAATAAGGGGGCGGCCCTCAAGGCGACTCGCAAATCAAAAGATAAGAAAGTCCATAAGGTGCAATACGGCGAAGACACTAACGATATAAGCATAGACATGGATGATGAAGAGATGGTGCTCTTCATGAAAAGATTCAAGCGCCTGATGAGAAGAAGAAAAGGATACAACTCCAGTGAAGGAAATAACAAGAACAAGGACAAATCCAGAACTAGGAGGTCATACTACAATTTTGGTGAATATTGGCACTTCATAGTTGATTGCCCATACAAAGAAGATGACAAGAAAAAGAAGGAAGCTAAACAACAAGACAATAATACATTCAAGAAGAAGAAACAAGTAGGCCAAGCACATATTGGCAAGAAGTGGGACTCAAACGATGAGTCCTCCTCTGAAGACGAAGATAGGATGGCAACTGTTGCTATCAAGAAGCCCTCCTTGAAGTCCACTCTCTTTCCAAACTTGGGAGGATGGCAGGAGTCGAACCACATTTGTGTTATGGCCAAGGAAGGCAAGAAAGAGGTTATATCTATACCCTCATCTTTACATTACTCTGATGATGAGTTTGATAGCAGTGATGAAAATAAACACATGCTTAAGGGCTTAAGTAAAAATGCATTGGCTAAAACAAAAATGTTGACGGATGAAATATTTGAGAAGGAAGATCTTATCAACTGACAAGAAGATATGTGTGTCCTTCAAAAGGAGAGATATCTGAGGTTGAAAAGGCTCTCGAGCTTAAAAAGGAAAAAAGAGAAGCACTTGAGTGTGAGCTAGCTTTGAGCAAGGAAACATGCTCAA
Organism: Tuctoria greenei; assembly: GCA_036927565.1. Taxonomy (NCBI): domain Eukaryota; kingdom Viridiplantae; phylum Streptophyta; class Magnoliopsida; order Poales; family Poaceae; genus Tuctoria; species Tuctoria greenei. Next base: position 24,825,717 of record JAYESD010000011.1, on the reverse strand, counting down.
ATCTAAATGATATGAATGTTGTACTTAAGGATGAGCTTGTTAACTTAACAAAAGTTATCAAGGACATTCAAGTACAAGTTGAATCACTCAAGCAAAGTGTTCCCTCCTCTTCTAAGATCTCACCTTCTTCAAATATTGAGTCTATTCCACCTAAAATTTGTAATTGTGCTAATTTGGTTCTTGACCTGAAAAATGAGCTTAACGAGGCATAAAGCAGAAATTCACCCAAAGGTTGCATTTTTAACAAGGAGGAAATCAAGTATGCACGAAGTGCATACTCGGTTACTAGAGCTCCTAATGCCAAGGATGGTCTTGGATATTCTCGAGGTGAAAAGCATAACACTAGAAACCCCAAGAATAACAAGGAATCAATTGCTTTTGTCAAGGAAAGCTCAAATCAAGTTAATAACACCAAACATGTTCCTTCCTTACATGAAAAAGCTAAAAATGGACCAAACATCATGTTTCATGACTTTAATGCCTCATATGTTCTTATGAAGAACAAATTTAATCATGTTTATGCCAAGTATGTTGGGAAACTCCACAAGAGTCCAAAATCTTGTGTGGGTGCCCAAATGTCTTATCACTAACATTAAAGGACCCAAGCTAGCTTGGATACCAAAAACCAAGGCATGATTTTGTTTTGTAGGTGTACCCCCTCCAATGGATTCAAAGAGGTGCTTGATAGCCACAAACAAAATGACTGGAGGAAAGAAAATATTCATTGGGTACAACGAAAATCAAAGTTCATCTCCACCCAGATCATAAACACATGACTCAATTGTACAACAAACAAAGAGCAATGATTAAGGGGGAGCTTCAACACGAGAAAGAGCTCCATATGTACAAGATCAACCTCAACAAGATCAAAATAATCAAGACAACATTGGAGGCAATGATCAAGGGGGAGCTGAACAAAATGAAGAAGAAAAAGAGAATGCAGGACCATAAATGCTTCTAGACCATGTTAAGCTGGTATATCAATCTATGCTAATAATTTATTATACTCTTGTGCATCTAGGCTCATGGCATCTAGGCTCAATACCATACTGAGTATATGCTTTGTGTGCAATGTTTCAATATACTTTTTGCTTGAAATGTGGCTTGAAACATTGCATACCTGATTGCTTCTTCAAAGTTTACTTACTTTTGCCAAAATTCATCCCTTATCTCGATTTACTCTTGAAAACTATCTTAATTATTGAATCTTGGTGAATTATGGCCATTGTATGATTGTTGATTGCTTACTGGTCATGTTCATTAAGATTATTTATGAAATGTTGTCATGTAGATCACTATTAGTTCAAATATCTAAATCTTCTTGTTCTAATCCTAAACTGTCCAGCTGACCGAACTAGTCTGTGGCCAGCACTAGACTAGTCTGTTGCTGGTGACTAGTCCGGCTCTGGTCCGGTGTACCGGACTAGTATGGTTCCTATGCGAACTAGTTCATTGCTATCAGGCTTAACCCTAGCCAGCCGCCAAGACCTCCCTTCTTCCTCATCACAATCGACTTCACACTCTCTCTCCTCAAGCTCGAGCTCCCAAGGCAGTTTCCACTTTGAGCCACCAAAATTGAAGTTTTCTCCATGGAAATTCTTCCCCTCGGTGCGAAGCACCCCCTCCTCCGGACTAATCTGGACTCTACTCCGCGCCTCCATCTCAAATCTTCGAATTTTGGTAAACCTCAATCCCTAACCCTAGTTCTCATCTTTCCTCAAATCTTGCTTACTTTTCTTGATTCATAGGTATACATTGCATTGTTGTATGTATTCCTATTGTCCTCCTACCTTTTTGCATCAAACTCGGTTAGATTTGTTGGAATAAGAAGTTAGGATTCATAGGTCAAATCAGACTAGTTCGGTGCTTGGTGCGGACAAGTCCGATTAACCGGACAAGTCCACACCCTAAAATCGGACAAGTCCGGCCCCTTGACAGTCTAAACCTCTAAATTCCTATCTCCACAAAGTGTAATTCCAATTCTTACCACACCTTGTCACCTTGTGTCAGGCACGATGTTGTCCGCATCAAATGACATCATGTTTGATTGTGAAGCTGAGCGTGACCGCGAGAGAGTGGCCAGAGCAAAAGAGCTAAGAAGCAAGAAGTGCCATGACCATGACGCAAATGATTCTCCTCCTGATGATGTGCTCCCAAGAAAGAGGAAGGCGGTAGTCAAGAAGCCATCTAGCAAGGATGGTGCAAGTGCCAACTCAACGGCACCAAGGAGAAGCACTAGCAAGGAAAAAGGACTTGCAAGTGGACCCATTGGTCCACTAAAGATGAAACCTCCTGTACAGCACAACAGGCAACCCTCAAAATATGGTTTCATGGGCAAAGGAAATGACTTGGCTGACAAGCCCAAAAAGGTTAAAGTCTATGAGTAGCCAAAGCAGTCAGCTAACCCGAGGTTCTGGAGCCACTTCCATGCTGATTATTATGAGCATGTCTACAAGAAGATGAGAAATCAGTGGTTGCCAGTCAATGGGTGGACTTCACTTGTCTACAATCTAAGAACTTTCAAGCATATCATGAAGTCTTGTAGGCATTAGAGAGACATGGCTTGAAGGATCTCCTATCATTCCGATATAATTGGAACATTGAAATCATCACACAATTTTACTCTACTCTCTACTTCACCCGTGATGATGGGGATGAGATGATTTGGATGATACATGGATCCAAGTATAGTGTCACTTATGAGGAATTTTCCAAGATACTCCATCTCGAAGACACTTTGAAAAATGACCTTGTGATTCACAACTTGAAGCCCTTGGAGAAGGATGAGCTAGCCTTCCTCTATGACACAAGAATGCCATACAAGACACCTACCACAAAGTACTTGAAGCCATTCTTTACTGTGCTTAACAGAATTTTGACGAAGATGTAGGATCGAAGAGCACGTGAAAAGCTACCAGAGGGGGTTCAATGGTAGATTAAAACTTTTCCAGCGGAAACAACGAAAGCCCCTCGGAAGAAAATCAATCTAATAAGAAATCGTGTGTGCAATTGATCTAAACATATTCAACTGTGACAAAAGTAGTATATATTATAGAGAATCAAGTCATGAATACACGACAACAAGGATCATAGAAAACCGTCAAGAAAAACTAAATTTATAATCAAAAGATCGAACAAAGGTCAATCTGTTCTACTGAGTAAAAACATATCTGCAACACTGCAAAGAAACTCGTGTAGATCAGAAACCACAAATCCAATGATCGTGAAATTTTCAAAGATTATATATGATGAAGATGTGAAGATAACCCAAAAAGAATCACATCAATTGGATATGTAAAACTCGAGTTATGATAAAAACACCAACACAATATAGTGCTGCGCAGAAACTCGACGAGAAAAACTAGTCTGAAACAAGTTAGACGAACAAGGCACAAAAGCTCCTCTAAACTACAAATTTTATTGATCAAAACACAAGAGGAACATCCCAAAGTCATATATAATGAGCTTTGGCCTCCCTTGCTTTTATAACCAACCCTAAGACCAACCCAATCTAAACTAGGACTCTAATCCTACTCAGTTTCAACCAAAACTTTCCATAACTGCTCAAGACTCTTCCATATGCATATAGAAGCAATCTTAAGACTTAAAAACACCTTATGAATGTATCCCACACTCCTAAAACAGCTCTGAACCACATGAAATCTAACCAAAACAAACTCGAAACTTTCCATAAACGAACCATAACCACCTCAGACGCAACCTGAGGCATAATCCAGCCGGTTGGACCTTTCCGACCAATTCTTTACGTCCACTTCTCTTCATCACGCTTGTAACCATGTTGCCACGTCCATGTAATCCTTGCACAAGTGCAAACACCTTCCAACCATGTCCACGATACTTTCATGTGCATTGTTCTTGATCCAAACATGTTGCATGACCTCCCGATTAACTCAACCACAATTCCCCCCAAACTTGGTTGTTGAACCTCATCTTCACTCTAAGACTAGTTCAATGGATCCCTTTACCAGCCATGTATTGACCTCAAGCAACACCTTCACATGAATAAACAATCATCCTTTGCGAATCCAAGTCCTTGACTTGACTCTCATTAGTTCAAAAACCACAACACCTTACGTGAGCACCTCACATAAGCATGTTGCAAACCATACCAAAACATTAACCACCGTAAACAGTCATAAAACTTCAAAAACTTAGTACAAGAATACTAAGCAAACTTCTCATAAGCCAAAAAAAACAAGTTTGAATTACTGTAAATCAAAAGCAGAAGCACTGCGATCTTGCACCGGACCTTGCTAAAGCTAACCGGATCTTGCGTCAGACCTAGCCAAAGCTAACCGGACCATGCACAAGCTAACCGGACCTATTATTGGACCTTGCCAGAGCCACCCAAAACATGCCGGACCTATTGATGGATCTTGCCGGAGTTACCCAAAACATGTCGGACCTATTGTCGAACCTTGTTGAAAAGGGTGTTTTGGCAATATTCAAAACTTTTATCGAAATAGCCAATGTATTCAGCACACATGGATCTCACAATCTCCTCCTTGATGAATGCATTGACAACACCACTTAAAATCCAAACATTGGCTGATGAAAATCAAAAGAGAAAGAAATTTCAAAAACAAATATTTCTCCCCCTATACTCATTTCTCCCCTTTTGACAATTTATTCAGCAAGGTTCAAAAGAGAAATTTCAATAGTTATGAGCATATTATAATATATACATATAAAACAAAGCTCATCCAAGTCATACTATCAAGTAACTTACACTATCACATCAATAAGATACATAAAGTAGTGTAAGCCATGCTATAGATAAAGTGTAATTTTCAATATAAGCAAGTCATGATCTCACAACCTTAACTATTTCAAAACCTGAAAACATGACACTTGTTACTGCATTTTCAATATTTAATTATTATTTAAAGCACAAATTCATATCATATGACATTTGCAGGAGATTATATGCCGCATCTGCCTTATTCTAACCAACCAAGCCAAGTCTATGTCATTTGACAATCAGAAGCTTAAGGGCATGGTTTTAGTCATACACAACTTCTTCCAAGTTCATATCTAAGTGCAATGATAAGTCATCTCAAAAGAAGTGCGGTGCATGCATATTATATTGATCTTTTCTCAATTTTTTACTTGAACATAAAAGCTCATCATGTGAATAGTTGATTGATTAATTTTTCATTATTAAAAGCACCTGTGAGCATGCAACAAGTTCAAAACAGCAAGAAAGTTCGATCATGACCAGATTTAGTGTAAGTAATTATTCTAATTACAAGTCATGGCAAAAACTACAAAATATATAACATGAGTAATGTAGTAAGAACTTTCAACATGTAAAAGGAATCACAAAGTAATATTTGTATGAGATACTATGCTCATATTATTTTAAATTCAGATTCACACATAGCCTTCCCAAGTTCCAAAACTCCCCTTCAATTTATGCCATGAGGATGCATAGCCCCTATTTCACTACGAATGAAACAAAAATGAGTGAAATCCAAAGGTTTTGTAAAAATGCCAGCCAATTGTTGTTTGATATCTACATAGTGAAACACAATGTTTCCTTTTTTCAACATTATCACGGAGAAGTGATACCTAATGTCAATGTGCTTTGTTCTATAATGTTGCATGGGGTTTTTAGCAATGGAAATGGCACTAGTGTTATCACAAAATAGCGGAACACTATCTAAATCAACCCCATAGTCCTTAAGAGTTTGAACAATCCAAAGAATTTGTGAGCAAGCGCTAGCAGCAGCTACATATTCAGATTCGGTTGTGGATTATGCTACTGAACTTTGTTTTCTAGAGGACCACGCAACAAGTGAGTTACCAAGAAAATTACAAGCACCCGAAGTACTTTTCTTGTCAATTCTACAACCTCCAAAATCAGCATCCAAAAAAGCTTTCAAAATAACAGTTGAGGAAGAAGGCAGAAAATGCCAAATTCTTGAGTTCCATGTAAGTACCTGAGAATTCTTTTGATGGCTTGATGATGTGAAGCATGTGGGGAAGCTTGAAACCGTGCACAAAGACATATACTGAATTGTATGTCCGGTCTTGATGTGGTGAGATACAAAAGTGATCCAATCATACTTCAATATTCTTTTTGATCTACCAGGCACCATCTTCATCAAGTTCAAGTGTCGTTGCTGTTCCCATTGGTGTCCGAAGAGGCTTGCTTTTGTCCATGTTGAAGTGCTTAAGAAGGTCGCTTGTATACTTCGTTTGATGCACAAAAGTACCCTCCTTGGTTTGCTTGATTTGCAGCCCTAAAAAGTACGTGATTTCTCCCATCATACTCATCTCAAATTCTGAACTTGTCATAGCTGAAAACTTGGACTCAAGATCATGAGAAGCACAACCAAATATAATATCATCCACATACACTTGAACGAATAACGACTCGTTGTCATGCTTAAGCACAAAAAGAGTTGTATCAACCTTGCCCATTGTAAACCCCTTTTCAAGTAAGAATATTTTTAACCTATCATACCATGCTCTAGGGGCTTGTTTGAGATTGTACAAGGCTTTGGACAGTTTGTAAACATGATTAGGAAAATTTGGATTTTCAAAACCCGGTGGTTGTTTGACATAAACCTCCTCATCTATGTAGCCATTAAGAAAAGCACTTTTAACATCCATTTGATATAACTTGAAACCTTTAGATGCAGCAAAAGCTAACAAAATTCTTATGGCTTCTAATCTAGCAACAGAAGCAAAAGTTTCATCAAAATCTAGATCTTCAATTTGTGTGAAACCTTGAGCAACCAACCTAGCCTTATTCCTAACAACAACCCCATCCTAACTTTGTTTATTTTTAAACACTCATTTAGTTCCAACTAGAGTGTGACCTTGAGGTGGAGGTACATGTTTCCAAACATTATTTCTCTCAAAAGTTTCTAACTCTTCTTGCATGGCAAAAATCCAAGATTCATTATTGAGTGCATGTGATATATCTTTGGGTTCAAAAGAAGCATTAAAAGCAGAATGAGCGTGAGAGTTTGGACCGCAAAATCGGGACCGTGTAACTCGTTCGTACAAGCTTCCAATTATTTGTTGTGGGGAATGATTTTTGAGGACGCGGAGGGGAGTAGACACTTCAAAAGCTCCTTATTCCTCATGTTCATCATAGATTAAAGAACTTTTGATTTGAGGATGATATGTACCAGCTGTAGTAGTTGTAGGTACTGGTAGTGGTGCAAAATCAGCAGCGTTATCAACGTCATTAACGACGGCCTGTGGTCACCGTCGTCTATAACGACTTAAAGTCGGCCCTATTCAGCACGTTATTGATGACGGAGAGTAATAGACGACGGCCCACCGTCGTATTTAAGTTATTGATGAAGGTTCTAGGTCAATCGTCGTCAATTACGGGCTTATTGACGATGGCTAGAAAGTACCGTCGTCTATTAATTTAAAGACGACGGGACCGTCGTCTATTAACCTAGCCGTCGTCTATTGTCGCGATTCCTGTAGTGATTTTCTTCTGAATTTTCGGGCAGCAACACCACTTCTTCATCTTCTTTGATGAAAATACTCTCCTCCTACGGATACAGATATAGACCTGCAATATTAGAGCTAGTACCTGAGCTAGCTTCATCAAAAGAAACCTCACAAGTCTCCACAATTTTGTTACTGTCAAATAAAAGCACACGGTAGCCTCTAGTATAAGATGGATAACCAAGAAGCATGCCATCAACAGATCTAGGTTCAAATTTATCAAGATTACCATGTTTCTTAACAAGCATTTACAACTGAAGATCTGAAAGTGTATGATACTAGGCCTATGTCCAAATCAAAGTTCATATGGGGTTTCACCTAGCTTAGCACGCAAGAAAACACGATTTGAGACATAACAAGCGGTTGCAATTGCATCAGTCCAAAATTTCCTAGGAGTTTGATATACATCAAGCATAGTTCTAGCCATCTGAACTAAGGTTTTGTTCTTTCTCTCTATGACACCATTTTGTTGAGGTACATAGGGTGAAGAAAATTGATGATCTATTCTATTTTCAGCACAAAAGTAATCAAACGATTGATTTTTAAATTCGGTTCCATTATCACTAATTGCTTTTAGAGATAGTGGGTGATCAATTGATAATCTAAGAAATAAAGTTCTAAAATGACTAAAAGCTTCAATCTTATATGCCATAAAGTAAACCCAAGAGTATCTAGAATAATCATCAACAATCACAAGAACATACCATTTACCTCCAAAAGATTGAACACGTGAAGGACCTACAATGTCAAGGTGCAAAAGTTGTTCTGGTTCAGTTGTCATGGTCATTGTGAAAGGAACATGTGAACCTTCAACCATCTTAGCATGTCTACAAGAAGAGCACACAATATCTTTGTCCCATTTAAGCTTAGGCAGCCCACGTATGCGATCAAGAGCACTAACACTCGTGAGATGATCAAAGCCTACGTGACCAAGTCTACGATGAAGTATTTTGAGTCACTAGCAACTAGACACCTATGCTTAGAGCATGATATATCAAAATAAGCTTTAAAAACTCTTCCAAACCGAGACATGTTAAAAATGAGCTCACTATTTGAATCTACAACCTTGCAGCAATTTTTAGTGAAAATAATTTCCAGATTTTCATCTAGCAGTTGTGAAACAGAAAGCAAGTTGTATTTCAATTTTTAACAAGTGTCAAATCCTTCAAAGTTTAGTGATTATTTACTCTAACTGAACTCTTAGCAATTATAGGAGTTGAAGAATTATCGGCAAAAGTAACATTCTCTACACGTGATACAAAAAGAGGGAGGATAACCATTCTTTGTTACCGGTCATGTGACGTGAGCAACCTAAATCCACAATCCAAATGTTCTCCTTCCTCAAGCGTGTAACCTACATAGAAGCACAATATGTTGATGACTCAATACTAGGGTTAGCCAAAAGACATTTAGGAATCCATTACTGAGTCACACGATGTCCAATAGGAATAACACGCGAAAGCTGAGATAAAATAGCAGGTTTATGAGACAAAGTTTGAGAATTCTTGTACCCAACTACTGACCTACGAAGTGGCACATGTGTTGTACGAAAAACAGTAGGTTTTGTAACACCCTCATTTTCATGCATAATGCACTGCATACGTTCTCATACATGTATAACATTAAGCAACATAAAATAGAACAAGATTCAAATGAATTTAGACCAAATCAGCAAATTATTTCTGTCACGGTGCGGACTTGTCCGGCCATAACCCCGGACTAGTCCGGTGACCCTATTCTCCTTTAGAAAATTCAGTTTCTTCAGAACCCGAACTTGTTCGGCGCAATGCACGGACTAGTTCGTTGCTGGTTCTGATGTTTTCCGGACTTGCCTGATTTTGAGCGGACTAGTCCGAGTATGTCTAAACTTCAGGCCGTTTCTAGTCACCCTGAACTTGTCTGGCCATTGAAACCAGACTTGTATGATTTTGCCTCCGTTGCACAATGGACTTGTCCGGTCCCTTATGCGGACTAGTCCGACCTCCTGAATTCCACTCGGATTCTGTTATTTTCCCACGGTCTCTTTTTGGGTAATTGCCAAATTTGGGCCCAAGAACTTCGTGCCGAACCACAGAGGAGCTCAAGTAGACCCCACGTCGGCCCCTACACACCCCCCACCAAATTCTACTTGGAATTTGTCCCAAAACCCTAACCCTCCACCCCTATATAAACAACCCAATGCCCCACACCTTCCACCGAGTTGAAAACCCCTTGCTGCCACTTTTGCATTATGTCGTCGTCAAGATCAAGTCTAGAGGCAAGGAGGAGGGGAGAAACACGAAGAAGGACCAATCAAGACTGATCTTCATCGATTTTTTGATGAATTTACGTTCTTCATCCAAATTTTTCATCAATTCATCTCCATCAAGCCCTAATTGCCAAGATCCAAAGTCTCAGGTCAAAACTTTGATCTTTGGATCTCTAAACACGTGGCATACCCTTTACATCCAAGTTTCTAAGTAAATTCAACCCCAATTCTCTCATATAAAAAAGCCTAATTCTACAGTCTGTGTAGTGTGGACTAGTCTAGCCCCTGTATATGGACTAGTCTGGTGTCTGAATCTGTAAATTCCCGAATTAGTTCCAAATTGACTCGAATCAATTACAAACATGTCCAAACTTGTTAAAACTATTATAACTAGTTAGTGAACATTAATAGCAACACATTGACAAGTTTTACCTTACAATTGCATTAATCATGCATATCATGGCATATTGAGTACTATATGAGCATTATTTGATTGAATTGTGTGTTTTGCATGTTTGTCGCTCGAAATAGAAGGAATTGCCGTAGAGAGTTCTTTCGAGGACTTGCAGAACCAGAGTTTCGAAGCCTTCGACCCAAATCAAGCTCAGGAGCAAGGCAAGTGCCCTTGACCATATTGATCATGTTTTAAAGGTTTTGTTTGCAACATTGCATGCTTGTGTAAAAATTGATGGGAAACCCCAATTGTAGGAGTTTATTAGTTTTGTATGATCATCCTTGTTGCTTGAACATTATGTAGAGAGTCGGGAAGGGTATTTTGCACTTTATGCTTCGCAATGTTGAATTGGGTTTGGGAAACACTCATACTACCTGATTATGAACTATTGAACATGTGAATGATGAGAATTGGTAATAATAACCATCTAGCAACATGGTGCCTAGGGATCTAAGCAAGCTGGCAATGTGGAATGGGTTGGATTGTTTTGGTTGTTTTGCTTGCTTTAGATCTAAGTATCGGTTCGTGGAACGACCATCCAGGATTTACAGTGCCACCACAGGGCCAAGTATGGGTGCGGCTTAGCTGACTAATTGGTGAATTTCTAGTGTTGTTTGGACCATTAAGAATGCTCGAAGGAGTAGTTGGATTGGGTTGTAGAGATTGGTGGTACTATCCTGGGATCCGAAAGGCTCAAGAGGGGGCCCTTGGTTGGATATGCTCAACTAGAGACATCACTATCGGTGAAACCTCAGTGGGGTCTAAATAGGCTAGCAATCACTTTGTTAAGGCTATTTTGTGATCTCTTGGCCACACACCCAATGAAGTGTAAGATGGCATAATTGAGATTCCATAGTCATTGAAAGGTGATGACATCACAAACTTGTGGGTAAATGGTACAACCTCTGTAGAGTGTGTCTAAAACTATCATGATAGTCGTGCTACCGATCAATAGCAACATGGACCCTCACATGATTAGAATATGGACTTTAACTTGGTTTAATGGCTGGAATTGGATTGGGAGTTGGTACTGGATATTTAATTGGCTTTGGTATATGGAATTGTTGAAATTAAGGTAAATGAGCAGCTATGAGTTGATTATGGTTTATTATTGCTAGTATTGGTTATTTAAGTTGAAATTGATGTTATATGGGTTATTTTGAAAGGACCTCACCTAATAATGATATAATTGCATTTTCAACCGTTTTGAATGTACTTTTATGCAATTAGTCATGGTTCATTACTATTCTTTGTTTAAGCTACATATCATACTTTTCCACACTTGTTGAGTACGACATGTGCTCACCCTTGCTATTCCCCCACTAAATCCAGACGCAGGTGACCACGTGGAGTACCAGGAGGTATTTGAAGAGTACTAGGTGCGCGTTTTACTGTCAAACCTACTTGTGGAGTTGAAGTCATTAGTGTTTAGTCTTTCCGCTGCAGTTTCATTAGAGCTTGTATTCGAGACTATTCAATTTTGTAATAAGGTACTATTATTAGTATTATTATTCGAGACATGGTTATAATCTGTTTATCATTTGTGAATCACTTGTCTATGTGTGTTAGACATCCTAGGCACATATATACATTACGCTTGGTTCATTTTCGGAACCGAGTGTCACAAATTGGTACCAGAGTCGTGTTTGACCGTCGGACGCATGCCTAGGTAGAATGGACGCCACAAACCACTTATGACTTATTTCCTATTCAAAATTAGCCGTTTTTGCACTATTTTGTCTTCCACTAGCTATATAAAGTGGGGAAAATTCCGTTTTTTCCACTGCTGTATATTTTTGCCAATTTTGCATCTTTTGAGCAAATGCACATCTTCTCATCTAAATTTATGGCTGCTGCAATTTCAGAACTGATATTTGTGTTTTTCCTCTATTTTATCATGTTTTCTTGTAGATGGCTCACACAAAAATAACAGTCCGCAAGAGAGCTCGTTTGCCATCTCTTGGAAGCAAGCTTAGGCCTCACAAGGAGCCGCAAATGGAACGAGCCCAAGAGGAGGAAGAAGTGAGTTCTCCAATAAAGGAAGTTGAGCATGAATACTCCAACACAACGGAGGAAGACCCTGAAATGGTGGAGTTCTATGATGATGATGAGGAAGAGGAACATCCGAAGATGGTGGAAATTTATGATAGCGAAGAAGAGGAAGGTGAAGCACATGAGGAGGAGGAGCAGGTACAGGAAGGACTAAATGCCCAAGAAGTACCAGAAGCTCAAGGAATGCATCGCAGCCTAGTGGAGCCAGGAAGGAGGACAAATGCATAATTTATTGTGATGCCCAAGAATTATGTTCCGATGGCACTAATGGAGGATTTACAGCTAGGCAATTAAAGGAGTTTCTTGATGTATGCAAGATGCACCCGAAGTATTATGTCAATAGGATTCCTCGCCATGGACGCGAAGAATGGAGAGCTCAAGTTACTATTATTTCCCAAAACGAGGTGGTCACCCGACACTTTGCATTCACATGGACAGCCACCAAGGAGCAAGCTATTGATGTTGCTTGGGATGCACTTACTAGATTGTGCCACATCTATCGGGAGCAGGTTGGAGATACTAGTTTTGCACTACACCCGCAACGCAAGAAGGGGACAAGAGAGATCTTAAGACCGCAGGATGGAGCCCAAGTCAGCTCTCGCGCCATTGACAGATCTCAGGAGGTACTGGTGAATTTGGGAAATCGCTATGCTGATGTTATGGAAGAGATCTGTTACCTCCGCAAGAGACTATTCGTCATGGAGAAGCAAGAGGAAATTCGTGCCACTGTGGAAATAAATGGTGTAGCAAATTCTCTAGCGCCTACATGGACAACCAACTGTGCGCCCATGTATGCCTCGCCGCCGCCGTCGCCTTCGCCGCCTCACAGCCAGGACAGCCACGGTTCACATAATTAAGTCTAGGTCTCCTATTTAGAAGTTAGAAAAGTGTTTATATCGTCTTAGTCATATTTAGTGTGGTGTGCTGAATTTTCTTGGTTTGTGCTTGTGCTTGTGTGCTTGGTGCGAGTTGTGGGACGTCTAGCATTTTGTCCACATCCGCTCGTAGTAGAGAGTTGTGGGATGCTTGTCCACATCTTCTAATAGGGATATAGTATTAATAAAGGAGTTGTGTAGTTACATAACCTTGATGCATATAGTTGGGGCGTTCCTTTTCAGATTCTAAATTCTTTCATATCTACTATTCTTTCACCAACAGATGTCAAGGACACGTAACCAGAGGAATGCCAATATTGAGGAGGAGAGCAATGAAGCACCTCAGAACAACCAGGGACCTGCCCAGGGATCTATCAACCTTAAGCATCTATTGGCTATGCAGAACCAGCTCATGCGGACCATGATACAAACAATGTGACAGCTGCAAACTGGCAACAACAATCAGCCTCACATGCCGCCACTACCACCACCCCCGCCACATCACAACCGGTTGGAAGAGTTTATGAGGACCAGGCCGCCTACCTTTGCTCAAGCCACTGATCCAATGGAAGCTGATGATTGGTTGAAGTCTGTTGAGGAGAAACTCACTATTGTCCAGTGCAGTGACAATGAGAAGGTTCTTTTTGCCTCACACTAGTTGATGGGAGCTACTGCAGATTGGTGGGAATCTTTATGCAAAGCCCATGAAAATCAAGAAAGAATCACCTAGGCTGAATTCAAGGAGAAGTTCCATTCTCACTATGTGCAAAAGGAAGTTATGATACTGAGAAGGCAAGAATTTGGAAACCTCAGGCAAGGAAGGATGAGTGTGAGTGAATACCTTAATAAATTCACTCAACTATCTCGATATGCTCCAGAAGACATCAGCACTGATAGCAGGAAGCAATATCTGTTCATGAGGGGCCTCAACAATGAAATTCAAGTACAGTTGCTCAATGTTGACTATGCAAACTTTCAGAAGCTGGTTGACAAGGCCATTGTGGTTGAGAACAAGATTCAGGAGATGGAGCTAGACCACAAGAGGAAGATGCCATATCAGGGACAGCCGCAAGGAAGCAATGACTGTCCTCGCTATGCACCACCTGCTGCACCCTATTACAACCCATCTACTGCATACTGCCTTGCTTATCCACCGTGACCGCAACAACCAATGCAGCAACGCCCGCCCATGCAAGCACCTTGATTACCTATGCAGCCTGCGCCACGCCCAAATATGCCTGCCTATGCTCAGAACCAGCCTCGCCCTAACTTTGCTAGTGCCACAGGTGGAGAGACTTTCTATGCTTGTGGTCAAATAGGACATTTTGCAAATCAATGCCCAAGGTTAGGTCAGGGTCAGACGAACAATGTTCCAAGACAGAACCCAAGGCCCAATGGAGGAGCAACTCAAGGCAACCGTGGACCACAAAATTTCGCTCGTGGCAAGGTGAACCATGTATCTACAGAAGAGGCTCAGCAAGCTGAGGATGTTGTGATCGGTATGTTTCTCGCAAACTCCAACCCCACGACTATACTATTTGATTCTGGAGCATCTCATTCATTCATATCATCAAAGTATGTTGCAAAGCATAGCATGCCCATATGACACCTAAAGTTTACTTTATTGGTTAATTCTCCCGGGGGAGAGATGAGGACAAATATAGTATGTCCAAAAGTAAGTATTTCCATAAGGGGGTAGAATTCGTTGCCAACCTTATAGTCTTGAATTCTCAAGGCTTGGACATTATACTTGGAATGGATTGGCTAAGGAAGTATAATGGAGTAATTCAGTGTGCTACACGTACAGTTCAATTGACAAATGAGGAAGGAGTCAGCGTAGAGTCCAAGGCAGTCCAGCCAACAACCGAAAAGGCAATAGTGAATCAAGCAGAAGGGGTGACCTTGAAGGAGATTCTAGTTGTTCGTGAGTATCCAAATGTGTGTCCTGAGGAGTTGCCAGGTATGCCACCTGGTCGTGACATTGAGTTCGTCATTGATTTAATACCTAGAACTGCACCTATAGCAAAGAGGTCATATAGGATGCCTCCTAAGGAATTAGCAGAGCTCAAGAAGCAGATTCAAGAGCAGTTGGAGAAGGGTTTTATACGCCCAAGCTCTTCACCTTGGGGAGTGCCAATACTTTCTGTAGATAAGAAGGATGGATCCCAAAGAATGTGTGTAGATTACCGGTCTCTCAATGAGGTGTCAATCAAGAACAAGTACATGTTGCCACACATAGAGGACATGTTCGACCAGATGAAGGGAGCCACAATATTCTCTAAGATTGATCTTTGGTCAGGATATTTCCAAATGAAGATTAGACTGTCAGGCATACCCAAGACAGCTTTCAAGACACGGTATGGATCCTATGAGTACACGGTCATGTCATTTGGATTGACCAATGCACCTGCATACTTCATGTATCTCATGAACAATGTTTTCATGGAGTATTTGGATAAGTTCGTGGCAGTGTTCATATTTGATATTATGGTGTACTCGAAGAGTGAAGAGGAACATGAAGATCATTTAAGGCTGACATTGTAGAAACTACGAGAGCACCAGTTGTATGCCAAGCTCAACAAGTGCCAATTATGGTTGAGGGAGATATCATTCCTAGGTCATATCATATCTGGAGGAGGAGTGTCAGTCGACTTAAGGAAGGTTAGAGATGTGCTAAAGTAGGAACAGCCGCAGAATGTGAAGGAAATCAGTAGTTTTCTTGGAATGGCTGGATATTATCACCGGTTCATCAAGGACTTTTCCAAGATAGCGAAGCCTATGACTGAACTATTAATGAAGGAGAAGCCATTCAAGTGGATTCAAGCTTGCCAGGATAGTTTTGAGGAGCTAAAGAAGAGATTGACAACAGCACCTGTGTTGGTACTGCCAGATGTGAGCAAGAGTTTTGACATCTATTATGATGCTTCATGACAAGGACTTGGTTGTGTATTGATGCAAGAAGGCCGAGTAGTAGCTTATGCATCCAGGCAGTTGAAGAAACATGAGCAGAACTATCCGATGCATGATCTCAAACTTGCAGCCGTAGTGCATGCATTGAAGATTTGGAGACATTACGTTCTTGGTCATAGATGTGAGATTTATACGGACCATAAGAGTCTCAAGTACATATTCACTCATACATATATGAATTTGAGGCAACGAAGATGGTTGGAACTCATTAAGGATTATGACGTGGGGATCAATTATCATCCAGGAAAAGCTGACGTAGTGGTTGATGCCTTGAGTCGAAAGGGAGCAAGCCACCAGCTCACCGTCAGGGAGTTGCCACCCGAGCTATGCAAGGAGTTCGAACGGTTAAATCTTGGATTTGTGAATGAGATGGGAGCAATGGAAGTGAATCCAACCTTGGAACAAGAGTTTCGAGAAGGCCAAACGAAGGATAAGGAAATCCAGGAAATCAAGGAAAGGACCCAAGAAGGGAAATAATTCATATTTGACGAGGATGACCATGGTACTTTATGGCTTGGGAAACGGATTTTGTTGTGCCCAATGATAAGCATCTCCGAGAGTTGATATTAAAGGAGGCACATGACTTGCTTTACTCTATCCATCCCAGTTGTACAAAGATGTACAAGGAGCTGAAGACGTGCTATTGGTGAGATGGTATGAAAAGGGACATAGCGGAATATGTCGCCTTATGTGATGTGTGCCAACGGGTCAAGGTCGAACATCAAAGACCAGCTGGATTATTGCAGCCGTTCAAGATTCCGGGAAGGAAGTGGGAAGAAGTTGGTATGGATTTCATAGTTAGTTTGCCTTGCACTTCAGCTGGATATGATTCAATATGGGTTATTGTAGATCGGTTGACTAAATTGGCTCATTTCGTTCCTGTCAAGACTACTTATAGTGGAGCCAAGTTGGCAGAATTGTATATGGGAAGAATAGTGTGTTTACACGGAGCACCGAAGAAAATAGTGTCTGATAGAGGTTCTCAATTTACCTCCAGGTTTTGGCAGAAGTTGCATGAATTGATGGGAACTCAATTGAATTTCAGTTTTGCATATCACCCTCAAACGGATGGACAGACCGAGAGGACAAATTAGATTTTGGAAGACATGCTGAGAGCTTGTGCACTAAAGTCTGGAGGAAGTTAGGACAAAAGTCTGTCGTATGCTGAATTTTCCAACAATAACAGCTATCAAGCAAGCTTGAAGATGTCATCATATGAAGCATTGTATGGGAGAAGGTGTAGAACACCCTTGTTTTGGAATGAGACAGGAGGAATTCAAGTATTTGGGCCTGATGTGATCCAAGAGGCCGAAAAGCAAGTGCAGACTATCCGCTAGAACTTAAGGGCTGCTCAGTCAAGACAGAAAGGTTATGCGGATAATAGGCTAAGAAGCTTATCTTTTGAGGTGGGAGATTTTGTATAACTCAAAGTGTCACCTATGCAAGGTCACAAGCAATTTAATGTCAACGGCAAGCTATCATCTCGCTATATTGGACCATTCAAGATTTTGGACAAACAGGGAGAAGTAGCATATAAACTGGAGATTCCTACACACCTTTCCGATGTTCATGACGTGTTTCATGTTTCTCAGCTCAAGAAGTGCTTGAGGGTACCAGAAGAGCAAGTACCAATGGAGGAATTGGAGCTTGAGGAAGATTTGACCTATGCCGAGCAACCTGTCAAAATTTTGGAAACCAAGGAGAGGGTCACAAGGAACAAGGTGATTCGATGGTGCAAAGTTCAGTGGAAGCATCATATTGAACCGGAAGCAACTTGGGAATGAGAAGATGGTCCCAAGAAGGAATTTCCCTATCTTTTCTCTTCCGTGTCGAATCTCGAGGGCGAGATTCATTTTAAAGGGGGTAGATTTGTCACACCCTCATTTTCATGCATAATGCACTGCCTACGTCCTCATACATGTATAACATTAAGCAGCATAAAATGGAACAAGATTAAAATGAATTTAGGCCAAATTAGCAAATTAATCTGTTAGGGTGCAAACATGTTAGGCCATAACCCTGGACTAGTCCGGTGACCTTATTTTCCTTCATAAAATTCAGTTTCTTCAGAACCCGAACTTGTCCGGCGCAATGCACGGACTAGTCCATTATTGGTTCTGATGTTTTCCGGACTTGCTCGATTTTGAGCGGACTAGTCCGAGTATGTCTAAAGTTCAATTTGTTTCTAGTCACCCTGGACTTGTCCAATCATTGAAATCGGACTTGTCCGATTTCGCCTCTGTTCCACAACGGACTTGTTTGGTCCCTTATGCGGACTAGTTCGGCCTCCTGAATTCCACTTGGATTCTGTTATTTTCTCACGGTCTGTTTTTGGTAATTGCCAAATTTGGGCCCAAGAACTTCGTGCCCAACCTCAGAGGATCCCAAGTGGACCCTACCTTGGCCCCTACACGTCCCCAACAAATTTTACTTGGAATTTATCCCAAAACCCTAACCCTCCACCCCTATATAAACAACCCAATGCCCCACACCTCTCCATCGAGTTGAAAACCCCTTGTCGCCGCTTTTGCATTGTGCCATCATCAAGATCAAGTCCAGAGACAAGGAGGAGGGGAGAAACACGAAGAAGGACCAATCAAGATCGATCTTCATCAACTTTTCGACGAATTGACTTTCTTTATCCAAATTCTTCATCAACTCAACTCCATCAAGCCCTAATTGCCAAGATCCAAAGTCTCACGTCATAACTTTGATCTTTGGATCTCTAAACACGTGGTATACCCTCTAAATCCAAGTTTTTACATCAATTCAACCCCAATTCTCTCATATCAGAGAAACCCTAATTTTGCAATCTGTGTAGTGGAGACTAGTCTGGCGCCTGTATACGGACTAGTCCGGTGTCTAAATTTGTAAATTCCTGAATTAGCTCCAAATTGACTCGAATCCATTCCAAACTTGTCCAAACTTGTTAAAAACTATTATAACTAGTTAGTAAACATTAATAGCAACTCATTGACAAGTTTTACCTTACAATTGCATTAATCATGCATATCATGGCATACTGAGTACTATATGAGCATTATTTGATTGAATTGTGTGTTTTGCATGTTTATCGCTCGAAATAGAAGGAATAGTCATAGAGAGTTCTTTCTAGGACCTGCAGAACTAGAGTTTCAAAGCCTTCGACCCAAATCAAGCTCAAGAGCAAGGCAAGTGCCCATGACCATATTGATCCTGTTTTAAAGGTTTTGTTCACAAAATTGCATGCTTGTGTCGAAATTGATGGGAAACCCCAATTGTAGGAGTTTATTAGTTTTGTATGACCACCTTTGTCGCTTGAACATTATGTAGAGAGTCGGGAAGGGTATTTTGCACTTTTTGCTTTGCAATGCTCAATTGGGTTTGGGAAACACTCATACTACCTGATTATGAACTATAACATGTGAATGATGAGAATTGGTAATAATGACCCTCTAGCAACATGGTGCCTAGGGATCTAAGCAAGTTGGCAATGTGGAATGGGTTGGATTGTTTTGGTGGTTTTGCTTGTTTTAGATCTAAGGACCGGTTCATAGAGCGACCATCCAGGATTTACAGTGCCACCACAGGGTCAAGTATGGGTGCGGCTTAGCTGACTAATTGGTGAATTGTCAGTGTTGTTTGGACCATTAAGAATGCTCGGGGAAGAGATAGCCGGATTGGGTTGTAGAGATTGGTGGGACTACCTTGGGATCCAAAAGGCTCAAGAGGGGGCCCTTGGTTGGATGTGCTCAGCTGGAGACAACACCACCGGTGAAACCTCAGTGGGGTCTAAATAGGCTAGTAATCACTTTGTAAAGGCTATTTTGTGATCTCTTGGCCACACACCCAAGGAAGTGTGAGACGGCATAATTGAGATTCCATAGTCATTGCAAGGTGATGAAATCATGAACTTGTGGGTAAAGTGGTACAACATCTACGGAGTATGTCTAAAACTATCATGATAGTTGTGCCACTGGTCAATAGCAACCTGGACCCTCACATGATTAGAATATGGACTTTAACTTGGTTTAATGGATAGAATTGGATTGGGAGTTGGTACTGGATATTTAATTGACTTTGGTATATGGAATTGGTGAAATTAAGGTAAATGAGCAGCTATGAGTTGATTATGGTTTATTATGGCTGGTATTGGTTATTTAAGTTGAAATTGATAGTATATGGGTTATTTGGGAAGGACCTAACCTAATAATCATATAATTGCATTTTCAACTATTTTGAATGTACTTTTATGCAATTAGCCATTGTTCATTACTATTCCTTGTTTAAGCTACATGTCATACTTTCCCACACTTCCTGAGTACGACATGTGCTCACCCTTGCTATTTTCCCACTAAATCCAGACACAGGCGACCAGGTTGGAGTACCAGTATTTGAGGAGTACTAGGAACGCGTGTTACCATCAAACCTGCCTGTGGAGTTGAAGTCATTAGTGTTTAGTTTTTCCGTTGTAGTTCTATTAGAGCTTGTATTCGAGACTATTCAGATTCGTAATAAGGTACTATTATTAGTATTATTATTCGAGACAAGGTTATAATATGTTTATCATTTGTGAATCACTTGTGTATGTGTGTTAAACATCCTGGGCAAACATATGCATTATGCTTGCTTCATTTTTGGAACCAGGTGTCACAGTTTGGGAGCAAACTTTGCATGTTTTTGACTCATTACATCAGGTTGCATGTTTCTAACTTTCAGTTCAGCATGTGCAGCAAATTTTGCATGAGAATTATGAGATCTAGCTTGCATTATTTCCTTTTTTTGTTGTTTAGGTAGTCTATAACAAAAATCTATGACATGACCATCTCTACCACAGTAGGTACACTAAAATTTAACTTTGTGTTCATGTCTAGACGAGCAAGCAACATGATTATTATAAACTCAATGACACAGTACCCCTGCAGATTTGAAAACCACTTCTTTTTATTTAGGAATTATTTGAATCAAGCCACTTCCTAATGACTTTACTATTTTAGGTGGATGTTCCTTAGCATGAGAATGAGAATCAAAACCTAAACCAATTTTATCATTGCAAGACTTGGAAGAATTCAACAACAGGTTTAGGTTCTTATTCCCATTACAAAATCACTCTAGTGTCATATTCATGTCATCAAGTTTCTTAGACAAGTCTAGGCAGTTTTCACATGAATTTTTTCCTTTTAGTTTGCAATTAGAACAATATTTAACTTCATGAGAACGTAAAGTATTGTTCAATATAGAAATCTCTTTCATAGCATCGTGTAGTTACTTATCAAGATCATCACAAGTAGAACAATGCAAATCAATTGTAGAATAGCAAGCATCTTTCAGGTTTTTATCATTAAGTGCAGCAAGCTTTTTGTTCTTTTTAATTTCTAGTTCAAGCTTATCAAGTGTGGAGGTGTGTGCACTTCTTAAAGAGGACAATTGTTCATATATAAGCTCCCATAAGAAATAAGAATCATCACTAGGAATCAATGATTTTAAACGATTAATTTTAGATTCTAGTGATTCAATTTTAACAGCATTGTCTCTAAGTTTTTTGTCCTTTTTCTTAACTATAACAGTGGCACGAGAAATAGCATCACACATTTCTTCGCAAATGGACATACCTCTTCATTATCGCTGTTGTTCTGCCTCCTCCATACTTGATCTTGAGTTGCCCGCCATGAAGCACAAGTTTGCCAAATTATCTTCATCTTTGTCACTTCTGATGTCCACAACGCTCGAGCCAAGTTCTTGAAGTGCGGAGATAAAACTGTTCACCAATTGACGACCTGTAAAACTCTTCTTCTTCTTCTTATCGTTTGCAGAGTAGTGCTTTGTCCTTGTTTGCTTTTTATCACAAGAAGTAGTACCTGAAAGGTTAGGGCAATCTGTACGAAAATGTCCTGTCTTACCACATTCGAAGTATCGTTGAGAAACACCACTTCGGCTTATTCGAGTTCTCACATTTTGCAATGCTTTTGAAAATCGAGTAGACAGAAGTGCTAGCTTTTCCTCTCGAAACTCTTCAATCTGTTCTAGTGTTAGAAAGGACAGCAAAGCAAGTGTATCACATGATGAAGATTGGCTAGGGCTAGGCATGTCACGTTGAGAAACAAATGCAAGAGACTTGTTGGGATTCTTACGTGAGATTATATCAATTTCATGAGTTTTTAACTTGGAATATAGCACATCTAATGTACGTGTACTCATGACAGTGGACTCACGAATAGATGTAACTTTCACCTCCCAAATTGACATGTCTAATGCACTTTGTAATTGCCTAGCATTTTCAACATCTGAAAAATTAACATTGACAGTACGCAAATTGCTGAGAATTTTGTTAAAGCAAGCAAAAAAATCATCGATGGACTAACCTGGTTGCATCTCAAAATGCATGTACTCCTTTTTGAACATATATTGTCTCACCTCCTTTATAGTGTTGGATCATTCACGATAATCACATAGAGCTTTCCAAACATCATATGCATATCAGAGGTGTGCAACTCGATCGAAGTCGCTTTGAGTCAATCCTTGTAAGATCAAATTTTGCGCTTTGTTGTTGTTGTCGACATCTCTCATGTTCGTAGTGGTGACTTGATCATTTAGCGGCACTTCGTAAGGCTTGTACAACTTTTCCCATATTGCAAAGCCTTGCGCCTGGATGACAGCCTCCATACGTGCCTTCCAAACCTGAAAATCAATGCCACTAAGCACACAAGGTTTTGCAGAGTATTTCTCCCTGATGATTAGTCAAAACACATGCAAATCACAAAGATTAGAGCATCGTGACTCTAATACCAATTGTAAGATTGAAGAGCATGTGAAAAGCTACCAGAGTGAGGGTGAATGGTAGATTAAAACTTTTCAGCGGCAACAATAAAAACCCCTCGTCAGAAAATCAATCTGTTAAGAAACCATGTGTGCAACTGATCTAAACGTGTTCAACCATGACAAAAGTAGTATATATTATAAAGAATCAAGTCACGAATACATGACAATAGGAATCACGGAAAACCATTGACAAAAACTTAAGTTATGATCAAAAGATCGAACAAAGGTCAATCTGTTCTACCTGAGTAAAAACAGATCTGCAACACTGCAAAGAAACTCGTGTAAATCAAAAACCACAAATCCAATTATCGTGAAATTTTAACGGGTGATATATGATAAAATTTTGAAGACAACCCAAAAAGAATCACGTCAAATGGATATGTAAAACTCAAGGTATGATAAAAAAACACTCACGCGACGTAGTGTTGTGCAGAAACTCTACGAGAAAAACTTGTTTGAAATAAGTCGGACAAACAAGGCACAAAAGCTCCTCTAAACTACAAATTTTACCGATCAAAATACAAGAGGAACATCCCAAAGTCATATATCATGAGCTCTGGCCTCCCTTGATTTTATAACCAGCCCTAAGACCAACCCAATCCAAACTAGGACTCTA
Source organism: Tuctoria greenei (assembly GCA_036927565.1). Taxonomy (NCBI): domain Eukaryota; kingdom Viridiplantae; phylum Streptophyta; class Magnoliopsida; order Poales; family Poaceae; genus Tuctoria; species Tuctoria greenei. The sequence goes on along the minus strand of JAYESD010000011.1, from coordinate 24,802,207 downwards.
ATCCTACTCAATTTCAACTGAAACTTTCCATAACTGTTCAAGACTGTTTCATACACAGATAGAAGCAACCTTAAGACTTCCAAACACTTTAGGAATGTATCTTACATTCCTAAAACAGCACAACTTCGTGACCCACACGAATTCTAACCAAAACAAACTCGAAACTTTCCATAAACGAATCATAACCATCGCAGTCGCAGCCTAAGGCATAATCCAGCCGGTTGGACCTTTTCGACCAATTATGTACGTCCAGTTCTCTTCATCACACCTTGGAACCATGTGGCCACGTTCATGCACTCCTTGCACACGTGCAAACACCTTCCAACCACGTCCACGATACCTTCATATGAATTGTTCTTGATCCAAACATGTTGTGTGACCTCCCGATCAACTCAACCACAATTCCTCCCGAACTTGGTTGTTGAACCTCATCTTCTCCCTAAGACTAGTTCAATGCATCCCGTCACCATCCATGTCTTGACCTAGAGCAACACCTGCACATGAATAAACAATCATCTTTTACGAGCCCAAGTTCTCGACTTGACTCTCGTTAGTTCAAAAACCAAACACCTTACGTGAGCACCTCACATAAGTATGTTGCAAACCATACCAAAATATTAACCACTGTAAACAGCCATAACACTTCAAAAACTTAGTAAAAGAACAGTAAGAAAACTTCCCATAAGCAAAAAAACAAGTTTGAAACATAGTAAATTAAAAGTAGAACCACTGTGATCTTACACCGGACCTTGCCAAAGCGGACTGAACCTTGCGCCAGACCTAGCTAAAGCTAACCAGACCTTGCGAAAGCTAACCAGACCTTGCGCAAGCTAATCGGACCTATTGTTGGACCTTGTCGGAGCTACCCAAAACATGTCGGACCTATTGTTGAACCTTATCGGAGCTACCTAAAACATGCTGGATCTATTGTTGGACCTTGTTGAAAAGGGTGTTTTGGCAATATTCAAAACTTTATCGAAATAACCAATGTATTCGGCACACATAGGTCTCACAGAAGACTATTGCTCCAAATTATGGAGATGCAGGAACAATTCAAGGAACTCTAAGGACCTTGATGAAAGTGATAAGCAAGAAAGGGACCTTCAATGTCTTTAAATATATGTGTAATAACATTGTGAACATCTCAATCACTCTGAATAGGTCCTGTGGCTATGCACACATCATGTTCATGATTGAGAAGGTAACTAGCCTTGAGTTTGTCAAAGATTTTGAGCATGCCAGCCTCAAGCCCCAGAAACCAGTCTACAATGTTCCCAATGCCCCTGCCTCACCTGCAGTAGAACAAATATCAAAGCAAGAAAATGAAGGTGCAAGGACTCTAGCTGCTACCTATTCTCCTCCATCCTCCAAAGAGTCCTCTAATGGTGTATTGAAGATTCTTTCCTCCATCTTTGTATTCTGCTGCAAAGTGAAGTTTAAGCAACACAAGGAAAGCTTGGCCAGGAAGAGGCACTAGAGGTATATGAATGCAAACATCAAAGCAATCTATGAGAAGCTTGATATTAAGCCAGTGGGATCTCCTCAAATTTCAGAGGATTCTGAAGAAAACATCACAGAGATGGCACCTCTCACAAAACAAGAAATTGGCCTTCTTTGGACTTGCAGGTGTCACTGTTACTCCTCCTCCTCAGCATGCTCATGAGTCTAAATATGAATACAGCACTGAGAGTGAGAGATCGAGTGGTGGACAATGATTCCTCTCAATTTTTCCTTTTTTGGTGCCTTGATGCCAAAGGGGGAGAGATTGAGACTAGTAGTCTATTTATGAGCCTTAAGGACTAGTGATCATGGACACATATCTTTGTGTTTGTTAAGTTTCAAACTATTGTAATCTCTATTTAGATGCCTATTTTGTTTAAATATGAATATGTGATGCTCACTCTATTCTTGTGATTGTAATTGCTGTATTTTTCATTATGCACATCACAATATCTGCCCACATACACCTTTTAGGCACCCCACCATAAAGAGTGCAGATATGTGAGAAATTTCTATTGTTCATATGTCATTCCCATATATGCACACTTTATGACAATCAATTTTTACTCTTAATTGTGAAATTTCAATTGGTTGTCATCAATCACCAAAAAAGGGGAAGATTGAAAGTGAATCTAGGCATTCCCTTGTGGGTTTTGCACGATTGATGTCAAACAAATGAGATCCTAATGAATTTGTTGAGATGAGTTTAGATCTACAAAGACTAGAACTTATGGTGCACTCAAAAAGGTGAAAAATGAGGGGTGAGAAAAAGAAAAGCCCAAATGATCAAGGAAACACAAAGTAGACATCAATATATAGGATGTGTGTGAGAGACACATACCAAGATGGATGGAACTGACCACTCAGGCGCCCTGGCTGACATCAAAACAAGCTAAAAGAGAAGATGGATGGCAAGTTGTGCAGCATTGAAGAGACAAGCGCCACTACAGGCAGACGCAAGCTATGGAACAGGGGTCACGAGAGAATCATAGTTGTTACAACAAAAAAAGGAGGGAGGCTTATTTACAATGGATGAAGGGGAGATGCTTCAACTACTTGGCTACAGACCATCGTGTTTTCTCCTGCCGAGCCCTGGTGCGTTGTTGGAGTTGTGGACAGTCAGGCCATAAATCCCCCCAGTGCTGAACATAGGATAACAAGAAAGATAGAAGCATAGCCGCATCAAAGCCTCATCCAAAACCACCACCTCCACCACGTCAACTAGCATTGCTGCCAGCCGGCGACAGACCCATGGAGGAGCTAAACTTTGGAGTCAGACCAGAGGTAGAGAGATGCAACATTCCGTTGTTAGATGAAATCCAACAGAGAATTGATTTCTTCCAATCCCAATCCCTCCTGGTGTGGATAGGAAGAAACCATCCCCACACGAAAGAGCGACATGTTTTGGAGGCTTTTGTGCGGGAGGCAGGCATTGATCCTGCTATGGTCCAAGTCTCAAGGCACTCCCCAGAAGACTTATTGGTCACTTTTGCTAGAAGGGAAGACTACACGGCTCTGGTTGGCATAGAAGAGATTGTGAGCGGAGGAAGGGAGTTCTGTCTTCGAGGATGGGGACCGAAGACCAGAGCGACCAGAGGTAATACGGGCTTCCATGTCAAACTTTGTTTGGAAAATCTCCCCCTTCACCTGTGGTCGCAGGAATTTGTAGCCTGGATGATCAGTAGATCGTGCTCCTTGCACTATGCTGAGGAGGATAGTAGCAGAAGACATGACACAAGAGGCTTCGTGTTGTGGGCCTTTACCTCGGATCCACGCAGAATTCCAAGAAGGCTTTGGGTGACGGTGACCAATGGGAGTGCGGCTTATGGGGGGGACCACTATGCCTCTCCATCAGCTACGCGCTCCAACGCCACCTATGATATCTTGGTGCAACTGCAGGTGGTCGAAGACCTTCGCCAACTAGGGAGGGACGGAAGACCAACCACATACCCTGTTCAGTGGAACTATGGGGCTGAAGACACTGCAACAGGACCGCTGATACAGACGGAGGCAAGAGGACCAATGCTCACCAGATCATCTACCAGGGACCCCACACACCAAGACATGGGGACAGGAGACCATTAAAGCCACCAAGAAACTCATGCAGCGTGGAGTACTGGTCTGAAAGGCCAAGGAGAAGGGAAGATGAAGATGATGATCAGGATAGAGACAACAACTTGGAACCTCTGAGGAGGAGGAAGAATCTGTTTCAGAGGCTCAGGTGGCCGGGAGAGAGAAGTAGAGCTAGGGAAAGATCACCGAGGAGGTACAGAGAAGGAAGCTCAAGTCAGGGAGGAAGGAAAAGAGCAAATGACAGATCGTTGAGCCCAGGCAAAAGGAGATCGAGGGAAAGGTCCCTGGACAGGTTCTGGCACAGGATTCAGCGCATCAACCAAGTGAGCACAACAAAGCAGATCGAATACAGGCAGCATGGAGCAAGATGCAAGGAAGATGAGTCGAAATACGATGATTCATATGTAGGGGCAGTAGCTACACAGACTGTTGAAAACAAGGAGCAAGAGATGTCTGGCGCATCCAAGGGATGTGGGCGTCTGACACCAATAGAACAAGAAACACAGAGAGATGATAGCTTGGAAATAACCATCTGGACAGAACAGAAAAGGGAGGAGGTGCCCTTGTCACTGCCTGACCCAATGGAAGAAGAAGCGACACAGGAACAACCTCAGAAATCCAGTGTGGGCAGACCTGGGTAACAACATAATCTAATGCTGGAAGAACAAAGGGTAGGCTCTGATGAATTGACAGTGGAGGTGATCCATGGAACACCACAGACTCCCACACAACAGCCAGGGAAGAAGAAGATGGAGGAAGACATGAATAAACCAATGAAGAACAAGGAAGTGTGCAAAGCAGAAGAGGAGCTGTTGAACAAACTGTCAAAGCAGCTGCCAGAGCCACTGCTAGCCACACCACAAGTTCAACAAGGAAAAACAAAAAGGGCCCCTAATGGAGCTATCTCAAGGAAGAGTGTGAGAATTGCAGCAAAGATGAAGCTGTCTGGCAACAAGAACATTGAGGAGAAGGCACAGGCAATTCTGGCCAAAAAGTTGGGGGAGGAGGTGTCAAAGAAGAAAGGCAGCGAGGAAATCAAGAACTGTCTCAAAAAGATTTTCAAGACACCATTGGCAGTGGACCAGATCACAGCCATTGAAGAACTCCTGCAAGCCATGAATATTGATGTCAAGATGATGTCCAAGAGACAGGGGAAGCACAAGTCCTATGGATCCAAAAACCCAATGTAAGTGTTATCCAAGGCAGTACGTGGTAGCAGCATTTTTCCCTATGTTGTTTCAGTGTAGTAACTCGTATGGTAATACTAGTAGTAAGGGGTGGCCTGAGAGTACGTCTCTCAATTGTTCCCTGTTAGTTACCCCAACAACATATGTTCTGGTGGGGAGTGTACACAATTGGCACAAAGCATCCGTGAAGCAAGTAGGACAGACCCTCTCCCAGTATATATCATAGGAAGAGAGCCTGTGGTTGTTCCTGAGTATCTCATGTGGTTGGAGTATCGTCGACATGAAAGTGTTTGAGTATGTGTACTGCACAGACCAGCAGCACAATCTGGCCTGGTTACTATCTGGTTGCAATACAGTTCTAAAATGTCGCAAAAAATGTACGAATCCTAAACTGGAATGTTAGGGGGCTAAATTGTTGGTGATATGCCCAAGAAGCAATCATAACAATTCGGATAAGGCCTGTTGGATATTTGATCCATAAGCAATTAGGATACTATTGGGCCTGCGACCTAAAAGCCCATTAGTACGCCTATAAATACTAGGGGTAGGGTTAGGGGCTAATGACTCCACCACGTGACAGCCCTAACCGCCACCTCTCGCAGGCCTCATGACGAGACCCTTGCCGCGCACGCGGTGCTAGCGCACCGGCGCACGGTGTTCCTCCCCGTACGTGTGGACTCTGTGGAGGCGTTGCTGCTACTGTTGCGCTGATCGGCTACGACGAACGTGTTCGTCTACCTGCTGCTATGACGAGGGCGAGGAGAAGACGAATTAGATCGTCTACTTCCCCTACACTGATGCGCGTCTACATTTTGCTACGCTCTGCGTCTAGTGGTTTTGATCTATGACCTCTGTATTCGCATGTTTCCTGGGTGATACGGTAGCGTTGCTATAGTAGTGTACCGCTGATTTACAAACAGCGGCATCAGAGCCGACTTGCGTAGTTTTTGGTCTGGATCTTGTTAGTAGATGGTATCTATTGCAAACATGTTCATACGATGAATTTTATCGTACGGTTTTTGGGATTTGGAATTGGTTAGAGTAGATTGTGATCGTATATGACTAAAGGGTCAGTTCATGCTCCTTTTGTGCTGTGTGCGCAACCTGTCCCTACCGGCTGGAATCACCATTGGGACTAATCACGTACATAGCTAACAGATTGAGCCAACAGACCACGGTCACAAGTCGCGATCTACTCATGAATAATCGGTCACATTGAAAATTGAGGCATTTTGAATGGCTCGGATTCGGGTTGATTTGATCAATCCGATAAGATTTTCATAGTGATTTTATAGATGCGATCTATGTAATTCTGTTTGACTGTTTTGGTGTCTGCTATAGCGATTACATAATATAGTTTCGCGCTAGAAATCATTCTACACTTAACTCGTTTTTGCACGGAATGATGTGAATGGTATGGTCTTAATGTGATGTGATGATCTGTGTGTAAATTCATGCAGCCTGTGTTGTAAATTTAACACAACCGGGTTGAGGTTGTCACATAATTGTATAACGACATGCGTGTCGACCTGTGATGCTTGATCTCTCATGTAATTTATTTGGTAGTTATTAGGTGTATTAGCTTCTTTTATTATCATAGAGATGTCTTCAAGCATGGTGGAGATGGAGATCATCACAAGAAGGGAGGCATGGCACCTCAGATCTTGATGGAACCATGGCGATGGAAACCATTATGATTTTAAAGGTCATACTATTCACAATGTGATATGATCATATATTTGTGATGTTTACATATTACTATTCTTTTCATGCTTTTCATATGGTGGATGTTTTGTCATGATAGAATATCTTCCCTCACAAAAGTTGAGCATTTGATGCCATTTACCAATAGCTGCACCTATGTTATTCTGATCATTGTGTGGTAGGTTTGCCAAAGCAAAGTACCATCGTCTATCATAATGCATAGGGTGAATGTTGGACATTCACATGCATAGTGTTGGTTTACTCAACAAAGCTATCAAAACGGTTTTAGGCTTTACGGCATAGAGTTGGGAGTCGGGGCATTGGATGTCACCCAACAAACAAGAGTCCTATAGGGATATGATTAACAATGGTTGTTTACCTATGTCACTAATTTCCTAGCAGTGAAGCCAAAGCTCACTAAAAATTAGTTAATATGGATCTTGAACCACTATATGTCGTTAGATGGAAGACGATGCTCATATAGTGGTGATATCTTTTATTAAACTGTTAATAGAAGATTGGTACATAAAATAGTGATAAATCTTGCATATTTATTTTCTATTGTAGATAATGTCTGCTAGTAACAATTCCGGTTTCAATTTGTGATCTGTGCTTGAAAAGAAAAAGCTCAATGGGGCTAACTTTATCGATTGGTACCGCAACCTAAGAATCGTTCTTAGGCAAGAGAAAACTGAGTACGTTCTTCTGCAGCCTTACCCTGATGACCTCCCAGCTGATGCAACTAATGCAGCATGTAGAGCTTATACGAAGCATTGCGATGATGCGCTTAATGTAAGTTGCCTCATGATGGCCACTATGTCCCCTGATCTGCAAAAATAGTATGAGCATACAGATGCTTATTCTATGATTGAGGGACTGCGTGGAATGTTTGAGAATCAAGGAAGGATTGAAAGATATAACATCTCATAGTCCTTGTTCTCATGCAAGCTGGCGGAGGGTAGCCCGGTCAGCCCTCATGTAATCAAGATGATAGGTTACATTGAAACTTTGGGCAAACTTGGTTCTGAACTCAAGGATGGTCTGGCTATTGACGTTGTTCTCCAGTCGCTCCCACCGAGCTACGAGCCATTCATATTGAATTTTCAAATGAATGGCATGGAGAAAACTTTGGCTGAATTGCATAGGATGCTTAAAACCGCCGAAGAAAGCATTAAGAAAAACGACACTCATGTGATGATGGTGCAAAAGGAGAATAAAAGAGGAAGCGTGTGACGCATCCTAAAGTTAAAGGCAAGGGAAAGGTTCCCGATGAGCATTCAAGCTCAAAGTCTAAGCCAAAGGGCAAATCTAGTCCTTCTCCTGATGACGAATGTTTTCACTGTTATGGTAAGGGGCACTGATCTAGGAACTGCAAGAAGTGCTTGGAGGATATGAAGAAGAATAAGGGAAGTGAGACTTCCGCTTCATGTATAAATGTTATAGAAATTAACATTGCATTATCTTCTAGTGAATCATGAGTATTTTATACCGGATCGATAATTCACACTTGCAAATCGTTGCAGGGTCTAAGTGAGACTAGAAGATTTGCAAAAGGCGAGTTGAATGTTCGTGTCGGCAATGGAGCAAAGGTTGCGGTCATAGCTGTCGGAACCTACCACTTGTCATTACCCTCAGGATTAGTTTTGGAATTGAATAATTGTTATTGCATTCCTACTTTGAGCAAGAACATTATCTCTTCTTCGTGTTTAGAAGAAGTTAATGGTTATGAGATTGTAATAAAGAACAAATGTTGTTCTATTTATTACAATAATATTTTCTATGCTCAATGTCCATTGGTGAATGGATTATATGTTCTTATCTTGAGGATAAATCTGTCTGTAACATTAATACCAAAAGGGCTCGACGAAATGATCTAAATTCCACTTTTATTCAAGGTCATATAAATGAGAAACACATTGAAAACTCCATAAATATGGATTACTAAGCTCATTTGATTTTGAATCACTTGACACATGCGAATCTTGTTTGCTTGGGAAGATGACCAAAGCACCATTCGCTGGTCAAAGTGAGAGGGCGACTGACTTGTTGGGACTTATACATACAGATGTATGTGGACCAATGAGTTCAATTGCCAGAGGTGGTTTTCAGTACTTCATCACATTTACCGATGACTTTAGTAGATATGGTTATGTCTACCTAATGAGGCACAAGTTTTAATCCTTTGAAAAGTTCAAAGAATTTCATAATGAAGTGCAGAATCAATTGGGCAAAACAATTAAATTTCTACGATCTGATCGTAGGGGTGAATATTTGAGCCATGAATTTTATGATCATTTAAAATAATGTGGAATTGTTCCACATTAACTCCACCTGGAACGCCTCAATGGAATGGGGTGTCCGAACGGAAGAATTGAACCTTGTTAGACATGGTTAGGTCGATGATGAGCCAAGCAGATCTTCCACTATCCTTTTGGGGTTATGCTTTTGAAACTGCTGTGTTTACACTAAACAGGGTCTCAACTAAGTCTGTTGAGAAGACACCATATGAGATGTGGACCAGGAAACGTCCCGGATTGTCTTTCCTCAAAGTTTGGGGGTGTGATGCTTATGTCAAACGTTTGACGTCAGACAAACTCACTCCCAAATCAGACAAATGCTTCTTTGTGGGATATCCTAGGAAAACCAAAGGATATTATTTTTATAATAAAACAGAGGGTAAAGTGTTTACCGCTCACAATGTCTTCTTGGAGAAAGAGTTTCTCTCAAAAGGAGTTAGTGGGAGCAAGGTGCATCTTGAAGAAATTCAAGAAATACCTAAAAATGTTTCGACATCCACTGAGCCTATACAGAATGTACAAGATGTTGTACAACCAGTTGATGGAACACCAGTCCCACGAAGGTCTACGAGGGTACGTCGTGCGACTGAAAAGTTAACGCCTCTAACCACGGAGCAGCATGACATGGTATTGTTGGACAATAATGAGCCCACGACTTATACCGAATCAATGACGGGACCCGACTCTGAGAAGTGGTTTGGAGCCATGGAATCTGAAATTGAATCCATGCATGAAAATCAAGTTTGGAACTTAGTTGATCCAATCGAAGGTGTGAGACCTATCGATTGTAAATGGATTTTCAAGAAATACTGCTATGGATGGAAATGTTCACATCTATAAAGTGTGATTGGTGGCGAAAGGTTTCAAACAAATTGAAGGTGTTGATTATGATGAAACTTTCTCACCCGTCACAATGCTTAAGTCTGTTCGGATTCTCCTAGCAATTGCTGCATATTTTGATTATGAAATATGGCAGATGGATGTCAAAACAACCTTTCTTAATGGAAGTCTGACTTAGGATGCGTACATGACATAACCTGAGGGTTTTGTCGATCTTAAAAATGCTAGTAAAATATTCAAGCTTCAAAAGTCCATCTATGGGTGGAAGCAAGCATCTCAGAGTTGGAATCTACGTTTTGATGAAGTGATAAAAGGGTTTGGTTTCATCAAGAATGTAGAAGAACCTTTTATTTATAAGAAGTTTAGTAGGAGCGCACATGTATTTCTGGTCCTATATGTAGATGACATATTATTGATCGAAAATAACATTCCAATGCTTGATGATGTTAAATCCTCATTAAGAAAAAGTTTCTCAATGAAGGATTTAGGAGAGGCAGCATACATTTTGGGCATAAAGATCTATAGAGATAGATGTAAAAGGCTAATTGGATTAAGTCAAGATACATATATTGACAAGATATTGAATAGGTTCAATATGCAAGATTCCAAGAAAGGTTTATTGCCAATGTCACATGGCATTACTCTAAGCAAAAGTTAGTGTCCTTCGATACCTGATGAGCAAAAGGGGATGAGAGTGATTCTTTATGCTTCGGCTATTGGATCCATCATGTATTCCATGCTATGTACACGCCCAGATGTATCTTATGCTCTAAGCAGCACGAGCAGGTATCAATCAGATTATGGTGATGCTCATTGGACCATTGTCAAAAATAGCCTTAAGTACTTGAGAAGAACTAAGGATGCATTCTTAGTGTTTGGAGGTGAAGAAGAGCTCATTGTAAAAAGTTATACAGATGTCAGCTTCCAAAGTGATAAGGATGATTTTAGATCGTAATCCGCTTTTGTATTCTGCCTCAATGGAGAGGCAGTGAGCTGGAAAAGTTCCAAGCAAGATATAGTAGCAGATTCAACCACAGAGGCGGAGTATATTGCAGCTTCTGAAGCTGCAAAGGAAGCTGTTTGGATCAGAAATATTGTTTCTGAGTTGGGTGTTGTTCTTAGCACTTCCAGTCCTGTGGATCTCTATTGTGACAATAGTGGAGCTATCGCACAGGCAAAGGGGCCTAGATCACACAAAAGATCCAAACACATATTACGATGCTATCACCTCATTCGGGAGATCATCGACTGAAGTGATGTGAAGATATGCAAGGTGCACCGGATTTGAATGTTGCGGATCTGTTGACAAAGCCTCTTCCACAATCAAAGCATGAGGCGCACACGAGATCTATGGGTATTTGATACTTACATCAGTGATCATAGTATGTAGTGGGAGATTTGTATCACAGCTATATTTATGTACTATTAAATAGATTGTTATATGAGTAATCATTATTTACATTGATCATCAAGTATGTGACTTGTTCGTGGAACTCTTTGTTAATAGTAATGTTACTCTAAATTTTCCCTAGTCTATATCATTATATGAGATAATGATGTCACACAGACTAGCATATGTATTAATTGATGATCACGTTTCACGGATCATAGATATGGAGATATCAAATTAATAATGTGAACACATGTTAGTGAACATGGTGTTAGATTGACCCACTCCAAGACACTGTTGTGATTGTTATTTCCATATGTGTCATCAGTTGGTTTTGAGTGATACACCTGCTAGATCCTTAGACCTGAGATCGCATTGTTTCTCACTATGTGTAGTTGTGTACTTTGAGACTACCAAATGCTACTCCGTAACTCGGTAGTCATAAAAGTAGTCTTCGGGTACATAATGAAATATAGAATGGGATTTGCACGGATCAAGATAGGATTTGCCCCTCCTTAATAACAGGAGAGATATCTCTGGGCCCGTTGAGATAGTTGGATTTGAAAGTGCATGGTCATGTCAGAGTGATTAAAGGTTAATCACAATGACTAAAAGTTAGTCAAGGAATGAATCCACTATTTGATCAAGTGAATGGTCGAGCTATCACAAGGATGGCACACATCTCGCCTTGAGCTTGACTGGTATCGTGAGGCAAAGGGATTAGCATGTTGAATGTATCTAGGTTCGGCCAATACAATCTTCATGTACATTCGGAAGTCAATATGTCCTGCTAGATACCTCTATTGACTTGTGGTTGGAAACGGTTTCCATTCACAACCGACTGCACATGAACCTAACGGGTCACACACTTAAAGGGTTGGAATATTGAAAAGCTTAGCTAGATGATTGTCTCTAGTGCAAGTGGGAGATTGTTGGTGATATGCTCAAGAGGCAATCATAACAATTCAGGTAAGATCTATTGGATATTTGATTCATAAGCAATTAGGCTACTAATGGGCCTGTGACCTAAAAGCCTATTAATACGCCTATAAGTACGAGGGGTAGGATTAGGGGCTAATGACTCCACCACGTGACAGCTCTAACCGCCACCTCTCGCAGGCCTCATGCCGAGACCCTTGCCGCGCACGCGGTGCTAGCACACCGACTCACGGCGTTCCTCCCCGTACGTGTGGACTCCGTGGAGGCGCTGCTGCTACTGCTGCGCTGATTGGCTATGACGAACGTGTTCGTCTACCTACTGTTGTGATGATGGCGAGGAGAAGACGAACGAGATCGTCTACTTCCCCTACACCGACGCGCGTCTACGTTCCGATGTGGTGCACGTCTAGTGGTAATGATATATGACCTCTGTATTCGCATGTTTCCTGAGTGATACGGTAGCGCTGCTATAGTAGCGTACCGCCGATTTCCCAACATAAATGCCCCTATTCGAAGAGCAGCAGTCAAGGAAAATACTACAGCCTCACAAGCAACAATAATTTGTTTGCAAGAAACCAAATTGAATTCTATAGATGACTTTGTGATCATCCAAACCTTAGGCCATAAATTTGTTGATCAGTACTCATACTTGCCAGCGGATGGAACAAAAGGAGGGATTTTAATTACTGTAGCCAATGACTATTTTAGAATTGTAGCGACTGCACGCAAAACCAACTCGCTGACTGTGACCGTACAGATGAGAGAAGATAACTCAGAATGGTCGCTTACAGGGGTCTATGGACCCCAAGAAACAGCGGACAAACTGCAATTGCTAGATGAAATAAAAGACTGTAGGAACTTGTTCTGGGATAGATGGCTCTTGATGGGTGACTTCAACATGATTCTCAATGCTGCAGATAAAAATAGAGGTAGGATCAACAGAGGGCTCTTGGAAAAATTTCAGACAACAATAAATGACCTCGAACTCATTGAGATGAACTTGGAGGGTCAAAAATTCAGGTGGTCAAACCAACAGAGAGATCCAATTATGACCAAAATAGACAGAACCTTCTACTCGATACAGTAGAAAGATCTTTTCCCAACGGCATGTTTACAGGGACTAACATACACACTATCTGACCATTGTCCCCTGTTGATGATAGGAGAGATTGGCGCCATCAAAAAACGATACTTTCGCTTTGAGGAATTTTGGACGTCTATGCCGGGATTTATCAACACGGTTCAGGATGCCTGGAACAAACCAGTACACACCACAAACCCAATGCGTATCATGCATGTTAAACTGGTAAGAACAGCCAAGGCACTTAAAAAGTGGGAAAAAGTGGAAATTGGTAACACAAGAATGCAACTAGAAATAGCGAAGGAAATCATTGCTAGACTGGAAGGAGCGCAGGAAGAACGAACACTGACAGTCATGGAATGGGAACTCAAAGAAAGAATCAAGAGCAAATATTTGGGGCTGCTGGCCATACAGAGATCGAAAGCAAGACAACGATCTAGAATTACAAACATAAAAAATACCGACGCCAATACTAAGTTGTTTCACCTAAGAGCAAATGGTCGGAGAACTAAAAACTATATCCACATGATCAAGACACCGGAAGGGTTGGCAGTCACCCAGGAAAAAAAGGAGATGGAGGTTTACTCCCACTTCTTGCTGCAGTTAGGTTCTACAAGCCATAGGGAACAAACCTTAGATTGGGAGGAACTGAACTATGACACAAATGATCTGAACAACCTAGAGAGGGACATAACTGAGGAGGACGTGAAAAATGCAGTCCTAGGACTGCCTAAGGAAAAGGCACCGGGACCGGATGGATATACATTATCGTTTTTTACCAAATGTTGGGAAATAATTAAAGGAGACCTGGTAGGGGTTTTCATCACCTCACACAGTTGCGAGGAGACGGTTTTGAACTGTTAAATACAGCACACTTGCTGCTGCTACCAAAGAAAGAAAAGACAGAGGAACTCAAGGATTTTAGGCCAATAAGCCTAATACACAGTATTGCAAAAATATTTTCTAAGATCCTGGCAAACCGCCTCGCTCCGAATCTGAACAGACTCATCTCGCCAAATCAAAGTGCTTTCATAAAAAATCGGTGCATCCATGATAACTTCATGCTAGTACAAAATAGCATTAAGGAATGTCATATGAAGAAGAAGCCTGCACTCTTTATCAAACTGGACATACAAAAGGCATTCGACCCGGTTCATTGGGGAAACCTATTGGAATTATTGCAAAACAGAGGCTTTGGGCCTAGATAGAGAGAGTGGATATCGCTTGCACTCGCAACAGCCACGACAAGAGTGCTCTTGAATGGCGCTGCAGGGAGACCAATCAGGCACAGAAGAGGACTCCGGCAGGGAGACCCTCTTTCACCCATGCTATCCATATTAGCAATTGATCCGATATAAAAAATCCTGAAATTGGCAGAAGAACAGGGGCTTACCAGACCGGTTCTGCCAAAAATTCCTTATGCAAACATCTCCATGTATGCAGACGATGCGGCATTACTAGTTAGGCCGAAAATCACAGACCTCGCCAACATAAGAGATATCTTGAATTTTTTTGGAAAAGCATCAGGTCTGAGGGCCAATCTCGACAAAACGGAGATTTTCCCAATAGGTATACAAGGTCAAGAGATGGAAAGCCTGTTAACAAAGTTCCTAGGAAAGCAAGGAAAATTTCCATGTTGATATCTGGGGTTACCGCTGTACACAGAAAAATTGAAACGACAAGATTTTCAACCTCTGATTGACAAAGTTAGAGGAAGGATGCAGAGATGGAAGGGGAAGGATGCAGAGATAGAAGGGGAAACTCCTATCCAAGGCCGGACGAGTGACGCTCGCCAAATCGGTCCTGACCACTATAGTGACATATCATGCAACATCCATGATCTTACCAAAGTGGGTGATTAAAAAAATAGACCAGACCAGGAGGCAGTTCATTTGGTCAGGAGACAACCACAATGGGAGGAATAAGGGGCTATGCCTGGTGCAATGGAACATGGTTTGTAGGCCAAAGGAACTAGGAGGTTTGGGCCTCCTCAATCTAGAAAAATTCAGTACCGCTCTGAGCATTAGATGATTATGGCAATCGTGGATAGAAGATGATAAACCGTGGCTAGGATTGAAACTGCCGTGCACAGACCTAGACAGGAGCCTCTTCGCTGCATCAACAAAGATCACGGTGGGGAATAGGAGGAAAATACTATTTTAGCATGATAACTGGAGCGGGAAAATGGCATTGTTGAAAGACGCAGTCCAAAACCTGTACAGAAAGACGAGCAGGAAAAACAAATCACTAGCCACAGAATTACATAATTTCAATTGGGCCAGGGCATTGCGTGGCCTGGAAGGGATGGAAGATTTCAATCAGCTGCTAGCAGTTTAGCAAATCACACAAGAAGTGCAGTTGAATAACCAAGTACAAGATATGATCACTTGGAAGTGAAATAGAAATGGCAAATACATAACAAAATCCGCTTATACAATACAGTTCGCTGGAACACAATTATGTTTTTATCTTGTAACTTGTGGAAGGCAAAGGTAGAACCAAAAGTGGCCTTCTTTGGATTGACAACACTGCATGGAAAAATTCTAACAGCTGACAACCTAGAAAAAAGGGGATGGGATAATGGAATCATATGCCCACTATGTTAACAATAGGTGGAGACGATACAACACATTGTGGTGGATTGTATTTTCATGAAGAAAGTAATAGAGTACATTGAAAGATGGTTTGGAATCATGACAGGAAGCTCCTACCGGAAAGAGTGCAACTAGACGTACCCGACCTTTTAAACGAAAAGGGTGCCAAGACCGGAAAGGAAAAAGAGGACGGGCATAGTGTTATACTCATGGTGGAATATCTGGAAAGAAAGAAACAGAATAATTTCTCAAGGACTTGAGAAGGAACCTATAGCGGTGGCAATAATGATAAAGGAAGATCTGTACTGGAAGAACAAAGCTGATGAAAGAGCTGTGTTGCTGATGGAGGGAGTCCCACTGGTGGGCGAATGAAGGCCAATTTTTTATGTTTTCCTTTCGGGTTTTTACCCACTTACGGGTATCTTTTGGCAATGCTTATTGTTTGGCCTCTTGTTTTACATTTGTCTAAACATTTATTCCTTCTATAATGCAACGGCAAAACACCTGCCTTTTAAGTCAAAAAAAAAGAGAAGATGTGATGTGACCACCAAGAGTTCAAATGTATTTTTTTAATTTGCCATCCTGGAACTCTTAGGAAATATCAAACATAGAAAAAGAAGGGCAGCTAGATGAGGGGTTTCTATCAGAAGTTAGTGATCGGTTGAGGCAAGTATTAGACTGAGTGCAGCGGTGCCGTTAAAGGCACCGCTATAAGCTTTTAGCAGTGGAAGGCAGCTGCAGCGGTTGCGCTATGCGCACTGCTATTTTCCAGATATCCACAGTAACGCGCCACAAGTAGAGAGATCGCTATGAAGACAGAGAACGCCCGACGGTTGCTCACGTGCGGACAACAATTGGTTTGCGGGCGACGGTGACGAAGGCCGAGAAGGGCGCGATGGACCTCTACTCGTGGCGGCGGCGCTCCACTCCGTCGTCGGCTCGGGGGCGACAGCCATGGAGGGGGGACAGCGTGGCAGCCATGGCGAGCGGGGAGGAGGACATCGACAGTGAGCGCGCGCTCGAGCTCAGCGAGGAGGCTGGAGAAAGCAGAGACAGAGCGTGCTACGATGGGGGCGGAGGCCATGGGGAGGGGGCCCGCGCGGCAGCCGTGGCAAGGGAGATGCCCTCGAGCGGCGACATTGGGGGCGGCGTGAGCGAGAAATGAGAAATTTTCGTACAGAAATGAGCCGGGAAGGTTCCAGGCATGTGCGTATGAAAAATCTCGGTAAAGAAATGACCCCGAGAAGGTTCCAGAGGAGCCGGGAAGGTTACAGGGGAAAAGAGGAAAAATATAGAAAATATTAGAAAAATAAATAAAGGAAAAAAGAAAATAAATAATAGGAAATAAAATAAAATAGATAAAATAAAACAAAGAGGTAGTTATATTATATGATATAAAATATATGATAGTTGGTAGAGAGTTGGAATATAGAGGTAAACGAGAGTTCAGAATGATACTGTAAAAGAGAGAATCTTTTAGAGGTGAACCACTATGAGTAGTCTTAGATTCTGCTCTTATAGTCTAGCCAGCTGTACATTATGAGAAATTAGTGTTCGGTTGAGGCAAGTATTAGTTTCTTCTCTTATAGGCTAACTATAAGTACATTATCAAAAGTTAGTGCTCGGTTGAGGTTAGGGATGGCAACAGGTACATTTCGGATCGGGTAGACCAATAATCCGACCCGAAATAAAATAGTATACAGATAGATTTTTATACCGGTACCCGCACTCACGGGTAACGACTAACAAGTAACAGCCATTCCCATACCGACGTGTTTCGAGCGGGTTCCGAGTACCCGCTTTTAACATCAGCACATATCAAAGCAGCAGCTACCTCGTCGGCCGTCAGAATGTAGGGCGGATCCTGGCTCTAGCCCTTGAATCGAGAGCGCTCGGGACTCGGGGTGGGGTGGCAGAGTTGGTGGCGGGCCTTTACGGTGAGGAGCCGAGTGGGTGGGGCCCTGCGGCAGCGTTGGGGAAGGCGAGCGGTTGGGTCCTTGCCGTTGCTTGGCCGTGAGTGCGCTGACGAGGTGGCCCTCGCACTCCCCCAGCTCGAACGATGTTGGATCGACATTATCGTCGCCGGTAGCTGCTCGCTCAAGCTCACTGACGCCGAATCGAGTCCCTCAAGGTTCAGGGCTTCGGATGGATCTCACTTCGTCTGGATCTCATGGTGTCCAGTGGAGTTGGGCAGCCATCACCTTGGTGCTGCAGTGCGCCAAAGGGATCCGGACATCCGGTGGGTGCGTCTTCGATGCAGAGACGGCTGAAGGCTTGGAAGTGGAGACGGGGGTGCACGGCTGGGTTGGGTGTGGCGGCAGCTGGGGTCGGGGTTCTGGGAGGCTCGGGAGATTCGGGACACGGACACAGGCCGAGTTTGTTTTTTGGGCCGCGACGTTAGGTCGAATAACTATTTTAGATAACCCGTCAGGTATTTGCGAGTGGAAACTAATACCCGCATTCGTACTTGCGAAACATCGGGTCAGGTACGGGTCCTACTCGCGGGTAAATATTTTACCCGTACCTTGCAATATCCGATGGGTACCCGAATCCGTGGGTATAATTGTATCCCTAGTTGAGGCAAGTAAATATTACTTTATTGATGTATTTATATGATGTGATATGTGAAACTTTTTTTCCAAAATAGATATCCGATTATGTCCCTTATTGATAAGTTTTCGATCCGATGAATCTATTTTTGATATATCCGATACTGAATCTGTTTCTGACAAAATCCGATCCGAATTCGTTTCTGAAATTATTATATAAATATGGATAAGGAAAAACCTTTTATCCATCAATGTCCGTCCATTTTCATTCCTAAAAACAGGCCCTACGGCGCCACGTCTCCGCTGAACGTCGGGACGACACAGTCCAACTGTGGCACAGCCGGACCGACTTCTAGCTGCAATCGACTGTGACAACGCGGATGTGACGCCAGTCGTGAGGGATCGCTTATACTCAAATCCACGATGTGATATTTCAATGTAAGTTTGATTTGATTGAACAATCTGCTGAACGAGACAGACGCAAAAGGAACGAACTCGGTGGATGAGACAGGGAGGCGGACTGCGAGAGACCTAGGTACGAAGCAAATGATGAACCACTTAGGATATCTACACTCGTTTTCTCTAAACACATACTTCATACTCTACTCTTTCATTTTATCGTCGACTGTTACTACTGTGTAATCTAGCATCTGGTGCAATCCTACAATCAAGCACTCTCATCTTTGGATTCTCATAACTGCGCTTTTATAAATCGCTCCACCAGATCATAGGCAGATAGAGTGATTTATGTGTAAAATTGTAGTTACTTAGGATGAGATCTAACAGATGAGAGCGCTTAATTGTAGGATTATACCACATGGTAAATTGCACAAGAGTCATTGCCTTTATCCTCTACTCTTTCAGTATGTTCACTTAATACACCTACTCTATAATTTCAGTATGTTTATAATCCAGTACTCTTTTCAGAACACAACTGCAGACAGTGTTAACGCGGTCAGAAGTAATCTAGTACGGAGCTCAACACGAACAAAACTCTCGTAAAAAAAATTCAGGAAAGCATTAAGCAGACTGCACGGCTCTATATAAATTAAATAACTACTCTCTCCGAATCTTTTTGAACTTATGATAAATAAAAAGATCCGATAATAATACTAAGTAAGAAACAGGAAAGAAACATCAGAAACAGAAGAAGGGCAGATTCATGCATGACAGGCACGTGCCCTTGTACATATTGCTGGAGGTGAACACGCGTTCTAATCTTTATCCAAAACAGAAGAGGCAGATCCGCGAACACAGTTCCATCAATGGAACGATACAGGTGGCCAAAGCTAGACGCCGGCGCCGTCAGCAGCGACCTTCTTGCTGCCCTTCGTCTCGGGCATCTCCACGTCGGCGTCGCCCTGTGGTTTGCCGTCCTTCCCGCCGGCCTTGCCGCTGTTCCGGTAGATGGCGTAGAGGACGAGCTGCACGGCGCCCAGGAAGCTTCCGCACCCGTTGGGGATCTGCACGCACGGCACCATCAAGACCGTGACGAGCTCGAAATACCATCAGTCTATTACAGTACTCCTACAGTCCTACTCCACTTGGGAATTGGGATCACAAGCTAGCAACGCGTGCACAATTGAAGGCGTGCGCGTGGCAGTTGCCTGCCCTCGTCCTCTGCAAGGTTCTGGGTGCCGTGGCGGCAATCGAAACGAGCATGCGCGGGTGTGCCGGCAAGACGAGGGCGTGCATCCTGCGTGTGCCGGCAAGATCGAGGGCGCGAAACGGCCACCGACGCACGGAGCAGAACAGGCTATGAAAGCGCTCCAATTTATGCGGCTGGTCCTTGTCGAAATGAAGGGGGTGGCAGTGACGGTTCCTTTTCCGGCACAGCGCTTAGGTTGATCATTCCGGAACCATCATAAGTAGTCGTAATAGCAACAATTAATGAATGCTAGCTTACCGTGACGAAGGGGTCACGGCCGAGCAGGCCGTAGACGAACCATGACGTGCCGCACAGGAACACGGCCAGTGACAGCAGGAACGGCATGTACTCCACACTCTTCGTCTTCACCACCAGCCTCTGGTCGAACGAGAACACGAACGCAGCATGCAGTTATTGTGAAACTTAGATGTTGCATACATAAACTTAGAGATGAAACTGACCACATAAAGATAAAGGGCATGACCCGTTTACCATGATGGAGAGCGGCGAGGCGTACATGCAGATGGAGCAAATGGTGGCGGCGAGGCCGCAGAAGAGCTTCCGGCCCTGCCCGTGAAGCGCCAGCAGCGACACCAGCACCACCGTCGTGAACACCGCCGCCACCCCCGACGCGAGGCCCAGCATCCGCAGCCGCGTCCTCCTGCTCGACGCGAACACCAGGAAGATCACCACGTACACGATCTCGATCACCGATCCGGCGCCGTTGATCGTCGACACCAGGATGTTGTTCGGGGACACGAACGGCAGCCCGTACCTTCAGATTGTGTATCAGCTGGCAATGTGAAAAACCATTTCCCAGCACTGTCCCTTCCAGACAGGCAAGGAGCAGCAACCTTTTCTAGCGGAGGTCCTGAACTAACAGCTAAGCAGTTTGATGCATTTTTATCGACAATTTACAAATTTTGTTTGGATGAGCGGACTTCGTTGAGAAATCCAAGGACAACGAAGAACGATTCTATTGTGACGGCTCCGTTTGAAGTTTCTGCTGGAACACAGTGTTTATCTGAATCATGTGAGGTGCTTTTTTAAAACTTCTGCAAGAACAGGATGTACCAGGCTGAAAGTAGGCAGTTCAGGAGTGTCATGTTGTACGGCACCCCGGAGAAGTCCTCTGTCGATTTCCTCTTGACGATCCTCCAGAAGGTAGTCCTGTCGAGGAAAAATTATATAAAAAAACATATTTTCATTTAAAAGTTGGTAGCAACACCAACTGAATTGCGAAGTCCCAGAAGCAACATCAGAACTGCAACGTTTTCATGAGAAGAATGGAACACCAGAACTGGGCAAACCAAAAGACAAATCAAGAGTTGAAGGTGACAAAATTTACAAGTGCGTTGCATTCTAGGAGTTTAGGCCTCAGGGTTTAAAACCATGGAAATCACGATTGTAATTCTTTATAACTTAGGCATGAGCCTTTATCATATTTTCTTATAAAAAATGGATGGCGCTTCTACATCGATATATACTTACACCGGGGATAGGAACAGAAAGAGAGCAATGACATTTCCTGAAACAAACAAGCAAACAAAAAACATGTAAATTTAACGGAACTCATAAGAACATCACCAAACCAACACATGCATGAGGAAGCGCAACACTCTCACCTGCAATCCCAAACAAGAACTTCACCACGTCCTGCATCTCAGAACCCTCTCTAAATGCTTTCGCACTCACGAAACCTTCTCCTCAACTGAACTAGAACAAGGCCAGACTAAACGAGCTGAAAGCTCTGCGCTCCAGATCAGATCAGTGCGGGGGGGGGGGGGGGGGGGGGGGGGGGGGGGGTTGCCCAACAAGAACTAAATGGCAGTGGGTTGTGTGTGTAGATGGATATAGAGATTCACATATGGCTGCATGCTTATATCGGAAGAGTTGGAGGGAGGATGTCATCTCTAGCTAGGGTCAGGGGACGGCTGCGCCCATTGATTGCGTTCTTATCTTGACCTCTGCCCTGAAAACGAGTGCAGCCCGTAAACGCGCCGGTGTTCTTGTTTCTCGCCACATAAGTCAGAACTTAATGTTAGAGATATATGAGCATATTATATATATTTTTATTGCACGAAGGATATTTATAATCTCTTATATCTTTATATATTATGATCTAGTTCTTATAATAATACAAGTATCATTCATAATTGTCGATTCCTTGTATATCGAGTATCTCTTCATACAAGAAGAAGACACGTTGAGTTCCACCTTCTAGTGTTGTGGACTTCCGGAAGCAACACGTGTCCTGCAGTGTCAGACCTGCCTCCCTCTTTATAATAGCTCCGGCTCTGCTATGTGTCGTGCATGCTGGACCTGTCTCCCTCCTTAGGAAAGCTTCAACGCTGCTATGTGTCCTGCAGTGCTGGACTTGCCTCCCTCCATAGAGTGGCTCCGGTGAGGCCACGTGGCCCATAGTGCCGGACCTGCCTCCCTTCATAGGGTGGCTCTGGCACTGTCACGTGTCCAGTAGCCCCGGACCTACCTCCCACCTCACGGTAGCTCTGGTACTGCTACGTGTCCAATAGCTTCGGACCTACCTCCCTGCAGAGGAAAGCTCATGAGTTGTCACGTATCACACGTCCGGATTTATATCTACAATGGGAAGACATCGAGATCTCCAACAGCGCGGACATTCAACGACTATCAATTGGCCACTACAAGACCTGGTGTGAGACCTATGTGTGCTAAATACATTGACTTTGATGATAAAAGGCTTGAATACTACCAAAACACCTTTTTAACAAGGTCCGACGCTAGGTCTGACATGTTTTTTTAGCTTCGGCGCTAGGTTGTACTAGCTTTGGTAAGCTCCAGCTCAAACTCCGGTTAGCTTTGGCAAGATTCGGAACTTGATCGCAATGTTCCTGCTTTTACTGTGAAATATTTCAAACTTGTTTTATATTATTGGAAAGATTGCTTAGTATTTATTTGCTAAGTTTTTAGTGTGTTTTGGTTGATATGGCTGATATCGTTTTACTGTTGTTTTGCAACATGTTTATGTGAGGTGCTCACGTAAGGTGTTGTGTTCGGAACTAATTTGAGTCAAGTCGCGGACTTGGGCTCGTACGGATTGGTTGTTTGTTCATATGTAGTTGTTGCTTGAGTTCAAGACATGGCTGGTGATGGGATCCACTGAACTAGTCTTAGGGAAAAGATGAGGTTCAACAACCAAGTTCGGGAGGAATTGTGGTTGAGTTGATCGGGAGGTCGCGCAACATGTATGAATCAAGAACAATGCATAGGAAGGTATTGTGGACGTCACTGGAAGATGTTTGCACGTGTGCAAGGAGTGCATGGACGTGTCTACAAGGTTCCGAGGTGTGATGAAGAGATGTGGACGTAAAGAATTGGTCGGAAAAGTCCAACTGACTAGGTTATGGACTCAGACTGTGACTAAGTCGTGTTTGACTTAAATATGAAAAGTTTTGAGTTGGTTATGTTAGGATTTCATGTGTGTCAAGAATTTGAGTTGTTTTAGGAATGTGGGATACGTTCCTAATGTGTTTGGAAGTCTTAAGATTGCTTCTATATGCGTATAGAAGAGTCTTGAGCAGTTATAGAAAGTTTCGTTTCATGAATTGAGTAGGATTAGAGTCCTAGTTAGGTTTGGGTTGGTCTAAGGGCTGGTTATATAAGCAAAGGAGGCCAGAGCTCTTGGGAGACAA
Organism: Tuctoria greenei; assembly: GCA_036927565.1. Lineage (NCBI taxonomy): Eukaryota > Viridiplantae > Streptophyta > Magnoliopsida > Poales > Poaceae > Tuctoria > Tuctoria greenei. The sequence goes on along the minus strand of JAYESD010000011.1, from coordinate 24,778,731 downwards.
ATTTTGGGGCTGTTCCTCTTATGTTCTATTGAATAAATATCACAGTTTAAAGGAACTTTTGTGCCTTGTTCGTCCGACTTGTTTCAGACAAGTTTTTCTCGTCGAGTTTTCTGCACAGTAATATCTTTCTTCTGTGGTTTTATCATAACTCGAGTTTTATAAATCCAATTGACATGATTCTTTTTGGGTTGTCTTCAAGACTTGATTACCTATAATATGTCAAAATTTCACGGTCACTGGATTTGTGGTTTTTGATATACACGAGTTTTTTTTGCAGTATTGCAGAGTTGTTTTTTTACTCGGTAGAACAGATTGATCTTTGTTCGATCTTTCGATCGTAACTTGAGTTTCTCTCAATGGATTTGAGTGATTCTTGTTGTGTCTTCTTCGTGACTTGATTCTCTCTGATATCTATCACTTTTGTCATGGTGAAACACGTTTAGATTATTCTCACACATAATTTCTTTAACAGATTGCTTTTCTGCTGAGGGGTTTTCATTGCTTCCACTGAAAAAGTATTAAATCTACCATTCATCCCCCCTGTGGTAGCTTTTCACATGCTCCTCGATTCTAAAATTGGTATCAGAGCCACGGTACTCAAATCTTTGTGATTTGCATGTGTTTTTGACTAATCATCATGGAGAAATACTCCGTCAAACTTTGTGTGTTTAATGGTATTGATTTTCAGGTTTGGAAGGCACGTATGGAAGCTTTCATCCAGGCACAAGGCTTCACAATATGCGAGAAGGTATACAAGCCTTACGAAGTGCCGTCAAATGATCAAGTTACAACTACAAATCTGAGAGATGTCGACAACAACAACAAGACTCGAAACTTGACCATACAAGGATTAACTCAAAGCGACTTTGACCGTGTTGCACACCTCTGATCTGCATACGATGTGTGGAAAACACTTTGTGACTACCACGAAGGATCCAACACAATCAAGGAGGTAAGGCAAGACATGTTCAAGAAAGAATACATGCACTTCAAGATGCAACCCGATGAGTCCATTGATGATCTCTTTGCTCGCTTTAACAAAATTCTCAGCAACTTGCGTAGTGTCAATGTTAATTTGTCAGATGCTGAAAATTCTAGGCAATTACTAAGTGCATTAGACATGTCAATTTGGGAGATAAAAGTCACATCTATTCGTGAAATCTACTATCATGAGTACACTTACATTAGATGTTCTTTATTCTAAATTGAAAACTCATGAAATTTACATAATCTCACCTAAGAACACCAATAAGTCTCTTGCATTTGTTTCTCAACGTGATATGCCTAGCTCCAGCCAATCTTCATCATGTGATACACTTGCTTTGTTGTCCTCTCTAACCCTTGAACAAATTGAGGAGTTTTCAGAGGAGGGGCTAGTACTTATCTCTACTAGGTTCTCAAAAGCACTGCAAAATGTGAGAACTAGAAGGAGAGGAAGCTCCGGACCTCAACGATGTTTTGAATGTTGTAAGATAGGACATTTTCATTCAGATTACCCTAACCTTTCAGGTCCTACTTCCCGGTATAAAAAGCAAACAAGGATGAAGCACTCCTCTGCAAACGATAAGAAGAAAAAGAAGGATTTTATAGGACGTCAATTGGTGAGCAATTTTATCTCTGCACTTCAAGAACAACGCTCAAGCGATGTGGACATTGGAAGTGACAAAGATGAAGATGATTTGGCAAACTTGTGCTTCATGGCGGGCAAGTCAAGATCAAGTATGGAGGAGCTTGAACACAACAGCGACAATGAAGAGGTATGTCCTACTTGTGAAGAAATGTGTGATGCTATTTCTCGTGCCACTATTATAGTTAAGAAAAAGGAAAAAAAGCTTAGAGACAATGCTGTTAAAATTGAGTCCCTAGAATCTGAAATTAAACGTTTGAAATCCTTGATTCCTAGCGATGATTCTTGTTCCTCAAGTGATTTAATATATGAACAGTTGTCCTCATTAAGAAGTGCGCACACCTCCACACTTGATAAACTTGAGTTAGAAATTGAAAAGAACAGATAGCTTGCTGCACTTAGTGATAAAAACTTGAAAGATGCTAGCTGTTCTACAATTGATTTGCATTGTTCTACTTGTGATGATCTTGATAACAAACTACAAGATGCTATGAATGAAATTTCTATATTGAACAATGCTTTACGTTCTTATGAAGTTAAATATCGTTCCAATTGCAAATTAAAAGGAAAAACTTCATGTGAAAATTGCCTTGATCTGTCCAATAAACTTGATGATATGCAAAGGACATTAGATCGGTTTTGCAATGGGAATAAGAACCTAAACTTGCTGTTGAATTCTTCCAAGTCTTGCAATGATAAAACTGGTTTATGTTTTGATTCTCATGCTCATGCTAAGGCACATCCACCTAAAATTATAAAGTCATTAGGAAGTGGTTTGATTCAAACAGTTCCTAAACAAAAATAAGTGGTTTTCAAAACTACAGGAGTGTTGTCTCATTCGGTTTCGAATAAAAATGTTGCTTGTTCATCTAGACATGAACACAAAGTTAAATTTTATTTTACCTACTATGGTATAGATGGTCATGTCATATGTTTTTATTATATACTAGCTAAACAACAGAAAAAAAGAAAGAATGATTGCTAGATCTCATAACTTTCATGCAAAATTTGCTATAGTTGCTAACCGAATAATAGAAACATGAAATCTGCTGTAATGAGTCGAAAACATGCAAAGTTTGCTTCCAAACCTACTATTTTTCATGCTACATATGTAACATCTCGTAGAACAGTAGTTGGGTACAAAAATCCTCAAGCTTTGGCTCATAAACCTGATGTTTTATCTCAACTTTCTCGTGTTTTTCCTACTACACATCGTGTGACTCAGTACTGGATTCCTAAATGCCTTTTGACTAACCCCAATATTGAGTCATCGACGTATTGTGCTTCTATGTAGGTTACACGCTTGAGGAAGGAAAACATTTGGATTGTGGATTCAGGTTGCTCACGCCACATGACCGGTAACAAAGAATGGTTCTCCTCCCTCTCTTTTGTGTCACGTGTAGAGAATGTTACTTTTGCTGATAATTCTTCAACTCCTATAATTGCTAAGGGTTCAGTTAGAGTAAATGATCACTACACTTTGAAGGATGTGACACTTGTTAAAAATTTGAAATACAACTTGCTTTCTGTTTCACCACTGCTAAATGAAAATCTAGAAATTATTTTCACTAAAAATTGCTGCAAATTTGTAAATTCAAATAGTGAGCTTATTTTTAACATGTCTCGGATTGGAAGAGTTTTTAAAGCTAATTTTGATATGTCTTCGTCTAAGCATATGTGTCTAGTTGCTAATGATTCAAAGTACTTATATTTTTGGCATCGTAGACTTGGTCATGTGGGCTTTGATCATCTAACGCATGTTAGTGCTCTTAATCGCATACGTGGGCTGCCTAAGCTTAAGGTGGACAAATAAATTGTGTGCTCTTCTTGTAGACATGCTAAGATGGTTGCAGGTTCACATACTCCTCTCACAATGATCATGACAACTGAACCGGGTCAACTTTTGCACCTTAACACCGTAGGACCTTCACGTGTTCAATCCTTCGGAGGTAAATAGTATGTTCTTGTGATTATTAATGATTGTTCTAGATACACTTGGATTTACTTTATGGCATTTAAGAATGAAGCTTTTAGTCACTTTAGAACTTTATTTCTTAGATTATCAATTGATCATCCAGGATCTTTAAAAGCAATTACAAGTGATAACGGAACCGGATTTAAAAATCAATTTTTTATCACTTTTGTGCTGAAAATGGAATGGATCATCAATTTTCTTCACCATATGTACCTCAACAAAACGGTGTTGTAGGGCTAGGACTATGCTTGATGAATATCAAACTCCTAGGAAATTTATGGCTGATGCGATTACAACCGCTTGTTATGTCTCAAATCGTGTTTTCTTGCGCGCTAAGCTAGGTAAAACACCATATGAACTCCGGTTTGGACATAGGCCTTGTGATACACATTTTCAGGTCTTTGGTTGCAAATTCTTTGTTAAGAAACATGGTAATCTTGATAAATTTGAACCTAGACCATTGATGGCATGTTTCTTGGTTATCCATCTCATACTAGAGGCTACCGTGTGCTTTTACTTGACACTAACAAAATTGTGGAGACTTGTGAAGTGTCTTTTGATGAAGCTAGTACAGGTACTATCTCAAACATTGCGGGTCTGAATCCATATCTATAGGAGGAGAGCATTTTCGTTGAAGATGAGGAAGAAGTGGTGCTGCTTGTCACAGCCCGAATTTTAACAGACAGTAAAAATCACTTCGAATTAAATTTTTTAAAGAAATCCCGAACGATGAATAATTATTAACCTAAAATGGCACATAGATGTGTGTGTGTGTCCAGCTAACAACTTAGAATACAACAATTAAATCAAACCGGAATATAATTTTTGAAGAGGTAACTAAGTATCAAAAATACAAGTCTACTCAAACAAGAATTAATATCTACAAATCAAACCCCAATTTAATACTAAAATCCTATTAGAATGTGTAAACGAAGTAGAGAGATTATGGAGACACCCTATAGAACAACCCAACTCATATAAACTATATATATATATACCAACAAAATAAGAACTAATAACAAAGTAGCATTTATGCGAAAATATAAACACATGTATGACAACTTTAATATAAACCCCATAGATAAATAAATAAAGGGGGACGAACAAATGATCAAATATTACAACCTATAAAATGATAAATAAACTAATAAATCAAGTGGCTAATAAATTAATCAAACACAAGTTAAAAAGGAACGAATTAGTGTAAACTCAATTCAAAGGCAATTCAAAGACCAAATCGGGATTCAAACCCAAATGTCAAGCAAACCCAAAATAGTGAACTAATTGAGAGTAATTTAAACGTAATAAAAACACCAGAATGCAAATACTAGCCAACATGAAAAATACCCTGAATAATATAATGTTGGTACAATTTGAGTTCAAAACAGATTTGAATTTAAAAAACAAAGAGGAAATTCGATTCCCCTCTAGGCGCAACCCGTTTTCCTCTGCTCGGCCCACTCCACTCCTCCTTTCTAGCCGGACCGCTCCTTCCCTCAGTTTCCTCTGCTCAACACGGCTCAACTACTGTAGCGTCGTCTCCCTTCTCCCGTTTCCCTTCTCAACCCGACAGCTGCTCCAGCGATGGGACGTCGCCTGGGTGCTGCGCGCGGCACTGCACCGAGCTGACTGGCCCCGCATGATCATGCTTCCCGCACTGCCTTCCCCTCCTCAGCATGATTTCCACGACGACCGTGAGCCCCCCTGCGCAACACCTCGTGCCAAAAGCAGCGCCCGCCGGCCGCGGTCACCTCCCCGTCGCGTCTCCATCCCCCCCCCCCACCCATCACGTCGCCTGCCCCGAAGTCACTTGCACGCATGTATGATCGTCGCCAGCTAGCAAGTGTGGCGCATGAGCCACGGAACCTGCGCCCACTGCCTGAGTCACGTCCGTGCGCAAATCGCCTCAAGCCGCTGCCATGGGAACCGCCTCGGAGGCCTATAAAGAGGCTCCTCCCCCTCCGTTATTCCACCCAAGGACTCGCCACACTCTCCTAGCCCTCTCTGGCAATCGCACACACTTCGCCGCGCCTTCTCGACTCCGAATTTGGGCAAAGTTGATGGTCCTCTATTTTCTTCCCCAACTCCGGCCGCTGTCTCCGTTCCAGCGATGGTGAGCAACCATTCTTCAATTATTACAGTGTGTAGCTTCTATAGACTCTTTTATACCTGGAACACGCCTTGAATGGCATTAGAGCGCACCACAGATCGCTATCCATGAGCAACCCTAGCCGCTCCTCCACCCACCGCCGCACACCATCATTACCGACGAACTAGGAGCCTTTTACACCCGCGAAACTGTGCCCTTAAGCCGAGCCATGACGTGGAGAACGCGGTAGGATACCTAGTTTGGGAAGAGGGGCAAGGTAAGAAGGACCTCGCCGAGCTGCCACCAATGTCGCCGCCCTTCCTCGTCGCGGACCGCCGTGGGCGTCGTCCTGACCGGTGCGATCACCCCAAAACCTTGCACACACTCTAGAACACATCATTGGCAAGCTAGTTCGTCGGATTACAGTGCACACGAGTAGATCACCGGAGCACCATCGTGCGCGGCCACCAAGGCCGCCGTCGGCGGCCACGGACGCCGCTCCGGCCCGGTCGCGCTTGTCTGGAGACCCCTGCACCTATGCACACGCGCAAGACACTCCTTTGAGGCGGGAACTGCCACGCACGCGAGATGCCCCTAAGCGCCGCCACTCCGGTCTCTGCCGCGCACCACTATGTACACCATAAAGTGCGCCCCGTAGCGCAGACCATTCCATCTGTCCCCTATGACCGTCCGGCGAGCTTCCCTCCCGTTCCGGTGAACTGTCGGTGTCCTTCCGCCGTGTGGCCTGCCATTCCCCATGGCCTCCCTGGTTCAGGTCGTCGCGCACCCGTGGCGCTCACATGGCGCACCTGTAGCTGCCAGCCAAGCGCCACCCTTGTGCCACGTGGGCACCCCTTTGCCACACCAGCCACAGACTGCACCCCCTCACCCCTGTGGACTCTGTCCTTGTGGACCGAAGGGCCTTGATCCACTGACATCCTTGCCCCACGTGACAGTGACCAGAACGAAGTGAATTCACTAGGTGCACACGTGCTGACCTCGGGCCCCTTGTCCAGCCTCTGCCCCGGAGAAGACAACACTAGGTCCACCCGTTAGTGTACCCAAAAATTATAAATGGTGGTTATTCTAAAAAATATTATTAGCTAAATAATAATAATAATAATAATTAACTAGGAAATTGAGAAAAATCTAAATTTAGCCTCTAAAATAGGTAATTTCTCCACAAACAATAATATGAAAATTCTAGAAATATTATTTTATACCTATAAGTAATGTAAGTAATAATTACATTAAAATAAATTATGCGATGGTAAAGTAATTATTATCATTATTGGAAAAACCATTTAAATGACTATTAATCAGTAAATTCACTTACAGGCCCCAAAGAAAATAATTCCACTACTAATAATTACCTAAAAATCCCTAAAAAATTATTGTTATGCGTATCTAATATAATACAAGTAGAAATTGGCTAATATAATTATAGGATAGGGAATTAGTTGACATTTCCATAGGGAAACCCAGTGAATAGTCATATATAATTAATAAAATACATATCGAAGTTTCCAATTAAATAATATCTTCACAAATGACCTTCTAAATACCCCTCTGAATATATTGCTAGGACTATAGAATAGTATTTGATTAAAATAAAGTATAGGATAATGAACTAACCAGAGTCACTGTAAAAAGGTAAACAAATAACATTTGGATAATAGAGACTCACATGCAAGATCTAAATAAAATAGTATCTTCAAAAATGCTAATAGCCATATACTAAAGAAGTTATAGAAGACGTTCATAAATATATAAAGAAATCATAGAAGATGTTCATGACTTTTAGGACATATTAACAAATTAGCAGATAAGGGGTCATATAAAATAATAAGTCATTCACTAGCTCATAGTAAAAATGTACGATTTGCTAGGAAAGGTTAGAACTCGGGATTAGTCTCCAAAATAAGTGAGACTTACACTAGAAGAACTTTAGTAAGTATACTATAAGGAGCCCGTAGAAGTTATGGTTAATCCCTTGACCACAACATAAGCAATTTATAATATAAACTGGTGAATTAAACATAATGATCATAAACACTATAAATAAACTAAGAAGACCGATACAACCATTATAGCTTTTCAATGGCCATTTAGTTGACCAATGAGACAGTAGCAATTTCAAATAACCATCATTAGAATGGCGTATGCTCCGATAAATGTTCAAGAACCTTAGCAACCGCGTTATTGAGTGATTGTTTGTATTTATTGGAGTTCTATTTGGATTTCTTGGATCTTTATCGATGAATCGTATTTTCTTCGTGTAGTTATGTACTTAGTAATCAGAGAGTTCGCGAAGGAGATATTCAAGGCCTAGATCACGAGGAACAGGACAAAAATTTTGATAAACTACTGTAAAGGCAAGCTCTAACTCCTTGATCATATTTCACCTATGTTTTGCAATCGCACCTATGGCCTGTTTTCATTGCATGACTGTATGTCTATTTTAAAATATTGTTATGCTATGAACCACTTGATGTGGTAGCATGAGCTATGTTGATGACTAAGTATCGGTGTTAGCTACTATCCAACGATGAACAGTAACACATAAGTTACTCGCTATCAATGGCTTGACACAAGACATTGTATCAGTTACGATAATAGCAGTGAACGTTACAATCCCCTCCTTGACCTTGACAACGCAACCCCTTGATGACCTAACAGCAGCAGTGGCATACAACTTTGGACCTAAGGGCCGGCCTTCATCACTGCGCTATAGCAGCGATGTGAGCACCTCCTTGTTAGTACTATGCTTAGGAACCCCTGCGATGTTCACATCATGAACCACTACACACAGTATACATGATTGTGAAATGTGTTAAAAAGTGTTTGGTGGTGTGAGTTAGGATATGGGTGGGATATTAATGAACTGTGTGTGTGAAGGGGATGGGTGGTCAAGGCGGGTATGGTGATGGGATGTTGCGGGCTCCCTAAGAGGTATACCAGCTGCGGCTGTGTATTCGGTGTAATTCACTGATCGGCGCTGAGTGCTTCAGTAATAGTCCGATGATCATGTTTTCCAGACTAGCCTTGTGCTGAGTACTTTAGTTTAGTTCGATGCTGGGTGTTCCGAACTAGTCCTATAGCCAAGGATGGATGGAGCCGCCTAACCAATATAAGGACCGGTTCATTTGAACTCAACATAGTGATTTCGTACAACCAAAGAACCTGTATGGGCGGGACTCCCCCTACCTTTCTGGTAACTGCCACAAGAGAAAACCTGGAGAGCCATGGAGGGCACGGTGGACCAGGAAATGGCATAGAGACCGAGGGTCGTCTGGTGTCTGGCTGGGTTGGTAATACCCGAATAGCCCCTGGGTCGGGCCGAGGTGTGATTGTGGGAAAACGCGGGAAATATGGGATTAGCGCCATGTCATTCCCTTGCTAGGTGTGCATGGCCCGTGGGTAAAGTGTACAAACTCTGCAAAGTCTTAATCTATCCGGATAGCTGTTGTCACAGTATTGGCACACTATGCTTTGGGCTCCTATTGATTAGCATTAGTACAACTTCTTGAAATGTGTGTGTGGGTGGCCGAGGCCGCCGTGTTTTGGGAAAGAGTTGGCATGCTTGCCGGAGTCGGCAGGGCCTTGGGTCCGAAGACTCATTTAAAAATAAGGGAACTGGCGGGATGGTCTGAACTCTCCTAGGGCCCGCCAGCTATAATAATACTGATTCAACTACTTCTCCCTCTTATTGCAAAACTCTTTTCAAAGAGAACCTGCATAAAATTCTTTTCAGCAAAACTAAGCCGTATGGCCTCTCCTTGCTACAAGACCCAATGCATGATACACCTCCCCTTGAGTAGTGTTAGGGCTTGCGGAGTACATTATGTACTCACTCTTGCTTTATATGTGGTTGTATCAGAAGACAAAGAAGCTGAAACATGTGAGTATGACGACTAGGTCTAGTCCTACTTCCCAAGTCTGCCTGTTGGGCATGGTGCTGTTCTGCTCCGCTGTTTTGGGGATTTACCTATTTTGGTGGTCATCTTCGACCACATCCAATGTAATCTAGATCATGTTTGTAAGACTTATATTGATTATAAATAAATAATCGTTGTATGGATCTCGATTTGTTCTGTTGTACGTACCAACTACTGATCCAAGGATTGGTACGAGATGCACAAGTGGACCCACGAAAGGCGGGTCCTGACACCGCTGTCCGAAAATTTAGCAGCTAATGACATTGTTCTAGCTCCTGATTTTGATTCACAGTCAGCACCGATGACCACCATTGCTGGTCCAGATCTTCCTCAAGTCACAAGCTCATCGATCTGTGATGAACATGAAGAAGAAGAAGCTTGTGAAGTGTCCACTCACCTCTGGGTTCTCAAAAGTCATCCTCCACAACAAATTATTGGAAGCTTGCACGAACGAGTCACACGGTCCAGGTTTTGCGATCCAAACTCTCATGCTCATTCTGCTTTTGTTGCTTCTTTTGAACCCAAAGATATATCACACACACTCACTAATGAATCCTGGATTATTGCCATGCAAGAACAGTTAGAAATTTTTGAAAGAAATAACGTTTGGAAACTTGTACCTCCACCTCAAGATCACACTTTAATTGAAACTAAATGGGTGTTTAAAAATAAACAAAGTGAGGATGGTGTTGTGGTTAGGAATAAGGCTAGGTTGGTTGCTCAAGGTTTCACTCAAGTTGAAGGTCTAGATTTTGATGAAACTTTTGCTCTTGTTGTTGGATTAGAAGTCATAAGAATTTTGTTAGCTTTTGTTGCATCTAAAGGTTTTAAGCTATATCAAATGGATGTTAGAAGTGCTTTTCTTAATGGCTACATAGATGAGGAGGTTTATGTCAAACAACCACCGGGTTTTGAAAATCCAGATTTTCTAATCATGTTTACAAACTGTCCAAAGCCTTGTACGGTCTCAAACAAGTCCCTAGAGCATGGTATGATAGGTTAAAAACATTCTTACTTGAAAAGGGGTTTACCGTGGACAAGGTTGATAAAACTCTTTTTGTGCTTAAGCATGGCAATGACTCATTATTTGTTCAAGTGTATGTGGATGATATTATCTTTGGTTGTGCTTCTCATGATCTTGTGTCCAAGTTTTCTGCTATGATGAGTTCAAAATTTGAGATGAGTATGATGGGAGAACTCACATACTTTTTGGGGCTGCAAATCAAGCAAACCAAGGATGGTACCTTTGTGCATCAAATGAAGTATACAAAATACCTCCTAAGGCGCTTTAACATGGACAAAAGAAATCCCCTTCGGACACCAATTGGAACAACAACAACACTTGAACTTGATGAAGATGGTGAACCCGTGGATCAAAAAGAATATAGAAGCATGATCGGATCACTTTTGTACCTCACGGCATCAAGACCGGACATACAATTCAGCGTATGTCTTTGTGTACGGTTTCAAGTCTCCCCACGTGCTTCACATCGTCAAGCCGTCAAAAGGATTCTCAGGTACTTACATGGAACTCAAGAATTTGGCATTTTTCTTCCTTCTTGATCAACCGTTACTTTGAAAGTCTTTTTCGATGCTGATTTTGTAGGATGTAGGATTGATAGGAAAAAGTACTTCGGGTGCTTGTCATTTTCTTGGTAATTCACTTGTTGCTTGGTCCTCTAGAAAACAAAGTTCAGTTGCACAATCCACAACCGAATCTGAATATGCAGTTGCTGTTAGCGCTTGTTCACAAATTCTTTGGATTGTTCAAACACTTAAGGACTATGGGGTTGATCTACGTAGTGTTCCACTGTTTTGTGACAACACTAGTGCTATTTGCATTGCTAAAAACCACGTGCAACATTCAAGAACAAAGCACATTGACATTAGATATCACTTTCTTCGTGATAATGTTAAAAAAGAAAATATTGTGCTTCACCATGTAGATATGAACAATAATTGGCTGACATTTTTACAAAACCTTTGGATTTCACTCGTTTTTGTTACATTCATAGTGAAATAGGGGTTATGCATCCTCATGGCTTACATTGAGGGGGAGTTTTGAAACTTGGGAAGTCTATGTGTGAATCTGAAATTAAAATAATATGAGCATAGTATTTCATACATATATGACTTTGTGATTCCTTTTACATGCTGAAAGTTCTTACTACATTACTCGTGTTATACATTTTGTAGCTTTTGCCATGTCTAATAATTGGAATAATTACTTACACTAAATCTAGTCATGATCGAACTTTCTTGCTGTTTTGAACTTGTTCATGCTCACAAGTGCTTTAATAATAAGGAATTAATCAAATAATCAACTCACATGTTGAGTTTTTATGAACAAATATAAATTGAGAAAAGATCAAGAGAATATGCATGCATCACACTTCTTCTTTTGAGATGGCTTATCATTGCGCTTAGATATGAACTTGGAAGAAGCTGTGTATGACTAAAATCATGTTCTTAAGTTTCTGATTGTCAAATGAGATAGGCTTGGATTGGTTGGTTAGAATAAGGCAGATGCAGCATATAATCTCTTGCAAATGTCATATGTTAAAAATTTGTGTTTTAAATAAATTACAGCAACAAGTGTCATGCTTTCAGGTTTTGAAATAGTTAAGTTTGTGAGATTATGACTTGCTTAAATTGAAAATTACATTTGATCTCTAGCATGGCTTACACTACTTTATGTATTTTATTGATGTGATAGTGTAAATTACTTGATAGTATGACTTGGATGAGCTTTGTTTTATATGTATATGTTATAATCTGCTCATAACAATTAAAATTTCTCTTTTGAACCTTGCTGAATACATTGTCAAAGGGGGAAAGAAAATATGTGAATTTTTTAAGAGAAGTATACAAGGGGGAGGAATTGATTACACATTGCACATATTCAAAAGTGTTTTTGGCACGATTTTTCTTAAAAGCAAAAATTGTTTATGTGGTGTTGCCAAAGGGGGAGAAATTGTTTTCAAAATTTTTAATGTGAATAAGCCAATGTTCGGATTTTAAGTGGTGTTGTCAATGCATTCATCAAGGGAGAGATTGTTAGACCTATATGTGCTGAATACATTGGATTTGACGATAAAAGTCTTGAATACTACCAAAACACCTTTTTAACAAGGTCCAACGCTAGGTCCAACATGTTTTTCTAGCTCTGGCGCTAGGTTGTACTAGCTTTGGTAAGCTTCGGCGCTAGGTTGTACTAGCTTTGGTAAGCTCCAGCTCAAGCTCCGGTTAGCTTTGGCAAGATTTGGAGCTTGATCGCAATGTTCCTGCTTTTACTGTGAAATGTTTCGAACTTGCTTTACATTGTTGTAAAGATTGCTTAGTATTTATTTGCTAAGTTTTTGGTGCATTTTGATTGATATGGCTGATATCGTTTACTGTAGTTTTGCAACATGCTTATGTGAGGTGCTCACGTAAGGTGTTGTGTTCGGAACTAATTTGAGTCAAGTCGCAGACTTGGGCTCGTACGGATTGGTTGTTTGTTCATGTGCAGGTGTTGCTTGATTTCAAGACATGGCTGGTGACGGGATCCATTGAACTAGTCTTAGGGAAAAGATGAGGTTCAACAACCAAGTTTGGGAGGAATTCTGGTTAAGTTGATCGGGAGGTCGCGCAACATGTATGAATCAAGAACAATGCATATGAAGGTATTGTGGACGTCGTTGGATGATGTTTGCGCGTGTGCAAGGAGTGCATGGACATGACTACATGGTTCCGAGGCGTGATGAAGATATGTGGACATAAAAAATTGGTCGGAATAGTCCAACCGACTAGGTTATGGACTCTGGCTGCGGCTGAGTCGTGTTTGACTCAAATATGGAAAGTTTTGAACAGGTCATGTTAGGATTTCGTGTGTGTCACGAATTTGGGTTATTTTAGGAATGTGGAATACGTTCCTAATGTGTTTGGAAGTCTTAAGATTGCTTCTATATGCGTATAGAAGAGTCTTGAGCAGTTATGGAAAGTTTCGATTCATGAATTGAGTAGGATTAGAGTCCTAGTTAGGTTTGGGTTGGCCTAAGGGCTGGTTATATAAGCAAAGGAGGCCAGAGCTTGTGGGAGACGAAATTTGGGGCTGTTCCTCTTGTGTTCTATTGAATAAAGATCACAATTTAAAGGAAATTTTGTGCCTTGTTCGTCTAATTTGTTCCAGACAAGTTTTTCTCATCGAATTTTCTGCACAACCCTACCTCTCTTCGGTGGATTTATCATAACTCGAGTTTTACAGATCCAATTGACGTGATTCTTTTTTGTTTGTATTCACAACTTGATTACCTATCATCTTTCAAAATTTCACGGTCATTGGATTTGGTTTTTGATCTACACGAGTTTCTTTGGAGTATTGCAGATCTGTTTTTTACTCGATAGAACAGATTGACCTTTGTTCGATCTTTCGATCGTAAATTGAGTTTCTCTCAATGGATTTGAGTGATTCTTGTTATGTCATCTTTGTGACTTGATTCTCTGTGATATCTATCACTTTTGTCACGGTGAAACACATTTAGATTAGTCTCACACGTGATTTCTTTAACAGATCGTTTTTCTATCGAGGGGTTTTCATTGCTTTCTCTGAAATAGTATTAAATCTACCATTCATCCCCCCTCTGGTAGCTTTCCACATGCTCTTCGATCCTACACTTGGTTAACATGTCATTAATGCTATAATAATGGCGCACAATCAGAGGACTATCAAGACCGATAACATTGCTATTAAGGCGCGTTATCACACTATTAACCCTCCTTAACACCCGTAGATCGTGTATAGAGTGGTTATTACAGTCGAGGACACCCGTCGGGCCATGACACATACTGTAGCAGCCAGTCTTTGGCATATAAAAAGAACTATGTTGCACGGTAGAACACAAGTCATTCAGGCTAGCTCACCAATATACTCGCTCAAAGGAATCCAATACACAAACACCTCGTGGAGTAGGGTATTATGCTCAGGCGGCCCAAACCACGTAAAACTCCTCGTGTCACCTCGGTCTCCAATCTTGATTTTGCTCCCTGCCTAAATACGAACCTCCGCAGACTACTTCTTAGTAGTACCGGGGCAAGTGTTGTTGGAACACTTCGACATTTGGCGCGCCAGGTAGGGGGCACTAAGAATCTCCAAGATGGTGAACTCAGCTGCCGCATCGAACGCACCGACTGGACAAGCTGTTGGTGAAAATCTTGCCAATGCGTTGTAACCAACCAATGTCGTCCCACCACTAGTACCACCTGCTGCAGCAGCAAATGATGCACATCAGGATGGTGATTTTACGTCGATCACAAAATCGACTAACAACCAAGAGAACGCGTTGAACGCAGCGCATACTCTTCTCTAGCGTCCTCCAGTGCCGGGAGCTCCTCCGGCCGTCCTGGAACAATGGCATGCTGATGTTGAGCATCTGGTTGCATCTGCAGCCACAATGCTCAACAACCAAGTTCTGCCCGATGTAGGGTAGGCAACTTTCCGTAACAGGACCTTGTCTAGAAGACTTGATTCTATGGCGTGGCAGCTCAGGAGACGTGTGCCCTCTCAGCACGTGACGTCTCTACTCTCAGGGGCTCATCATACTCATACGGCATCGAGGCTCCCGACTCAAGATCTCCGTTCGGAGCTTAACCATCGGTACATGAGGCAGGATGGTCACGTAAACATCGAGCGTAGTCGCGAGAGACGACTTGCTCGTGAAAACCCTTCTCCTCTGGGAGTTGGAGGTGGCTGTTCGGCCCTCGCCTTAATCTCCACATGGTGGAGTGGCCACCCAAGTTCCAACCTCATTTGCCGAAGAAGTATGACAGGACAGTCAACCCCATCGAATTTCTTCAAATCTACTCCACCGCTATCCTCGCAGCAGGAGGGAATGAGGCTATCAAGGCCAATTACTTCCCAGTGGCTTTGACCGGCACTGCTAGGTCTTGGTTTATGAGTCTACCCCCTGACTCTATCTACAGTTGGGGGGAATTATGTCGCCAGTTCACTGCCAAATTCAAGATCTCCTACACCTGGCTTGGTACTGAGCTGGACCTTTTTGTTGTATAGCAAAAGCTGAGAGAGTCACTGCTATCCTTCATCCAGAGATTCTCTCAGGTATGTAATACAATCCCTTCTATCTCAGATGCATCTGTGGTTGTCGCCTTCCGACAGGGTGATCGGGATAAGAAGATGCTGGAGAAGCTGGCAACCAAGGATGTCGGAAGTGTCACGGAACTCCTCAGCCTGGTTAACAAATGTGCTAGTGTGGTGGAGGGTCGTGAGATGCACTCCAGACCAGCTAAGGAGGCTGTCCAGTCTGCCTCCAAAGCCGAAGCCACTACCAATGCCAGTGGCAAAAAGAAAAAGAAGTCAAGTGTCAAGAAAAAGTCACTTGCCGGCACACCTACAGTTGTTGCTGCCGCAACACCTGGTGGCCGGGGGCCATGCCTTGACGAGCGACCTTAAACATCATTTGAAGATGTTGACAAGATGTGATATCCGATCCACAAGTCTATGGCCCACAAGCTTGAAGATTGTCGTGAGGTCGAGAGGCTTGCTAAACGCAACAGCAAGCGTCAAAATGACACACCTTTCTGCCAGCAGGAAGGAAAAAAAAGGTCAATAAAGCTCCGTCTGATGAGGAGTTAGGATTCCAAGATGCCAAGAAGGCATTAAAGGCGGTCTACAATACCGTCGACGACTACAACACCAACTCCTACAATAAACGTCGAAAGACTCTCAATATGATGTATGGAGGGTTCTGGGACATTACCTCTCGATGCATTGTGAAAACTTTGCGCCAGAAGATGGCTGTTGCAGCTCCCACTGCCAAGGTGGAGACCCATCAGAAGTGGATGGACACTGCTATCACCTTCGATGCTTTGGATTGTCTGAAGAACATGGCAGGAGCTGGACAATTGCCCCTGATGGTCTCCCCAACTATCAACAATATCTAGCTCTTCCATGTCTTGGTGAATGGTGGCGTGACTCTCAATCTGATCAGCTTCGCAGTCTTTGTGAAGCTCCAGCTCAGCCTCTCAGACCTGAGGCTCTTGCGCCCATTCTCCGGAGTGGGTCCGGAAGCTATAACACCTCTCAACTCTGTTACTCTCCGGGTGACCTTCGAGACACCGGAAAACTACCAGTCTAAGAAGCTGGTATTTGATGTGGCACACATCAACTTACTCTTCAATGCCATCATAGGCAGGCTAGCCCTGTATAGGTTCATGGCAGTGGCCCACTATGACTACCTAGTGTTGAAGATGCCAACTCCATTAGGCATCCTTCGGATTTGAGGAGATCGCATTGCTGGGGTCACTGCGCTGGAAAAGCTTCATGCGATCGCAGCAGCAGAAGAAGCTGAATCCGGCAAGGAGCAATTTGATCAACATTCTCCGAGCTCACGCCAGCAGGACTCAACCTCTGCGCCTCTTGTGCATCTAAGCGGTGACACCGACGTTCCCATAAAAGTCATCCTAATCAGTTCTGATGTCACTCATACCACTCGTATATCGGGAGGTCTAGGTGATAAATAGGAACTCGCGCTTGTCACTTTCCTCCTGGCAAATATTGACGTGTTTGCATGGACACCATCACAAATGCATGAGATCCCCACGGAGGTGATCGAACACCATCCGAAGATCTACCCCGACGCACAACCTATACAACAGAAACCCTGAAAGCAATTTGTTGAGCGGTAGAACTTCATCCGAGAAGAAGTCAAGAAGCCGCTTGATGCTGGATTCATCTGGAAGGCACATCATCCACGATGGCTGGCAAACCCGGTCGTCATGCCATAGGCCGCGCGGGAAGTTTCGAATGTGCATCGACTACACCACTTTGAATAAGGCATGTCCAAAAGACCCCTTTCCACTACCAAGAATAGATCAAATAGAGGATTCTACCTCTGGTTGTGAGCTTTTATGTTTCTTAGACGCATACTCTGGTTTCCATCAAATTCCAATGTCTAAGGAAGATGAAGAGCACACTACTTTTATTACGGTAGATGGTTTCTATTGTTACACAACAATGCCTTATGGTCTCAAAAATGCACTCTCCACCTTTGTGCGAGCTATGCACAAAACCTTTGGGGAGCTGATCCAGGATCTAGTGGAAGTCTACGTTGATGACATCATTGTCAAAGTGAAGAACAAAGACTCACTGCTGGAAAACCTTGAATCGGTCTTTGACAAGCTACGCCTGATGCGCACGAAGCTCAACCATAACAAGTGTGTCTTCAGGGTTAACTCCGAAAAGCTTCTTGGTTTCTTGGTGACCCACTGAGGAATTGAAGTAAATCCAACCAAAATTAAAGCTATTGAAGCAATGCGGCCTCCAGCCCGCATCAAGGATGTCAAAAAGCTTGCTGGATGTTTAGCTTTGCTCAGCCGATTCATCTTAAGGCTGGCAGAGCGAGCACTTCCCTTCTTCAAACTATTGAGGAAGTATGGGCTGTTCCATTGGTCTGAAGAAGCAGAGAAGGCGTTCCAAGATCTCAAGCAGCTCCTCACCACACTACCAATCATGGTAGCTCCAGAACCTAGTGAGCCTCTCCTGCTTTACATTGCTACAACTACGGAGGTTGTTAGCATGGTCCTGGTTACAGAAAGACCAGAAACATCTTCAACTCAGGAGCTCGGACCCCTCCGGAAAGGTCCTGAGCGACCTGAGGGTGAGTCTGGTTCCCAACCCTCAGGCATGGATCCTAAAGGCAAGATGCCTTTGGATCAACCTCTCTCATCCGAGAGAGTATCTACCATTCAAGAAGAAGATCTGAACCCCTCTGGGAGGATCCGGATTGATGAAGAAGAAACTACGGACCCCTCCGGGAGGGTCCGAATTGTCCAGCAACCAGTATATTTCATTAGTGAAGTACTTCATGACGCCAAGACTCGAGACATTGAGGTGCATAAGCTGCTATACGCAGTTATTATTGCCTCAAGGAAGCTACGTCATTACTTCCAAGCCCACAAGATATCAGTGCTAACATCTTATCCACTGCATGCTATTTTGCATAACCCCAATTCAACGGGAATATCGCGAGTGGGCTCCAGAGCTAGCAGAGTTCAATCTCGAATTCCTGCCTCGACATGCAATCAAGAGTCAGACGCTAGCTGACTTCATGGCAGAGTGGACACCTTCTCCATCGATTCTTGGGGGCCTTAGCGAGGATAAATCAGAACATAAGATCCTAGTCTTCATTGAGCCTCACTGGACTCTCTACTTTGATGGGTCCATGCAAAAGCAGGGGGTGAGAGCTGGAATCCTTGTCCTCGCTCCAACCACGGAGAAGGTCAAGTACATGGTATGCCTTGACTTCAAGGCGACCAACAACATGGTAGAATATGAAGCTCTCATCTTCGGACTCAAAGTAGCGCTGTCATTTGGCGTCTGGCAGCTGCTGGTGAAGGGAGATTTGCAACTCATCATCAAACAAGTCAAAGGTGAATGTTGTTGCAATAACCTTCAGCTTGCTACATATTTTTTTGAAGTCCAAAAGTTGGAAAAGGAGTTCCAGGTTCTAGGCCTTTGCCATGTCCAGCGTCTCAATAATGCTGAAGCTAACGATCTCTCGACGAAAGCTTCAATCGGAGCTCAGACACTCGATGGGATTTTTGTCAGGAGATTACCGGGACCTACTGCTCAGCTTGCAGAACTAAGTGATGGGGGCGAGACCAACACCTCAAAGATGGTGGTCCCGGTGGCCCTATTACCATGGCTTCCACCAAGGATCGTATGCACTACAGGAAGCTTCGAGCAACCAAGCGAGCAAGATCTAGAAGCTCAAGTAAGTTCTGATGCATGGATCTTGGAGGTTCAAAACTACCTGAAAGACAACATCCTTCCTGAAGATGTGTGTCTGCTGAGCGAATTGTCATATTGGCTAAAAGATACACGCTGGTAGAAGGGGATCTCTATTGATGTGGTGCCAACGACATTCTAATGCGGTGCATTTCCCGGGAAGAGGGCTGCAAACTTCTCGCAGAGATCCATGGAGGCGAGTGTGGGAATCACGCTTGATCCCGCACGCTGGTTGGTAAGGCCTTCCGGCATGGTTTTTACTAGCCTACATCACTCCAGGATACATTCGAGCCAGTCAACAAGTGCGAAGTGTGCCAATTCCACACGAAGCAAATTCATACACAGCGCAGTCACTACAAATGATTCCTCCCTCATGGACATTCGCTGTGTGGGGGATGGATATTTTGGGACCGTTCCCAAAAGCTGTCGGAGGGTACCGGTTCTTATATGTCGCCATCGATAAGTTCACAAAGTGGACGCAAACAACTCCTATTGTGAAAATCAACAAGCAATCTGCCATCAAGTTCTTGAAGTCCATTGTCTATAGATTTGGAGTTCCAAACAGAGTCATCAATGACAACTGAACCCAATTCACAGGTGCAGCATTATAAGAGTATTGCAAAGACCTCGGCATAATTGTCAGCTACGCATCAGTAGCTCATCCGGCAAGCAATGGCCAAGCCGAGAGAGCAAAAGCAAAAATTCTCAAGGGACTCAAGAAACGCATTTATGAGTGCTTGAAGAAGCATGGTGCCAACTATATAGAAGAGCTTCCGTCTGCATTGTGGGCGAGCCGGACAACACCTAGCCAGGCAACAGGTGAAACACCCTTCTTCATGATGTACAGAGCCGAAGCTGTCATTTCTCCGGAAAATGCCATGGGGTCTCTCTGAGTGCGGACCTACGACGAAGCCACGTGGTGACTTAGACCTCATTGATGAAGCAAGGTGCCAAGCAGCTGTCCAAAACGTGCGATACCGCCAAGCGCTCATGCGCTATCATCAAAGGCATGTGCGCAATTGCCAGTTGGAAGAAGGCGATCTGGTGCTGCGGCGAATACTCATTGTTAACGGCTCCTAAGATATACTAACAAATCATCCCCGGCAACGGCGCCAGAAATGCTTATTGGTATTACTCATGCACCATTAACTAAACATCTCCAACTGATGTGTCAGAAATGCTTGTTAACGATTCTATTGGATCACAGAGTGAATTCCGCAAGCGCACGGTGATATCATTGTAGCATTTCCCCTTAATAGTATTCCCAAGGGTGTCATTTATTTGATCCCAAATGAAGGCGGGGTAGAGATATAACAATCATTCATCAAATGAAAAGGGTAGAAAGATATAAGTAAGAATCTAGTAAGGATGGATAAAATAATAGTGGAGGTAGTGTGACACACACAAAAGCTTTCAAGTCTAAGGGGGGTAAGAGGATCCTTAGAGGTTAGTTAAGGTTGAGAGTTATGGAGGTACTCCTACTATGCTCTATTGTACATATACATAGTCTAAACTAATTATTCATAAGCTAGATCAATAGTGAATACTTATGTTATGTGGTTCAACACATCGGGCACGATCTTACCCCTAGCAATACTAGGGCGACTCCCGCCAAGAGCCTGTGGCATAGCCGAACGTGGAGGATTACAAAGGACAGATAGGACTGTCACCATCTACTACCTACCTCTTCAATCCGTGGGTCTACGAGACATCCAATGCTACTTAGCTATCCTAGCACCATGCTAGCATATTAAGTAATTACCTTAAGAGCCTAGGCACAATCCATACTTAAGCAATGAATTGAATCATCATTGAACCAATGTTGATACATAACATAATTATCCATACTAACTTAGTTATGTTATAATTAACTAGACTATAGTAGGGGTCTATAGGTTCTATGATAATGAGATATGTTCATGATAAAATAGTCATAGAAGCTATACCTTCCACATACATGGACTCCACAATCAAACAAGAAACGCTTTGCCCAAGTATATGTATAAGTAGAGACTAAAGATACTATCTTTATTATGCATAAAGTCACAAATACAAGAAATAATACATGAGTCATACCTTTCCCAATGTAGGATTGGGAAGAGAGAGACTCCTTACTCCTTTCCCAATTTGGACTTGGGACTAGAGACTCTCCTCTCTACAACCTAACTCCTCTAAGACTATGGATGATAGTGTATACAATAGAGATGAAGCTCAAGTGGTGTGTTGAAGTGAGGGGTAGGGGTCCTATTTATACTAGTGTTTAGGTCGGTTCCCGCCACCAAAAGCGCGCGAATCAGTCACCATTGACTCCAGAGAGCCGGGAGGATCCAACACGTGGAGTTTGACTGAGTTTGGCGCCAGTAAGACGTCGGCCGAACCCCAGGTTCGGTCGACCTGGTCAAGGCACCAATTCTCGTGTGCTTTGTCCAGGTGGCTGCCAGGTGGGTCCCCTTGATGTATATGGGTGCAACACCATTGGATCTCCTCGGATACTTTTGTTTGTGGGCCATTTGATCCATGGGATGCCACGTGCCATCGCCTGATTGGCTGGGATGGTATTTTATAGGATTTGTCCCTCTACATTTCCTCATTTCTTGCATAAAATGTTGCATACACATATTTCTCCAAGTCCAAGTGGAATTGGGTTAGATAGAAAGGTGATGTGTGCAAGAAATGACAAATCCTTCACATAAGTGAGTTAAATTGACGGATGAAATTGGTATATAACAGCCGTCAACAAACTCCCCGAAGCTTATCCTTTGCTCGTCCCGAGCAAAGTCAAGACTTTAGGTTGATAATCAGGAGTTGCTACAATGTCTTATTTTCAAAAGTATCTAAAGCACAACAAGATACTCTACCTAGTATTACAGAAATTGGCTATGATACTCTACCCTTCTTAAGTTGTCATGGGGCTTATGCTTTCTCATATTCATGAGTAGTTGAAAGGTAGAATAGCAAATGGAGCAAACATAGCCTAGAAATCAAGTTCCACTTAAATCCCGAAGAATTCAGTTTAGATATTAAGTGCCTCAATTTGATTCTCTCAGTCACTCTTTTGTGGATAGTGGAAATATTTCCTCACCAAAGCATTATGCCTCTACTATTCCTACTCGAATATGTCTTGTATGTGGAGCTTGGTAAGGAAAGTAGGTAGGCATATTTGCATCACATATATTGCTAAGTCAAAAGAGTAAGCCTTAGGAGAATTCAAATCAAAACTTTTTGATTCAAGACTAGTGCATGTGTGATGGAGTGGAAGTGGATGTGGATACTTGAGATAACTCCTTTTTGGTACAATCTCTCTTTCTTTTGCAGGGATGAAACATGGCTACTTTTCTTTTCTCTTTTTTGTTCTTTTTTTCTCATGCTTATGATGTAAGCATGCCTCTTTTTTTTTTTCATTTTGTAGCCATGTCTTCTACTCCCTTTCTTTGTAATGAATTTTGAAGAGAGTGCTAAACATGAATAACATGTAGTTTCTCTTTTTATTGTGGTATGGTGAATATGATGGACGCTTTGCTTACTTCTAGTGTAGAAGTATAGCACGTGCAAGCGAAGTCTTGAATTCAAAAAGAGTTGAATGATTTCTCACATAGGTCTATACTAGTTTGACTAGGCTCAATGTGAAAGCAAATATCATATGCATAAGGTTTTGTCTATGTATGAATATCATATGGCTTTGGTAGGTATTTCCAATCAAATGAGGGAAACTTAAATCTTTTTAGAATTTCTCTAAAAATCTAAGTTTTACTTTCAAACTAGGACTAGCAGCCCTATTACCAATTCTAATCTTGCAACAACCTAGAATTAGATCAAGCTTTTGCTACCCACGACTTCCAAATTAAGGTAAAAGTATTTCAAACCAATGAAAGCAATATTCGAAGAGTAGCAAGTTGTAAACAAGAGACCGAGGAAAATAAACAGAGCAACTATTCATCATTTCATCTATGTGAATTCTAAATCATTCTACCACACATCTTTATTTGATGAAAGCAAATCTAACCTATATATTATTTTTTTTTATTTTTTATTTTTTTTAATGCAAGGTGGATGATGGATGGATGGAAAATAAATATGCAAGGAATGTGATACATGTTACCTCAAGTGGGGGTCCTCCCCCAAGCTTGTTCTTCAACTACCTCCGTGATAAGGGTTGAACCCTTGATGACGGAAGTATGCTGCAAGATCGGCTTGTTGTTGTTGTAGCACTGTGTTGAAGTCGGTGAATTGAGCATCCATGTGTTGTTGCCAATCCTGGGTACCTTGAACATGCTCCTGGAGGGTGCTGTAGATATCACCCGTTCTCACTCCAAGTTCTCCAATACGTCTAGTGAGGTATGTCATTCCTTGGCTATAGTCATGATGATTTCTAGCCAAAAAGGAACGACGTCCTCTCATGGACGTTGGGGGCAAGCTGCTAGAGCTTGAAGTGGATAAGGGTGGATCCCTTTGCCATTCTTGCCAAGATTATCCCCCACTCTCATACGTCAGAGGTTGAGTCCATCCGGGCGCATAACCCGTTGGGTTCTCTTCCTATTGGTATTCATGGACCGGAGAGATTATCAGTGGCATGCCTGTGGCTACAGCCCTCGCACGATTCCTTGTACCCTGTCAGAGACATTACTTCTTCTTGCTTCCTCAAGGGGAAGAAGGTTAATGGTTAGCCTCCGACATTTGTACAAATGAAAATCCAGGTTAGGTAACCGTATTTCATTGACAAAGCTGGGATAGAAAAATATCAATGACCCATCTTGATCATGCTTAAGGGTATGTCCTTGCACTAAATAGTATTCATCAATTAATTCTCTTTCAGTTTCAATGTATTCAAATGAAGAGTATTTAAGTGCTCCTACCCTATCAGCAATATGAGTAATCAATGAAGTGCATTCAATTGGTCCTGATTTTGAAATGTAATCTAACCATTGTGTCATCATGGCTTTGACTGGAGAACCTTTTATCTTTTTAGTCATGGCAAACAAAATTTTCAATTCATCATCTCGCACAACCCTAACATCTCCCCTAGGGAACATAGTCATAGCCACCCATCTATGCATGAAGCGTGAGGTAGGGTTTTGGATGTGGCTATTCCTAGGAGCCCTACATGTGACCTCACTAGTTAGCTCATTCCAAAAACTTTGTTTGTTAAACTTAGAAAAATTGTCTAAATCTAGCAAACACCGTTTATGGAAGCCTAGGATGCTACTTAATTCTTTCCATAGGATGTTGTATTCTTTTTGAAATAATCTAAAAGCAATACCATCAAATCCTATTCTTAGTGGCAAAGGAATTGGATAGTGAGAAGGCGTGAACCTTTCTCCTCTATGTGAGCAAAGCCATCAAATCCAATTGCATGCCAAATGGAAAGAAATTCGGAGTCCATACCTATTTTGGAGATCAAATGTGGATCGTAAGCCTTGGTGTGGCGGAACTCACGATCTTGGAGAAGCATGCGTGCTTGATCTTCAACTTCTTCGTATGTCGAGGTCGTTGTCATGAGGAAGTTGGTGTGGGTTGCTTCTCTCTTCTATGGGAGTGTCCTCACACACACTTCTCCTCCTTGGGCTTGTACCCATGGAAGAGAGATGTGCACTAGAACCTTCACCATGGCTTGAGCTTGCAGCCTCCTTCCTCTTTCCGAACAACATCTTCATGTCTTTTTGAGTTCAACAAGCAAGAACAAAATAAGGCGGGAAAAATCCAAAAGAAGCGATGTTTGGAAAACAAAACTCTCAATGAATTTTATCCTCTTGAAAGCTTGAGTGTAAAATGCAAATGCAAACAAAAGAAAATCTTCTTGGGGATGGATTTGAGCAAGAGTGTTGCAATGAAGAGCAAGAAAAACAAGGTGAGCTAGAGAGTGACTTGGGGAGGTGTAAAATGATGTGGTGTGTGAAGAGAAGTGCTCCTCACGGTTACAATTTATAGGGTGCACCTTCCAACAGTCACTTAGGGTTCAAAATGTAGCCGTTGGAGGAAGGGGAGCCAAATTGGCTCCACTCCCTGTTCGGCCGACCAGGGGGTTCGGCCGACCGGACAGGTGGCCCACCCTGGTTCCCCTTTTGGCAAGTGGCTCCCCAACGGCTACAAAGTTAGCACAAAGGTGAATTGCCACATGTGCAGCTCAGAAAAATTGTTTTTCAAATAAAAACCCTTTTCATATCCAATAAAAAATTTTCTTTTGAAAAGAAAGAAAAAAAATGAAAGTTGAGAATATAAGATTCTCAACTTGCTAGGAAAAATCAAATATGCAATTGGAAAAATCCAAATGGGGTGGAAAAAGAAAGAAAGAAAAATAAAGTGGGATAACTACCAATTTAACCTATTGGCGTAGGTCTCACCACCGTCCGATGAGATGGACATTCCTCCATCTTCATTTCACATCCGGGCCCGGAGGGATGGGCTTGGACGGCTTGTCTTGCTTCTTCCGCCATTCCTTCTTTGGTGGCTTGGTGGACTTGGGCCTTCAGGAAGGTCCAGATGATTCCGTCGCCTTTGGATACCAGCATGGTCGAAACGACGGATTCTCCTTGTAGATTAGTCTTCTCATGAATGTGATGAGTGAGTCCACCTTTGGAGGTGTGACTTCGACCTCTCTAATGTGTTTATCATTTGACCCATACTTGATTCGAATCATGGAGCATTGTTCTGGTCTAGGATGAAAGTTAAACTTTTCCTCCTTGCCATTGATATGGAGGTGGATTTCTCCAACTCCCACATCTATGCAAGCTTTTGCAGTGCTGAGGAATGGGCGCCCAAGAATGAGTGGTGTATCTTTCTCGGTGTCCATGTCTAGCACCACAAAATCCACGGGTATGAAGCATTTCTGGATCTTTATCGAGACGTCTTCAGCAATACCCGCTGGATAAAGGACTGAAGAGTCAGCCAGTTGTAGCTGCATCGGCGTTGGAGTCAGCTATGTGAAGTTCAGCTGGTCGAACACAACCTTGGGCATCACACTAACACTTGCTCCCAAATCACAAAGTGCCTTGTCAAAGTGGTGAGCCCCAGTTGAGCATGAAATGGTAGGACACCCAGGGTCCTTCTTCTTTTCAGTAAGCCTATTGAGGATGGCTATACTGCAGTCTTCCGTAAGCTTGACGACCTCAGTGGTGGGAAATGGTCGTTTGTTGTTCAATATGTCCTTGAGATAGCGAGCATAAGTGGGGACTTGCATCGCATCAATCAAGGGCACATTGATGTGGATCTTTTGGATGATCTCAACAAAAAGGTTGAATTGCTCATCCACTATTGGCTTCCTTTGTCTGTGAGGGAATGGAAATAAGTTGGTGTCTTCAAAGTGTTTGGCCATTCTTTCACCAAGTAATTCACTTGGGACATCCTCCTTCTCAGGTTCATATGTCCTCTTTTCTTGTGTGGGATATGGTGGGTCACGAGTGGTCTTTCCTCCCCTCGTAACCACCGCATTGACGTTCTCCACTAGGGCTTCTGGCTTCCCCGGAATTTTGTTGTTCTCTAATGGAGGGACAACTGCAGCAAGTTGTGCCAACTGAGTCTCCAACATCTTGTTGAAGCTCCGTTGATTCTTGAATGTGGAGGATAGTCCTTCAATCTTTGCATTGATATTCTCTAGGGTCTTTTCATTAGCTGACAACTTCTTGGATAGGGCCTCGTTGATCTTGAGCTGGCTAATGGCAAGTTCTCCCAAGTTGGGATGATTTCCAGGGTTGCCATTGTTGTTATACCCTCCTTGAAAGAATGGGCGTTGTTGACCCCACCCTTGACCTCCTGGACGATAGCCATTGTTGTTGTTGAAATTTCCATTGTGGGCGAGGTATAAGGCATCCTCACGAGTTTATGGGCAATCGTTGCCCATATGACCCGTGTCGCCACAGACTTCACACGTGATGTGAGAGTCTAGGGCATAGGCGTTGCCAGACACTTCACCACTGGCTCATCCATCAATTTTCTTCATTAGGAGGTCCAATTTTGTAGCGATCATGTCCACCTCCTTCAAGGTGTGCATGCCTCGCTGTCGGGTATGGAGACGCTCATCGTTCCATCCCATGTTGGACACCATCTTCTCAATAAGATCTTTAGCTTTTGGCACCGTCAATGAGAAGAAGGCTCCTCCAGCAGCAGCATCCAAATGGTCACGGGCTGATGGGATCAGCCCATTATAGAAATTTTGAATAAGGAGCCGGTCATCCATCCCATCGTGGGGACAGGCTAGTATGTACTCCTGAAGCCTTTCCCATGCCCCGAGAATAGATTCCTTGGGCTCTTGCTAAAAGATGGAAATCCTTCCATGTAGGGCATTGGTTTTGCCCAACGGGAAGAATTTGGCGAGGAATGCCGTAGAACATTTCTCCCAAGTGTCTACACCACTTCGGTTCGCGTAGAACCACTGTTTTGCTCTCCCAAGGAGGGAGAACGGGAACAGTCTCAGACGGATCGTATCCAGAGACACGTCCTTGGTTTTAAAAGTGCTACAGATCTCGAGGAATTGTTGCAGGTGAGCACTTGCATCCTCGTTAGCCTTCCCACGGAATGGGTTGGCTTGCACCATAGTGATAAGGCCAGTTTTGATCTCGAAGTTCTGAAAGTGCATCTAGGACTCCCTTGTGGGTTTTGGATGATTTATGACAAGCAATTGGGATCCTAATCCTTTTGTTGAGATGAATGCAGGAAAATGATGAAAAATGAGTAAAATGCCAAAAAGAGGGAAATTAAGAAGGAGAATGAATTTGAGCTCAAGAAGAAGAAATTAGTAGATTAGTATGTATGGAGTGTGTTAAGGAAACACACCCAAGAGCTCAATCTCATTTAATCACACACACACAATGCACAAAGCTTTACAGGACCGGACTAGTCCGCTATCAACCGGACTAGTCCGATATCACATTCTGCACAAGATCGGACAAGTCCGGTCTCCACCGGACTAGTCCGATATCTTTCTGTTCCACTTTGGACTAGTCCTCCCCAGTGCGGACTAGTCCTCAACACAATGCACAAGTCACTAGATCGGACAAGTCCGGTCACCACCGGACTAGTCCGATACCCTTTCTGATCCACTTCGGACAAGTCCGGTGATTACACGGACTAGTCCGATATACACTCTGATCTAAATCGGACAAGTCCTCCAAGTGCGGACTTGTCGTTCCAAACACTTAGGGTTTCACAGGACCGGACAAGTCCGATAGCAACCGGACAAGTCCGAAGATTTCCAGCAGCGAAATCGGACAAGTCCGTTTTTCAATCGGACTAGTCCGATATTCCTGGACACTTAGGGTTTGCTTCACACAGCACACCGGACTAGTCCGGTCTCCACCACGGACTAGTCCGATCTTTCTGAACCCTAACGGTAACTTCTGGAAACCCCACATAAATAGAGGTGCACGGCCCACTTTCAACAGCTCTCGAACCCTAGCGCCGTCACACCTCCCAAGAGACTCAAAAACCATCTCTCTCCACGAAGTTGAGTGAAAAATCAATCAATCCATTGAAGATCACTTCTAGATCATTGGAGAGGCACTTGGCACACGATTGAGCTCTTGGTTTGAATCTCTAACACACTCTTGCATCTCAATTTGTATATTTCGAAGTGTGTTATTGGTGGTTTTGAAACTTGTAATCAAGGGAGCTCTCAACTTGTGAGATCGCCCCTTCAACTTGGTGATTTACCCCTGTGTGATTAGTGGAAGAGGATTGGCCTTCGTGGCGATCCGACGAGGGAAGGGTTGGTGAAGACCCGGTCCTTTTGTGGGCTCCTCAACGTGGACGTAGGCTGCCTTCGTGGTAACCGAACCACGGGATAAATCTTGTGTCTTGTTCGTTTGTGTTCATCATTCTAGTTGATCAACATTATCTAGGGTTTGATTCATTTTGTTGAATTGAAGTTAAATAGTTGAACAAGAATCATACTTGCAATAAAACTTAACATACAACTATTGAACTGTCATTAAAGTTTATATTTCCGCTGCAAACGACAACGAAACAATCAAATTGACCTAACTTGATCAACCTAGCCCGTGAAATCTGGACTAGTCCGCACTTTACCGGACTAGTCCGATATATCTGGATTTGACCTTTTTGTTGAAGTCCTACAGGAACCAAGAAAATTCAAGAAGGCCTATTCACCCCCCCTCTAGGCCTACATTCAATTGGTATCAGAGCAGGTTCTTCAAGAAAGAGTGCAACCACTCGAAGAGATCATGTCCGACATGAAGGAAGTCCAGAAAATCAACAACCAGGAAGAGATGAACAATGACAAGCACCAAAAGCTCGAAAGGTATCTCGAAGCCATTCAAGACTTCGATGATGATGATGAGGAGACATTGGAGCTGAAAGCACTGCTCCGAAAGAAAGCACTTTCCAAAGGGAAAGCTAAAGTTGAAGAAAAGAAGAGGGGGAGTAGTCACACCGACTACTCCCGATATCCTTTTAATTATGACCATTTAAATTCTAACAGCAGTCATTATCTATCTATTCCTCTCGGAAAAGCCCCACACTTCGATGGGAGTGATTACTCCATGTGGAGGCAAAACATGAAGATGCACTTGATTTCCCTTAACCCAAGTTTATGGCATATTGTGTGCACAGGAATAAACATCCCTGATGACGATGAAGAACTCACGCCAAGTCAAGAGCAAGCCATCCACAGGAATGCCCAAGCCGCAGCCGTTATCACCTCATCTCTAAGTAGAGATGAATTCACAAAGGTGGACGGATTGGAAATTGCCAAAGAAATCTGGGACACACTACAGACAGCACATGAAGGTGACCGGCATGTGCGGGAGGCAAAGATTGAAATGATTGAAGGCGAACTAGGAAGGTTCGCGATTGAGGAAGATGAATCTCCCCAGGACATGTACAACAGACTAAAGACTCTTGTGAACAAGGTTCGATCGTATGGTAGCAAAAAGTGGAATGACCACGAGGTTGTAAAGCTCATCCTTAGAGCCTTTATGCCTCGCAACGTCACACTCTGTTCTATGATCCGAGAAAGTCCCGGGTACAAGAAAATGACTCCGGATGAACTGCTTGGCAAAATCATCAACTTTGAGATGATGGAGAAGCAAGCCAAGCACGTCAAAGAAATAGCTGACCTCACATCGGCCAAGAAGAAGGGAGTTGCCTTAAAATCCACACTCAAACCTCTATCCAAAGAAGCAAGAGAAGCTCAGTTTGAGGAGGACAGCGATGATGAAAGCAGCGAGCTGGACGAAGAAGATATGATTTTGTTCATGAAGAAATTCAAAAGAATTATGAAGAAAAGACAAGGAGCAAAATCGAGTGAAGGAAAATACAAGGAGAAGACAAAGCCGAAGATGAGGCGGGCATGCTATAATTGTGGTAAGTACAATCACTTCATAGTTGATTGCCCATATGAGGACAACAAGAAGAAGAGTAAAGAATCCAAGCCTCAACCGAAAAAGTTCTTCAAGAAGAAGAAACAAGCTGAACAAGCACACATCGGAAAGGAGTGGGACTCAAACGATGAGTCCTCATCGTCCGATGAAGAAGAAATGGCTAGCATAGCCATTGAAAGCATGCCCAAGAAACTCACACTCTTCCCCACGCTCGGTGCAAAGAAGGCAAATGGAACTTGCCTCATGGCTAAGGAAGGTAAACGCAAGGTAAACATCAAAACTCCTTCCTCGCATTCTTACTCAAGTGATGATGATCTAGATAGTGATGATGAAGATATGCTAATTGGTTTAGATAGAAAAACTGCTGCAAAAATGAAATTCTTGCTTAACCAACTTGTTGAGAAGGAAGAGCTAATTGATCGTCAAGAAGACATGATTATCTCCCAAAAGGAGAAGCATGTCGAACTTGACAATCTTCTAGTTCTTGAAAAGGAGAAAAATCACTCACTAGAGCTTGAGCTAGCTTCAAGCAAGAAAACTTGCTTGGAGTTAACCAACTCAAATGTTGCAATCAAGAATCAGCTTGATGACCAAATCAAGGTCAACAAGATCCTTGAAGTGCAGGTTGAGTCACTCAAGCTTAGTGAACCTTCCTCCTCTTCAACCCCACCTTCTCAACCCACTTTAACTAATATCGCTCATGTTTGCAAATGTGATAAAACTAACACCAGGTTGAAGGAAAATCCTACCTCCACGAAGGACAAAAATCCTACGCAATGTGTAGTATTTGACAAGGAGAGGATCAACTATGCACGTAGTGCATATTTGGTCCAAAGACCTCCAAATGTCAAGTATGGCATTGGTTACTCTTGTGATGGAAAGCAAAGAGCTGGAAATCATAAGAACAACAAGGGAAGGATCACCTTTGTGAAGGGAGGACCCTCACAACCTGGTAACTCGAAAACTAAAAATCTGAACTCTCATGAAAATCGGACTAGTCCGGTCGTGGTCCGGACAAGTCCGGTCATCCGGACAAGTCCGGCCACGCAGACTAGTCCGACCCATAATCAACAGCAACTTCTGTTTAAAACATTTGATGCCTCCTATGTTTTAATGAAAAATAATGTTGGTAAAGTGTATGCTTATTATGCTGGGCCACGCCATGGGAACACAAAATCCCATGTGTGGGTGCCCAAATGTATCGTTACTAACCTCCAAGGACCCAAGCAAGCTTGGGTACCTAAAACCAAGGCGTAATTTGTTTTTGCAGGCCTACTCCTCCGGTGGATCCAAATGGGTGCTGGACAGTGGATGCACCAACCACATGACCGGAGAAAGGAGGATGTTTGTGGAGTATGAAGTGAACCAGGACCCAAACGAAGGCATCTACTTTGGGGATAACAGTCAAGGAAGGGTCCTCGGTACCGATAAAATAGCAATATCCACTGAACATACTCTTTCGCATGTTTTACACGTTGAATCTTTAGATTATAACCTGCTGTCCATATCTCAGTTATGTGACAAAGGTTATAATTGCCTGTTTACTAACGAGTGTGTGACCGTCTCAAGGAGAAGTGATGGTTCCGTTGCATTCAAGGGTATGTTGAAGGGAAAGCTCTACCTTGTTGACTTCAACAAGGATAAAGCCGAACTCGACACATGCTTGATTGCAAAAACCAACATGGGTTGGCTGTGGCATAGACGGCTAGCACATGTTGGTATGAGGAACCTTCAAAAACTCCTCAAGGGCGATCACATCCGAGGTTTGAAAGATGTTGTGTTTGAGAAAGACAGGTCTTGTAGCGCGTGCCAAGCAGGAAAGCAAGTTGGAGCACAACATCCCGCGAAGAACATCATGACCACGACAAGACCGCTCGAACTACTTCATATGGACCTCTTCGGTCCAATTGCTTACATAAGCATAGGCGGTAACAAATACGGTTTAGTCATTATTGATGATTTTTCCCGCTTCACTTGGGTGTTCTTTTTGCATGACAAGTCAGAAACACAAGGAACACTCAAGAAATTCTTCAAGCGAGCGCAAAACGAGTTCTCACTATCAATCAAGAGTATTCGGAGCGACAATGGCACGGAGTTCAAGAACATACAAGTGGAGGAGTACCTTGATGAGGAAGGAATCAAGCACGAATTCTCAGCGCCATACTCTCCACAACAAAACGGAGTTGCCGAAAGGAAGAACCGAACGCTCATAGAGATGGCAAGAACAATGCTCGATGAATACAAGACTTCGGATCGATTTTGGGCGGAAGCAATCAACACCGCCTGCCATGCCACAAATCGACTCTATCTTCATCGACTACTAAAGAAGACCCCCTATGAGCTACTCACCGGTAACAAACCGAACATTTCATATTTTCGAGTTTTCGGTTCTCCTTGCTATATTTTGAACAAGAAGCCCAGGACTTCAAAGTTCGCTTCGAAGTCCGATGAAGGTTTCTTGCTTGGTTATGATTCGAACACTTACGCCTATCGTGTTTTCAACAAGGCCTCCGGACTTGTTGAAGTGGCACGTGACGTAGTGTTCGATGAAACTAATGGCTCCCAAAAGGAGCAAGTTGATCAATGTGAATTAGGTAAAGAGGAAGCCCCCTATCAAGCAATAAAGAGGATGGCTCTAGGCGAAGTACGACCACAAGAGTCATCGGCACAAATTCAAGAGGAAAGTGAACCACAAGAGGAGATCAACAATCAAGGGGGAGCCTCGATACAAGATAAATCACAAGAATATGAACATGATCAACAAATCAACAAGGACAACAACTCAGGGGGAGAAGAAGATGAACACCAACATACGACCCCCAAGTGCCACACCCAAGAGTACACCAATGCATTCAAAGGGATCATCCAATCGACAACATCATTGGCGACATCCAAAAAGGAGTAACCACTAGATCTCGTATAGCAAATTTTTGTGAACATTACTCGTTTGTCTCCTTTTTGGAACCCCGCAGGACTGAGGATGCATTAAAGGATCCTGACTGGGTGGTGGCAATGCAAGAAGAGTTGAACAATTTCAAGAGAAACGAGGTTTGGGAACTTGTGGAAAGACCCAATGCAAATATTGTGGGCACCAAGTGGGTCTTCCGCAACAAGCAAGACGAACACGGAGTGGTGACAAGAAACAAGGCACGACTTGTGGCTAAAGGTTACTCACAAGTCGAAGGTTTGGATTTCGATGAAACTTTTGCCCCAGTAGCTAGGCTTGAATCAATTAGAATATTACTTGCATATGCTACTCACCATGATTTCAAGCTGTACCAAATGGACGTAAAAAGCGCCTTCCTCAACGGACCGATCAAGGAAGAGGTGTACGTGGAGCAACCACCCGGATTTGAAGACGAAGAGTTCCCTGACCACGTGTATAAACTGCGTAAGGCTCTCTATGGCCTCAAACAAGCTCCTAGAGCTTGGTATGAGTGTCTTAGAGATTTTTTAATTGATAATGGCTTTCAAATTGGCAAAGTAGATTATACACTATTCACGAAAAATCTGGATAATGATCTTTTCATTTGCCAAATCTATGTTGATGATATAATTTTTGGATCAACTAACCAATCTTTCTGTGAAGAGTTTAGTAAAATTATGACAGACAGATTTGAAATGTCAATGATGGGAGAATTGAAGTACTTCTTGGGATTCCAAGTGCGGCAACAAAGGGAAGGAACATTCATAAGCCAAACCAAGTACACACAGGACATCCTCAAGAAGTTTGGCATGGACAAGGCAAAGCCCATTAAGACTCCCATGGCAACGAATGGTCACTTGGATCTCAATGAAGATGGACCGAGCGTCGACCAAAAGGTATATCGCTCCATGATTGGATCTTTACTTTACTTATGTGCATCTAGGCCAGATATTATGTTGAGTGTATGTTTGTGTGCAAGATTTCAAGCCAACCCTAAGGAATGTCATTTGACAGCCGTAAAGAGAATCCTAAGATATTTAGTTCATACACCCAACCTTGGTCTTTGGTACCCAAAAGGCTCAAAATTCAATCTCATTGGGTATTCCGATGCAGATTATGCCGGGTGCAAAGTTGATAGAAAAAGCACTTCTGGCACTTGCCAATTCCTAGGAAGATCCTTAGTTTCTTGGTCATCCAAGAAATAGAATTCCATTGCATTATCCACAGCCGAAGCGGAGTATGTTGCAGCCGGGAGTTGTTGTGCACAACTCTTGTGGATGCGACAAACTCTAAGGGACTACGGTTACAATATGAACCGTATTCCTCTCCTTTGTGATAATGAGAGTGCCATTAAAATAGCCCACAATCCAGTTGAACACTCTAGGACTAAACACATTGACATAAGACACCATTTTTTGAGAGACCATTCCATGAAAGGAGACATATCCATCTCTCATGTCAATACCCAAAAACAATTGGCCGACATATTCACCAAGCCACTTGATGAAAAACGTTTTTGCGAACTCCGAAATGAGCTAAACATTCTTGATTCTCGGAGTGTGGCTTGAAAAGTTGCATACCTGTATGATTGCTTCAAAATATTGATTGAATTGTGAAAATTATTCCTCCCCATTTTTCTCTCGAAAAACTATGTCAATTATTAGATCTTGATGAATTTTTGATCATAGTATGATTGTTGTTTGCTTACTGATCAAATTCATCAGGATTATTTGAATTGTTTTGCCTCTCTACCCTCAATTATTGGACCTTCAAATATATATGAATGGGCTATGCAATTCTCTCCTGGTGACCACGGACAAGTCCGTGGTTACCCGGACTAGTCCGCCATTGCAGACTAGTCCGCAGTGTGCCGGTTAGGCCGGACTAGTCCGACAGACCACGGACTAGTCCGATTTAGGTTTCTGGAGGACTTCGGACTAGTCCGGTTCTGTCCGGACTTGTCCGATTTTTCGTGTCCATAACCCTAGCCGCCACCAAACCCTAATCCCTTCACCCCACACTCTCCTCCAAGCTTTCTCTCTCTTGCGCTCGAGCTCCCAAGGCGAATCCTTGATTCCTCCGTAGAAAAGCCTCAATCTTGGGCGGAGATCAAGCTTGAAGACTCGGGGATTGAAGTTAGCGGACAAGTCCGGCCTCCAACCCCCACATTTTCAAGCTTCCTTGGATTTCTTGGTAAATTTTCCTCAAACCCTAAGAAATCACAAATTTCTTCATTGCTTATCGTTTGGCCTAGCATTCTTCACTAGTTGCATGTCCAGTTGATGTACTATGTGTATGCTAGACTAGTTATTTCATTAGGGATCAATTTTTATCCAGTTTGTTAGGTTTTTGCAGATGAACACCGGACTAGTCCGGTCCAGGTACGGACAAGTCCGGTCCCCCGGACTAGTCCGTGCCTGAGCACCGGACAAGTCCGTTGTTTCTGAACCAAAACCTAATTCTTTAATTCCCTACTGCCTTCCATTGCCATCTTACCTCACCAATACCTTGTATAACTTGTCTTTTCTCTTGATCACTCATTCTCAGATCATGTCGAGCTCCGACAATGAAATCTCCGATTTCGAGGCCGAGTTGGACCACGAGGTGGCACCTCGGTCCTCGACGGGTCTTGGCAAGAAACGCCAAGAGAGACCCTCCGAGCCTGCTCCCTCACCTCCCCAGGTTCGGAGGAAGGTGTGTGTCAAGAAGGCCGCCTCGAAGGCTGCTCCTCCGTCAAGTGGCCCTCGCCAAGCTAAAGGGAAGGGCAAGGGGGTTGCCACAGGGCCTGTTGGGCCCCTAAAGCTGCATACTCCCAGAGAAGGGGTCCGGGACCCCAATGAGGAAAGATTCAATGGCAAGGGCAGCGATGTGGCCATGAAGCTGAGAA
This sequence comes from Tuctoria greenei, assembly GCA_036927565.1. Classification (NCBI taxonomy): domain Eukaryota; kingdom Viridiplantae; phylum Streptophyta; class Magnoliopsida; order Poales; family Poaceae; genus Tuctoria; species Tuctoria greenei. The sequence continues at coordinate 24,742,175 of JAYESD010000011.1, read as the reverse complement.
GTGTGGATTACTATGCAAGGCCCAAGCAAGCAGCTGATGGCAGATTTTGGTCAAATTTCCATGCTGACTTCTACAAGCTGGTCTACTTGCCGATGAAGACCCCGGTGGTGCGCAGTCAATGGATTGACTGGGCCCACCTTGAGAAGAGGAAATGTGCAGCTTTTGATGAAGTGATACAAGCTGCAGAGAGACATGGGCTGAAGGATTTGTTTGCCTTCAGATATAATTGGAATGATGAAGTGATTGCACAATTCTATGCAACGTGCCACTTCTCAAGTGAAGACGAAGAAAGTGTGACTTGGATGACTCATGGATCCAAGTATTCCATCACTCAAGAAGAGTTTGCCCGCCTGCTGCATCTTGACTCTGAGGGAGATGACCACCTCATTATCCACAACATTGGGGTCATTGAGAGGGATGGAATGAAGTTCATGTATGAGCCCACCTCCAAGTTTGTCCCTCCCTCCACAAAGAACATGAAGCCTTTATTTGTGGTCCTCAACAGAGTCCTCAGGAAGACGATTGCTCCCAAGGATGGTGATGCAGGGAGTGTGCAAGGCTACCTCCGGACCCTGATGAAGGTCATCAGCAAGAAAAGGCAATTCGATGTTGCAGACTATATCTGGAATGATATGGTCAATATCTCAAGTACCCCCAACCGATCCTGTGGCTATGCCCCTTACTTGATGTTCATGATTGAGAAAGTCACAGGAATCGAGTTTGTGAAGGATGTGGAGCACACTCCACTGAGGCCTCAGAAGCCCCAGTCCGTGAGTGTCCAGGCTGCTCCATTGCCGGCCTCAAGCCCCGAGGCGCCGGCAAGGCAAGAAGAAGCTGCTAGGGCTACTCCTCCCTCCAGGGAAGCCCCTCAGAAAGGATCCGCCAGTGGGATCCTCAAGTACTTGGCTGCAATCTTCTCCTCCTGCAAGAAAACTGAAGTGAAGCTTCACAAGCTAAATCAGAAGAGGAAGGAGGACATGAGATACATAAAAGCCAATGTGAAGCAGCTGAGTGAGAAGCTGGAGATCAATCCAATTGGATCTCCAGTACTTTCTGAAGATTCTGATCCAAACATCACCGAGCTCAGCCCCTTGACTCCTTCCGAGCTTTCCTATTTTGGCATTGGGGGCTCGAGCAGCTCAGCTCCTCCTCCTACCTCTCAACCTCGTCAAGCCGAAAGCGATGAAGACGATGAAGACGACGAGAGGACTGACAGCGAAGAGTGAAGCCCTAGGACCTTCCTCTCTCTCTCTTTTTGGTGTCTTGATGCCAAAGGGGGAGAGATTGAGGGGGAGTCTCTAGTCTAAGCTTTAGCTGAATAGGATGCGAGGAGAGAGCTCTCTATGTTTTTTTTAATTGTGATTGTATTTGCTTAACTCTCTTTTCATATCATGTTGGTCCTGTGATGAATTGCTCAATTAATTTGCAAGTGTGTGATGAAATCTGAGTTTTTGCTCCTGAAGTGCCATATTCACTTGATATTAGTTGGTAAATGAAAATTCTGTCATTCTTAATGCATTCATGCTCTTAGTATGCATCCCACCATAAAGAATGCACATATGAATAATTATCTTGTTGCCTGATGCATTTTTGAGTCATATGTGCATACTTTATGAAAATCTCATTTTATACCTCATTTTGTGAAATCTCAATTGGTTGTCATCAATCACCAAAAAGGGGGAGATTGAAAGTGCATCTAGGACTCCCTTGTGGGTTTTGGATGATTTATGACAAGCAATTGGGATCCTAATCCTTTTGTTGAGATGAATGCAGGAAAATGATGAAAAATGAGTAAAATGCCAAAAAGAGGGAAATTAAGAAGGAGAATGAATTTGAGCTCAAGAAGAAGAAATTAGTAGATTAGTATGTATGGAGTGTGTTAAGGAAACACACCCAAGAGCTCAATCTCATTTAATCACACACACACAATGCACAAAGCTTTACAGGACCGGACTAGTCCGCTATCAACCGGACTAGTCCGATATCACATTCTGCACAAGATCGGACAAGTCCGGTCTCCACCGGACTAGTCCGATATCTTTCTGTTCCACTTCGGACTAGTCCTCCCCAGTGCGGACTAGTCCTCAACACAATGCACAAGTCACTAGATCGGACAAGTCCGGTCACCACCGGACTAGTCCGATACCCTTTCTGATCCACTTCGGACAAGTCCGGTGATTACACGGACTAGTCTGATATACACTCTGATCTAAATCGGACAAGTCCTCCAAGTGCGGACTTGTCGTTCCAAACACTTAGGGTTTCACAGGACCGGACAAGTCCGATAGCAACCGGACAAGTCCGAAGATTTCCAGCAGCGAAATCGGACAAGTCCGTTTTTCAATCGGACTAGTCCGATATTCCTGGACACTTAGGGTTTGCTTCACACAGCACACCGGACTAGTCCGGTCTCCACCACGGACTAGTCCGATCTTTCTGAACCCTAACGGTAACTTCTGGAAACCCCACATAAATAGAGGTGCACGGCCCACTTTCAACAGCTCTCGAACCCTAGCGCCGTCACACCTCCCAAGAGACTCAAAAACCATCTCTCTCCACGAAGTTGAGTGAAAAATCAATCAATCCATTGAAGATCACTTCTAGATCATTGGAGAGGCACTTGGCACACGATTGAGCTCTTGGTTTGAATCTCTAACACACTCTTGCATCTCAATTTGTATATTTCGAAGTGTGTTATTGGTGGTTTTGAAACTTGTAATCAAGGGAGCTCTCAACTTGTGAGATCGCCCCTTCAACTTGGTGATTTACCCCTGTGTGATTAGTGGAAGAGGATTGGCCTTCGTGGCGATCCGACGAGGGAAGGGTTGGTGAAGACCCGGTCCTTTTGTGGGCTCCTCAACGTGGACGTAGGCTGCCTTCGTGGTAACCGAACCACGGGATAAATCTTGTGTCTTGTTCGTTTGTGTTCATCATTCTAGTTGATCAACATTATCTAGGGTTTGATTCATTTTGTTGAATTGAAGTTAAATAGTTGAACAAGAATCATACTTGCAATAAAACTTAACATACAACTATTGAACTGTCGTTAAAGTTTATATTTCCGCTGCAAACGACAACGAAACAATCAAATTGACCTAACTTGATCAACCTAGCCCGTGAAATCCGGACTAGTCCGCACTTTACCGGACTAGTCCGATATATCTGGATTTGACCTTTTTGTTGAAGTCCTACAGGAACCAAGAAAATTCAAGAAGGCCTATTCACCCCCCCTCTAGGCCTACATTCAAGTTCACATCTCCCGTGTTAACAGTGGGCCCAATAGGCACATTGTTAGCAGAGGGAGCTGAGAACTCACGAAGGGTCTTTTGAGCCATTGGCATTTGGATTGTTGGTGCAGAAATGTTGGCTTGCCTTGCCGCTCGAATCTTCTAAGGAGTAATGACACGGGGTCGGTCTCTAAGAAGAGATTCGAGATCTTCAACAAAGTTTTCCGGCAGGCGGAAACCAGACATACACTACCCTGTTTTCACATTAAAAATGCGAAAACAAAGAATGGTTATACTACTAAAATCCTACCTAGGGTTCTATCCTATTCACCCAGTCATGTTATATATCTATTTGCCTTCCCCGGCAACGGCGCCAGAAATGCTTGTTGACGGCTCCTAAGATATACTAACAAATCACCCCCGGCAACGGCGCCAGAAATGCTTGTTGATATTACTCACGCAACATTAACTAAACATCTCCAACTGATGTGTCAGAAATGCTTGTTAACGGTTCTATTGGATCACAGAGTGAATTCTGCAGGCGCACAGAGATATCATTGTAGCATTTCCCCTTAGGAGTATTCCCAAGGGTGTCATTTATTTGATTCCAAAGGAAGGCGGTGTAGAGATATAACAATCATTCATCAAATGAAAAGGGTAGAAAGATCTAGGTAAGAATCTAGTAAGCATGGATAAAATAATAGTGGAGGTAGTGTGACACACACAAAAGCTTTCAAGTCTAAGGGGGGTAAGAGGATCCTTAGAGGTTAGTTAAGGTTGAGAGTTATGGAGGTACTCCTACTATGCTCTATTGTACATATACATAGTCTAAACTAATTATTCATAAGCTAGATCAATAGTGAATACTTATGTGGTTCAACACATAGGGCACGGGCTTACCCCTAGCAATACTAGGGCGACTCCCGCCAAGAGCCTGTGGCATAGCCGAACGTGGACGATTACGAAGGACAGATAGGGCTATCACCACCTACTGCCTACCTCTTCAATCCGTGGGTCTACGAGACATCCAATGCTACTTAGCTATCCTAGCACTATGCTAGCATATTAAGTAATTACCTTAAGAGCCTAAGCACAATCCATCCTAAGGCAATGAATTGAATCATCATTGAACCAATGTTAATACATAACATAATTATCCATACTAACCTAGTTATGTTATAATTAACTAGACTATAGTGGGGGTCTATAGGTTCTATGATAATGAGATATGTTCATGATGAAATAGTCATAGAAGCTATACCTTCCACATCCATGGACTCCACAATCAAACAAGAAACGCTTTGCCCAAGTATATGTATAAGTAGAGACTAAAGATACTATCTTTATTATGCATAAAGTCACAAATACAAGAAAGAATACATGAGTCATACCTTTCCCAATGTAGGATTGGGAAGAGAGACACTCCTTACTCCTTTCCCAATTTGTAATTGGGACTAGAGACTCTCCTCTCTACAACCTAACTTCTCTAAGACTATGGATGATAGTGTATACAATCGAGATGAAGCTCAAGTGGTGTGTGTTGAAGTGAGCGGTAGGGGGTCCTATTTATACTAGTGTTGAGGTCGGTTCCCGCCACTAAAAGTGCGCAAATCAGTCACCATTGACTCCAGGGAGCCGGGAGGAGCCAACACGTGGAGTTTGACCGAGTTTGGCGCCAGGAAGAGGTCGGCCGAACCCCTGGTTCGGCCGACCTGGTCAAGACACCAATTCTCGTGTGCTTTCTCCAGGTGGCTGCCAGGTGGGTCCCCTTGATGTATATGGGTGCAACACCGTTGGATCTCCTCGGATACTTCTGTTTGTGGGCCATTTGATCTATGGGATGCCACGTGTCGTCGCCTTATATGCTGGGATGATATTTTATAGGATTGGTCCCTCTACATTTCCTGCATAAAATGTTGCATACACATATTTCTCCAAGTCCAAGTAGAATTGGGTTAGATAGAAAGGTGATGTGTGCAATAAATGACAAATCCTTCACATAAGTGAGTTAAATTGACAGATGAAATTGGTATATAACAGCCGTCAACACTCACTCAAGAAGGGATGAACAAACTTTCCCCCAGCTGGGAGGGTCCCTTCCGAGTTATCAAAGTTTCCCGCCCTGGATGCGTTCGCTTGGCAATAGAGGATGGGCTACCACTTCCCAATCCCTAGAATGTGGAGCATCTTCTTAAGTTCTATACTTAGTAGCACGGAGGTGAGTCTATATTTGTATAAAATGTATCTCATAGAGTCCATGAACAGAGTCAGGTTGGTCCAAGATAAATAGCACACTTAACTTGGTCTTGTACTTTAAGTGTGTCCTTGCCTTCCCCTGTTATTCGAACCGATAATGAAATACATTTATATGAAAATAGATTCTACGTGCATTTACTTTGCGCATGCTCATTATTTTTCCTTCTGTATCCTTTTTGTCAATAGTGATGTTGTGCAATCCACTTGAAAGTTAGCCCTAAGGATTCATGCGATATATACATAAGTTTTTTTGGTAATCTTCTATCGTATCCTAGTATTGTTGGACGCCCTACTCACCTAAAAACCAATGCCAATTATAGGTCTGGAGTGCGCTATCAATTTAGCCTGGTCTAGCACCCTAATTATGCTACTCTACCTATTCTGGTAGGTCTCAGCAAGGTGGGTCCAAAGAGCACATGGACCTATGGAAGTTTAATTATTATGCTTAAATTGTCACAATGAGTTTATTAGGACCTAAAATTCAAAGAAGGATAATAAGCCACAAATAAGCTATTGACGTTTCATACTGTAACACCCTCATTTTCATGCATCATGCATTGCATACATCATTAAATATGTTTAAAATTAATACACATAAAAAGGAACAAGTTTAAAATGAATTAGAAGCAAAACCGCACTTAAAAAGTTTGAGAAGTGCGGACTTGTCTGATTTGCCCCGGACTAGTCTGATTTCTCTCTGAACCCGTTTCAGACATGTCTGTTTTCCTGCAGACTAGTTCATTTTTCTCTCTGTACAAGTTTCAAACTTGTCCGTCCATTGCGGAGTAGTCCGGTAATCCCATCCTTGAAAATTTTGCTAAGTCCCCGGACTTGTCCAAACTTCTCCGTTTTCCGCCGCACTTATCCGTGTCCCTCTCTGACTAAGTTTGGACTTGTCCGATTTCGTCCGGACTTATCTGTTTTTCCTCTGACTAATATCAGACTAGTCCGGTCTAGTGCAGACATGTCATGTGTTCGCGACTCCGATTCAATATTTTCTTCCATGACTTGTTATTGGGTATTTACCTTAATTGGGCCCAAGAACGTCGTGTCTAACCCTTTTAGAGCCCATGTGGGACCCCACACCGGCCTCCACCCACCCCCAAACTCGGAATCCACCCAACCCTAACCCTACTCCCCTATATAAACAACCCAACACCCCACTTTTGCCAATCTTTGCCACAATTGAAAGCACCACAAACCCTAGTTTGTGGAAGCTGCCACCAAGGGGAGATCCAGCAGCAAGGAGGAGAAGGAGATCACGAAGAAGTAAGACCCTCGTTTTCATCCATCATGCATTACATACAATATAATACATGTTTAAAAATAATCCACATAAAAAGAAACAAGTTTAAAATGATTTAGAAACAAAACCGCACTTAAGAATTCTGAAAAGTGCAGACTAGTCTGATTATGGTGCGGACTAGCCAGATTTCTCTGTGACTTCGAACGGACTTGTCAATTTTTCTGCGGACTAGTCTGTTTTTCTCTCTGGACAGTTTCGGACTTGTTCGGCCCTATGTGGACTAGTCCGGTGTTCCAATTTCTTGGAAATTTTGCTAAGTCCCTGAACTTGTTCGGACTAGTCCGTTGTTCCCTCTGACTAAAGTCAGACTTGTTCGATTTTTTGCCAGACTTGTCTGTTTTTCCCCTCTGGATAAGTTCAGACTTGTCCGATGTCCAGTCCGGACTTGTCTAATTTCTCTTTGTCCAACTTCGGACTAGTCCGACCCTTTTTGAGCGTGTCCGATAAATCGCGACTCCGAGTTGATCTTTTGTTTCACAACTTGTTTCTTGGGTTTTACGTTAAGTGGGCCTAGGGACGTCGTGCCTAACTCTTTTAGAACCCATGTGGGACTCTAAACCGACCCCTACTCATCTCAAACTCGAAATCCATCTAACCCTAGCCTTCACCTCTATATAAACAACCCCACCCCTTGACTTGACATCTATTTGCCACTTTCCAACCTCACCCAAACCCTAGCTCGTGAATAGCCGCCATCAAGGAGGGAGAAAGAGATCTAGCACAAGAAGAAGAAGAGGAGGAAACAAAATAGGATCAAGATCTCCATCAACTTTGCATTCTTCGTCAACAATTCACCAGCAAGTTCTTCATCAACCCTAGATCATCAAGATCCAAGTGTTGCCTCCAAGATCCTTGATTCATTGGAGTTATAAAAACCTGATATACCTTCTACTTCCTATTCCGTACGTGAATTCAACCCCAAATCTCTAAATTCACATCGATCTAGAAAACCCTAGTTCGCTAGTTATGCGAAGTGCGGACTTGTCCGGTCCCTAGCGGACTAGTCCAATTTTCCTGGTTAAATTGTGTCGAATTAATTCTAAAATTTGATCGAATCAACTCCAAACATGTATAAACTTGTTAAAAACTATTAGAACTAGTTAGTGATCATTAAAAGTAACTCATTAACAAGTTCCACCTTGCATTTGCATCAATCATGCATGTCATGTCATATTGAGTAATGTTTGTGCACTCTTTGATTGTGTTCTTGTATTGTATGTTTATTATGCGGATTAGACGGATTTGCGCTAGAGAGTGCCGCGGAGGATCTCCAGCACCAAGAGTTTGAAGGCTTTGACCCGAACCAATCCCAAGAGCAAGGCGAGTGTCCTTGAATATATTGATCCTGTTTCAAAATAAACGTTTTGTTTGCAAACTGTATGCTTGTGTCAATTTGATGGGAATCCTATGATAGGAAGTTTACTAGCATTGTTTAACCACCCTTGTCACCTGGAATTTATGGTAGAGAGTCGGGATGATCTTTTTACCCTTTTTGCTTCGCTGAATTAATTGGGATGGGAAAACAACTATACCACTTAACTTAATTATGCATTTATGAGATTATGATTAACATGAACTGGTTAATATGATGTGGTAATGGGTGATCTAAGCAAGCATGGTATGTGTATGGGTTGGATGTTATGGTGGTTCGCTTGCTTTAGATCTAAGGATCGGTTCATGCGAGAATAAGCCAGGATTACAGTGCCACCACGAGGCCAAGTATGGGTGCAGCGTACCTAATTAATTACGGTCTTGCTAGTGCTATTTGGACCATTAAGGATGCTTGGGGAAGGGATAGTCGGATTGGGTTTGTTGATGATTGATGGGACTACCCTGGGATCCGAATGGCTCAAGAGGGGGCCCTTGGTTGAAGATGTGCTCAGTTGGAAGCATCACCACCGGTAAAACCTCAGTGGGGTCTAAATAGGCTAGTAATCCCTTTGTAAAGCCTATTTTGTGATCACTTGGCCATACACCAAAGTAAGTGTAATTGGCATATGGGAGGTTCTTTAGTCGCCGACGGGTGATGAAATCACAAACACGTGGGTAAAGTGGTACAAACATTGCATTGTCTAATAAAACTATCATGATATTCGTGCTCCCAGTTATGAGCACCTGGACAACTTCCATGATTAGAGGGTACATGGGATTCGGGATGGTTATGGTTGGTTATGATTATGGTTGATAACACGATAATGGTTATGGATGGTTCATGGCTTATGTTTATGGATATGAATTTGAGTTATGGTAACTGTACATGGATAATGATGATGATAGCAATAATTGGATATGATTTGATATTATGTCAATATGATGGATATGATAGGACTATTTCACATACATATATTATGTTGCTTTTCAAATGTTTTAATGTAATTTTCACCACTTAGCCATTGTTATATTCATCATTTGAATCAGCCACATGTCATACTTTTCACACTTGCCGAGTATGACATATACTCCCCCTTGCGATTCCCCCACCAATAGTTGCAGGTGAGGATTGGGAGTATAATGATGATAATGCGGAGTTCTAGGCCGTGTCTACCATCAGCTTGTTTGTGGAGTGTTGGAGTTGCGCTATACCCTTTGCTTAATTGCTTAGTTGCTTAATTAGTTTAATTTCGCTGCATTAGTTGAAACTTGTCATTAATATTCATTAGAGCTTGTATTCGAGGATAATATAGTTTGTGTAATAAAAGTACTTAATTAATCTTCTCTGTGGTAATTTTCTATATACCCTTTTGTATTTGCACTCATGTATGTGTGTTAAACGTCTGGGACACACATATGCGTTCACTTGGTTCTTTCTCAGAACCAGGTATCACAAATTGGTATCAGAGCCATAGGTTGACCATAGGACGCAGCCTAGATAGAATGGACACTTTAGAGCACATAGGAGCACTCAGGAGTCGAGGAGTTATTGTTTGGTGTGTTGTTTGCTATATATTGTTTGCTTGTGTGCTTAATAGAGGATTTTGGGATGCTTTAGCATTGCCATGTCCACAAAGGCTAGTGTAGTTAGCTGTTTAGTTTCGTATCCCTTGATGCATATAGTTGGAGACGTTTCTAAATTCTTATCTCTTGCTTTTCTTCAGATTGTGAGGACTCGCAACCAGAGGGATGGCAATCATGAGGAGGAGATCAATGGAGCACCTCAGAACAACAATGGACAAGGATCTGCTCATGAAGCTATCAACATTGAGCAGCTTTTGGCTTTGCAGAACCAGCTCATGCAGACCATGATACAAACTATGGGATAGCTGCAGGCTGGCAATGTCAACAATCAGTCCCACATGCCTCCACCGCCACCCCCACCGCCGCATAACTGGTTGGGAGAATTCATGAGGACTAGTCCGCCAACCTTTGCTCAAGTCGCTAACTCTGTGGATGCGGATGATTGGCTCAAGTCCGTGGAGAGGAGCTAGCTATTGTCCAATTCAGCGATCAAGAGAAAGTGCTTTTTGCTTCTCATCAACTTGTTAGAGCAGCTGCCGATTGGTGGGATTCGCTATGCAATGATCATGAGAATGAGGAGAGGATTTCTTGGGCTGAATTCAAGGAGAGCTTCCGTTCTCATTATGTGCGTGAAGGTGTTATGATTCTGAAGAGGCAAGAATTTGAGAACTTAAGTCAAGGAAGGTCAAGCATGAGTGAATATCTCAATAAATTCACTCAACTCTCAAGATATGCGCCTGAGGATGTGAGCCGGGATAGCTGGAAGTAGTATTTGTTCATGAGGGGCCTTAACAATGAGATCCAAGTGCAATTGCTCAATTGTGATTATGCCAAATTCCAGAAGCTTGTGGACAAAGCGATTGTTGTGGAAAACAAGGTCCGTGAGACAGAGCAAGACAACAAGAGGAAGCATCATATCAAGGACAACAACAAGGAAGTAATGTGCGCCCTCGCTTTACACCACCAAATGCACCTTATTTCAGCTCCTCTGTGCCTGCTCATCGCCCGGGATATGCACCGCGCCCAACTCACTTTTTGCAGCAGCGCCCTATCATGCAAGCACCTAGGCCTCCAATGCCTTTTGGACCTCGTGCTAACTTTCCTGGTGCAAATATTCATAATTAAGTCCGTCCAAATTCTGGTGCAGCAAAGAAGTGCTATACATGTGGAGAAGTTGGACACTTTGCGCAGCAATGTCCCAAGTCGGGCCTTGGTCAAGGAAGCAATGCGCCGAGGAAAAATCCAAGACCCAATGGAGGACAGCCGCAAGGGAATCGTGGATAGCAGAATTTTGCACGTGGCTACGTGAACCATGTATCTACGGAGGATGCACAACAAGCGGATCACATGGTGATTGGTATGTTTCTCGCAAACTCCAACCCGACGACTATGTTATTTGATTTTAGAGCATCGCATTCATTCATTGCATCGAAATATGTTGCCAAGTATAGTTTGTCTATCTCTCATATGAAGTTTACTCTATTGGTTAAGTCTCCTGGAGGAGAGATGAGGACAAATATAGTATGTCCAAAAGTAAGTCTTAGAATAAGGGGGTAGACTTCTTCGCCAACCTCGTTGTATTGGATTCTCAAGGATTGGACATTATCTTTGGTATGGGCTGGTTGAGGAAGAACAATGGATTCATTGAATGTGCCACGAAGACGGTAAAGTTGACCAATGAGGAAGGGATCACCGTAGAATTTGAAGCATCTCAACATGCACCGAAGCAATTAGAGCTGAATCACATGGACGGTGCCGCAATTGAGGAGATTCTGGTGGCGTGTGAATTTTTTGACGTGTTTCCGTATGAGTTGTCAGGTATGCCACCTGATCGAGACATTGAGTTTGTTATTGACTTAATACCTAGAACTGCACCTATAGCTAAGAGGCCATATAGGATGCCTCCTAAGGAATTAGCGGAGCTCAAGAAGCAAATTCAAGAGCAACTAGAGAAGGGTTTTATTCACCCTAGTTCTTCACCCTGGGGAGCGCCCGTTCTATTTGTGGACAAGAAGGATGGATCACAAAGGATGTGTGTGGATTACCGAGCACTCAATGAGGTGACCATCAAGAACAAGTACACCTTGCCACACATAGAAGACTTGTTTGATCAAATGAAGGGTGTTTGTGTCTTCTCTAAGATTGATTTGACGTCGGGATACTTTAAAATGAAGATTAGACCATCGGACATACCCAAGACAGCTTTTAGGAGACGATATGGATCTTATGAGTACACCGTGATGTCCTTTGGATTGACCAATGCACCTACCTACTTTATGTACCTCATGAAAAAGGTCTCCATAGAGTACTTGGATAAGTTCGTTGTGGTGTTCATTGATGACATTATGATCTACTCGAAGGATGAGAATGAACATGAGGAACACTTGAGGCTTATGTTGCAGAAATTGAGGGAGTATCAATTGTATGCCAAGTTCAGCAAGTGTCAGTTTTGGTTAAGGGAGGTGTCATTTTTGGGTCATATCATCTCTGGAGGAGGAGTACGGTTGACCCCGAAAAAGTGAAGGATGTGTTGAAATGGGAACCCCCACAGGATGTAAAGGAGATCCGGAGTTTTCTTGGAATGGCTGGATATTACCGTCGATTCATCAAGGACTTTTCCAAGATATCCAAGCCAATGACGGAGTTACTAATGAAGGGGAAAGCGTTTAAATGGACTCAAGCTTGCCAAGAAAGTTTTAAGGATTTAAAGAAGAGGTTGACGACAACCCCAGTTTTGATATTGTCGTATGTGAGCAAGAGTTTTGATGTTTATTGTGTGTGTCAAGACAAAGACTTGGATGCATGCTCACGCAAGAAGGTCAAGTGGTTGCATACGCATCGAGGCAATTGAAGAAACATGAGCAGAGTTATCCAACACATGATTTGGAACTCACAGCCGTGGTACACACATTGAATATTTGGAGACACTACATCCTTGGACATAGGTGTGTAATTTATACTGATCATAAGAGTTTGAAGTATATTTTCACACAAACAGTTCTGAATTTGAGGCAACGAAGATGGTTGGAACTCATCAAAGATTATGATTTGGGAATCAATTATCACCTGGAAAAAGCCAATGTAGTGGCCGATGCCTTGAGCCGAAAAGGAGTAAGTCACCAACTCACAGTTCGAGAATTACCATCCAAATTATGTAAGGAGTTGGAACGATTGAAACTCAGATTCACCAATGAGATGGGGATGATGGAGTTAAGTTCAACTTTGGAGCAAGAAATTCGAGAAGCTCAGACCAAGAATGAGGAAATTCAGGAGATTAAAGAGAGAACCCAGGAGGGAAGAGAATTCAGGTTTGATGAGGATGAACATGGTACCCTATGGCTTGGAAAAAGGATCGTTGTGCCCAACGTGAAGAATATTCGGGAGACAATACTAAAGGAGGCACATGACTCGCCATACTCAATTCACCCTAGTTGTACGAAGATGTACAAAGACTTGAAGACATGTTATTGGTGGGCTAGCATGAAGAAGGACATAGCTGAATATGTAGCCTTGTGTGATGTGTGCCAACGAGTCAAGACGGAACATCAAAGACCCGCTGGATTATTGCAACCATTGAAGATTCTGGAATGGAAGTGGAAATAAATCGGAATGGACTTCATAGTTGGATTGTCACGTACTCAGTGCGGTTATTACTCAATTTTGGTAATCATGGATCAATTGACCAAGTCAGCTCATTTCATCCCTGTCAAGACCAAGTATACAGCTGCACAATTGACCAGAATATACATGGAACATATTGTGTGTCGACATGGGGTTCCAAAGAAGATAGTCTCGGATAGAGGTTCTCAATTTACCTCCAGGTTTTGGTAAAAATTGCATAGAGCGTTGGGAACAAGGCTGAATTTTAGTTCAGCATATCACTCTCAAACGGATGGACAAACTGAGAGGATCAATCAGATTTTGGAGGACATGTTGAGAGCTTGTGCTTTGAAGCTTGGGAAAAGTTGGGACAAGAGCTTTCCATATGCAGAGTTTTCATACAACAATAGTTACCAAGCAAGTTTGAAGATGTCACCATATGAGGCACTATATGGAAGGAAGTATAGGACACCCTTGTTTTGGAATGAGACAGGAGAAACTCAAGTATTTGGTACGGATGTGTTGCTAGAAGCTGAAAAACAAGTTCAGATTATTCGGGAAAACTTGAGAGTCGCTCAATCAAGGCAAAAAGGCTATGTGGACAATAGGAGAAGGAAACTAGCCTTTGAAGTAGGAGACTTTGTTTACCTCAAGGTGTCACCAATGAGAGGTCATAAGAGGTTTAACATAAGAGGCAAGCTAGCACCTCAATACATTGGGCCATTCAAGTTTTTGAACAAAAGGGAAGAAGTAGCATATAAGTTTGAGATGCCAACTCATATTTCAGATGTTCATGATGTGTTTCATGTCTCCCGGCTCAAGAAGTGCTTGAGAGTATGGAAGAACAAGTGCCAATGGAAGAATTAGAATTAGAGGCAGATTTGACTTATGTCGGGCAACCGGTCAAAAGCTTGGAGACAAAGGAAAGAGTCACAAGAAACAAGGTCATCAGATGGTGTAAAATTCAATGGAAGCATCACACAAAATTGGAAGCAACATGGGAGTTGGAGGATGATCTCAAGAAGGAATTTCCCTATCTTTTCTCTTCCGCGTCGAATCTCGAGGGCGAGATTCATTTTAAGGGGTGTAGGTTTGTAACACCCTCATTTCATCCATCATGCATCGCATACATTCTAATACATGTTTAACATTAAACCACATAAAAAGAAACAAGTTTAAAATGAATTAGAAACAAAACCGCATTTAAGAATTCTAGAAAGTGCGGACTAGTTCAATTTTGGTGCGGACTAGTCCGATTTCTCTATGCCTTCGAACGGACTTTTCCGTTTTTCTGCGGGCTAGTCTATTTTCTCTCTGGACACTTTCGGACTTGTCCGGTCCTATGCGGACTAGTCTGGTGTTCCAATTTCTTGGAAATTTTGCTAAGTCCCTGGACTTGTCCAGACTAGTCCGGTATTCCAGCGGACTTGTCCGTTTTTTCCTCTGACTAAAGTCGGACTTGTCCGATTTTTGGCCAGACTTGCATGCCTTTCCCCTCTAGATAAGTTCGGACTTGTCTGATGTCCATTCCGGACTTGTCTGATTTCTCTCTGTCCAACTTTGGACTAGTCTGACCCTTTTTGAACTTGTCTGATAAATCGCGACTTCGAGTTGATCTTTTGTTTCACGACTTGTTTCTTGGGTTTTATGTTAAGTGGGCCTAGGGACGTCGTGCCTAACTCTTTTAGAGCCCATGTGGGACTCTAAACCGATCCCTACTCATCTCAAACTCGAAATCCATCTAACCCTAGCCTCCACCTCTATTAAACAACCCCACACCTTGACTTGACATCTATTTGCCACTTTCCAACCTCACCCAAACCCTAGCTCATGAATAGCCACCATCAAGCAGGGAGAAAGATATCTAGAACAAGAAGAAGAGGAGGACGAAACGAAAGAGGATCTTGATCTCCATCAACTTCGCATTCTTCGTCAACAGTTCACCAGCAAGCTCTTCATCAACCCTAGATCATCAAGATCCAAGTGTTGCCTCCAAGATCCTTGATTCATTGGAGTTCTAAACACCTGGTATATCTTCTACTTCCTTTTTCTTAAGTGAATTCAACCCCAAATCTCCAAATTCACGTCGATCTAGAAAACCCTAGTTCGCTAGTTCTACGAAGTGCATACTTGTCCGGTCCCTAGCGGACTAGTCCATTTTTCTTGGTTAAATTGTGTTGAACTAATTCTAAACCTTGATCGAATCAACTCCAAACCTATATAAACATGTTAAAAACTATTAGAACTAGTTAGTGATCATTAAAAGTAACTCATTAACAAGTTATACCTTGCATTTCCATCAATCATGCATGGCATGTCATATTGAGTAATGTTTGTGCACTATTTGATTGTGTTCCTTTCTTGTATGTTTATTATGTAGATTAGACAGATTTGCGCTAGAGAGTGCCGCGGAGGATCTCCAGCACCAAGAGTTTGAAGGCTTTGACCCGAACCAATCCCAAGAACAAGGCAAGTGTCCTTGAACATATTGATCCTGTTTTAAAATAAATGTTTTGTTTGCAAACTACATGCTTGTGTCAATTTGATAGGAATCCTATGATAGGAAGTTTACTAGCGTTGTTTAACCACCCTTGTCACCTGGAATTTATGGTAGAGAGTCGGGATGGGCTTTTTACCTTTTTTGTTTCGCTTAAGTAATTGGGATGGGAAAACAACTATACCACTTAACTTAATTATGCATTTATGAGATTATGATTAACATGAACTGGTTAATATGATGTGGTAATGGGTGATCTAAGCAAGCATGGTATGTGTATGGGTTGGATGTTATGGTGGTTCGCTTGCTTTAGATATAAGGACCGGTTCATGCGAGAATAAGCCAGGACTACAGTGCCACCACAGGGCCAAGCATGGGTGTGGCGTAGCTGATTAATTAGGGCCTTGCTAGTGCTATTTGGACTATTAAGGATGCTCGGGGAAGGGGTAGTCGGATTGGATTTGTTGATGATTGGTGGGACTATCCTGGGATCCGAATGGCTCAAGAGGGGGCCCTTGGTTGAAGATGTGCTCAGTTGGAGGCATCGCCACCGGTGAAACCTCAGTGGGGTCTAAATAGGCTAGTAATCCCTTTGTAAAGGCTATTTTGTGATCTCTTGGCCATACACCAAAGGAAGTGTAATTGGCATAAGGGAGGTTCTTTAGTCGCCGACGGGTGATGAAATCACAAACACGTGGGTAAAGTGGTACAAACTCTGCAGAGTCTAATAAAACTATCATGATAGTCGTGCTCCCGGTTATGAGCACCTGGACAACTTCCATGATTAGAGGGTACTTGGGATTCAGGATGGTAATGGTTGGTTATGATTATGGTTGATAACATGGTAATGGTTATGGATGGTTCATGGCTTATGTTTGTGGATATGAATTTGGGTTATGGTAACTGGACTTGGATAATGATGATGATAGCAATAATTGGATATGATTTCATATTATGTCAATATGATGGATATGATGGGATTATTTCACATACATATATTATGTTGCTTTTCAAATGTTTTAATGTACTTTTCAGCACTTAGCCATTGTTATATTCGTCATTTGAAACAGCCACATGTCATACTTTCCACACTTCCTGAGTACGACATGTACTCACCCTTGCAATTCTCCCACCAATAGTTGCAGGTCAAGATTGGGAGTATAATGATGATAATGCGGAGTTCTAGGCCGTGTCTACCGTCAGCTTGCCTGTGGAGTGTTGGAGCTGCGCTATACCGTTTGCTTAGCTGCTTAGTTGCTTAATTAGTTTAATTCCGCTGCATTAGTTGAAACGTCATTAATACTCATTAGAGCTTGTATTCGAGGACAATATGGTTTGTGTAATAAAAGTACTTAATTAATCTGTTTTGTGGTAGTTTTCCGTATACCCTTTTGTGATTGCACTCGTGTATGTGTGTTGAACGTCTTGGGCACACATATGCGTTCACTTGGTTCTTTCTCGGAACCGGGTGTCACAAAGGATCAAGCAATCAAGATCTTCATTGACTTTGCATTCTTCATCACCAATTCACCCTGAACTCTTCATCACCAATCCTAGATCGTCAAGATCCAAGTGTTGCCCCCAAACTCTTGTTCTTGGAGTTCTAAACACATGGTACACCTTCTACTTTCTCCTTCCCACGTGAATTCAACCCCAATTCTCCAAATTCTCATAGATAAATAAAACTCTAACTCACTAGTTCTACGCAGGGCGGACTAGTCTGGCCCTAGACCGGACTTGTCCGACCTCTAAATCTATTTGGTGCTAAATTAATTACAAATTGACTCGAATCAATTCCAAACCTGTCCAAAATTGTTAAAAACTATTAGAACCAGTTAGTAAATATTAATAGCAACTCATTAACAAGTTTTATCTTATAATTGCATTAATCATGCATGACATGTCATATTGAGTACTATATGAGCATTATTTGATTGAATTGTGTGTTTTGCATATTTGTCGCTCAGGATAGAAGGAGATGCGCTAGAGGGTATTGTCGAGGACCTCCAGTACCAGAACTTCGAAGATTTTGACCCTAACCAAGGTCAAAAGCAAGGCAAGTGTCCTTGATCATATTGATCCGTTTTTATTAAATGTTTTGTTTGCAAAATTGTATGCTTGTGTCAATTTGATGGAAAACCCAAAATAGGTGTTTACTAGTCTTGTTTGACCATCATTGTCGCTTGGGATACATTGTAGAGAGTCGGGAAGTGTTTTTGACCTTTTTGCTTTGCTCTAATTAATTGGGATGGGGAAACAACCAAATGACTTAATTATGAATTAATAGATGATGAGAATTGATGAATATGATCAATTGGTAATATGGGACTTGGAGATCTAAGCAAGCATGGTTTGTGGTTTGGGTTGGATGTTATGGTGGTTTGCTTGCCTTGGATCTAAGGACCGGTTCATACGAGAATAGGCCAGTACTACAGTGCCCCCACAAGGCCAAGTGGTGCGGCTTAGCAAATTAATTAGGAGCATTACCAGCATCGATTCGAGTCATTTGGAGGAGCAGGGAATGGGAGTCGGTTGGGTTCGCAATAGTGACGGGACTGCCCTGGGATCCGAACGGCACAAGAGGGGGCCCTTGGTTTAGGATGTGCTCAGTTAGAAACATCGCCACCGGTAAAATGTCAGTGAGTCTGAATATAATGGTAGTCCCTTTGTAAAGTCTATTTTGTGATCTCTTGGCCATACACCTAAGGAAGTGTAATTGGCATGAGAGAGGTTTCTTTAGTCATCGATGGGTGACGAAATCACGAACTTGTGGGTAAAGTGGTACAACCTCTGCAGAGTGTTAAAAACTATCATGATAGCCGTGCTTCCGGTCACGAGCACTTGGATGACCTACATGATTAGAGGGAAACTTGGGATTTGGGATAGTTTTGGGATATGGTTATGGTTATGGTTATGGTTGGTTATGGTTATGGTTATAGATTGAGTTATGATAAATGGACATGAATGATGATGATGGTAATAATCTGGTATATATATGGATGGAAAATTGATTATGGTTTTGCATTATGTTAATCATGTGGGATATGATGGTATCATTTGACATAGACATAGTATAATGTTTTTTCCACGTTTTAAATATACTTTTCGACAATTAGCTATTGTTTATTATCATGCCTTGTTTAAGCTACATGTCATACTTTCCACACTTGCTGAGTATGATATGTACTCACTCTTACAATTCCCCCACCAATAGTTTTAGGTGATGTTTGGGAGTATCCCGAGGATAATGCGGAGTACTAGGTTGTGTGCTACCGTCAACTTGCATATGGTGTTGCTTGGAGCCGTGCTACCCTTTATACTCAGTTTGCTTAGTTGCTTAATTAGATTATTTCTGCTACAGTAGTATTATCATTAATGATCATTAGAGTTGTAATTTGAGGATTATTTGAATATTGTAATAAAATTACTTAGTTAATAATTTAAGTTGTGGTAATTATCTGTTTATCATTTGTGAATCACCTGTGCATGTGTGTTAAACATCCTGGGCACACATATACAACACTTGGTTCATTTTCGGAACTGGGTGTCACACATACATTTCATACGTCTCAAATGCCCACTCTATCCTACTGCTCCTTCACAGACTATCAATCGAGAGAAGTCTAGTGATGATGATAAGTAGAAACTACTTGCATATTATGAGACTCATTTGTTTTTTTACGAGTCACAGTTTAGTGTGTATAGAGCATGGTTGGATGAGGATGCTCGGGCTGGTGCTATTCTTGCTGCTAGTATGGAGTATTGTATGACTGCTGATATAGTTAAGTTCGAGTATGCACATCAGATGTGAGCTTTTTTGTGTCATTGTTACGAGCTTACTAGGTAGTCTACCTATCTTGCTGCTATTCATCAAGAGCAGCTGTTATGATAGGGGTTGCTGCAGTGGAGGAGTTTTTTGCTCAGATGTATGCTATTTGGCTAGAACACTCTTCAGTCTTGTTCGAGTCAGAATGATGCACTTGAGCTTTGACATACCTATGACTTACTGATCCTTCTTCGTGATGAGTTTGATTCTCTTTGTGCTCAGTTGCTTGCTCCTCACACTTGTGTCTCTTTTATGGACACTCTGGCTAGTGTCCTAACGAGGAGACTCGTCTTCGTGCTATTGACTTGTTCATGTCTTCTTCAGTTTTGGCTGATCGTTCTTTGACACCTCATCACACTACTCCTCCACTAACAATACTCTCTTCAACCGCCCCTCCTTCTATACCTAGAGGGCGTGGTGGTCTTCACTGTAATTAGTGTGGTAAAGATGGGCATGTGGAGGCATATTGTTATAAGAATAAGAAGGCTCAGACTTGTCGTTCTTCACAGTGTGATTGTGTTCCTGTTACTGAAGGATCTCAAAGGAGTTCTGCAACTATGAATGCACAGTTGCTCATGCTTCATCAGGAGATGCTGGTTTCGTGACACAACTTTCTGTATCTTTAGGTTCTGTTACTGCTTCTTAGCCTTCCTCATAGGGACGACCTTCCACTTCTCATTTAGGTACTCATCTATGGATTCTTGATTCTAGAGCTTCATTTCATATGACTCCTTATTCCACTTGTTCATCTTCTCTGAATCCTTCCTCTAGTTCTTTTACTATTCATATTTTTGATGGTTCTCCTTTTTCGATTGTTAGACAAGGTAACCTTTTGTCTAACCTTTTCAGTGTTTGGATCTCTGACTAGTACCGAATATGACGTTTGTCTACTCCCGATATGGCCTGGCTAAAGAGACAAAATGATTATATTGGTTTGGGCGAAATGCCCTACGTCCAGTTTGAGTGTTTCTAGGTGTTCTTTCTTGAGAATCGAGGGATATTTCTCTTACAAGTTTATTTCCTTGAAGGCAGTATCTGGTCCCTTTTTATACCCCCCTCTACGAGCCCCTTAATGCTCCTCATAAAGGAGTGGACACGGTTATAGTGCGCCTATCCCATCTCGCATTAACCAGAGCGCTCGATGGCACCGCCACCTCGAGGGAAATATTATTGCGTCCTCTTGTCTTATCATTGGGGCGAATCATACCAGGGCGCACGCGAGCACTCAGTATTCTGGTCATGTCGTCCATCACATTGGATGTCATGGGACACGAAGCTACCGTGGATAAGCACTCGAGTGCCTACAACATGATCATGACAGTGCCCATTTCACATTGATTTCCCACCTCCTCGCTCATGTCCGAGCTTGGGATCGACACTCGTAACCTCCTTTCTCCAGCTCTTTCAGCGGACAGCTCGGGCTGTTGCAGCTTGCAGTCGTCTGGGGTCTCGCACCTTGACAGACTCCTCCGATGTTCCTGATGTTTCCTATGTCCCTCACCTAACCATGCAACTTATGTCTATTGGTTAGCTCATTCATTATGAATGTCAGATGATTCTTGATCCAGATTTTTGTTATGTTCATGATCATTGCACGGGTAGCCTGATTGGTATCGGCCCTTATCATCGTGGTTCCCAGCGCCTTTGGGAGCTTGACTGACTTCGTCTTCCTTCCGCTGCGTTTGCCAGTCGTGTTAGTTCCGTTTTTGCCACTTTGTCCATCTCGTCTTTTGACGAGTGGCACCATTGTCTAGGACATCTTTTTGGCTCTCGCCTTTCTTTTTTAATTCATTGTGGCTTTTTAGTTTCGACTTCAGGTTGTTGAGTCTTTAGCTCAGTGTCAGTGTTGTTGATTAGGGAAATATATTCAACTTCTCTATCATTCTAGCGAGTCAGTATCTCAGCTTCCTTTTGATCTTGTTCACTCAGATGCATGAGGTTCTACTGCTTTTGTTTCCAAGGGATGACACTGATATTATATCATGTTTATAGATGATTTTTCTCGTCACACATGGCTTTATTTTATGAATCATCATAGTTAGGCATTATCTATCTATAAATCTTTCTTAGTTATGGTTCACACTCAGTTCGACAATCCTATTCATGTCTTTCGTGCTGACTCGGTTGGTGATTACCTCTCTGATGCCCTTCGATAGATTTTTCTAAGGGCACTCTTGTTCAATTTTCTTGTCCTTGTGCTTATGCTCAGAATAGTGTTGCTGAGTGCAAGCACTGTCACCTTCTTCAAAATGCTCATTCTCTACTGCTTGTTTCCTCTATTCCCCCTCAATTTTGGGTCGATGCTATTTATACTACCACTTATTTGATTAACATTCATCCCTCGTTCGATCTTTAGGGTGGGATTCCTTTCAAGCGTCTTATGATCAATACTCTTGACTACACCAGCTTTTGTCTTTTTTGTTATGTGTGCTACGTGCTACTCGCACCTCGTGAGCGCACTAAGCTGACTGCTTAGTTAGCTAAGTGTGCCTTCTTAGGGTATCGTTGTTGGGACCCGCTTGGTTGACGTATGAGGACTTCACAGAATGTTGCTTTTGATAAGATATGTCTTTCTATCCCCGTCCTTCCTTGGATACTTCTTCTATATCCTTGATCAATCCTATTTCGTTCCTATTCTTTCTAGATGCTCCTGTTGCTAGTGTACCCCCTTCATGTCAGTGCCGCATCCCATAGTGTCTCCTTTGGAGTCTTCTTCTCTGATCCTCGACTATACTATGAATGCTCCTATGACACAGATATATACTCGTCGACTTTTGCCTTCTTTAGATGCGCCATCTTTTTCTGATGAGGCATCTACTCAAGTTGAGTCATCTTCTTCTGATGAGTCATCTTCTGCAGGTCAGTCTGCCTCTCCTAAGGAATCACCTCCTTCTAATGATTCTTCTCCTGAATAGCCCCTTGGATGTGGCCATCGTCCTCATTAGCCTCCTGATTGGTACTCTCCTTCTAGCTTTGCTACTATCGTTCTCTATGAGTCGACTATGTATCGTGATGTTGTTTCTCATCCGAAATGGCAACATGCGATGGCTGAGGAGATTGCTGCTCTCGAGCACACTGACACGTGAACACTTGTGTCACTACCTGAGAAAGGCTCATACGAGACGCACCCGCACGAAGAATGGAGACAAGCAGACCGCGTGTCTCCATCGTCGCATCTCACATTACAGAGTCATCGGAGATGGGAAAACTGGCACGTCGCTGGTATGCAAACATTGGATACGAGCTTGACGAAAGCCCGTCTCCTTTATATAAAAAATCAGAGACAGGCGTTACAGCAGCTCGTCTCCTTTCTCTAAGTAATCCGAGACGCGCTTTAAGTGCAACTGTCTCCTTTAGGTTAACAATCGGATATGGGCGCAACGACAAATCATCTCTTTTCTCTAAGCAATCCGAGATGCTCCTTGCAAGAGTCCGTCGCAAATTTAACGACTAATCCGAGATGAGCTGTAGAATTGACCATCTCCTTTACTTATGTATAGACAAATGAAGATCACACATTAAATTATATTTACCAATCAAATATTAAAAAGTATCAATCATGGTTAGCAAGTAACTAGTTTCACAAAGAATGTCTCCCGTTCATCCTCCTTACCAAGTAACTAATTACACACATCATAAATGTTATCATCTAATTTTGTATACCGTAATGAAATTCTCCCTTTGGATCAATGACTTCATTAATGATGAACCAACATAGCCTCTCTCTAATGCGCTCTTGAAGATGGTTTCATAGTCCTGCCACACGATAAAATGAGAATTAGCAAAAGATTAATAATAGAGTAAAATAAATGCAGTTGCACATACATTGCAATTCGCCAACTCTCCAAATACAACCATGCTTAAGCATACATGGAGTAGTCTGCTGTCCAACCTCTTTAGTCTGCTGCTGATGCTCCAACTGAGACATCCTCAAATTTAATAAAATTACTGAAATCATATAAAACATTATCAAATTGCAGTCACATTCGCACAAACAGTTTGAGCATATTTGGAGATTTGTTGGTTAGGGCTTGATCATACCGATTACCGAGGTCAGGGTCGACGGCGGCGGCACGCTCTGAGGGCAAGGTCGAGGCGGCGACGTGCTCTGGGGACAGGGGTGATCAGACGTCAGCGCGCTCCGAGGATGAGGTGGCAAAGGTGTTGAAGCAACGGTTCCTCAACTCTTTGATGACAGCAAGATGACATTGTTTGGAGAGAGCGCATAAATGATCATACCAAGGTCAAGGTTGACAGCGACAGCGCGACAATGACGAAGAGCGAGTTGAGGAAGAGGGATGGTGCTAGCATGCTCCGAGTGCAGGGTCCAGGCGGCGGCGTACTCCGGGGACGGGACGATCAGGCTGCGGCGTGCTCTGAGGATAGGACGATCAGGTGGCGACGTGCTCCGAGGATGAGGTGGCCAAGGTGTCAGAGCTACGCTTTCTAGGTCAAGAGAGAGCGAGTAAGTTTTGTATAAAAATTTTGCTAAGTGTTGGAAGAGAGAGTGCGAGAGCTAAAAAATAGCTAGGTCAAAAATTAGAGATGAGCTTGTATAATGCTCGTCTCTCATTTGTGCGTCTCCCTTTTGCCCATGCAAGGAGATGCGACAAAGGGATGTGTGCAGTTAATCATCCTCATCCGTTGCCACTCACACACAGTTTAACATCATGAGCGTCCGTTGCCACTCGCGCACAGAGTTAACATCGTGAGCTTCCGTTTCCACTTCGCGCGCAGAGATAATAAATGTGCATCGTTGCCATAATGAACATATGTAGAACTGCAATCACATTGCAATTTAGAGATAAACATTCGCAACTCAATGCAAAAGGAAAATGTGCAACCCGAGGAGGAGGAGGTGCGGAGAACTTAATTGCGTCCTGCATGCGACTGATCGCGCGACCTTTCGTTTCCTCAGGGCGAGCAGTTTCTAAGCATCCCATCGTCCCATTAATGCACGCAAAACGAACTATTCCATCGTCGACTCCGCGCAAACCTTAATATTAGACGCGCCATTAGTTCTCCACAAGCGCGTCTTCCTTTTGCATCTTTTGTTTGCCTACTTCGTCTTCTCCGCGCGACGACCCACCATGGCCAACGTTCTATCGCCAAGCCCGTCGAGGGAGCCACCCTTCAAGAGACAGTGTTGCGACTTCCCCAAGCAGCTCAACAACGACCTGCGCCTCGTTATAGCGCGAGATGCGTACAATAGTACGTCTCAGCCATGAGTTCTTTGAGTCTAGGTACCCTTCCAGAGTTTACTAGAATGGATACCACTGACCACTACCTCTATGCCCTCATGGGTGTCGTCGATCATCTCAACACTCTGTTCGAGATGATGGCCCAGGAGCTCAACGCCGAGGTTCGCAGGAACCTGGTGGCGGCGGCGGCGAGGAACCACGGTCTCGAGGTTGCACCGCCAGAGCAGCTGGCCCAAATCCTTGTGCACAGACTCCTGGGGAGCCTATGCCGGAGGAGGAGGAGGAGGAGGAGGAGGAGGAGGATTTAATTTTTCTTTTGGTGTTTTTCTTTTCTTGTGACTTCTTGTATTTTTTGTTGTGTTTTATAATATATTGTGTTAATGAATGAATGTGTTATCTCTATTCATCTATGTGAATGAATATTATCTTGTGTGTTCATCTGTGTGAATGAATGAATGTGTCGTGTGTTCATCGTGTTCGTCAAGAATGAAAAATAATAAGGAACGGAAATTTGATTATTTTTTGGATTTAAATCGAACTAATTCGTTCAGTGAAGGTGCTCTACATTGGAATGACAATTTATTTAGTTATCAAGTGAACATGCTCTACATTCGTTCAGTAAATGTGCTCATGTATATGTTATATCAAGTGAACCAAAGTAAATGAGAGAATCACGAAGCCAAAGGAGACGAGCTTTCTGTAAAGCCTGTCTCATTTTCTTTCGTAAATAGGAGACGCGCTTTGAGGTAAGAACGTCTCCCTTTTGTCAGAGGAGCAGGAGACGAGATTTTTGTAAAGCTCATCTCATTTCCATACGTAAATAGGAGACGAGCTTTGTGCTAAGATCGTCTTCCTTTTGTTAGAGGAGCGGGCGTGTCTCGGATATTTTCTTAAATGAGACTTGTTGTATAGTATCTCGTCTCCTTTTACACTCAAATTGGCCATGTATAGATCTTCGTTGAAGCGGGCTCGTCTCGTTTATCCATATCAAAGACGACCGCCTTTGCGCTCGTCGTCGATCCTTGTCTCCTATTTGAGTTTCTTATGTAGTGTGCCCTGCCCCCACGTGTTTGTCCTATCATCTGTAAGTGGATTTATAATATGAAACCTCCTTGGATGGTTCTCTTGAATGTTGTAAGGCTCGACTAGTCACTCGTGGCTTCCAACAGGAATATGGTCGTGACTATAATGAAACATTTGCTCCAGTTGCTCATATGACCACAGTTCAAATTCTTCTTGCGGTCGTCTCTGTTTGTGACTGGTTCATCCCTCAGCTTGTTGTAAAGAATATTTTTCTTAATGTTAAGCTGTGTGAAGAGGTTTATATGCAGCCACCACTAGGGTATTGTTTTTCTGAGGGTATGGTTTGTCGCCTCTGTCGCTCTCTTTATGGCCTTAAAAACAAGCTCCTCATGCTTGGTTTGGCATTTTGCGTCTTTGGTCACTGCTGCCGATTTCTCTGCAAGTGCTCATGATCGTGCGCTTTTTGTGCATACTTCGTCTCGTGGTCACATCTTCTTCTTCTCTATGTTGATGATACAATCATCGCTAGAGACGATTTTGAGTACATAGCTTTCGTGAAGGCTCGTCTCAGTGAGCAATTTCTTATGTCATATCTTGGTCCTCTTCATTATTCTTTTTTGGTATTGAGGTTTCCCCTACTCTTGAGGGAATTTATTCGCTTAGAAGAAGTACATACATTATCTTCTTGATCGGGCTTCTCTTACTTATCACCAGACTGTTGAGACTTCAATGGAGCTCAATGTTCATTTTTGATCTACTAATGGTGAACATCTTGATCATCCTACTTGTTATCATCATATTGTGGGATTCTAGTGTATTTTGGTGTCACTCGTCTCGATATCTCGTATTTCATTCACATTTTGAGTCAGTTTGTTTCGGCTCCCACCGAGATCAGTCACTTGTTTCGTGTCTTGCGTTATCTTTTTAGACTATTTCTAGACGTTTGTTCTTTCCACACTCTAGCTCTTTATAGCTTAAAGCATATTCTGATGCTATTTGGGCTAGTGATTCCTCGTATTGTCGATCTCTTTCGGCTTATTATATTTTCTTGATGGTTCTCTCATTGCTTGAAAGACTAGGAAGCAAATAGCAGTTTTTCGTTCGAATAGAGAGGTTGAGTTGCATGTTTTGACTTTTTGACTGCAGAAGCTACATGGTTACGGTGGTTGCTTGATAATTTTTGGTGTTTTTGTTTCTGTACCGATTCCTCTTTTGTGTGACAGTACAAGTGCTATGATCATTGATCATGATCAGGTCAAACATTAGCTTATCAAATATATTAGTGTTGATGCTTCTTATACATGAGCACAAGTACATAATGATGTTATTGATCTTCAGTATGTGCATTTAAAGCTTCAGTTGACTGATTTCTTCAAGAAGACACAAATCCGAGCTCAGCATAGTTATTATCTTTTCAAACTCAGTGTTTGTGATTTACCTTGCGTTTGAGAGAGATGTTAGAGATATAAAAGTATATTGTATTTCCTCCATTTTATGTGGGGTTTTTTGCATATTTGTAATCTTTTGTACCTCTATATATTGTGATATCTGGTTCCGTAATAATACAAGCATCATTCATGACATTGACATGTGATCGACGTATCTGATCAGCTTAGTGAAACTCATTAAATATACTGACGGATTATATTTTTTCTTCTTCTGCGAGAGACAGTTAAGTGTTCAGTTTTTTGTGGTTAATCTTTGCATGTTTGCCCGATGCAAGTGATGCATTTGGAAGGATCTAACAAAAGCATTCCCTTTTTGTTTCAGAAAAGGAAGGGAAAGAAGAATGAAGAATCTACCTTGCTTTCTGCCCTGTATTGCATCCAGTTGGATCCTTGAAAAGTTCCTGAAACTTCTGAAGATACCGACCGCCACTAACTCCTGATGGAGCACGAGAGTGTTCTAGTAGAAAATCAGCACTTGCAGTCGGCACTGTCCGGTGTTTATGTTTCCCGGTAACAATGATTTAGTAATACGATGAACAAGTTTGCATGCAGAGAATCCGTGCACAGGTACTCAAAGCGGTCTCGCGAGGCAGGAATACGACTTCCATAGCCCTGATTCAGCATATGTCTTCGGCTTCACCAAACGGAATGGAATTTAGGGCTTGATTCTGGCTACGTTTTGCTTTCAGACGTGTAAACCCTCAATTGCACAATGCTGCGTTCATGCCCATACGATTGTTATGCTATATCTGATGTCGCCTTGCCGGCAAACATTGCAGACATGGGCACGGGGTCAAAGTCTACGTACACGAAACGTCACCCAGATTGGCAGCACGACTCTAGCTCTGTGTTTTGGCGTTGTGCGCCGTGAGAGCTGACCCAAGAGGATATACACGCAGGTCATCTGTAGCTAGCTAGCCGTATCGTACAGCATCACCAGCAATGGATGGATAAAATTGCGTGCCGCAGTCCGAGACATCAACGGCTACTGATCTGTAGGCCGGGCATCCGGTCCATTATGTGGCGAAGCTATCGGAATCCTATCTTGCTCACTCGAAAGGGGTCCATGATCTCTGCTGTTTTTGTCACTTCCCTCCGCGCTTGTTCTTCGTTTACAGTACATGGAAGCAGAAAGGCATGGGCTTTCTGCTTCTGTCTAAGGTACGCCGGCGCACCTGTAGTGCGACCGATCTTTGGATCGAGCCGTGTGCCCGTGTGTAGAACAAAAGACAGCAGTACCTGATCAACCGAGTAGTAAATCATGTCGGCGTCCAATACGTCACCATTGGCACGCACCTGTCACGGCATTGGCAGAACATTTGACCACCGGGACGTACGATGCAGCTCTATCTATCCGTCTCTTCTTGGCCAAAGGCACCAACGACCGTGATTTGGTAGAACGTCACACGCATAGTAATCATGCACATGCATCTAGTACTACTAATGATGCCAATCGTCTTGTCAATTGCCGGTTCATCCAAGGAACGATCCCGGTCGCAGATTCCACACGAAACCGAAATTCCGGGGTCGGCCAGCGGATACATATATACACGTGACAGGAAATCTTGGGAGCGATAGACGTGCCATATCTCTCACATTGTCATTCCCTTTTTTCTTTTCTGTCATCACGATGCATACATAGCGGCATAGCGCTTTCGTTTTAGCTATACTGACGTGACTGCGAATCATGTCCTCACTAATTATATTTTGACTGAAATTCAGCAAATGATACAGTATGTCATATGAATGGTTTTAAGTTCACTTGACTATGCGGAATGAGGTAAAGGTTTGGTAACTCTGCTTCTTGGGTTGTGAAAGCTACGGGGTCGACCATTTTTTTTTTGAAAGCTCTTGGGTTGTGAAAGTTACATGATCTTTTTTTTTAAAGCTCGGAAGAGAGGAGCTCCCATGTAATACTATCTTCCTTCCTTTTTAGTTGTCGTTTCAGACAACACAAAAGAACTAAAATAGAACTAGCTGATGATGTCCTAACGACAAATAATTTGATACCAGAAGGAGTATCACATAAGAAGAAAAATGATGCAGTTTATATTGAGAGCTATGTTCGAAAACTGTACAATAGTAAAGGTAGTAACACATCCTTCAACCGGTGATACAAACACCACTAGCTTTATGAAAAAATAAAAACAGACGGCTTAAAAAAACTTCCACACGATGTCCATCCTTCAAAAACGACACATCCAAAAAGGCATACGATGTAGAGACACTGTCAACTATGTTTTCACTCAGAGGATCTGTGAGGGAGGTACCTAATTAACACCTAATGGGACTCTCGACGCCTGCACATGCCGTTGTTATTGGACCGACTTTCCGTCCAGGTGAGGTTTTCACCCGTACCTAGGCTTCCCCCACCCATAGGGACTAGAACCGACTGGCAGAGAGTTGAACTATCTAGGACTCACCTACAATCACCACGACAGACACCTGACGCATGTTGACTTTCGATATCGACGTATGCTCATCCTCCAGTCACTATGCCACTTAGGCCGAGGCACTGCTCCCCATCCTGACCAAGACTGCCACCATATACCATGCTAGCGCTTAGAGTCCTGTCGTCCAGATCTGCCGTCGTAGGCGTTCCACGGCCCTATTGCCCATATCTATTGTTGTGGGCGCTTCCAAGCCCTACCGTCCAAATTCACCGTTGCAGACAACCACAAGCCCCACTGTCCAGATCCGCCGTCATGCCCGTTCGCAGGCTTCACCGCCACCATTTCAAAAGATCATCACATAAGAGAAAGGTGACTAATCAGACACTTGTGGCAAGCAACCCTCCAGATTTAGCCATCTCCATTCCGAAAATCGTCAGCGTCTCACTATCGAGTTTGTGTCGCCTGTGCCGCACCGCTCCATATGTGCGGCCCTCATGTTACCCGTGCTGTCAAGCTCGAGCCGCCCGCACAAGAGAAGACCGCTATATGAGTCCTGCTTAGACCATTCCGTTCCAGTAACCTTTAAAGCATACTCTATCATCTAAACCATACTCTATATATATACTCTATACTTTCATTACGTGCACTCACAAAAAATTGCTTTACGTTCCTCAATTCCGGTTGTTTACATGCGTAATGGTAATTGCGAATTCCACTTGAGTGGAAAGTAAATTGCACGCGCATGCTACGTACATCATCGATGGAAGACTGTGGCGTGTGAATGACCAGTGGAACGTGATGTTTATAGTAGGCTTAACTACTACTAACAAGAGACATATCTGCACCCTGATTCGAACGGCGAGCTAGCAGGCCCGCGAATCCATCGGCATTGGGTCTCACCTTTTGCCTGGAGTGGCTGGCACACTGCCATGCCAAGAAGGGCTCTAACTCTGCCCATGTACAGTACAGTAGGTCGCATGTCTTATCGTTTCTAGTTCTCTCCGATCCTGCTAGCCGCGTCACTCCCCGGGCAGAGAAATTCGTGAACGCATGTGGAAGGTCAGAGAGGCTACTGAATGGCTGATAACGATTTGAGCGCCTTCCTTCCAGTTCCAGAAAGAGAGACGTGACAGTTTGCGCGCCTCTTTCGTGGGTTCCCTGTTCAGTCATAGTATTATTGTTCTGGCTTTTGACACTTAACGAAACAGGTAAGTTCGCATGGAGAACAGACGTCGGAATGGAATTGAAGGAAACGGTAGGCCGGTGATGGACAGGCGTTGTTTCTTCCCAGAAGTCTATTGAGCTCACTGGCAGATCAGGAAGGTTAATCGGTTATTCTAGATGTGTACGTATTGAGCTTGGGTTAAATGACAGGTGCAGAGATTCATCACGGTCGAATGCTAATCAACAAAGTTCTAGCCTAGTTGTGCATGATCACCTAGTACTAACAGAACCAAGGCAGATCACCAGCGTTGTCCTCGGTGGAGGCATCGGTGTACTGCAAACAGCAGTCTTTGCCCAGTCCGCAGGTCGGGATGGAGCGAGTTTGTTGAGGAAGAGGCTTCTGGATTCGGCACAAAGTGATCCATGAGTACTTCTGTGCAGAAGGGGCGTGAATTTAGTCACATCTTGTTAGTGAAATGGAAGAAATAAGACCAATATACAAGTCTAAGTAAGTCTAACATCATAAATCTCGAGTTATTTCTTTTATTGCAGTGAACGACTAGAATACAATTAGATGTTTGTACAATCGTGCAATCAACCATCCTCAACTTTGGATATGTATCCTACAGTCAGTGCATTTTTTTATTCAACTTCTCTGATTGCATTATAGTCATTGCCTTTATCGCAAAGCAAGTATGGAAACGTAAATAAATAAATTGATAGAAGCGTGGAGTACACCCAACAAGAGAATGAAGGGGAGGTCTAACCAAGGTTGGTTAGACGCCCTGATGAGGACGCACGCGCTCAACGAGTTGAGAAGGGTGCCCCCTAAGATTGTCAACGAGCCGAGCTCGAGCGAGCTTACCCTCCAAAGTTCAAGCTCGTTAAGAATTTGAGCCGAGCTTGAGCTGAGCCTGAAATCCGACCGATCTTGCAGTCAAGCTTGAGCTCGGCTCGATAAGGCTCGTTTAAATAGTTAGGCTCGATTGAAGTTCGTAAAAGCTCGAGTTCGAGCTCAGGAAGCTTGTTTAAAAAATATAAATATAGAATATTTAAGAGAAAAATATTAACAAATAATCTAAACGAGCCTTATCGATCTTAACGAGCTTGAGCTCGTCAGGCTTGCGAGCTTGAGATGAAGCTCGAGTTCAGCTCGTTTATCTGTCGAGTCGAGCTCGAATCGAGCTTTTAACGAGCCGAACTCGAGTAGCTCACGAGCCTCAAGCTAAGTCCAATGGTATCTCTCCGCCGTTGCAGACCCCTGTCGCGCTTCTGGATCTCAAATCCTTCCTCAAAGGGCACTTCTATTGCTGCCTTGCTACGGGTCACGCGATTGCCTCCTGTTCTGACTCTTCTCGCTGTTGGACGTGTCTCCACTATGGGCACCATCGGTACTCTACGTACCGGGTACCCCTTAGTACCATAAACAAAGTCATGGAGTTCCTATATCCAGGAGGTGGACGTTCGAAGGAGATACGCGTTCTGCAGAACTAGATCTGCCTTCCTCCTTTGTAACACCCTCATTTTCATCCATTATGCATTTCATACATTCTTATACATGTTTAACATTAAGCAACACAAAAAGGAACCAGTTTAAAAAATATTAGAACCAAAATAACATTTAAAATTCTGCAGCAGTGTGGACTTGTCCGGTTTGGACCCCAGACTAGTCCGGTTTTGCTCTATGTTGTTTTTCGGACTTATCCGCTTTTTGCTGCGGACTAGTCCGAAACCGTTTTTGTTGTTGTCCGGACTTGTCCGTTCCATAGCATGGACTAGTCTGTTCTTCGCTACTTGAACTCTTCGGAGTTGTCCGGTGATCCCCCGTTTGGTCTGATTTTTGCAAATTTTGACAAATCTCCGGACTTGTCCGGTCCCATACCGGACTTGTCCATTTAACTCCCTGAAACCTCAATTTGCCTGCTAATGGATTTGTCCGACTTGATACAGGACTTATCTGTTCAACTTTCTGTCTTCCAACAGACTAGTCCGGCCTCTAGCGGACTTGTCCAGTGTGCCCGACTCGGATTCAATTTTTCATCCACGATATGTTATTGGGTATTTGCCTTAATTGGACCCAATAACGTCGTGCCCAACCCTTGTGGAGCCCATGTGGGACCCGTACACGGCCTTCACCGCCTTATACACGAATTCCATCCAAACCCTACCTCTCCACTCCTATATAAACACCTCAACACCCACCCTCTCACCCCTTTGTCACAATTGAAGAAACCCCTAACCCTAGTTCGAGGGAGCCACCATCAAGAGGAGTTCAACGCAACCAAGAGAAGGAGGAAGGAGAAGGATCAAGCAAGATCGATATTCGTCAACTCATGGACATCATCATCAATTCTCTACCAATTCTTCATCTTCTTTGGATCTAGACATCAAGATCTCGAGTTTTGTCGAATTCTCGACCCTTGAGTTGTTGAATTCATGGTAATTACCTTAGATCATCTTTCTACATCAATCTTGGTCCCATAATTCAACTCAAACTATGCTCTAGTTGGAAATTTGCCAAAATCCTAGGCATATCGGACTTGTCCGGTCCAGTGCGGACTAGCCCGATCGACTTTGTGGTCCAGGTCGGACTTGTCCGGTCCTAGTGCGGACTAGTACGACCTCCCAAATTTGGAAATTCCTGGAACTTCTTTAATGATCAAAATGACTTGAAACTTGTTCTCACATGTAAAACTTAATTGCAACTAGTTAGTAAGCAATGATGTCAACCAAATAGTATGCATTACCATATAATTGCATTATTCATGCATGTCATGGCATATTGAGTAATATATGAGCATTTATTGATTGTAATGTTTGTTTTGTATGTCCTTTGCGTGGAAAACAAGGTGTTGCTCTAGAGGGTGCTGTCGAGGACCTCCAGCTCCAGAATTTTGAAGCTTTTGACTCTAATCAATCTCAAGAGCAAGGCAAGTGTCCTAACATTTTGATCCTGTTTTTAAATGTTTTGTTTGCAAAACTGCATGCTTGTGTCAAATTGATGGGAAACCCAAGATAGGTGTTTACTAGACATGTTTGACCATCCTCGTCGCTTGGAATATGTTATAGAGAGTCGGGAAGAGTTTTTACCTTTTTGCTTCACTCTAATTAATTGGGATGAGAAGACAACCAAATAGCTTAATTATGAATTAATGCACTTATGGATGATGTGAATTGATGAACATGGTTAATTGGGAAATATGGAACTCGGAAGATCTAAGCAAGCATGGTTTGTGGATTGGGTTGGATGTTATGGTGGTCTTGCTTGCCTTAGATCTAAGGATTGGTTCATGCGAGAATAAGCCAGGACAACAGTGCCACCACAAGGCCAAGTATGGGTGCGGCGTAGATGAATAATTAGGTGTGCTGTTGGTATTGTATGGGCCATGGGATGATGCGGGTAATTGGAGTCGAGGGGGGCTACCTTGTGAACCGCATGGCACATGAGGGGGCCCATGGGTGGGAGAATGGAGATTCAAGTCTGCTGGTGAAACCTTAGTAGGTCCGTATATACTAGTAGTCCCTTTGTAAAATATATTTTATGATCTCTTGGCCACACACCAACGGAAGTATGATAAGGCATAATAGAGGTTCTTAGTCACCGAAAGGTGATGAAATCAGGAACATGTGGGTAAAGTGGTACAACCTCTGCAGAGTGTTAAAAACTATCATGATAGTCGTGCTCCCGGTTATGAGCACCTGGACAACTTCCATGATTAGAGTCGAACTTGGTATTTTGGATGGTTGGGTTATAGTTTGGTATTGGTTATGGTTTTGGATATTGATAAGTGTACATGGTTAATGATGATGGTAAGATTTTGGTATTTGGATGGATAATTATGGATGGATGTGATATAATGGTAATTGATAGTATTGGACTCAATATTTGTTATTATTTAGGATATGATGGGATTATTTCACATAGACATTGTACGAAGCTTTTTACAAGTTTTAAATGTAATTTTCAGCAAATAACCATTATTTATTATCATTCCTTGTTTAAGCTACATGTCATTATTTTTCCACACTTGTTGAGTACGACATGTGCTCACCCTTGCAATTCCCCCACCAACAGTTTCAGGTGATGTTTGAGAGTATCCTGAGGATATAATGTGGAGTACTAGGCTGTGTGCTGCTGTCGACTTTCTTGTGGTGTTGCTTAGAGCCGCGCTATATCCCTATGCTTAGTTTGCTTAGTTATGCTTAGATTATTTCTGCTGCATTAGTTTCAGATTTATTAATAATGACCATTAGAGTTGTAATTTGAGGATTATTTGAACATTGTAATAAAAGTACCTTTTTAATTTATGTGTGCTATGGTAATTTTTTGTATATCGTTTGTGATGTACTCGTGTATGTGTGATCAACGTCCTGGGCACACATATGCGTCACACTTGGTTCTTTTTCGGAACCGGGTGTCACAAATTGGTATCAGAGCCACATGTTGACCGTAGGACACAACCTAGATAAAATGGATACTTTAGAGCACATAGGAGCACCCAGGAAAGGTTGGGGGTTGTTCGGTGTGCTGAATGCTATGTAATGCTTATTTGTGTGCTTATGTGCTTAGTAGAGGATTGTGGGATGCTTTAGCGCTTGCCACATCCATATAAGCTAGTATAGGTAGTGGCTTAATTTCATATCCCTTGATGCTTATAGTTGGGGACGTTTTCTAAATTCTTCTATCTCTTGCTCTTTCTTCAGATGCCGAGGACTCGCAACCAAAGGAATGCCGATGGCGAGGAGGAAGAGAACAATGGAGCACCTCAAAATAATAATGGACTTGGACTTGGGGCTAACAACCTTGAGCAGCTGTTGGCTATGCAGAATCAGCTTATGCAGACCGTGATGCAGAACTTGGGACAGTTGTAGGCCAATAACCAGAATTAGCCCCATATGCCTCCACCACCGCCACCTCCACCTCCTCATAACAGATTGGGAGAGTTTATGAGGACTAGGCCACCCACCTTTGCTCAAGCCAATGATCCTATGGAAGTTGATGATTGGCTAAAATTTGTGGAGAAGATGCTCGCCATTGTTCAGTGCAATGACTGGTAGAAGGTTCTTTTTGCTTCCCATTAGCTGGTTGGAGCAGCTGCAGATTGGTGGGACTCGCTATGCAATGCCCATGAAAATCAGGAGAGGATCACTTGGGCTAAATTCAAGGAGGGCTTCCATTCTCATTTTATGCCTGAAGGTGTCATGATCTTGAAGAGGCAGCAATTTGAGGACCTAAGGCAAGGAAGATCAAGTGTGAGTGAGTATATCAATAAATCCACTCAACTCTCGAGGTATGCTCCAGAGGATGTCAATCGGGACAGTCGCAAGCAATATTTGTTCATGAGAGGCCTAAATAATGAGATTCAAGTCCAATTGCTCAATTGTGACTATGTCAATTTCCAGAAGCTTGTGGGCAAGGCCATTATGGTTGAAAACAAGATTCGCTAGATGGAATAAGACAATAAAATAAAGATGCCATACCAATAGCAGCCGCAGGGGAGCAATGTCCATCCTCGCCTTGTGCCGCCAAATGCGCCATATTACAACCCCTTCGCTCCTCCTTATCGAGCTACTTACCCTCCATGCCCAAACCACCAGCAGCAGCGCCCTGTTATGCAAGCGCCTCACCAGCCTGCACCATTTGCATCGCGCCCTAACATGGTGGCTAACTCTCTTAGCAGTGCCCGAGTTTCCCTAGTGCTTTGGGCAGCAAGACATGCTATGTTTGTGGAGAGGCTGGACACTTTGCAAGTCAGTGCCCCAAGATAAGCTATGGACCAATGAACAACGCACCAAGGCTGAACCCATGGCCGAATAGAGGAGCGCCACAAGGCAACCGTGGACAACATAATGTCACCCGTGGCAATGTGAATCACGTCTCTACTGAGGAAGCCCAACAAGCGGATGACGTCGTGATTGGTATATTCCTCACCAACTCCAACCCCACGACCATTTTATTTGATTCTAGAGCATGTCATTCATTCATATCATCGAAGTATGTTTCCAAGTATAATATGCCTATAGCTCATTTGAAACACACTATGTTTGTAAAATCTCCTGGAGGATAGATGAGGACAAATATAGTGTGTCTGAGAGTAAGCATAAAAAAAGGGGGTAGACTTTCTTACGAATCTCATCGTCCTAGATTCCCAAGGGATAGACGTAATACTTGGTATGGATTGGTTGAGAAAGTATAATGGAGTGATTCAGTGTGCCGAGAGGATTGTGCAGTTGACAAGTGAGCATGGCATCGTATTGAAGTTGAGACAGCCCAACCCGCAACGGATAAAGCAACACTAAGTCATGTGGAAGGTGTGACATTGGAGAGCATTTCAGTTGTTTGCGAGTATCCAAATGTGTTTCTGGATGAGTTGCCAGGTACACCACCTGATCATGATATTGATTTTGTTATTAATTTGATACCTGGAAATGCACCTATAGCTAAGAGGCCATATAGGATGCCTCCAATGGAGTTAGTGGGGCTTAAGAAGCAAATTCAAGAGCAGCTAGAGAAGGGTTTCATTCGCCCAAGATCTTCGCCCTGGGGAGCACCAATGCTTTTCATGGACAAGAAGGATGGATCCCAAAGGATGTGTGTGGATTACCGAGCTCTCAACGAGGTGACGATCAAGAACAAGTATACATTGCCCCGTACAGAGGATTTGTTTGATCAAATGAAGGGTGCATGTGTTTTCTCCAAGATGGACTTGAGGTTAGGCTATTTCAAAATGAAGATTAGACCGTTGGTATACCAAAGACAGCTTTTCGAACATGGTATGTATCCCATGAGTATACCATTATGTTTTTTTTTTAAATTGACCAATGCACCCGCATACTTCATGTACCTCATGAATAAGGTTTTCATGGAGTACTTGGATAAATTCGTGTTGGTGTTCATTGATGACATTATGATCTACTCGAGGAGCAATGAGGAGCATTTAAGGCTCACATTGCAAAAATTTAGGGAACGCCAATTATATGCCAAATTCAGCAAGTGCTAGTTTTGGTTAAGGAAGGTGTCATTTTTGGGCCATATCATCCCTGGAGGAGGAGTATCAGTTGACCCAGGAAAAGTGAGGGATGTTCTAAAATGGGAACCATCCCAGAATGTGAAGGAAATTAGGAGCTTTCTCAGAATGGTTGGATATTACCGTCGATTCATCAAGGATTTATCCAAAATAGCCAAGCCCATGACTGAATTATTAATGAAGGGAAAAGCATTCCAATGGACTCAATCTTTTCAAAACAGCTTTGAGGACCCAAAGAAGAGGTTAACTACCGGACCTGTGTTGGTATTGCCAGACGTGAGCTGATATTTATTGTGATGCATCAAGACAAGGGCTTGGATGTGTGCTCATGCAAGAAGGTCATGTGGTAGCCTATGCATCAAGACAATTGAAGAAACATGAGTAGAACTATCCTACGAATGATCTAGAACTTGCAGCCGTAGTGCATGCTTTGAAGATATGGAGACACACATTCTTGGTCATAGGTGTGAGATCTACACAGATCACAAGAGTCTGAAGTACATTTTCACATAAACGGACCTAAATTTGAGGAAACGAAGATGATTGGAGCTCATCAAGGATTATGATGTGGGAATCAACTATCACCCGGGGAAAGCCAATGTAGTGGCTGATGCCTTGAGTAGTAAAGGAGTAAGCCACCAACTCACGGTTCGAGAGTTGCCATCCAGGCTATGCAAGTAGTTTGAACAGTTGAATCTTGGATTTGTGAATGAGATGGGGATAACAGAGTTAAATCCGACCTTAGAAAAATAAATTTTAGAAAGTTAGGTCAAGGATGAGGAAATCAAGGAAATTAAGGAAAGGACCCAAGAAGGGAGAGAATTCAATTTTAATGAGGATGACCAAGACGCTCTATGGCTTGGGAAAAGAATTGTTGTGCCTAATGTAAAGCATATTCAGGAAATGATATTAAAAGAGGCACATGACTCACCTTACTCAATTAATCCCGGCTGTACGAAGATGTACAAAGATTTGAAAACTTGCTATTGTTAGGATAGGATGAAAAAGTACATAGCTGAATATGTTGCCTTGTGCGATGTGTGCCAATGAGTCAAAGTTGAACATCAAAGGCCAGCCTGATTGTTGCAGCCATTGAAGATTCCAGAATGGAAGTGGGAAGAAATCGGTATGGACTACATAGTTGGATTACCGCGAACCCATTCTGGTTATGAATCAATATGGGTTATTGTTGATCAGTTGACCAAATCAGCTCATTTTATTCCTGTCAAGACCAAGTATACCACTGCACAGTTAGCTGAGTTGTACATGGAGAAAATTGTATGCCGACATGGAGTACCCAAGAAAATAGTATATGACCGAGGTTCTCAATTCACCTCTTAGTTCTGGTAGAAACTGCATGAAGCTATGGGTACTAGGTTAAATTTCAGCCCTGCATATCACCCTCAAATGGATGGACAAACCGAGAGGACACATCAAATATTGGAAGATATGTTGAGAGCTTGTGCCTTGAAGAGTGGACGCAGCTGGGACAAGAGATTGTCGTATGCTGAGTTTTCCTACAATAACAGTTACCAAGCCATCTTGAAAATGTCGCCATATGAAGCCCTATATGGAAGTATGTGTAGGACAACCTTGTTTTGGAATGAGACAGGAGAGAACCAAGTATTTGGGCCTGACGTGTTGCAGGAAGCTGAAAAGCAAGTTTAGACAATTCGCGAGAATTTGAGGGCTACTCAGTCAAGACAAAAAAGTCTATGCGGATAATAGGCAAAGAAACTTAGCCTTTGAAGTGGGAGACTTCGTATATCTCAAAGTATTACTTATGTGAGGTCATAAGCAGTTTAATGTCAGAGGCAAGTTGGCACCTAGCTATATTGGTCCATTCAAGATTTTGGGCAAACGTGGAGAAGTGGAATATAAGTTGGAGATGCCAACTCATTTTTCTGATGTTCATGATGTGTTTTATGTTTCTCATCTCAAAAAGTGCTTAAGGGTACCGGAAGAACAAGTACCAATGGAAGAATTGGAATTAGAGGCAGATTTGACCTTTGTCGAGCAACCTGTCAAAATTTTGGAAACCAAGGAGAGGGTCATGAGGAACAAGGTGATTCGATGGTGCAAAGTACAATGGAAGCATCATGCAGAATTAAAAGCAACTTGGGAGCTGGAAGAAGACCTCAAGAGAGAATTTCCCTATCTCTTATCTTCTACGTCGAATCTCGAGGGTGAGATTCATTTTAAGGGGGGTAGGTTTGTAACACCCTCATTTTCATCCATCATGCATTGCATACTTTCTTATACATGTTTAACATTAAGCAACACAAGAAAGAACAAGTTTAAAATGAATTAGAACCAAAACAACATTTACAATTCTGCAGCAGTGCGGACTTGTCCTGTTTCGACCCCGAACTGGTCTGGTTTCACTCTCTATTTTTCCCAGACTTATCCGCTTTTTGCTGCGAACTAGTCCGAAACCATTTCTATTGTTTTTTGGACTTGTCCGTTCCATAGTGTGGACTAGTCCGTTCTTCACTACTGGAACTCTTCGGAGTTGTCTGGTGATCCCCCGTTTGGTCTGGTTTTTGAAAATTTTTACAAATCTCCGGACTTGTCTTGTCCCATACCGGACTTGTCCATTTAACTCTCTGGAACTTTGATTTTCCTGTGAACGGACTTGTCTGGCTTGATATCGGACTTATCCATTCAACTTTCTGTCTTTCAACGGACTAGTCCGACCACTAGCAGACTTGTCCGGTGTTCCAGACTCAGATTCAGTTTTTCCTCCATGATATGTTATTAGGTATTTGCCTTAATTGGGCCCAAGAACGTCGTGCCCAACCCCTGTGGAGGCCATGTGGGCCCCTACACGGCCTCCTCCGCCTTATACACTAATTCCGCCCAAACCCTACCTCTCCACCCTTATATAAACACCCCAACATCCACCCTCTCACCCCTTTGTCACAATTAAAGAAACCCCTAACCCTAGTTCGAGGGAGCCACCATCAAGAGGAGTTCACCGCAGCCAGGAGAAGGGGGAAGGAGAAGGATCAAGCAAAATCAATCTTCGTCAACTCATCGACTTCATCATCAATTCTCCACCAATTATTCATCTTATTTGGATCTAGATGTCAAGACCTCAAGTTTCATCGAATTCTCGACCCTTGAGTTGTTGAATTCATGGTAATTACCTTATATCATCTTTCTACGTCAATCTTCGTCCCATAATTCAACTCAAACTATGCTATAGTTGAAAATTTGCCTAGACCCTAGTCGTAGCGGACTTGTGCAGCCCAATGTGGACTAGTTCGATCGACTTTCTGGTCCAGGACGGACTTGTCCGGTCCCAGTGCGGACTAGTCCGACCTCCCAAATCTAGAAATTCCTAGAACTCCTTTAAAATTGTTCAAAATAACTTGGAACTTGTTCTCACATGTAAAACTTAATTGTAACTAGTTAGTAAGCAATGATGTCTACCTAATAACATGCATTACTGCATAATTGCATTATTCATGCATGTCATGGCATATTGAGTAATATATGAGCATTTATTGATTGTAATGTTTGTTTTGGATGTCTTTTGCGCGGAATAGAAGGTGTTGCTCTAGAGGTTTCTGTCGAGGACCTCCAACACCAGAATTTCGAAGTTTTTTATCCAAATCAATCTCAAGAGCAAGACAAGTGTCCTTGAACATTTTGATCCTATTTTTAAAAGTTTTGTTTGCAAAACTGCATGCTTGTGTCAAATTCATGGGAAACCCAAGATAGGTGTTTACTAGACTTGTTTGACCATCCTTATTGTTTTGAATATGTTGTAGAGAGTCGGGAAGGGCTTTTTACCTTTTTTCTTCGCTCTAATTAATTGGGATGGGAAAACAACCAAATGACTTAATTATGAATTAATGCACTTATGGATGTTGTGAATTGATGAACATGGTTAATTGGGAATATGGAACTTGGGAGATCTAAGCAAGCATGGTTTGTGGATTGGATTGGATGTCATGGTGGTCTTGCTTGCCTTAGATCTAAGGACCGGTTCATGCGAGAATAAGCTAGGACAACAGTGTGTAACACCCTCATTTTCATGCATAATGCATTGCATACATCGTCATACATGTTTAACATTAAGCAATGTAAAAAGGAACAAGATTAAAATGAATTTGGGCTAAATTGGAAATTTCAATCTGTCAGGGTATCCCTATCCTCTGTTCAGAAAATTCAGTCTTCTTCAGAAGTGCGGACTTGTCCGACCAAAACCCCGGACTAGTCCGGTGTCTCCGATTTCATTCAGAAGAATCAGTGTTCTTCAGAGTCTGGACTTGTCCAGCACGATGTGCAGACTAGTCTGGTTAAGTCTCTGATGCTCCACAAACTTGTCCGATTTCACTCTGGTACCAAATGGACTAGTTTGGTCCCTACTGCAAACTAGTCTGACCTTCAAAAATCAACTCGGATTCCATTATTTCTCCACGAACTGTTTTTGGGTAATTGCCTTAATTGGGCCCAAGAACTTTGTGCCCAACCTCAGAGGAGCCCAAGTGGACCCCACCTTGACCCC
The DNA here is from genome assembly GCA_036927565.1 of Tuctoria greenei. NCBI lineage: Eukaryota > Viridiplantae > Streptophyta > Magnoliopsida > Poales > Poaceae > Tuctoria > Tuctoria greenei. The sequence continues at coordinate 24,699,735 of JAYESD010000011.1, read as the reverse complement.
TACTCGTCCTCCACTGAATTCTACTTGGAATTCACAACAAAACTCTAATTCTACACCTCTATATAAAGAACCCAACACCCTACACCTCTCCACCCCAATTGAAAACCCTTGCTGCCACTTTTGCCTTGTGCCATCGTGTAGGATCAAAGAGCACGAGAAAAGCTACCAGAGGGGGGTGAATGGTAGATTTAAAAATCTTACGCAGCGGAAACAATTAAACTCCAACCCTTTCGGCAGAAAAACGATCTGTTAAAAAAATCCTGTGTGAGACTAACCTAAACATGTTTCACCATGACAAAAGTGATATATATCAGAGAGAATCAAGTCACAAAGACAACACAAAAAGAATCACTCAAATCCGTCAAGAAAAACTCAAGTTATGATCGAAAGATCAAACAATGGTCAATCTGCCCTACCCGAGAAAAAAACAGTTCTAGAATGCTGCAAAGACACTCGTGTAGATCATAAACCACAAATCCAATGAACGTGAAATTTTGACATATGATATACAATCAAGTTGTGAAGACAAATCAAAAAGAATCACGTCAATTGGATCTGTAAAGCTCGAGTTATGATAAAACTACTGACGAAAGGTAGTGCTGTCCAGAAACTCGACGAGTAAAACTTGTCTGGAACAAGTCAGACGAACAATGCACAAAAGTTCCTTCAAACTACGAATTTTATTCAATAGAAAACAAGAGGAACGGCCCCCAAAGTCGTGCACCATGAGCTCTGGGATCCCTTGCTTATATAACCAGCTCGAAAGCCAACTCAACTCAGATCAGGAACCTAATCCTAGTCTATTCACGAATCGTAACTTTTCATAACTGCTTAGGATTCTTCTATACGCAGATAGAAGCAATCTTAAGACTTCCAAACACCTTAGAAACGTATCCCACATTCCTAATCAACTAAAATTCGTGACCCACATGAAATCCTATCATAACCAACTCAATTTTTTCCATATTTGAGTCAAACCCGACTCAGCCGCAGCCTGAGTCCATAACCTAGTCTAATGTACCTTTCCGACCAACTCTCTACGTCCACATCTCTTCATCACGTATCGAACCATGTAGCCACGTCCATGCACTCCTTGCACACGTGCAAACATCTTCCAATGACGTCCACGATACATTCATATACATTGTTCTTGATTCAATCATGCTGCACAACCTCCTGATCAGCTCAACCACAATTCCTCCTGAATTTGGTTGTTGGAACCTCATCTCCTCCCTGAGACTAGTCCAATGGATCCCGTCACCAGCCATGTCTTGAACTCAAGCAACACCTGCACATGAATAAACAACCAATCCATACGAGCCCAAGTCCTCGACTTGACTCAAGTTAGTTCCGAACACAACATCCTACGTGAGAACCTCACATAAGCATGTTGCAAAACCACAGTAACACGATATCATCCATATCAACCAAAACGCACCAAAAACTTAGCAAATGAATACTAAGCAATCTTTCCAACAATGTAAAGCAAGTACGAAACATTGCAAAAGAAAAGCAGAAGTACTACAGTCAAGTTCCAGACCTTGCCAGAGCAAATTGGACCTTGAGCCGGAGCTAACAAAAGCTAGTAGAACCTAGCGCCGGAGCTTACCAAAACTAGTACAACCAAGCTCCCGCCGGAGCTTACAAAACTAGCAGGACCTAGCGCCGGAGCTAACCAGAACTAGTCGGAACTAGTAATCCCAAAAGTCGGAGCTAGAAAAATTAACTTTGGAGCTTAGCAAAAAACATGCCGAAGCTATCAAAAACATGTCGGAGCTATCAAAAACATGCTGGAGCTATCAAAAACATGCCGAAGCTAAAGACAAAACTTCACCGGAGCTGACCAAAGCTAGTCGGACCTAGCATCGAACGTAACCGGAGCTACCCAAACCAAGCCGGACCTACCTTCAGACCTTGCTGTAGCTCAGAGCTAGAGTCGGACCTTGATAAAAAGGTGTTTTGGTGATATTCAAAACTTTTATCATCGAAGCCAAGTGTATTCACTACAAGCCAATGTATTCAGCACACATAGGTCTTACAATCTCCCCCTTGATGAATGCATTGGCAACACCATTTAAAATCCGAACATTGGCTTATTCTCATTAAAAAATTTGAAGACAATTTCTCCCCTTTTTGTAAATCAGAAATAAAATGAGAAGAAAAGCAAAAGTTCAAAATTCAAAATTCACATATTTCTCCCCCTTTATCATCTCTCCCCATGCACATTATCTTTCTCTTTTTGAATGTGTGATTAATCTCTCCCCCTTTGACAATGTATTCAACAAGGTAAAAGAGAAATTTTAATTGTTATGAGCATATTATAACATATACATATAAACAAAGCTCATCCAAGTCATATTATCAAGTACCTCACATTATCACATCAATGAAATACATAAAGTAGTGTAAGCCATGCTAGAGATCAAATGTAATTTTCAATTTAGGCAAGTCATGATCTCACAAACTTAACTATTTCAAAACCTGAAAGCATGACACTAGTTGCTGCATTTTATTATTTTTCAAAGCATAAATTTAGATCATATGATATTTGTAAGAGATTATATGCGCATCTTCCTTATTCTAACCAACCAAGCTAAGCCTATGTCATTTGATAATCAGAAGCTTAAGGACATGGTTTTAGTCATACACAACTTCTTCCAAGTTCATATCTAAGTGCAATGATAAGCTATCTCAAAAGAAGAAGTGTGGTGCATGCATATTCTCTTGATCTTTTCTTAATTTATATTTGTTCATAAAAACTCAACATGTGAGTTGATTACTTGATTAATTCTTAATGATTAAAAGCACTTGTGAACATGTAACAAGTTCAAAACAGCAAGAAAGTTTGACCATGACCAGTTTTAGTGTAAGTAATTATTCCAATTACTAGACATGGCAAAAACTACAAAATGTATAACACGAGTAATGTAGTAAGAACTTTCAGCATGTAAAAGGAATCACAAAGTCATATATGTATGAAATACTATGCTCATATTATTTTAATTTCAGATTCACACAAAGACTTCCCAAGTTTCAAAAAACTCCCCCTCAATTTAAGCCATGAGGATGCATAACCCCTATTTCACTACGAATGTAACAAAAACGAGTGAAATCCAAAGGTTTTGTAAAAATGTCAGCCAATTGTTGTTCGATATCTACATGGTGAAGCACAATGTTTCCTTTTTCAACATTATCTCGGAGAAAGTGATACCTAATATCAACGTGCTTAGTTCTAGAATGTTGCACGGGGTTTTTGGCAATGCAAATAGCACTAGTGTTATCACAGAATAGTGAAACACTATCTAGATCAACTCCATAGTCCTTAAGTGTTTGAACAATCCAAAGAATTTGTGAGCAAGCACTAGCAGCAGCTACATATTCAGATTCGGCTGTGGATTGTGCAACTGAATTTTGTTTTCTAGAGGACCAAGCAACAAGAGAATTACCAAGAAAATGACAAGCACTGGAAGTACTTTTCCTATCAATCCTACAACCCCCAAAATCAGCATCCAAGAAAGCTTTCAAAGTAACGGTTGAGGAAGAAGGAAGAAAAATGCCTAATTCTTGGGTTCCATGTAAGTACCTGAGAATCCTTTTGACGGATTGACGATGTGAAACACATGGGGAAGCTTGAAACCGTGCACAAAGACATACGCTGAATTGTATGTCCGATCTTGATGCTGTGAGGTACAAAAGTGATCCGATCATGATTCTATATTCTTTTTGATTCATGGGTTCACCATCTTCATCAAGTCCAAGTGTTGTTGCTGTTCCCATTGGTGTCCGAAGAGGCTTGCTTTTGTCCATGTTGAAGCGCCTTAGGAGGTCTTTGGTATAATTCGTTTGATGCACAAAGGTACCCTCCTTAGTTTGCTTGATTTGCAGCCCCAAAAAGTAAGTGAGTTCACCCATAATACTCATTTCAAATTCGGAACTCATCATTGCTGAAAACTTGGACACAAGATCATGAGAAGCACCACCAAAGATTATATCATCCACATACACTTGAACGAATAATGAGTCATTGCCATGCTTAAGCACAAAAAGAGTTTTATCAACCTTGCCCATGGTAAACCCCTTTTCAAGTAAGAATGTTTTTAACCTATCATACCATGCTCTAGGGGCTTGTTTGAGACCGTATAAGGCTTTGGACAGTTTGTAAACATGATTAGGAAAATCTGGATTTTCAAAACCAACTTTAAAAACTCTTCCAAACCGAGACATGTTAAAAATAAGCTCACTATTTGAACCTACAACTTTGCAGCAGTTTTTATTGAAAATAATTTCTAGATTTTCATCTAGCAATTGTGCAACAGAAAGCAAGTTATATTTCAAATTTTTGACAAGTGCCACATCCTTGAAAGTGTAGTGATCATTTACTCTAACCGAACCCTTAGCAATTATAGGAGTTGAAGAATTATCGGCAAAAGTAACATTCTCACACGTGACACAAAAGAGAGGGAGGAGAACCAATCTTTGTTATCGATCATGTGGCGTGAGCAACCTGAATCCACAATCCAAATGTTCTCCTTCCTCAACCGTGTAACCTACATAGAAGCACAATACGTCGATGACTCAATACTGGGGTTAGTTAAAAGGCATTTAGGAATCCAGTACTGAGTCACGCGATGTGCAGTGGGAAAAACACGTGAAAGCTGAGACAAAACAGCAGGTTTATGAGTCAAAGTTTGAGATTTTTTATTCTTGACTACTGACCTATAAGATGTTACTTGTGTATCACAAAAATCAGTAGCTCCGGAGGCAAACTTTGAATGTTTTTGACTCAAAACAGCAGGTTGTACATTCGGTTCAATGTGTGCAGCAAATTTTGCATGAAAGTTATGATATCTAGCAACCATTCTTTCCCTTTTCTGTTGTTTAGCTAGTCTATAACAAAAATCTATGACATGACCATCTCTACCACAGAAGGTACAATGAAATTTAACTTTGTGTTCATGTCTAGATGAGCAAGCAATATTTTTATTTGAAACCGAATGAGGCAACACTCCTGCAGATTTGAAAACCACTCCTTTTTGTTTAGGAACTGTTTGAATCAAACCACTTACTAATGACTTTACAATTTTAGGTGGATGTGCCTTAGCATGAGCATGAGAATCAAAACCTAAACCAGTTTTATCATTGCAAGACTTGGAAGAATTCAGTAGTAAGTTTAGGTTCTTATTCCCATTACAAAACCGATCTAATGTCCTATGCATGTCATCAAGTTTATTGGACAGATCAAGGCAATTTTCACATGAAGTTTTTCCTTTTAGTTTGCAATTTGAACAAAATTTAACTTCATGAGAACGTAAAACATTGTTCAATATAGAAATTTCATTTATAGCATCCTGTAGTTTCTTATCAAGATCATCACAAGTAGAACAATGCAAATCAATTGTAGAACAACTAACATCTTTCATGTTTTTATCATTAAGTGCAGCAAGCTCTTTGTTCTTTTCAATTTATAACTCAAGTTTATCAAGTGTGGAGGTGTGTGCACTTCTTAATGAGGACAATTGTTCATATATTAAATCACATGAGGGACATGCATCATCACTAGGAATCAAGGTTTTTAAACGATTGATTTCAGATTCTAGTGATTCAATTTTAGCAACACTATCCCTAAGCTTTTTGTCCTTTTTCTTAACAATAACAGTGGCACGAGAAATAGCATCACACATTTCTTCGCAAGTAGGACATACCTCTTCATTGTCGCTGTTGTGTTCTGCCTCCTTCATACTTGATCTTGACTTGCCCGCCATAAAGCACAAGTTTGCCAAATCATCTTCATCACTTCCAATGTCCACGTCACTTGAACTGAACTCTTGAAGCGCGGTGATGAAACTGTTGATCATCTTGCGTCCTATGGTACCTTTCTTATTCTTGTTGGAATTTCCAGAGGAGGTCCGGACCTTTCTTTGTTTTTCTTCCCGGGTGATCGGACCTGAAAGGTTAGGGCATTCTGTACGAAAGTGTCCTATTTTACCACATTCAAAACAGCGTTGTGGTCCGGAGCTTCCTCTCCTTCTAGTTCTCACATTTTGCAATGCTTTTGAGAATCTAGTAGAGATGAGTGCCAACTCCTCTTCTGGAAATTCTTTGATCTGCTCCAGGGTTAGTGAGGACAACAAAGCAAGAGTATTGCAAGATGATGATTGGCCAGAGCTAGACATATCACGTTGTGAAACAAATGCAATAGACTTATCTGGGTTCTTACGTGCTAGGATGTCAATTTCATGAGTTTTTAGTTTCGAATAGAGTACATCTAACGTAAGAGAACTCATGACAGTAGATTTACGAATAGATGTGACTTTCATCTCCCAAATTGACATATCTAATGCACTTAGCAATTGCCTAGCATTTTCAGCATCTGAAAAATTAACATTGACACTACGCAAGTTGCTGAGAATTTTATTAAAGCGAGCAAAAAGGTCATCAATAGACTCACCTGGTTGCATCTCGAAGCGCATGTATTCCTTTTTGAACATATCTTGCCTTACCTCTTTGATTGTGTTGGATCCTTTGTGGTAGTCACAAAGTGCTTTCCACACATCGTACGCAGATCGGAGGTGTGCAACACGGTCGAAGTCGCTTTGTGTTAATCCTTGTATGATCAAGTTCTGAGCCTTGTTGCTATTGTCGACATCTCTCAGATTTGTAGCTGTAACTTGATCGTTTGATGGCACTTCGTAAGGCTTGTATACCTTCTCCCACATTGCAAAGCCTTGTGCCTGGATGAAAGCCTCCATGCGTGCCTTCCAAACCTGAAAATCAATACCAGCGAACACACAAGGTTTGGCAGAGTACTTCTCCATGATGATTAGTCAAAAACACGTGCAAATCACAATGATTAGAGCAACGTGGCTCTGATACCAATTGTAGGATCGAAGAGCACGAGAAAAGCTACCAGAGGGGGGGGGGGGTGGATGGTAGATTTAAAAATCTTACGCAGCGGAAACAATTAAACCCCAACCCTTTCGGCAGAAAAACGATCTGTTAAAGAAATTGTGTGTGAGACTAATCTAAACATGTTTCACCGTGACAAAAGTGATAGATATCAGATATAACCAAGTCACAAAGACAACACAAAAATAATAACTCAAATCCGTCAAGAAAAACTCAAGTTATGATCGAAAGATCAAACAATGGTCAATCTGCCCGACCCGAGAAAAAAACAGTTCTAGAATGCTGCAAAGAAACTCGTGTAGATCATAAACCACAAATCCGATGACCGTGAAATTTTGACATATGATAGAAAATCAAGTTTTGAAGACCACGCAAGAAGAATCACGTCAATTGGATCTGTAAAACTCGAGTTATGATAAAACTACCGACAAAAGGTAGTGCTGTCCAGAAACTCTACGAGTAAAACTTGTCTGTTACAAGTCGGATGAACAAGGCACAAAAGTTCCTTCAAACTATGAATTTTATTCAATATAAAACAAGAGGAACTGCCCCCAAAGTCGTGCACCATTAGCTCTTGGCTCCCTTGCTTATATAACCAGCTCGAAAGCCAACTCAACTCAGATCAGGAACCTAATCCTACTCTGTTCACGAATCGTAACTTTCCATAACTGCTTAGGATTCTTTTATACACAGATAGAAGCAATATTAGGACTTCCAAACACCTTAGGAACGTATCCCACATTCCTAAACAACTAAAATTCGTGACCCACATGAAATCCTATCATAACCATATCAAATTTTTCCATATTTGAGTCAAACCCGACTCAGCCGCAGCCTGAGTCCATAACCTAGTCGGATGGACCTTTCCGACTAACTCTCTACGTCCACATCTCTTCATCATGTCTCAGAACCATGTAGACACGTCCATGCACTCCTTGCACATGTGCAAACATCTTCCAATGACGTCCACGATACCTTCATATACATTGTTCTTGATTCAATCATGCTGCGCAACCTCCTGATCAGCTCAACCACAATTCCTCCTGATTTGGTTGTTGGAACCTCATCTCCTCCCTGAGACTAGTCCAATGGATCCTGTCACCAGCCATGTCTTGAACTCAAGCAACACCTGCACATGAATAAACAACCAATCCATACGATCCCAAGTCCTCGACTTGACTCAAGTTATTTCCGAACACAACATCCTACGTGAGAACCTCACATAAGCATGTTGCAAAACCACAGTAACACGATATCATCCATATCAACCAAAACGCACCAAAAACTTAGCAAATGAATACTAAGCAATCTTTCCAACAATGTAAAGCAAGTAAAAACATTGCAAAAGAAAAGCAGAAGCACTACGGTCAAGTTCCGGACCTTGCCAGAGAAAACCGGACCTTGAGACGGAGCTAACAAAAGCTAGTAGAACCTAGCGCCAGAGCTTAACAAAACTAGTACAACCAAGCTCCCGCCGGAGCTTACAAAACTAGCAGGACCTAGCGCCGGAGCTAACCAGAATTAGTCGGAACTAGTAATCCCAAAAGCCGGAGCTAGAAAAATTAACTTCGGAGCTTAGCAAAAAACATGCCGAAGCTATCAAAAACATGTCGGAGCTATCAAAAACATGCTGGAGCTATCAAAAACATGCCGGAGCTAAAGACATAACTTCACCGGAGCTGACCAAAGCTAGTCGGACCTAGCATCGAACATAACTGGAGCTACCCAAACCAAGCCGGACCTACCTTCGGACCTTGCTGTAGCTCAGAGCTAGAGTCGGACCTTGATAAAAAGGAGTTTTGGTGATATTCAAAACTTTTATCATCAAATCCAAGTGTGTTCACTACAAGCCAATGTATTCAGCATACATAGGTCTTACATGTCGTCAAGGAGTCCAGGAGCAAGGAGGAAGAGAGGATCACGAAGAAGGGCCGACCAAGATAAATCTTCATTGATTCTTCGACAATTGACGTTCTTCATCAAAAATCTTCATCAACACCTCTCATCAAGCCCTAATATTCAAGATCCAAGTGTTGCACCCAATTCTTGATCTTCTGTGATGCCTGGTTCCGAAAAATGAACCAAGCTAACGCATATGTGTGCCCAGGATGTTCATCACACATACACGAGTGCAATCACAAAAGAGTATACAAAAAAATACCACAAGACAAGATTAATTAACCAAGTTTTATTACACAAACCATATTATCCTCGAATACAAGACCTAATGAATATTAATGACAAGGTCAACTAATGCAGCCGAAATAAACTAATTAAGCAACTAAGCAAACTAAGCAAAAGGGATAGCACAGCTCCAATAACACCACAGGCAAAGCTGACGGTAGACATGGCCTAGAACTCCGTATTATCACCATTAAACTCCCAATCCTGACCTGCAACTATGGGGGGTGGATTGCAAGAGTGAGTACATGTCGTACTCAGCAAGTGTGGAAAGTATGACATGTGGCTGATTCAAGTGACGACAATAATAATGGCAAAGTGCTGAAAAGTACATTAAAACCTTTGAAAAGCAATATATTATATTTATATGAATCAAACCCATCATAATCATAAGTAATACCATAATACCAATCTGAATTCGCTACCATCATCAATAATTCCAGATTTCATCATTGCCAATAACCATATTCAATACCAGAAATAAATACATAACCAGCCATAACCATTACCAAACCATAACCATCCCAAATACCATCCCAATACCGAGTTCCCTCTAATCATGGAAGTTTTCCAGGTGCTCATAACCGGGAGCACGGCTATCATGATAGTTTTAACACACTCTGCAAAGTTTGTACCTCTTTACCCACGTGTTCGTGATTTCATCACCTTTCGATAACTAGAACCTCTATTATGCCGTCTCACACTTCCGTCGGTGTGTGGCCAAGATATCACAAAATAGCCTTTACAAAGGGATTCCTAGCCTATTTAGACCCCACTGAGGTTTCACCGGTAGCAATGCCTCCAACTGAGCACATCTTCAACCAAGGGCCCCCTCTTGAGCCCTTCGAATCCCAGGGTAGTCCCACCAATCATCAACAAACCCAATCCGACTATCCCTTCCCCGAGCATCCACAATGGTCCAAACAGTACCAGCAAAGCCCTAATTAATCAGCTACGCCGCACCCATACTTGGCCTCGTGGTGGCACTGTAATCCTGGCTTATTCTCGCATGAACTGGTCCTTAGATCTAAAGCAAGCAAACCACCATACGTCCAACCCATCCACATACCAGGCTTGCTTAGATCACCCATCATTTAAACCAGTTCATGTTAATCATAATCTCATCCATGCATAATTAAATTGAGTGATATAGTCGTTTTCCATCCCAGTTGATTAAGCGAAGCAAAAAGGTAAAAAGCCCTTCCCGACTCTCTACCATAAATTCCAGGTGACAAGGGTGGTTAAACAAAGCTATGATAGGAAGTTTACTAGCTTTGTTTAACCACCCTTGTCACCTGGAATTTATGGTAGAGAGTCAAGAAGGGTTTTTTACCTTTTTGCTTTGCTTAATCATCTGGGATGGAAAACAACTATATCACTCAATTTAATTATGCATGGATGATATTATGATTAACATGAACTGGTTTAAATGATGGGTGATCTAAGCAAGCCTGGTATGTGGATGGGTTGGATGTTATGGTGGTTTGCTTGCTTTAGATCTAAGGACCGATTCGTGCGAGAATAAGCCAGGATTACAGTGCCACCACGAGGCCAAGTATGGGTGCAGCATAGATGATTAATTAGGGCTTTGCTAGTACTGTTTGGACCATTGTGGATGCTCGGGGAAGGGGTAGTCGGATTGGGTTGTTGATGATTGGTGGGACTACCCTGGGATCCGAATGGCTCAAGAGGGGGCCCTTGGTTGAAGATGTGCTCAGTTGGAGGCATCGCCACCGGTGAAACCTCAGTGGGGTCTAAATAGGCTAGTAATCCCTTTGTAAAGGCTATTTTGTGATCACTTGGCCACACACCGACAGAAGTGTGAGATGGCATAATAGAGGTTCTAGTCATCGAAAGGTGATGAAATCACGAACACGTGGGTAAAGTGGTACAAACTCTGCAGAGTTAAATAAAACTATCATGATAGCCATGCTCCCGGTTATGAGCACCTGGACAACTTCCATGATTAGAGGGTAATTGGTATTGGGATGGTATTTGGGATGGTTATGGTCAGTATTATGGTTATGGATTTATTTCTGGTATTGAATATGGTTATTGGCAAATGGTGAAATATGGAATTATTGATGAGGATGTTGAATTGTGGACTGGTATTATGATATTATTTATGATTATGATGGGTTTGATTCATATAAATATAATATATTGCTTTTCAATGGTTTTAATGTACTTTTCAGCACTTTGCCATTATTATTGTCGTCACTTGAATCAGCCACATGTCATACTTTCCACACTTGCTGAGTACGACATGTACTTACTCTTGCAATCCCCCCCCCCCCCCCCCCCACAGTTGCAGGTCAGGATTGGGAGTTTAATGGTGATAATACGGAGTTCTAGGCCGTGTCTACCGTCAGCTTTGCCTGTGGTGTTGATTGGAGCTGCGCTATACCCTATTGCTTATGCTTCTTAGCTGTTTAGTTTGCTTAATTAGTTTATTTCCGCTGCATTAGTTGAACTTGTCATTAATATTCATTAGAGCTTGTATTCGAGGATAATCTGGTTTGTGTAATAAAACTTGGTTAATTAATCTTGTCTTGTGATAATTTTCTGTATACTCTTTTGTGATTGCACTCGTGTATGTGTGATGAACATCCTGGACACACATATGCGTTAGCTTGGTTCATTTTTCGGAACCGGGCGTCATAGATTGGTATCAGAGCTTAGGGTTTAGGGTTTAGGGTTTGTGAAATCGGACTAGTCCGCACTTTCCTGCATTTTAAGTGCGGTTTTGCTCCAAATCAATTTTAAATGCTCCAAATCAATTTTAAACTCATTCCTCTTGTTGTGGGTTAATGTTTAAACATGTATATGAGTGTATGTAGGGCATGATGCACGAAAATGAGGGTGTTACAAACCTACCCCCCTTAAAATGAATCTCGCCCTCGAGATTCGACGCGGAAGAGAAGAGATAGGGAAATTCCTTCTTGAGATCATTCTCCAATTCCCACGTTGCTTCTTTTTCTGTGTGGTGCTTCCATTGAACTTTACACCATCTAATAACCTTGCTCCTTGTGACTCTCTCCTTGGTTTCCAAGATCTTGACCGGTTGCTCGGCATAAGTCAAATCTTCCTCTAATTCCAATCCTTCCATTGACACTTGTTCTTCCGGTACTCTCAAACACTTCTTGAGCTGGGAAACATGAAAGACATCATGTACGTCTGAAAGATGAGCTGGCATCTCCAGCTTATATGCTACTTCTCCTCTTTTGCGGCACCGTCCATATGATTCAACTCCAATTGCTTCGGTGCGATTTGAGATGCTTCAAATTCTACGGTGATCCCTTCTTCGTTGGTCAACTTCACCGTCTTCGTGGCACACTCAATAACTCCATTGTGCTTCCTCAAATAGTCCATACCAAGTATAATGTCCAATCCTTGAGAATCCAAAACAATGAGGTTGGCGGAGAAGTCTACCCCCTTATTCTAAGGCTTACTTTTGGACATACTATATTTGTCCTCATCTCTCCTCCACGAGACTTAACTAATAGAGTAAACTTCATATGAGAGATAGGCAAACTATACTTGGCAACATACGTTGATGCAATGAATGAATGCGATGCTCCAGAATCAAATAACATAGTTGCGGGGTTGGAGTTGGCGGGAAACATACCAATGACCACGTCATCCGCTTGTTGAGCATCCTCCGTAGAGACATGGTTCACGTTGCCACGAGCAAAATTCTGCTGTCCCCGATTTCCTTGTGGCTGTCCTCTATTGGGTCTTGGGTTTTGCCTCGGCGCATTGCTTCCTTGACCAAGGCCTGACTTAGGACATTGATGCGCAAAGTGTCCAGCTTCTCCACAAGTATATCACTTCTTAACTACACCCGAGTTATTGGGATGAGCTTGGTTTTGAACATTTGCAGCAGGAAAATTAGCACGAGGCGCATAAGGCATTGGAGGCCTAAGTGCTTGCATGACAGGGCGCTGCTGCACAAATTGAGTTGGGCGAGGTGCAAGTCCAGGGCGTTGAGCAGGAATAGAGGAGTTGTAATAGGGCGCATTGGGTGGTGCAAGGCGAGGGCGCACATTACTTTCTTGTTGCTGTCCTTGATATGGGGCCTTCCTCTTGATTTCTTGCTCCATCTCACGGATCTTGTTCTCAACCACAATTGCTTTGTCCACAAGCTTCTGAAAATTTGCATAGTCACAATTGAGCAATTGGACTTGAATCTCATTGTTGAGGCCTCTCATGAACAAGTATTGCTTCCGACTGTCCCGACTAACATCCTCAGGCGCGTACCTTGAGAGTTGAGTGAATTTATTGAGATATTCACTCACGCTTGATCTTCCTTGCCTTAAATTCTCAAATTCTTGCCTCTTCAAGATCATAACACCCTCGGGCACATAATGAGAACAAAAATTCTCCTTGAATTCGGCCCAAGTAATTCTCTCTTGGTTCTCATGAGCATTGCAATAAGCATTCCACCAATCCGCAACTGCTCCAACTAGTTGATGAGAAGCAAACAAGACCTTCTCCCGGTCACTGCATTGGACAATAGCTAGCTTCTTCTCCACGGACTTGAGCCAATCGTCCGCATCCATAGGGTCAGCGGCTTGAGCAAAGGTCGGCGGCCTGGTCCTCATAAACTCTCCCAATCGGTTATGAGGAGGCGGGGGTGGCGGTGGAGGTATGTGGGGCTGATTGTTGATGTTGCTAGCCTGCAGCTGTCCCATAGTCTGTATCATGGTCTGCATGAGCTGGTTTTGCATAGCCAAAAGCTGCTCAATGTTGATAGCTCCCTGCATAGAACCTTGTCCAATGTTGTTCTGAGGCACTCCATTGTTCTCCTCCTCATCATTGCCATCCCTCTGGTTGCGAGTCCTCACCATTTGGAGGAAAGCAATAGGTAAGAATTAGAAAACGTCCCCAACCATATGCATCAAGGGATATGAAGCTAACCAACTAGCTATACTAGCCTAGGTGGACATGGCAATGCTAAAGCATCCCATAATCCTCTATTAATCACACAGGCAAGTAATATATATAGCAGACAACACTCCAAGCAAAAACACATCGATTCCTGAGTGCTCCTATGTGCTCTGAAGTGTCCATTCTATCTAGGCTGCATCCTACGGTCAACCTGTGCCTCTGATACCAATCTGTAACGCCAGGTTCCGAAAAATGAACCAAGCTAACGCATATGTGTGCCCAGGTTGTTCATCACACATACACGAGTGCAATCACAAAAGAGTATACAGAAAATTACCACAAGACAAGATTAATTAACCAAGTTTTATTACACAAACCATATTATCCTCGAATACAAGCTCTAATGAATATTAATGACAAGTTCAACTAATGCAGCAGAAATAAACTAATTAAGCAACTAAGCAAACTAAGCAAAAGGGATAGCGCAGCTCCAATAACACCACCGGCAAAGCTGACGGTAGACACGGCCTAGAACTCCGTATTATCACCATTAAAATCCCAATCCTGACCTACAACTGTGGGGGGATTGAAAGAGTGAGTGCATGTCGTACTTAGCAAGTGTGGAAAGTATGCCATGTGGCTGATTCAAGTGACGACAATAATAATGGCAAAGTGCTGAAAAGTACATTAAAACCTTTGAAAAGCAATATATTATATTTATATGAATCAAACCCATCATAATCATAAGTAATACCATAATGCCAATCTGAATTCTCTACCATCATCAATAATTCTAGATTTCACCATTGCCAATAACCATATTCAATACCAGAAATAAATCCATAACCAGCCATAATCATTACCAAACTATAACCATCCCAAATACCATCCCAATACCGAGTTCCCTCTAATCATGGAAGTTGTCCAGGTGCTCATAACCGGGAGCACGACTATCATGATAGTTTTAACACACTCTGCAGAGTTTGTACCTCTTTACCCACGTGTTCGTGATTTCATCACCTTTCGATGACTAGAACCTCTATTATGCCGTCTCACACTTCCATCGGTGTGTGGTCAAGAGATCACAAAATAGCCTTTATAAAGGGATTACTAGCCTATTTAGACCCCACTGAGGTTTCACTGGTGGCGATGCCTCCAACTGAGCACATCTTCAACCAAGGGCCCCCTCTTGAGCCATTCGGATCCCAGGGTAGTCCCACCTATCATCAACAAACCCAATCTGACTACCCCTTCCCCAAGCATCCACAATGGTCAAAATAGTACTAGCAAAGCTCTAATTAATCAGCTACGCCACACCCATACTTGGCCTCGTGGTGGCACTGGAATCCTGGCTTATTCTCGCATGAATCAGTCCTTAGATCTAAAGCAAGCAAACCACCATACGTCCAACCCATCCACACACCAGACTTGCTTAGATCACCCATCATTTAAACCAGTTCATGTTAATAATAATCTCATCCATGCATAATTAAATTGAGTGATATAGTCGTTTTCCATCCCAGTTGATTAAGCGAAGCAAAAAGGTAAAAAGCCCTTCCCGACTCTCTACCATAAATTCCAGGTGACAAGGGTGGTTAAACAAAGCTAGTAAACTTCCTATCATAGGATTCCCATCAAATTGACACAACATGCAGTTTTGCAACCAAAAAATTTATATTAAAAATAGGATCAATATGCTTCAAGGACACTTGCCTTGCTCTTGCTGTTGATTAGGATCAAAGCCTTCGAACTCTTGGTGCTGGAGATCCTCCATGGCACTTTCTAGCGCAAATTCGTCTAATCCACACAATCAACATACAAGACAAGAAACACAATCAAAGAGTGCACAAATATTACTCAATATGACATGACATGCATGATTGATGCAAATGCAAGGTAGAACTTGTTACTAGATTGCTTTTAATGATCACTAACTAGTTCTAATAGCTTTTAACAAGTTTATACAGGTTTGGATTCGATTAGATCAAATTTTAGAATTAATTCAACACAATTTAACCAGAAAGATCGGACTAGTCCGCTAGGGACCGGACAAGTCCGCACTCTACGAGATCAGCAGATTAGGGTTTTCTAGATCGACGTAAATTCGGAGATTAGGGGTTGAATTCACGTAAGGAAAAGAGAATAGAAGGTATACCAGGTGTTTAGGACTCCAATAAATCAAGAAACTTGGAGGTAGCACTTGGATCTTGGTGATCTAGGGTTGGTGATGAACTTGGGGATGAATTGGTGGTGAAGGATGAAACTTGGTGGAGATCTTGATCCTCTTCCGTTTCCTCCTCTTCTTCTTCTTGCTTGGGATCTTCTCCTCCCTCCTTGATGGTGGCTCCCCACGAACTAGGGTTTGGGTGGGTGGAAAAGTGGCAGATAGATGTCAATCCAAGGGGTGGGGCTGTTTATATAGAGGTGGAGACTAGGGTTAGATGGATTTCGAGTTTTGGGATGAGTAGAGGCCGGTTTAGAGTCCCACATGGGCTCTAAAAGAGTTAGGCATGACATCCCTAGGCCCACTTAACGTGAAACCCAAGAAATAAGTCGTAAAACAAAAGATCAACTCGGAGTCGCGAAATATCGGACAAGTCCGAAAAGGACCAGATTAGCCCGAAGTCGTCCAGAGAGAAAATCGGACAAGTCTGGCCAAACATCGGACAAGTCCAACTTTGAACAGAGAGGAAAATGGACAAGTCCGCTGGAACACTGGACTAGTCCGGAAAGGTCCAAGGACTTAGCAATTTTTCAAGGATTCTTGGAATATCAGACTAGTCCGCACAAAATCAGACAAGTCCGAAAGTTTCCAGTGCCAAAAATCGGACTAGTCCGCAGCAAAAACAGACAAGTCCGTTTTTAGTCAGAGAGAAATCGGACTAGTCCTCAAATAAATCGAACTAGTCCGCACTTTCCTGCATTTTAAGTGCGGTTTTGCTCCAAATCAATTTTAAATGTTCCAAATCAATTTTAAACTCGTTCCTCTTTTTGTGGGTTAATGTTTAAACATGTATATGAGTGTATGTAGGGCATGATGCATGAAAATGAGGGTGTTACATCTTTGGATCTCTAAACACGTGGTACACCTTCTACATCCAAGTTTCTATGTCAATTCAACCCCAATTCTCGCAAATCAGAAAAACCCTAATTTTGCATTCTCTGTAGTCCGGACTAATCCAGTGTCTGAATCTGGAATGTGCTGAATTAATTCCAAATCAACTCAAATCAATTCCAAACTTGTTAAAAACTATTAGAACTAGTTATTAGTAAACATTAATAGCAACTCATTAACAAGTTTTACCTCACAATTGCATTAATCATGCATGTCATGGCATATTGAGTACTATATGAGCATTATTTAATTGAATTGTGTGTTTTGCATGTTTTTCGCTCAGAATAGAAGGAATTGCCGTAGAGTGTGCTTTCGAGGACTTGCAGAACCAGAGTTTTGAAGCCTTTGATCCAATCAAGCTCAGTATCAAGGCAAGTGCCCTTGACCATATTGATCCTGTTTTAAAGGTTTTGTTTGACAAATTGCATGCTTATGTCAAAATTGATGGGAAAACCCAATTGTAGGAGTTTACTAGTTTTGTATGCCCACCCTTGTCGCTTGAACACTATGTAGAGAGTCGATAAGGGTATTTTGCACTTTTTCCTTCGCAATGCTTAATTGGGTTTGGGAAACAATCAAATGACTTAATTATGAACTAATGGACATGTGAATGATGAGAATTGATAATAATGACCTTTTAGCAACATGGTGCCTATGGATCTAAGCAAGTTGGTTATGTGGAATGGGTTGGAATGTTTTGGTGGTTTTGCTTGCTTTAGATCTAAGAACCGGTTCGTGGAGCGACCATCTAGGATTTAAAGTGCCACCACTGGGCCAAGTATGGGTGCGGCTTAGCTGACTAATTATTGTTTTGCCAGTACTATTTAGACCATTAAGAATGCTCAGAGAAGGGGTAGTCGGATTGGGTTTATAGTTGATGGTAGGACTACCCTGGGATTCAAATGGCTCAAGAGGGGGCCCTTGGTTGGATGTGCTCAGTTGGAGACATCACCATTGGTGAAACCTTAGTGGGGTCCAAATAGGCTAGTAATCACTTTGTAAATGCTATTTTGTGATCTCTTTGCCACACACCTAAGGAAGTATGAGACGACATAATTGAGATTCCTTAGTCATCGAAAGGTGATGAAATCACGAACTTGTGGGTAAAGTGGTACAACCTCTGCAGAGTGTGTATAAACTATCATGATAGCCGTGCTCCCGGTCATGAGCAGCTTGGATCCTCACATGATTAGAATTTGGACTTTAACATGGTTTAATGGCTGAAATTGAATTGACAACTGGTATTGGTTAATTAATTGGCTTTGGTATATGAAACTGATGAAAATGAGATATATGAGCAGTTATGAGTTAATTATGGATAATTATTGCTGGTTTTGGTTATTTATGTTGGAAATATGGTATTGGACATGAAATTGATGATATTTGGGTTATTTTGGGAATGACCTCACTTAATAATGATATAATTGTGTTTTCAACTGTTTTGAATGTACTTTTATGCAACTAGCCATTGTTCATTACTATTCCTTGTTTAAGCTACATGTCATACTTTCCCACACTTGCTGAGTACGACATGTGTTCACCCTTGGTATTCCCCCACCAAAGCCAGACACAGACGACCAGGTGGAGTACCAGGAGGTGTTTGAGGATTTCTAGGCATGTGTTATGCCGTTAAACCTGCCTGTGGAGTTTGGAGTCATTAGTGTTTAGTTTTTCCGCTGCAATTGTTTAGAGATTGTATTCGAGACTATTTGGTTTGTAATAAGGTACTATTATTAGTATTTTTATTCAAGACATGGTTATAATTTTTTTATCATTTGTGGATCACTTGTGTATGTGTGTTAAACATCCTGGACACGCATATGCATTACGCTTGGTTCATTTTTGAAACCGGGTGTCACAAATTGGTATCAGAGCAAGGTTTGACCGTAGGACGCATGCCTAGGTAGAATGGACACCAAAAATCACTTAGGACTTCTTTCCTTTTCAAAATTAGCCTTTTTGCACTATTTTGCCTTCCACTAGCTATATAAAGTGGGAAAAACTACGTTTTTGCATCTTTTTGAGCAAATGCACGTCCTCTCATCTTGATTTATGGCTGCTGCAATCTAAGAACTGATATTTGTGTTTTCCTCTATTTTCCTCATGTTTTCTTGTAGATGGCTCACACCAAAATGACAGCCCACAAGAGAGCTTGTTTGCCACCTCTTAGAAGAAAGCTTCGGCCTCGCAAGGAGTCGAGGCTAGAACCAGCCTAAGAGGAGGAAGAAGTGAGTTCTCCCGCAAAGGAAGTTGAGCATGAACACTCCAACACGACGGAGGAATACCCTGAAATGGTGGAGTCCTATGATGATGATGAGGTAGAGGAAGACCCTGAAATGGTGGAATGCTATGATAGCGAGAAAGAGGAAGATGGTATACATGAGGGGAATGAAGATGAATCCCAATATGGGGAGGAACCACAAGAGGGTGAACCTGCTGCACAAGAGGAGGTACCTGGAGATCAAGGGAACGCATCGCAGCCAAGTGTAGCATGGAAGGAGGACAAATGCATAGTTTACCGTGATGCCCAAGAATTCCGTTCTGATGGCACTGATGGAGGATTTGCAGCTAAGCAATTAAAGGAGTTCTTTTATTTATGCAAGATGCAACCGGAGTACTATGTCAAGAGGATCCCTTGCCATGGACGCGAAGAATGAGAGCTCAAGTTAATGTTCTTGCCAAAGATGAGGTGGTCACCTGACACTTTGCATCCATATGAAGAAGCACCAAGGAGCAATCTATTGATGATGTCGCTCGGTATGTACTTACTAGATTGTGCCATGTCTATCGGGAGCAAGTTGGAGGTACTAGCTCTGCGCTGCACCCGCAATGCAAGAAGGGGACAAGGGAGATCTTAAGACCGCAGGATGGAGCTCAAGTCGGTTCTCGTGCCGTTGATCGATCTCAAGAAGTATTGGTGAATCTGGGAAATCGCTATGCTGATGCTATGGAAGAGATCCGTTACCTCCGTAAGAGGCTATTCATCATGGAAAAGCAAGAGGAAGCCCGTGCCACCATGGAGGTCAATGGTGTAGCAACCTCTCCAGTGCCTACATGGATGGCCAACTCAACCTGGCGTGCGCCCATGTACGCCTCGCCGCTGCTGTCGCCTTCGTCGCCTCACGGCCAGGACAGCCACAATTCACATAATTAAGTCTAGGTCTCCTGTTTAGAAGTTAGAAAGGCGTTTAGTTTGACTTAGTCATATTTTGTGTGGTGTGTTGAATTTTCTTGGTGTGTGCTTGTGCTTGTGTCCTTCGTGCGAGTTGTGGGACGTCTAGCGTTTGTCCACTTTCGCACACAGTAGAGAGTTGTGGGATCTTTGTCCACATCCTCTAATAGGGTTATTAGTACTGATAAAGGAGATGTTTAGTTACATACACCTTGATGCATATAGTTGGTCCGTTTCTTTTCAAAATCTAAATGTCAATGGTGAGGAGAAGAGCAATGAAGCACCTCAGGACAACCAGGGACAACCTGCCCATGGAGCTATCAACTTGAGCAGTTGTTGGCTATGCAAAACCAGCTCATGTAGACCATGATACAGACTATAGGACAGCTGCAAGCTGGCAACAACAACTAGCCCCACATGCCGCCACCACCACCACCCCACAACCGTTTGGGAGAGTTCATGCGGACCAAGCCGCCTACCCTTGCTCAAGCCACAGACCCTGTGGAAGATGATGATTGGTTGAAGTCTGTTGAGAAGAAACTTGCTATTGTCCATTGCAGCGACAGAGAGAAGGTTCTTTTTGCTTCACAACAGTTGATGGGAGTTGCTGCAGACTGGTGGGAATCTCTATGCAATGCCCATGAAAACCAAGAGAGGATCGCCTGGGCCAAATTCATGGAGAAGTTCTGTTCTCACTATGTGCGAGAGGGAGTTATGATACTGAGAAAGCAAGAATTTGAAAACCTCAGGCAAGGAATGATGAGCGTGAGTGAATACCTCAATAAATTTACTCAACTGTCTCGATATGCTCCAGAGGACATCAACACTGATAGCAGAAAGCAATATATGTTCATGAGGGGTCTCAACAATGAAATTCAAGTTTAGTTTCTCAATGCTGACTATGCAAACTTTCAGAAGCTGGTCGACAAGTCCATTGTGGTTCAGAACAAGATCCATGGGATAAAGCTAGATCATAAGAGGAAAATGCCATATTAGGGACAATCGCAAGGAAGCAATTTCCATCCCCGCTATGCACCATCTGCTGCACCATATTACAACTCGTCTGGTGCTGCATACCGCCCTGCTTATCCACCGTGACCGCAACAGCCTATGCAGCCTCGCCTGCCCATGCAAGCACCTCGCTTACCTATGTAGCTTGCACCATGCCCAAATATGCCTGCTTATGCTCAGAATTAGCCTCGCCCTGACTTTGCCAACGCCACTGGTGGAAAGACTTGCTATGCTTGTGGTCAAACGGGACATTTTGCAAATCAACGCCCAAGGTCAGGACAGGGTTAGATGAACAATGTTTCAAGGCAGAATCCTAGGCCCAATGGAGGAGTAACTCAAGGCAATCGAGGACCATATAATTTTGATCGTGGCAAGATGAATCATGTATCTGCAAAACAGCAAGCTGAAGATGTTGTGATTGGTATGTTTTTCGCAAAGTCCAACCCCGCTACTATATTATTCAATTCTGGAGCATCCCATTCATCTCATCAAAGTATGTTGCAAAGCATAGCATACCTATATCATACCTGAAGTTTACTTTATTGGTTAAATCTTCTGGAGGAGAGATGAGGATGAATATAGTATGTCCAAAAGTAAGTATTTCCATAAGGGGGGTAGAATTCGTTGCCAACCTTATAGTCCTGAATTCTCAAGGCTTGGACATCGTCCTTGAAATGGATTGGCTGAGGAAGCATAACGGAGTAATTCATTGTGCCACTCGGACATTGCAATTGACAAATGAGGAAGGAATCAATATAGAATTCAAGGCAATTCAACCGACGACCGAGAAGGCAATGGTAAATCATGCAAAATGAGTGACCTTGGAGGAGATTCTAGTTGTCCGTGAGTATCCAGATGTGTTTCTTGAGGAATTGTCGGGTATGCCACCTAATCATGACATCGATTTCTTCATTGATTTAATACCTGGAATTGCACCTATAGCAAAGAGGCCATATAGGATGCCTCCTAAGGAACTAGTAGAGCTCAAGAAGCAGACTCAAGAGAAGTTAGAGAAGGGTTTTATACGCTCAAGTTCGTCGCCATGGGGAGCCCCAATGCTTTCATAGATAGGAAGGATGGATCCCAAAGAATGTGTGTGGATTACCGGTCTCTCAATGAGGTGACAATCAAGAATAAGTACACGCTGCCCTGTATTGAGGATCTATTTGACCCGATGAAGGGAGCCAGAATATTCTCTAAGATTGATCTTCGGTCAGGGTATTTCCAAATGAAGATTAGACCATCAGACATACCCAAAAAAGCTTTCAGGACACAATATGGGTCATATGAGTACACGGTCATGTCATTTGGATTGACTAATGCACCTGCATACTTCATGTATCTCATGAATAAGGTCTTCATGGAGTATTTGGATAAATTTGTGGTAGTGTTCATTGATGGCATCATGATCTACTCGAAAAGTGAAGAAGAGCACGAAGCGCATCTAAGGTTGACGTTGCAGAAACTGCGAGAACACCATTTGTATGCCATGTTCAACAAGTGCCAATTCTGGTTGAGAGAAATATCATTCCTAGGGCATGTCATCTCTGGAGGAGGATTGTCAGTTGACCCAGGAAAAGTTAGAGGCATGCTAAAGTGGGAACAACCGAAAAATGTAAAAGAAATCAGGAGTTTTCTTGGAATGGTCGGATACTACCATCGGTTCATCAAGGACATTTCCAAGATAGTGAAGCCCATGACTTAACTGTTGATGAAGAAGAAGCCTTTCAAATGGACTCAAGCTTGTCAGGACAATTTTGTGGAGCTAAAGAAGAGGTTAACAACAACACATGTCTTGGTATTGCCGGATGTGAGCAAGAGCTTTGATATCTATTGTGATGCTTCAAGGCAAGGTCTTGGTTTTGTATTGATGCAAGAAGGCTGAGTAGTAGCTTATGCATCTAGGAAATTGAAGAAACATAAGAAGAACTATCCGACGCATGATCTCGAACTTGCAGCCGTAGTGCATGCCTTGAAGATTTGGAGACATTATGTCCTTGGTCACAGATGCGAGATATACATGGTTCATAAGAGTCTCAAGTACATATTCACACAAACGGATCTGAATTTGAGACAAAGACGATGGTTGGATTATGATGTGGGAATCAACTATCATCCGGGAAAAGCTAACATAGTGGCTGATGCTTTGAGCCGAAAAGGAGCATGCCACCAGCTCACCGTTAGGGAGTTGCCGCCAGAGCTATGCAAGGAGTTTGAACGGTTGAATCTTAGATTTGTGAATGAGATGGGAGCAATGGAAGTGAATCCAACCCTGGGGCAAGAAATTTGAGAGGGACAGATAAAGGATGAGGAAATCCAGGAAATCAAGGAGAGGACCCAAGAATGGAGGGAATTTAGATTTGATGAGGATGACCAAAGGACTCTATGGCTTGGAAAATGGATTGTTGTGCCTAATGACAAGAGTCTACGACAGTTGATATTGAAGGAGGCACATGACTCGCTTTATTCCATCCATCTTGGTTGTACTAAGATGTACAAGGATCTGAAAATGTGCTACTAGTGGGATGGTATGAAAAGGGACATAGCAGAATATATTGCACTATGTGATGTATGCCAACGAGTCAAAGCTGAACATCAAAGGTCAGCTGGACTATTGCAGCCATTGAAGATCCCAAAATGGAAGTGGAAAGAAGTTGGTATGTATTTCTTAGTTGGTTTACCTTGCACTTCAGCAGGTTATGATTCAATATGGGTTATTGTGGATTGGTTGACAAAATCAGCGGATTTCATTCCTGTCAAGACTACCTACAGTGGAGCCAAGTTGGCAGAATTGTATATGGGCAGAATAGTGTGTTTACATGGAGTGCCCAAGAAAATAGTGTTCAATAGAGGTTCTCAGTTTACTTCGAGGTTCTGGCAAAACCTGCACGAATTGATGAAAACTTAATTAATTTTAGTTCTTCATATCACCCTCAAACGGATGGACAAACTGAGAGAACGAATCAGATATTGGAGGATATGCTAAGAGCTTGTGCGCTAAAAAATGGAGGAAGTTGGGATAAAAGTCTGCCATATGCTAAATTTTCCTAAAATAACAGCTATCAAGCAAGCTTGAAGATGTCGCTGTATGAAGCATTGTATGGGAGAAAGTGTAGAACACCCTTATTTTGTAATGAAACAAGGGAAACTCAAGTATTTGGACTTGATGTGATCCAAGAGGCCGAAAAGCAAGTGCATACCATTTGTGAGAACTTAAGAGCTGCTCAGTCAATACAAAAGGGTTATGCGGATAATAGACAAATAAACTTATCTTTTGAAGTGGGAGACTTTGTATACCTCAAAGTGTCACCTATGCGAGGTCACAAGCGATTTAACGCCAAGCAACTGAACTTTGTTTTCTAGAGGACCTAGCAGCAGCTACATATTCATATTCGGCTGTGGATTATGCAACTGAACTTTGTTTTCTAGAGGACCAAGCAACAAGAGAATTACCAAGAAAATGACAAGCACCGGAAGTACTTTTCCTATCAATCCTACAACCCCCAAAATCAGCATCCGAAAAAGCTTTCAAAATAACGGTTGAGGAAGAAGGAAGAAAAATGCCAAATTCTTGTGTTCCATGTAAGTACCTGAGAATTCTTTTGACGGCTTGACGATGTGAAACACGTGGAGAAGCTTGAAACCATGCACAAAGACATACGCTGAATTGTATGTCCGGTCTTGATGCCGTGAGGTACAAAAGTGATCCGATCATGCTTCTATATTCTTTTTGATCCACGGATTCACCATCTTCATCAAGTTCAAGTGTTGTTGCTGTTTCCATTGGTGTCCGAAGAGGCTTGCTTTTGTTCATGTTGAAGCGCCTTAGGAGGTCTTTGGTATACTTAGTTTGATGCACAAAGGTACCCTCCTTGGTTTGCTTGATTTGCAGTCCCAAAAAGTAAGTGAGTTCACCCATCATACTCATTTCAAATTCGGAACTCATCATTGCTGAAAACTTGGACACAAGATCATGAGAAGCACAACCAAAGATAATATCATCCACATACACTTGAACGAATAATGAGTTATTGCCATGTTTAAGCACAAAAAGAGTTTTATCAACCTTGCCCATTGTAAACCCCTTTTCAAGTAAGAATGTTTTTAATCTATCATACCATGCTCTAGGGGCTTGTTTGAGACCATATAAGGCTTTGGACAGTTTGTAAACATGATTAGGAAAATCTGGATTTTCAAAACCTGGTGGTTGTTTGACATAAACCTCCTCATCTATGTAGCCATTAAGAAAAGCACTTTTAACATCCATTTGATATAGCTTAAAACCTTTAGATGCTGCAAAAGCTAACAAAATTCTTATGGCTTCTAATCTAGCGACAGGAGCAAAAGTTTCATCAAAATCTAGACCTTCAACTTGAGTGAAACCTTGAGCAACCAACCTAGCGTTATTCCTAACCACAACCCCATCCTCACTTTGTTTATTTTTATATACCCATTTAGTTCCAATTAAAGTGTGACCTTGAGGTGGAGGTACAAGTTTCCAAACATTATTTCTTTCAAAATTTTCTAACTCTTCTTGCATGGCAATAATCCAAGATTCATTAGTGAGTGCATGTGATATATCTTTGGGTTAAAAAGAAGCAACAAAAGCAGAATGAGCATGAGATTTTGGATCGCAAAACCTGGACCGTGTGACTCGTTCATGCAAGCTTCCAATCATCTGTTGTGGGGGATGATCTTTGTAAAAACATAGGGGAACAGATGTCTCAC
Source organism: Tuctoria greenei (assembly GCA_036927565.1). Classification (NCBI taxonomy): domain Eukaryota; kingdom Viridiplantae; phylum Streptophyta; class Magnoliopsida; order Poales; family Poaceae; genus Tuctoria; species Tuctoria greenei. The sequence goes on along the minus strand of JAYESD010000011.1, from coordinate 24,673,732 downwards.
AAGCTTCTTCTTCATTAGGTTCATTGTAGATTGATGAGCTTGTGACTTGTGGACGATCAGGACCAGTAGAGGTGATAGCCGGAGCTTGTTCAATGTTCGGAGCTAGACACGTGTCAACTTCGAAACTACCAGGCAGTATCACCGGCTCTTCTTCATCTTCGAAAATACCCTCCCCCTGAGGATACAGATCTGGTCCTGCAACACCAGAGCTAGTACCTGGGCTAGCTTCATCAAAAGACACTTCACAAGTCTCCACAATTTTGTTAGTGTCAAGTAAAAGCACACGGTAGCCTCTAGTATGAGATGGATAACCAAGAAACATGCCATCAATGGATCTAGGTTCAAATTTATCAAGATTACCATGTTTCTTAACAAAGCATTTGCAACCAAAGACCCGAAAGTGTGTAACACTAGGCCTATGTCCAAACCGGAGCTCATATGGTGTTTTACCTAGCTTAGCACGCAAGAAAACACGATTTGAGACATAACAAGCGGTTGCTAACGCATCAGCCCAAAATTTCCTAGGAGTTTGATATTCATCAAGCATAGTCCTAGCCATCTCAACTAAGGTTCTGTTCTTTCTTTCTACAACACCGTTTTGTTGAGGTACATATGGTGAAGAAAATTGATGATCTATTCCATTTTCAGCACAAAAGTGATCAAAAGATTGATTTCTAACTTTAGCTCCATTATCACTTCTAATTGCTTTTAATGATCCTGGGTGATCAATTGATAATCTAAGAAATAAAGTTCTAAAGTGACTAAAAACTTCATTCTTAGACGCCATAAAATACACCCAAGAATATCTAGAATAATCATCAACAATAACAAGAGCATACCATTTACCTCCGAAGGATTGAACACGTGAAGGTCCTACGGTGTCAAGGTGCAAAAGTTGACATAGTTCAGTTGTCATGATCATTGTGAGAGGAGTATGTGAACCTGCAACCATCTTAGCATGTCTACAAGAAGAGCACACAATTTTTTTGTCCCCTTTAAGCTTAGGCAGCCCACGTATGCGATCAAGAGCACTAACACGTGTTAGGTGATCAAAGCCTACGTGACCAAGTCTACGATGCCAAAAATATAAGTCCTTTGAATCATTAGCAACTAGACACCTATGCTTAGAGGAAGACATATCAAAATCAGCTTTAAAAATTCTTCCAAACCGAGACATGTTAAAAATAAGCTCACTGTTTGAACCTACAACTTTGCAGCAGTTTTTATTGAAAATAATTTCTAGATTTTCATCTAGCAATTGTGAAACAGAAAGCAAGTTGTATTTCAAATTTTTGACAAGTGCCACATTTTTCAAAGTGTAGTGATCATTTACTCTAACCGAACCCTTAGCAATTATAGGAGTTGAAGAATTATCGGCAAAAGTAACATTTTCTACACGTGACACAAAAGAGAGGGAGGAGAACCAATCTTTGTTACCAGTCATGTGGCGTGAGCAACCTGAATCCACAATCCAAATGTTCTCCTTCCTCAAAAGTGTAACCTACATAGAAGCACAATATGTCGATGACTCAATACTGGGGTTAGTCAAAAGGCATTTAGGTATCCAGTACTGAGTCACATGACGTGCAGTAGGAAAAACACGCGAAAGCTGAGATAAAACAGCAGGTTTATGAGTCAAAGACCGAGGTTTTCTGTTCTTAACAGTTGATTCAGAAGTTGTTACTTGTTTAGAGTGAAAACCAGTAGCTCCGGAGGTAAACACAGAAGGTCCGGAGGCAAAAACTGAAGCTCCAGAGGGAACAACAGAAGATCTGGGAGCTCTTGGAGCTATCAGAACTACCGGAGCTGCTTTTGCAGATTTCTTACCAGAAGATCCGGAAGCTACCTTTTCAAATTACTAAGGCAGGTTGTGTTTTTCTAATTGCATGAAAGTTATAAGATCTAGCAATTTTTCTTTCCTTTTTCTGTTGTTTAGCTAGTCTATAACAAAAATCTATGACATGACCATCTCTACCACAGAAGGTACAATGAAATTTAACTTTGTGTTCATGTCTAGATGAGCAAGCAATATTTTTATTTGAAACCGAGTGAGACAACACTCCTACAGATTTGAAAACCACTCCTTTTTGTTTAGGAACTGTTTGAATCAAATCACTTCCTAATGACTTTACAATTTTAGGTGGATGTGCCTTAGCATGAGCATGAGAATCAAAACCTAAACCAGTTTTATCTTCGCAAGACTTGGAAGAATTCAGCAGCAAGTTTAGATTCTTATTCCCATTACCAAACCGTCCTAGTGTCCTATTCATGTCATCAAGTTTCTTGGACAAGTCTAGGCAGTTTGCACATGAATTTTTTCCTTTTAGTTTGCAATTGGAACAATTTTTAACTTCATGAGATCGTAAAACATTGTTCAGAATGGAAATTTCATTCATTGCATCTTTTAGTTTCTTATCAAGATTTTCACATGCAGAACAATACAAATCATCTGTAGAACAAGAAGCATCTTTTAAGTTTTTATCACTAAGTGCAGCAAGCTTTTTGTTCTTTTCAATTTCTTCATCAAGTCTGTCTAGAGTGGAGGAATGTGCACTTCTTAGGGAGGACAATTGTTCATAGATTAAGTCACATGAGGGACATGCATCATCACTAGGAATCAAAGTTTTTAAACAGTTAATTTCAGATTCTAGTGATTCAATTTTAGCAGTGTTATACCTAAGCTTTTTGTCCTTTTTCTTGACAATAATAGTTGCACGAGAAATAGCATCACACATTTCATTGCAGATAGAACATACCTCATCGTCTTCACTGCTGTGTTCTGCATCCTCCTGACTTGATCTTGATCTTGCTTTGCCCGTCATGAAGCATATGTTGGCCAGGTCATCATTCTCTTCATCACTTTCAAAATCAATGTCACTTGAACTGAGCTCTTGAAGCGCGGTGATGAAGCTGTTGATCATCTTGCGTCCTATGGTACCCTTCTTCTTTTTGTTGGAGTTTCCAGAGGAGGTCCGGACCTTGCTTTGTTTTTCTTCCCGGGTGGTCGGACCTGAAAGGTTAGGGCATTCTATACAAAAGTGTCCTATTTTACCACATTCAAAACAGCGTTGAGGTTCGGAGCTTCCTCTCCTTCTAGTTCTCACATTTTGCAATGCCTTTGAGAATCTAGTAGAGATGAGTGCCAACTCCTCTTCTGGAAATTCTTCGATCTGTTCCAGGGTTAGCGAGGACAATAAAGCAAGAGTATTGCAAGATGATGATTGGACGAAGCTAGACATATCACGTTGTGAGACAAATGCAATAGACTTGTTTGGGTTCTTACGTGCTAGGATGTCAATTTCATGAGTTTTTAGTTTAGAATAAAGTACATCTAATGTAAGAGAACTCATGACAGTTGATTCACGAATAGATGTTACTTTCATCTCCCAAATTGACATGCCTAATGCACTAAGGAGTTGTCTAGCATTTTCAGCATCTGAAAAATTAACATTCACGCTACGCAAGTTGCTGAGAATTTTATTAAAACGAGCAAAGAGGTCATTGATAGACTCACCGGGTTGCATCTCAAAACGCATATATTCCTTTTTGAACATATCTTGTTTTACCTCCTTGATTGTGTTGGATCCTTCATGATAATCACAAAGAGCTCTCCAAACATCGTATGCTGATCGGAGGTGCGCGACACGATCAAAGTCACTTTGAGTGAGTCCTTGAATGATCAAGTTTCGTGCTTTGTTGTTGTTGTCGACGTCCCGGAGGTTCGTAGCCGTAACTTGATCGTTAGGTGGGACTTCATAAGGTTTGTACACCTTTTCCCATATTGCGAAGCCTTGCGCCTGGATGAAGGCTTCCATGCGTGCCTTCCAAACCTGAAATCAATACCAGCAAACACACAAGGTTTGGCGGAGTACTTCTCCATGATGATTAGTCAAAAACATGTGCAAATCTCAAATATTAGAGCACCGTAGCTCTGATACCAATTGTAGGATCGAAGAGCACGTGAAAAGCTACCAGAGGGGGTGGGGGTGAATGGTAGATTTAAAAATCTTACGCAGCAGAAACAATTAAACCCTAATCCCTTCGGTAGAAAAATAATCTGTTAAAGAAATCATGTGTGAGACTAATCTAAACGTGTTTCACCGTGACAAAAGTGATAGTTATCAGAGAGAATCAAGTCACGAAGACAACACAAAAAGAATTACTCAAATCCGTTGAGAAAAACTCAGGTTATGATCAAAAGATCAAACACTGGTCAATCTGACTTACCCGAGAAAAACCGTTTCTAGAATTCTGCAAAGAAACTCGTGTAGATCAAAAACCACAAATCCAATGACAGTGAAATTTTTACAGATGATAGATAATCAAGTTTTGAAGACAACCCAAAAAGAATCACATCAATTGGATCAGTAAAACTCGAGTTACGATAAAACCACCGACGAAAGGTAGTTCTGTCTATAAACTCGACGAGTAAAACTTGTCTGGAACAAGTCGGACGAACAAGGCACAAAAGTTCCTTCAAACTACGAATTTTATTCAATAGAAAACAAGAGGAACAGCCCCCAAAAGTCGTCTCCAACGAGCTTTGGCCTTCCTTTGCTTATATAACCAGCCCTTAGGCCATCCCAATCTCAACTAGGACTCCAATCCTAATCCGATCACAATCGGAACTTTCGATAACTGCTTAGGACTCTTCTATACGCAGATAGAAGCAATCTTAAGGATGCGTTTGGTTGGGAGTCAAAGTGGGATGGGATGGATCCATCCCAGTTTTTAGGGATGGGATGGTCCCGTTTTCTATTTGTCTAGAGGGATGGGACAATCCCTGTTTCTTGTTTGTTTTGTGGGATGGTGTGGGACGGAATGATCCCGTCTCTTGTTTGAATGAAAGGATGGGACAGGGACATGTGAGTATGAGTACTTCTGGAAGGTCGTGCGCCTGTCTCCACGGAGGTGGGACGGATCCGTCCCCATGTTTTCGGTGGGATGGTTCCATCCCGCATCTAGGTGGAATATTCTCTTTTGAGGGACGACTCCATCCCACATGTCTTCAAACCAAACAACAGAAAAGTGGGATCGTCCCGTCCCGTCCCACTATATCCCTCGAACCAAACACACCCTAAGACTTCCAAACACCTTAGGAACGTATCCCACATTCCTAAACAACTCAAATTCGTGACCCACACGAAATCCTAACATAACCAACTCAATACTTTCCATACCGAGCCATAACCGACTCCGCCGCAGCCAAAGTCTTCAACCGATACGATCCGATCCTTCCGATCAGATCTTCCTTCCATAATCCGTCTCTAGAAGCATATTGCCACGTCATGCACCTCATGCATACGTGCGAACACCTTCCTTCGACCTTCATATGCACTGCCCTTGATTCAATCATCCTGCGCGACCTCCTGACCCGCTCAACCACAGTTCCTCCCGAACTTGGTTGTTAGAACCTCATCTCCTCCTGAGACTAGTCCAATGGATCCTGTCACCAGCCATGACTTGAACTCAAGCAACACCTGCACATGAACAAACAAACAATCCATACGAGCCCAAGTCCTCGACTTGACTCAAGTTAGTTCAGAACACAACACCTTACGTGAGAACCTCACATAAGCATGTTGCAAAATCACAGTAGAAACGATATCAACCATATTATCCAAAACGCACCAAAAACTTAGCAAATGAATACTAAGCAATCTTTCCAACAGTGTAAAGCAAGTACGAAACATTGCAAATGAAAAGCAAAAACACTGCGGTCAAGTTCCGGACCTTGCCAGAGCAACCCGGAGCTTGAGCTGGAGCTAACAAAAGCTAGTAGAACCTAGCGCCAGAGCTTACCAAAACTAGTACTACCAAGCTTCCGCCGGAGCTAACCAGAACTAGCCGGAACTAGTAATACTAGTACTACCAAGCTCCCGCCGGAGCTAACCAGAACTAGCCGGAACTAGTAATCCCATAAGCCAGAGCTAGACAAAGTACGTCGGAGCTTAGCAAGAACATGCCGGAGCTATCAAGTATATGCCGAAGCTAACAAAGACATGCCGGAGCTATCAAAGACATGCCGGAGCTAAAGGTAAAGCTCACCGGAGCTAACCAAAGCTAGTCGGACCTTTCCCAAGAAGCCGGACCTAGCTTCGAACATAGCCGGAGCTACCCAAAACAAGTCAGACCTACCGTCGGACCTTGCTGTAGCTCGCAGCTAGAGTCGGACCTTGATAAAAAGGTGTTTTGGTGAAATTTAAAACTTTTATCATCAAAGCCAAGTGTATTCACTACAAGCCAATGTATTCAGCACACATAGGTCTTACAATCTCCCCCTTGATGAATGCATTGGCAACACCATCTAAAATCCGAACATTGGCTTATTCACATAAAAGTTTTGAAAGCAATTTCTCCCCCTTTGTAAATCAAAAGTAAAATGAGAAGAAAAATTATCCCATATTATCTGTCATTATCTCTCCCCCTTTATCATCTCCTTATTCTCTTTCTTTTCATGATTATCTCTCCCCCTTTGACAATGTATTCAGCAAGTCATGAGCATATAAACAAATTATCTCTCCCTCTTTAGTTGTTATGAGCATATTATAACATAGACATATAAACAAAGCTCATCCAAGTCATACTATCAAGTACCTTACATTATCACATCAAGGAAATACATAAGGTAGTGTAAGTCATGCTAGAGATCAAATGTAATTTTTCAATTTAAGCAAGTCATGATCTCACAAACTTAACTATTTAAAAACCTGAAAGCATGACACTAGTTGCTGCATTTTATTATATTTCAAAGCATAAATTTATATCATATGATATTTGCAAGAGATTATATGCGCATCTGCCTTATTCTAACCAACCAAGCCAAGCCTATGTCATTTGACAATCAGAAGCTTAAGGACATGGTTTTAGTCATACACAACTTCTTCCAAGTTCATATCTAAGTGCAATGACAAGCCATCTCAAAAGAAGAAGTGCGATGCATGCATATTCTCTTGATCTTTTCTCAAATTATATTTGTTCATAAAAACTCAACATGTGAGTTGATTACTTGATGTATTCTTAATAATTAAAAGAATTTGTGAGCATGCAACAAGTTCAAAACAGCAAGAAAGTTCGACCATGACCAGATTTAGTGTAAGTAATTATTCCAATTACTAGACATGGCAAAAACTACAAAATGTATAACACGAGTAATGTAGTAAGAACTTTCAGCATGTAAAAGGAATCACAGAGTCATATATGTATGAAATACTATCCTCATATTATTTTAATTTCAGATTCACACATAGACTTCCCAAGTTTCAAAAACTCCCCCTCAATTTAATCCATGAGGATGTATAACCCCTATTTCACTACGAATGTAACAAAAACGAGTGAAATCTAAAGGTTTTGTAAAAATGTCAGCCAATTGTTGTTCAGTATCTACATGGTGAAGCACAATGTTTCTTTTTTCAACGTTATCTCGGAGAAAGTGATACCTAATATCAATGTGCTTAGTTCTAGAATGTTGCACGGGGTTTTTGGCAATACAAATAGCACTAGTGTTATCACAAAATAGTGGAACACTATCTAGATCAACCCCATAGTCCTTAAGTGTTTGAACAATCCAAAGAATTTGTGAGCAAGCACTAGCAGCAGCTACATATTCAGATTCGGCTGTGGATTGTGCAACTGAACTTTGTTTTCTAGAGGACCAAGCAACAAGAGAATTACCAAGAAAATGACAAGCACCGGAAGTACTTTTCCTATCAATCCTACAACCCCCAAAATCAGCATCCGAAAAAGCTTTCAAAATAATGGTTGAGGAAGAAGGAAGAAAAATGCCAAATTCTTGAGTTCCATGTAAGTACCTGAGAATTCTTTTGACGGCTTGACGATGTGAAACACGTGGGGAAGCTTGAAACCGTGCACAAAGATATACGCTGAATTGTATGTCCGGTCTTGATGCCGTGAGGTACAAAAGTGATCCGATCATGCTTCTATATTCTTTTTGATCCACGGATTCACCATCTTCATCAAGTTCAAGTGTTGTTGCTATTCCCATTGGTGTCCAAAGAGGCTTGCTTTTGTTCATGTTGAAGTGCCTTAGGAGGTCTTTGGTATACTTAGTTTGATGCACAAAGGTACCCTCCTTGGTTTGCTTGATTTGCAGCCCCAAAAAGTAAGTGAGTTCACCCATCATACTCATTTCAAATTCGGAACTCATCATTGCTGAAAACTTGGACACAAGATCATGAGAAGCACAACCAAAGATAATATCATCCACATACACTTGAACGAATAATGAGTCATTGCCATGTTTAAGCACAAAAAGAGTTTTATCAACCTTGCTCATTGTAAACCCCTTTTCAAGTAAGAATGTTTTTAATCTATCATACCATGCTCTAGGGGCTTGTTTGAGACCATATAAGGCTTTGGACAGTTTGTAAACATGATTAGGAAAATATGGATTCTCAAAACCTGGTGGTTGTTTGACATAAACCTCCTCATCTATGTAGCCATTAAGAAAAGCACTTTTAACATCCATTTGATATAGCTTAAAACCTTTAGATGCTGCAAAAGCTAACAAAATTCTTATGGCTTCTAATCTAGCGACAGGAGCAAAAGTTTCATCAAAATCTAGACCTTCAACTTGAGTGAAACCTTGAGCAACCAACCTAGCCTTACTCCTAACCAGAACCCCATCCTCACTTTGTTTATTTTTATATACCCATTTAGTTCCAATTAAAGTGTGACCTTGAGGTGGAGGTACAAGTTTCCAAACATTATTTCTTTCAAAATTTTCTAACTCTTCTTGCATGGCAATAATCCAAGATTCATTAGTGAGTGCATGTGATATATCTTTGGGTTCAAAAGAAGAAACAAAAGCAGAATGAGCATGAGAGTTTGGATCGCAAAACCTGGACCGTGTGACTTGTTCATGCAAGCTTCCAATCATCTGTTGTGGGGGATGATCTTTGTAAAAACGTAGGGGAACAGATGTCTCACAAGCTTCTTCTTCATTAGGTTCATTGTAGATTGATGAGCTTTTGACTTGTGGACGATCAGGACCTGCAGAGGTGATAGCCGGAGATTGTTCAATGTCCGGAGCTAGACACGTGTCAACTTCGGAACTACCAGGCAGTATCACCGGCTCTTCTTCATCTTCGAAAATACCCTCCCCCTGAGGATACGGATCTGGTCCTGCAACACCAGAGCTAGTACCTGGGCTAGCTTCATCAAAAGACACTTCACAAGTCTCCACAATTTTGTTAGTGTCAAGTAAAAGCATACGGTAGCCTCTAGTATGAGATGGATAACCAAGAAACATGCCATCAATGGATCTAGGTTCAAATTTATCAAGATTACCATGTTTCTTAACAAAGCATTTGCAACCAAAGACCCGAAAGTGTGTAACACTAGGCCTATGTCCAAACCGGAGCTCATATGGTGTTTTACCTAGCTTAGCACGCAAGAAAACACGATTTGAGACATAACAAGCGGTTGCTAACGCATCAGCCCAAAATTTCCTAGGAGTTTGATATTCATCAAGCATAGTCCTAGCCATCTCAACTAAGGTTCTGTTCTTTCTTTCTACAACACCGTTTTGTTGAGGTACATATGGTGAAGAAAATTGATGATCTATTCCATTTTCAGCACAAGAGTGATCAAAAGATTGATTTCTAAATTCAGTTCCATTATCACTTCTAATTGCTTTTAATGATCCTGGGTGATCAATTGATAATCTAAGAAATAAAGTTCTAAAGTGACTAAAAACTTCATTCTTAGACGCTATAAAATACACCCAAGAATATCTAGAATAATCATCAACAATAACAAGAGCATACCATTTACCTCCAAAGGATTGAACACGTGAAGGTCCTACGGTGTCAAGGTGCCAAAGTTGACATGGTTCAGTTGTCATGATCATTGTGAGAGGAGTATGTGAACCTGCAACCATCTTAGCATGTCTACAAGAAGAGCACACAATTTCTTTGTCCCCTTTAAGCTTAGGCAGCCCACGTATGCGATCAAGAGCACTAACACGCGTTAGGTGATCAAAGCCTATGTGACCAAGTCTACGATGCCAAAAATATAAGTCCTTTGAATCATTAGCAACTAGACACCTATGCTTAGAGGAAGACATATCAAAATCAGCTTTAAAAATTCTTCCAAACCGAGACATGTTAAAAATAAGCTCACTGTTTGAACCTACAACTTTGCAGCAGTTTTTATTGAAAATAATTTCTAGATTTTCATCTAGCAATTGTGAAACAGAAAGCAAGTTGTATTTCAAAATTTTGACAAGTGCCACATTTTTCAAAGTGTAGTGATCATTTACTCTAACCGAACCCTTAGCAATTATAGGAGTTGAAGAATTATCGGCAAAAGTAACATTTTCTACACATGACACAAAAGAGAGGGAGGAGAACCAATCTTTGTTACCAGTCATGTGGCGTGAGCAACCTAAATCCACAATCCAAATGTTCTCCTTCCTCAAACGTGTAACCTACATAGAAGCACAATACGTCAATGACTCAATACTGGGGTTAGTCAAAAGGCATTTAGGTATCCAGTACTGAGTCACACGATGTGCAGTTGGAAAAACACGCGAAAGCTGAGATAAAACAGCAGGTTTATGAGTCAAAGACTGAGGTTTTCTGTTCTTAACAGTTGATTCAGAAGTTGTTACTTGTTTAGAGTGAAAACCAGTAGCTCCGGAGGTAAACGCAGAAGGTCTGGAGGCAAAAACTGAAGCTCCGGAGGGAACAACAGAAGATTTGGGAGCTCTCAGAGCTATCAGAACTACCGGAGCTGCTTTTGCAGATTTCTTACCAGAAGATCCGGAAGCTACCTTTTCAAATTACTAAGGCAGGTTGTGTTTTTCTAATTGCATGAAAGTTATAAGATCTAGCAATTTTTCTTTCCTTTTTCTGTTGTTTAGCTAGTCTATAACAAAAATCTATGACATGACCATCTCTACCACAGAAGGTACAATGAAATTTAACTTTGTGTTCATGTCTAGATGAGCAAGCAATATTTTTATTTGAAACCGAGTGAGACAGCACTCCTGCAGATTTGAAAACCACTCCTTTTTGTTTAGGAACTGTTTGAATCAAATCACTTCCTAATGACTTTACAATTTTAGGTGGATGTGCCTTAGCATGAGCATGAGAATCAAAACCTAAACCAGTTTTATCTTTGCAAGACTTGGAAGAATTCAGCAGCAAGTTTAGATTCTTATTCCCATTACCAAACCGTCCTAGTGTCCTATTCATGTCATCAAGTTTCTTGGACAAGTCTAGGCAGTTTGCACATGAAGTTTTTCCTTTTAGTTTGCAATTGGAACAATTTTTAACTTCATGAGATCGTAAAACATTGTTCAGAATGGATATTTCATTCATTGCATCTTTTAGTTTCTTATCAAGATTTTCACATGCAGAACAATACAAATCATCTGTAGAACAAGAAGCATCTTTTAAGTTTTTATCACTAAGTGCAGCAAGCTTTTTGTTCTTTTCAATTTCTTCATCAATTCTGTCTAGAGTGGAGGAATGTGCACTTCTTAGGGAGGACAATTGTTCATAGATTAAGTCACATGAGGGACATGCATCATCACTAGGAATCAAAGTTTTTAAACGGTTAATTTCAGATTCTAGTGATTCAATTTTAGCAGCGTTATCCCTAAGCTTTTTGTCCTTTTTCTTGACAATAATAGTTGCACGAGAAATAGCATCACACATTTCATTGCAGGTAGAACATACCTCATCGTCTTCACTGCTGTGTTCTGCATCCACCTGACTTGATCTTGATCTTGCTTTGCCCGTCATGAAGCATATGTTGGCCAGGTCATCATTCTCTTCACCACTTCCAAAATCAATGTCACTTGAACTGAGCTCTTGAAGCGCGGTGATGAAGCTGTTGATCATCTTGCGTCCTATGGTACCCTTCTTCTTTTTGTTGGAGTTTCCAGAGGAGGTCCGGACCTTGCTTTGTTTTTCTTCCCGGGTGGTCGGACCTGAAAGGTTAGGGCATTCTGTACGAAAGTGTCCTATTTTACCACATTCAAAACAGCGTTGAGGTCCGGAGCTTCCTCTCCTTCTAGTTCTCACATTTTGCAATGCCTTTGAGAATCTAGTAGAGATGAGTGCCAACTCCTCTTCTGGAAATTCTTCGATCTGTTCCAGGGTTAGCGAGGACAATAAAGCAAGAGTATTGCAAGATGATGACTGGCCGAAGCTAGACATATCACGTTGTGAGACAAATGCAATAGACTTGTTTGGGTTCTTACGTGCTAGGATGTCAATTTCATGAGTTTTTAGTTTAGAATAAAGTACATCTAATGTAAGAGAACTCATGACAGTTGATTCACAAATAGATGTTACTTTCATCTCCCAAATTGACATGTCTAATGCACTAAGGAGTTGTCTAGCATTTTCAGCATCTGAAAAATTAACATTCACGCTACGCAAGTTGCTGAGAATTTTATTAAAACGAGCAAAGAGGTCATCGATAGACTCACCGGGTTGCATCTCAAAACGCATATATTCCTTTTTGAACATATCTTGTTTTACCTCCTTGATTGTGTTGTATCCTTCATGATAATCACAAAGAGCTCTCCAAACATCGTATGCTGATCGGAGGTGCGCGACACGATCAAAGTCGCTTTGAGTGAGTCCTTGAATGATCAAGTTTCGTGCTTTGTTGTTGTTGTCGACGTCCCGGAGGTTCGTAGCCGTAACTTGATCGTTAGGTGGGACTTCATAAGGTTTGTACACCTTTTCCCATATTGCAAAGCCTTGCGCCTGGATGAAGGCTTCCATGCGTGCCTTCCAAACCTGAAAATCAATACCAGCAAACACACAAGGTTTGGCGGAGTACTTCTCCATGATGATTAGTCAAAAACACATGCAAATCTCAAATATTAGAGCACCGTAGCTCTGATACCAATTGTAGGATCGAAGAGCACGTGAAAAGCTACCAGAGGGGGGGTGAATGGTAGATTTAAAAATCTTACGCAGCGGAAACAATTAAACCCTAATCCCTTCGGTAGAAAAACAATCTGTTAAAGAAATCATGTGTGAGACTAATCTAAACGTGTTTCACCGTGACAAAAGTGATAGTTATCAGAGAGAATCAAGTCACGAAGACAACACAAAAAGAATTACTCAAATCCGTTGAGAAAAACTCAGGTTATGATCAAAAGATCAAACACTGGTCAATCTGACTTACCCGAGAAAAACAGTTTCTAGAATGCTGCAAAGAAACTCGTGTAGATCAAAAACCACAAATCCAATGACAGTGAAATTTTGACAGATGATAGACAATCAAGTTGTGAAGACAACCCAAAAAGAATCACGTCAATTGGATCAGTAAAACTCGAGTTACGATAAAACCACCGACGAAAGGTAGTTCTGTCTAGAAACTCGACGAGTAAAACTTGTCTGGAACAAGTCGGATGAACAAGGCACAAAAGTTCCTTCAAACTACGAATTTTATTCAATAGAACACAAGAGGAACAGCCCCCAAAATTCGTCTCCAACGAGCTTTGGCCTTCCTTTGCTTATATAACCAGCCCTTAGGCCATCCCAATCTCAACTAGGACTCCAATCCTAATCCGATCACAATCGGAACTTTCCATAACTGCTTAGGACTCTTCTATACGCAGATAGAAGCAATCTTAAGACTTCCAAACACCTTAGGAACGTATCCCACATTCTTAAGCAACTAAAATTCGTGACCCACACGAAATCCTAACATAACCAACTCGATACTTTCCATACCGAGCCATAACCGACTCCGTTGCAGCCAAAGTCTTCAACCGATACGATCCGATCCTTCCGATCAGATCTTCCTTCCATAATCCGTCTCTAGAAGCATATTGCCACGTCATGCACCTCATGCATACGTGCGAACACCTTCCTTCGACCTTCATATGCACTGCCCTTGATTCAATCATCCTGCGCGACCTCCTGACCCGCTCAACCACAGTTCCTCCCGAACTTGGTTGTTGGAACCTCATCTCCTCCTGAGACTAGTCCAATGGATCCTGTCACCAGCCATGACTTGAACTCAAGCAACACCTGCACATGAACAAACAAACACTCCATACGAGCCCAAGTCCTCGACTTGACTCAAGTTAGTTCAGAACACAACACCTTACGTGAGAACCTCACATAAGCATGTTGCAAAACCACAGTAGAAACGATATCAACCATATTATCCAAAACGCACCAAAAACTTAGAAAATGAATACTAAGCAATCTTTCCAACAGTGTAAAGCAAGTACGAAACATTGCAATTGAAAAGCAGAAACACTGCGGTCAAGTTCTGGACCTTGCCAGAGCAACCCGAAGCTTGAGCCGGAGCTAACAAAAGCTAGTAGAGCCTAGCACCGGAGCTTACCAAAACTAGTACTACCAAGCTTCCGCCGGAGCTAACCAGAACTAGCCGGAACTAGTAATACTAGTACTACCAAGCTCCCGCCGGAGCTAACCAGAACTAGCCGGAACTAGTAATCCCATAAGCCGGAGCTAGACAAAGTACGTCGGAGCTTAGCAAAAACATGCCGGAGCTATCAAGTATATGCCGAAGCTAACAAAGACATGCCAGAGCTATCAAAGACATGTCAGAGCTAAAGATAAAGCTCACCGGAGCTAACCAAAGCTAGTCGGACCTTTCCCAAGAAGCCGAACCTAGCTTCGAACATAGCCGGAGCTACCCAAAACAAGTCGGACCTACCGTCGGACCTTGCTGTAGCTCGGAGCTAGAGTCTGACCTTGATAAAAAGGTGTTTTGGTGAAATTTAAAACTTTTATCATCAAAGCCAAGTGTATTCACTACAAGCCAATGTATTCAGCACACATAGGTCTTACATATACATATACTTAGACAAAGCGTTTCTTGTTTGATTGTGGAGTCCATGTATGTGGAAGGTATAGTCTTTATGATTTCACTCTCATGATCACATCTTATGGTCATAAACACTATAGACCCCCACCATAGTCTATGTAGTTATGATATGATTAGGTTAATATTAATGACTTATGCTATGTTTCAATATTGGTTCAACGATGTTTAGGTTAGTCATTGCCTTAGGATGGCTTGTGCCATGGCTCCTAAGGTATTTGCTTAGTATGCTAGCATGGTGCTAGGGTAATTAAGTAGCGTTGGATGTCTCGTAGACCCAAGGATTGAAGAGGTAGGCAGTAGGTGGTGACAACCCTATCTGTCTTTTGTAATCCCCCACGTTCGGCTATGCCACAAGCTCTTGGCGGGAGTTGCCCTAGTATTGCTAGGGGTAAGCCCATGCCCGATGTGTTGAATAACATTTCATAGGAATTCATCATTGACATGACCATTAGTATCTACCTTAGGCTATGTATATGTATTAGGAGCATTGTAGGAGCAACTCTCTAACTCTCAATCCAATCTCCCTCTAGGACCCATTTTACCCTTTAGAATAGATTGCCTTGGTGTGTGTCACACTACCCCTATTATCAACTTACCCATGTCCGGATAATGGATTAGTATCCCATAGCTTGACCATAAGAGTAGTATATACTTTACTCCATTGCCTTCCTTTGGGATAAAGGATTACCCTTGTTTGTTTTCTCCTTTGTGTGAAAACAGGGTAGTGTCAGCCAACCCATTGTATAGGACGGCCAACGAGGACGCAAGTGCTAAACTGCAAGATGATTTAAGGTGTACCTCAACAAATGTCCGCTAGGCAACACCATTGCCTTTTGCGGGAGAATTTCAGTTTCCAGTAGGAGCAAAAGTCATCCATACCCAAGCTTGGGGAAGGCTCCAAGAAGTTCTTCTTGGTTTGCCTCCACCATAGGGTGCATAGCTGGCTCTTCATCCAACACTCGCGTCATGGGTTGGCTCCACCAATCCATGACCACATTCATGCTGGAGATGAAGGAGTCCTATTCTCATTCATCATGGATGAGAAGAAGGTCTCCACTCAAGGGATGAATTGAAGAACGCTCGAGTTCCCATAGCTTGTCATGCACAACACTTCGCAAGGTGGACATGCTAGTTATGGAACTACACCTCCCATTGAAGTATAATGAATACCAAGTCAATGGAGTTTTGTTTGGATAATCTAAGTCGTGTATATTCACATGATTTGTGAAAATCCAAGTCAACATAGGACGCCTGGGAATTATTTCCCTAAGACCCATGCGGACCTTTTTCAAACAACAACTCCAATGGCTACCATTCACAAGGAGGTCAAGGGTGGAATTAACATCACCCTTGTATTCAAGGAGGCTATGGCTTTCCAAGGGATTTAAGTTCAACTAGCCTACCTTGAAGTATCTTGGCGAAGCAGAAATCAAGATAACATTCACATGAAGATCTTGGCCAAGGACAAGAACTTAAGGAGCATTCAAAGTCCATGATACCCCACTCACTTGTTGGGATTCCCACACTTCGACCAAACCCATTCAACCTAGGGAAAGTGACATTGTGGATGAAGCGTTTCTTGTTTGATTGTGGAGTCCACATGTCATCATATCCAAGGAAGCCTGTGATCCATGATCAAGGAATACATTCAAGAGGGAGAACCCGTCGCTACAACAACATGTCTATACAAATAGAGAGGCTAGGGCCACCATGTGGCCCACATGTCCAAATGATAGCCAAATGAGTTTGGCATGTCAAAACTGTAAAACCCCACTTTTATGGCATGATAAGTTCATATGGGTTTTGTGATCAACTATTTTGGATCTCCAATATAATGGTACACATGAACTATGCCATCCAAAACTTTTCTTGCACTCTTTGTTAGGTTCTTTTAACATGGGTATTAGACTTCACCATGAATCCAAATTATATTCTATTCACCTTTTTAAGAATAAGAATTTTTGGATAAGATTTAGTAAGCAATGCACAATGAAGCCCTAATAAGCTCTAAACCAAATATTCAAATCAAGGGCTCTAATTTTTTCCATGAGCTCCTAAATTCCTCAATAGCATGCTTACAAAGTTTCAAGATTTTAGAAACTCATCTACTATTTTTATTGAGGTGCTTGGCAAATTTGAATCAAATTCAAATCTGAATTTTTAATTCTTCCCCAACTTCTTTAAACATAAGAATTGAGTTCACCATTGTGTTCAGAATAATTCATTTGCCATCTCCACAAAATTTCATGATTTTTGGAGTTGATCTTCTATTTTTAAATGAATTAGTAACTGAACTGTGGGGAGAATCACTGGACAGTGGGCCCCACATGTCAGCTCCCCTTTTAAACGGATCAGCTCAACCCCGACACCTCTGCACCGCCGCGCCCCCGCTCGACACCGCGTGCGCATGCAGCTCCAGCGAGCTGCCTGCCTGCTCGCCGCGGCTCTATAAAAGGCCGGCCGAAGCTCCTTTTAATCCTCATCCCCGATCACAGCTCCACAGCCTCGCCACTTTTCTTCCGCCGCGCGCCATCGCCGTCGCTCGCCACTGCTCCGCGAAGTGCCGCCGTTCCGCGCCGTTTCAAGCCTAGCTCCCAAGAGCAAAAAGGTGCGCCTGATCAAACTCTAGCTCATGGTACAAACCGTTTCCCTTATCGTTGAAGCCTGAGCAAGTTATTGTTCGTTTCCTCTACGGCCGAGGGTAGATAGCTAGCTATGATTTCATGTCAAATTCCTTTTCGGCAAGCAATCATACTTTGCAATTACTTAGAGATAGTGTCTAGAGGCCCTAGCGCTCCTGTGTGAGCAAAAACCTTTAAGGATCATCAAGCAACGGCTCTGAATTTCGAGTTTTGCTCGCCGCCGGTGAGAAAACCTCGGTTCACCGTCGAACTCATGATTCCCGGCAACTCACTCCCCTTCTGCGCCCATATCCATGAACTCCATCATCCCAGAAAGGTTTTGGAGCAATTCCCGAGTGATTTGAGCTACTCTATAGAGAGCTCTATGTTGCCCGAGCGCTCATCGCCGCCACCGCCGTCGCACGACCTTTTCCGGCGAGCTTCAAGACCCACTGACCTCACCATCGTGCTCAGCGACCCCAAAAACCCCCAGGCGGCAAGTTTCCGCGAATCTGGTGCGTTGGATTGGCCGGCGGCGAGGCTCGCCGGAGAGCACCGCCGCGGGAACCCCGCGCGCCGCCCGCGTCGGGAGGTAGAAGACGACGCGGCGGGTCCCGCGTGTCAGCGGCGGTAAATCCCGTCGGATCAGGTGTGGCCACGGGATTTGCTGTGGCTACGCGGTAGGAATCTGTGGCCCCCGTGTGGTTTAAATACTATTGGTTCATTTTAAAACAGTGGGGCCCACGAGTTAAATCAAATTAGGAAATTATTCCAGATTAGGCTCCAACTTAGAAAATCCATAACTTTCTGTAGGATACTCCAAAATTCTTCAAAGAAATTTTGTTCGAAAGCTCTTGAGCTCTAGTTCCTGTCAATACCAATTAGGTTCTGTGAAACTCAGAGTTAAATTCTGTAGAAAATAATCTTTCCTAATGCAAATGCAATTTTTCCAGACAAGATATCCACGGGAAAAATCCCCAAAATTCACATAAAATTTATTGTCCTATTCTTGATTATCAGGCAAAGTTTGGGAGCCATAGCACCTGTTTAACGCTCTGTATAATTCAATTCCCTTTCTCAGTTATTGAATTTTCACAGATTTTAGGTTGCTTTATTAGGTCCCAAAATTTTACTGAGTCTTCCTTTAGTCATACCCTAGCTCCTGTTAAAGTCTTGGATTTAATTAACCTACTATACTAGTCCTAAATCAGTTACAAACTAAATATTGATTTAATGTCTAGAAACTCAATTATAAAGTAAATTCAGAAATTCTTGCCGAATCAGAAATACAATAACTCCTTCCCCACAGCTTAGAAAATTATGAAACAAATTTTGCTAAGACTAGAACCACTCCCTCCATCTTGATTATCAACTGTTAGCTAGGTTCAAGCTACAGTTTCCTCTCGGAAATTTTTGGAAGTTGATTTGCTTGCCATACTTTCGGAGACCACAATCTGCTATGATCATCTCCTGTTCTTTGCAAGAGCTTTGATCATATTCCCTAGTATCCACCATCGAAGTTCCAAAGCCAATCAAGATCCCTGTCATATAGTGATCACCATGAATTAATTTATGGTCTTAAAATAAATAAATTTCAAAGTCATTTATATATCCATGTTATCTACATATCGTATAGTGACCGAAGTCGAGGAGGAGCCAGAAGCCTTGGAAGAAAACCTCCCAATTTTTAACTCAGAACCTGACCTGCAACAAGGCAAGCCCCGGTTTGCATTTAAGTCGTTTATAAACTTTTGCTTTATCACTATGATGAGTAGTATATGAATTGTGCATTACGTTTAGGGTGAATGATACTCCACTTGCATGACCAAAAATCCCAGGGTTCATTTGGCACGAGTTACAGTTTGACCTGTAGTAACTGCTTTGCTAATGCATAGGAGATCCGGTAGAAGCCGAGTAGTTGGAATCTACTCGCGAGAGATGTATCTCACAGGATTGGTTGAATAGAAAATGGCTTAATATAATGAAATTGAGACCGGGCAGGGAATGGCTAGGAAGCGGCAAGATTTGAGTCTCAGTCGCATAGCCCTGCCTGTGTCGATTAAGGCCCGTCCGTATGCAGCCCCTTCGGACAAGCTTGAAATGTACCGGCAATATAATGGACATATGGAATCCAATAAACTGATGTAACTTGATAACTGGGATGTTGAGACCCATTAACTCACCATCGATAGGGGTGGGTTGAGGACAGTAAGGTGTAAATCGGTCGGCGGACACATGAGGTGTTCCGTGCGGAGACCTTCTGTTTGCGGAGGTGAGACGGGCTCAAGATTTGAGTTTCTTGTGAAAGGTTGCCATATACGCCTAGTACTGAAGTGTTATGTAGGTACAGGTGTACTCGCTGACACTTCCGAACGACGTATGTGTCGTGTTGACCGGGTGTGTCTTGATTGCAATCACTGTCCCTCGCAGTAATAGAGTACCACTTGTCTGTCGCAGTCGCGACGTAGTAAATACTAAAGAAGTCAGGAAAGTCATATGATATTGAATTATAATTACTTTGCAACTTTGTTTGATTTAGAGATAGTATAACTAAAGATTTACAATTTCCCCATACTTTAGCTGTAATAGCATTATGTGCTTTGGGCATGTCATATCATCGGTAAAGCGTTTCTTGTTTGATTGTGGAGCCCATGATGTGCCGTGCTCAGAGAATGTCATTTGCTACTTAAAACTTGGTTATAAGGATCCACTTATAGGCGAGTTATTTATGCTATTCCCTACCTATGTTTAGTGTCCCCGTGCATCTGTCTAGTGAGACGGTTAAGTCTTGCTGAGCCTTAAGCTCACGTTTGCAGTTAACGAGTTTTTGCAGGTTACCCTTTTGAGGATGGGTTTGACGATGAGGCAACACCCCCTCCAGGGTGTACAGCCGAGTGGGAACCCTGCACGCCGCCATAGTTTGAGTGTTGCTAGTGCAAAGTATCCCTGGCATGGAAAACTTTGCTTTTTGCATAGCTAGTGCTGAGAGCGTAGCTATGGTATGTATATATTTCTTTACATCCACTAGTATTGTGAAAACTTCCGCTGTGTATTAAATAAAAGACTTGGTCTTGTACTTTATTCTGGTTCTATTCTTGTAAACTGTTGGGTGTCGCATCGCACGACACCACCCAATGAGATCCTCGGATGTGTGGATTCCGATCCCCACAGACATGGTATCAGAGCTTCGTTGGGAACAGTGTACCGGAAAAGAACATATTTTCAAAAGATTAGGAACTTGAGTGAGGACTTAGTTATATGCCGTTATAAGGAGTATTATTAGTATAAGATATAAAGGTGGTAAACTAACTATGTGTTATTATATTCTGTAACGACGCTCCGACATCAGGTAAGAGGTAAGGTACGCCACCGAGAGCGGATCAATCTCGGTAAACTCAGCATACGAGAGGTGGTATGTGAAATTTCCGTGGCTTGGCACGGAAAGTCAATATGAGTCTTTGAAACTTTCCATGTTTCTAAGAACATATGACACGCGGTACCCCAGCGTGACACAAAGTGAGAGGGAAACCCCGTCGGGTGGTATGTAACCCGATAGTGTGTTCTCATATCTGTGAGAACATGCGAACACGTATGCCCGAGCGTGTATAAGCCGGATCGTACGGGAGTCTTTGCTGTACAGACGTATTTACAGCCATGTACCTCGAGACATGGCCTTGCTCGAGGACGACTCACACCAGAGTCGTATGCATTTACTTTTAGTTATATATTATTGTGACTGCCTGCCGTGTTTCCCCGTGCCGCCCTTGAGGTGCGAAGGTGTGAAAGGGGATTGTTTGTCTTCTGCAGGTAACCTAACTCCGGTAGCAACCCGTGTAGAAGCCGTTTGCGAGGGAACGATATAGGAACCACCTATAGACGTAACCGGATGTACCGGATAGAATTTCCTTTCGTGAGGCACGTAGCACCGTCAGTATCAAACATGATACTAGACCCTCCCCACCGACAGAATGGTTGCATTGTGTTTTGAGAAAGTCCGACTATCAGATACTGATAATTTCGGGCTCGACTTGATAAGGTGGATAGAACCAAGATTCTTGTTTTCTGGTAGAAGTAGCTCAACTTCGCCAGGTTGTAATCTTGGTTAGCAATTAGATATCATAAGAGTATCCTACATGAATGGGAAGCTCGTGAAGGTCTCTCCAACTTTTCCGTTGACCATAAAGACGGAAAAGCTTGTTAATCTGTTGAAAACTGGGGTTTACTGTAATTACTCCACATGAACCCACCTTTGTACCGTTTCTGTATTCTTGCCATAACTCACTGTAGAAAAATCCACTACCTTATTGGGATATATGTTTGAGAAGGGTAGGTGGAGATTCACGAGTTTGATTTGGGGAGTCCTTCCTGATTTTAATTGGAGTTTAACCAAATTGGGAAGACAGCACAGTAAACTGCATGACTGCTGATGCAAACCAGTCAGCTTTACTGTTGAGTTTGGATAATTATAACCCCTAATCCAGAACAGTGATATGGTTACGCATGTACATTTCTGGAAAGCTTAGGAAGTCATCTATCAACTTTATTTATCACTCCTGACCTGAATCTAGGTGTAGCTATGCCTAATTCCATTCGTCGCAAATTTGATTCCTACAGTCCAGAACTTGGAACAGTTTGCACATAATTGTGAATTGATGCATAATACCTTCATGACAAGGTTGTCGTGGTGGAACTTCTTTAGTTCTGGATTGTTAACACGATGTTACTCAATGTTTATTTTGACACTACCTCAATATCTTATCATGATGAACCTGTATAGAATGTGGAGATAAGCCCATATACAGGGGAGGTTCTGTCGAAATTTTCAGAACCCTTGAGTCAACTTAAAACTGGTATAGATTGTTCATACTAGTTCAACAGTGGCTGTATGAGTACAATCTGGAAAGGTTTTGAGGTGTACTACAATTTTTGTATTCAACATAGAGTTTAGTTCTGACTTCTTCTGTATGAAACTTACGGGTTACTGCAGACAGGTCAGATAAACCAGAACTGTACTCATTTCCAGATTGCAGCTTTGGCTGAACCAATTGATTATGGATATTTCTTTTTATCCCACATCACCAGTGATTGGGTCGAATACTTAAACGGTGTATTGATATTCGGGTATATTTATCCACAGATGGCAGCACCAAGAATTCAGTTGCCTAATGGATGGGTGTTCTCAACATGCACCGGGCACGCCGGTTTTCCGGACGTGTTTGCACGGTTGCTCGGCCAGTTTGGCTATTTGGTGTTACCTAGCTATTGGGGCAAGACGTTCCAGGAGGGCGGTATGTGGAGTTGCACCATCTACGTCGATGTGCCTACCGGTCCACCACACCTCGGATGGGCTCCATACTCCATCAAGATCAAAGGATTGATATTAGAAGAAACATGGAGCTACGCCGCAAGTGTTGCCATAGGGAGGTTTTGAAAACTCCATTACCGTCATCTGGTGGGTACTCCGTATGAGTTCTTTCCAGTCAACGGCAGGGCTTCTGAAGCCTGGGCAACCCGCTTGCTTGCGGAGGTGGGAGAGCATGGCGAAACATCCGCAACAGCCTTAGCGATGTATGCAGCAGCCTCACATCGCGAGAAGGGTAATCAAAGGACATGCATAAAAGAATTGACGAACAATCTGAAGCAAGCCATGAAGCGAGCAAATCACTTTGAGTGGGCAAATGACGGACTTAGGGATATGATGGCTCCTCTTAATCATCGTTTGAACCTTAGGGAGAATCAATGGCATGACGCTGTTATGGATTTGGCCGCGTCTCGCCAGGAGACTCTAGAGAGAGATATTGATCTGGAGGCAAGCCTACTTTATGGGCACCAACGGGACACACAGTTGAACGTGGTGACTGCAGACAGGGATCAGTCCAGAGTAGAGGCTCAGAGCTGGAAGACCAGCTGTGAACAGGCTCAACAAGAGAATGAGGCCTGGGGGATGTTTATGATACAGACAGATTGGCAAGCTATGGCTGCCAAGAAGACGTTGATGTTGAACGATGTATCAACTTCTACTCCAGCACCCGTATCAGAGGTGCCTAGCCCTGAAGATGAAGAAGAAGAAGAAGACCCAGAGGAACTTGAATACGGCGAGTAGAGCGTATTGAAGTTAGATGTGGTAGCACTTCCGCCAACATCGGGCGGCATCTAGTTACATGGTTGCTAGTGTTTCTCTTTTGTGACCATGTTTGTGTCATATTAAGAGTAATGGTTGTGGTGTCTAGCTAACTAAATGAGTATGACATGTCAGGAAGGCCAAGTATGGTAGAGATGTGTTTCCATAAAGGGAGTCCATCATTTTGGGTTTACTACTGTAAACTTGGTCCTGAGATGATATATTTTGTATAAAGTTTGTGCTTTATCAATATATGTAAATGTCATGCATCGTCTATTATTGTCTACCGCATTTCTAAGGGAGGATAAACTTGAGGCAATGGGACTTACCGTGTTATTCATTATATTGCAGTATGGTGCGTACTCGTACAGCCTCAGAGGTGGGAGGATCTAGTGGAGGACAGGGGGATGACACACCACCCCCGGGGCAGAATACGCCTCAGACGCAACCACCTCCACCACCTCCAACCACACTCCCCAGGAGTCTCGCGGAGGTTCTCGCTGCAGTGCTCGGCTCGCGCGACGAGCAAACCGAGTTACTGCGGACGTTGGTGCAGCACTCGTCCCGTCAAGGGGGACGACAGGATGATGGACCGCGTCAGCAATTTCAGAGTTCCTACTCTGATTTCTCATCGACACACCCACCGGTATTCAGAGAAGCCGATGAACCGTTGGACGCGGATAACTGGCTCCGCACCATTGAAGGAAAGTTCGGTTTACTCGCGGTAACCGAACAGCAGAAGACATTGTTTGCAGCGCAACAACTGCAGGGGTCTGCCGGTGCGTGGTGGGCCAATTACCTTGCCGCACGCCCCGCAGGCCATGTTGTAAGTTGGACCGAATTCCGGGAGGCATTTCGCGCCTACCACATCCCTCCCGGGATTATGAGGAGGAAGCTTCAAGAGTTCTTGGAGCTAAGACAAGGAGGAAGGAGTGCATACGAATACTCCAAATCATTCAACCACTTGGCCCAATATGCTCAGGACCAAGTGAATACCGAAGATCGGAAGCGGGAATGTTTCTACCGGGGTTTGAACCCCAAGTTGAAGGACAAGCTTGTCCTGTTCAACCGCGGCAACTTCAACGACATAGTCAATGCCGCTATCATGCAGGAGGACGCTACGCGTGAGTTGTCCTCCGATAAAAAGAAGAGGGGTGCTCCCCAGAGCAGCGGAGGTGGTACTCCTCAGAAGTACCGTATGGTGTATCGATCACCATCCGGCCAGAAGTGGCAGCCGCCATCGCGACCACCAATGTTCCGTGGTCGTCAGTTCAACAACGGCGGATTTCGACCGCAGCAACAACAGGGGATGGTTCCACGTGCACTTCCACCTCCACCACGTGCACCGGGATTCCGTCCTCCCCTTCGTATTGGCCAAACCCCGTACACGTGTTTCACGTGTGGACGTACGGGGCACTTCGCCAAGGATTGCCCGCAGAATCGACAAGGTGGAGGGCAATCATCTTACCAGGGGGCCAACCAACCCCGCAACCCGCCCAAGAAGCTAGCCACCAGACCCGGCAACATCCACCACCTCGCCATCGAGGACGTTCCAGAAGGCGCACCCGTGCTCACGGGTACGTTCTCTATCTTCGATCAACCCGTAGTCATACTCTTTGACTCCGGAGCTTCACACAATGTCATTAGTAAATCTTTTGTCGTTAAAAGTCAATTGCCTGTTATCTCCACAAAAACCCCATATGTGGTTAACACTCCAGCCGGGAAAACGGTAACAAATAAATTGGTTCCTGGAATCCCACTTGACCTAGATGGGACCATATATCTTACTTCGTTTCTGATATTAGAGCATCAAAAGCTTGATATCATCTTAGGTATGGCATGGTTGCAGTACCATGGTGCTATTCTTGATATCATTCCTAGAAAGATTTATCTAAACTCTCCACTCCATCGACCCCAAGTTCTCAATCTTAAGAACATCATTCCATTGGAACCATCTATTCTCAATACCGAGGTTATGGAACTAGAGGATATTCCGGTAGTATGTGAATACTCCGACGTATTTCCTGATGATCTTCCTGGTATGCCCCCAGAGAGAGATATAGAGTTCAAGATTGAACTTGCACCAGGAGCAGTGCCAATTTCAAGGCCACCCTACAAGATGGCACCTAAGGAACTTGCAGAACTGAAGGAACAATTAACTGAACTTGAGAGCAAAGGTTTTATTCGTCCAAGTTCATCATCATGGGGTTGTTCTGCACTATTTGTAGAAAAGAAAGATAAGACCTTGAGGCTGTGTGTAGACTATCGTCCACTTAATGCTGTCACCATCAAGAACAAGTATCCACTACCGCGCATTGATATTCTTTTCGATCAATTAGTGGGTGCTAAAGTGTTTTCGAAGATGGATCTTCGTTCTGGTTATCATCAAATTAGAATCCGACCAGAAGATATATCCAAGACAGCATTCTCCACAAGGTATGGACTGTATGAGTATCTGGTTATGTCCTTCGGATTAACCAACGCCCCGGCTCATTTCATGTATCTCATGAACTCAGTATTCATGCCGGAATTGGACAAGTTTGTCGTGGTCTTCATTGACGACATACTTGTGTATTCAAAATCCGAAGAAGAACATGCTCAACACTTGCATATTGTGCTTCAGCGATTACGGGACCATCAGTTGTATGCTAAGTTCAGCAAGTGTGAATTCTGGATCAACCAGGTGCCATTTTTAGGGCACATCATATCAGCAGAAGGTATTGCAGTTGATCCAAGCAAGATCAAGCAAGTCCTCAAATGGGAGTCTCCAAAGTCTGTACATGAAGTCCGAAGTTTCCTGGGTTTAGCAGGATATTACCGGAGGTTTATACCCAATTTCTCCAAAATAGCTAAACCAATGACAGAACTTCTGAAGAAAGGACAAAAGTATGTATGGACTGAGGCATGTGAAGCAGATTTCAAAGCATTGGTGAAACACCTTACAACGGCACCAGTTTTAGCCCAACCAGACACAACCAAAGCATTTGATGTCTATTGCGATGCATCTGGGATTGGTTTAGGTTGTGTATTAATGCAAGAGAGAAGAGTGATCGCGTATGGATCGCGACAGCTTCGGAACCACGAGCAGCACTACCCGACTCATGATCTTGAACTGGCTGCTGTGGTGCTAGCATTGAAGATGTGGAGGCATTATCTACTGGGTAATTTAGTACACCTCTACACTGATCACAAAAGCTTGAAATACATCTTCACCCAGAAGGATTTGAATATGCGACAAAGGCGATGGTTAGAATTGATCAAGGATTATGAGATTGAGATCCACTACCATCCAGGCAAGGCGAATGTAGTCGCCGATGCACTGAGCCGCAAGTCCCATGTCAACAATCTTTCCCTCACCACGATGGAAGGTGAAGAAGGACAAAGTCTTTACTTAGTTCCATATGCAGCACTCTACAACCTAGCTCTCATCCCTACCATCAGGGAGGATATTGTAGCAGCTCAGCAGGAAGACATAGGGATGTCGCATATTCGACAAAGAATGATAAAGGGAGAGATGAAATGCTTCCGAAGTGACGATGAAGGTACCCTCTGGTTTAACGACCGTATAGTGGTACCCCGAAACATGGAACTTCGGAGGAAGATACTGGATGAAGCTCATTTATCCAAGTATTCCATTCATCCGGGAAGTAACAAAATGTACCAAGATTTAAGAAAGAAGTTCTGGTGGACTCGGATGAAGCGGGAAGTAGCTAAATATGTATCCGAGTGTGATACGTGCCGGCGAGTGAAGGCCGACCATATGAAAGCAGCAGGACAGCTTCAACCTTTAAGCATACCAGCTTGGAAATGGGAGGATATCAGCATGGATTTCATTGTTGGGTTGCCTCCCACTCTCCATAAGCACGACTCAATTTGGGTGATCGTTGACCGACTAACTAAGACAGCACACTTCATTCCCGTCAATACCAACTATCGGTCGTCAAAGTACGTGGAATTATATATTGCCAGAATCGTGTGTCTCCACGGAATACCCCGCACCATCGTCTCGGATCGTGGGGCTGTATTTGTTTCGCGATTCTGGGAACATCTCCACGCTGCACTAGGGACCAAATTAATTAGGAGCTCAGCCTATCATCCTCAGACTGATGGACAAACTGAACGGGTGAATCAAGTGCTTGAGGACATGCTTCGTGCCTGTGCCATCCACCATGGTAAGAATTGGGATGACCATCTACCATTGGCAGAATTTTCGTACAACAACGGTTACCAGGCTAGCATACAGATGGCGCCATATGAAGCTCTTTATGGCCGCAAGTGTCGCACACCTTTGAACTGGTGCGAATCGGGTGAACGGGCAGTGTATGGCATCGACTTAGTAAATGAAGCCGAGGATCGAGTTCGCACTATTCAGGCGAATCTCAAAGCTGCTCAGTCTCGTCAGAAGAGCTACGCGGACAAACGACGTCGACCTCTTCACTTCGAAGTGGGAGATCAAGTTTATCTCCGAGTATCCCCTATGAAGGGTATCCATCGCTTCGGGGTAAAAGGGAAGCTAGCTCCCCGCTTTATTGGGCCTTTCGCAATAATCGAAAGATGCGGACCTGTGGCATATCAATTGGAGTTGCCAACGTCACTTTCCGGAGTCCACAATGTATTCCACATTTCCCAATTGCGGAAATGCCTTAAGACTCCAGCTGATACCCGCATAGAGGATTTGGAAGCTCTCCAACCAGATCTCACCTATTCCGAGCATCCAACTCAGATCATCGATGAAAAGACTCGCACCACAAGAAGCCGCACCTTGCGTTTCTACAAGATCTTGTGGAGCAACCACAGTGCCGAAGAGGCCACGTGGGAAAGCGAGGAGTATCTTAGAACGAACTATCCGGACTTGTTAGCGGCATATGTTCGATAGATCCTTTTTCCTTTGCCTTCTTTTGTAATCTCGGGACGAGATTCTTTTAAGGGGGGAGGAATGTAAAACCCCACTTTTATGGCATGATAAGTTCATATGGGTTTTGTGATCAACTATTTTGGATCTCCAATATAATGGTACACATGAACTATGCCATCCAAAACTTTTCTTGCACTCTTTGTTAGGTTCTTTTAACATGGGTATTAGACTTCACCATGAATCCAAATTATATTCTATTCACCTTTTTAAGAATAAGAATTTTTGGATAAGATTTAGTAAGCAATGCACAATGAAGCCCTAATAAGCTCTAAACCAAATATTCAAATCAAGGGCTCTAATTTTTTCCATGAGCTCCTAAATTCCTCAATAGCATGCTTACAAAGTTTCAAGATTTTAGAAACTCATCTACTATTTTTATTGAGGTGCTTGGCAAATTTGAATCAAATTCAAATCTGAATTTTTAATTCTTCCCCAACTTCTTTAAACATAAGAATTGAGTTCACCATTGTGTTCAGAATAATTCATTTGCCATCTCCACAAAATTTCATGATTTTTGGAGTTGATCTTCTATTTTTAAATGAATTAGTAACTGAACTGTGGGGAGAATCACTGGACAGTGGGCCCCACATGTCAGCTCCCCTTTTAAACGGATCAGCTCAACCCCGACACCTCTGCACCGCCGCGCCCCCGCTCGACACCGCGTGCGCATGCAGCTCCAGCGAGCTGCCTGCCTGCTCGCCGCGGCTCTATAAAAGGCCGGCCGAAGCTCCTTTTAATCCTCATCCCCGATCACAGCTCCACAGCCTCGCCACTTTTCTTCCGCCGCGCGCCATCGCCGCCGCTCGCCACTGCTCCGCGAAGTGCCGCCGTTCCGCGCCGTTTCAAGCCTAGCTCCCAAGAGCAAAAAGGTGCGCCTGATCAAACTCTAGCTCATGGTACAAACCGTTTCCCTTATCGTTGAAGCCTGAGCAAGTTATTGTTCGTTTCCTCTACGGCCGAGGGTAGATAGCTAGCTATGATTTCATGTCAAATTCCTTTTCGGCAAGCAATCATACTTTGCAATTACTTAGAGATAGTGTCTAGAGGCCCTAGCGCTCCTGTGTGAGCAAAAACCTTTAAGGATCATCAAGCAACGGCTCTGAATTTCGAGTTTTGCTCGCCGCCGGTGAGAAAACCTCGGTTCACCGTCGAACTCATGATTCCCGGCAACTCACTCCCCTTCTGCGCCCATATCCATGAACTCCATCATCCCAGAAAGGTTTTGGAGCAATTCCCGAGTGATTTGAGCTACTCTATAGAGAGCTCTATGTTGCCCGAGCGCTCATCGCCGCCACCGCCGTCGCACGACCTTTTCCGGCGAGCTTCAAGACCCACTGACCTCACCATCGTGCTCAGCGACCCCAAAAACCCCCAGGCGGCAAGTTTCCGCGAATCTGGTGCGTTGGATTGGCCGGCGGCGAGGCTCGCCGGAGAGCACCGCCGCGGGAACCCCGCGCGCCGCCCGCGTCGGGAGGTAGAAGACGACGCGGCGGGTCCCGCGTGTCAGCGGCGGTAAATCCCGTCGGATCAGGTGTGGCCACGGGATTTGCTGTGGCTACGCGGTAGGAATCTGTGGCCCCCGTGTGGTTTAAATACTATTGGTTCATTTTAAAACAGTGGGGCCCACGAGTTAAATCAAATTAGGAAATTATTCCAGATTAGGCTCCAACTTAGAAAATCCATAACTTTCTGTAGGATACTCCAAAATTCTTCAAACAAATTTTGTTCGAAAGCTCTTGAGCTCTAGTTCCTGTCAATACCAATTAGGTTCTGTGAAACTCAGAGTTAAATTCTGTAGAAAATAATCTTTCCTAATGCAAATGCAATTTTTCCAGACAAGATATCCACGGGAAAAATCCCCAAAATTCACATAAAATTTATTGTCCTATTCTTGATTATCAGGCAAAGTTTGGGAGCCATAGCACCTGTTTAACGCTCTGTATAATTCAATTCCCTTTCTCAGTTATTGAATTTTCACAGATTTTAGGTTGCTTTATTAGGTCCCAAAATTTTACTGAGTCTTCCTTTAGTCATACCCTAGCTCCTGTTAAAGTCTTGGATTTAATTAACCTACTATACTAGTCCTAAATCAGTTACAAACTAAATATTGATTTAATGTCTAGAAACTCAATTATAAAGTAAATTCAGAAATTCTTGCCGAATCAGAAATACAATAACTCCTTCCCCACAGCTTAGAAAATTATGAAACAAATTTTGCTAAGACGAGAACCACTCCCTCCATCTTGATTATCAACTGTTAGCTAGGTTCAAGCTACAGTTTCCTCTCGGAAATTTTTGGAAGTTGATTTGCTTGCCATACTTTCGGAGACCACAATCTGCTATGATCATCTCCTGTTCTTTGCAAGAGCTTTGATCATATTCCCTAGTATCCACCATCGAAGTTCCAAAGCCAATCAAGATCCCTGTCATATAGTGATCACCATGAATTAATTTATGGTCTTAAAATAAATAAATTTCAAAGTCATTTATATATCCATGTTATCTACATATCGTATAGTGACCGAAGTCGAGGAGGAGCCAGAAGCCTTGGAAGAAAACCTCCCAATTTTTAACTCAGAACCTGACCTGCAACAAGGCAAGCCCCGGTTTGCATTTAAGTCGTTTATAAACTTTTGCTTTATCACTATGATGAGTAGTATATGAATTGTGCATTACGTTTAGGGTGAATGATACTCCACTTGCATGACCAAAAATCCCAGGGTTCATTTGGCACGAGTTACAGTTTGACCTGTAGTAACTGCTTTGCTAATGCATAGGAGATCCGGTAGAAGCCGAGTAGTTGGAATCTACTCGCGAGAGATGTATCTCACAGGATTGGTTGAATAGAAAATGGCTTAATATAATGAAATTGAGACCGGGCAGGGAATGGCTAGGAAGCGGCAAGATTTGAGTCTCAGTCGCATAGCCCTGCCTGTGTCGATTAAGGCCCGTCCGTATGCAGCCCCTTCGGACAAGCTTGAAATGTACTGGCAATATAATGGACATATGGAATCCAATAAACTGATGTAACTTGATAACTGGGATGTTGAGACCCATTAACTCACCATCGATAGGGGTGGGTTGAGGACAGTAAGGTGTAAATCGGTCGGCGGACACATGAGGTGTTCCGTGCGGAGACCTTCTGTTTGCGGAGGTGAGACGGGCTCAAGATTTGAGTTTCTTGTGAAAGGTTGCCATATACGCCTAGTACTGAAGTGTTATGTAGGTACAGGTGTACTCGCTGACACTTCCGAACGACGTATGTGTCGTGTTGACCGGGTGTGTCTTGATTGCAATCACTGTCCCTCGCAGTAATAGAGTACCACTTGTCTGTCGCAGTCGCGACGTAGTAAATACTAAAGAAGTCAGGAAAGTCATATGATATTGAATTATAATTACTTTGCAACTTTGTTTGATTTAGAGATAGTATAACTAAAGATTTACAATTTCCCCATACTTTAGCTGTAATAGCATTATGTGCTTTGGGCATGTCATATCATCGGTAAAGCGTTTCTTGTTTGATTGTGGAGCCCATGATGTGCCGTGCTCAGAGAATGTCATTTGCTACTTAAAACTTGGTTATAAGGATCCACTTATAGGCGAGTTATTTATGCTATTCCCTACCTATGTTTAGTGTCCCCGTGCATCTGTCTAGTGAGACGGTTAAGTCTTGCTGAGCCTTAAGCTCACGTTTGCAGTTAACGAGTTTTTGCAGGTTACCCTTTTGAGGATGGGTTTGACGATGAGGCAACACCCCCTCCAGGGTGTACAGCCGAGTGGGAACCCTGCACGCCGCCATAGTTTGAGTGTTGCTAGTGCAAAGTATCCCTGGCATGGAAAACTTTGCTTTTTGCATAGCTAGTGCTGAGAGCGTAGCTATGGTATGTATATATTTCTTTACATCCGCTAGTATTGTGAAAACTTCCGCTGTGTATTAAATAAAAGACTTGGTCTTGTACTTTATTCTGGTTCTATTCTTGTAAACTGTTGGGTGTCGCATCGCACGACACCACCCAATGAGATCCTCGGATGTGTGGATTCCGGTCCCCACAAAAACAATAGAAATCGTCCACATCTTCAACTACGGGATTGGACAACAAATCATCACGTTGAACAGAACGGAGGTAAGTCCTACTCATCGGACTTCAAAAATTTGGTGAGTCCTCGCCAATAGGTTAATTGGTAGTTATCTCATATTTGTTTTCCAAATTGCATCAACCCTTGCATTTGCATGTTTGAAATTCCACACTTGCATGTTGGAAAGTAAAATTTCCAACCATCATAAAACTAGAAATTTGAATTAGGGGAGAAATTTAATTGGATATGAACTACGTGCATGACCACTTGAATTTATCTTCTTAGTTCAAACCAAAAAGATTTTCTTTGACCCTCATTGCATTTACAAGTTATTTCAAGCTGGGCAAGACAATTTGAAAATCGGGTTCAATTTGCTTTTGGCTAACGTAACCCCTTTTCAAGTTGTTTTGTGTGTTCTTGATTAAAGTGCAGCTAGGTAAAAATTGTGAAGAGGTGGTATGGCAAGAAAGTGGAAGGTTTCATCAAGCTCAAGTCACCATTGGGAGGATTTGAGAACACTTCTCTCCTTCAAACTCATTTTGAGTTTGAGGAAGAGAAATGTTCAAGATGATGACCCAATGGAGGAGCCAGAACCAAATCCATTGCCAAATCCAATCTCAACTTGGCATTTGACATCAACCATCAAGCCTACGCCAAAAATCAAGGTTGTGAGTGTCTCACACAAAGACCTTCGTCACCAAATGCTCTTCAAATGAGGTATGAGTTTAGAGTTTTTCATTGTTTGGTTTGCCATAGAATTGAATGTATTTTCTTGCATTTATGAGGAAGGTTGACACTTTCTCATCATTTAATTCTCATGCATCCTAACAAGAGTAAGTGTGGGTATTGACTTTTGTATCTCCAAAAGGAAATCCCACCTTACCTGGAAAAATCTAAAACAAGTACCTAGAATCCTTTAAGGATTGTTTTGTAAACTTAGTCATTTTTGTCGAGGTTTAGAAAATAAAACTTTTGGGCATGACTTAATTCGTGAACTGGCATATAGGAACTTGGGCATAGTGATAGCCATAATTTTTAATTGAGCTTCATGCATAGATGGTGTCACTAGATTTCAAACTCCTAGGAATAAGTGATATCCTTGCTCTGAAATTGAATTGCATTTTTTAGGAGGAGTCACTAAATTTCAAATTCCTAGTGAGGTTTAGGTGGATAAAATTGAGAATCTTGTTTGTCATGGTCTAAATGATAAAATTCGCTCTTGAAAGATAAGATGGTTAGAAACTTTAAAAGATGTAAAGATCCATATAGTATATTTCTATCACATGCATTGCTATGAGTAGGAGCTTTAGAAAATATGCAACATGAATTATCCATAAAGCTCCACTCTTATCAATGAATAACACATTGATCATGGATACACTTGACATTGGAACCAATGCATCTTTGATTTTTCCCGTATGTACAAATGAATGTTCGGTTACCTAACCCGAACGTTCATTTGTACAAGTATCGGGAGCTAACCATCCCTCTCCATTCAAGAGAGGAAGTTTGCAGGAGTAATATTACTATGCAGGCATTCAAGAAGCTAATTGTTGGGATCCCTAGAGGATCCCATTTCAACATCTCTTGGCCAAGGAGTAAATGAGGATGGTTGCTACCTATCAGAAATTATGCCCGAAGGTCAATCATAACTATACAAGGCTAGAGATTTGAAATGGGAACCCTCCATGAGCAACCAATGAGCTTCCAAGAATGGGTGAGAGCATTATGATCTCAACTATTTTAAGCACTCATTCAAGCTCAAGGGATTTGCCACCATCATTGGGTACAAGTTATTCCTATGTGGTTAAGAGTTATGATGTACCATGACCAAGGAATGACAAGATCACACCCAATTTATATTGGGTGCAATTTGTTCCTACGTGGCTAGAAGGTATGTCATGCCTTAGCCAAGGAACAACAGATCACACTCAACCCATGTTGAGTGCATGTCATTCCTTTGTGGTTCTAGGTATGTTGTACCTTACCCAAGGCACAACTGATCATACCCAATGCATGTTGGGGACATGTCACTCCCTTATGGCAAAAAGATATGATACACCTTAGCCAAAGAATGACCAACATACTCAATGTATGTTGAGTGCACTTCATTCCTTTGGATCTAAAGGTTATCAATATCCTAACCAAGGAATGACAAATCACACTCAACACATGGAGACCCTGATGTGCGGACGATCAATATCGGAAACACTCTATTCAACCACACTCATGGTGTCTATGGGAGGCAACACAACAATCAACACTCAACCCTCCATTGTCAAAGCCACGCTGCAACAAGGATAGGCCAACTCATGGCCTACCTCCATTGTTAGGGTTTCAACCGCTATCACGAACCTTGATCAAGAATAAGCTTGGGGGAGGACCCCCACTTGAGGTAACTTGTATCACACCCACTACATTTTTATTTCAAATCATCCATTGCATATTTATTTTCCATCCATCCATCATCCACCTTGCAAAAAAAATATATAAAAATAGGTTAGATTTGCTTTCATCAAATAAAGATGTGCGGTAAGAATGATTTAGAATTCACATAGATGAAATGATGAATAGTTGCTCTGTTTTATTTTTCTAAGTCTCTAGTTTACAACTTGCTATTCTCTGAATATTGCTTTCATTGGTTTGAAATACTTTTACCTTAATTTAGAAGTTGTGGGTAGCAAAAGGTTAATCTAATTCTAGGTTGTTGCAAGACTAGAATTGGTAATAGGGCTGCTAGTCCTAGTTTGAAAGTAAAACTTAGATTTCCGGAGAAATTTTAAAAAGATTTAAGTTTCCCTCGATTGATTGGAAATACCTACCAAAGCCATATGATGTTCATACATAGACAATACCTTATGCATATGCTATTTGCTTTCACATTGAGCCTAGTCAAACTAGTATAGACCTATGTGAGAAATCATTCAACTCTTTTTGAATTCAAGACTTCACTTGCACATGTTATACTTCTACACTAGAAGTAAGCAAAACATCCATCATATCCACCATACCACAACAAAAATAGAAACTCCATGTTTAGCACTCTCTTCAAAATTCATTGCAAAAAAAAGGGAGTAGAAGACATCGCTACAAAATAAAAAGAAAAAAAAGCATGCTTACATCATACGCATGAGAAAAAAAAATAAAAGTAGCCATGGTTCATCCCTGCAAAAGAAAGAGAGATTATACCAAAAAGGAGTTATCTCAAGTATTCACATCCACTTCCACTCCATCACACATGCACTAGTCTTGAATCAAAAAGTTTTGATTGGAATTCTCCTAAGGCTTACTCTTTTGACTTAGCAATATATGTGATGCAAATATGCCTACTTACTTTCCTTACCAAGCTCCACATACAAGCCATATTCAATGAGTAGGAATAATAGAGGCACAATGCTTTGGTGAGGAAATATTCCCACTATCCACAAAAGAGTGATTGAGAGAATCAAATTGAGGTACTTAATATCTAAATCGAATTCTCCGAGATTTAAGTGGAACTTGATTTCTAGGCTATGTTTGTTCCATTTGCTATTCTAACTTTCAACTACTCATGAATATGAAAAAGCATAGGCCCCATGATAACTTAAGAAAGGTAGGGTATCATAGCCAATATCTGCAATACTAGGTAGAGTATCTTGTTGTGCATTAGATACTTTTGAAAATAAGATATTGTAGCAACTCCTGATCATCAACCTAAAGTCTTGACTTTGCTCGGGACGAGCAAAGGATAAGCTTGGGGGAGTTTGTTGACGGCTGTTATATACCAATTTCATCCGTCAATTTAACTCAATTATGTGAAGGATTGATCATTTCTTACACACATCACCTCTCTATCTAACCCAATTCCACTTGGACTTGGAGAAATATGTGTATGCAGCATTTTATGCAGGAAATGAGGAAATTTATAGGTTCCAATCCTATAAAATATCATTCCAGCTAATCAGGCGATGACACGTGGCATCCCATGGATCAAATGGCCCACAAATAGAAGTATCCAAGGAGATCCAACTGTGTATCACCCATATACATCAATGGGACCTACCTGGCAGCCACCTGGAGAAAGCACACGAGAAACGGTGCAATGACCAGGTCGGTCGAACCAGGGGGTCAGGTGACCTGGTCTTTGCACCAAACTCGGTCAGCCTCCACATGTTGGCTCCTCCTGGCTCCCTGGAGTTAATGGTGTCTGATTCACGCGCTTTTGGTGGCAAGAACCGACCTCAACACTAGTATAAATAGGACCCCCTACCCCTCACTTCAACACACACCACTTGGGCATCTTTCTATTGTATACACTATCTTCCATAGTCCTTAGAGGAGTTAGGATGTAGAGAGGAGAGCCTCTAGTCCCAAGTCCAAATTGGGAAAGGAGTAGAAGGAGTCTCTCTTCCCAATTCCACATTTGGAAAGGTATGGCTTATGTATTCCTTCTTGTATTTGTGACTTTGTTCTCAATCAAGATATTATCTTTAGTCTTCTTTTATACGTATACTTGGACAACGCGTTTCTTGTTTAATTGTGGAGTCCATGTATGTGGAAGCTATAGTCTTTATGATTTCACTCTCATGATCACGTCTTATGGTCATAAACACTATAGACCTCCACTATAGTCTATGTAGTTATGATATGATTAGGTTAATATGAATGACTTATGCTATGCTTCAACATTGGTTCAATGATGTTTAGGTTAGTCATTGCCTTAGTATGACTTGTGCCATGGCTCCTAAGGTATTTGCTTAGTATGTTAGCATGCTCCTAGGGTATTTAAGTAGCGTCTGATGTCTCGTAGACCCACGAATTGAAGAGGTAGGCAATAGGTGGTGACAACCCTATCTGTCCTTTGTAATCCTCCATGTTTGGCTATGCCACAGGCTCTTGGTGGGAGTCGCCCTAGTATTGCTAGGGGTAAGCCTGTGCTCGATGTGTTGAATAGCATTGCATAGGAATTCATCATTGACATGACCATTAGTATCTACCTTAGGCTATGTATATGTATTAGGAGCATTGTAGGAGCAACTCTCTAACTCTCAATCCAATCTCCCTCTAGGACCCATTTTACCCTTCAGAATAGATTTCCTAGGTGTGTGTCACACTACCCCTATTATCAACTTACCCCTGTCCGAATAATGGATTAGTATGCCATAGCTTGACTATAAGAGTAGTATATACTTTACTCTATTGCCTTCCTTTGGGATAAATACGATACCCTTGGGAATACTCATGGGTGAAATGCTACAACGGTATATTTCATGCGCTTGCGGATCTCATCACTTTACTGGAGATGATCTGTGGTGTTAAGAAATACCAACAAGCATTTCTGGCACCATTGCCGGGGATGATTTGTTAGTATATCTTAGGAGCCCTCAACAGCAAGTTGGCACCTCTCTATATTGGACCATTCAAGATTTTGGACAAATGGGGAGAAGTAGCTTGTAAACTGGAGATGCCTGCACATCTTTCTGATGTCCATAATGTGTTTCATGTTTCTCAGCTCAAGACGTGCTTAAGAGTTCCGGAAGAGCATGTATCGATGGAAGATTTGGAGCTTGAGGAAGATTTGACCTATGCAGAGCAACCTATCAAAATTTTGGACACCAAGGAGAGTGTCACAAGAAACAAGATGATTCGATGGTGCAAAGTGCAATGGAAGCATCATACAGAATTGGAAGCAACTTGGGAGCGAGAAGACGATCTCAAGAAGGAATTTCCGTATCTCTTTCCTTCCACGTTGAATCTCGAGGGCGAGATTCATTTTAAGGGGGTAGATTTGTAACACCCACATTTTCATGCATAATGCATTGCATATATCCTCATACATGTTTAACATTAATCCATGTAAAAACAAACAAGATTAAAATGAATTTAGGGCTAAACTGGAAATTTCAGTCTGTCAGGGTACGGACTTGTCCGACCTCTGAACCAGATTAGTCCGGTATCCCTATCCCCAGTTCAGAAAATTAAGTCTTGAGAAGTGCGGACTTGTCCAGCCAAAACCTCGGACTACTCTGGTGTCCCCAATTTCATTCAGAAGAATTCAGTGTTCTTTAGAGTTCGGACTTGTCTGGCACGATGTGCGGACTAGTCCGGTTAAGTCTCTGATGTTCCACTGACTTGTCCGATTTCACTCTGTTACTAAACGGACTAGTCCGATCCCTATTGCGGACTAGTCCGGTCTTCAAGAATCAATTCAGATTCCATTATTTCTCAACGAACTATTTTTCGGTAATTGCCTTAATTGGGCCCAAGAACTTCGTGCCCAACCTCATAGGAACCCAAGTGGAGCCTAACTCGGCC
The DNA here is from genome assembly GCA_036927565.1 of Tuctoria greenei. Classification (NCBI taxonomy): domain Eukaryota; kingdom Viridiplantae; phylum Streptophyta; class Magnoliopsida; order Poales; family Poaceae; genus Tuctoria; species Tuctoria greenei. Next base: position 24,634,851 of record JAYESD010000011.1, on the reverse strand, counting down.
CCTACTTGTCCCCCAATGAATTCTACTTGGAATTCACCACAAAACCCTAATTCTCCATGTGACACCCGGTTCCGAAAATGAACCAAGTGAACGCATATGTGTGCCCAGGACGTTCAACACACATACACGAGTGCATTCACAAAAGGATATACAGAAAATTACCACAAGACAAGATTAATTAACCAAAATTTATTACACAACCAGATTATCCTTGAATACAAGCTCTAATGAATATTAATGACAAGTTTGAACTAATGCAGCAGAATCATCTAATAAAGCAAGTATGCAAACTAAGCATATAGGGTAGTGCACATCCAAGCAACACCACAGGCAAGCTGAAGGCAGACACGGCCTAGAACTCCTCATTAACATCGTTAAACTCCCAATCCTGACCTGCAATTGTTGGGGGGGGGGGTTGCAAGGGTGAGTACATGTCGTACTCAGCAAGTGTAGAAAGTATGACATGTAGCTAATACAAATGATGAATATAATAAAGGATAAGTGCTAAAAAGTTCATTAAAACATTTGAAAGCAATATATTATATGTATGTGAAATAAACCCATCATAAACCATGTAATTATCATAATACCCGTCCATAATTCATTACCATCATCCATATTCCATATTTCTCATTACCAATAACCATAATCAATATCAGAAGTTAACTCATAACCAACCAATACCATAACCATATTGCCAAACCTTAACCAAAAGCCATCCCATTACCAAGTTCCCTCTAATCATGAAAGTGTTCTAGGTGCTCATGACTGGGAGCACGGCTATCATGATAGTTTTTAAGACACTTTGCAGAGTTTGTACCACTTTACCCACGTGTTTGTGATTTCATCACCCGTCGGCGACTAAAGAACCTCCCTTACGCCAATTACACTTCCTTTGGTGTATGGCCAAGAGATCACAAAATAGCCTTTACAAAGGAATTACTAGCCTATTTAGACCCCACTGAGGTTTAACTGGTGGCGATGCCTCCAACTGAGCACATCTTCAACCAAGGGCCCCCTCTTGAGCCATTCGGATCCCAGGGTAGTCCCACCAATTATCAACAAACCCAATCCGACTACCCCTTTCCTGAGCATCCCTAATGGTCCAAATAGCACTGGCAAAACCCTAATTAATCATCTACGTCGCACCCATACTTGGCCTCGTGGTGGCACTGTAGTCCTGGCTTATTCTCGTATGAACCGGTTCTTAGATCTAAAGCAAGCAACTACCATAACATCCAACCCATCCACATACCAGGCTTGCTTAGATCACCCATTACCAAATCATATTAACCAGTTCATATTAACCATAATCTCGTTAATGTATAATTAAATTAGGTCGTATAGTTGTCTTCCCATCCCAATTAATTGAGCGAAGCAAAAAGGGTAAAAATCCCATCCCGACTCTCTACCATGTATTCCAGGTGACAAGGGTGGTTAAACAAATCTAGTAAACTTCCTATCATAGGATTTCCCATCGAATTAATACAAGCATGCAGTTTGCAAACAAAACATTTACTTAAAAAGAAAAATAGGATCAATATGCTTCAAGGACACTTGCCTTGCTCTTGGGATTGGTTCGGATCAAAGCCTTCAAACTCTTGGTGCTAGAGATCCTCTGCGGCACTCTCTAGCGTAAATCCGTCTAATCCGCGCAATAACATACAAACAAGAAACACAATCAAGGAGTGCACAAATATTACTCAATATGACATGACATGCATGATTAATGCAAATGCAAGTTAGAACTTGTTAATGAGTTTTTTAATGATCACTAACAAGTTCTAATAGCTTTTAACAACTTTATACAGGTTTGGAGTTGATTCGATCAAATTTTTTATTCAATTCAACACAATTTAACCAGGAAGATCGGACTAGTCCGCTAGGGACCGGACAAGTCCGCACTGCGCGAGATCAGCAGATTTGGGTTTCCTAGATCGACGTGATTTTGGAGATTTGGGGTTGAATTCACATAAGGAAAAGAGAATAGAAGGTATACCAGGTGTTTAGAACTCCAATGAATCAAGAAACTTGGAGGTAACGCTTGGATCTTGGTGATCTAGGGTTGATGAAGAACTTGATGGTGAATTGTTGATGAAGAACGCAAAGTTGGTGGAGATCTTGATCCTCTTTCGTTTCCTCCTCTTCTTCTTCTTGCTTGGGACCTCCTTCTCCCTCCTTGGCGGCGGCTACTCACGAGCTAGGGTTTGGGTGGGGTGGAAAAGTGGCAAATAGATGTCAAGCCAAGGGGTTGGGTTGTTTATATAGAGGTGGAGGCTAGGGTTAGATGGATTTCGAGTTTGAGATGAGTAGGGGTCGGTTTAGAGTCCCACATGGGCTCTAAAAGAGTTAGGCACAACGTCCCTAGGCCCACTTAATGTAAAACCCAAGAAATAAGTCGTGAAACAAAATATCAATTCTGAGTCACGATTTATCGGACAAGTCCGAAAAGGACCGGACTCGTCTAAAGTTGTCCAGAGAGAAATAAGACAAGTCCGGAATGGACATCGGACAAGTCCAAACTTATCCAGAGGAGGAAAAACAGACAAGTCTGGCCAAAAATCGGACAAGTCCGACTTTAGTCAAAGGAAAAAACGGACAAGTCCACTGGAGTACCGAACTAGTTCGAACAAGTCCAGGGACTTAGCAAAATTTTCCAAGGAATTGGAACACCGGACCAGTCCGCATAGGACTGGAAAAGTCCGAAAGTGTCCAGAGGAAAAACAGACTAGTTCGCAGAAAAATAGACAAGTCCGTTTGAAGTCAGAGAGAAATCGGACTAGTCCGCACCAAAATCGGACTAGTCTGCACTTTCTAGAATTTTTAAGTGCGATTTTGTTCTAAATTCATTTTAAACTTGTTCATATTTATGTGGATTAATGTTAAACATGTTTAATGATGGAGGCAGGGCATGATGCACGAAAATGGGGGTGTTACAAACCTACCCCCCTTAAAATGAATTTTTCCCTCGAGATTCAACGTGGAAGAGAAAAGATAGGGAACTTTCTTCTTGATATCATCCTCCAACTCCCATGTTGCTTTCGATTCCGTGTGATTCTTCCATTGCACTTTACACCATCTAATAATCTTGTTCCTTGTGACTCTCTCCTTGGTTTCCAAGATTTTGATCGGTTGCTCGACATAAGTCAAATCTTCCTCTAGTTCCAATTCTTCCATTGGCACTTGTTCTTCCGGTACTCGCAAGCACTTCTTGAGCTGGGAAACGTGAAACACATCATGGACGTATGAAAGACGAGATGACATCTCCAACTTATAGGCTACTTCTCCTCTTTTGTCCAAAATCTTGAACGACCCAATGTATCGAGGTGCTAACTTGCCTCTTATGTTAAACCTCTTATGACCTCTCATTGGTGACACCCTGAGGTAAACGAAGTCTCCTATTTCAAAGGCTAGTTTCCTTCTCCTATTGTCCCTATATCCTTTTTGTCTTGATTGAGCGGCCCTCAATTTTTCCCAAATAATCTGAACTTGCTTCCCAGCTTCTTGCAACCGTCGGGTCCAAATACTTGATTCTCCCCTGTCTCACTCCAAAACAAGGGCATCCTATACTTCCTTCCATATAGTGCTTATTATGGTGACATCTTCAAACTTGCTTGGTAACTATTGTTGTATGAGAATTCCGCATATGGCAAGCTCTTGTCCTAGCTTTTCCCATGCTTTAAAGCACAAGCTCTTAACATGTCCTCTAAAATCTGGTTGGTCCTCTCGGTTTGTCTATCCGTTTGAGGGTCATATGCTGAACTGAAATTCAACCTTGTTTCCAATGCTTCATGCAATTTCTACCAAAACTTGGAGGTAAATTGAGAACCTCTATCCGAGACTATCTTCTTTGGGACTCCATGTCGACACACAATATGCTCCATATATATTTCGGCCAAATGTGCAGCTGTATACTTGGTCTTCACAGGGATGAAATGAGCTGATTTGGTCAACCGATCTACAATTACCGAAATTGAGTCATAACCGGACTGAGTACGTGGCAATCCAACTATAAAGTCTATTCCGGTTTCTTCCCACTTCCATTCTGGAACCTTCAATGGCTGTAATAATCCAGCGGGTCTTTGATGTTCTGCCTTGACTCATTGGCACACATCACACAATGCTACATATTCAGCTATGTCCTTTTTCATGCTATCCCACCAATAACATGTATTCAAGTCTTTGTACATCTTCGTACAACCGGGGTGAATCGAGTATGGCAAATCATGCACCTCCTTTAGTATTGTCTCCCGAATATGCTTCACATTAGGCACAACAATCCTCTTACCAAGCCATAGAGTACCATGTTCATCCTCATCAAATCTGAATTCTCTCCCTTCTTGGGTTCTTTCCTTGATCTCTTGGATTTCCTCATACTTAGTTTGACCTTATCGAATTTCTTGCTCTAAGGTTGAGTTTAACTCCATCATCTCCATCTCATTTACAAATCCATGAGTCAATCGTTCAAACTCCTTACATAACTCGGATGGCAGCCCTCAAACTGTGAGTTGGTGACTTACTCCTTTCTGGCTCAAGGCATCGGCCACTACATTAGCCTTCCATGTATGATAATTGATCCCCAAATCATAATCCTTGATGAGCTCCAACCATCTTCGTTGCCTCAAATTCAAACCCGTTTGCGTGAAAATATACTTAAGACTCTTGTGATCCGTGTAAATTTCACACCTATGTCCAAGGATGTAGTGTCTCCAAATTTTCAATGCATGTACCACGGCTGCAAGTTCCAAATCATGCGTTGGGTAATTCTACTCATGTTTCTTCAATTGTCTTGATGCATAGGCAACCACTTGACCTTCTTGCATGAGCGCACACCCAAGTCCTTGTCTCGATGCATCACAATAAATATCAAAACTCTTGTTCACATCCGGAAAAACAAAAACTGGGGTTGTAGTTAACCTCTTCTTTAGCTTCTCAAAACTTTCTTGACAAGCTTAAGTCCATTGGAAAGTTTTCCCCTTCATTAGCAACTCTGTCATTGGCTTGGCTATCTTGAAAAAGTCCTTGATGAAACTACGGTAATATCCAACCATCCCAAGAAAACTCCTTACTTCCTTTACGTTTTGCGGGGGTTCCTATTTCAACACGTCCCTCACTTTTCCTAGGTCAACCGATACTCCTCCTCCTGAAATGATGTGACCCAAAAACGATACTTCTCTCAACCAAAACTAACACTCGTTGAACTTGGCATACAATTGATGCTCCCTCAATTTTTGCAATGCAAGCCTCAAGTGATCCTCATGTTCCTTCTCATCCTTCGAGTAGATCATAATGTCGTCAACGAACACCACAATGAACTTATCCAAGTACTCCACGAATACCTTATTCATAAGGTACATAAAGTATGCAGGTGCATTGGTCAATCCAAAGGACATCACGGTATAATCATAAGATCCATATCGTGTCCTAAAATCTGTCTCGGGTATATCCGACGGTCTAATCTTCATTTGAAAGTATCCCGACCTCAAATCAATCTTGGAGAATACACAAGCACCCTTCATCTGATCAAACAAGCCTTCTATACGTGGCAAGGTGTACTTGTTCTTAATTGTCACTTCATTGAGAGCTTGGTAATCCACGCACATCCTTTGTGACCCATCCTTCTTGTCCACAAATAGAACGGGTGCTCCCTAAGGCGAAGAATTGGGGCAGATAAAACCTTTCCCTAGTTGCTCTTGAATTTTCTTCTTGAGCTCTGCTAATTCCTTAGGTGGCATCCTATATGGCCTCTTAGCTATAGGTGCAGTTCCAGGTATTAAATCAATAACAAACTCAATGTCTCGATCATGTGGCATACCTAGCAACTTGTTCGGAAAAACATCCAAAAATTCACACACCACCGGAATCCCCTCAATTGCGGCACCGTCCATATGATTCAGCTCCAATTGCTTCAGTGCGGTTTGAGATGCTTCAAATTCTACAGTGGTCCCTTCCTCATTGGTCAACTTCACCATCTTCGTGGCACACTCAATAACTCCATTGTGCTTCCTCAACCAGTCCATACCAAGTATAATGTCCAATCCTTGAGAACCCAAAACAATGAGGTTGGCGGAGAAGTCTACCCCCTTTATTCTAAGGATTACTTTTGGACATACTATATTTGTCCTCATCTCTCCTCCAGGAGACTTAACCAATAGAGTAAACTTCATATGAGATATAGGCAAACTATACTTGGCAACATATTTCGATGCAATGAATGGATGCGATGCTCCAGAATAAAATAACATAGTCGCCGTGTTGGATTTTGCGAGAAACATACCAATCACCACGTCATCTGCTTGTTGAGCATCCTCTACAGAGACATGGTTCACGTTGCCACGAGCAAAATTCTGGTGTCCACGATTTCCTTGCGACTGTCCTCCATTGGGTCTTGGGTTTTGCCTCGGCGCATTGCTTCCTTGACCAAGGTCTGACTTAAGACATTGATGCGCAAAGTTTCCAGCTTCTCCATAAGTATAGCACTTCTTTTACTCCACCAGAATTCGGACGGACTTGGTTTTGAACATTTGCACCAGGAAAGTTGGCACGAGGTGCAAAAGGCATTAGAGGCCTAGATGCTTGCATGACAGGGCGCTGCTGCACAACTTGAGTTGGGCGCGGTGCAAATCCAGGGCGATAAGTAGGCACAGAAGAGCTAAAGTAAGGCACACTTGGCGGTGCAAAGCGAGAGCGCACATTACTTCCTTGTTGCTGTCCTTGATATGGCACCTTACTCTTGTTGTCTGGCTCCATCTCCTGGACCTTGTTCTCCATCACAATTGATATGTCCACAAGCTTCTGGGAGTTGGCATAGTCACAATTCAGCAATTGCACTTGGATCTCATTGTTCAAGCCTCTCATGAACAAATATTGCTTTTGACTGTCCCGACTCACATCCTCAGGCGCATATCTTGAGAGTTGAGTAAATTTATTGAGGTATTCATCCACACTCAATCTTCATTGTCTCAAGTTCTCAAATTCTTGCCTCTTCAAGATCATAACTCCTTCCGGCAGCTTATGAGAACGGAAGCTCTCCTTGGATTCCGCCCAGGTGATCCTTTCCTGATTCTCATGAGCATTGCTTAAGGAATCCCACCTATCGGCAGTTGCTCCAACTAGTTGATGAGAAGCAAAAAGCACTTTTTCTCGATCGGTTCATTGGACAATAGCTAGCTTCTTCTCCACAGACTTGAGCCAATCATTAGCATCCATAGGGTCAACAGCTTGAGCAAAGGTCGGCGGCCTATTCCTCATAAACTCTCCCAATCGGTTATGAGGTGGTGGGGGTGGCGGTGGAGGCATGTGGGGCTGATTGTTGATGTTACCAGCCTGCAATTGTCCCATAGTTTGTATCATGGTCTGCATGAGCTGGTTTTGCATAGCCAATAGGTGCTCAATATTGATAGCACCCTGGGCGGGTCCTTGTCCATTGTTGTTCTGGGGTGCTCCATTGTTCTCCTTCTCATCATTGCCATCCCTCTGGTTACGAGTTCTCACCATCTGAAGGAATGCAAGAGATAAGAATTTAGAAAACATCTCCAACTATATGCATCAAGGGATATGAAACTAAACAACTACCTATACTAGCCTACATTGACATGGCAATGCTAATGAATCCCAAAATCCTCTATTAAGCACACAAGCAAACAATATATAGCAAACAGCACACCAACAAAAACACATTGATTCCTGTGTGCTCCTATGTGCTCTAAAGTGTTTATTCTATCTAGGTTGCGTCCTACGGTCAACCTGTGGCTCTGATACCAATTTATGACACCCAATTCCGAAAATGAACCAAGTGAACGCATATGTGTGCCCAGGACGTTCAACACACATACACGAGTGCATTCACAAATGGATATACATAAGATTAACACAAAACAAGGTTAATTAACCAAATTTTATTACACAAACAAATTATCCTCGAATACAAGCTCTAATGAATATTAATGACAAGTTTGAACTAATGCAGCAAAATCATCTAATAAAGAAACTATGCAAACTAACCAAATAGGGTAGCACGGCTCCAAGCAACACACCAAGCAAGCTGACGACAGACACGGCCTAGAACTTTCCATTAACATCGTTAAACTCCGAACCCTGACCTGCAACTGTTGTTGGGGGGGGGGGTGGGATTGCAAGGGTGAGTACATGTTGTACTCAGCAAGTGTGGAAAGTATGACATGTAGTTGAGACAAATAACGAATATAATAAAGGCTAAGTGCTGAAAAGTTCACTAAAACATTTGAAAAGCAATATATTATGTATGTGAAATAAACCCATCATAAACTATGTAATCATCATAATACCAGTCCATAATTCATTACCATCATCCATATTCCAGATTCTCATTACCAATAACCATAATCAATATTAGAAGTTAACTCATAACCAACCAATACCATAACCATATTGCCAAACCTTAACCAAAAGCCATCCCATTACCAAGTTCCCTCTAATCATGGAAGTTGTTCAGGTGCTCATAACCGGGAGCACGGCTATCATGATAGTTTTTAAGACACTATGCAGAGTTTGTACCACTTTACCCACGTGTTTGTGATTTCATCACCCGTCAACGACCAACGAACCTCCCTTACGCCAATTACACTTCCTTTGGTGTATGGCCAAGAGATCACAAAATAGCTTTTACAAAAGGATTACTAGCCTATTTAGACCTCACTGAGGTTTCACCGGTGGCGATGCCTCCAACTGAGCACATCTTCAACCAAGGGCCCCCTATTGAGCCATTCGGATCTCAGGGTAGTCCCATCAATCATCAACAAACCCAATCCGACTAACCCTTCTTCGAGCATCCCTAATGGTCCAAATAGCACTGGCAAATCCCTAATTAATCAGCAACGCCACACCCATACTTGGCCTCGTGGTGGCACTGTAGTCCTGGCTCATTCTCGCATGAACCGGTCCTTAGATCTAAAGTAAGCAACCACCATAACATCCAACACATCCACATACCAGGCTTGCTTAGATCACCCATTACCACATCATATTAACCAGTTAATATTAACCATAACCTCATTAATGCACAATTAAATTAAGTGGTATAGTTGTCTTCCCATCCCAATTAATTAAGCGAAGAAAAAGGGTAAAAATCCCATCCCGACTCTCTACCATGTATTTCAGGTGACAAGGGTGGTTAAAAAAATCTAGTAAACTTCCTATCATAGGATTTCCCATCGAATTGACCCAAACATGCAGTTTGCAAACAAAACATTTACTTTAAAAAAAAAACAGGATCAATATGCTTCAAGGACACTTACCTTGCTCTTGGGATTGGTTCGGATCAAAGCCTTCAAACTCTTGGTGCTGGAGATCCTCTGTGGCACTCTCTAGCACAATTCCGTCTAATCTGTGCAATAACATACAAACAAGAAACACAATCAAGGAGTGCACAAATATTACTCAATATGACATGACATGCATGATTATGGCAAATGCAAGGTGGAACTTGTTAATGAGTTGTTTTTAATGATCACTAACTAGTTCTAATATCTTTTAACAAGTTTATACAGGTTTGGAGTTGATTTGATTAATTTTTTGATTTAATTCAACACAATTTAACCAGGAAGATCAGACTAGTCCGCTAGGGAATGGACAAGTCCGCACAGCGCGAGATCAGCAGCTTAGGGTTCCCTAGATCGACGTGAATTTTGAGATTTGGGGTTGAATTCACCTAACGAGAAGAGAATAGAAGGTATACTAGGTGTTTAGAACTTCAATGAATCAAGAAACTTGGAGGTAACGCTTGGATCTTGGCAATTTAGTGTTGATGAAGAACTTGATGGTGAATTGTTGATGAAGAACACGAAGTTGATGGAGATCTTGATCCTCTTTAGTTTCCTCCTCTTCTTCTTCTTGCTTGATACCTCCTTCTCCCTCCTTGGCGGCGGCTATTCACGAGCTAGGGTTTGGGTGGGGTAAAAAGTGGCAAATAAATGTCAAGCCAAGGTGTTGGGTTGTTTATATAGAGGTGGAGGCTAGGGTTAGATGAATTTCGAGTTTGAGATGAGTAGGGGTTGGTTCAAAGTTCCACATGGGCTTTAAAATAGTTAGGCATGACGTCCCTAGGCCCACTTAACGTAAAACCCAAGAAACAAGTCGTGAAACAAAAGATCAATTCGGAGTCACGATTTATCGGACAAGTCCGAAAAGGACCGGATTAGTCCGAAGTTGTCCGGAGAGAAATCAGACAAGTCTAGACTGGACATCGGACAAGTCCAAACTTATCCAGAGGGGAAAACAGACAAGTTCGACAAAAAATCGGACAAGTCCGACTTTAGTTAGAGGGAAAAACGGACAAGTCCGCTGGAGTACCGGACTAGTCCGGACAAGTCCAGGGACGTAGCAAATTTTTCAAGGAATTGGAACACCGGACTAGTCCGCATAGGACCGGACAAGTTCGAAAGTGTCCAGAGGCAAAAACTAACTAGTGCGCAGAGAAACGGACAAGTTCGTTTGATGTCAGAGAGAAATCAGACTAGTCCACACCAAAATCGGACTAGTCCGCACTTTCCAGAATTTTTAAGTGTGGTTTTGTTCTAAATTCATTTTAAACTTGTTCCTCTTTATGTGGATTAATGTTAAACATGTTTAATGACGGATGCAGGGCATGATGCACGAAAATGAGGGTGCTACACTCCACCTCTATATAAACAACCCAACACCCCACACCTCTCCACCCCAATTGAAAACCATTGCTGCCACTTTTGCCTTCTGCCATCATCAAGAAGGAGTCCAGGAGAAAGGAGGAAGAGAGGATCATGAAGAAGGGCCAATCAAGATCAATCTTCATCGATTCTTCGACAATTGATGTTCTTCATCCAAAATCTTCATCAATGCCTCTCATCAAGCCCTAATCGTCAAGATCAAAGTGTTGCACCCAATTCTTGATCTTTGAATCTCTAAACACGTGGTACACCCTCTACATACAAGTTTCTACGTCAATTCAACCCCAATTCTCGCAAGTCAGAAAAACCCTAATTTTGCATTCTGCGTAGTGTGGATTAGTCCAGTCCCTGATAGCGGACTACTCCGGTGTTTGAATCTGGAATGTGCTGAATTAATTCCAAATCAACTCAAATCAATTCCAAACTTCTTCAAACTTGTTAAAAACTATTATAACTAGTTAGTAAACATTAATAGCAACTTATTAACAAGTTTTACCTCACAATTGCATTAATCATGCATGTCATGGCATATTGAGTACTATATGAGCATTATTGGATTGAATTGTGTGTTTTGCATATTTGTCGCTTGAAATAGAAGTAATTGTCGTAAAGAGTGCTTTCAAGGACCTGCAGAACCAGAGTTTCGAAGCCTTCGATCCAAATCAAGCTCAGGAGCAAGGCAAGTGCCCTTGACCTTATTGATCCTGTTTTAAAAGTTTTGTTTGAAAAATTGCATGCTTGTGTCGAAATTGATGGGAAAACCCAATTGTAGGACTTTACTAGTTTTTTATGACCACCTTGTCGCTTGAACACTATGTAGAGATTCGGGAAGGGTATTTACACTTTTTGCTTCGCAATGCTCAATTGGGTTTGGGAAACAATCAAATGACTTAATTATGAACTAATGGACATGTGAATGATGAGAATTGGTAATAATGACCTTTTAGCAACATGGTGCCTAGGGATCTAAGCAAGTTGGTTATGTGGAATGGGTTGAACTGTTTTGGTGGTTTTGCTTGCTTTAAATCTAAGGACCGGTTCATGGAGCGACCGTCCAGGATTTACAGTGCCACCACAGGGCCAAGTATGGGTGCGGCTTAGCTTACTAATTAGTGTTTTGCCAGTACTATTTAGACCATTAAGAATGCTCGGGGAAGGGTTAGTCGGATTGAGTTTATAGTTGATGATTAGACTACCCTGGGATCCGAATAGCTCAAGATGGGGCCCTTGGTTGGATGTTCTCAATTGGATATATCACCACCGGTGAAACCTCAATGGGGTCTAAATAGGCTAGTAATCACTTTGTAAAGACTATTTTGTGATCTCTTGGCCACACACCTAAGGAAGTGTGAGACGGCATAATTGAGATTCCTTAGTCATCGAAAGGTGATGAAATCACGAACTTGTGGGTAGAGTGATATAACCTCTACAGAGTGTGTCTAAACTATCATGATAGCCGTGCTCCCGGTCATGAGCAACGTGGACCCTCGCATGATTAGAATTTGGACTTTAACATGGTTTAATGGCTGAAATTGAATTGGGCATTGGTACTAGTTAATTAATTGGCTTTGGTATATGGAATTGATGAAAATGAGATAAATGAGCAGTTATGAGTTGATTATGGATCATTATTGCTGGTTTTGGTTATTTATGTTAGAAATATGGTATTGTACACAAAATTGATGATATTTGGGTTATTTTGGGAAGGAGCTCACTTAATAATGATATAATTGTGTTTTCAACTATTTTGAATGTACTTTTATGCAACTAGCCATTGTTCATTACTATTCCTTGTTTAAGCTACATGCCATATTTTCTCATACTTGCTGAGTACGACATGTGCTCACCCTTTGCTATTCTCCCACCAAATCTAGACGCAGGTGACCAGGTGGAGTACCAGGATGTCTTTGAGGAGTTCTAGGCGTGTGTTTTGCTGTCAAACCTGCCTGTGGAGTTTGGAGTCATTAGTGTTTATTTTTTCTGCTGCAGTTGTTTACAGATTGTAATCGAGACTATTTGGTTTGTAATAAGGTACTATTTTTAGTATTATTATTCGAGACATGGTTATAATCTGTTTATCATTTGTGGATCACTTGTGTATGTGTGTTAAACATCCTGGACACACATATGCATTACACTTGGTTCATTTTTGAAACCTGGTGTCACACAGTGCCACCACAAGGCCAAGTATGGGTTCGACGTAGCTGGATAATTAGGTGTGCTGCTAGTATTATATGGACTATTGGATGGTGCGGGGATTGAGAGTTGAGGAGGGCTACCCTAGGAACCGCATGGCACATGAGGGGGCCCGTGGGTGGGAGAATGGAGATTCAAGCCTGTCGGTGAAACCTTAGTAGGTCCCTACATATTAGTAGTCCCTTTGTAAAAGCTATTTTCTGATCTCTTGGACACACACCAACAGAATTGTGATAAGGCATAATAGAGGTTCATAGTCACAGAAAGGTGATGAAATTACTAACATGTAGGTAAAGTGGTACAACCTCTATAGGATGTTAAAAACTATCATGATAGCCGTGCGCGCGGTTATGAGCACCTGGACAACTTCCATGATTAGAGTGGAACTTGGTATTTGGGATGGTTAGCTTATGGTTTGGTATTGGTTATGGTTTTGGATATTGATAAGTGGACATGGTTAATGATGATGGTAAGAATTTTGTATTTGGATGGATAATTATGGATGGATGTGATATAATGGTAATTGATGGTATTGGACTCAATATTAGTTATTATTTCGGATATGATGGGATTATTTCACATAGACATTGTAGGAAGCTTTTTACATGTTTTAAATGTACTTTCCAGCAAATAGCCATTATTTATTATCATTTCTTTTTTAATCTACATGTCATTATTTTCCCACACTTGCTGAGTATGATATGTGCTCACCCTTGCAATTCCCCACCAACAATTTCAAGTGATGTTTGGGAGTATCTTGAGGATAATGCGGAGTACTAGGTTGTGCGCTGCCATCGACTTGCCTGTGGTGTTGCTTGGAGCCGCGCAATATCCCTGTGCTTAGTTTGCTTAGTTACGCTTAGATTATTTCTACTGCATTAGTTTCAGATTTGAGGATTATTTGAATATTGTAATAGAAGTACCTTTTGAATTAATTTGTGCTGTCGTAATTCTCTGTATATTATTTGTGATGCACTCGTGTATGTGCGATCAACATCCTTGGTACACATATGCATCGCACTTGGTTCTTATTCAGAACCGGGTGTCACATCCTTAGGGTGGCTCCGGTGTTGCCACGTGTCCAAAAGAGTCGGACCTGCCTTCCTCATTTGAGTAGCTTCGATACTACCACGTGTCCTGCAGAGCCGGACATGCCCCACTCCTTAGGGAAGCTCCAACACTGCCACGTGTCCAATAGCACCGGACCTATCCCCCAGTAGAGGGAAGCTCTGGAGCTACCACGTAGCGCGTGGTCGGACCTGTCTGCAATGGGAAGAATCAGAGATCTCCAACGGCATGAGCAATGAAGAGCAATTTATCAGCAGTTACAAGACCTGGTTAATGCATCATTAATGTTATAAAAATGATGCACAATTAGAAGACCATCAAGACCGGTAACATTGCTGTTAAGGCACGTTATCACGTTATTAACCACCCATAACACCATAGATTGTGTATAGGCAGTTATTATAGCTAGTGCCACATGTCGGGCCAGGGCACACTGTAACAACCCCTTGGCATATAAAAGGGCTACTCTACATGGTAGAGAGGGAGGTCATTGTAGATGAAGCTCAGGCTCACTCATACTCATACAATCAACACACACCTCCTGGAGTAGGGTATTACGCTTAGGAGGCCCGAACCACGTAAAACTCTCTGTGTTCACCCTTGTTCTTGATCTTGATTAGCACCCCATCCAAATACGAACCTCTGCGGACTACTTCTTAGTAGTACCGGGGGAAGTGTCTTAGTCAACACTTTGACATTTGGCACGCCAGGTAGGGGGAAGCTTTTAAGATCTCAACATGGTGAACTCTGTTATCGCTTCATCCAACAGACCAGCTGTACAACCTATTGGGGGAAATCCCTCTAATGTGCAGCAGTCAGCCAACGTTGTTGTTCCAGCGGGCATCGCACCACCACCTACTCCAACACCCAACGCTGGACAAACAGATTGTGAATTCGCGTTGGTCACAGAATCAACGAAGAACCCGGAGAACACGCTGAACGCAGCGCGGACTCTACTTCAGCGTCCTCGAGTGTCGGGAGCTCCTCTGGCCCGCGCTGGAACAATGGCATGCTAACGTTGAACATCTGGTTACAGCTGCAGCCAATGCGATCAACAACCAAGGTTTGCCCCATGCAGGGCAGTCACCATCTCATAACAGGACCTTGTCTGGTAGACTTGGTCCTCTGGCGTTGCAGCTTAGGAGACGTGCACCCTCCTAGCAAGTGATGTCACTTCCCTCTGGGGCTCGCCGTACTCACACAGCTACGAGGCTCCCGACTCAGGACCTCTGGTCGGAGCTCGACCATCGCTACATGAGGTAGAACGGCCACATCAACATCGAGCGTGCTCGCGATAGGAGAGTTGCTCGAGAAAACCCTTCTCCTCTAGGACTTGGAGGGGGCTATTCGGATCTCGCCATGCATCTTCACATGGTCGAGTGGCTATCCAAGTTCCGGCCTCATTTGCCGGAGAAATACGATAGGACAGTCAACCCTGTCGTGTTTCTTCAAATCTACTCCACTGTCATCCTCGCGGCTATAGGCAATGAGGTCGTGATGGCCAACTACTTCCCTGTGGCTCTAACTGGGAATGCAAGGTCTTTTTTAATGAGCTTACCTCCTGACTCCATCTACAGTTGGGGGTGAAAGTACATCTAGGCAATCCCTTGTGGGTTTAGGATGATTGATGACAAACAAATGAGATACTAATGAACTTGTTGAGATGATTGCAGGTTAAGCAAAATGAGATAGTTTGGTGCACTCAAAAAGGTGAATAATGAAGTAGTGTACAAAAGAGAAAAGTCCAACTAACAACAGAAGCGCAAAGTAGATTTAAATGTATAGGATGTGTGTGACAGACACATCCCAAGAGCGCAAGTCGTTGTGTAGGAGTAAGGGATTAAAACACCTAAAAATTCACTGAGTGTTGGACTAGTCCATTCATAGACTGGACTAGTCCGTTTAACTCTCTGTTGTCCAAATACACTATGCACCGGACTAGTCCGACCATAGACAGGACTAGTCTGATATACTTTCTGGAACCATCTAACACAGTGCACTAGACTAGTCCGATGTTGGACTGGACTAGTCCGTTCAAGTCTCTCTAAATCCTTTTCACTACACTCCGGACAAGTCTGTCCGCACGACAGGACTAATCTGTTGAACTCTATGATGTTCAATAGCACATAGCACCAGCCAAGCCCATTATTGGATCGGACTAGTCCGTTCAACTCTCTAGAGTTCAACTCTGCTTGGCACCGGACAAATCCGGATACCAACCGAACTAGTCTAGTATACCTCACACAATTAGGGTTTATGGTGTGCTGCACATTTCACACCGACTTTTACACAACACACCGGACAAGTCCGATCCCCAGTACGGACTAGTCCGGTCATCGGGATCTCTAACGGTAACTTCTTTGGAAACCCTATAAATAGGATATCCACGGCCCCACAAACATAAGGCACATATTCTACTGTTCAGAACTCAAACCCTAGCGCCACCACTTGTATCAAGAGCCCAAAAACAGACCCCCTTCATGCATATAAAGTCCCAAAAGGTGAAAATCAATTGAACACTCAAATATGGGGTTGGGAGATCGTTGTCCACATGTCGTTGAGCTTTTGGGGTTTGATCTCTTTACACTCGTGCTCTTACTTGTAATCTTTTCGAGTGTATTTGATCATATTTTCATTGTAATTCTTGTGGGAGCCCTCAACGTGTGAGGTTGTCTCATAAACTCGGTGATTGCTAGTGATAGTGGAGTCAAGTTGGCCTTGTGTGGTGACTTGACGAGGGAAAGAGTTTGAAGAGACCCGGCTCTGTGTGGGCTTCCACAATGAGGAGTAGATCTATTTGGTGAGATATAACCTCGATAAAAATTGGTGTCTCGTGTGCTTCTTTACTTTTGCATCTTAATTGATTAAGGCTCATAGTTGATCAATATTATAACTTGAATTGCAAATTGCTTCTCACGTGTAACTTCACAATATCAATTGTTAATTCAAGTGTCTTATCTGTTGTTCACATTTCCGCTGCTATAAAAGTTTAAATCCTGAATCAACACTTAGTCAAATCAACACACAGCTAGCACACTGGACTAGTCCGCACATACAACCGGACAAGTCCGGTCTATCAAGCATTTGACTATTTGATTAAGTGTGCAGGAAATTTTCAAAGCCTATTCACCCCCCTCTAGGCCACATTCAATTGGTATCAGAACAGGTTCTCCATCAATGAGACTCACCGCTAGAAGAGATCAATGGCCTCTGAGAATAACAACAAGATCCCGAAGGTGCTCAACACCGAGGAAGAGCTAGATACTAAAGCCTTAGATGTACTAAGAGAAAATCCACATGATGATGAAGAAGTACGTCAACTGAAGGCACTTATGAGGAAGAAACTTCTGGCACAGAAGGGAAAAGAGGACGAGAAGACAACGGGGAGTGGTCATCACGACTACTCACAATATCCTTACAATTATAATCGTCTTAATTCAAATAATCATTATCTTTCTAGTCCCATGGGAAAGCCTCCGCAATTCAACGGAAACAACTACACCATGTGGAAATATAATATGAAAATGCATCTAATCTCTTTGAATCCCAGTCTTTGGCATATTGTGTGTACAGATGTAGATATCTCGGATACGGACGAAGAACTCACCATGGAGCAAGAACAAGAAATTCACCACAACGCACAAGCCGTTGTTGTGATCATCTCATCATTAAGCCGATAGGAGTTCACTAAGATTGATGGATTAGAAAGTGTAAAAGAAATCTGGGACACACTCAAAACAACATGAAGGAAATAGGTCAGTCCAAGAAGCCAAGATTGAGATGCTTGAAGGAGAGTTGGGGAGATTTGCCATTGAAGAAGGCGAATCACCTCAATACATGTACCGGATGAAGACGCTTATCAACAAGATTCGCGCCTAAGGAAGCAAGAAGTGTACTGGCGATGAGGTGGTCAAAAGGATGATTAGAGCATTTATGCCAAGAAACATCACTTTATGCTCAATGATTCGAGGAAGCCCCGGGTTTCATAAAATGACCCTGGATGAACTATTGGGCAAAATCATAAACCATGAGATGATAGAGAAGGAAGCCCAATACATCAAAGATCTAGCTGAGCTCACCTCCTCCAAAAAGAAGGAAGTTGCTCTCAAAGCAACTTTCAAGCCCAAAGGAAAGGAAACTCGTGAAGCTCAAGATGAAGAAGATACAAGTGACATGAGCGCTGACCTAGATGATGAAGAGATGGTACTCTTCATCAAGAAATTCAAGCGCATGATGAAGAGAGACATGGCAGCAAGTCAAATGAAGGGAAGAGCAGAGAGAAAGGAAAATCCAAGGCTCGACGCACTTGCTATAACTGTGGAGAGTACAACCACTTCATGGTTGACTGCACCTATGAAGAAAATAAGAGGAAGAAGGAAACGAAGCCTCAAGAAAAGAAAATCTTCATAAAAAGGCGGCAAGCTCATCAAGTGCATATTGGCAAGGAGTGGGATTCAAACGACGAGTCCCCCATCCGATGAAGAAGAGGAGATGGCCACCATTGCCATCAAGAAACCCACCAAGAGGTCTACACTCTTCCCAAACATGGCAGGATGGGAGACTCACAATCACACTTGCCTTATGGCTAAGGAAGGCAAGAAAAAGGTGCGACTCACTCCTCCCTCGCTAAAGTCCTCTATTGATGATTTTGACAGTTCTAGTGAAAATGAGGAGATGTTTAGGGGATTGAGTAAAACTGCACTAAAGAAAATGAAAATGTTGTCAGATGAAATCTTTGAGAAGGAGGAGATTGTCAACCAACAATAAGATATGCTCATCCGTGAAAATAAGAGGTATCAAGAGGTTGAGAAACTCCTTGAGCTTGAAAGAGAGAAGAGCAAGTCACTTGAGCATGATCTAGCCTTGAGTAAGGAAACTTACTAAAGGCTAGAAGACTCACACCTTGCAATCAAGGATGAACTTGCTAACTTGTCAAAAGTTAACAAAATTCTTGAAGTGCAAGTTGAGTCACTATGAGACCTATGTGTGTTGAATACATTGGCTTGTGTTGAATACATTGGATTTGATGATAAAAGCTTTGAATACTTCGAAAACACCTTTGTATCTAGGTTTGAGCTCTAGCAAGGTCCGACGATAGGTCCGGCTTGTTTTGGGTAGCTCCGGCAAGGTCCGACGTAAGGTTCGACTAGCTTTGGTTAGCTCCGGCGCTAGGTCCGACTAGCTCTGGTTAGCTCCGGCGCTAGGTCCTACTAGATTTGGTTAGCTCCGGCGCTAGGTCCAGCTAGCTTTGATAAGCTCCAGCGCTAGGTTGTACTAGCTTTTCTATGCTCCAGCTCAAGCTCCGGTTAGCTCTGGCAAGGTTCAGAGCTTGATTGCGATGTTCCTGCTTTTATCTTGCAATGTTTTGAACTTGCTTTATATTCTTGGAAAGATTGCTTAGTATTCATTTACTAAGTTTTTGGTGCGTTTTGGTTGATATGTTGTTATCAATTTGCTATGGTTTGCAATATGCTTATGTGAGGTGCTCACGTAAGAAGTTGTAGTTTTGGAACTAACGGGAGTCAAGTCGAGGACTTGTGCTCGGAAGTATTGATTGTTTATTCATGTGCAGGTGTTGCTTGAGTTCAAGACATGGATGGTGATGGGAACCATTGAACTAGTCTTAGGGAGAAGATGAGGTTCAACAACCAAGTTTAGGAGGAATTGTGGTTGAGTTGATCGGGAGGTTGCACAACATGTTTGAATCAAGAACAATGCATATGAAGGTATTGTGGACGTCGTTGGAAGATGTTTGCACGTATTCAAGGAGTGCATGGACGTGACTACATGGTCCTGAGACGTGATGAAGAGATGTGAACGTAAAGAATTGGTCGAAAAAGTCCAGCCAACTAGGTTATGGACTTAGGCTGCTGCTAAGTCGGGTTTGACTCAAATATGGAAAGATTTGAGTTGGTTATGATAGGATTTCGTGTGGGTCATGAATTTGAGTTTTTTTAGGAATGTGGGATACGTTCCTAAGGTGTTTGGAAGTCTTAAGATTGCTTCTATCTGCGTATAGAAGAGTCTAGAGCAGTTATGGAAAGTTTCGATTTTTGATTTGAGTAGGATTAGAGTCCTCGTTTGAGTTGAGTTGGCCTTCGGGCTGGTTATATAAGCAAGGGAGGTCAGATCTCATGGTGAACGACTTTGGAGTCTGTTCCTCTTGTTTTCTATTGAATAAAATTCATAGTTGAAAGGAACTTTTGTGCCTTGTTCATTAGACTTGTTCCAGATAAGTTTTTTCGTCGAGTTTTCTGCACAGCACTACCTTTCTTTTGTGGTTTTATCATACCTCGACTTTTACAAATCCAATTGACGTGATTCATTTTGGGTTGTCTTCACAACTTGATTATCTATCATCTGTAAAAATTTCACGGTCATTGGATTTGTGGTTTCTGATCTACACGAGTTTTTTTGCAGCGTTCCAGAACTGTTTTTCTCGGGTAGGACAGATTGACCTTTGTTCGATCTTTCAATCGTAACTTGAGTTTCCCTGGACGAATTTGAGTGATTCTTGCTGTGTCGTCTTCATGACTTGATTCTCTCTGATTTCTATCTCTTTTGTCATGGTGAAACATGTTTAGATTAGTCTCACATATGATTTCTTTAACATATCATTTTTCTGCCGAAGGGGTTGGGATTTAATTGTTTCTGCTGCGTAAGATTTTTTAAATCTACCATTCACCCCCCCTATGGTAGATTTTCACGTGCTCTTCGATCCTACAGTCACTCAAGCAAAGTTACTCCTCCTCCTCCAAAAGCTCACCTTCCAAAGGTGTAAGTCCAACAACAATTGCATCCTGCACATGTTCTATTAAGAAAAATGTTGTTAAATCCGATTCTTCTACTTCTCATGCAAAGCATCCTTCCCAAAGTGGCATCTTTGACAAGGAGAAGATCAAATATGCACGTAGTGCATATATGGTCACTAGACCTCCTAACATCAAAGATGTTCTTGGGTTTAACAAGAACAAACACATGTCTCCCAATGTTCATGCTAAGAAGAAAATCACTTTTGTTAAGGAAAAATCGCATGAACCTAACTTGTAAATACTATTTCGTATTTTTGATGCTTCTTATGTCGTTATGAAAGAAAAATTTGGAAATAAGTTTGCTAAATATGCAGAGGCACGCCACAAGAATTCAAAAACATGTGTGTGGGTGCCCAAGACTCTTGTGACTAACCTGAGAGGACCCAAGCAAGCTTGGGTACCTAAAACCAAGGAATAATGTTATTTTGCATGCCTATTCCCCCGGTGGATCAAAATGGGTGCTAGATAGCAGATGCACAAATCACATGACCGGATAGAGGAACATGTTCGTGGAGTACGAGCACAACGCAGATCCAAGTGAAGGGATATACTTTGGAGACAACAGCCAAGGAAAGGTCCTTGGTAGCGGTGAAACTGAAATCTCTTCTAAACATACTCTATAGAATGTTTTACATGTAGATTGTTTAGATTATAACCTTCTGCCAATATCTCAACTATGCGACAAAGGTTATAACTGTTTATTCACTAATGAGGGTGTGACCGTTTTTAGAAGAAGTGATGGCTCGATTGCATTCAAGGAAATGTTGAAGGGAAAGCTTTATCTTGTTGACTTCAACAAAGATAAAGCTGAACTCAACACTTGCTTGGTTGCTAAAACTAATATGGGATGGTTGTGGCATAGACGGCTATACCATGTTGGGATGAGAAATCTGCAGAAACTTCTAAAAGATGGTCACATCCGAGGTTTAAAGGATGTTGTTTTTGAGACAAAAAGGTCGTGCAGTGCTTGCCAGGCGGGAAAACAAGTTGGAGCACCGCACCCAGCCAAGAATGTGATGACTACTACAAGACCGCTGGAACTTTTTCACATGGACCTTTTCGGTCCAATTGCTTATATAAGCATCAGCGGTAGCAAATATAGTTTAGTCATTGTTAATGATTTTTCAAGATTCACCTGGGTACTTTTTGTGTATGATAAATCAGAAACTCAGGGAATCCTCAAGAAATTCCTGAAAAAGAGCTCAGAACGGATTCTCCTCAATTGTGAAGAACGTTAGAAGTGACAACGGGACAGGATTCAAGAATACACAAGTTGAGGAGTACCCAGATGAAGAAGGAATAAAACACGAATTTTTGGCACCCTACTCCCCTCAACAAAACGGGGTAGCCGAAAGGAAAAATAGAACACTAATCGAGATGGCGAGGACAATGTTGGATGAGTACAAGACATCGGACCGGTTTTGGGCTGAAGTGGTGGACACCGCTTGTCATGCCACAAATTGGTTGTATCTCCACCTACTCTTGAAGAAAACGCCATATGATCTTCTTACCGGTAACAAACCAAATGTTTCATATTTTAAAGTATTTGGTTGTAAATGTTTTATTCTGAACAAGAAACCGAGGACTTCGAAGTTCGCTTCAAAATCTTATGAAGGGTTCTTGCTCGGTTATGATTTGAATGCCTATGTCTATCGTGGTCTTCAACAAAGTCTCTGGCCTTGTTGAAGTAGCACGTGACGTTGTGTTCGATGAAAATAACGGCTCCCGAAGTGGAGCAAGTTGATAAGTGTGTGATAGATCAAGAAGAAGCCTCGCGTGAAGAGTTGAGGAAAATGACACTTGGTGACATTCTACCTCAAGAGCAACCACAAGACTCAAGTGCACAAGATGAACCTTAACAAGGAAGCAATGATCAAGGGGGAGCTCATGCACAAGATCAAAATCAAGAAGATCAAGAATATCCATATAACCACGGAAGCAATGATTTAGGGGAGACAACAGACATGAAGACAATGAAGAGAAAGCAACTTTACAAGTCCCTCACCCAAGAGTACATCAGAGTGTACAAAGAGATCATACCATCAACAACATCATTGGAGATATTGCTAAGGGAGTAACTACAAGATCTTGCATAGCAAATTTTTGTGAATATTACTCTTTTGTTTCTTTTCTAGAACCATACAGGGTAGAAGAAGCCTTATAAGATCCAGATTGGGTGATTCAATGCAAGAGGAGTTGAACAACTTCAAGGGAAATGAAGTGTGGGAACTGGTGGAAAGACCAAAGGCGAATATTGTTGGAACCAAATGGGTCTTTCGGAACAAAAAAGATGAACATGGAGTGGTAACGAGAAATAAAGCGAGACTTGTGGCTAAAGGTTACTCACAAGTCGAAGGTTTGGACTTCAACAAAACTTTCGCTCCTGTAGCTAGACTTGAGTCCATTTGTATTTTATTGGCATATGCTACTCACCATAATTTCAAGTTGTATCAAATGGACGTCAAAAGTACCTTCCTCAATGGTCCAATTAAGGAGGAAGTGTACGTTGAAGAGCCACCAGGATTTGAAGATCAAGAGTACCCCAACCTTGTTTATAAACTGTGTAAGGCTCTCTATGGCATCAAACAAGCTCCTCGGGCTTGGTATGAGTGCCTTAGAGATTTTTTGACTCAAAATGGTTTTAAAATTGGAAAAGCTGATTATACTCTGTTCACAAAACACTTTGATGATCATATTTTTGTATGTCAAATATATGTTGATGATATTATCTTTGGTTCTACTAATAAGTCATTTTGTGAAGAGTTTAGCAAGATTATCACAGATAGGTTCAAAATGTCGATGATGGGCGAATTAAAGTTCTTCTTGAGATTCCAAGTGAAGCAACTAAGAGAGGGCACATTCATAAGACAAAACAAGTACATGCAGGACGTCCTCAAGAAGTTCAATATGGACAAGGCCAAACCCATCAAGACACCCATGACAACTAACGGACATCTAAACCTCAACGATGATGGCCCAAATGTGAATCAAAAGGTATATCAGTCAAGGATTGGCTCATTACTCTATTTATGTGCATCTAAGCCAGAAATTATGCTTAGTGTGTGTATGTGTGCAAGGTTTCAAGCCACACCTAAAGAGTGACATTCAATAGCTGTACAAATAATCCTAAGATACCTTGTGCACACACCCAACCTGGGCCTTTGGTATCCCAAAGGATCCAAGTTTAATTTGATAGGTTATTCTGATGCCGACTATGCAGGATGCAAAGTCGATAGGAAAAGCACGTCGGGGACTTGTCAATTCCTTGGCAGATCCCTAGTTTCTTGGTCATCTAAAAAGCAAAACTCCATTGATCTTTTCACAGCCGAAGCGGAGTATGTTGCATCCGGTAGTTGTTGTGCACAACTACTTTAGATGCAACAAACTCTAAGGGACCATGGTTACAATTTGAATCATATTCCACTTCTATGTGATAATGAGAGTGCTATAAAACTTGCACACAACCCAGTAGAGCACTCAAGAACTAAGCACATAGATATGCGTCACCATTTTCTAAGAGATCATTCATTGCAGACATTTTCACCAAGCCACTAGATGAAAAGAATTTTTGTGAGCTAAAAAACGAGCTAAATATACTTGACTCTAGAAATGTGGCTTGAAACATTGCATACCTGATTGTGATTTCAAAGTTTACTCATTTTTGCAAAACTTTCCCTCTTATCTTGATTTTCCCTTGAAAACCATTTAAATGAGTAAATCTTGGTGAATTATGGCCTTTGTATGATTGTTGATTGCTTACCGATCATGTTCATCAAGATTATTTGTGAAATAATGTCCTTTAGATCACTATTAGATCAAACAACCAAAATCTAGTTGTTTCAATTCAGTTCTATTCTGTTGACACCAGACTTGTTAGGCGCCAGCACCGGACTAGTCCGTTGTCACAGACTAGTCCCACCCTAGTCCGACACATCGGACTAGTCCGGCGTAGACTGGACTAGTCCGGATTTGTCAGGGTTAACCCTAATCCACCGCCAGGAGCTCATCTTCCACCCTTCACAACCTCCCTTGCTTTCTCTCTCCTCATCCTTGAGCTCCAAAGGGGATTTCCACATCTAGCCACCAAGAATGCAGATTTGTCCAAGGGAAATCTCCCCCTCGGCACGGAGCCTGTCCACCCCGGAATAATTCGGTCCCCACTCCGCTCCATCGACACGATCTTTAACATTTCAGTAAAAGCTCAATAAAACCCTAGCTCTCAAATTTCCTTGATTCTTGCTTAGTTTACTTGTCTCCTAGGACATGAATCATTCTTCTAGATGAATTCCTACAGTTTCCTAGTCCTTGTGAATTGATTTGAGCTAGATTTGGTTCGAATAGGGAAGTTAGGGTTCTTATGCCAGACCGGACTAGTACGGTGTTCAGGTACGGACAAGTCCGGTACACTGGACAAGTCCGCACTCTGAAAACGGACAAGTCTGGTATCTGACACTTGAACTTCTAAATTCCTATTTGCACATAGACTCCAATCCATTCTTATCTAATCCTTGAACCTCCTTGTCAGGCACGATGTCTTCAGGTTCACAGGACAACTCCTTTCACTATGATGAAGAGGTTGAGCGTGCTCGAGTGCAAAGAGCCAAGAAAAGTGTGATGAAGAGAAGGCGTGATATCAATGCTCATTCCTCTTCTCCTGATGAGTTACTCCCCAAGAAGAGGAAAGTGGTGATTAAGAAACCAATGAGCAAGGATGCTGCTAGGAGTTCATCGGGGCCGAAGAGAACTCTCAACAAGGGCAAAGGGCTTGCTAGTGGTCCTATTGGTCCTATGAAGATGAAAGCACCTACTCACCGCAACAGGAAGCCATCAAATGATGACTTTACAGGCAAAGGGGGTGAGCTAGCTGACAAGTTCAGAAAGGTAGAAGTCCATGGCCAGCCAAATAGTCAGTTGATCCCAGGTTATGGAGCAATTTCCATGCAGACTACTATGAGCATGTGTATTTGAAGATGAGGAACCCAGTTATCGAGAGTCAATGGGTTGACATCACTTACCTCCAGTCCAAGAGATGCCAAGCCTATTAAGAGGTTTTGGGAGCCTTGTAGCTTCATGGACTGAAGGATCTAGTCTCCTTCCAATGGGACTGGAATAATGAGATGATCACTCAGTTCTACTCAACTCTCTATTTTGCTCGTGATGACATTGACAGAATGATTTGGATGACACATGGAGCACAGTAAAGTGCTACATATGAAGAGTTTGCTAGAATTCTTCACCTAGAAGATTCTTTGGAGAATGACATCATAATCCATAACCTAAAGCTTCTGGATAAAGATCAGCTTGACTTTCTCTATGATACTAAGATGACATTCAAGTCTCCAACTATGAAGTACTTGAAGCCTTTCTTTGCCGTTTTAAACAGAATCCTGAGGAAGACCATAGCCCCCAAGGAGAGAGATGCAGGGACCATTCAGGGGACCCTTAGGACATTGATGAAGGTCATTAGAAATAAAAGGACTTTCAATGTCTTTGAGTACAAATACAACGACATTGTGAACATCTCTATCACTCCCAACAGGTCATGTGGCTATGCACCCTACATCATGTACATGATTGAGAAGGTGACAAGACTGGAATTATTCAAGGATGTGCCTCATACTAGACTCAGGCCTCCAGTGGAATATTGAAGATGCTCTCGTCCATCTTTGCTTCTTGTCGCAAAGTGGAAATCAAGCAGCATAATGGGAGTCTGGCTAGGAAGAAGCATCAAAGATATGTGAAGACCAACATCAAAGCCATCTGTTACAAGCTAGAGATTGAGCAAGTGGGGTCACCTCATATTTCATAGGACTCAGAAGAAGATATTATTGAAATGCCTCCTCTAACTGAGCAAGAGTTGGCTTCATTTGGACTGGCTGGTGCCTCTGCTCCTCCTCCTCCTCAAGCACCTGAAGATGAAGAAGAAGATGAAGAGAGGACTGAGAGTGAGAGAGGTAGTGACAATGAGTGATTCCACTCAATTTTTTCCTTTTTGGTGCCTTGATGCCAAAGGGGGAGAGATTGAGACTAGTTGTCTAGTTTGTAGCCTCTCAGCCATTAAGGACTTGTGATCAAGGACATTTACTCATTTTCAAACTATTGTAATTTATTTTGGATGTGCCTACTTTACTTATTGTGTGATGCTTAGTTAATTGTAATGTGATGATTGTTGCCATAATTGCCAAGTCCTTATGTATTGCTCATCACATCTTTTGATCACACACTTGTTAGGCACCCCCACCATAAAGAGTGCATATATATGAGAAGTTTTTTGTTACTCATTCATTGTTCTCATATATGCACACTTTATGAAAATAAATATTTTACTCATTGATTGTGAAATCTCAATTTGTTGTCATCAATCACCAAAAAGGGGGAGATTGAAAGTGCATCTAGGCAATCCCTTGTGGGTTTTGGATGATTGATGACAAACAAATGAGATCCTAATGAACTTATTGATATGACTACAAGTTAAGAAAAATGAGATAGTTTGGTGCACCCAAAAAGGTGAATAATGAAGTGGTGTACAAAAGAGAAAAACCCAACTGACAACAGAAGCGCAAAGTAGATTTAAATGTATAGGATGTGTGTGAGAGACACATCCCAAGAGATCAAGTTTTTGCATATGAGTAAGGGCTTAAAACACCTAAAAATTCATTGAGCACCAGACTAGTCCATTCATAGACTGGACTAGTCCGTTTAACTCTCTGTTGTCCAAATGCACTGTGCACCAGACTAGTCCGACCATGGACAGGACTAGTCCGATATACTTTCTGGAACCAAATAACACAGTGCACCGGACTAGTCCGATCTTGGACCGGACTAGTGCGTTCAAGTCTCTGTAAACCCTTTTCACTACACTCCAGACAAGTCCGTCCACAGGACAAGACTAGTCCATTGAACTCTCTAATGTTCAATAACGCATAGCACTGGACAAGTCCGTTATTGGATCAGACTAGTCCGTTCAACTCTCTGGAGTTCAATTCCACTTGGCACCAGACAAGTCCGGATACCAACCGGACTAGTCCGGTATACCTACACAATTAGGGTTTCTAGTGTGCCACACATTTCACGCCGACTTTTACATAGCACATCGGACAAGTCTGGTCCCCAGTATGGACTAGTGTGGTCATCAGGATCTCTAATGGTAACTTCTTTGGAAACCCTATAAATATGAGATCCACGGCCCCACACACATAAGACATATATTCTACTATTTAGAAATCAAACCCTAGCGCCACCACTTGTCTCAAGAGCCCAAAAACACATCTCCCCACGCATCTAAAGTCCCAAAAGGTGAAAATCAATTTACTCAGATTTGGGGTTGGGAGACCATTGTGCACATGTCGTTGAGCTCTTGGGGTTTGATCTCTTTACACTCATGCTCTTTTCGAGTGTATTTGATCATCTTTTCATTGTAATTCTTGTGGGAGCCCTCGACGTATGAGGTTGCCCCATAAACTCGGTGATTGCCCATGATAGTGGAATCAAGTCGGCCTTGTGTGGTGACTTGACCAGGGAAAGGGTTTGAAGAGACCCGACTCTATGTGGGCTTCCTCAATGAGGAGTAGATATCTTTGGTGAGATCGAACCTCGGTAAAAATTGGTGTCTTGCGTGCTTCTTTACTTTTGCATCTTAATTGATTAAGGCTCATAGTTGATCAATATTATAATTTGAATTGAAAATTGCTTCTCATGTGTAACTTCACAATACCAATTGTTAATTCATGTGATCTTATCTGTTGTTCACATTTCCCCTGCTATAAAAGTTTAAATCCTGAATCAACACTTAGTCAAATCAACACACACCTAGCACACTGGACTAGTCCACACATACAACCGGACAGGTCCAGTCTATCAAGCATTTGACTATTTGATTAAGTGTGTAGGATTTTTTCAAAGCCTATTCACCCTCCTCTAGGCCACGTTCTAGGGGACTCTGTCGCTAGTTCACCACCAATTTCGGGAGCTCCTACACTCGGCTTGACAACGAGCTGCACATGTTCATCGTACAACAAAAGTCAGGAGAGTCGCTGCGATTGTTCATCCAGCAATTCTCTCAGGTACAAAACACTATTCCTTATATCTCCAATGCTTCTGTCATGGTTTCATTCTGACAGGGAGTTAGAGACAAGAAGATGCTGGAGAAGATGGCAACCAAGAATGTCAGCAGTGTCACGGAGCTCTTCAGCTTGGCTGACAAATGTGCTAGAGTTGTGGAGGGCCGTGAGATGCACTCCATACCAACTGCGGAGGCCAAGCAATCTACCTCCAAAGTTGAAGCTACTGCCTCTGGCAGTAGTAAAAATAAGAAAAAGTCAAGTGGCAAGAAGAAGTCACTTGGCAGCACACCTATCGTTGCTGCTGCTGCAGCACCTGGTGGTCGGGGGCCATGCCCCGACAAGCAACCTCGACAATCGTCTGAATACGGTGATGGTGAAAATATGTGGTGTCCGATTCACAAATTGACAAGCCACAAACTAGAAGATTGTCGTGAGGTCAAGAGGCTTGTTGAACGCAACAACAAGCGTAAAAAAGAATCTCCTTTCCGTCGGCGGGCGGGGGGGAGTACAAAGTCAGCGAAGAAGCTCTGTTTGATGAGGAGCTAGGCATCCAAGACACCAAGAAGGCGTTGAAGGCGGTCTACAACCCTGTTGACGACGACTCTGACATATCTTACAACGAGCATCGGAAGACTCCCCATATGATGTATGGAGGTTCCTTGGACATCACCTCTCGGCGCATTCTGAAGACTATGCGTCGGGAGATGGCTGCAGTAGCTCCTACTACCAAGGCCAAACCTCAACGTAAGTGGATGGATACTTCTATAACCTTTTATGCTTTGGATTGTTTGAAGAACATGGCAGGAGTTGGACAATTTCCCCTCACGGTCTCCCCAACTATCAACAATATCCAGCTCTTTCATGTCCTGGTGGATGGAGGCGCGACGTTTAACCTCCTCATCTTCATAGCATTTGTGAAGCTTCAACTCAACCTCTCAGACATCAGGCCCTCATGTCCATTCTGTTGAGTAGGTCCGGGTGCTATCACGCCTCTCAATTCGGTTACTCTACCAGTGACTTTTGGGACACGGGACAAATATAGGTCCGAGAAGCTGGTGTTTGATATGGCACACATCAATCTCCCCTTCAACACGATCCTAGGCAGGCTAGCCTTGTATAGGTTTATGGCCATGGTCCACTATGGTTACCTCGTGTTGAAGATGCCAACTCCGTCAGGCATCCTCCGGATCCGAGGAGATCGCACTACTGGAGTTACTGTGTTGGAAGAACTTGATGCACTTGCAACAGCGCAAAAAGAGGAATATGGCAAGGAGTAACCTGCTCAACAACCACCGAGCTCAGGCCAGCACGGACCATCCTCTAAACCTCATGTGCAACAAAGTGGCGACACCGACATTCCCGTCAAAGTCGTCCAAATCGGTTGTGATGTTACCCAGACCACTCATATAATGAGGTCTGAGTGACAAATAGGAACTCACGCTCGTCACTTTCCTCTGGGCAAATGTCGATGTGTTTGCATGGCAACCGTCACAAATGACTGGTATCCCTAGGGAGGTGATCGAGCACCGTCTAAAGATGTACCTCGACGCACGGCCTATACAACAGAAGCCCCAGAAGAAATCTGTTGAGCGGCAAAACTTCATCCGAGAGGAAGTTAAGAAGCTGCTCGGCGCTGGATTCATCCGAGAGGTTCATCATGCACGGTGGACGGCAAACCCAGTTGTTGTACCAAAGGCCAGCAGGAAGCTTTGGATGTGCATCGACTACACCACTTTGAATAAGGCATGTCCAAAAGACCCTTTTCCACTACCAAGAATAGATCAATTAGTGGATTATACCTCCGGGTGTGAACTACTGTGTTTCTTAGATGCTTATTCTGGATATCATCAAATTCCAATGTCTAAGGAAGATGAAGAGCATACTGCATTCATCACAGTAGATGGGTTGTATTGTTATACTTCCATGCATTTTGGTCTTAAAAATGTTGCCTCAACTTTTGTGCGAGCCATGCACAAAACTTTTGGGGAGTTGATTAGGGACCTGGTGGAAGTCTACGTCGATGATATCATTGTCAAGGTGAAGAACAAAGACTCACTCCTCGACAATCTTTAATCCTTCTTCGACAAGTTGTGCCTAACACGCACGAAGCTCAACCTGGACAAGTGTGTCTCTGGGCTTTGCTTTAGAAAGCTTCTTGGTTTCTTGGTGACCCACCAAGGAAATGAAACAAATTCGGCCAAGGCCAAAGCCATCGAAGCAATGCGGCCTCCAACGCGTGTCAAGGATGTCCAGAAGCTTACTAGATGTCTAGCTTCGCTCAGCTGGTTCATCTCAAGGCCAGAAGAGCGGGCGCTTCCCTTCTTCAAGCTATTGAGGAAGTCTGGACCATTCCATTGGTTTGAAGAAGTGAATAAGACGTTTCAAGAGCTCAAACAGCGCCTCACCACACAATCAATCATGGTAGCTTGGGAGCCTGGTGAGCCTCTTCTGCTTTACATTGCTGCAACTACGGAAGTTGTCAGTATGGTTCTGGTTGCGGAGAGACTAGAAACATCTTCAACTCAGGAGCCCAGACTCCTTCGGAGGGTCCAGAGCTACCTGAAGGCGAGTCTGGATCCCAGGCCCCAGGAGCGGATCCTAAGGGCAAGATGCCTGTCGATCAACCTCCCTCATCTAAGGGAGTATCTACTACTCAAGGAGGAGATCTAGACCCCTCCAGGAGGGCCTGAGTTGATGAAGAAGAAGCTTCGGACCCCTCTAGGAGGGTCCAAACTGTCAAACGGCCAGTGTACCTCATCAGCGAAGTACTTCATAACGCCAAGACTCAGTACATTGAGGTGCACAAACTACTGTATGCGGTTCTTATCGCCTCAAGGAAGCTTCATCACTACTTTTGGTCCCAGAAGATATCAGTGGTAACTTCTTTTCCACTGCGAGCTATTTTATATAACCCCAATTTAATGGGAAATATCGCTAAGTGGGTTGTGGAGCTGGCATAATTCAATCTCGAATTCCTGCCTCAACATGCAACCAAGAGTCAGGCGCTGGCTGACTTCATGGCGGAGTGGACACCTTCTTCATCAACTCCAGGGGGCCTCAATGAGCAGAAGCCAGAACCTAAGGTCCCAATCTTCACTGAGCCTCATTGGACTCTCTACTTCGACGGCTCCGTGCAGAAGCAGGGGGTCAGAGCTGGAATCCTTCTCCTCGCTCCGACCAGGGAGAAGGTTAAGTACATGGTGCGCCTCGACTTCAAGGCAACCAACAACATGGAAGAATATGAAGCTCTCATCTTCGGACTCAAGGTGGCGCTATCATATGGCGTCAAACAGCTGCTAGTGAAGGGTGACTCGCAACTCATCATCAAACAAGTTAAAGGTGAATGTAGTTGCAATAACCCGCAGCTTGCTACATATCTACTTGAAGTACAAAAGTTGCAGAAAGACTTCCACTTCCTGGACCTCTACCATGTCCAGCGTCTGACGACCTCTCGACGAAGGCTTCAACCAGGGCTCAAGCACCTGACGAGGTTTTTGTTAGGAGATTACCAGCACCTACTGCTCAGCCTGCCGAACTGAGTGATGGGGGCGAGACCAGCACCCTGAAGCTGGCGGTCCCAGTGGCCCTGTTACCATGGCGTCCACTAAGATTAGGGGCTACATGAAGCTCCGAGCAACCAAGCACGCAAGATCCAGAAACTCAAGTTAGTCCCGATGCATGGATCTCGGAGGTTCGGGACTACTTAAAAGACAACATCCTTTTTGAATACGGTGTATCCGCTGAACGAAGTGTCAGATTGGAGAAAAGATACACGCTGGTGGAAGGGGATCTCTACCTATGTGGCGCCAATGGCATTCTAATGTGATGCATTTCCCAGGAAGAAGATTGTGAACTCCTCGCATAGATCCATGGAGGCGAGTGCGAGAACCATGCGTCATCTCACTCATTGGTGAGTAAGGCCTTTTGGCATGGTTTTTATGGGCCTACAACACTACAGGATGCAGTCGAGCTAGTCAAGAAGTGTGAAGCTTGCCAGTTCCACGCGAAGCGGATTCACACACCAGCACAGTCACTGCAGATGATTCCTCCCACGTGGCAATTCGTTGTGTGGGGGATGGACATTTTGGGACCTTTCCCAAAAGCTGTCAAAGAGTACCAGTTCTTATATGTCGCCATTGACAAATTCACGAAGTGTCCAGAAGCGACTCCTGTTGTTACAATCAACAAGCAATCTGCCATTAAGTTCTTGAAGTCCATTGTCTATAGATTTGGATTTCTGAACAGAGTCATCACGTATAACGGAACTCAATTCATAAGTGCAACATTCCAAGAGTACAACGAAGACCTCGACATATCAGTCGACTAAGCATCAGGCAAGCTCTGAAAGACTGCAACGAAAAACACTAAACACTAATGACACCAACTCCACAGGCA
This sequence comes from Tuctoria greenei, assembly GCA_036927565.1. NCBI lineage: Eukaryota > Viridiplantae > Streptophyta > Magnoliopsida > Poales > Poaceae > Tuctoria > Tuctoria greenei. The sequence continues at coordinate 24,601,635 of JAYESD010000011.1, read as the reverse complement.
AGCTTGACGGTAACACGCACGCCTAGAACTCCTCAAAGACATCTGGGTACTCCACGTTGTCGCATGTGTCTGAATTTGTTGGGGGTAGCAAGGTTGAGCTCATGTCGTACTCAACAAGTCTGAGAAAGCATGACATGCAGCTTAAACAAGGAATGATAATTAAATGGATATTTGCAAAAAAGTACATTCAAACAGTTGAAAATGCAATATTGTGTTCATTAAGTGAGGTCAATCCCTTAACAACCCAAAAACTATAAATTTCATATCCCATACCATAATTCCAACATAAATAACCAAAACCATTAATAATATACCATATTCAACTCATAACTGTCCATTCAACTCAATATTACCATTTTCATATTTCAAACCCAATTACTGTAACAATACCGATTCCAATTCAATTACAGCCACTAAACCAAGTTCAAGGTCCAAAATTCTAATCATGTGAGGGTCCAGGTCGCTCATAATCAGGAGCACGCCTATCATGATAGTATTTAACACTCTGCAGAGGTTGTACCGCTTTACCCACAAGTCCGTGATTTCATCACCTTTCGATGACTAAGGAATCTCAATTATGTCATTCACACTTCTTTTCGTGTGTGGCCAAGAGATCACAAAATAGCCTTTACAAAGTGATTACTAGCCTATTCAAACCCCACTGAGGTTTCACTGGTGGTGATATATCCAACTGATTACATCCATCCAAGGGCCCCCTCTTGCGCCATTCGAATCCCAGGGTAGTCCCACCATCACTACAAAACAATAAGACTACCCCTTCCTCAAGCTTTCTAACTGCTCTGAACAGTACTAGCATGTGACGCCCGGTTCCGAAAATTGAACCAAGCTAACGCATATGTGTGCCCAGGATGTTCAACACACATACACGAGTGATTCACAAATGATAAACAGATAATTACCACAACTCAATTTATTAAATAAGTACTCTTATTACATAATTCATTAAATCCTCGAATACAAGCTCTAATGAATATTAATGATAAGTTCAACTAATGCAGCGGATATAAATTAATTAAGCAACTAAGCAAACTAAGCAAAAGGGAATAGCGCAGCTCCATGCAACACCACAGGCAAAGCTGACGGTAGACACGGCCTAGAACTCCGCATTATCGCCAGTAAACTCATAATCCTGACCTGCAACTGTTGGGGGGGATTGCAAGAGTGAGTACATGTCGTACTCAGCAAGTGTGGAAAGTATGACATGTGGCTGATTCAAATGACGACAGTAATAATGGCTAAGTGCTGAAAAGTACAGTAAAACATTTGAAAAAGCAATGTATCGTATTTATGTAAAGTAAACCCATCATAAACCATGTAACCATAATAATACCAGTCCATAATTCACCATTATCAATAACCATAATCAATGTCATAAACCATAATTCCACCCATAACCATGACCATAATCATAACCATAACCATAACCATAACCATCCCAAATCCAAATTTCCTCCTAATCATGGAAGTTGTCCAGGTGCTCATAACCGGGAGCACGGCTATCATGATAGTTTTAATTACTCTGCAGAGTTTGTACCTCTTTACCCACGTGTTCGTGATTTCATCACCTTTCGGCGACTAAGAATCTCCCTTATGCCTATGACCCGTCAGTCATATTACACACTTCCGTTGGTGTGTGGCCAAGAGATCACAAAATAGCCTTTACAAAGGGATTACTAGCCCATTTAGACCCCACTGAGGTTTCACCGGTGGCGATGCCTCCAACTGAGCACATCTTCAACCAAGGGCCCCCTCTTGAGCCATTCGGATCCCAGGGTAGTCCCACCAATCATCAACAAACCCAATCCGACTACCCCTTCCCCGAGCATCCACAATGGTCCAAACAGCACTAGCAAAGCCCTAATTAATCAGCTACGCCGCACCCATAACTTGGCCTCGTGGTGGCACTGTAGTCCTGGCTTATTCTCGCATGAACCGGTCCTTAGATCTAAAGCAAGCAAACCACCATAACATCCAACCCATCCACATACCAGGCTTTCTTAGATCACCCATCGTATTGACCAGTTCACATTGACTAGAATATCATTGATGCATAATTAAATGTGTAGTGTTGGTTTTTCCATCCCAATTAATTAAGCGAAGCAAAAAGGTAAAAACCCTTCCCGACTCTCTACCATAAATTCCAGGTGACAAGGGTGGTTTAGCAAATCTAGTAAACTTCCTATCATAGGATTCCCATCAAATTGACACAGCATGCAGTTTTACAAACAAAACATTTACTTTAAAACAGGATCAATATGCTTCAAGGACACTTGCCTTGCTCCGGCGGATAGGGTTGCTCAACCGTTTCGAAATCCTGATTCTGAAAATCCTCGTACACGATCTCTTGAGCACTTCCCTCTACTTGTGATCATACATACAAGAAAATATATACAATTCAACATAATGCACACAAAATAATCAACATGCCATGACATGCATGCATGCACAATTTAATAATTAATTTACTACGGTCGTTTATTAATTAGATGCGACTAGTTCATACGTGTTCATATGAGTTTACGGGGTTTTAGGGTGGATTACTGCTGCTGAAAATAAAATCATGGTGCAATTAAATTTAATTTACGCCTATTAGATTCAATACGGTCGCTAAAATTCGCATCGGGAACATGGCCTACCGTAGATCTGACGGCTTGACGGTCGCGGGATGGGGACAATGTGTAGACGAAGTAGATGGCGCAGCAGTTCCTCGGCGGCACGACGACGGCGACGATCTCCGGTGGACGGTGGTACCCTCCTCTCTTTCTTCCCCTTCCTCCCTTTTTTTTCTCTCTTTTCTTCCCTGGCGGCGGCGGCTCTGGTCCCCCTTTTTTCTTCTGCGGCGTGGCTTTCCTTCCCCTGGCAGCGGAATTTTTCTGCGTTGGTGGAACCCTACGAAGGCTACGTAGCTTTTTATAGCCAGCTGCTAGGGCGCTAGGGCCGGCGCTGCGGTACGGGCGTCGCGCGTGGGCCAAGGCGCGTGTGGGGCCCAGCGCAGGGCGCGCTGCGATGGGGCAGGCGGCGGGCGTGCGGTACGGCGGGGCATCGGGGCGCGTGTGGGGATGGGCGCTGGGGTCGCGGTCGGCCTGGCTGGCGCGTGCGAGCGGGGTGGGAGGCGCGGTGCGGCACGTGGGCGGGGCCCGGCGGCAGGCGGGGTGGCGTGCGGGCGTGGGCGCCGAGGCGCGTCAGGGGCAGGCGGCGGGTGGGGCCCCCGGGGCAGGCCCGTACGGCGGCATCGGGGCGCGGCGAGCGGCCAGCTCGGGGCGGGGCCCGGCGCCTCGCGTGCGGGCGTGGCCGGCTGGCGGTTCGGCCGCTGGCCGGCGGTCCCTTTTTCGTTTTTTTTTCTTTTTGTTTTCTTCTCTTTTTTTTTTGAAACATATTACTGTTTTTTTTTATATTATTTATTTATCTTATTTACATTATTATATTTTTTATATATATATATATTATTATTTTTATTACTCTTTTTATATTATTATTATTATATATTTTACTAACTATATTTTATTTATTTTATTTATCTTATTCATTTATTTATTTATTATTTTATATATATATTTATTTATTATTACATGATTTATTTATATATATATATATATTTTTATCTATTACTATTATTATTTTAATTTCTTCTTTTGCTACATACATATATGTATGTTTTATATACTTTTTTTTATATATATTATTTTATCTCTCTAATGTTTATTGCATGATCATGTATGCAATGCAGGATGCGAAAATTTAGGGTGTTACAAACCTACCCCCCTTAAAGTGAATCTCGCCCTCGAGATTCGATAACGTGGAGAAAAGATGCGGGAATTCTGCCTTCAAGTCTTCTTCACGTTCCCACGTAGCTTCGGCTTCTGTATGGTGTTTCCATTGCACTTTGCACCAACGGATCCTCTTATTTCTCGTGACCCTTTCCTTCACGTCCAAGATCTTGATAGGTTGCTCAACATAAGACAAATCCTCCTGAAGTTCTAACTCGTCCATCGGCACTTGTTCTTCCGGCACCCTGAGGCATTTCTTGAGTTGCGACACGTGAAACACGTCGTGTACGTCTGAAAGATGAGCTGGCATCTCCAACTTATATGCTACCTCTCCTCTTTTGTCCAAAATCTTGAATGGTCCAATATAGCGAGGTGCGAGCTTACCTCTTATGTTAAACCTCTTATGACCTCTCATAGGTGACACCTTGAGGTAAACAAAATCTCCAATTTCAAAGGCTAATTTCCTTCTCCTATTGTCCGCATAGCCCTTTTGTCTTGATTGGGCAGCCCTCAAGTTTTCACGAATTATCTGGACTTGCTTTTCGGCTTCTTGCAACACATCCGGACCAAATACTTGAGTTTCTCCTGCCTCATTCCAGAATAAAGGTGTCCTACACTTCCTCCCATAAAGTGCTTCATATGGTGACATTTTCAAGCTTGCTTGGTAACTATTGTTGTATGAAAATTCTGCGTATGGCAAGCTTTTATCCCAACTTTTCCCATGCTTTAATGCACAAGCTCTTAACATGTCCTCCAAAATCTGATTTGTCCTCTCGGTTTGTCCGTCCGTTTGAGGATGATATGCTGAACTAAAATTCAACCTCGTTCCCAAAGCTTCATGCAATTTTTGCCAAAATCTGGAGGTAAATTGAGAACCTCTATCCGAGACTATCTTCTTCGGTACTCCGTGTCGACACACAATATGCTCCATGTATATTTCGGCCAATCGTGCGGCTGTATATTTGGCCTTCACAGGGACAAAATGAGCTGACTTGGTTAAGCGATCCACAATTACCCAAATTGAGTCATATCCGGACTGAGTACGTGGTAACCCAACTATGAAGTCCATTCCAATTTCTTCCCACTTCCATTCTGGAATCTTCAACGGTTGCAATAATCCGGCTGGCCTTTGATGTTCTGCCTTGACTCGTTGGCACACATCACACAGTGTTACGTATTCAGCTATGTCCTTCTTCATGCTATTCCACCAATAGCAAGTCTTCAAGTCTTTGTACATCTTCGTACAACCAGGGTGAATTGAGTATGGCGAGTCATGTGCCTCCTTTAATATTGTTTCTCGAATATGCTTTACATTAGGCACGACAATTCTCTTTCCAATCCATAAGGTACCATGTTCGTCTTCATCAAATCTGAATTCTCTCCCTTCTTCGATTCTTTCCTTGATTTCCTTGATCTCCTCATCCGTGGTCTGTGCTTCTCGAATTTCTTGCTCCAAGGTCGGATTTAACTCCATTATCTCCATCTCATTTACAAACCCGAGGTTCAACCGTTCAAACTCCTTACATAACTCGGACGGTAACTCTCGAACTGTAAGTTGATGGCTTACTCCTTTCCGACTCAAGGCATCGGCTACTACATTGGCTTTTCCCGGGTGATAGTTGATTCCCACATCATAATCCTTGATGAGCTCCAACCATCTTCGTTGCCTCAAATTCAGATCTGTCTGTGTGAAAATATACTTAAGACTCTTGTGATCCGTATAAATTTCACACCTATGTCCGAGTATATAGTGTCTCCAAATCTTCAATGCATGTACCACGGCTGCAAGTTCTAAATCATGTGTTGGGTAATTCTGCTCATGTTTCTTCAATTGTCTTGATGCATAGGCGACCACTTGACCTTCTTGCATCAATACACATCCAAGTCCTTGTCTTGATGCATCACAATAGATGTCGAAACTCTTGCTTACGTCCGGTAATACTAACACCGGTGCGGTTGTCAACCTTTTCTTTAACTCCTCAAAGCTATCCTGACAAGCTTGAGTCCATCGGAATGCCTTCCCTTTCATGAGTAATTCGGTCATAGGCTTGGCTATTTTGGAGAAATCCTTGATGAATCGGCGGTAATATCCAGCCATTCCAAGGAAACTCCGGATTTCCTTGACATTCTGCGGTGGTTCCCACTTCAACACATCCCTCACTTTACCGGGGTCAACCGATACTCCTCCTCCGGAAATAATATGGCCTAAGAAAGAAACTTCCCGAAACCAGAATTGACATTTACTGAACTTGGCGTACAATTGGTGCTCCCTCAATTTCTGCAGCGTAAGCTTCAAGTGTTCCTCGTGTTCCTTCTCATCCTTCGAGTAGATCATAATATCATCGATGAACACCACAACGAACTTGTCCAAGTACTCCATGAAGACTTTATTCATGAGGTACATAAAGTAGGCAGGTGCATTTGTCAATCCAAAAGACATCACAGTGTACTCATAAGATCCATACCGTGTCCTAAAAGCTGTCTTGGGTATGTCTGATGGTCTAATCTTCATTTGAAAGTATCCCGACCTCAAATCAATCTTAGAGAAGACACAAGCACCCTTCATCTGATCAAACAAGTCTTCTATACGTGGCAAGGTATACTTGTTCTTGATTGTTACCTCGTTGAGAGCTCGGTAATCCACACACATCCTTTGCGTTCCATCCTTCTTGTCCACAAATAGAACGGGCGCTCCCCAAGGTGAAGAGCTAGGGCGAATAAAACCTTTCTCTAGTTGTTCTTGAATCTGCTTCTTGAGCTCTGCTAATTCCTTAGGAGGCATCCTATACGGCCTCTTAGCTATAGGTGCAGTTCCAGGTATTAAATCAATAACAAACTCAATGTCTCGATCGGGTGGCATACCTGGCAACTCATCTGGAAAAACATCCAAAAATTCACACACTACCGGAATCTCCTCAATTGCGACACCGTCCACATGGTTCAGCTCCAATTGCTTCGGTGCGGTTTGAGATGCTTCAAATTCTACGGTGATCCCTTCCTCATTGGTCAACTTCACCGTCTTCGTGGCACACTCAATAAATCCATTGTGCTTCCTTAACCAGTCCATACCAAGTATAATGTCCAATCCTTGAGAGTCCAAAACAATGAGGTTGGCGGAGAAGTCTACCCCCCTTATTCTAAGGCTTACTTTTGGACATACTATATTTGTCCTCATCTCTCCTCCAGGGGACTTAACCAACAGAGTAAACTTCATATGCGAGATAGGCAAACAATACTTGGCAACATACTTTGATGCAATGAATGAATGCGATGCTCCAGAATCAAATAACATAGTCGCGGGGTTGGAGTTGGCGAGAAACATACCAATGACCACGTCATCCGCTTGCATAGCATCCTCCGTAGAGACATGGTTCACGTTGCCACGAGCAAAGTTATGCTGTCCACGACTTCCTTGTGGCTGTCCTCCATTAGGTCTTGGGTTTTGCCTCGGCACATTGCTTCTTTGACCAAGGCTCGACTTAGGACATTGATTCGCAAAGTGTCCAGCTTCTCCACAAGTATAGCACCTCTTGACTCCACCGGAATTATTGGGACGAGCTTGGTTTTGAACATTGGCTCCAGGAAAATCAGCACGAGGTGCATAAGGCATTGCTTGCATGACAGGGCGTTGCTGCACAAACTGAGTTGGGCGCTGAGCAGGGATAGAGGAGCTGTAATGAGGCGCATTGGGCGGCGCAAAGCGAGGGCGCACATTACTTCCTTGTTGTTGTCCTTGATATGCCGCCTTCCTCTTGTTGTCTTGTTCCATCTCACGGATCTTGTTCTCGACCACAATTGCTTTGTCCACAAGCTTCTGGAAATTGACATAATCACAATTGAGCAATTGCACTTGGATTTCATTGTTGAGGCCTCTCATGAACAGATATTGCTTCCGGCTGTCCCGACTAACATCCTCAGGCGCATACCTTGAGAGTTGAGTGAACTTATTGAGATATTCACTCACGCTTGATCTTCCTTGCCTTAAGTTCTCGAATTCTTGCCTCTTCAAGATCATAACACCTTCCGGCACATATTGAGAACGGAAACTCTCTTTAAACTCAGTCCAAGTGATTGTCTCCTGATTATCATGAGCGTTGCAAAGAGCTTCCCACCAGTCAGCGGCTGCTCCAACTAGTTGATGTGATGCAAAGAGAACCTTCTCCCTGTCACTGCATTGGACAATGGCTAGCTTCTTCTCCACGGTCTTGAGCCAATCATCCGCATCCATAGGGTCGGCAGCTTGAGCAAAGGTTGGCGGCCTAGTCCTCATGAACTCTCCCAATCGGTCATGAGGAGGCGGGGGTGGCGGTGGAGGCATGTGGGGCTGATTGTTGACATTGCCAGCCTGCAGCTGTCCCATTGTTTGTATCATGGTCTGCATGAGCTGGTTTTGCGTAGCTAGTAGTTGCTCGATGTTGATAGCTCCATGAGCAGGTCCTTGTCCAACGTTGTTCTGAGGCACTCCACTGTTCTCCTCCTCATCATTGCCATCCCTCTGGTTGCGAGTCCTCACCATCTGAAGAAAAGCAGTAGGTAAGAATTTAAGAAACGTCCCCAACTATATGCATCAAGGGATATGAAGCTAACCAACTAGCTATACTAGCCTAGGTGGACATGGCAATGCTAAAGCATCCCAAAATCCTCTATTAAGCACACAAGCAACCAATATATATAGCAAGCAGCACTCCAAGCAAAAACACATCGATTCCTGAGTGCTCCTATGTGCTCTAAAGTGTCCATTCTATCTAGGCTGCATCCTACGGTCAACCTGTGGCTCTGATACCAATTTGTGACGCCCGGTTCCGAAAATTGAACCAAGCTAACGCATATGTGTGCCCAGGATGTTCAACACACATACACGAGTGATTCACAAATGATAAACAGATAATTACCACAACTCAATTTATTAAATAAGTACTCTTATTACATAATTCATTAAATCCTCGAATACAAGCTCTAATGAATATTAATGATAAGTTCAACTAATGCAGCGGATATAAATTAATTAAGCAACTAAGCAAACTAAGCAAAAGGGAATAGCGCAGCTCCATGCAACACCACAGGCAAAGCTGATGGTAGACACGGCCTAGAACTCCGCATTATCGCCAGTAAACTCATAATCCTGACCTGCAACTGTTGGGGGGGGATTGCAAGAGTGAGTACATGTCGTACTCAGCAAGTGTGGAAAGTATGACATGTGGCTGATTCAAATGACGACAGTAATAATGGCTAAGTGCTGAAAAGTACAGTAAAACATTTGAAAAAGCAATGTATCGTATTTATGTAAAGTAAACCCATCATAAACCATGTAACCATAATAATACCAGTCCATAATTCACCATTATCAATAACCATAATCAATGTCATAAACCATAATTCCACCCATAACCATGACCATAATCATAACCATAACCATAACCATAACCATCCCAAATCCAAATTTCCTCCTAATCATGGAAGTTGTCCAGGTGCTCATAACCGGGAGCACGGCTATCATGATAGTTTTAATTACTCTGCAGAGTTTGTACCTCTTTACCCACGTGTTCGTGATTTCATCACCTTTCGGCGACTAAGAATCTCCCTTATGCCTATGACCCGTCAGTCATATTACACACTTCCGTTGGTGTGTGGCCAAGAGATCACAAAATAGCCTTTACAAAGGGATTACTAGCCCATTTAGACCCCACTGAGGTTTCACCGGTGGCGATGCCTCCAACTGAGCACATCTTCAACCAAGGGCCCCCTCTTGAGCCATTCGGATCCCAGGGTAGTCCCACCAATCATCAACAAACCCAATCCGACTACCCCTTCCCCGAGCATCCACAATGGTCCAAACAGCACTAGCAAAGCCCTAATTAATCAGCTACGCCGCACCCATAACTTGGCCTCGTGGTGGCACTGTAGTCCTGGCTTATTCTCGCATGAACCGGTCCTTAGATCTAAAGCAAGCAAACCACCATAACATCCAACCCATCCACATACCAGGCTTTCTTAGATCACCCATCGTATTGACCAGTTCACATTAACTAGAATATCATTGATGCATAATTAAATGTGTAGTGTTGGTTTTTCCATCCCAATTAATTAAGCGAAGCAAAAAGGTAAAAACCCTTCCCGACTCTCTACCATAAATTCCAGGTGACAAGGGTGGTTTAGCAAATCTAGTAAACTTCCTATCATAGGATTCCCATCAAATTGACACAGCATGCAGTTTTACAAACAAAACATTTACTTTAAAACAGGATCAATATGCTTCAAGGACACTTGCCTTGCTCCGTCGGATAGGGTTGCTCAACCGTTTCGAAATCCTGATTCTGAAAATCCTCGTACACGATCTCTTGAGCACTTCCCTCTACTTGTGATCATACATACAAGAAAATATATACAATTCAACATAATGCACACAAAATAATCAACATGCCATGACATGCATGCATGCACAATTTAATAATTAATTTACTACGGTCGTTTATTAATTAGATGCGACTAGTTCATACGTGTTCATATGAGTTTACGGGGTTTTAGGGTGGATTACTGCTGCTGAAAATAAAATCATGGTGCAATTAAATTTAATTTACGCCTATTAGATTCAATACGGTCGCTAAAATTCGCATCGGGAACATGGCCTACCGTAGATCTGACGGCTTGACGGTCGCGGGATGGGGACAATGCGTAGACGAAGTAGATGGCGCAGCAGTTCCTCGGCGGCACGACGACGGCGACGATCTCCGGTGGACGGTGGTACCCTCCTCTCTTTCTTCCCCTTCCTCCCTTTTTTTTTCTCTCTTTTCTTCCCTGGCGGCGGCGGCTCTGGTCCCCCTTTTTTCTTCTGCGGCGTGGCTTTCCTTCCCCTGGCGGCGGAATTTTTCTGCGTTGGTGGAACCCTACGAAGGCTACGTAGCTTTTTATAGCCAGCTGCTAGGGCGCTAGGGCCGGCGCTGCGGTACGGGCGTCGCGCGTGGGCCAAGGCGCGTGTGGGGCCCAGCGCAGGGCGCGCTGCGATGGGGCAGGCGGCGGGCGTGCGGTACGGCGGGGCATCGGGGCGCGTGCGGGGATGGGCACTGGGGTCGCGGTCGGCCTGGCTGGCGCGTGCGAGCGGGGTGGGAGGCGCGGTGCGGCACGTGGGCGGGGCCCGGCGGCAGGCGGGGTGGCGTGCGGGCGTGGGCGCCGAGGCGCGTCAGGGGCAGGCGGCGGGTGGGGCCCCCGGGGCAGGCCCGTACGGCGGCATCGGGGCGCGGCGAGCGGCCGGCTCGGGGCGGGGCCCGGCGCCTCGCGTGCGGGCGTGGCCGGCTGGCGGTTCGGCCGCTGGCCGGCGGTCCCTTTTTCGTTTTTTTTTTCTTTTTTTTTCTTCTCTTTTTTTTTTTGAAACATATTACTGTTTTTTTTATATTATTTATTTATCTTATTTACATTATTATATTTTTTATATATATATATTATTATTTTTATTACTCTTTTTATATTATTATTATTATATATTTTACTAACTATATTTTATTTATTTTATTTATCTTATTAATTTATTTATTTATTATTTTATATATATATTTATTTATTATTACATGATTTATTTATATATATATATATATTTTTATCTATTACTATTATTATTTTAATTTCTTCTTTTGCTACATACATATATGTATGTTTTATATACTTTTTTTTATATATTCTTTTATCTCTCTAATGTTTATTGCATGATCATGTATGCAATGCAGGATGCGAAAATTTAGGGTGTTACATAGCAACACAGTAATTAGTCAACTAATCGGCACCCATACTTGTCCCTATGGTGGCACTATAAAACCTGAGTTGTCACTCCACGAACCGGTCCTTAGATCTAAAGCAAGCAAAACCACCTAAACAACCCAACACATTCGACATAACCGACTTTCTTAGATCCCTAGGTACCATGTTGCTAAAAGGGTCATTAATATGAATTCTCATCATTCAAGTGTTCAATAGTTCATAATTAAGCAATATGATTATTTCCCAAACCCAATTGAGTATAGCACAGCAAAAGTGTAAAAGAACCTTCCCGACTCTCTACATTGTTTTCAAATGACAAGGGTGGTCATACAAAACTAGTAAACTCCTGTAATTGGGTTTCCCATCAATTTTACACAAGCATGCAATTTTGCAAACAAAACATTTTAAAAATCTGGATCAAAATGATCGAATACACTTGCCTTGCTCTTGAGCATGGTTTGGATCAAAAGCTTCAAAGTTCTAGTTCTGTAGGTCCTCGAAAGCACTCTCTATAGCGATACCTTCTATTCCACGTGACAAACATGCAAAACAAACATTACAAACAAATAATGCTCATATATTACTCAATATGCCATGATATGCATGATTTCTGCAAATGTGAGGCAAAACTTGTTACTGAGTTTCTATTAATGTTTACTAACTAGTTATAATAGTTTATAACAAGTTTGAACAAGTTCCGAGTTGATTTGAGTCAATTTAGATTCAATTCAGCAATAACAAATTGAGAGGCCAGATAAGTCCGGTATCAGAGTTGGACTAGTCCGCCCTGTCCAAAACTGCAGACACAGGGTTTTCTGGACAGCGAGATTAAGGATTGAATTCACGTGGACAATTGGATGTAGAGGGTGTAGCATGGGTTTAGAGCTCCCAAGGTCCAGAATTGGGTGCAACACTTGAATCTTGATATCTAGGGCTTGATGAGCGCTATTGGGGACAATTTGGTGGTGAAGAATGTCGATGTCGAAAAGTCAATGAAGATCGCACTTGCTTGATCTTTCTCCTTCTTCTCCTTCTTCTCCTTGCTGTTGGCACTCTCCTTGATGAGAGCACACGACGAAAGATAGCAGCAGGGGTTTTTCTTAAAGGGTTAGAGAGGTGAGGGTATTGGGTCGCTTATATAGGGGTGAGGTGGTATGGTTTTGGGGTGGATTTCAAGTAGAATTCGGTGGAGAACAAATAGGGGCCATGGTGGGGTCCACTGGGGCTCCTCTGGGGGTTGGGCACGAAGTTCTTGGGCCCAATTAAGGCAATTACCCAATAACTTAATGTGGAAGAAAAAACAGAATCCGAGTTAGACTCTGAAGGCCGAACTAGTCTGCAAGGATGGCCGGACAAGTCCGTTTTGGAACAGAGACGAAATCGGACAAGTCCGGTGCTGGAGGCCGGACAAGTCGGGGGCTTGGCAAGAAATTGGTCCGGACTGAAAAAACATCAGACTAATCCACTCAACGTCGGACAAGTCCGGACAACATCAGAAACTACAACAGACTAGTTTGTGCTATGTGTTGGACAAGTCTGGTGTTCTAAAGAACTAAATTTTTTGAAAGAGAGAGGCATACTGGACTAGTCTGGGGTTAGGGCTGGACAAGTCCGCTCCCTAACAGGATTAAATTGCTAATTAGCCCTAAATTCATTTTAGTCAGGTTCCTTTTAAGGTTTCTTTATGTGAAACATGTATGAGGATGTATGCAACGTATTATGCATGAAAATGAGGGTGTTACAAACCTACCCCCCTTAAAATGAATCTCGCCCTCAAGATTCAACGTCGAAGGAAAGAGATAGGGAAATTCTTTCTTGAGATCATCTTCTCACTCTCAAGTTGCTTCCGATTCTGTACGATGCTTCCATTGCACTTTGCACCATCGAATCACCTTGTTCCTTGTGACCCTCTCCTTGGTTTCTAAAATTCTGACAGGTTGCTCAGCATAGGTCAAATCTTCCTCAAGCTCCAATTCTCCCATCGATACTTGCTCTTCTAGAACCCTCAAGCACTTCTTGAGCTGAGAAACATGAAACACATCATGGACATCGGAAAGATGGGCTGGCATCTCCAACTTATATGCTACTTCTCCCGGTTTGTCTAGAATCTTGAATAGTCCAATATAGTGAGGTGCCAACTTGCCTTTGGTATTAAATCGCTTATGTGCTCTCATGGGTGACACTTCGAGATATATGAAGTCTCCCACCTCAAAAGCTAAGCTTCTTCATCTGTTATCCGCATAGCCCTTTTGTCACGACTGAGCAACCCTCAAATTCTAACGGATTGTCTGAACTTGTTTTTCAGCATCTTGTATTACATCTGGTCCAAACACTTGAGTTTCTCCTATTTCATTCCAAAACAATGGTGTTCTACACCTTCTCCCATACAATGCTTCATATGGCAACATCTTTAAACTTGCTTGATAACTGTTGTTGTAGGAGAATTCAGCATATGGCAGAATTTTGTCCCAACTCCCTCCATACTTTAGAGCACAAGCTCTTAGCATGTCCTCCAATATCTGGTTTGTCCTCTTGGTCTGTCCATTCGTCTGAGGGTGATATGTAGATCTAAAATTCAATTGAGTTCCCATAGACTCGTGCAGCTTTTGCCAGAACCTTGAGGTAAATTGAAAACCTCTATCAGACAGTATTTTCTTTGGCACTCCATGAAAGCACACTATTCTTCTCATATACAATTCTAATAGCTTTGCTCCAGAATAAGTAGTCTTGACAGGAATGAAATGCACTGATTTCGTTAGCCGATCCACAATAACCCATATTGAATCATATCCCGCTGAGGTGCGAGGCAAACCAACTATGAAATCCATACCAACCTCTTTCCATTTCCATTTAGGAATCTTCAATGGCTGCAATAATCTGGCTGGCCTTTGATGTTCAACCTTGACTCATTGGCATACATCACATATTGCAACATATTCAGCTATGTCTCTTTTCATGCCATCCCACCAGTAGCACGTCTTCAGGTCCTTGTACATCTTTGTACAGCTGGGATGGATGGAATAAAGTGAGTCATGTGCTTCCTTTAATATTGTCTGCTGGAGACGCTTCTCATTAGGCACAACAATTGGTTTTCCAAGCCATAGAGTATCATGGTCGTCCTCATCAAATCTGAATTCTCTCCCTTCTTGGCTCCTTTCCTTGATTTCTTGGATTTTCTTATCCTTCGTTGACCTTCTCGAATTTCCTGTTCCAAGTTAATATTTAACTCCATTATTCCCATCTCATTCACAAATCCAAGATTCAACCGTTCAAACTCCTTGCATAGCTCAGATGGAAACTCCCTAACGGTAAGCTGGTGGCTTGCTCCCTTTCGGCTCAAAGCATCAGCCACTATGTTGGCCCATCCTGGATGATAATTGATTCCCACATCATAATCCTTAATGAGTTCCAACCATTGTCATTGCCTCAAATTCAGATCCGTCTGCGTGAATATGCACTTCAGACTCTTATGATCCGTATAGATCTCACATCTATGGCCAAGAATGTAATGTCTCCAAATCTTCAATGCATGCACTACGGCTGCAAGTTCGAGATCATGTGTAGAATAATTCTTCTTGTGTTTCTTCAATTTCCTAGATGCATAAGCTGCTACTCGGCCTTCTTGCATCAATACACAACCAAGTTCTTGCCTTGAAGCGTCGCAATAGATATCAAAACTCTTGCTCACATCTGGCAATACCAACACAAGTGTTGTTGTTAACTTCTTCTTTAGCTCCTCAAAACTTTATTGACAAGTTTGAGCCCACTTGAAAAGCTTCTCCTTCATTAACAGTTCAGTTATGGGCTTCGCTATCTTGGAAAAGTCCTTGATGAACCAACAGTAGTATCCAGCCATTCCATTGAAACTCCTTATTTCCTTCACATTCTGCGGTGGTTCTCACTTTAGCACATCTCTAACCTTTTTTTGGGGTCGACTGACACTCCTCCTCCAGAGATGACATGGCCTAGGAATGATATCTCTCTCAACCAGAATCGACACTTGTTAAACTTGGCATAAAACTTGTGCTCTCGCAATTTGCAACGTCAACCTCAAATGCTCTTCGTGCTCCTCTTCTCTTTGAGTAGATCATGATGTCATAAATGAATAATACCACGAACTTATCCAAATACTCCATGAAAACCTTATTCATGAGATACATGAAGTATGCGGGTGCATTAGTCAATCCAAATGACATGACCGTATACTCATAGGATCCATACCATGTCCTGAAAGCCTTTTTGGGTATGTCTGATGGTCTAATTTTTATTTGGAAATATACCGACCGAAGATCAATCTTATAGAATATTTTGGCTCCCTTCATTTGGTTGAATAGATCCTCTATGTGGGGCAGTGTGTACTTATTCTTAATTGTCACCTCGTTGAGAGACCGGTAATTCACACACATTCTTTGGGAGCCATCTTTCTTATCTATGAAAAGCATTGGGGCTCCCCATGGCAAAAAAACATGGGCGTATAAAACCCTTCTCTAACTGCTCTTGAATCTGCTTCTTGAGCTCTGCTAATTCCTTAGGAGGCATCATATATGGCCTGTTTGCTATAGGTGTAGTTCCAGATATTAAATCAATGACGAACTCGATGTCATGATTAGGTGGCATACTTGGCAATTCCTCAAGAAACACTTCTGGGTACTCACAAACAACCGAAATTTCCTCCAAAGTTACTCCTTATGCATGATTTACCATTGCCTTCTTGGTTGTCGGCTGAACTGCCTTGAATTCTATACTGACTCCTTCCTCGTTTGTCAATTGCACTGTTCGAGTGGCACACTGAATCACTCTGTTATGCTTCCTTATCCAATCCATTCAAAGTATGATGTCCAAGCCTTGTGAATTCAGGACTATAAGGTTGGCAAGGAAATTTATCCCCCTTATGGAAATACTTGGACATATTATATTCGTCCTCATCTCTCCTCCAGAAGATTTAACCAACAGAGTATACTTCAGGTATGATATAGGCATGCTATGATTTGCAACATACTTTGATGAGATGAATGAATAGGATGCTCCAGAGTATAATAATATAGTAGCGGGGTTGGAGTTTGCGAGAAACATACCAATCATAACATCTTCAGCTTATTGAGCCTCTACTGCAGATACACAGATCACCTTGCCCCAAGCGAAATTATGTGGTACTCGGTTGCCTTGAGTTGCTCCTCCATTTGTCTAAGATTCTTTCTTGGAGCATTGTTCATCTGTCCTTCACCTGATCTTGGGCACTAATTTGAAAAATGTCCCACTTGACCACAATTAAAGCAAGTTTTCGCACTAGTGGACCCAGAGAAGTTAGGGCGAGGCTGATTTTGAGCATAGGCAGTCATATTTGGACGCGGTGCATACTACATAGGTAAGCGAGGTGCTTGCATGGATAGGTGTGGCTGCATTGGTTGTGCCGGTTGCGGTGGATAAGCAGGGCGGTATGCAATAGTAGCAAGTTGTAATATGATGCAGCAGGCGGTGCATAGTGAGGGTGGGCATTGCTTCCCTGCGACTATCCATGATATGGCATTTTCCTCTTGTTGTCTTGTTCCATATCATGAACCTTGTTCTCAACTACAATGGCATTGTCAACAAGCTTCTGGAAGTTAGCATAATCAGTGTTGAGCAACTGGACTTGAATTTCATTGTAAAGACCCCTCATAAACAAATATTGCTTCCTGCTATCAGTATGATGTCCTCTGGAGCGTACCTAGATAGTTGAGTAAATTTATTGAGATACTCACTTACACTCATCCTTCCTTGCCAGAGGTTTTCAAATTCTTGTCTTCTCAGTATCATGACTCCCTCAGGTACATAGTGAGAACAGAACTTCTCCTTAAATTCAGCCCAAGTGATTCCTCTTGATTTTCATGCGCATTGCAAAGAGATTCCCACCAATACGCAATTGCTCCAATTAATTGATGGAAAGCAAAAAGAACCCTCTCCCTATCGCTGCACTGGACAATCGCAAGTTTCTTCTCAACAGATTTCAGTCAATCATCAGCTTTCATGGGATCATTAGCTTGAGCAAAGGTAGGTGGCCTGGTCCTCATGAACTCTCCCAAACGGTTGTGGTGTGACGGGGGTGGTGGTGAAGGAGGAATGTGGGGCTAATTCTGGTTATTTGCATGCAGCTGTCCCAAGGTTTGCATCACGGTTTGCATAAGCTGATTCTGCATAGCCAACAACTGCTCAAGGTTACTGGCCCCAGGTCCAAGTCCATTGTTGTTCTGAAGTGCTCCATTGTTCTCCTCCTCACCATTGGCATTCCCTTGGTTACGAGTCCTCGACATCTATTGGTGAAAGAATAGCATAGACAGAAGAATTTAGGATTTGAAAAGGAATGCCCCCAACTATATGCATCAAGGTATATGTAACTAAATAACTCTCTTATTAATACTAAAACCCTATTAGAGGATGTGGATAAGCATCCCACAACTCTCTACTACGCGCGGATGTGGACAAAATGCTAAGCGTCTCACAACTCGCACCAAGTGCACAAGCACAAGCACACACCAAAAAATTCAGCTCACCACACCAAATAATACTAATACGATCTAAACGCTTTTGTAACTTCTAGACAGGGGACTTAGACTTAATTGTGTAAGACGTAGCTGCCCTGGTCGTGAGGTGGCGAATGCGACGGTGGTGGCGAGTCATACATGGGCGCACGCCAAGGTGAGTTGGGCGTCCATGTAGACGCTGGAGAGGTTGTTGCACCATTGACCTCCACGGTGGCACAAACTTCCTCTTGCTTTCCCATGATGAATAATTTCTTACGGAGGTAATGGATCTCTTCCATGGCATCAGCATAGCGATTTCCCAAATTCACCAATGCTTCCTGAGATCTGTCAATGGCATGAGAATTGATTTGAGCTCCTTCTTGTGGTCTTAGGATTTCCCTTGTTCCACTCCTGCGATGCGGTTCCAGCGCAAGACAAGTACCTCTAATCTGCTCTCGATAGATATGGCACAATCTAGTAAGTGTGTCCCAAGCAATGTCATCAATAGCTTGCTCCCTGGTGGATCCCCATGTCGATGCAAAGTGACAAGTGATCACCTCATATTTCACAAGAATAGTAACTTGAGCCCTCCATTCTTCACGTCCATGGTGAGGAATCCTCTTAACATAGTATTTCAGGTGCATTTTGCATAAATCTAGGAACTCCTTCAATTGCTTAGCTACAAATCCTCCATCAGTGCTGTCAGAATGGGATTCTTGGGCGAAAAGGAAAATTGGGCGTTTGTCCTCCTTTCTGGCTTCACTAGGCTACAATGCACTTCTTTGAGCTTTGGGTACCTCTTCTGGACCTGCCATCTCCTCCTAAACCTGCAGCCCCTCCTCATGAGCTTCCTCCTCCTCATGTTCCTCGTCTTCATTCTCTTTATGTGTGTCATCTTCCTCTTCCTCATCATCATAGATTTTCACCTCCTCAGGATCTTCCTCTGTCGTGTTGGGGTATTCATGCTCAACTTCCTTTGCGGGACAACTCACTTCTTCCTCCTCTTGGGCTGGTTCCATTCGCGGCTCCTCGCGAGGCCTAAGCTTGCTTCCAAGGGGTGGCAAACGTGCTCTCTTGCGGGCTGTCATTTTGGTGTGAACCATCTATAAGAAAATATGAGAATATTAGATGAAAGGGTAAATATCAGTTCCAAAATTGCAACAGCCATAAATTAAGATGAGAGGATGTGCATTTGCTCAAAAAGATGGAAAAGTGGCAAATATTGCAGCAGCAACAAAAACACAATTTTTTCCAACATTATATAGCTAGTGGAGGGAAAAATAATGCAAAACAAGCGAATTTTGAATAGAAAGGAAGTCCTAAGTGATTTGTGGTGTCCATTCTACCTAGACTTGCGTCCTACGGTCAAACACGACTCTGATACAAGTTTGTGACACCCGATTCCAAAAATGAACCAAGTGTAATGCATATGTCTGCCCCGGATGTTTAACAGACATACACAAGTGATACAAGCGATAGCCAGATTATAACCATGTCTCGAATATAACACCAATAATAGTATCTTATTACAAACCAAATAATCCTGAATATAAGCTCTAAAAGACTGCAGCAGAAAACACTAAACACTAATGACACCAACTCCACAGGCAAGCTTGACGGTAACACGCACGCCTAGAACTCTACAAAGACCTCCGGGTACTCCACGTTGTCATCTGCGTCTAAATTTGTTGGGGGATAGCAATGGTGAGCACATGTTGTACTCAGCAAGTGTGGGAAAGCATGACATGTAGCTTAAACAAGGAATGATAATTAAATGGCTATTTGCATAAAAGTGCATTCAAACAATTGAAAATGCAATATTATGTTCATTAAGTGAGGTCAATCCCTTAACAACCCAAAAACAGTAAATTTCATATCCAATACCATAATTCCAACATAAAGAACCAAAACCATCAGTAATATATCATATTCGACTCATAACAATCCATCCAACTCAATATTACCATTTTCATATTTCAAACCCAATTACTGTAACAATATCGATTCCCAATTCAATTCCAGCCATTAAACCAAGTTCAAGGTCCAAAATTCTAATCATATGAGCGTCCAGGTCGCTCATAATTGGGAGCACGACTATCATGACAGTTTTTAACACTCTACAGAGGTTGTACCAGTTTACCCACAAGTCTGTGATTTTATCACCTTTCGATGACTAAGGAATCTCAATTATGCCGTCACACACTTCCTTTGGTGTGTGGCAAAGAGATCACAAAATAACCTTTACAAAGTGATTACTAGCCTATTCAAACCCAACTGAGATTTCATTAGTGGTGATGTCTCCAACTGAGAACATCCATCCAAGGGCCTAAGGCTGTCAACGAGTCGACCTCGAGCGAGCTTATCTCCTTAAGCTTGAGCTTGATAAAAAATTGAGTCGATCTCGAGTCGAGTCCAAAATTTATTCGATCTTACAGCTAGGCTCAAGCTTGGCTCATTTAGGATTCGAACCGAGCTCAAATCGAGCCTAGAACGAGTCGAACACGAGCGAGTTACGATCCTCAGCTTTATTAACAATACTTTAATTATAAGTCTCATGTACATACAATAAAATCTACCAAGTTCATATTCACAACTCATAAAGTAAGGAGGTGGACAACGTTGCACATCATTAGTTGCTAGCATATATCAAAAATGTATCACTGAAAATATTTTTAATAAGATTATATAATTTAGTTAACCATACATTTCATAGACGGCAATAATAAACGAGCTTACTCGAGCTTTTCGAGCTCGAGCTCATCGATCTTGCGAGCTTATATGCAAGCTCAAGCTTGGCTCATTTAGAATTCGAGTCGAGCTCGAATCGAGTCTAAAATGAATCGAACACGAGTGAATTACGATCCTCGAGCTTTATTGCAACCCTACAAGGGTCCCCTCTTGCGCCATTTGGATCCCAGGGTAGTCCCACCATCAGTACAAACCCATCCGACTACCCCTTCCCGAGCTTTCCAACTAGTCCGAACAGTACTAGCAACGCATTAATTAGTCGGCTAAGCCGCACCCATACTTGGCCCTATGGTGGCACTATAAAACCTGGTTTCTCGCTCCATGAACCGATCCTTAGATCTAAAGCAAGCAAAACCACCAAAACAGCCCAACCCATTTCACGTAATTAGCTTGCTTAGATCCCTAGGTACCATGTTGCTAAAAGGGTCATTAATATCAATTCTCATCATTCAAGTGTTCAACAGTTCATAATTAAGCAATATGATTATTTCCCAAACCCAATTGAGTATAGCGAAGCAAAAGTGTAAAAGACCCTTCGCGACTCTATACATTGTTTTCAAGCGACAAGGGTGGTCATACAAAACTAGTAAACTCCTGCAATTGGGGTTCCTATCAATTTGACACAAGCATGCAATTTTGCAAACAAAACATTTTAAAAATCTGGATCAAAATGTCAAGGACACTTGTCTTGCTCTTGAGCTTGGTTTGGATTGAAAGCTTCGAAGTTTTGATTCTGCAGGTCCTCGAAAGCACTCTCTACAGCGACCTTCTATTCTGCACGACAAATATGCAAAACAAACATTACAATCAAATAATGCTCATATATTACTCAAATATGCCATGATATGCATGATTTGTGCAATTGTAAGGTAAAACTTATTAATGAGTTGCTATTAATATTTACTAACTAGTTACAATAGTTTATAACAAGTTTGAACAAGCTCGGAGTTGATTTGAGTCAATTTGGATTCAACTAAGCAATAAGAGATTGAGAGGCCGAACAAGTCCGATATTCGGGCCAGCCTAGTCTGCCCTGTCGAGAACTGCAGAAAATTGGTTTTCTGGTTAGCGAGATTTAGGGTTGAATTCACGTGGACCACTGGATGTAGAGGGTGTACCGTTGGTTTAGAGCTCCCAAGGTCGAGAATTGAGTGCAACACTTGAATCTTGACGTCTAGGGCTTGATGAGAGGCGTTGAGGACGACTTGGTGGTGAAGAATGTCGATGTTGAAAATTTGATGAAGATCGCACTTGCTTGATCCTTCTCCTTCTTCTCCTCCTTCTCCTTGCTGTTGGCACTCCTCTTGATGGCGGCACACGGCAAAAGATGGCAGCAAGGGTTTTTTCTCAAAGGGATGGAGAGGTGAGGGTATTGGGACACTTATATAGGGGTAAGGTGGTAGGGTTTGGGGGTGGATTTTAAGTAGAATTCCAAGGAGAACAAATAGGGGCCATGGTGGGGTCCACTTGGGATCCTCTAGGGGTTGGGCAGGAATTTCTTGGGCCCAATTAAGGCAATTACCCAATAACTTAACGTGGAAGAAAAAACAAAATCCGAGTTGGACTCTGAAGGCCGGACTAGTACGCAAGGATGGTCGGACAAGTCCATTTTGGAACAGAGATGAAATCGTACAAGTCTGGTGCTGGAGGCTGGACAAATCTGGGGCTTGGCAAGAAATTGGTCCAGACTGAAACAACATCGGACTAATCCGCTCAACGTCGGACGAGTCCGGACAACATCAGAAACTACAATGGACTAGTTTGTGCTATGTGTCGGACAAGTCCCGTGTTCTGAAGAACTGAATTTTTTGAAACAGAGAGGGATATCGAACTAGTCCGGAGTTAGGACCGGACAAATCCAATCCCTGACAGGATTAAATTGTTGATTAACCCTAAATTCATTTTAATCAGGTTCCTTTTAAGGTTTCTTTATGTGAAACATGTATGAGGATGTATGCTAAGCATTATGCATGAAAATGAGGGTGTTACAAGTCCATTGTGTGCTATCGACATAGCCTGGTCCAGCACCCTAAGTATGTCACTCTACCTATTCAGGTGGGTCTCGATAAGGCGGGTCCGGAAAGCATTCGGATATAAGGAAGTTTAATCAATATACTTATGTTGTCATTGTGAGTATGTTAGGATCTAAAATTCAAAGAAGGATAATAAGCTGCAAATGAGCTATAGGCAAGAGGACGAATTTTACTGCTTTTCTTGTCTCTCATGCGCAGGAAAAATGAACAATTGACAGCAATATGCACAACGATGGTGGATGTTGTCGAAACAACAAAGCTTCGACAACCCTAGAGGACCTGTCGTCGATGTTTTACGCGTTGGCAGTGGGCGTCATCAAAGCGAACAAGCTCCGACAACTCTCAGGGGGCCCACTGTTGATGTTTTATGCATTGACAATGGATGTCGTCGAAGCAACCAATGCTCTGACAACCCCCACGGGGCTTGCCGTCGACATTTTACGTGTTGACAGTGGGCGCTGTCAAAGAAACCAATGCTTTGATAACCCCAGAGGACCCATCAGCGATGTTTTACGCATTGATAGTGGGTGTCGTCGAAGCAACCAATGCTTCGACAACCCCCAGGGGGCCTGTCGTCAATGTTTTACACGTTGACAATGGCGCCGTCAAAGCGAACAAGCTTCGACAACTCCCAGGAGCCCGCCACCAACGTTTTACACATTGGTAGTGGGCACCGTCGAAGCAACCAATGCTCCGACAACCTCAGATGGCCCATCGTCGATGTTTTACGCGATGACAGTGGACACATTCGGAACAACTGAGCTCTCACAACTCCCAAGGGGTCCGCTATCGACGTTTTACGCATTGACAGTGGGCGCCGTCAAAACAACTAAGCTCCAAACAACCCCCCGGGGGCCCGCCGTCAACATTTTACGCGTTGACAGTGGGTGCCACCGAAGCGAACAAGTTCTGACAACTCCCAGGGGGCTTGCTGTCGACGTAAAAAAGGGTCTTTGGAGATTTTGGAAGCAAGACTCGGACCTCAGAGTTGTCATGCTGGTTACGAGTTCGGAGCAATCAAGTTTTCAATACATTGTCAAATTCCTTATGGTACATGTCCTCAATTAATTGAGCGCATCTACCAGGGGCCAACAAGGTAAAGGGCAATGTATGGAAGACAAAAATGGAATTCGAAAGGATTTCATTCATTCAAAATTGGATATTTAAAAGGTGAAGGTAGAAAAAGAAAGGTCCTAGCTACTGAAGTTTCTCAAGAAGTATGAAGCAACCTTCTGGGCGGCTTCTTTGACGTTGGTTTTGGCAGCTTCCTCCTCCTCGGCGATATGTACTTCGACCACCAGAGCTAAAGACATCGAGGGGTCTCGGCTCCGGAAGCACATCAGCACATAATCTGCAATGTTCTTGGTCAGAGACTTCCCTTCCGTCTCGAGCTGGTCAACGACCACATCACCCAGTGCATGCAGCTTAGTGTCGGTGGAGTTTAGCGCCACCAAGCCCTTGTCCATCTCTGGCTCTGGGTCAGCCGGTCGGACCGGGCTAAATCCCATCAGCACCAAAGTTTCATTCGCGCACCCGAGGAAGTCCCAGACTTGTTGAGATTCAATTGCTCTTATGCTCCGAAGCTCCTCCAGCGACCTCCTTGCAGACAAAAGCTCCGCAGAACCTTCCTTCGAGAATCGCTCGACCTCTTTGGTGTGCTGTTGGATCCGTTCAGCCAACAACTTCTCCTGGTTAGCAACTTTCTTCTCTCGGAGGTATATGTGGTCCCGCCTTTCCGCAAGTTCCTTCTCCTTTGCCTTCACCTTATCCTCCCTAGCAGAGACAACATTTTCTCTTTTGCTGACTCCTTCTCCTGCCAGCCACACTTGGTGCTTCTCTTAATCGCACTAGGACTTGAATTTTTCCACGCAGTCAACCAAGTCCTGCTTGCCGCGTGCTAGCTTCTAAGAGATTTCATCCTCTCTTTTTTGGAGTTCATCCTCCTTATTGTCCAATTCATCTCAACGTTTGAGGAGTTGTTCCCTCACAACGTTACGACTCTCCGGGCAGCTTTTGGCCAATTCATTGGCCCTCTGAGCGTGCTTGTAGATCTCTTGGTTCTTTTTATCGAGGGCTTTTATAGATGACTCTCGTTCATATAGCGCCTAGTTCAAGCGCGATTGTCGAGCTTTCTTCGATTCCAGCCACTCCCTTTGGTCAGCGAGTGGGGACTGCGTCAACTTCGTCTTAAAGTGCAGCAGTCTTTGCCAAGTGCCTCAGGGTCTCATGCTCTTCTTCTAGGGCCATGCGCTCGTATTCGAAGGTGAGCTGGACTTAGTGGAGGCTACAACAGTTATTGTCTATAGACATAGCCAGGGGGATTGGTTCGGGACCTGCCATAGGTTCCTCCTCCTCTGGCTCCCCCGATCTTCCGGAATGGTCGTTGGAGCCCATGGCACAAGCATGGACTCCAACAGCTCAAAGTTAGTAGTGCTGAGTTCTGAGAGCTCATCCACCTCCAGCGCAAAAGTCGAAGGTCCCGCAGCCAGATCTCTTGTGTAGGATCGAGCATGGCCACCTCTGTAGTTGGTGTTGGTACTTCTGTTGGAGCTTCATTAATTTTTTGCGTTGATGTCGAAACCTCCACAGTTGGCTCCAAGACAGCCGGAGCTTGCTCATGCATCTCTTCCTCTTGGTCTGGTGCAACCACGGGTTCTTCGGTTGTCAGTGTTGAAGTCGTCTCCACGACAGCCGGCGCTGGAGCTGTCTTGTCGACCGACACAACCATAGGAGGAGGGGCTGGAACAATGGCGGGAGCTTCAGCTTGTGCAGTCTCTCTGGATGCAGCAGGCACCAAAGCAGCAGTTTCTCTTCTCAACATTCTAGAAACAGGGGATAGACAATTAAAGAAAAAGCAAAATCAAGGCACAAACTAAAGAGTCGACCCTTACCTAGGGACGATGCCGCTCCAGTCGGCATGGATCTTCTTCCTTGGACAACCAAAGACAGAGCCCACCGTCGTCGGTGAAGTAGAGGCCCCAGACTTCATCCCGGGGCTTGTAGCAACCACTGGCGTCGCCTCAGCTTCGATTTCTTCGGATGAGAAGGGACTCTGGACCCAGAGCCCGCCGATGGCATCGGGACCTGAGTCGACTTGCCGGACCTAGTGCCCTCCATGGACACTAGATCTGAAGGAGCTGCCGAAACTGGAGGCACAACCAGCAAAGACATCAACCAGGGCTGAGGGGTCGCTTCTCTAGGGGCATCCCTCACGGAGCTCCTGTCACCTCTTGTAAACTTCTTGGGGCGTCGACGGAATCATTCCCCTTGCACTGGCTCGGGACCAACTTTTTGGAAGGTGGAGCTGCGGGATCTTTGCCTTTGCCGCTGACTGATGCAGGTTCGGAGCCTCCATGTGAACAAGGAGCTACGGAGATTGGCGGAGCTACGGGGTCTTTGCCTTTGCCGCTGGCTGGTGCAAGTCTGGAGCCTCCATGTGGACAAGGATCCCCGGAGATCATGTTCCCTGCTGGAGGAGCACTTCTACATCTCTCCACAATGCCCAAGTCATCAAGCGTCGGCATCTCTTTTTGTAGCTTCCTTTTGACCTCTAGAACAATGTTCAGGGGCAGGAACTCCGATGGAGGTGTAAGGTTGTCAGGATTGATGGTTTCGTGGTACAACTTTTGATGATGAAGCTTCAAAGCTTTCTCATCCAAGTTTGCCCCCAGACCAACATTGATCCGTTATGGGCCCATTTCTCCACTGGATGCCCATGCAGGACATTCCCTCTTCTTCAATAGAGCCCAGCGGTTGGTCAGGAGGTTCGCAATCACCATTAGAAGGGTCACCCCTCCTTCCACGCAACTCCGGATCCTTGACAAGATTGTGTTGTACTCTTCCGTCAGCTTTGGGAGCACCTCCCAAGTGTCGGTGTCAGTGGTGGGAAGACCATCAGGCAGCTCCAGCCTGTCATGGCGATCCACCCTGATGATCACCCATTCCTTCTTCCAACCATCCCACTTATCGAAAGGAAACGATTTCAAGTACTTGAACGGTGGATTCTTGCGCTTCACGAAGTAGTAGAAGCCAAAAAACTCATTCCCTTTTCAAGTTGTGCAGACCGTGAAGAAGGTCCAGAAGAGGGCAATGCAGGGTCGGCACACCTACCCACATCTCGCAAAAATGGACAAAATTAGCAACTAGCAAGAAGGAGTGGGGGCTGAGGTGGTGGAGCTGCAAACCATAGAAGTCTAGCAACATCAACAAGAAGTTGGAGAATGGCAGGATGAGCCCCACCATGGCAAACACCGAGAAGTATACGATCTTGCTAGCGCTTTCCTTCTTGAAGGGGAGCTAGTTGAAGCAAATCGAATTCTTAAAGGAGTCACTCGACCACCCCATGTAGGTGCGGACTTCGACAACTTGTTGTCGCTCTTGATCTTGCTGGGAGGAAGTCCTAACTCCATCGTCGCAAAGTCGAGCAGAAGTGGAAAAAGTGATGGAAGGGCAGAAAGCTCTAAGCGCAAGATCAAATGAAAGTGTAAGGAGTTCTCTTCCTGTGTATACTTTCTCCCTTTAGTAAGCCTCCACAATGCTTGGATGGAAACTACATCCGGACCTAAATCACAAATAACCTCGTCAATGTCAAGGGGAGCCCAGGTCCACTTTTCCAAAAAGTTCCACCAGGTGAACTATTGTCAGAATGAGGAGCTGGAAGTTATAGGGTAGATCAATGACAGGGATACAGAGATTATTCTGTAAATCGATATGAATTTAGTATTGGGAATCGACGATCTTCAATTGTGTGAGATCCGCACGCCAGGATCTCACTCACCATATCAAGAAGAGCCACATGGTGATGGCATAATTGTGTGTCGTCACTTCAACTGCCCAAGAAAACACTTTGGAGCAGCAGTGCGGGAATCAATGGTGGCCCCACCTCTGGTAGCATAACCTCTGTGTGAGGTGGGCCAGGGGGCCACTGTCGGTACCCTGCATACCGGGTACCCCTTGGTACCGTAAACAAAGTCATGGAGTTCTTATATCTAGGAGTTGAATGTCCAAAGGAGATACGCATCCAACAGTACTAGATCTGCCTTCCTCCTTAGGGTGGCTCTGGTGTTGCCACGTGTCCAGAAGAGTCGGACCTGACTCTCTCGTTTGGGTAGCTCCGGTGCTACCACGTGTTCTGCAGAGCCGGACCTGCCCCCCCTCCTCAGGGAAGCTCTGGCACTATCACGTGTCCAGTACCACCGAACATATCCCCCCCGTAGAGGGAAGCTTCGAAGCCACACGTAGCGCGTGGTGGGACCTGCCTGCAACAGGAAGAATCGGAGATCTCCAACAGCACGAGCAATTAAGATCCATTCATCAGCAGTTACAAGACCTGGTTAACGCATCATTAATGCTATATTAATGACGCATGATTATAAGATATCAAGACCGGTAACACTGCTGTTAAGGCACGTTATCACATTATTAACCACCCATAACACCATAGATCGTGTATAGGGCAGTTATTACAGCTAGGGCTACATGTCGGGCTAAGTCACACTGTAACAACCAGTCCTTGGAATATAAAAGGTCTGCTCTACACGGTAGAGGGAGAGGTCATTGCAGACGAATTTTAGGCTCACTCATACTCATACAATCAACACACACCCCATGGAGTAGGGTATTATGCTCAGGCGGCCCGAACCACATAAAACTCTCTGTGTTCACTCCTGTTCCTGATATTGTTAGCGCCCCATCTGAATTCAAACCTCTGTGGACTACTTCTTAGTAGTACCGGGGGAAGTGTCTTAGGCAACACTTCGACAGGCACTTTTCGCGGCGTTGCCACGTCCCGTGTGGCCCGGATGGACATCGCCCTATCTACCCCCGGCTATTAAACCCCCCGCCATCCATCAAGAGTAGACTTGCCTTTCCACCACTTCCATATCGCCCTACTCAGCATAAGATCAACTGCTCCATTGCCTCCGTTGTCTGTCCCGATCTGATGATTCCCATGGCTCCTAGGAGGCCTCCGGCTGGTGCTCCTTCCCTGTGCCCTCACTCCGGTCAGGCAGCCATCATCGAGAACACCCTAATGGCCATAGAACTTGGTCGCCTTCATTGCCAGGCCCTCCTTCTAGTGCCTCGTGGTGGTCTCAATCGCTTCCCTCGGTGCCTCATGGTGGTCGAAGTTGCTCCACCCTGAGGGAGATCACCAAGGCCATCCACAACATACTGGAGATCTACATTGGACTGTTGGATGCCCTCGGATACTCCTGTAGATGGGCCACTTTATTCATGTGCTGCCACATGTCAGTGTCTAATTGGCTGGAAAGGTATTCTTTAGGATTCCTCCCTTGAATTCGCTTCATTTCTGCATAGAATACTTGCCTGCACCATTTTCTCCAAGTACAAGTGGAACTAGGTTATTTCTAAAAGCAATGTGTATAAGAAATGTTTGCTCTGTCACATAACTGAGATATATTGACGATCGAGAATGGTACTTCACGATGGTCAACAAACTCCCCCAAGCTAATCATTTTCTCGTCCCGGGGCAAAGTAAAAGACTTAGGTTGTTGATCAGGAGTTGCTACTATGCCTTATGCCCCAATAATACCGAATGCTCAATTAAAAATTCTAACTTGTATTGAATAAATTGGCAATAGTACTCACTGTTTACCTTAGTCATGATGGGGCTTTTGCCTTCTCCCTTCCTTGGGTGGTTGAAAGATAGAACAGTTCACAAGGCATGCATTACTCCTAATGTCTAAGGTTCACTCAAATCCCAGAGAATTTCAAATGATTTTCAAGATTAGTCTTTAGTTCCTCAAATGATACTCCCAATTACTCCTTTGTGTAAGTGGAACTTTCCTCACCAAGGCAATGCCTTTCTTGTCCTATATCTAAATAAGGCTTTTTTGTGGATCTTGGTAGAGAAAAAGAGTAGGCATATTTGTAACACATATATTTCTAAGTCAAAAGAGTAAGCCTTAGGAGAAAACAAATCATACCTCTAGATCAAGATTGTGCAAGTGTGATGGAATATTTGTAGTGGTGGAAGATGACTCCTTTTTATGCACTCTCTTTATTGCAGGGATGAAGCATGGCTACTTTTCTTTCTTTTTTTTCGCATGCTCATTCCTGGAGAGCATGCTTTATTCTTTTTCTCCTCTCTTTTTTTTCGTAGCCATGCCCTCTACTCTCTTTATTTTTAAATAAAATTGGAGATAGTTTTTGGCATTGAATATATGAAGTATCTTTTTGGAGGTGGAAAATGGAATGACGGTAAATTTGCTAACTTTTAGTGTAGAACTTTAGCATGTGCATGTATGTAATTTTGATCATGGAAGTATGAAAATATTCTCACATAGGTCTATACTAGTTTGAAGGCTCAATGTAAAAACAAATAGCATATGCATGGGGTTTATCAAATTGAAATATCATATGGCTTTGGTAGGAAATAAAAATCAAATGAGGAACTTCATTTTAAATCAATTTCAAAATTTCTCCATAGATCAAGTTTCACTTTGATCAGGAAACTAGCAGCCCTATATTTTATATCATATCTCACAACAACCTAGAATTGGATCATGCTTATGCTACCCACAATTTTTAAGTTCTAAGTGAAGTATTTAAAGCCAATAAACTCAATAGTTGGAGAATATTAAATTATTACTTAAGTACTAAAGAAGAATAAAACAGAGCAACTATTCCTCATTTCAACTTATGAAGGAATCAAACATTCTTACCACACATGTTTTATTTTATTAGATCCTATGCTATGTATCTTGTATCTTTTTTAAAAAAATCAATGATGTGGAAAAAGAGAAATGAAATGCAAAGTGAATTGTGATACAAGTTACCTCAAGTGGGGGTCCTCCCCAAGCTTGTTCTTGGTCAAAGTCCGCAATAGGGGTTGAAACCCTAACGGCGGAGGAAGCCATGAGATTGGCCTAACCTTGTTGTAGCATGGCTTCGACATTAGAAGATTGAGTATCAATGTTGTGTTGCCTCCCATGGATACCATGAGTTTGGTTGAGGAGAGTGATGTTAATGCCGCTCATCCACACCTCAAGGTCTCCCATATGTTGGGTGTCATCCTTCATTCCTTGGCTAAGGTCATGATAACATCTAATCTTAGAGGAATGAGGTGCACCCATCATGTGTTGGGTGTGATCTGCCATTCCTTGGCTAAGGTTAAAATAACCTTTAGCCACAAAGGAACAATGTGCACCAAACGATGGTGACAATTCTCTTGAGCTTGAATGGGTGCTTAGAATAGTTGGGAACATAGAGATCCCACTTATTCATAGCATCCCATTGATTGTTCATGGAAGGTCTTTATGCCAAACCTCCGGCCTCGTAAAGCTATGATTGGCCCTCGAGATTAAATCTCGATAGGTTTCAACCTTGCTCGGTTACTCATTGGCCAAGAGATGCTGAAATGGTACCTCCAAATGTTCCTTCAACAATCGACTACTTGTATGCCTACATAGAAACATTACTCATGCAAGCTTCTCCTCTTGGATAGAGAGGGATGGTTAGCTCACAGCACTTGTACAACTGAAACTTCGGATTTGATGATCGAATTTCATTTGTACATCCGAGGAACAAAAACATCAAGGATCTATCGGGTTCAATTTTTAGCGCATCCATAAACAATGTGTTGTTCATTAATATAAGAGTGGAGCTTTATAATATAATCAATTTGCACATTTTCTAAAGATCCTACTCATAGCAATACAATTGATAGATGTACTGTAACACCCTCATTTTCGTCCATCATGCATTGCATACATTCATATATGTGTCTAACATTAATCCACATGAAAAGGAATAAGTTTAAAATTGATTTGGAACAAAACCGCACTTAAGAATTTTGGGAAGTGCGGACTAGTCCGTTTTTGGTGCGGACTAGTCCGATTTCTCTTTGAACTCGATCGGACTTGTCTGTTTTTCTGCGGACTAGTCCGCTGTTCCAATTCCTTTGGAAATTTTGCCAAGTCCCTGGACTTGTCTGGACTAGTCCGGTCATCCAGCGGACTTGTCCATTTTCCCCTCTGACTAAAGTCGTACTTCTCCGACTTTGGCCAGACTTGTTTGTTTTTCTCCTCTGGATAAGTTCAGACTTGTCTGATGTCCAGTCCGGACTTGTCCGATTTTTCTCTAGACAACTTCGGACTAGTCCGATCCTTTTCGGACTTGTCCGATAAATCGCTACTCCGAGTTGATCTTTTGTTTCATGACTTGTTCCTTGGGTTTTACGTTAAGTGGGCCTAGGGACATCATGCCTAACTCTTTTAGAGCCCATGTGGGACTCCAAACCGACCCCTACTCAGCTGAAAACTCGAAATCCACCTAACTCTAGCCTCCACCTCTATATAAACAACCCCACCCCTTGGCTTGATATCTATTTGCCACTTTTCCACCCCATCCAAACCCTAGTTCGTGGAGAGCTGCCACTAAGGAGAGAGGAGGAGATCCCAAGCAAGAAGAAGAGGAGGAGGAAACAAAAGGGGATCAAGATCTCCATCAAGTTTTCACCAAATCATCATCAAGTTCTTCATCAACTCTAGATATTCAAGATCCAAGTGTCACCTCCAAGATCCTTGATTCATTGGAGTTCTAAACACCTGGTATATCTTCTATTATCTTTTCCTTACGTGAATTCAACCCCAAATCACCAAATTCAAGTTGATCTAGAAAAACCTAATCTGCTGATCTCGCGCAGTGCGGATTTGTCCGGTCCCTAGCGGACTAGCCCGATTTTCCTGGTTAAATTGTGTCGAATTAATTCTAAAATTAGGTTGAATCAACCCCAAACCTGTATAAACTTGTTTAAAGTTATTAGAACTAGTTAGTGATCCTTAAAAGCAACTCGTTAACAAGTTCCACCTTGCATTTGCATTAATCATGCATATCATGTCAAGTTGAGTAATAATTGTGCACTCTTTGATTGTATTCTTGTCTTGTATGTTTATTGTGCGGATTAGACGGATTTGCGCTAGAGGGTGCCGTGGAGGATCTACAGAACCAAGAGTTTGAAGTTCCGAACCAATCCCACGTGCAAGGCAAGTGTCCTTGAAGCATATTGATCCTGTTTTGAAATAAATGTTTGTTTGCAAACTGCATGCTTGTGTCAATTTGATGGGAAATTCTATGATAGGAAGTTTACTAGATTTGTTGACCACCCTCGTCACCTGGAATTTATGGCAGAGAGTCGAGATGGGCTTTTTACCTTTTTGCTTCGCTTAATTAATTGGGAAGGGAATACAACTATAGTAATTAATTTAATTATGTTTTATGAGATTATGATTAACATGAACGGGTCAATATGTGTAGGATCGAAGAGCACGTGAAAAACTACTAGAGATGGGTGAATGGTAGATTAAAAAAATCTTACGCAGCGGAAACAATTAAATCCCAACCCCTTCGGCAGAAAAATGATCCATTAAAGAAATTGTGTGTGAGACTAATATAAACGTGTTTCACCATGACAAAAGTGATAGATATTAGAGAGAATCAAGTCACGAAGACAAAACAACAAGAATCACTAGAATCCGTCGAGAGAAACTCAAGTTATGATCAAAAGATCGAACAAAGGTCAATCTGTCCTACCCGAGAAAAACAGTTCTGAAACACTGCAAAGAAACTCGTGTAGATCGAAAACCACAAATCCAATGAACGTGAAATTTTGACAGATGGTAGATAATCAAGTTGTGAAGACAGCCCAAAAAGAATCACATCAATAGTATATGTAAAACTCAAGTTATGATAAGACCACAGACGAAAGGTAGCGCTGTGCAGAAACTCGATGAGTAAAACTTGTCTGGAACAAGTCGGACAAACAAGGCACAAAAGTTCCTTAAAACTATGAATTTTATTCAATGGAACACAAGAAGAACAGCCCCAAAGTCGTCCACCATGAGCTCTGGCCTCCCTTGCATATATAATCAGCCCTTAGGCCAACCCAATCTCAACTAGGACTCTAATCCTACTCAGTTCACGAATCAAAACTTTCCATAACTGCTCAAGACTCTTATATACGCAGATAGAAGCAATCTTAAGACTTACAAACACCTTAGGAACGTATCCCACATTCCTAAAACAACTCAAATTTGTGACCCACACGAAATCGTATCATAACCAACTCAAATCTTTCCATATTTGAGTCAAACATGACTCAACCGCAGCTTGAGTCCATAACCTAGTCGGTTGGACCTTTCTGACCAATTATTTACGTCCACATCTCTTCATCACGCCTCGGAACCATGTAGCCACGTCCATGCACTCCTTGCACACGTGCAATCATCTTCCAACAACGTCCACGTGAATGTGGCCTGGAGGTGGGGAATAGGCCTTTTTGAAAATTGTCGGATCCTGCAACACTTAACAACCAGTTCAAAACCAAAGAAATCAGACTAGTCCGATAAAGTGTGGACTAGTCCGGTGTATAAGGACTAGATTGATTAGGTTTGATCGATTAACTTTGTTCTTCTATATATGCAGCGGAAGTATATGATTAAACAAAGTGTCACAAGGTTATGAATCAGGTTATATCACAATTCAAACTTATACTTGATATTTCAACGTAAAATAATCAAGATCAATTTGTAACCCTAGATTGATATGAATTAAGAACAATGAACACAAAAGAGAACACAAGAGATTTATCCCGTGGTTCGGTTCCCACAGAGGCAACCTACATCCACGCTGAGGAGCCCACAAAAGGATCGGGTCTTCTCCAACCCTACCCTCGTCGGATCGCCACGAAGGCCAATCCTCTTCCACTTATCTCAAAGGGGTGAATAACCGAATTCAAGGGGCTTTCTCACACGTTGAGGGCTCCCTTGGATTACAACACAAAATACCACCAAGAACACACTCAAAAATTACAAATAAATCACGGGGGTGTGTTAGAGAATCAAATCAAGAGCTCAATGTGGTGTTGACTGTGTCTCTCCAATGACCTAGAGTGAATCCTCAAAGGATTGATCTTGGTTGCACTTAATTTCGTGCAGAGATGTGGTTTTTGAGTCTCTTGGGAGGTGTGACGGCGCTAGGGTTCGAGAGAGTGTAAAATATGGCCGTACAACTCTATTTATATGGGTTTCTAAAATTGACCGTTAGGGTTCAGAAAGATCGGACTAGTCTGTAGTGGTAACCGGACTAGTCCGGTGTGCTGTGTGTAGCAAACCCTAAGTGTCCCAAAATCTCGGACTAGTCCGACTAGGAGCGGACTTGTCCGATTTTGCTACTGGAAATCTTTGGACTAGTCCGATAGTCATCGAACTTGTCCAGAAATGAGAAACCCTAAGTGTATAGGATGACAAGTCCGCACTTGGAGGACTTGTCTGATTTAGATCAGAGGGTATTTTGGACTAGTCCGTGCTAACATCGGCCTTGTCCGATTTGGATCAGAAAGAATATCGGACTAGTCCGGTTGTGATCGGACTTGTCCGATTTTGTGTGACTTGTGAAGTGTTTTGAGGACTAGTCCGCACTGGGGAGGACTAGTCCGATTCTAGTCAGAAAGGATATCGGACTAGTCCGATAGATATCGGACTTGTCCGATTTCGTGCAGAAAGGATATCGGACTAGTCCGGTGTTAGTCGGACTAGTCCGGTCCTGTGTAACTTTGTGCAATGTGTGTGTTAAGTTGTGATTGAGCTCTTGGGATGTGTTTTCTTAACACACTCCATACACAGTGATCTACTATTCTTCTTCCTTGAGCTCATTTCCACTTTGCTCCTCATTCTTCCATCTTTTTGGTACTTTGCTCATTTTCCTATTAAAATCCTGCACTCATCTCAACAAAGAGGTTAGGATCCCAATTGCTTGTCATAAATCATCCAAAACCCACAAGGGAGTCCTAGATACACTTTCAATCTCCCCCTTTTTGGTGATTGATGACAACCAATTAAGATTTCACAAAATATGATAAAAATTGAGA
Organism: Tuctoria greenei; assembly: GCA_036927565.1. Lineage (NCBI taxonomy): Eukaryota > Viridiplantae > Streptophyta > Magnoliopsida > Poales > Poaceae > Tuctoria > Tuctoria greenei. Next base: position 24,565,928 of record JAYESD010000011.1, on the reverse strand, counting down.
TTTTCATAAAGTATGCACATATGAGTCCAAAATACATCAAGTAGTGGAAGCATAGTCCATATGTGCATTCTTTATGGTGGGATGCATAACTAAGTGCACTGAAGCATTGAGAATGACATAATTGACATTATTTACACAATAGCAAGCATATATGTCATTCTAGAGCAAAAACACAATTTTCATAAATACTACTCAAAGGAGCAAATCATTGCATCACAGAACCATAATTAACATAAGATCAATGTTAAAACTTTACAAGCCACAAGAGTTAAAAACAAAGCATAGAGCTCTCTCCTCGCAAACTGCAGCTAAGACTAAGACTCCCTCTCAATCTCTCCCCCTTTGGCATCAAGACACCAAAAAGAAGGAGAGGAGGGTCCTAGGGCCTTCACTCTTTGCTGTCGGTGCTCTCATCGTCGTCTTCATCATATTCATCTTCAGCTTGATGAGGAGGAGGAGGACGAGGTGCGGAGGTACTCGAGCCCCCAACGCCAAAGTAGGCAAGCTGGGAGGGGGTCAAGGGCCCGAGCTCGGTGAAATCAGAATTTGAGTCTTCAGAGATTGTTGGAGACCCAATTGGCTCAATCTCCAGCTTTTGGCAAATTTGCTTCACATTTGCCTTGATATACTTCATGTCCTCCTTTATTTTCTTGTTGAGCTTATGGGCCTTCACTTCGGCCTTTTTGCAGGAGGCAAAGATTGCAGCCAGGTACTTGAGAATTCCACTGGCTGAACCTTTTTGAGGTGCTGCACTAGAAGTAGGGGCAGCCCTAGCATCTTCTCTTGATCTTGCTGGACTGGAGGCCGGTGAGGGTGCAGCCTGCACACTCGGCTTTTGAGGCATTTGAGGCCTCAAGGGGAGATGCTCCACATCTTTAACAAACTCAATCCCTGTGATCTTTTCAATCACAAACATTAGATAAGGAGCATATCCGCAAGATCTGTTGGGAGTGCAGGATATGTTCACCATATCATTCCAAATGTATTCCGCCACATCAAATGGGCGGTCCTTGTTTATGACCCTCATCAGAGTCCTGAGGTATCCTTGCACACTCCCAGCATCTCCATCCTTGGGAGCAATTGTCTTCCTTAACACTCTGTTCAACACCACAAAGAATGGCTTAATGTTTTTGGTGCGAGGAGGGTTGAACTTTGAGTTTGGCTCATATAGGAACTTCATCTTATCCTTGTCAATGACACCTATGTTGTGTATGACCAAGCAATCAGATCTTGTGGTGTCAATGTGAAGCAGGTTAGCAAACTCTTCTGTAGTAATGTTGTACTTGGATTCATGGGTCATCCAAGTGACACTTTCCTCATCCTCACTAGAGAAGTGACAGGTTGCATAGAACTGCGCAATCACTTCATCATTCCAGTTATTTCTGAAAGCAAAAAGATCTCTCAATCCATGCTTCTCAATGGCTCTCACTACATCAGTGAACGGCGAGCAGCCCTTCTTCTCAAAATGTACCCAGTCAATCCACTGACTGCACACAACTGGTTTCTTCATCGGGAGATACACCGATCTGTAGAAATCAGCAAGGAAGTTTGAAAGCATCTAGGCCCCATGAGGTATGGTTTTGGTGATTAATGACAACCGTTGGATTTTACTAATGAATTTGTGGATGCAAGGTCTCCCATATCACTCATCACAATCAAATGAAATTTATATGAATATCATCTACTGCTCATTGGATATAATTGGAGACCCCTAAACAATCATTCTATGAGGTCAATCGATTTTTATGAAGATTAGAAGAAAAAGCTCATATGTCAAAATTATTCAACCAATATTGACAGCACTCAATGCTTGATAATCATCAGTGTCGGTGGTTTTGATCCGGCAGATCTCCCGACACTACTAAAGTGTTAGAGGAGTTTGAAGTTCGGTGTGGGCGCGCGGAGATTCAAGAAGGTGAAGTGTAAATGACACGAGGGACACGAAGATTTACGTGGTTCGGGCCGCCTGAGCGTAATACCCTACTCCACGGGATGTGTTGGTGTTGTATTGGTTGTATGAGCTCAACGTGAGTTGAGAGTGTAGGGTGAGCGCGTCTAGTTTGTGTGTCCCATGTATCGTCGGCCTGTCCTTTTATAGTACAAGGGCAGGCCGTTACAAGTTAGCATGGCCCGACATGTGGCCCTGACGGTTACTAATATTGATACACATTTGATGCGCTTAATTACCCTTAATAACCGAGTTACGGGCTTTGATAGCACCGTTACTGGTAATTAAGGTCGTTCGATCATGTGTCATTAATATAGTATTAATGACACTTAATCGGGTCTTGAAGTCCTTGATTCCCCTTTGAAGATCCGGAGCCGTTGTGAAGTCTTCCGGAGGTTGGAGGCTGAAGATCTGACGGTTGGACACGTGGCAGCTCCGGAGTGTACTGTGGGAAACAGATAGGTCTGGTGCCACCTTACACGTGTCAGTTTTGGAGCTTCCCTCGGTCTGGGGTTAGGTCCGGGGGTGCCGCTATGGTACATAGCCGAGAGCTTCCCCCTTGTGGGCGGTAGCTCCGGTTTGATAGTACACGTGGCGACCCTGGGACTAACCATGTTGAGGAAGCGGGCCCGGTTATGTCTGACATGTGGGCCTCTGAAGGTCTTCAAAACAAGTAGATGATATTCCCTTGAGATCTTTGCAATCCCAAGGGGTATACGGTACCCAGGGTACCGACAGTGGCCCCCTGGGCCCACCTCTGGGGAAGGCCCTTTAGGTGAAGTCATTCCGCCGGAGGTGGGTCCATCCTTCAACTTTTGAACTGAGTCTTCAAAGGTCGTCGGATGTGCTGTTGGTGATGGTTTGGAGTTAAATCCTCGCCGCGTGGCATATCCCGTGTGCGGCAAATGAGATCTTTGGCGTGCGGATCTCACACAATTGAAGGTCGCCGGTTCCCGATACAAAAATCATATCGGTTCGTATCGGTTCTGCGCGCCTTGTCAGGCCACCACCTTCGGGCTTTCTGCCTCATGATGACAACCATTCGCCTGGGTAAGAACTTCGACTTGATCGTCCGGGTGGTCCCGGGCCCTCTTGTCATCGGCGGGGTGGAATTTTTGAGTAGTATCTTCGACTTCCTTGTGGTTTCCATCCAAGCGTTGCGAGGGCTTACTTAAGAAGGAAAGCACGCACCGTCTGGGGTTCTTTATGCCTCTCATCTGATCTTACGCTCAAACTCCCAACTTGTGCTTGCTTTTCCTCTCTTGCCTTGTTGTGCCGCGATGGAGTTGGGTCTCCACGAGAGCCGTTTGAAGACCGAAGGTGACCTGAAGAAGGTCCGGGCCATCATGGGATGGTCCCCGGACTTCTTCAACCACCTGGTCCGCGCCGGGGGAGAGCTCCCATTCGAGAAGGAGAACGCCGGCGAAATGGTGTACTTCTCTTCGTACGCCATGGTGGGGTTGATCCCACCTTTTTCCTCCTTTTTCTTGATGCTGCTAGACTTCTATGGTCTGCAGCTGTACCACCTTGGCCCCCACTCCATTCTTCTTGTGTCCGTCTTCGTCCACTTCTGTGAGATGTGGGTGGGCATCCCCCCTGCATTGAACTCTTCCGGACCTTCTTCATCGTCCATACCACCGGTAGGAGTAATGAGTACCTTGGCTTCTACTATTTCGTGAAGCACAAGAAGTGCCCATTCAAGTACCTCCGGTCATTTCCCTGTGGAAAGTGGGATGATTGGAAGAAGGACTGGATAGTCATCCGGGTAGAGGAGCACGAGAAGTTAGAGCTGCCCGAAGGCCTCCCCAACATCGACACTACAGTCTGGAGTGAAGCTTCGGTGCTGTCAGATGCCTTCAACCCTACTCTGACCAGGATCCTCTAGTGCGTGGAGGGAGGATTAACTCCTCAGGCGGTGTTTTGCAACTTCCTGGTCAACAGGTGGGCACCGCTGAAGAGGAGAGAAAAACTCGCTTGGGCCCTCAACGGTGTGATGGACGACGACCGGGTCGAGACCGGGCTGAAGTTCAACATGGTGGGGGCAACCTTGGAGTTTCATCTCAAGAAGTTCCAGCACGGCATCAACGTCGCGGGTGACGACTTGAACCTGCCACCAGCTTTTCTCCCTCTGAACGTGGAAGTAGAGTTCAGCAGGGAGCTCCGGCGGAAGATGCCTGTGCTTGACGACCTTGGTGTTGTCGATAGAAGATCGACCTCCAGGGTGGTGATCCCTGGGGATTCCGAAGGTGGCTCCGACCCTGCCCTGAAGCCAAGGGTCGAAGTCGTCGGCAAGGGCAAGGAGCCGGCAGACGAACCCTTGTGCCAGAAGAGGAAGCTGCAGCATGCCGACGGAAGGTCCATCAGGCCTGCAACCTCTGCATCAGCTCCTTCTCCCCAGAGGGGGGGGGTCTTCTACAACTGCGGCGACTGTACCCGCAGCGGTGTCCTCCCGGGGTGCTAGCTCCGGGCACGCGACTCCAGCGCCAGGGCCGGTTGAGGCCTCTAGGACCGAAGGTCCTTCCCGGTCGAGGGGGGCCTCGATTAAGGAAATGCCCGTGGCTGCAATGAGTTCCGGGGGGCCTTTCGGAGTTTCCACGCTGGTGGTGGCTATGGTCAGCCCAGAACGCCTGGGAAAGAGGTTCCGCGCAAGCTGGTGCGGAAGCCTCCCGAGGTAATTTTTAATCTTTACCTCAGACAGTTGTTTTGTTGTAGTAACTGTTTTTTAAGTTTCTCCATCCATCATCTGCAGCGTTCCCAAGAAGAGGAGTGAGGTTCCACCCTCAGCCACAGTAGCTGGAGCTATGAGGGCGGAAGCTTCTGCTTCTGTCCCGGTGCCGCCCAAGTAGTGGATGAAGCTGCGACAGCTCCGGCGCCAGCTATCGTGGTCATGGACCTCGACTCATCCCCAGAGACTCACGTGGTAGCGTCGGACCATGGGAGAGAAGATGTGCCAGTGGCACCTGCCCCGGAGGTTGGAGCTCCGGGTCCTGGTGCGGAGATGATGGAAGTTCCGGCCGTTGAGCCGGAGGAAGCAGTAACTCTTGCCCCAGAGCCGGAAATTGTCGAAGCCCTGGTGGTTGAGCCAGAGGTAATTGAAGTCCTGGCGTACGCGTCGGATGTTGAGGAAGTCCTGGCGGTTGGGACGGCTACCTCTGAAGCACCAGCCGCAGAGCCGGTCGTTGTTGGAGCTCCGACCGCAGGGCCGGTTGATGTTGAAGACCTTCCGGCTCCCGAGTCGGTTACCTTTGAAGCTCCGGCCGCAGGGCCGGCTGTTGTTGAAGATCTTCCAGCGCCCGAGCCGGTCGTTGCGAAGGCATCAGCGCTCGAGCCCCCAGTAGAGGAGGGGCCCAGGCCGGAGCCAGAAGCAGCCCCTGCTCCAGGAGTGACGACGCCGGAGGTACCCGCGGCTGGGTCGGAGTGCCCTGATGAAGTCGCTGGCCCCCTGCCCGAGGGGGCGAACGAAGATCTGGCGGCTGGTCCTTTGGAACCACTTCTGGAGGTTGGAACTTAATCAGCGGGACCCTCCTTGATGGCGACTGCGGCCATCCCGGAAGACGACCCCAGTGCCGTGGAGGCTCAGGGGACCACTCTTGTGGAGTGGGACCCAATTTTGGTAACTAAAAACCCGCTAGAACTAGCGGAGGAGACCCCAGCAGGTTCGGATCCTATCCTGTTGTCATTGTCTATTGACAACGCCTGCTCCAGCCTGCGTCAAGTTCAGCTGGCATTCTTCCACAACAGCAAGGCTCTTGAAGAGGAGCGCCAAACCCTTAGGAGGTGGCGTAATCGACTCTACTTCGAGACCAAGCTGGCGCAATCGAGGCTGGCAGATGACAAAGAATGGATCAAGCAGGAGAAGGTCCGCCTGGAATACTGGGGCAAATTATTGGATGATAGGGAGAGCTTGACTCGCGCCCTCGACGCTCAATCCCGGGCCATTTATGAGCAGACCAAGGCAGCTAATAGTGCGGCTGATGAATGCCAAGAAAGGCTGGAAGCCATTAACACTACTCTCATCAAGCGCCGGGAGGCACTTAAGGAGAGGGAGAAGAGGCTCGAAGATGAAGAGCAAAAACTCCTAGAGCTGCGGGATCACGTCCTGAAGAGGGAGGAGGAGCTCACCAAAAAGGTGGCTCTGGCTGACAAGGGCCTCGAGGAGCGCGCCAACAAATTGGAAGAGCGCTGCGCTGAGGAGGAGGAGAAGGCCTAGGTGCGGGGGCAGGAACTCTACGAGCAAGAGTGTGCCATCGCTGCCCGGGAGAAGAAAGTGAGGGGCAGGGAGAACGACCTGGTTGACCGCCGGAACAAGATCTATCTCCGGGAGGAGGAGCTCGGAAAACTCGAGAAGCAGGTTGCTGAAAAGATTCAGTAAAATGCCAAAGAGGTTGAACACCTCGCTCGCGAGAATTCTAAACTGGCGGCGGCCAAAAGATCCTTAGAAGAATTGAAGGGCTTGAGGACTGCGGACTCCCTACAGGTTTGGGAGTTCCTGAGCAAAGCCAACGACGCGCTGACACCGATGGGCTTCAGTCCCGTGCGTCCGGATGATCCGGAGCCGGAGCCGGACCTGGCGTTGCAGGCGTTGAGCTCGGCAGGTAGCAAACTCTCCAAGGTGGGCGACATCATCGCGGACCAATTGGAGGTTGAGGGGCAATCCCTGGCAAAGAACGTCACAGAGTATGTGCTGACGTGCTACACCAGCCGAGATCCCCAATTCCCTACAGACCCGGTGCTTGAAGGTGCCGTCGAAGGAGAAGGTGAAGCCACCCGAGCCAATGTGTCGGAGGTTGCTCAGAAGGTCGCCCAGTTCTTCCATAGGGTCTAGGACCATCTCTATAGCTTCCACTTGTATTCTCTCTTTTTCTTCCCCAATTTTGTAATCCCTTGTCTCCAGATGAATGAAATCCAATTTTTTGTGAATTTCATTTTTTTTTTGTCTTCAACACTTTTGTATTCACTTGGCCCCCTGGTAGATGTACACAATTTGATTGTGAACATGTACCAAGAGGATATTGTGTTTTGTTGAAGACTCGTTTGCTTCGAACTTGTATAATATAGGTCCGAAGTCTTCGATAGTGAAGGCCCCCTGAGATTGTCGGAGCTCAGTAGCTTCGGCAGTAGTTCCTATCAACGCGTAGAGCATCGATAGTTAGACCTTCGGGGTGTCGGAGCTTAGTAGCTTCGGCAGTTACCTTTGCCAATGCATAGTTTGTCGGCAGCAGACTCTGTTTGTGGAATCTTCTCACCATCTTTTATTCTGCGTCGACGGTTGGCCCCCCTAGCTTTACCGGAGCTTGGTTGCTCCGGTGATGCTCGTTTTCAATGTTCAACATCAATTATAAACCACCTAGGGGGAGTCGGAGCTTCGTCAGCTCCGACTTTTCTCCATCAACGTGGATTCTTTATTTTTCCTGCACACTGAAGCCAAGAAAAATAGTAAAATTCGCTCCTTGGCTATAACTTCGTCGTGGCTTACGATTCTCATGAAAATTTTAGGTCAAACACGGTTCTGAATGCGACCGAACGCATTGCCTTCTTTCTTCCAGATCCAATTGTACTTAGACCCGCCTTACTTCGGCCTGTCGAGGTGTAGGTAGAGTGGCGTACTTAGGGTGCTTGACCAGGCTAAGTCGATATCACACTCCGGCCCTAGATTGGCTTGGCGGCATTCAGGCGAGTGGGCCATGAACAATATATGAATCCAGAAGAATCGACAATACAACTCGAATCATATATGAACCAGTCTGTTGGTGGTTTTGATCCGGCAGATCTCCCGACACTACTAAAGTGTTAGAGGAGTTTGAGGTTCTGTATGGGCGCGCGGAGATTCCAGAAGGTGAGATGTCGAGTGACACAAGGGACACGAAGATTTACGTGGTTCGGGCCGCCTGAGCGTAATACCATACTCCACGGGGTGTGTTGGTGTTGTATTGGATGTATGAGCTCAACGTCAGTTGAGAGTGTAAAGTCAGCGTGCCTCCGGAGAGTGTCCTATGTATCATCGGTCTGTCCTTTTATAGTACAAGGGCAGGCCGTTACAAGTTAGCCTGGCCCGACATGTGGCCCCAGCGGTTACTGATATTGATACACATTCAACATGTTTAATTGCCCTTAATGACAAGTTATGGGCTTTGACAGCACCGTTACTGGTAATTAAGGTCGTCCGATCGTGTGTCATTAATATAGTATTAATGACACTTGATCGGGTCTTGAAGTCCTTGATTCCCCTTTGAAGATCCAGAGCCGTTGTGGAGTCTTCCGGAGGTTATAGGCTGAAGATCCGATGGTTGGACACGTGGCAGCGCTGGAGCACACTGTGGGGAACAGATAGGTCCGGTGTTACCCGACACGTGTCAGTTATGGAGCTTCCCTCGGTCTGAAGTTAGGTCCGGGGGTGCCATTTCGGTACATAGCCCGGAGCTTCCCCCTTGTGGGCGGTAGCTCCGGTTTGATAGTACATGTGGCGACCCTGGGACTAACCATGTTGGAGAAGCGGGTCCGATTATGTCTGACATGTGGGCCTCCGAAGGTCTTCAAATCAAGTAGATGACTTTCCGTTGAGATCTTTGCAATCCCAAGGAGTATATGGTACCCAGGGTACCGACAGTGGCCCCCTGGGCCCACCTCTGGGGAAGACCCCTTGGGTGAAGTCATTCCGCTGGAGGTGGGTCCATCCTTCGACTTTTGAACTAAGTCTTCAAAGGTCTTCGGATGTGCCGTTGGCGATTGTTTGGAGTTAAATCCTCGCCGTGTGGCATATCCCGTGTGCGGCAAATGAGATCTTTGGCGTGCGGATCTCACGCAATCGAAGGTCGCGCGGTTCTCGATACGAAAATCGTATCGGTTCCGCGCGCCTTGTCAAGCCGCCGCCTTCGGGCTTCCCGACTCATGATGACAACCGTTCGCCTGGGTAAGAATCTCAACTTGATCATCGGGGTGGTCCCGGGCCCTCTTGTCATCGGCTGGGTGGAATTTTTTAGTAGTATCTTCGACTTCCTTGCGGTTTCCATCCAAGCGTTGCGAGGGCTTACATAAGGAGGAAAGCGCACACCGTCTGGAGTTCTTTACGCCTCTCATCTGATCTTGTGCTCAAACTCCCAACTTGTGCTCGCTTTTCCTCTCTTGCCTTGCTGTGCTGCGATGGAGTTGGGTCTCCGCGAGAGTCGTTTGAAGACCGAAGGTGACTTGAAGAAGGTCCGGGCCCTCATGGGATGGTCCCCGGACTTCTTCAACCGTTTGGTACGCGCCAAAAGAGAGCTCCCATTCGAGAAGGAGCACGCCGGCGAGATGGTGTACTTCTCTTCGTACGCCATGGTGGGGTTGATCCCACCTTTTTCCTCCTTTTTCTTGATGCTGCTAGACTTTTATGGTCTGCAGTTATACCACCATGGCCCCCACTCCATTCTTCTTGTGTCTATATTCGTCCACTTCTGTGAAATGTGGGTGGGCATCCCCCCTGCATTGAACTTTTTCGGACCTTCTTCACCGTCCATACCACCGGTAGGAGTAATGAGTACCTTGGCTTCTATTACTTCGTGAAGCGCAAGAAGTGCCCATTCAAGTACCTCCGGTCGTTTCCCTCTGTAAAGTGGGATGATTGGAAGAAGGACTGGATAGTCATCCGGGTGGAGGAGCACGAAAAGCTGGAGCTGCCCAAAGGCCTCCCCAACATCGACACTGTAGTCTGGAGTGAAGCTCCGGTGCTGTCGGATGCCTTCAACCCTGCTCTGACCAGGATCCGCCAGTGCGTGGAGGGAGGATTAACTCCTTAGGCGGTATTTTGCAACTTCCTAGTCAACAGGTGGGCACCGCTAAAGAGGAGAGAAAAACTCGCTTGGGCCCTCAACAACGTGATGGACGACGACCGGGTCGAGACCGGACTGAAGTCCAACATGGCGGGGGCAACCTTGGAGTTACATCTCAAAAAGTTCCAGCACGGCATCGATGTTGCGGGAGATGACTTGACCCTACCATCAGCCTTTCTCCCTCTGAACGTGGAAGTAGAGTTCAGCAGGGAGCTCCGACGGACGATGTCGGTGCTTGACGACCTTGGTGTCGTCGAGAGAAGATTGACCTCTAGGGTGGTGATCCCTGGGGCTTCCGAAGGTGGTTCTGACCCTGCCCTGAAGCCAAGGATCAAAGTCGTCGGCAAGGGCAAGGAACCGGCGGACGAACCCTTGAGCCGGAAGAGGAAACTGCAGCACGCCGACGGAAGGTCCGTCAGGCCTGCAACCTCTGCATCAGCTCCTTCTCCTTGAAGGGGGAGGTCTTCTACAACTGCGGCGACTGTACCCGCAGCGGTGTCTTCCCGGGGTGCTAGCTCTGGACATGCGACTCCATCACTAGGGCCAGTTGAGGCCTCTAGGTCCGGAGGTCCTTCCCGGTCGAGGAGGGCCTCGACTAAGGAAGTGCCCGTGACTGCAACGAGTTCCGGGGGGCCTTCCGGAGCTTCCACGCCGGCGGCGGCTATGGTCAGGCCAAAACGCCCAGGAAAGAGGTTTCGCGCAAGCTGGTGCGGAAGCCTCCCGAGGTAATTTTTAATCTTCACCTCAGACAGTTGTTTTTTTGTAGTAACTATTTTTTAAATTTCTTCATCCTTCATTTGCAGCGTTCCCAAGAAGAGGAGTGAGGCTCCACCCTCAGCCAAAGCAGCTGAAGTTGTGAGGGCGGAAGCCTCTGCTCCTGTCCCGGTGCCGCCCCAAGTGGTGGCTGAAGCTGCGGCAGCTCCGGCGCCAGCTGTCGTGGTCATGGACCTCGACTCATCCCCCGAGACTCCCGTGGTAGCGCCGGACCACGGGAGAGAAGATGCGCCAGCGGCACCTGCCCCGGAGGTTGAAGCTCCGGGTTTGGGTGTTGAGATGATGGAAGCTTCGGCCGTTGAGCCAGAGGAAGCAATAATTCCGGCCCCAGAGCCGGAAATTGTCGAAGCCTCGGCGGTTGAACCGGAGGTAATTGATGTCCTGGCGTGCGCGCTGGATGTTGAGGAAGTCCTGGCGGTTGGGCCGGGTACCTCTGAAGCACCGGCCGCAGAGCCGGTCGTTGCTGGAGCTCCGGCCGCAGGGCCGGTTGATGTTGAAGACCTTCCGGCTCCCGAGCCAGTTGCCGTTGAAGCTCCGGCCGCAGGGCCAACTGTTGTTGAAGATCTTCCGGTGCCTGAGCCGGTCGTTGCGAAGGCGTCAGCGCTCGAGCCCCCAGTAGAGGAGGTGCCCAGACCGGAGCCAGAAGCAGTTCCTGCTCCGAGAGTGACGACGCCGGAGGTACCCGCGGCTGAGCCGAAGTGCTCTGATGAAGTCGCTGGCCCCCTGCCCGAGGGCACGAACGAAGATCTGGCGGCTGGTCCTTCGGAACCACTTCCGGAGGTTGGAACTTCATCAGCGGGACCCTCCTTGAGGCCATCTTGGAGGACGGCCCTGGTGCCGTGGAGGCTCAGGGGACCACTCTTGTGGAGTGGGACCCAATTTTTGTAACTGAAAACCCACTGGAACCAGCGGAGGAGACCCCAGCAGGTCCGGATCCTATCCCGTTGTCATTGTCTATTGACAACGCCTGCTCCAGTCTGCGTCAAGTTCAGCTGGCATTCTTCCACGACAGCAAGGCTCTTGAAGAGGAGCGCCAAACCCTTAGGAGGTGGCGTAATCGGCTCTACTTCGAGACCAAGCTGGCGCAGTCAAGGCTGGCAGATGACAAAGAATGGATCAAGCAGGAGAAGGTCCGCCTGGAGTACTGGGGCAAGTTATTGGATGACAGGGAGAGCTTGACTCGCGCCCTCGACGCTCAATCTCGGGCCATTTATGAGCAGACCAAAGCAGCTAATAGTACGGCTGATGAACGCCAAGAAAGGCTTGAGGCCATTAACACTACTCTCATCAAGCGTCGGGAGGCACTTGAGGAGAGGGAGAAAAGTCTCGAAGATGAAGAGCAGAAACTCCTAGAGCTGCGGGATGACGTCTTGAGGAAGGAGGAGGAGCTCACCGAAAAGGTGGCTCTAGCTGACAAGGGCCTCGAAGAGCGCGCCAAGAAATTGGAAGAGCGCTGCACTGAGGAGGAGGAGAAGGCCTGGGTGCGAGGGCAGGAACTCTATGAGCAAGAGTGTGCCATCACTGCCAGGGAGAAGAAAGTAAGGGGCAGGGAGAAGGACCTGGTTGACCGCCGGAACAAGATCTACCTCCGGGAGGAGGAGCTCGGAAAACTCAAGAAGCGAGTTGCTGAAAAGATTCCGCAAAATGCCAAAGAACTTGAGCGCCTCGCTCGCGAGAATTCTGAACTGGTGGCGGCCAAAAGATCCTTGGAAAAGCTGAAGGGCTTGAGGGCTGCAGACTGCCTATAGGTTTGGGAGTTCCTGGGCAAGGCCAACGACGCGCTGACACCAATGGGCTTCAGTCCCGTGCGTCCGGATGATCCGGAGCCGGAGCCGGACCTGGCGTTGCAAGCGCTGAGCTCGGCGGGTAGCAAACTCTCCAAGGTGGGCGACGTCATCGCGGACCAGTTGGAGGTTGAGGGGCAATCCCTAGCGAAGAACGTCGCAGAGTATGTGCTGACGTGCTACACCAGCCGGAATTTCCAATTCCCTCTAGACCCGGTGCTTGAAGGTCCCGTCAAAGGAGAAGGTGAAGCCGCCCAAGCCAATGTGTCAGAGGTTGCTCAGAAGGTCGCCCAGTTCTTCCATAGGGTCTAGGACCATCTCCGTAGCTCCCACTTGTATTCTCTCTTTTTCTTCCTCAATTTTGTAATCCCTTGTCTCCAGATGAATGAAATCCCCAAATTTTTGTGAATTTCACTTTTTGTCTTCAACACTTTTGTCTTCACTTGGCCCCCTGGTAGATGTACACAATTTGATTGTGAACATGTACCAAGAGGATATTGTGTTTTGTTGAAGACTCATTTGCTTCGAACTTGTAGAGTGTAGGTCTGAAGTCTTCGATAGTGAAGGCCCCCTGAGGTTGTCGGAGCTTAGAAGCTCTGGCATTGTCTATCGTCGGAGCTTAGTAGCTCCAACAATAGTCCCTATCAATGCATAGAGCATCGATAGTTAGTCCTCTGGGGTGTCAGAGCTTAGTAGTTCGGGCAGTGACCTTTACCAACGTGTAGTTTGTTGGTAGCAGACTCCGCTTGCGAGGTCTTCTCACTATCATTTATTTTGCATCGACAGCTGGCCCCCCTAGCTTTACCGGAGCATGGTTGCTCCGGTGATGCTCGTTTTCAATGTTTAACATCGATTACAAGCCACCTAGGGGGAGTTGGAGCTTAGTTAGCTCCGGCTTTTCTCCATTAACGTGGATTTTTTATTTTTCCTACACACTGAAGCCAAGAAAAATAGTAAAATTTGTTCCTTGCCTATAACTTCATCGCAGCTTATGATTCCCAAGAGAGTTTTAGGTCAAACGCGATTCTGAATACAATTGAATGTGTTGTCTTTTCTTCCAGATCCAATTGTACTTGGACCCGCCTTACTTCGGCTTACCGGGGTGTAGGTAGAGTGGCGTACTTAGGGTGCTTGACCAGGCTAAGTCAATAGCACACTCCGGCCCTAGGTTGGCTTGGCGGCATTCAGGCGAGTGGGCCATAAACAATATTTGAATCTAGAAGAATCGACAATACAGCTCGAATCGTATATGATTCAGTCGAACTAAAATTTCTTAAGAATTGCACGTCTTTGTTATAGACAAGAAAGAGAAAAATAAAAAATGTTGAGCCTGTACAAAATAAATGCACGTGGAGTCTGTTTCACATGAAGATGTCTTTCATTATAGGTTCGGGGTATAGGGAAAACAAGTACACTCTTAGGGTACGGAACCAGGCTAAGCGTGTTTAATTTCTCGTTTGACCCAGGGTAGCTAGCCACACTTTTAGTCCTGAGACTGCGACAAGTGTTGCATGAACTTTGCGGACCTTCCGGGAAAGGTCCGGCTCTTCTCCAGGAGGAACTACCCGACTCTGTACAATGACTCTATAACATACACCTCAAGTTACTACAGACTCACCTCCGTGATATTAAGTGTAGAACATACAGAGGTGCTCAATGTTCCAAGGATTTGGGAGAGGTGTCCCATCCTCGGTAGCCAAGCGAACGCTTCCGGGGCGGGATACTTTAATCACTCGGAAGGGTCCCTCCCAGCTGGGGGAGAGTTTGTTTAACCCTTCTCTGGATTGTATTCTCTGTAGAACCAGATCACCTTCCTCGAGCTGTCGGTTGTGTACATGCCACTGATGATAGCGCCGAAGGGCTTGGCGATATCGGGCATTCCGAACAGCTGCTTGGCACCTTCCCTCCTCAAGGAGGTCTAGGTCTTCACGCCGGAGCTGGTCCTGCGTGGCTTCGTCGAAGGTCCGGACCCGGAGTGACCCCAAGGTGATTTCCGGAGGAAGGATTGCTTCAGCTCCATACACCAGGAAGAAGGGTGTCTCTCCAGTTGACTGGTTTGGAGTTGTCCTGTTGGCCCATAAAGTGGGCGGAAGCTCTTCAATCCAGTTGGCTCCATGTTTTTTCAAGCGCTCATAGGTGCGCATTTTGAGTCCTTTAAGGATTTCAGCATTTGCTCTCTCGGCTTGGCCATTGCTTGCTGGGTGAGCTACTGAGGCGTAGCAAACTTGAATGCCGAGGTCTTTGCAATATCCTTGAAATGCAGAGCTTGTGAATTGGGTCCCATTATCAGTGATGATTTTGTTTGGGACTCCAAATATGCATACAATGGACTGCAAAAAGTTGATAGCAGATTGCATGTTGATTGTCACAACTGGAGTTTCTTCCGGCCACTTGGTGAACTTGTCAATGGCAACTTACAAGAACTTGTAACCTCCGACGGCTCTTGGGAAAGGTCCCAAGATGTCCATCCCCCACACAGCGAAGGACATGAGTTGAAAGCCTTGATACCGTGTGAGTGTGTCGTGCCCCGGAGGGCAACGACGTCACCTGTTGTGATGCAGCACGTCTCCTGTTGTTGGAAACGTGCGAACCAAGTCTGCTAGACAAGGTCCGTCACTGCAACCGGGCCCGTTCTGAAGGAGGACCCTGGTTGCTGATGCGGTCGGCTGCTGCTGCAACCAAGTGTTCCACATCGCCCCTCCACTGCTCTATTGCATCCCGGGATGCGTCCGGAGGTGGTGTGCGCTAAAGAAGAGCACGTGCTGCATGAAGCGCGTGTTCCGGGTTGTCAAGATTCGCCGACGCAGTGATTGACGCTGGTGCACCATCGTGTTGTCCAACTTGATTTGCTGGTGGAGGCAGCGGTAGTGGAAGTGTGACTCCTGCTGGAACTGTGGTTCCTGCTGGTGGCTGCATATTGGAGGGATTACCCCCAACAGCTTGAATAGCGGGATGACCATTGGATGATCCAGCGGCTGAGTTCACCATTCTTGAAATCTCTGGGCCCCTACCTGGCGCGCCAACTGTCGGTGGTTTTGATCCGGCAGATCTCCCGACACTACTAAAGTGTTAGAGGAGTTTGAGGTTCTGTATGGGCGCGCGGAGATTCTAGAAGGTGAGATGTCGAGTGACACAAGGGACACGAAGATTTACGTGGTTTGGGCCGCCTGAGCGTAATACCCTACTCCACGGGGTGCGTTGGTGTTGTATTGGATGTATGAGCTCAACGTCAGTTGAGAGTGTAAAGTCAGCGTGCCTCCGGAGAGTGTCCTATGTATTGTCGGTCTGTCCTTTTATAGTACAAGGGCAGGCCGTTACAAGTTAGCCTGGCCCGACATGTGGCCCCAGCGGTTACTGATATTGATACACATTCAACATGTTTAATTGCCCTTAATGACCGAGTTATGGGCTTTAACAGCACCGTTACTGGTAATTAAGGTCGTCCGATCGTGTGTCATTAATATAGTATTAATGACACTTGATCGGGTCTTGAAGTCCTTGATTCCCCTTTGAAGATCCGGAGCCGTTGTGGAGTCTTCCGGAGGTTAGAGGTTGAAGATCCGATGGTTGGACATGTGGCAGCGCCGGAGCACACTGTGGGGAACAGATAGGTCCGGTGTTACCCGACACGTGTCAGTTCCGGAGCTTCCCTCGGTCTGGGGTTAGGTCCGGGGGTGCCATTTCGGTACATAGCCCAGAGCTTCCCCCTTGTGGGCGGTAGCTCCGATTTGATAGTACACGTGGCGACCCTGGGACTAACCATGTTGGAGAAGCGGGTCCGGTTATGTCTGACATGTGGGCCTCCGAAGGTCTTCAAATCAAGTAGATGACTTTCCCTTGAGATCTTTGCAATCCCAAGGAGTATATGGTACCCAGGGTACCGACACAGTCGAACTAAAATTTCTTAAGAATTGCCCGTCTTTGTTATAGACAAGAAAGAGAAAAATAAAAAATGTTGAGCCTGTACAAAGTAAATGCACGTGGAGTCTATTTCACATGAAGATGTCTTTCATTATAGGTCCGGGGTACATGGGAAACAAGAACACTCTTAGGGTACGGAATCAGGCTAAGCGTGTTTCATTTCTCGTTTGACCCAGGGTAGCTAGCCACACTTTTAGTCCTGAGAATGTGACAAGCGTTGCATGAACTTTGCGGACCTTCCGGGAAAAATTCGGCTGTTCTCTCGGAGGAACTACCCGACTCTGTACAATGACTCTATAACGTACACCTCAAGTTACTACAGACTCACCTCCATGATATTAGGTGTAGAACTTACGGAGGTGCTCAATGTTCCAAGGATTTGGGAGAGGTGTCCCATCCTCGGTTGCCAAGCGAACGCTTCCGGACGGGATACTTTAATCACTCAGAAGGGTCCTTCCCAGTTGGGGGAGAGTTTGTTTAACCCTTCTCTTGATTGTATTCTCCGTAGCACCAGATCATCTTCCTCGAGCTGTCGGTTGTGTACATGCCGCTGATGATAGCGCCGAAGGGCTTGGCGGTATCGGGCATTCCAAACAGCTTCTTGGCACCTTCCCTCCTCGAGGAGGTCTAGGTCTTCACGCTGGAGCTGGTCCTGCGTGGCTTCGTCGAAGGTCCGGACCCGGAGAGACCCCAAGGTGATTTCTGGAGGAAGGATTGCTTCAGCTCCGTACACCAGGAAGAAAGGTGTCTCTCTAGTTGACCGGTTTGGAGTTGTCCTGTTGGCCCATAGAGTGGGCGGAAGCTCTTCAATCCAGTTGGCTCCATGTTTTTTCAAGCGCTCATAGGTGCGAGTTTTGAGTCCTTTCAGGATTTCAGCATTTGCTCTCTCGGCCTGGCCATTGCTTGTCGGGTGAGCTACGGAGGCGTAGCAAACTTGAATGCCGAGGTCTTCGCAATATCCTTGAAATGCTGAGCTTGTGAATTGGGTCCCGTTATCAGTAATGATTTTGTTTGGGACTCCAAATCTGCATACGATGGACTGCAAAAAGTTGATAGCAGATTGCTTGTTTATTGTCACAACTGGAGTTGCTTCCGGCCACTTGGTGAACTTGTCAATGGCGACATAAAGGAACTTGTAACCTCCGACAGCTCTTGGGAAAGGTCCCAAGATGTCCATCCCCCACACGGCGAAGGGCCATGTAGGAGGTATCGTTTGTAGAGGATGAGCCGGTGTGTGAATTTGCTTTGCATGAAATTGGCATGCTTCGCATTTCTTCACCAGCTCAGTTGCATCCTGGAGTGCTGTAGGCCAGTAGAAGCCATGTCGGAAGGCTTTACCAACCAGCGTGCGAGAAGACGCATGGTTCCCACACTCACCTCCATGGATTTCTGCGAGGAGCTCGCAGCCTTCTTCCCTTGTGATGCACCGCATTAGGACGTTGTTGGCACCGCGCCGATAGAGATCCCCTTCTACCAACGTGTATCTTTTAGCCAATCTGACTATCCGGTCAGCGGATACATCATCATCAAGAAGGATGTTGTCTTTCAAGTAGCTCCGGATCTCCGAGATCCATGCATCGGAGCTAACTTGAGCATTAGAGTCTTGCGTGCTGGGTTGCTCGAAGCTTCCGGCAGCACCTACGACCCTTGATGGCTACCATGGTAACAGGGCCATCGGGACCGTCAGCTTCGGGATGCTGATCTCGCCCCCTTCGCTCAGTTCGGCAGGCTGAGCTGTGGGTTTTGACAACCTCCGGACAAAGGTTCCGTCAAGAGTCGGAGCTCCGATTGACGCTTTCGTCGAGAGTTCGTCGGCTTTAGCGTTGAGGGCACGCTGGACGTGGTGGAGATCTAGGACTTCGAAGTCCTTCTGAAGCCTCTGGACTTCAAGGAGGTAAGTAGCTAGCTGGAGATTGTTGCAGGAGCATTCACCCTTCACTTGCTTAATGATGAGCTCTGAATCTCCCTTGACCAGCAGTTGCTTGACACCGTATGACAGTGCCACCCTTAGTCCATAAATGTGTGCTTCGTATTCTGCCATGTTGTTGGTCGCCTTGAAGTCAAGGTGTACCATGTATTTTACCTTCTCTCTGGTTGGTGCGAGGAGAAGGATTCCAGCTCTGGCCCCTGCTTTTGCATGGAGCCGTCGAAGTAGAGGGTCCAGTGAGGCTCGGTGAAGACCGGAGCCTTGTGTTCCGGCTTCTGCTCACTGGGGCCCCCAGGGTTTGATGGAGAGGGAGTCCATTCCGCCACGAAATCCGCCAATGCTTGACTCTTGATTGCTTGCCTTGAAATGAATTCGAGATCGAATTCAGCCAATTCCGCTGCCCACTTTGCAATATTCCCAGTTGAATTGGGATTATGCAAGATTGCTCGAAGTGGGTAAGAGGTCACCACTGAAATCTTGTGAGCTTGGAAGTAATGGCGAAGCTTCCTGGAGGCAATGAGAACTGCATAGAGCAGCTTATGCACCTCTAGGTACCGAGTCTTGGCGTCATGAAGTACTTCAATGATGAAGTACACTGGGCGCTGGATGGTCCGGACCCTCCCGGAGGGGCCGGAGTTTCCTCTTCACTGACCCGGACCCTCTCTGAGGGATCCGGACCTTGTTCGGGGACCTCCGGGTCCTGGTTGGAGGGACCTGGAGCTTCTTCAGAAATGACCTGGACCCTCCCGGAGGGGTCTGAGTCTTCTAAAGTAACTTTTTGTGAACTCAAGTCTAGGAGCTGGGACTCAGACTCACTTTCAGGAACCTCCGGACCCTCCTGGAGGTGTCTGGATTCCTGAGCATGGGATAGTTCTGGTCTCTCCGCAACCAGGACCATACTGACGACTTCGTCAGTTGCTGAAATGTAAAGCAGCAAAGGCTCACCAGGGTTCGGAGCTACCAGAGTTGGTAGGGTGGTGAGGAACTGTTTTAGCTCCTGGAACGCCTTTTCTGCTTCTTCAGACCATTGGAATGGTCCAGACTTCCTCAATAGCTTGCAGAAGGGAAGTGCCCATTCCGCTAGTCTTGAAATGAACCGGCTAAGGGCTGCTAGACATCCAGTCAGCTTTTGGACATCCTTGATGCGGGCTGGTGGCCGCATGTCTTCTATGGCTTTGATCTTCGCCGGATTAGCTTCTATGCCCCGGTGACTTACCAGGAAACTAAGAAGTTTTCCGGAGCTAACCCCGAAGACACACTTGTCTGGGTTTAGCTTTGTGCGCGTGACCCGCAACTTGTCAAAGACATCCTGTAAGGTGTCAAGGAGTGACTCCTTGTTCTTGACCTTGACCACGATGTCATCGACGTACACTTCCACTATGTCTATAATGAGTTCTCCAAAAGTTGTGTACATAGCTCGTACAAAGGTTGAAGCTGCATTCTTGAGACCAAATGGCATGGCTGTATAACAGTACAATCCATCTACTGTGATAAAAAAGGTATGCTCCTCATCTTTCCTAGACATTCTGATTTGATGATACCCAAAATATGCGTCTAGGAAACACAGTAATTCACATCCGGAGGTGGAATCCACTATCTGATCTATTCTAGGTAGTGGGAATGGATCTTTTCGGGCATGCCTTATTTAGTGTTGTGTAGTCGATACACATCCGAAGCTTCCCGCTGGCCTTGGGCACAACAACTGGGTTTGCCAGCCATTTTGGATGGAAGACTTCTCGGATGAATCCAGCTTCGAACAACTTCTTCACTTCTTGTCGAATAAAGTTCTGTCGCTCCACGGATTGCTTCCGAGGCTTCTGGTGCACGGGCCGAGCGTCAGGGTAGATCTTCAGATTGTGCTCAATCACTTCCTTGGGGATCCCAGACATTTGTGACGGTTGCTAGGCAAACACGTCGACATTAGTCCGGAGGAAAGTGATGAGCGCGAGTTCCTATTTGTCATTCAGTCCTCCCGATATACGGGTGGTCTGAGCGGCATCGGAACCGATTTGGACGACTTTGACGGGAATGTCGGTGTCGCCGTCTGGCTGCACACAAGGTGCAGAAGTCGAGCCTCGCTGACGGATGCTCGGGGGTTTTGGAGCTTGTTCCTACCTGGAGTCCTCCTCTTGCGCCGTAGTAAGCGCATGAAGTTCTTCCAGAGCAGTTACTCCGGCAGTACGATCCCCACGGATCTGGAGAACGCCTATTGGTGTTGGCATCTTTAACACCAGGTAGCTATAATGAGCAGCTGCCATGAATTTGTACAAAGCAGGCCTACCCAAGATGGCATTGAAGGGTAAGTTGATCTGAGCAACGTCAAAGACCAACTTCTCGGTGCGATACTTCTCCCGAGTCTCGAAGGTAACGGGGAGGGTAATAGCACCGAGTGGGGTAATGGCTCCCGGACCTACCCTGGAGAAAGATCGGGAGGGGTGAAGATCCGAAGGTTGGAGCTGAAGCTTGGTAAAAGCATCGAAGCTTATGAGGTTGAGCCCCGAACCTCCGTCTACCATAACATGGTGAAGCTGGATGTTATTGATGGTAGGAGATACCATCAAAGGTAACTGGCCTGCTCCAACCATGCTTCGAGGGCAGTCCGAAGCATCAAAAGTGATGGTTGTGTCCATCCACTTCCGATGAGGCTCCGCCCGGGCTGTAGGAGCTACAGCGGCCATGTCCTGGCGCATTGTCTTGAGGACGCGACGGGAGGTGATGTCCCATGATCCACCAAAAATGGTGTTCATGGTCTTCCGACGCTCGTTGTCAGAGACGTCAGAATCGTCGTTGACGGAGGTGTTGTGACACCCGGTTCCAAATATGAACCAAGCGTAACGCATATGTGTGCCCAGGATGTTCAACACACATACACAAGTGATTCACAAATGATAAACAGAATTTAACCACGTCTTAACTAATAAATAAGTACTTTATTACAATAATCCAATAGTTCACGAATAATAAAACTCTAAATAATTGCAGCGGAAAATAAGCTAAACAACACGACTCCAATCCACAGGCAATTGACGGCGGTACGCAACCTAGTACTCCACGTGATCCTCAGGGTACTCCCAATTGTCTCCAGTAGCTGTTGGGGGGGATTGCAAGGGTGAGTACATGTCGTACTCAGCAAGTGTGGAAAGTATGACATGTGGCTAATTCAAATGACGAATGTAATAAATGGCTAAGTGCTGAAAAGTACAGTAAAACATTTGAAAAGCATTATACTACGTCTATGTGAAACAATCCCATCATAACCATCATATTAACGAAATATAAACCATATCCAATTATTGCCAACATTACCATTATCCATGTCCAATTACCATAACTCAATTTCATAACCATGACCATAATCCATAAACCATAACCATTACCAACCCATAACCATAAACAAATCATAACCATTAACCAACCATAACCATCCCAAATCCCAATTCCAACTCTAATCATGTAGGTCATCCAGGCGCTCATAACCGGGAGCACGGCTATCATGATAGTTTTTTAAACACTCTGCAGAGGTTGTACCACTTTACCCACATGTTTGTGATTTCATCACCTTTCGATGACTAAGAAACCTCCATTGTGCCATATCACACTTCCGTAGGTGTGTGGCCAAGAGATCACAAAATAGCCTTTCAAAAGGGACTACTAGTATGTACGGGCCCACTAAGGTTTCACCGGCAGGCCTGAATCTCTATTCTCCCACCCACGGGCCCCCTCGTGTGCCATGCGGATCCCAGGGCAGTCCTCCTCGACTCCCATTCCCCGCGCCATCCAATGGTCCATACAATACTAGCAGCGCTCCTAATTATTCAGCTACGCCGCACCCATACTTGGCCTTGTGGTGGCACTGTTGACCTGGCATATTCTCGCATGAACCGGTCCTTAGATCTAAGGCAAGCAAACCACCATAACGTCCAACCCATTCACAAAACCATGCTTGCTTAGATCACCCATCGTATTGACCAGTTCACATTAACCAGAATATCATTGATGCATAATTAAATGTGTAGTGTTGTTTGCCATCCCAATTAATTAAGCGAAGCAAAAAGGTAAAAACCCTTCCCGACTCTCTACCTTAATTCCAGGTGACAAGGGTGGTCAAACAAAACTAGTAAACTTCCTACCATAGGATTCCCATCAATTTGACACAAGCATGCAAGTTCGCAAACAAAACTTTAAATTTAAAATAGGATCAATATGCTTCAAGGACACTTGCCTTGCTCCGGCGGATGGGGTTGCTCAAGCGCTTCGAAGTCTTGGTTTTGGAAATCCTCGTATGCGGCCTCTTGAGCACGTTCCTCTACGCGTGATCATACATACAAGAAAACATATACAATTCAACATAATGCACACAAAATAATCAACATGCAATGACATGCATGCATGCACAGTTTAATAATTAATTTACTACGGTCGTTTATTAATTAGACGCGACTAGTTCATACGTGTTCATATGAGTTTACGGGGGTTTTAGGGTGGATTAATGCTGCTGAAATAAAATTTATGGTGCAACTAAAATCAATTTACGCCTATTAGATTCAATATGATCGCAAAAAATCGCATCGGGAACGAACCCTACCGTAGATCTGACGGCTTGACGGTCGCGGAACAAATGCGACGCGTAGACGAAATAGATGGTGCAGCAGTCCTTCGGCGGCACGACGACGGCGGCACGATGTCGGCGACGATCTCCGGCGAACGGTGGTGCCCTCCTCTTTTTCTCCCTCTTCTTCCCCTTCGTTTTCTCCTTTTTTTCTTCCCTGGGCGCAGCCTTCTGGACCTTGGTTCCGGCGGCTTTTTCTTCTCTGCTGGCGGCTGTTGGATCGTGGGAAAAAGCCTAGGGCTTCGGTCCTATTTATAGGGGCGTGGCTAGGGTACGGCATCGGTAGAATCAGAGGCGGTTACGGCACGGGAGACCGGGTGCTCGCGGGAAAATCGCGGGGGGGGGGGGGGGGGGGGGGGGGGGGGGGGCAGGATTCGGCGCGCGTGTTGGGGCTGGACACGGCGCTGGGCATCGGGCGTGCGGGACCCAGCGCGCAGGCGCGGTCGCGTGCGGCTCGGCCGCGGGGCGTGCGCGAGCGGGACACGCGGGAGGCCGGGAGGCGGGCGGCCGATTCGGCGTGGGGGCGGGACCTCGGGCGCGGGCGACGCGCGCGGTGGGGCTGGGGCCAGGCGGCTGCGGGGCGGCACGCTCGGGGAGGCGTCCGAGGCGGGGGGAAAAACCGGGGCGGGGCCCGGCTGAGCGCGCGCTGCGCGCTGCAGCGGCAGGCGGCGGGTGCGTGCGTGCGCCTCGGGGCGCGGGAGACGCCCGCTGGCTGGGCCGGCTCGGCCTGGCCAGCGGTGATTTCTCTCTTTTTTTTTCTTTTTCTTTTTTTTTACTTTTCCTTTATTATATAATTATTTATTTATATATATATATATTTTTATATACATTATTAATATTATATATTTATTATTTATTATTTTTATAACATATATTATTAATATTTTTTTCTATTTTTATATATTGTTATATATATTATTTATATATATTTATATATTTTTTTTTTTATTATTTTTATTCTTATTCCCTATTACAAGTTTTAGGCTATAACTATTATTTTCTATTTCTTCTTTTGCTACATAAATTTGTATATATATGTTTTATTATTTTCCTTTTATTCTACTAGAGTTTAATGCATGATTATGTATGCAATGCATGATGCGAAAATTTAGGGTGTTACAGGTGTAGACGGCCTTCAGGACCTTTTTGGGATCCTGAAAACCTAACTCCTCTTCAGCCGGAGCTTCGTCAACTTTTTGCTTTCCTTCCCTCTGTCGGAAAGGAGCTTCTTCTCAGCGCTTGTTGTAGCGCTCGGCAAGGTTTTGGACCTCCCGGCAGTCTTCCAAACTGTGGTTGTCCGTTTTGTGAATTGGACACCACACCTTGGGTTTGCCACCGTCTTCAGAAGACGGTCGAGGTCGCTTCTCGGGGTGTGGCCCCTGGCCACCCGGAGCTACTTGATCGCCAGTTTCTCCAACATCTTCTTATCCCGTACACCCTGTCTGAATGCCACAATGACAGAAGCGCTAGAGATAGAAGGGATAGTGTTTCGTACCTGAGAGAACCTCTGGATGAATGATCGCAGGGATTCTCCCCCTTTTTGCACGACTGCAAAAAGGTCCAATTCAGTGCCTGGTCGGGTGTATGAACTCCCGAAGTTGGCGGTGAACTGCCGGCACAACTCCTCCCAGCTGTTGATGGAGTTGGGTGGAAGGCTCATAAACAAGGACCGGGCAATCCCAGTTAAAGCCACTGGAAAATAATTGGCCATTACGGCCTCATTTCCTCCAGCTGCTAGGATAGCAGTGGAGTAAATCTGAAGAAATTCAACAGGATTAACGGTCCCGTCAAACTTCTCCGGCAGGTGAGGCCGGAATTTCTGTGGTCACCTGACCATACGCAGAAGCATGGTCAGGGCCGAATAGCCTCCTCCTACTCCTTCAAGAGCAGGAATGTCCTGAGCTTCTCGTCTTTCACGAGCACGCTCAATATGGACTCGGCCATCTTGTTGACGGTATCAGCGATCAAGCTCCGCCCGAAGGTCATGAGTTGAAAGCCTTGACACCGTGTGAGTGTGCCGTGCCCCGGAGGGCAAGACGTCACTTGCTGCGATGCAGCGCATCTCCTGTTGTTGGAAACGTGCGGACCAAGTCTGCCAGACAAGGTCCATCGCTGCGACGGGGCCCGTCCTGAAGGAGGAGGACCCTGGTTGCTGATGCGGTCGGCTGCGGCTGCAACCAAGTGTTCCACATCGGCCCTCCACTGCTCCATTGCATCCCGGGATGTGCCCGGAGGTGGTGGGCACTGAAGAAGAGCACGTGCTGCATGGAGCGCGTGTTCTGGGTTGTCATGATTTGCCGACGCAGTGGTTGACGCCGGTGCACCATCGCGCTGCCCAGCTTGATTTGCTGGTGGAGGCAGCGGTGGTGGTAGTGTGACTCCTGCTGGAGCTGAGGTTCCTGCTGGTGGCTGCATATTGGAGGGATTGCCCCCAACAGCTTGAACAGTGGGATGACCGTTGGATGATCCAGCAGCTGAGTTCACCATTCTTGAAATCTCAGGCGCCCCCTACCTGGCGCGCCAACTGTCGGTGGTTTTGATCCGGCAGATCTCCCGACACTACTAAAGTGTTAGAGGAGTTTGACGTTCGGTGTGGGCACGCGGAGATTCAAGAAGGTGAAGTGTAAATGACACGAGGGACACGAAGATTTACGTGGTTCGGGCCACCTGAGCATAATACCCTACTCCACAGGGTGTGTTGGTGTTGTATTGGTTGTATGAGCTCAACGTGAGTTGAGAGTGTAGGGTGAGCGCGTCTAGTTTGTGTGTCCCATGTATCGTCGGCTTGTCCTTTTATAGTACAAGGGCAGGCTGTGACAAGTTAGCTTGGCCCGACATGTGGCCCTGACGGTTACTAATATTGATACACATTTGATGCGCTTAATTACCCTTAATAACCGAGTTACGGCCTTTGATAGAACCGTTACTGGTAATTAAGGTCGTCCGATCGTGTGTCATTAATATAGTATTAATGACACTTAATTGGGTCTTGAAGTCCTTGATTCCCCTTTGAAGATCCGGAGCCATTGTGAAGTCTTCCGGAGGTTGGACGCTAAAGATCCGACGTTTGGACACATGGTAGCTCCGGAGTGTACTGTGGGAAACAGATAGGTCTGATGCCACCTTACACGTGTTAGTTCCGGAGCTTCCCTCGGTCTGGGGTTAGGTCCGGGGGTGCCGCTATGGTACATAGCCCGGAGCTTCCCCCTTGTGGGCGGTAGCTCCGGTTTGATGGTACACGTGGAGACCCTGGGACTAACCATGTTGAGGAAGCGGGTCCGGTTATGTCTGACATGTGGGCCTCCGAAGGTCTTCAAATCAAGTAGATGATATTCCCTTGAGATTTTTGCAATCCCAAGGGGTATACGGTACCCAGGGTACCAACAATCAGAACAATATTTCAAACCAATGTATAAGAGGTCACTCGAGGAAATTCCAAAAGAATCACTTAGAACAACTTGAAGCAAACAAAATCAACTCACCGGATCAACTGATGTTTCCAGAAAACAATACATCGGTCGAGTTGGTTTAGCAGAAGAAGAAGACCTCAGAACTAAGTACTCACCGGATCATCCGATGATGAAGGGGATGTTACATCGGTCCATCAGTAAAGTAAGCAATCTCCCTGGACCAAGTGCAACACCGGACCATCCGATGTACAACTATAAACACATCGGCCGATCACTACAGTAAGCATTACTTCTGAACCAATTCTGGATGAAGTGCCACCGGATCATCCGATGAGAAGGCAAGTGTAACATAGGTCTAACAACGGTCATATCTGACACAGTGACATCAGCTAATTTGGATTCGACCGATGATAACTGAAGGGAGAACATCAGATCATCTGGTGTTCGTAGAACAGTGATGTCAGCCTACTTTTCCAACGGCTATTTCGTGGAGGCTGGCTATTTATACCCCTTCAACCTGTCTATTCGACAAGTCTTGACAACCACAGCTACTCTACACATTCTCAAGCATTCAAGACATTGAGCTACCACTTCTGCATCATTTACACAACTTACACACCAAGAGATAGGCTAGAGCTTACTAGAGATAGTACGTTTGTGCTTCCATTCTTGGTGGTTGGAGTCTCTAGTATAGTAAGAGTTGTAAGGGAGTATCCCTTGGTGATTGTATTGGAGAGAGCCTTCCGGAGCTTGCCAAGACGGTTGTGGAAGCCCGGAGGATCCAACGTGTACAAGGCTTGAGCTCCACCTTGCCGAGGTTGGCGAACGGAGAAGTACAGTGAAGATCCCTGGTCTCGGTGACTTGGGAGTGGCTATACCCTTTGGTGGGTGCCACAACGTGGATGTAGGAAGATCTTGATGATCTTGCCGAACCACGGGATAAATCTTCGTGTCTTCGTGTCTCCTCGGGAGTTTGCGCTTTCTTCCTCTCCCCTTACACTTATGAATTTCATATACCGCAAAGTTACTATTCACTTGAATGCATAGGTTGTTTGCATAGGGAATTGGGCTTTTAGTAATTAAGTTTTATTGCCTTAATTTTTTTAAAAGAAGCCCAATTCACCCCCCGCCCCCTCTTGGGCAATCGATCCTTACAATTGGTATCAGAGCGAGGTTGCTCATTGGATCATTCTAGCTTCACCGCTAGAGAGCTAAAATGGCCAAGAATGGGGGTTCAGTTCCTATCTTCGAGGGCAAGAACTTTGCCTATTGGAAAGCACGCATGCGTGTTTATCTAGATGCTATTGCTCCCGAGGTATGGGAAGCGACCCATGCGGGGTTTGGTGAGCATAATTATGTTGGTTATCAAATCAAGTGGGTTGCTAAAGCTAGAAATGCAATTTATGAATGCATTAGTCAAGATGTATTTGCTAGGATTGCTAGCGAAGAGAAAGCTTGTGAAATTTGGGCTTGCTTGATTGAAATTCATGAGGGTTATTCTCGTGTCAAAGAACTAAAATATCATATGCATAGAGCCAAATATGATGAGTTCAAAATGCTACCTCATGAAAATGTCAATGAAATGTTTTCTCGCTTGAATGTGCTTATTGAGGAAATTAATGCTCTTGACATTGCTTCTCTTGGCAAGGGACTCATCAACCGCAAGATTCTTATGCTCCTTCCTAAGCCAAAGTACAACATCATCAACTCCATACTTCAAAAAGAATCTCTTGATCACATTGAAGTTTCAGAACTTATTGGAGAGATTCACGCTCATGAGATGAGTGAACTTGGGATGATGGAGCAATCATCTTCAAAGACAATTGCTCTAAAGGCTTCCACCAAGGAAACATCTCAAGAAAAAGAAAGTGGTTGAGCCTAGCTCAAGTGAATAAGAGCAAGTATCAAGTGAAGATGACGATGATGAGATTGCATTGATGATGAGAAAGTTCTCTCGCTTGAACTCCAAGATTGCCAAGAAGGGATACACCTTTGATCCTAAGAAGAAAGCTTTTCTACCAAGGAGGGATGACAACAAGACTTGCTACAATTGTGGTGATCAAGGCCACATCTCCTATGATTGTCCAAAACCGTACAAAAGAAGAGAGAACCACAAGGGCAAGCATCGCAAGCTTGAATATAGTGAATATGATGAAGAAGAGGTCAAGCCCAAACTACGATCCTTTGGGAAGAAGAAACATGACAAAGGAAAGAAGGCAAAGCTCTTCCCAAAGAAGAGAAAAGGTCCACAAAAGGTGTTCATGTGTCAGGCAAATGAATGGATCACCGACGAAGAATCAAGTGATGAAGAGAGTGAAGCGGAAGAAGAATGTTTGGTCGGCCTTGCCATTGCCAACAATGATGACTCATCTCTTCATCCACCTCCCATGTGCCTCATGGCTAAAGGTAACAGCAAGGTATGTGATGACTCTAGCGATGATGAGCTTTCCTCCGATGACTTAACTTCATTAATAAATGAATACCACACTATCATTAAGAGGGAAAAGAGTAAGGTCAAGGCTCTTGAAGAAACTCGTGCTATGCTTGAGATTGCTAACCTCGATTTGCTTGACAAGTATGAAAGCATACTTAAGGAGCATGACACGCTCAAATCTCATGTCAAGCAAGTTGAGGAGGATAAGGCTCAAATTAAGCTATATCATCATGAGCTTGACTTAGCCCACCAAGCACTCTTGGGAAAGCACAATGAGTTAATCCAAGAGCATCAAGTACTTAACCTTGCTTATGAAGTTCTTGATCAAGAATTGAAAAATATAAAGAAAGAAACCCTTAATGATAAGGTACATATTACTTCTCATGCCACTAATGTCTTGCACAAGTCTTTGCCTTTGAAAGAGAATGCTAGGGAGAAGGACTTGTTGGAAGAAACTGAAAGTCTCCGCACTAGTGTGGCAAGACTATCTAAAGGAGAAGTCAAGCACAAGGAAATCCTCTTCCAACAAGCAAAGGCCTTCAACAAGAGAGGACTTGGATCCTTCCCGGTGCCTAACAAAGGAAAGGTGCCCTCACTGGAGCTTAGAACAAGCTTCATCAAGGAAGTTGGTTCTTATTGCCAACATTGTGAGGTCACCGGTCGCCATACAAGGGAGTGTCCTCTTCCTAACCGGCCTTCTCCAAAATTGCCTACTAACTACAAGTCTACTCTCAATGATCATTATTATCTCTTGAGTAAAGTAGATGGCAAGGTGAAGGCAAGGTTCATTGGCAAGGACATAAAGGGCATGAAGGGGAAGCTCCCCAAGCAACTTTGGGTCCCAAAAACACTTGTATCACACATACAAGGACCTAAGTTGGCTTGGGTGCCTAAAGCCAAAAATTGAATTCATATCTGTAGGTGAACCACAAAGCCGGAGGAAAGCATTGGGTACTCGATAGCGGGTGCACTCAACATATGACCGGCAACGATGGTATGTTCACCACCATAGAAAACCCCGGCAATCATGAACAAGTCACCTTTGGTGATAACTCTAAGGGGAAGGTAATTGGGTTAGGTAAGATTGCAATTTCAAATGATCTATCTATTTCCAATGTATTGTATGTTAAGTCACTTAGTTTTAATTTGCTTTCTATTGCACAATTATGTGATCTTGGACTAACGTGCACCTTTAGCAAAAATGATGTTGTTGTGACTAGTGAAACAAGGCAAGAACTAATCTTCAAAGGATTTCGGCATGGACATCTCTACCTAGTAGACTTCTCCAACAAGGATGCAAGCTTGACCACTTGTCTTTTCACCAAGACGAGCTTGGGTTGGCTATGGCATCGACGCATAGCTGACATAGGAATGAGCAAGCTCAAGAAGTCATTCAAGCTCGGGATGGTGACCGGCATGAAGGATGTCACATTTGAGAAGAACAAGATTTGTAATACTTGTCAAGCCGGGAAGCAAGTTGCTTCACACCACCCGATGAAGACAATGGTGTCAACCTCCAAGCCACTTGAGTTACTTCACATGGACCTCTTCGGACCGTCCACATATCAAAGTCTTGGCGGTAACCTCTATTGTCTTGTTATAGTTGATGACTACTCTCGCTATGCTTGGACTTTGTTTCTAGGTGACAAGAGTGAAACTACAGAAGTATTCAAGACCTTCGCTAACCGTGCTCAAAGGGAATTTCAACTTCCCATCATCAAGGTCCGGAGTGACAACGACACCGAATTCAAGAACTACAACATTTGGGAGTGGTGTGATCGTGAAGGTGTGAAGCATGAGTTTTTGGCCACATACACTCCTAAACAAAATGGTGTCATTGAAAGTAAGAACAAGACTCTCATCACTCTTGCACGAGCAATGCTTGATTACTATGGCACGTCCGAGAAGTTTTGGGCCGAAGCAATCAACACGGCGTGCCATGCCGCAAATCGGGTCTACCTACATCGACTACTTCAAAAGACCCCGTACGAACTTCTCATTGGGAGAAAGCCCAACATCTCCTATTTCCGAGTCTTTGGGTGCAAGTGCTACATCTACCGCAAGAAAAGGCTCGGTAAGTTTGAAAGAAGATGTGGTGTTGGTATCTTTCTTGGTTATGCATCAAACACAAAAGCATATCGAGTATTCAACCAAACCTCCGGTTTAGTTGAGGAAAGTTGTGATGTTGAGTTTGATGAAACTAATGGCTCCCAAGAGGAGAGTTTTGGTCATGATGAAATAGATGATGAGCCTCTACGAGAAGCTATGAATAATATGACCATTGGAGACATCAAGCCTAAAGTTAAGGAGAGCCATGATCAAGGGGGAGCTTCAAGTTCCAACATCAACACATCTATGGCACCTCAAGTTTATGATGAAGAAAAGGATGATCCATTGCTGACTCAAGATTCACAAGCCACACAACATCAAGAAGAAGAACAAGTCCATGATCAACCACAAGAAGAGCAACACGCATCACCACTGCCAAGTGCTTCACAACCACTTATGAGGCATGGACGCATCTCCAAGGCGCATCCGATTGACTAAATTATCCGAAGTCCGTCAAGGGGAGTAAGTACACGTTCTCGCCATTTCGCTACGTTTTGTGAGCACTGCTCGTTTGTTTCATGTGTAGAACCCATTCACATTGAGGAAGCACTCCAAGATCCAAATTGGGTGATGGCCATGCAAGAAGAACTCAACAACTTCATCCGCAATGAAGTTTGGTTGTTGGAGGAGCGACCCAAGGACAAGAACGTCATCAGAACAAAGTGGGTGTACTGCAACAAACAAGATGAGAACGGCGTTGTGGTCTGCAACAAGGCAAGACTTGTGGCCAGGGGTTTCTCGCAAGTTGAAGGACTAGACTTTGAGGAGACGTTTGCTCCGGTCGCCCGACTAGAAGCCATCCGTATACTTCTTGCCTTTGCATCACATCATAACATAAAGCTTTATCAAATGGATGTGAAAAGTGCCTTTCTTAATGGTTATATTAAACAGCTTGTCTATGTTGAACAACCTCCCGAGTTTGAAGAACCGAGGAATCCTAATCATGTGTTTAGGTTGCACAAGGCGCTCTACAGGCTCAAGCAAGCACCTAGGGCATGGTACGAACGACTACGGGATTTCTTGATCATGCAAGGATTCAAGATTGGGAGGGTGGACACTACACTCTTCACCAAAGACATTGACGGAGAATTATTTATTTGTCAAATTTATGTCGATGATATTATTTTTGGTTCAACTAACGAAGCTCTTAGTCATGAGTTTGGCAAAATGATGTCTAGGGAATTTGAGATGTCGATGATTGGAGAGCTCAACTTCTTCCTTGGATTTCAAATCAAGCAACTTCGAGAGGGGACCTTCATCTATCAAGAAAAGTATACAAAGGACCTCTTGAAGAAATTTGAGATGGGAGATTGTAGCTCAAGAAGTACTCCAATGGCAACAAATTGTCATCTCGACGCGGATAAGTACAGTAAACCTATTGACCAATCTAATTAACGTTCTATGATTGGTTCATTGCTTTATCTTACCGCATCTAGGCCCGATATCATGTTTAGTGTATGCTTGTGTGCTCACTTCCAAGCGGCACCTAAAGAATCGCATCGGAAGGCGGTCTTTAAGATACTTCGGTATCTCAAGCATACCCCAAGTGTAGGCTTGTGGTACCCTAAAGGTGCAAAATTCCATCTCTTGGGTTACTCGGATTCGGACTTTGTCGGATGCCGTGTGGATCGCAAGAGTACCTCCGGTGGGTGCCACTTGCTTGGCCGTTCCCTAGTATCTTGGTCTAGCAAGAAGCAAAATTCCGTTGCTTTGTCCACGGCGGAAGCAGAATATATAGCGGTCGGTGCATGTTGTGCCCAAATTCTTTATATGAAGCAAACCCTTTTGGACTTTGGTATTAAATTTGGTTGTGTGCCTCTCCTTTGTGACAATGAAAGTGCGGTTAAGATTGCAAAGAACCCTGTTCAACGCTCCCTCACTAAGCACATTGATATTTGCCATCATTTCTTGAGGGACCATGAAGCTAAGGGATACATCTCCTTGCGAAGTGTTAGGTCCGAAGAACAATTAGCGGATATCTTCACTAAACCACTTGATGAGAAAACCTTTTCTAGACTAAGAAGTGAATTAAATGTGCTAGATGCATCGAACGTCATGTAAGTTGCCATGATCATGTAAGAATGCATCTCATATAGGTCTTGTCTAACTTTCAAAGGATAGGGGTGAGCAAGGGTCAGCTTGGGATGGAGGTTCCTTTGGGTTTCCCCAAGGCTTGGAGAGTGGCTCTCTCTGAAGAAGCCTTTGAAAGGTTCAAATTTGGCAAGATAGATTTAATTTATGTCTTGCATGATGTCTGCCATATAGACTTGCACTCACGTTTAGTTTCTTGCATTATAAATTGTTTGGCATTGCATACGGTAGATTGTCACAAAGGGGAACCCACTTCATGAGAAAGAGACTTGTTTGAAATGCAATATCTCAACTCATATGATGTGGAAAGAACAAAATGTTAGGTGCGTTAATACCTAAAGGAACATGCTTTAAAGAGATAGAAGTTTTCATCCTCTAGCTCACAAAGCATGGGCCTTACATTTTATTTGGATGTTTTCTTCCTTGATTTTTTCGGTGTTCTATTTGCTTTAGGGCTTAGCCAAGTTATTGGCAATAGTATTTTTGAGGGGTAAGGGGTTGCCCAAAAAGTCCTAAGACATGTATTTCTTCGTGTTTGTTTGTTTGAGTCAAAGGACATATATGGGATGTTGCTGTTTTGTAGTCATCGGATTATCCAATGCTTAGGGCAGAACCTTCATCAGATCAGTTTGTGCTCAAGGGCCAAGGGTCAGCTCAGTCAGAAAGTCAAATCATCCGACGAGTTCATTCTGAGAAACATCGGTGCATCCGATGTTCACATTTCTGGAGTTGTGCCAAATTCAACCGATGCAAACCATTTTCACGTCGGATCATCTGGTGTCAATGGTACCTTTTGGAATACCCTTACTGTACCATTCGACCGATGAAACCCCATCTGATGTCGGTTGATCCGATGTTTAATTTTGAGCTAGGGTTTGGGCCCCACCTTTTTAGTGCGCCCCTTCACTCTCATTTTCTCTCTCCCCGACCTAGCTCTGTGCCCCCGACGCCTCACCTCTGTTGCCGCACCACCGCCGCTCCGCGCCTTCCAGCCGTCGCCGCCCTCCGGCCGCTGCTGCACCACCGCTGCAGCCGCTGCCCTCCAGCGCCACCACCCTCTGGCCGTCGCCGCTGTCCAGCTGACACCACCCTAAGCGCCGCCGCCACTACTCCCCACGCCTCACCGCTGCCGCACCTTTGTTGCCGCCCACACCGCACCACCGCCCTCTGCGCCGCCGTGGTGCCCCCCCCTACGGTCGCCGTCGCTTCACCGCTAGGGTTCCCCGGGTGCGAAGATATTTGCGTCGCCGTCCCAAGTGTCTGAGCTCGTTTGTCCCGCGTGCTCATCCTCGTCGTCGTCATGGGCCGCGACAAGAAGGTAAAGGGCAAGGCTATTGAGGAGCCGGCCGCCAAAATTCAGAAGTTGTCGAAGGAGGCAAAGAAAGCTTTGATGGCCGCTCGCGCCGCTGAGGAGCGAGAGCAAGGTCGAGGAGGATCGTTGAGGATCCGCGAGGCCCGACAGAGGCAGCCTCCCATGCCTGAGGAGTCAGAGGAGGAAGAGGAGCCCGAAGTGCCGCTAGTTCGTCGGCGCTCAATCAGGACCTGTGGGGGTCATCCAGCTGTTGCACCGAGACAGAGACTGTCAGCAGCTGACCTTCAGGAGGACAGGGTGGCCCAAAAAGCCGTCGATGATATGGGCACCAACGTCCGTGTTGGTGAGGGTGTCCGTCTGACAGATTACAGGAAGTTAAAGGCCAAGCAGCTCAGGAAGCTCAGATGGAGCATCTTACTTGAGGAGTGGTTCACGCAGCCCAGAGAGGCGCTTGTGGACAGCCGCTTTTGGATCCTGACACAGGCGTCGCTGTACGAGACTTACAGACGTCGGGGCCATAAGCTCTTCCAGCACAATTTCCTGGATTGGGATCGGCTTGCACTTGCAGCCGGGACAGAGATACGCCCTTACTTTGAGAGGTATAGAGGGCTAGTGGAGCTGATGTCTAACGAGAGGGGTTCCTACGTGGAGGACTGGGTCCGAGTATTCTATGCCACACTTTACATTTCTGAGGGCCGCAGATCCATTTGACTTCATGTTTATGGGCCAGCATCACCACCTGACCAGGCAGACTTTGGGACAGCTGCTAGGAGTGGATCTTCACGACATATGCCTACACGAGAGAGTGTATGGACAGGTTGACCCACCGAGGAGGCCACTCACTGGAGGTGTGGCACCACCACTTGAGGAGATACGCTCACTGTTCGCTCAGCCTTTCTCTCCAGACCAGCCGAGGGTACCGGCACTACTCACTCCAGTTGCGCGCATTGTGCACCTTGCCTTGCGTCACACACTTTTGCCGGGGTCTGGATACCTTGAGGGGTTCACCAGCTTGCAGCAGACTCTCCCGTTCTATGTTATGAACAGGATGGAGTTCGACATTGTGGACATCCTGATTTGTGAGATGGAGGATGTCATCACTGATGGAGTTGGGATGATGAGGAAGCTTGTGTTTGGCCACTGGATCAGTCACTTGCTCTACATGATAGATCCAGAGGTGTCCGCCGTTCGTGACAGTCTCACCGATGAGAGCGTCACACGGTTCGGGGACTATCGTGCTCCAGCTCTTGGAGACCGCCGCCTTGGCCGTCTAGTTGAGCGTCAGGTCCGTGCCCGTCTCTTAGAGGAAGACTGGTCAGACCTGGAGAAGGAAGATGAGATACTAGCACAGGCAGAGGCTCAGGGTGGGGATCTGCAGCACATATGGTCCGAGAGTGACACTAGTGACAGTGTCGAGGAGTACTTCCCACCTCCTCCCTCACCCACGCAGCACGACGCGGAGGTAGGAGGCTCGACTGTGCCACCACCTACTCCACCTCCGGTGTTAGAGGCACAGGTATCTCAGCCATCTAAGCTCACTTCTTTACTCCAGCAGATGGTTGAGCAGCAGCATTTGGATAGGCTTGCAGCTGAGCAGGCCCGAGCTGAGCAGGCTGCACGTCTCTTGGAGCTCCAGTAGCAGCAGCAGGAGATGCAGCAACAGATAGCCCGTGAGAGGCGAGAGGACACTAACAGGCTGACTGGGCTGATTGATCAGATGCACCAGCGTTCTCTCGACCAGCAGCAGCAGACGCAGCAGGCTATGATGGGCATCCTGGGGTTGATCACCAACCTCTACACTCAGATCGGGATTGACGTACCGTCGCAGCTTCCATGCCTAGCTCCAGGCCCGCCTGTCCTGGCTCCAGTCTCAGCACCAGGGCCGACCACGCTGATCCCGACGATCAGCATGTCCCCACTACTTGCTCCATGTGCTCCTATCCACTCTCCCTTGCTGGCTTCGACTCTTTTCCAGCAGACTCCGGATTTTGTTGTCAGTGCCCCTCTACCTGCAGTTCAGACTCAGCAGGCACCGACAGCAGCTCCTGCACCCCCCGTCACCTCCACTCCAGCTTCGGCAGCAGCAGGCAGCAGCTCCGATGACAGCAACCCTGACGGTGACCAGTTCGTCATCGCCCCGAGCGCTCAGGATCCTTAGGCACTCGGCTTCCTTTTTGGTGTCTTGATGCCAAAGGGGGAGAAGAGTCAGGGGGGGGGGGATAGCTTAGTCCCAGGGGGAGTCCTAGTTGTAGGGGGAGTTTATCTTTTTGGGAGCCTTTTGTAATTTGGAGTTTTGCTACTCCTTTGCTATTTATTGAGTATTCGTGTGCCACTTAATTCTCTAGAGTTATTGATCGATTGAGCTTTCGAGTTATTGATCGTTTTTGAGTCTTCAAGTTTAATGTGCTAAATCTTGTTCTTATTGCATATCCTCTTGAGTATCGTATTCTTAAATCCATTACTATTATGCTTTACTCGTTGTGTTGTCATCAATCACCAGAAAGGGGGAGATTGAAAGCATCTAGGCCCCATGAGGTATGGTTTCGATGATTAATGACAACCGTTGGATTTTACTAATGAATTTGTGGATGCAAGGTCTCCCGTATCACTCATCACAATCAAATGAAATC
This sequence comes from Tuctoria greenei, assembly GCA_036927565.1. NCBI lineage: Eukaryota > Viridiplantae > Streptophyta > Magnoliopsida > Poales > Poaceae > Tuctoria > Tuctoria greenei. The sequence continues at coordinate 24,529,174 of JAYESD010000011.1, read as the reverse complement.
TATATGAATATCATCTACTGCTCATTGGATATAATTGGAGACCCCTAAACAATCATTCTATGAGGTCAATTGATTTTTACGAAGATTAGAAGAAAAAGCTCATATGTCAAAATTATTCAACCAATATTGACAGCACTCAATGCTTGATAATCATCAAAAGAATATTTCAAACCAATGTATAAGAGGTCACTCGAGAAAATTCCAAAAGAATCACTTAGAACAACTCGAAGCAAACAAAATCAACTCACCGGATCAACCGATGTTTCCAGAAAACAATACATCAGTCGAGTTGGTTTAGCAGAAGAAGAAGACCTCAGAACTAAGTACTCACCAGATCATCCGATGATGAAGGGTATGTTACATCGGTCCATCAGTACAGTAAGCAATCTCCCTGGACCAAGTGTAACACAGGACCATCCGATGTACAACTATAAACACATCGGTCGATCACTACAGTAAGCATTACTTTTGAACCAATTCTGGATGAAGTGCCGCCGGATCATCCGATGAGAAGGCAAGTGTAACATAGGTCTAACAACAGTCATATCTGACACAGTGACATCAGCTAATTTGGATTCGACCAATGATAACTGAAGGGAGAACATCAGATCATCCAGTGTTCGTAGAACAGTGATGTCAGCCTACTTTTCCAACGGCTATTTCGTGGAGGCTGGCTATTTATAACCCTTCAACCTGTCTATTCGACAAGTCTTGACAACCAGAGCTACTCTACACATTCTCAAGCATTCAAGACGTTGAGCTACCACTTCTACATCATTTACACCACTTACACACCAAGAGATAGGCTAGAGCTTACTAGAGATAGTGTGTGTGCTTCCATTCTTGGTGATTAGAGTCTCTAGTATAGTGAGAGCTGTAAGGGAGTGTTCCTTGGTGATTGTATTGGAGAGAGCCTTCCGGAGCTTGCCAAGACAGTTGTGGAAGCCCGGAGGATCCAACGTGTACAAGGCTTGAGCTCCACCTTGCCGAGGTTGGCGAACGGAGAAGTATAGTGAAGATCCCTGGTCTCGGTGACTTCGGAGTGGCTATACCCTTTGGTAGGTGCCACAATGTGGATGTAGGAAGATCTTGACGATCTTGCCGAACCACGGGATAAATCTCCGTGTCTTTGTGTCTCTTCGGGAGTTTGCGCTTTCTTCCTCTCCCCTTACACTTATGCATTTCATATACCGCAAAGTTACTATTCACTTGAATGCATAGGTTGTTTGCATAGGGAATTGGGCTTTTAGTAATTAAGTTTTATTGCCTTAATTTTTTGAAAAGAAGCCCAATTCACCCCCCCCCCCCTCTTGGGCATTCGATCCTTACAAAGTTGTACCAGAATCTTCCATCAGCTGCTTGTGTAGGATCTAAGAGCATGTGAAAAGCTACCAGAGGGGGGGTGAATGGTAGATTTAAAAATCTTACGCAGCGGAAACAATTAAACCCCAAACCCTTTCGGCAGAAAAACAATCTGTTAAAGAAATCGTGTGTGAGACTAATCTAAACATGTTTCACCGTGACAAAAGTGATAGATATCAGAGAGAATCAAGTCACGAAGACAACACAAAAATAATCACTCAAATCCGTCGAGAAAAACTCAAGTTATGATCGAAAGATCAAACAAAGGTCAATCTGCCATACCCGAGAAAAAAAACAGTTCTGGAACGCTGCAAAGAAACTCGTGTAGATCATAGACCACAAATCCAATGACCGTGAAGTTTTGACATATTATAGACAATCAAGTTTTGAAGACAACCCAAAAAGAATCACGTCAATTGGATCTTTAAAACTCGAGTTATGATAAAACTACCGACGAAAGGTAGTGCTGTCCAAAAACTCGACGAGTAAAACTTGTCTGGAACAAGTCTGACGAACAAGGCACAAAAGTTCCTTCAAACTACGAATTTTATTCAATAGAACACAAGAGGAACAGCCCCAAGGTCGTGCACCACGAGCTCTGGGCTCTCTTGCTTATATAACCAGCCCTTAGGCCAACCCAATATCAACTAGGACTCCAATCCTACTCAGATCACGAATCGTAACTTTCCATAACTGCTCAAGATTCTTCTATACGCAGATAGAAGCAATCTTAAGACTTCAAAACACCTTAGGAACGTATCCCACATTCCTAAACAACTCAAATTCGTGACCCGCATGAAATCCTATCATAACCAACTCAACTTTCCATATTTGAGTCAAACCCGACTCAGCCGCAGCCTGAGTCCATAACCTAGTCGGTTGGACCTTTCCGACCAACCCTTTACGTCCACATCTCTTCATCACGTCTCAGAACCATGTAGCCACGTCCATGCACTCCTTGCACACGTGCAAACATCTTCCAATGACGTCCACGATACCTTCATATGCATTGTTCTTGATTCAATCATGTTGCGCAACCTCCTGATCAGCTCAACCACAATTCCTCCTGAATTTGGTTGTTGGAACCTCATCTCCTCCCTGAGACTAATCCAATGGATCCCATCACCATTCATGTATTGAACTCAAGCAACACCTGCACATGAATAAACAATCAATCCATACGAGCCCAAGTCCTCGACTTGACTCAAGTTAGTTCCGAACACAACACCCTACATGAGAACCTCACATAAGCATGTTGCAAAACCACAGTAACACGATATCATCCATATCAACCAAAACGCACCAAAAACTTAGCAAATGAATACTAAGCAATCTTTCCAACAATGTAAAGCAAGTACGAAACATTGCAAATGAAAAGCAGAAGCACTACGGTCAAGTTCCGGACCTTGCCAGAGCAACCCGGACCTTGAGCCGGAGCTAACAAAAGATAGCAGAACCTAGCGCCGGAGCTTACCAAAACTAGTACAACCAAGCTCCCGCCGGAGCTTACAAAACTAGTGGGACCTAGCGCCGGAGCTAACCAGAACTAGTCAGAACTAGTAATCCCAAAAAGCCGAAGCTAGAAAAATCAACTTCGGAATTTAGCAAAAACACGGCGGAGCTATCAAAATCATGTCGGAGCTATAGACAAAACTTCACCGGAGCTGACCAAAGCTAGTCGGACCTAGCATCGAACGTAACCGGAGCTACCCAAACCAAGCTGGACCTACCGTCGGACCTTGTTGTAGCTCAGAGCTAGATTCGGACCTTGATAAAAAGGTGTTTTGGTGATATTCAAAACTTTTATCATCAAAGCCAAGTGTATTCACTACAAGCCAATGTATTCAGCACACATAGGTCTTACAGCTTGCTTCGGTCGGCCATACCAATCGATGCTTTTGAACTTGGCCGCCGAGTCACTGCCCTTCCCGTTGAACTTCTCTTCATTTGGGTCCCGGACCCCTTCCCTTGGAGCATGAAGTTTCAACGGGCCAACCGGGCCTGTTGCTAATCCTTTGCCCTTGCCTTTTGCTAGGCGGGCACTTGCCACGCTAGGGCCACCGCAAGTGGTAGCCCTAGAAGCAGGCACCTTGGAGGATGGTTTCTTGGCTAGCACTTTCCTCCGAGCCTGTGGAGGAGACTGAGCTGGCTCGGAGGGTCTTTCTTGGCGCTTCTTGCCAAGACACGTCGAGGTCCGAGGTGCCACATCGTGGTCCATCTCGGCCTCAAAGTCGGAGACATCATTGTCGGAGCTCGACATGACCTGAGAATGAGTGGTATGAATGATAATGAATGACACAAGGCATAGGTGTGAAAGGGTAGCAAGGAATTGCATTGAGGAATTTAAGAATTAGGTTTTGAGTTCAGAAACATCGGACTTGTCCAGTGCACAGGCACGGACTAGTCCGGGGGACCGGACTTGTCCGTGCATGGATCGGACTAGTCCGGTGTTCATCCTCAAAAACCTAAGAGATTGGACAAATGGTGAATTCTAATGCACAACGACATTAGCATACACGTAATATATCAAGAGAGCATGTATATAGCGAGGAATGCTAGGCTATTTGATCAACAATGAAGAAATTTGAGAATTCTAGGGTTTGAGCAAAAATTACTGGAAGAATCGCTTGAAGCTTGAAGTCGAGGGTGTTGAAGGTCGGACAAGTCCGCTAGCTTCAATCCTCAAACGGACAAGCTTGATTTCCACCCAAATGCGAAGATTTTTGGTGGAGGGAGCAAGGAATCACCTTGGGAGCTCGAGCACAAAGAGAGAGAGCACGTGAGGCAAGAGTGGAGGTGAAGAAATTAGGGTTTGGCGGCGGCTAGGGTTATGGACACGAAAAATCGGACAAATCCGGAGAAGACCGGACTAGTCCGAACTTTCCAGGGGCTATATCGGACTAGTCTGTTCAATACCGAACTAGTTCGGCCTAACCGGCACTCTACGGGCTAGTCTGCATGAGCGGACTAGTCCGGGCAACCACGGACTAGTCCGTGGTCACCAGGCAAGAATTACTTAGCCCATTCATATATATTTGAAGGTACATATGTAGAGAATAGAGAGGCAAAACACATCAAATAATCTTGATGAATATGATCAGTAAGCATACAACAACCAAGCAATGATCATAATTCACCAAGATCTAGTAATTGACATAGTTTTTCGGAGAAAATTGAGAGAGATGTTTTTCACAATCCAATCAACATATTTTGAAGAATTCATACAGGTATGCAACATTTCAAGCCACAGTCCAAGCATCAAGGATATTTAGTTCATTTCGGAGTTCACAAAAACGCTTTTCATCAAGTGTCTTGGTGAATATGTCGGCCAATTGCTTTTGAGTGTTGACATGTGAAATGGCTATGTCTCCTTTCATGGCATGATCTCTCAAAAAGTGATGTCTTATGTCTATGTGTTTAGTTCTGGAGTGCTCAACTGGGTTGTGGGCAATTTTAATGGCACTCTCATTGTCACAAAGGAGTGGAATATGGTTCATATTGTAACCATAGTCCCTTAGAGTTTGTCGCATCCAAAGGAGTTGTGCACAACAACTCCCGGTTGCAACATACTCCACTTCAGCTGTGGATAAGGCAACGGAATTTTGTTTCTTGGAGGACCAAGAAACTAAAGATCTCCCTAGGAATCGGCATGTACCAGAGGTGCTTTTTCTATCTACTTTGCACCCGGCATAATCTGCATCGGAGTAACCAATGAGATTGAATTTTGAGCCTTTTGGGTACCAAAGACCAAGGTTGGGTGTATGAACTAAATATCTCAATATCCTTTTTACGGCTGTCAAGTGACATTCCTTAGGATTGGCTTGAAATCTTGCACACAAACATACACTCAACATAATATCTGGCCTAGATGCACATAAATAGAGTAGAGATCCAATCATGGAGCGATATACCTTTTGGTCGAAGCTAGGTCCATCTTCATTGAGGTCTAGGTGGCCATTCATTGCCATGGGGGTTTTTTATGGGCTTCGCCTTGTCCATGCCAAACTTCTTAAGTATGTCTTGGGTGTACTTGGTTTGGCTTAGGAACGTCCCTTCCTTCTGTTGCCGCACTTGGAATCTGTCGGTGGTTTTGATCCGGCAAATCTCTCGACACTACTAAAGTGTTTGCGGAGTTTGAAATTTGGTGTGGGCGCGCAAGAAGGTGAAATGTAAAATGACACAAGAGACGCGAAGGTTTACGTGGTTCGGGCCGCCTGAGCGTAATACCCTACTCCACGGGATGTGTTGGTGTTGTATTGGATGTATGAACTCAACTCAGGTGACGTGAGTTGAGAGTGCGCGATCAGATCAGAGCAGGTCAGATCCGTCTCATGAGCGTCCGTCTATTTATCGTCGGCCTGTCCTTTTATAGTACAAGGACAGGCCGTTACAAGTTGGCCTGGCCCGACATGTGGCCCTGGCGGTTACTAAATTTGATACATATTTGATGCGCTTAATTACCCTTAGTGACCCAGTTACGGGCTTTTACAGCACCGTTACTAGTAATTAAGGTTGTCCGATTGTGTGTCATTAATATAGTATTAATGACACTTAATCGGGTCTTGAAGTCCTTGATTCCCCTTTGAAGATCCGGAGCCGTTGTGGAGTCTACCGGAGGTTTGAGGCTAAATATCCGACGGTAGGACACGTGGCAGCTCTGGAGCATGTTGTGAGGAACAGATAGGTCCGGTGCCACCAGACACGTGTCAGTTCCGGAGCTTCCCTCAGTCTAGGGTTAGGTCTGGGGGTGCCATTATGGTACATAGCCCGGAGCTTCCCCTTTACAGGCGGTAGCTCCGGTTTGATGGTACACGTGGCGACCCTAAGACTAACCATATTGGGGAAGCGGGTCCGGTTATGTCTGACATGTGGGCCTCTGAAGGTATTCAAATCAAGTAGTTGACATTTCCTTGAGATCTTTGCAATCTCAAGGGGTATACAGTACCCAGGGTACCGATAGTGGCCCCCTGGGCCCACCTCTGGGGAAGACCCCTTGGGTGAAGTCATTCCTCCGGAGGTGGGTCCATCCTTCGACTCTTGAGCCGAGTCTTCAAAGTCTTCATATGTGCCGTTGGTGATAGTTTTGGAGTTAAATCCTCGCCGCATGACATATCCCGGGGGCGGCAAATGAGATCTTTGGCGTGCGGATCTCACACAATTGAAGGTCGCCGGTTCCCGATACAAAAATCATATCGGTTCCGCGCACCTTGTCAGGCCGCCGCCTTCGAGCATCCCACCTTACATGATGACAACCATTCGCCTGGTTAAGAACCTCGACTTGATCATCGGGGTGGTCCCGGGCCCTCTTGTCATCGGCAGGGTGAAATTTTTGAATAGTATCTTCAGCTTCCCTGCGGTTTCCATCCGAGCGTTGCGGGGGCTTACTTAAGAAGGAAAGTGTGCACCGTCTGGGGTTCTTTACGCTTCTCATCTGATGTTGCACTTGAACTCCCAAACTTGTGCTTGCTTTTTCTCTCTTGCCTCGCTGTGCTGCGATGGAGTTGGGTCTCCGCGAGAGCCGCTTGAAGACCGAAGGTGATCTGAAAAGGGTCCGGGCCCTCATGGGGTGGTCCTCGGACTTCTTCAACCGCCTGGTCTGCGCCGGTGGGGAGCTCCCGTTTGAGAAGGAGCACGCCGGAGAGATGGTGTACTTCTCTGCGTACGCCATGGTGGGGTTGATCCTGCCTTTTTCCTCCTTTTTCTTGATGCTGCTAGACTTCTATGGTCTGCAGCTGTACCACCTTGGCCCCTACTCCATTCTTCTAGTGTCTGTCTTCGTCCACTTCTGTGAAATGTGGGTGGGCATCCCCCCCTGCATTGAGCTTTTCCGGACCTTCTTCACCGTCCATACCACCGGAAGGAGTAATGAGTACCTTGGCTTCTACTACTTCGTGAAGCGCAAGAAGTGCCCATTCAAGTACCTCCGGTCGTTTCCCTCTAGAAAGTGGGATGATTGGAAGAAGGACTGGATAGTCATTTGGGTGGAGGAGCACGAGAAGCTGGAGCTGCCCGAAGGCCTCCTCAACATCGACACTGCAGTATGGAGTGAAGCTTCGGTGCTGTCAGATGCCTTCAACCCTACTCTGACCAGGATCCGCCAGTGTATGGAGGGAGGAGTAACTCCTCAGGCGGTATTTTGCAATTTCCTGGTCAACAGGTGGGCACCGCTGAAGAGGAGAGAAAAACTCGCTTGGGCCCTCAACAGTGTGATGGACGACGACCGGGTCAAGACCGGGCAGAAGTCAAACATGGAGGGGGCGACCTTGGAGTTTCATCTCAAGAAGTTCCAGCACGGCATCGACGTTGCGGGTGATGACTTGACCCTGCCACCAGCTTTCCTCCCTCTGAACGTGGAGGTAGAGTTCAGCAGGGAGCTCCGGCGGACGATGCCAGTGCTTGACGACCTTGGTGTCGTCGAGAGAAGATCGACCTTCAGGGTGGTGATCCCTGGGGCTTCTGAAGGTGGCTCCGACCCTGCCCCGAAGCCAAGGACCGAAGTCATCGGCAAGGGCAAGGAGCCGGCGGATGAACCCTCGAGCCGGAAGAGGAAACTGAAGCATGCCGACGGAAGGTCCGTCGGGCCTGCATCCTCTGCAGCAGTTACTTCTCCCCAGAGGGGGAGGTCTTCTACAACTGCGGCGACTGTACCTGCAGCAGCGTCTTCCCGGGGTGCTAGCTCCGGGCACGCGACTCCAGCACCAGGGCCACTTGAGGCCTTTGGGTCTGGAGGTCCTTCCCGGTCGAGGGGGGCCTCGACTAAGGAAATGCATGCGGCTGCAACACGTTCCGGGGGGCCTTCTGGAGCTACCACGCCGGCAGCAGCTATGGTCCATACAGAAAGCCCGGGAAAGAGATTCCATGCAAGCTGGTGCGGAAGCCTTCTGAGGTAATTTTTAGTCTTCACCTCAGACAGTTGTTCTGTTATAGTAACTATTTTTTAAGTTCCATCATCTGCAGCGTCCCCAAGAAAAGGAGTGAAGCTCCACCCTCAGCCACAGCAACTGAAGCTGTGAGGGCGGAGGCTTCTGCTCCTATCCCGGTGCCGCTCCAAGTTGTGGCTGAAGCTGCGGCAGCTCCGGCGCCAGCTGTCATGGTCATGGACCTCGACTCATCCCCCGAGACTCCCGTGGTAGCGCCGGACCACGGGAGAGAAGATGCGCCAGCGGCACCTGCCCCGGAGGTTGAAGCCCCGGGTCTTGATGCTAAGATGATGGAAGCTCCGGCCGTTGAGCCGGAGGAAGCAATGATTCCAGACCCAGAGCTGGAAATTGTCGAAGCCCCGGCGGTTGATCTGGAGGTTATTGAAGTCCCGGCTAGCGAGCCGGATGGTGAAGAAGTCCCGGTGGTTGAGCCGGCTACCTCCGAAGCGCCGGCCTCAGAGTCGGTTGCCACTGAAGCTCCGGCTGCAGAGCCGGTTGCAGTTGAATACCTTCCAGCGCCTGAGCCGGTTGAGGTTGAAGCTCCGGCCTCAGGGCCGGTTGTTGTTGACCTTCCGGCGCCCGAGCCGGTTGTCGCGGAGGCATCAGCACTCGAAGCCATGATGGTCGAGGTGCCAACACCCGAGCCATCAACGGAGGAGGAGCCCAGGCCGGAGCCGGAAGTAGCCCCTGCTCCGGAAGTGATGACGGCGGAGGTGCCTGTTGCTGAGCTGGGGTGCCCAGATGAAGTCGCTGGCCCCCTGCCTGAGGGCGCAAATGAATACCTGGCGGCAGGGCCTTCGGAACCACTTTTGGAGGTCGGAACTTCTTATGTGGGACCCTCCTCAGTGGCGACTGAGGCTATCCTAGAGGACGTCCCTAGTGCCGTGGAGGCTCAGGGGACCACTCTTGTGGAGTGGGACCCAATTTTTGTAAGCGAGAACCCGCTGGAACCAGCGGAGGAGACCCCAGCAGGTTCGGACCCTATTCCCCTGTCGTTTTCCATTGACAACGCTTGCTCCAGTCTGCGTCAAGTCCAGCTGGCGTTCTACCACGACAGCAAGGCTCTTGAAGAGGAGCGCCAAACCCTTAGGCGGTGGCGTAACCGGCTCTACTTCGAGACCAAGCTGGCGCAGTCGAGGCTGGCAGACGACAAAGAGTGGATCAAACAGGAGAAGGTCCGCCTGGAATATTGGGGCAAATTATTGGATGATAGGGAGAGCTTGACTCGTGCCCTCGGCGCTCAATCTCGGGCCATTTATGAGCAGACCAAGGCAGCTAATAGTGCGGCTAATGATCGCCAAGAAAGGCTTGAAGCCATTAACACTACTCTCATCAAGCGCCGGGAGGCACTTGAGGAGAGGGAGAAGAGGCTCGAAGACGAGGAGCAAAAACTCCTAGAGCTGCGGGATGACGTCTTGAAGAGGGAGGAGGAGCTCACCGAAAAGGTGGCTCTGGCTGACAAGGGCCTCGAGGAACGCGCCAAGAAATTGGAGGAGTGTTGCGTTGAGGAGGAGGAGAAGGCCTGGGTGCGAGGGCAGGAACTCTACCAGCAAGAGTGTGCCATCGCTGCTAGTGAGAAGAAAGTTAGGGGCAGGGAGAAGGACCTGGTTGACTGCTGGAACAAGATCTACCTCCAGGAGGAGGAGCTCGGAAAACTCGAGAAGCAGGTTGCTAAAAAGATTCATCAAAATGCCAAAGAGGTTGAGCGCCTTGCTCGTGAGAATTCTGAACTGGCGGCGGCCAAAAGATCCTTGGAGGAACTGAAGGGCTTGAGGACTGCGGACTCCCTACAGATTTGGGAGTTCTTGAGCAAAGCCAACGACGCGCTGACACCAATGGGCTTCAGTCCCGTGCGTTCGGATGATCCGGAGCGGGAGCCGGGCCTGGCGTTGCAAGCGTTGAGCTCGGCGGGTAGCAAACTCTCCAAGGTGGGTGACATCATCGCGGACTAGTTAGAGGTTGAGGGGCGGTCCCTGGCGAAGAACGTCGCAGAGTATGTGCTGACATGCTACACCAGCTGGGATCCCCAATTCCCTCTGGGCCCGGTGCTTGAAGGTCCCGTCGAAGGAGAAGGTGAAGCCACCCGAGCCAATGTGTCGAAGGTTGCTCAGAAGGTCGCTCAGTTCTTCCATAGGATTTAGGACCATCTCTGTAGCTCCCACTTGTATTCTCTCTTTTTCTTCCCCAATTTTGTAATCCCTTGTCTCCAGATGAATGAAATCCAGATTTTTGTGAATTTCATTTTTCGTTTTCAACAATTTTGTCTTCACTTGGCCCCCTGGTAGATGTACACAATTTGATTGTGAACATGTACCAAGAGGATATTGTGTTTTTCTGAAGACTCGTTTGCTTCGAACTTGTATAGTGCAGGTCTGAAGTCTTCGATAGTGAAGGCCTCCTGAGGTTGTCGGAGCTCAGAAGCTCCAGCATTGACTACCGTCGGAGCTTAGTAGCTCCGGGAATAGTCCCTATCAACGCGTAGAGCATCGATAGTTAGCCCTCCAGGGTGTCGGAGCTTAGTAGATCCGGCAGTGACCTTTGCCAACACGTAGCTTGACAGCAGCAGACTCCGCTTGTGGGGTCTTCTCACCATCTTTTATTTTGCGTCGACGGCTGGCCCCCTAGCTTTACCGGAGCTTGGTTGCTCCGGTGATGCTCATTTTCAATGTTTAACATCGATTACAAGCCACCTAGGGGGAGTCGGAGCTTTGTTAGCTCCGGATTTTCTCCATTAACGTGGATTCTTTATTTTTCCTGCACACTGAAGCCAAGAAAAATAGTAAAATTCGCACCTTGCCTATAACTTCGTCGCGGCTTATGATTCCCAAGAAAGTTTTAGGTCAAACACGATTCTAAATACAACCGAATGCATTGCCTTCTTTCTTCCAGATCCAATTGTACTTGGACCCGTCTTACTTCGGCCTGCCGGGGTGTAGGTAGAGTGGCGTACTTAGGGTGCTTGACCAGGCTAAGTCGATAGCACACTCCGGCCCTAGATTGGCTTGGCGGCATTCAGGAGAGTGGGTCATGAACAATATTTGAATCCAAAAGAATTGACAATACAGCTCGAATTGTACATGAACTGGTCGAACTAAAATTTTCTTAAGAATTGCACAACTTTGTTATAGACAAGAAAGAGAAAAATAAAAAATGTGGAGCCTGTACAAAATAAATGCACGTGGAGTCTGTTTCACATGAAGCTGTCTTTCATTATAGGTCCGGGGTACAGGGGAAACAAGTACACTCTTAGGGTACGGAACCAGGCTAAGCGTGTTTAATTTCTCGTTTGACCCAGGGTAGCTAGCCACACTTTTAGTCCTGGGACTGTGACAAGTGTTGCATGAACTTTTCGGACCTTCCGGGAAAGGTCCGGCTGTTCTCCCGGAGGAACTACCCGACTCTGTACAATGACTCTATAACATACACCTCAAGTTACTACAGACTCACCTTCGTGATATTAAGTGTAGAACTTACAGAGGTGCTCAATATTCCAAGGATTTGGTAGAGGTGTCCCATCCTCGGTAGCCAAGCGAATGCTTACGGGACGGGATACTTTAATCACTCGAAAGGGTCCCTCCCAGCTGGGGGAGAGTTTGTTTAACCCTTCTCTGGATTGTATTCTCCGTAACACCACATCGCCTTCCTCGAGCTGTCGGTTGTGTACATGCCGCTGATGATAGCGCCAAAGGGCTTGGAAGTATCGGGCATTCCGAACAGCTGCTTGGCACCTTTCCTCCTCAAGGAGGTCTAGGTCTTCACGCCGGAGCTGGTCCTGCGTGGCTTCATCGAAGGTCTGGACCCGGAGTGACCCCAAGGTGATTTCCGGAGGAAGGATTGCTTCAGCTCCGTACACCAGGAAGAAGGGTGTCTCTCCAGTTGACCAGTTTGGAGTTGTCCTGTTGGCCCATAGAGTCGGCGGAAGCTCTTCAATCCAGTTGGCTCCATGTTTTTTCAAGCGCTCATAGGTGCGCGTTTTGAGTCCTTTCAGGATTTCAGCATTTGCTCTCTCGGCCTGGCCATTACTTGTCGGGTGAGCTACGGAGGCGTAGCAAACTTGATGCCGAGGTCTTCGCAATATCCTTGAAATGCATAGCTTGTGAATTGGGTCCCGTTATCAGTAATGATTTTGGTTGGGACTTCAAATCTGCATACAATGGACTGCAAAAAGTTGATAGCAGATTGCTTGTTTATTATCACAACTAGAGTTGCCTCCGGCCACTTGGTGAACTTGTCAATGGCGACATACAGGAACTTGTAACCTCCGACGGCTCTTGGGAAAGGTCCTAAGATGTCCACCCCCCACACAGCGAAGGGCCATGTAGGAGGTATCATTTGTAGAGGCTGAGCCAGTGTGTGAATTTGCTTTGCATGAAATTGGCATGCTTCGCATTTCTTCCCAGCTCAGTTGCATCCTGGAGTGCTGTAGGCCAGTAGAAGCCATGTCGGAAGGCTTTACCGACCAGCGTGCAGGAAGACGCGTGGTTCCCACACTCGCCTCCATGGATTTCTGCGAGGAGCTCGCATCCTTCTTCCCTTGTGATGCACCACATTAGGACGCTGTTGGCACCGCGCCGGTAGAGATCCCCTTCTACAAACGTGTATCTTTTAGCCAATCTGACTATCCGGTCAGCAGATACATCATCGTCAGGAAGGATGTTGTCTTTCAAGTAGCTCTGGATCTCCGAGATCCATGCATCAGAGCTAACTTGAGCATTTGAGTCTTGCGTGCTGGGTTGCTCGGAGCTTCCGCAGCACCTACGACCCTTGATGGCTGCCATGGTAACAGGGTCATCGGGACCGTCAGCTTCGGGATGCTGATCTCGCCCCCTTCGCTCAGTTCGGCAGGCTGAGCTGTGGGTTTTGACAACCTCCGGACAAAAGTTCCGTCAGGAGCTGGAGCTCCGGTTGACACTTTCATCGAGAGTTCGTCGGCTTCAGCGTTGTGGACACGCTGGACGTGGTGGAGGTCTAGGACTTCGAAGTCCTTCTAAAGCCTCTGGACTTCAAGGAGGTAAGCAGCTAGCTTGAGATTGTTGCAGGAGCATTCACCATTCACTTGTTTAATGATGAGCTGTGAATCTCCCTTGACCAGCAGTTGCTTGACACCATATGACAGTGCCACCTTTAGTCCGTAAATGAGTGCTTCGTACTCCGCCATGTTGTTGGTCGCCTTGAAGTCAAGGTGTACCATGTATTTTACCTTCTCCCCGGTTGGTGCAAGGAGAAGGATTCCAGCTCCGGCCCGCTGCTTTTGCATGGAGCCGTCGAAGTAGAGGGTCCAGTGAGGCTCGGTGAAGACCGGATCCTTGTGTTCCGGCTTCTGCTCACTGGGGCCCCCAGGTTTGATGGAGAGGGAGTCCATTCTGCCACGAAATCCGCCAATGCTTGACTCTTGATTGTTTGCCTTGGAATGAATTCGAGATCGAATTCGGCCAATTCTGCTGCCCACTTTGCAATATTCCCAGTTGAATATGGATTATGCAAGATTGCTCAAAGTGGGTAAGAAGTCACCACTGAAATCTTGTGAGCTTGGAAGTAATTGTGAAGCTTCCTGGAGGCGATAAGAACTGCATAGAGCATCTTATGCACCTCTAGATATCGAGTCTTGGCGTCATGAAGTACTTCACTGATGAAGTACACTGGGCGTTGGATGGTCCGGACCCTCCCGGAGGGGCCCAGATCTTCCTCTTCATTGACCCGGATCCTCCTGGAGGGATCCGGACCTTCTTCAGGGACCTACGGTTCCTTGCTGGAGGGACCCGGAGCTTCTTCAGAAGCGACCTGGACCCTCCCGGAGGGGTCTGGGTCTTCTGAAGTAACTCCTTGTGGACTCAAGTCTGGGAACTGGGACCCAGACTCGCTTTCAGGAACCTTCGGACCCTCCCGAAGGGGTCTGGATTCCTGAGTATGGGATAGTTCTGGTCTCTCCGCAACTAGGACCATACTGACGACTTCGTCAGTTGCTGAAATGTAAAGCAGCAAAGGCTCACCAGGGTTCGGAGCTACCAGAGTTGGTAGGGTGGTGAGGAACTGTTTTAGCTCCTGGAACGCCTTTTCTGCTTCTTTAGGCCATTGGAATGGTCCGGACTTCCTCAATAACTTGAAGAAAGGAAGTGCTTGTTCTGCCAGTCTTGAAATGAACCGGCTTAGGGCTGCTAGACATCCAGTCAGCTTTTAGACATCCTTGATGCGGGCTGGTGGTTGCATGTCTTCAATGGCTTTGATCTTCGCCGGATTAGCTTCTATGCCCTGGTGACTTACCAGGAAACCAAGAAGTTTTCCGGAGCTAACCCCGAAGACACAGTTGTCTGGGTTTAGCTTTGTGCGGATGACCCGCAACTTGTCGAAGACAGCCTGCATGGTGTCAAGGAGTGACTCCTTGTTCTTGACCTTGACCACGATGTCATCGACGTACACTTCCACTATGTCTCTAATGAGTTCTTCAAAAGTTTTGTACATAGCTCGTACAAAGGTTGAAGCTGCATTCTTGAGACCAAATGGCATGGCTGTATAACTGTACAATCCATCTACTGTGATGAAAGAGGTATGCTCTTCATCTTCCCTAGACATTCTGATTTGATGATACCTAGAATATGCATCTAGGAAACACAGTAATTCACACCCGGAGGTGGAATCCACTATTTGATCTATTCTAGGTAGTGGGAATGGATCTTTTGGACATGCCTTATTTAGTGTTGTGTAGTCAATACACATCCGAAGCTTCCCACCGGCCTTGGGCACAACGACTGGGTTTGCCAGCCATTTTGGATGGAAGACTTCTTGGATGAATCCAGCTTCGAGCAACTTCTTCACTTCTTGTCGAATGAAGTTCTGTCGCTCCACGGATTGCTTACGAGGCTTCTGATGCACGGGCCGGGTGTCAGGGTAGATCTTCAGATTGTGCTCAATCACTTCCCTGGGGATCCCAGGCATTTGTGACGGTTGCCAGGCAAACACGTCGACATTAGCCCGGAGGAAAGCGATGAGCGCGAGTTCCTATTTGTCATTCAGACCCCCCGATATACGGGTGGTCTGAGTGGCATCGGAGCCGATTAGGACGACTTTGACGGGAATGTCGGTGTCGCCGCTTGGCTGCACACGAGGTGCAGAAGTCGAGCCTTGCTGATGAATGCTCAGGGGTTTTGGAGCTTGCTCCTGCATGGAGTCCTCCTCTTGTGCCGTAGTAAGCGCATGAAGTTCTTCCAGAGCAGTTACTCCGGCTGTGCGATCTCCGTGGATCCAGAGAACGCCTACTGGTGTTGGCATCTTTAACACCAAGTAGCCATAATGAGCAGCTGCCATGAATCTGTACAAGGCAGGCCTGCCCAAGATGGCGTTGAAAGGTAAGTTGATCTGAGCAACGTCAAAGACCAACTTATCAGTGCAATACTTCTCCCGGGTCCCGAAGGTAACGGGGAGAGTAATAGCACTGAGTGGGGTAATGGCTCCCGGACCTAATCTGGAGAAAGGTCGGGAGGGATGAAGATCCGAAGGTCGGAGCTGAAGCTTGGTAAAAGCTTTGAAGCTTATGAGGTTCAGCCTCGAACCTCCGTCTATCATAACATGGTGGAGCTGAATGTTATTGATGGTAGGAGATACCATCAAAGGTAATTGGCCTGCTCCAACCATGCTTCAAGGGCAGTCCGAAGCATCAAAAGTGATGTCCGTGTCCATCCACTTCCGATGAGGCTCCGCCCTGGCTGTAGGAGCTACAACGGCCATGTCCCGACGTATTGTCTTGAGGACGCGATGGGAGGTGATGTCCCATGATCCACCAAAAATGGTGTTCATGGTCTTCTGACACTCGTTGTCAAAGACGTCAGAATCATCGCCGATGGAGGTGTAAACGGCCTTCAAGACCTTTTTAGGATCCTGAAAACCTAACTCCTCTTCAGCCGAAGCTTCGTCAACTTTTTGTTTTCCTTCCCTCTGTCGAAAAGGAACTTCTTCCCGGCGCTTGTTGTAGCGCTCGACAAGGTTTTGGACCTCCCGGCAGTCTTCCAAACTGTGGCTATCCGTCTTATGAATTGGACACCACACATTGGGTTTGCCACCGTCTTTAGAAGACGGTTGAGGTCGCTTCTCGGGGCATGGCCCCCGGCCACCTGGAGCTGCATCAGCTGCAGCATTAGATGTGCCGGCCAATGGCTTCTTCTTGTCGTTGGTCTTTTTCTTCTTCTTGCCACTCCTGGAGGTAGTGGCTTCGCCTTTGGAGGATTTCTTGTGATCCTCCGGAGGTGGTTTGGAGTGCATTTCACGACCCTCCGCAGCTCTGGCACATTTGTCAGCCAAGCTGAAGAGTTCCGTGACACTGGTGCTCTCCTTGATCGCCAGTTTCTCCAACATCTTCTTATCTCGTACACCCTGTCTAAATGCCACAATGATAGAAGCGCTAGAGATAGAAGGGATAGTGTTTCGTACCTGAGAGAATCTCTGGATGAATGATCGCGGGGATTCTCCCCCTTTTTGCACGACTGCAAAAAGGTCCAGTTCGGTGCCTGGTCGGGTGTATGAACTCCCGAAGTTGGCGGTGAACTGCCGGCACAACTCCTCCCAACTGTTGATGGAGTTGGGTGGAAGGCTCATAAACCAGGACCGGGCGGTCCCAGTTAAAGCCACTGGAAAATAATTGGCCATTACGGCCTCATTTCCTCCTGCTGCCAGGATTGCAGGGGAGTAAATCTGAAGAAATTCGACAGGATTAACGGTCCCGTCAAACTTCTCCGGCAGGTGAGGCCGGAATTTCTGTGGCCACCTGACCATACGCAGATGCATGGCCAGGGCCGAACAGCCTCCTCCTACTCCTTCAAGAGCAGGAATGTACTGAGCTTCTCGTCTTTCATGAGCACGCTCGATATGGACTCGGCCGTCTTGTTGACGGTATCGGCGATCAAGCTCCGCCCGGAGGTCATGAGTCGAAAGCCTTGACACCGTGTGAGTGTGTCGCGCCCCGGAGGGCAACAACGTCACTTGCTGTGATGCAGCACGTCTCCTATTGTTGGAAACGTGCGGACCAAGTCTGCCAGACAAGGTCCGTCGCTGCGACGGGGCCCGTCCTGAAGGAGGAGGACCCTGGTTACTGATGCGGTCGGCTGCTGCTGCAACCAAGTGTTCCACATCAGCCCTCCGCTGCTCCATTGCATCCCGGGATGCATCCGGAGGTGGTGGGCGCTGAAGGAGAGCACGTGTTGCATGGAGCGCGTGTTCCGGGTTGTCATGATTCGCCGACGCAGTGATTGACGCCGGTGCACCATTGTGACGCCCGGTTCCGAAAATGAACCAAGCTAACGCATATGTGTGCCCAGGATGTTCAACACAAATACACGAGTGATTCACAAATGGTAAACAGATAATTACCACAGCTCAAATTATTAAATAAGTACTCTTATTACACAATTCATTAAATCCTCGAATACAAGCTCTAATGAATATTAATGACTGGTTCAACTAATGCAGCGGAAATAAACTAATTAAGCAACTAAGCAACTAAGCAAAAGGGATAGCGCAGCTCCATGCAACACCACAGGCAAAAGCTGACGGTAGACACGGCCTAGATCTCCACATTATCGCCATTAAACTCACAATTCTGACCTGCAACTGTTGGGTGGGGGATTGCAAGAGTGAGTACATGTCGTACTCAGCAAGTGTGGAAAGTATGACATGTGGCTGATTCAAATGACGAATGTAATAATGGCTAAGTGCTGAAAAGTACAGTAAAACATTTGAAAAGCATTATACTATGTCTATGTGAAACAATCCCATTATAACCATCATATTAACGAAATATAAACCATATCCAATTATTGCCAACATTACCATTATCCATGTCCAATTACCATAACTCAATTTCGTACCCATGACCATAATCCATAAACCATAACCATTACCAACCATAACCATTACCAGACCATAACCATCCCAAATCCCAATTTCCAACTCTAATCATGTAGGTCATCCAGGCGCTCTTAACCGGGAGCACGGCTATCATGATAGTTTTAATACTCTGCAGAGTTTGTACCACTTTACCCACGTGTCCGTGATTTCATCACCCGTCGGCGACTAAAGAACCTCCCTTATGCCAATTACACTTCCTTTGGTGTATGGCCAAGAGATCACAAAATAGCTTTTACAAAGGGATTACTAGTCTATTCAGACCCCACTGAGGTTTCACCGGTGGCGATGCCTCCAACTGAGCACATCTTCAACCAAGGGCCCCCTCTTGAGCCAATCGGATCCCAGGGTAGTCCCACCAATCATCAACAAACCCAATCCGACTACCCCTTCCCCGAGCATCCACAATGGTCCAAACAGCACTAGCAAAGCCCTAATTAATCAGCTACGCCGCATCCATACTTGGCCTCGTGGTGGCACTGTAGTCCTGGCATATTCTCGCATGAACCGGTCCTTAGATCTAAAGCAAGCAAACCACCATAACATCCAACCCATCCACATACCAGGCTTGCTTAGATCACCTATCACCATACCGTATCGACCAGTTCACATTAACCAGAATATCATTAATACATAATTAAATTTGTAGTGTTGTTTTTCCATCCCAATTAATTAAGCGAAGCAAAAAGGTAAAAACCCTTCCTGACTCTCTACCATAAATTCCAGGTGACAAGGGTGGTCAAACAAAACTAGTAAACTTCCTACCATAGGATTCCCATCAATTTGACACAAGCATGCAGTTTTGCAAACAAAACATTTATTTAAAACAGGATCAATATGCTTCAAGGACACTTGCCTTGCTCTGGCGGATGGGGTTGCTCAAGCGCTTCGAAGTCTTGGTTTTGGAAATCCTCGTATGCAGCCTCTTGAGTACTTCCCTCTACTCGCGATCACACATACAAGAAAATACATATACAATCAACATGATGCACACACATTAATCAACATGCGATGATATGCATGCATGCAAAGTACCATAATTAATTAACTACGGTTGTTTATTAATTAGATGCAACTAGTTCATACGTGTTTATACGAGTTTACGGGGTTTTAGGGTGAATTAATGCTGCTGAAAATAAAATTATAGTGCAACTAAAATAAATTTATGTCTATTAGATCCAATACGGTCGCTAAAATTCGCATCGGGAACATGGCCTACCGTAGATCTGACGGCTTGACGGTCGCGGAACAAATGCGACGCGTAGACGAAGTGGATGGCACAGCAGTCCCTCGGCGGCACGACGACGGCGACGATCTCCGGTGGACGGTGGTACTCTCCTCTTTTTCTTCCTCTTCTTCCCCTCTTTTTTTTTCTTCCTTTTCTTCCCCTGGCGCAGCCTCTGGACCTTTTTTCGCGGCTTCCGGCGGCTGCGTTTCTGTAATCGAGAGAACCTACGGAGGCTGGGGCTTTTTATAGGGGCGAGGCTAGGGTACGGCCTTGGTACCGACTCGGTACGGGGCGGGATTCGCGGCAGGGGAGTCGGACGCGGGAGGGAGTCGTATCCGGGCGGGAGAATCGGGGCGGTTAGGGGAAAAATTTTCGGAGGCGGCTCGGTCGGGGCGGGACGGCGCGGAGGCCACGCGCGGGAGGGCGGGCACGTGCGGCTGAGCGGGAGCGGCTCGTGGGCCAAGGCGGCGGGGTGGGGCGATCGAGGCGGGGGTCAGGCGGCGGGGTCAGCGCCTCGGGCGGCGGGGTGGCTGGCGCGTGCGGGGATGGAGCTGGCGGCTCGGCCGGCGGGGCCCGGGCGCAGGCGGCACGCGGCCGGGTGCGCGTCGCGGTCAGGGGGCGGACCGGGGCCCGGCGCAGCGCGCTGCAGCGGCAGGTGGCGCGGTCAGGGGGGGCAGGCGGCGGGTGGGGCCCCCGGGGCGGGCGCGCCGCGCGTGAGCGCGCGTGGGCGTTGCCGACTGGGCCGGTCGGCGGCCTGGCCGGGGGGGGGGGGGGGGGGGGGGGTTTCCTTTTTTTTCTTTTTTTTTTATAATTTATATATATTTTTTTATTTTACTTATTTTTTTATACCCCTTTTTTTATTATGTTATTTATTATATATATTTTATATATAAATATTATTCATGTTATATATTTATTATTTATTATTATAATGTATATTATTAATATTAATATTTTATTTATTTTCATATATTGTTATATATATATTATTTATATACATTTATATATATTTTATTATTATTATTTTTATACTTATTCCCTATTACAAGTTTTAGGCTATAATTATTATTTTCTTTTCTTCTTTTGCTACACACATTTGTATATATATGCTCCATCTTTTATGTTTTATTATTTTTTTCTACTAATGTTTAATGCATGATCATGTATGCGATGCAAGATGCGAAAATTTAGGGTGTTACAACCATCGCGCTGCCCAGCTTGATTTGCTGGTGGAGGCAGCGGTGGTGGAAGTGTGACTCTTGTTGGAACTGTGGTTCCTGCTGGTGGCTGCATATTGGAGGGATTGCCCCCGGCAGCTTGAACAGCGAGATGACCATTGGATGATTCAGCGGCTGAGTTCACCATTCTTGAAATCTCAGGCGCCCCTACCTTGCGCGCCAACTGTCGGTGGTTTTGATCCGGCAGATCTCGCGACACTAGTAAAGTGTTTGCGGAGTTTGAAGTTCGGTGTGTGCGCGCGGAGATTCAAGAAGGTGAAATGTAAAATGACACAAGAGACACGAAGGTTTACGTGGTTCGGGCCGCCTGAGCGTAATACCCTACTCCACGGGACGTGTTGGTGTTGTATCGGATGTATGAACTCAACTCAGGTGACGTGAGTTGAGAGTGCGCGATCAGATCAGAGCAGGTCAGATCCGTCTCGTGAGCATCCGTCTATGTATCGTCGGCCTGTCCTTTTATAGTACAAGGACAGGCCATTACAAGTTGGCCTGGCCTGATATGTGGCCCCAGCGGTTACTAATATTGATACATATTTGATGCGCTTAATTACCCTTAATGACCGAGTTACGGGCTTTGACAGCACCATTACTGGTAATTAAGGTCATCCGATCATGTGTCATTAATGTAGTATTAATGACACTTAATCAGGTCTTGAAGTCTTTGATTCCCCTTTGAAGATCCGGAGTCGTTGTGGAGTCTACCGGAGGTTTGAGGCTGAAGATCCGATGGTAGGACACGTGGTAGCTCTGGAGCATGCTGTGAGGAACAGATAGGTCCGGTGCCACCAGACATGTGTCAGTTCCGGAGCTTCCCTCGGTCTGGGGTTAGGTCTGGGGGTGCCATTATGGTACATAGCCCGGAGCTTCCCCTTTGCAGGCGGTAGCTCCGCTTTGATGGTACACGTGGCGACCCTGAGACTAACCATATTGGGGAAGCGGGTCTAGTTATGTTTGACATGTGGGCCTCCGAAGGTCTTCAAATCAAGTAGTTGACATTTCCTTGAGATCTTTGCAATCTCAAGGGGTATACGGTACCCAGGGTACCGACAGAATCCCAAGAAGTACTTTAACTCTCTCATCATTGACATTTCAAACCTGTCTGTCATGATTTTACTAAATTCTTCACAAAAAGATTGGTTAGTTGACCCAAAGATTATATCGTCAACATAAATTTGACAAGTAAAAAGATCATCATCAAAATTCTTTGTAAACAGTGTATAATCTACTTTGCCAATCTTAAATCCATTTTCAATTAAGAAATCTCTAAGACACTCATACCAAGCTCTAGGAGCTTGTTTGAGGCCGTAGAGAGCCTTACGCAATTTAAATACGTGGTCGGGAAACTCTTTGTCTTCAAACCCGGGTGGTTGCTCCACGTACACCTCTTCCTTGATTGGTCCGTTGAGGAAGGCGCTTTTTACATCCATTTGATACAGCTTGAAATCATGATGAGTAGCATATGCAAGTAATATTCTAATAGATTCAAGTCTAGCTACTGGAGCAAAAGTCTCATCGAAATCCAAACCTTCGACTTGTGAATACCCTTTGGCCACAAGTCATGCATTGTTTTTTGTCACCACCCCGTGTTCATCTTGTTTATTGCGGAAGACCCACTTGGTGCCGACGATGTTTGCATTGGGTCTTGCCACAAGTTCCCACACCTTGTTACGCTTGAAGTTGTTCAATTCTTCTTGCATTGCCACCACCCAGTCCGGATCTTTTAATGCATCTTCAACCCTGCGTGGTTCCAAAAAGGATACAAACGAATAGTGCTCACAAAAGTTAGCTATGCGAGATCTAGTGGTTACTCCCTTTTGGATGTCACCGATGATGTTGTCGATTGGGTGATCCCTTTGGACGCATTGGTGTACTCTTGGGTGTGGCACTTGAGGAGTTGTATCTTCGTGATTATCTTATTCTCCCCCTAAGTGATTTCCTTTGTTGACTTGTTGATTGCCTTCGTATTCTTGTGGTTGATCTTGGGTTGAAGCTCCCCCTTGATCGTTGGTCTCCTCTTGTGGTTCATCTTCCTCATGTACGTGTGGAGGTGGCTCTTGTGGTCGAACCTCACCTAGAGCCATTCTTTTCAATGCTTGACAAGGAGCTTCTTCTTTACCTAGTTCACATGGATCAACTTGCTTTTTTGGGAGCCATTAGTCTCATCGAACACTACGTCATGTGATACTTCAACAAGTCTGTAGGTCTTGTTGAAAACACGATAGGCGTAAGTGTTCAAATCATAACCAAGCAAGAAACCTTCATCGGACTTCGAAGCGAACTTTGAAGTCCTAGGCTTCTTGTTCAAGATATAGAATGGAGAACCGAAAACTCGAAAATATGAAATATTTGGTTTGTTACCGGTAAGTAGCTCATAGGATGCCTTCTTGAGTAGTCGATGGAGATAAAGTCGATTCACGGCATGGCAAGCGGTGTTAATTGCTTCCGCCCAAAATCGATCGGATGTCTTGTACTCATCGAGCATTGTTCTTGCCATCTCTATGAGTGTTCGATTCTTTCTTTCGGCAACTCCATTTTGTTGTGGAGAGTACGGTGCTGAAAATTTGTGATTTATGCCTTCTTCATCAAGGTACTCCTCCACTTGCGTGTTCTTGAACTCCGTGTCGTTGTCGCTTCGAATATTCTTGATTATCAATGAGAATTTTTTTTTAGCTCGCTTGAAGAACTTCTTTAGTGTTCCTTGTGTCTCTGACTTATCATGCAAAAATAAAACCCAAGTGAAGTGAGAAAAATCATCAACGACAACTAAACCATATTTGTTACCGCCAATGCTTATGTAGGCTATTGGACCAAACAAGTCCATGTGTAGAAGCTCAAGTGGTCTTGTTGTAGTCCTGACGTTTTTGGCGGGGTGAGGTGCTCCAACTTGCTTCCTGGCTTGGCACGCGCTACAGGGCCTGTCTTTCTCAAATACAACATCCTTCAAACCTTGGATGTGATCGCCTTTGAGGAGTTTTTGAAGGTTCCTCATACCAACATGCGCTAGCCGTCTATGCCACAGCCAACCTATGTTGGTCTTTGCAATCAAGCGTGTGTCAAGTTTAGCTTTATCCTTATTGAAGTCAACAAGATAGAGCTTTTCCTTTAACATACCCTTGAATGCAACGGAACCATCACTCCTCCTAGAAACGGTCACACCCTCGTTAGTGAACAAGCAATTATAACCTTTGTCGCATAATTGAGATATCGACAGTAGGTTATAATCTAGAGATTCAACATGTAAAACATGAGAAAGTGTGTGTTTGGAGGATATTGCAATTTTGCCGATACTGAGCACCCTTCCTTGACTATTATCTCCAAAGTAGATGCCCTCGTTTGGGTCCTCATTCTCTTCATATTCCATGAACATTCTTCTTTCCCCGGTCATATGATTGGTGCATCCACTGTCTAGCACCCACTTAGATCCACCGGAGGAATAGGCATGCAAAAACAAATCATGCCTTGGTTTTAGGTACCCAAGCTTGCTTGGGTCCTTGGAGGTTAGTTACAATGCATTTGGGCACCCACACATGAGACTTGGTGTTCCCATGGCGTGGCCCAACATAATGAGCATAAACCTTGCCAAAGTTATTTCTCATTAACACATAGGAGGCATCAAAAGTTTTAAACAATAGTTGTTGTTGTTTATGTACAGGACTAGTCTGGGGGGGCGGACTTGTCCGGACACCGACCGGACTAGTCCGGTGTACCTGTGCAGTTACAGTCTTAATCTGTGACTTTCCAATTTGGGAGGGCCTTCCTTTTACAAAGGTAACCCTCTCCTTGTTATTCTTATGGCTTCTAGCATATTGCTTTTCACCATAAGAATAACCAATGCCATATTTGACATTTGGAGGTCGACCAAGTATGCACTATGTGCATATTTGATCTTCTCCTTATCAAATATGCCACTTTGGGCAGGATGTTTTTCCTTTGTAGAAGTTGGCTTATCCTTCAAACTGGTGTCACTTTTCTTACATGTGCAAGCATGAGCAAAATCAGTTTTAGTTAGTTGAGAAGGTGAACTTGAAGAGGGGGAAGGTTCACACATCTTGAGTGACTCAACCTGCACTTCAAGGATCTTGTTGACCTTGATTAGGTCAGCAAGTTGGTCCTTGATTGTGGCATTTGAGTCAGTTAGCTCCAGGCAAGTTTCCTTGCTCGAAGCTAACTCAAGCTCTAGTGATTTGCTTCGTTCCTTTTCAAGTTTTAGAAGTTTGTCAAGTTTGACATATTCCTCCTTTTGGGAGATGATCATGTCCTCTTGACGATGTATTAATCTCTCCTTCTCAACAAGTTGATCAAGCAAAAATTTCATTTTAGTAGCTCTTTTCCTATCTAGTCCAATAAGCATGTCCTCATTATCACTACTGAGTTCATCATCGCTAGAATAAGAATGCACGGAAGGGGGTTTAATGGTTACCTTGCATTTACCTTCCTTTGCCATAAGGCAAGTGCCATCTCCCTTCCATGCGCCAAGTGTGGGGAAAAGGGTAGACTTCTTGGATGTCTTCTCGATGGCTATGCTAGCCATCTCTTATTTTTCAGACGATGAGGACTCATCATTTGAGTCCCACTCTTTCCCAATGTGCGCTTGTTCGGCTTGTTTCTTCTTCTTGAAGAATTTCTTGGGTTGAGTCTTGGCTTCTTTGGTCTTCTTCTTGTTCTCCTCATATGGGCAATCAACTATAAGGTGGTTATACTCACCACAATTATAGCATGCCCGCCTCAACTTTGGCTTCGTTCTTTCCTTGTACTTTCCTTCGCTTGACTTTGTACCTTGTCTCTTTTTCATTATTCTCTTGAATTTCTTCATGAAAAATATCATGTCTTCTTCATCCAATTCACTGCTCTCGTCGTCACTATCTTCCTCTAGTTGTGCTTCTCTAGCTTCTTTGGATAGTGTCTTGAGAGTGGACTTCAAGGCAAACCCTTTCTTCTTTGCCGAGGTGAGATCGGCAATTTCCTTGACATGTTTTGCTTCCTTTTCCATCTTCTCGAAGTTGATGATCTTTCCAAGCAGTTCATCCGGAGTCAACCTTTTGTATCCGGGGCTTTCTCTAATCATGGAGCATAGTGTGACGTTGTGAGGCATAAAAGCTCTAAGTATGAGCTTTACCACCTCGTGGTCATTCCATTTCTTGCTTCCGTATGATCTGACCATGTTGACGAGTGTATTTAATCGATTGTACATGTCTTGGGGTGACTCGTCCTCTTCAATTGCGAATCTTCCTAACTCGCCTTCAATCATCTCGATTTTTGCTTCACGCACATGTCGGTCACCTTCATGCGCAGTTTGTAGTGTGTCCCATATCTCCATTGCAATTTCGAGTCCATCCACCTTGGTGAACTCGTCCCGACTGAGTGAAGAGGTAATTACAACCGCGGCTTGAGCATTTCAGTGAATTGCCTGCTGGTTGGGGGTGAGCTCTTCGTCGTCATCCGGGATATCTATCCCTGTGCACACAATATGCCACAAACTTGGATTGAGGGAAATTAGATGCATTTTCATATTTTGTCTCCACATTGAGTAATCACATCCATCGAAGTGTGGGGCTTTTCCAAGTGGGATAGATAAATAATGATTGCTATTGGAATTGAGACGATCATAGTTAAAAGGATATTGGGAGTAGTCGGTGTGACTACTCCCCTTCTTCTTCTCTTAAACTTTTACTTTCCCTTTGGAAAGTGTCTTCTTTCTTAGGAGCGCCTTTAGCTCCAGCGTTTCCTCATCGTCGTCCTCGAAGTCTTGAATGGCTTCGAGGAGCTTCTCCACCTTGAGGTTCTTTTCATCATCAACCTTCTCTTGGTTGTTGCTCTTGTGGATGTCCTTCATGTCCGACATGACCTCCTTTGAGCGGTTAGTCTCTTTCTTGAGGAACCTCGCTCTAATACCAATTGAATGTAGCCTAGAGGGGGGTGAACATGCCTTTTTGAAAATTGTCGGATCCTGCAACACTTAACAATCAGTTCAAAACCAGAGAAATCGGACTAGTCTGGTAAAGTGCAGACTAGTCCGGTGTATACGGACTAGATTGATTAGGTTTGATCGATTAACTTTGTTCTTCTATATATGCAGCGGAAGTATACGATTAAACAAAGTGTCACAAGGTTATGAATCAGGTTATATCACAATTCAAACTTATACTTGATATTTCAATGTAAAATAATCAAGATCAATTTGTAACCCTAGATTGATATGAATTAAGAACAATGAACACAAAAGAGAACACAAGAGATTTATCTTGTGGTTCGGTTCCCACAGAGGCAACCTGCATCCACGTTGAGGAGCCAACAAAAGGACCGGGTCTTCTCCAACCCTACCCTCGTCGGATCGCCACGAAGGCCAATCCTCTTCCACTTATCTCAAAGGGGTGAATAACCGAATTCAAGGGGATTTCTCATACATTGAGGGCTCCCTTGGATTACAACACAAAATACCACCAAGAACACACTCAAAAATTACAAATAAATCACGGGAGTGTGTTAGAAAATCAAACCAAGAGCTCAATGTGGTGTTGAATGTGTCTCTCCAATGACCTAGAGTGAATCCTCAAAGGATTGATCTTTGTTGCACTTAATTTCGTGGAGAGATGTGGTTTTTGGGTCTCTTGGGAGGTGTGACGGCGCTAGGGTTTGTGAGAGAGTAAAATATGGCCGTACAACTCTATTTATATGGGTTTCTAAAAGTGACCGTTAGGGTTCAGAAAGATCGGACTAGTCCGTGGTGGTAACCGGACTAGTCCGGTGTGCTGTGTGTAGCAAACCCTAAGTGTCCCGAAATATCGAACTAGTCCGGCTAGGAGTGGACTTGTCCGATTTCGCTACTGGAAATCTTCGGACTAGTCCGATAGTCATCAGACTTGTCCGGACATGAGAAACTCTAAGTGTATAGGATGACAAGTCCGCACTTGGAGGACTTGTCCGATTTAGATCATAGGGTATTTCAGACTAGTCCGTGCTAACATCAGACTTGTCCGATTTGGATCAGAAAGAATATCGGACTAGTCCGGTTGTGATCGGACTTGTCCGATTTTGTGTGACTTGTGAAGTGTTTTGAGGACTAGTCCGCACTGGGGAGGACTAGTCCGATTCTAGTCAGAAAGGATATCGGACTAGTCCGATAGATATCGGACTTGTCCGATTTCGTGCAAAAAGGATATCGGACTAGTCCGGTGTTAGTCGAAGTAGTTCGGTCCTATGTAACTTTGTGCAATGTGTGTGTTAAGTTGTGATTGAGCTCTTGGGATGTGTTTTCTTAACACACTCCATACACAGTGATCTACTATTCTTCTTCCTTGAGCTCATTTCCACTTTGCTCCTCGTTCTTCCTTCTTTTTTGTACTTTGCTCATTTTCCTATTAAAATACTGCACTCATCTCAAAAAAGAGGTTAGGATCCCAATTGCTTGTCATAAATCATCCAAAACCCACAAGGGAGTCCTAGATGCACTTTCACCGCGATACCTTCATATGCATTGTTCTTGATTCAAACATGTTGCGCAACCTCCCGATCAACTCAACCACAATTCCTCCCGAACTTGGTTGTTGAACCTCATCTTCTCTCTAAGACTAGTTCAATGGATCCCGTCACCAGCCATGTCTTGAACTCAAGCAACACATGCACATGAACAAACAACCAATACTTTCGAGCACAAGTCCTCGACTTGACTCACGTTAGTTCCGAAACTACAACATCTTATGTGAGCACCTCACATAAGCATGTTGCAAACCATAGCAAAATGATATCAGCCATAACAACTAAAACACACCAAAAACTTAGTATATGAATACTAAGCAATCTTTCCATCAGTGTAAAGCAAGGGCGAAACATTGCAAGATAAAAGCAGAAACACTGCAATCAAGCACCGGACCTTGCCAAAGTTAACCGGACCTTGAATCGGAGCTTACCAAAGCTAGTAGAACCTAGCGCTGGAGCTTACCAAAGCTAGTAGAACCTAGCGCCGGAGCTTACCAAAGCTAGTAGAACCTAGCGTCGGAGCTTACCAAAGCTAGCAGGACCTAGCGCTGAAGCTTACCAAAGCTAGTAGAACCTAGCGCCGGAGCTTACCAAAGCTAGCAGGACCTAGCACCGGAGCTAACCAAAACTAGTTGGAACTATTCAACCCAAAAGTCGGAGCTAGAAAAATATGTCGGAGCTAACCAAACATAAGTTGGACCTATCAAAACATATCGGAGCTTAACAAAGACATGTCGGAGCTATCAAAGACATGTCGGAGCTAAAGACAAAGCTCACCGGACTACCCAAAAACATGTTGTACCTTGACAAAGCAAGTCGGACCTATTGTCGGACCTTGCAGAAGCTCAGAGCTAGAGTCGGACTTTGCTAAAAAAGTGTTTTAGCGGAATTTCAGAATTTTTATCATCAAAGCCAATGTATTCACTACAAGCCAATGTATTCAGCACACATAGGTCTCACAATCTCCCCCTTGATGAATGCATTGGCAACACCACTTAAAATCCGAACATTAGCTTATTCACATTAAAAGTTTTGAAAACAATTTCCCCCCCTTTGTAAAACAGAAATAAAATGAGAAGAAAAACAAATTTCCCCCTGAGAAGAATCGTGTTTGCATAATTATTTTTAAAAATGTTAAAAATTCACATATTATCTCTCCCGCTTTGACAATGTATTCAGCAAGGTTCAAAAGAGAAATTTTAATTGTTATGAGCATATTATAACATATACATATAAAACAAAGCTCATCCAAATCATACTATCAAGTAACTTACACTATCACAACAATGAGATACATAAAATAGTGTAAGCCATGCTAAAGATCAAATGTAATTTTCAATTTAAGAAAGTCATGATCTCACAAACTTAACTATTTCAAAACCTGAAAGCATGACACTTGTTGCTGCATTTTATTATTTCAAAGCACAAACTTTTAACATATGATATTTGCAAAAGATTATATGTCGCATCTGCCTTATTCTAACCAACCAAGACAAGCCTATGTCATTTGACAATCAGAAGCTTAAGGACATGATTTTAGTCATACACAACTTCTTCCAAGTTCATATCTAAGTGCAATGATAAGCCATCTCAAAAGAAAAAGTGCGATGCATGCATATTCTCTTGATCTTTTCTCAATTTATATTTGTTCATAAAAGCTCAACATGAGAGTTGATTAACTCTTTATGATTAAAAGCACTTGTGAGCATGCAACAAGTTCAAAACAGCAAGAAAGTTCGACCATGACCAGATTTAGTATAAGTAATTATTCCAATTACTAGACATGGCAAAAACTACAAAATGTATAACATGACTAATGTAGTAAGAACTTTCAGCATGTAAAAGGAATCACAAAGTCATATATATATGAAATACTATGCTCATATTATTTTAATTTCAGATTCACACATAGACTTCTCAAGTTTGAAAACTCCCCCTCAATTTAAGCCATGAGGATGCATAACCCCTATTTCACTACGAATGTAACAAAAATTGAGTGAAATCCAAAGGTTTTGTAAAAATGTCAGCCAATTGTTGTTCGATATCTACATGGTGAAGCACAATGTTTCCTTTTTCAACATTATCACGGAGACAGTGATACCTAATGTCAATGTACTTAGTTCTAGAATGTTGCACGGGGGTTTTTAGCAATGCAAATGGCACTAGTATTATCACAAAAGAGTGGAACACTATCTAGATCAACTCCATAGTCCTTAAGTGTTTGAACAATCCAAAAGAATTTGTGAGCAAGCACTAGCAGCAGCTACATATTCAGATTTGGCTGTGGATTGTGCAACTGAATTTTGTTTTCTAGAGGACCAAGCAACAAGTGAATTACCAATAAAATGAAAAGCACGGGAAGTACTTTTCCTATCAATCCTACAACCTCCAAAATCAGCATCGGAAAAATCTTTCAAAGTAACAGTTGAGGAAGAAGGAAGAGAAATGCCAAATTCTTGAGTTCCATATAAGTACCTGAGAATCCTTTTGAGGGCTTGACGATGTGAAGCACGTGGGGAGGCTTGAAACCGTGCATAAAGACGTACACTGAATTGTATGTCAGGTCTTGATGTCGTGAGGCACAAAAGTGATTCGATCATGCTTCTATATTCTTTTCGATCCTCGGGTTCACCATCTTCATCAAGTTCAAGTGTTGTTGCTGTTCCCATTGGTGTTCGAAGAGGCTTGCTTTTGTCCATGTTGAAGCGCCTTAGAAGGTCTTTTGTATACTTTGTTTGATGCACAAAGGTACCCTCCTTGGTTTACTTGATTTGCAGCCCCAAAAAGTACGTGAGTTCTCCCATCATACTCATCTCAAATTCTGAACTCATCATAGCTGAAAACTTGGACACAAGATCATGAGAAGCACAACCAAAGATAATATCATCCACATACACTTGAACGAATAATGAGTCATTGCCATGCTTAAGCACAAAAAAAGTTTTATCAACCTTGCCCTTGGTAAACCCCTTTTTAAGTAAGAATGTTTTTAACCTATCATACCATGCTCTAGGAGCTTGTTTTAGACTATACAGGGCTTTAGTTAGTTTGAAAATTGAAAGTGCATCTAGGAATCCCTTGTGGGTTTTGGATGATTTATGACAAGCAAATGAGATCCTAACCTATTTGTTGAGATGAGCACAGGTTTTAATAGCAAAATAAGCAAAGTGCCAAAATAAAGGGAGAATGAGGAGCAAAGTGGAAATGAGCTCAAGGAAGAAGAAAAGTAGATCATTGTGTATGGAGTGTGTTAAGGAAACACATCTTAAGAGCTCAATCACAATTAATCACACACATTTCACAAAGTTATACAGGATCGGGCTAGTCCGAATGTCACCGGACTAGTCCGATATTCCTCTCTGCACAAAATTGGACATGTCCGATATCCATCGGACTAGTCCGATATCTCTCTGACTAGAATCGTACTAGTCCTCCCCAGTGCAGACTAGTCCTCAAAACACTTCACAAGCTGCACAAAATCGGGCAAGTCCGATCACAAGCGGACTAGTCTGATATTCATTCTGATCTAAATCGAACAAGTTCGATATTTGCATGGACTAGTCCGCAAACTCTCTGACCTAAATCAGACAAGTCCTCCAAGTGCGGACTTGTCCCCATAACTACTTAGGGTTTAACTGTCCGAATAAGTTTGATGTCAAACGGACTACTCCGAAGATTTCCAGAAGCGAAATCGGACAAGTCCGCTCCTAGTCGGACTAGTCCCATATTTCGTGACACTTAGGGTTTGCTGCACACAGCACACCGGACTAGTACGGTGTCCACCACGGACTCCGATCTTTCTAAACCCTAACGGTCACTTTTAGAAACCCCTATAAATAGAGGTGCACGGCCCAACTTGAACCAACTCTCGAACCCTAGTGCTGTCACACCTCCAAAGAGCCTCAAAAAACACATCTCTCCACGAAATTAAGTGTGACAAAGATCAATCCTTTGAGGATACACACTAGATCATTGGAGAGACACGTTCAACACTCATTGAGCTCTTGGTTTGATTCTCTAACACACTCCTGTGATTTCATTGTAATCTTTTGAGTGTGTTCTTGGTGGTATTTCATGTTGTAATCTAACGGAGCCCTCAAAGTGTGAGAAGGCCCCTCTGAATTCGGTTATTCACCCCTTTGTGCTAAGTGGAAGAGGATTGGCCTTCATAGCGATCCAAGGAGGGTAGGGTTGGAGAAGACCTGGTCCTTTTGTGGACTCCTCAAAGTTGACGTAGGTTGCCTCTGTGGGAGCTAAACCACGGGATAAATTCTTGTGTCTTACTTTGTGTTCATCGTTCTTATTCATCACAATAATCTAGGGTTTCAATCATTATTGCTTACTTTACGTTGAATCATTAAATATAAGATTGAATTGTGATATACCCTAGTCCATAACCTTACAACACTTCATTTGATTGTATATTTCCGCTGCATACATCGAAGAATCAAACTAATCGACCAAACTTAATCAACCTAGTCGGTACATACCGGACTAGTCGGCACTTTATCGGACTAGTCCGATATCTCTGGTTTTAAAATGGTTGTTAAGTGTTGCAGGTTCCGACAAATTTCAAAAAGGCCTATTCACCCCCCTCTAGGCCACATTCAAAAACATGATTAGGAAAATATGGATTTTCAAAACCCGGTGGTTGTTTGACATAAACCTCCTCATCTATGTAGACATTAAGAAAGGCACTTTAACATCCATTTGATATAGCTTAAAACCTTTAGATGCAACAAAAGCTAACAAAATTCTTATGGCTTCTAATCTAGCAACAGGAGCAAAAGTTTCATCAAAATCAAGACCTTCAATTTGTGTGAAACCTTGAGCAACCAACCTATCCTTATTCCTAAACAACACCCCATCCTCACTTTGTTTATTTTTAAACACCCATTTAGTTCCAATTAAAGTGTGACCTTGAGATGGAGGTACAAGTTTCTAAACATTGTTTCTTTCAAAATTTTCTAACTCTTCTTGCATGGCAATAATCCAAAATTCATTAGTGAGAGCATGTGATATATATTTGGGTTCAAAAGAAGCAACAAAAGTAGAATGAGCATGAGAATTAGGATCGCAAAACCTGGACCGTGTGACTCGTTCGTGCAAGCTTCCAATAATTTGTTGTGGAGGATGAATTTTGAGAACCCAGAGGGGAGTGAACACTTCACAAACTTCTTCTTCTTCATGTTCATCACAAATCGATGAGCTCATGACTTGAGGAGGATCTGGACCAGCAATGGTGGTCGTCGGTGTGAATCAAAATCAGGAGCTGGAACAATGTCATTAGCTGCTGAATTTTCAGGCAGCAGCTCCACCTCTTCCTCATCTTCAACGAAAATGTTCTCCCCCTGCGGATATGGATCTGGACCTGCAATGTTTGAGCTAGTACTTGGGCTAGCTTCATAAAAAGACACCTCACAAGTCTCCACAATTTTGTTAGTATCAAGTAAAAGCACACGGTAGCCTCTAGTATGAGATGGGTAACCAAGAAACATGCCATCAACGGATCTAGGTTCAAATTTATCAAGATTACTATGTTTCTTAACAAAGAATTTGCAACCAAAGACCCGAAAGTGTGTAACACTAGGCCTATGTCCAAACCGGAGCTCATATGTGTTTTACCTAGTTTAGCGTGCAATAAAACATGATTTGAGACATAACAAGCGGTTGCAATCGCATCAGCCCAAAATTTCCTAGGAGTTTGATATTCATCAAGCATAGTCCTAGCCATGTCAACTAAGGTTTTGTTCTTTCTTTCTACAACACCGTTTTGTTGAGGTACATATGGTGAAGAAAATTGATGATCTATTCCATTTTCAGCACAAAAGTGATCAAAAGATTGATTTTTAAATTTGGTTCTGTTATCACTTCTAATTGCTTTTAAAGATCTTGGGTGATCAATTGATAATCTAAGAAATAAAGTTCTAAAGTGACTAAAAGCTTCATTCTTAGATGCCATAAAGTAAACCCAAGAGTATCTAGAATAATCATCAACAATCACAAGAACATACCATTTACCTCCGAAGGATTGCACGCGTGAAGGTCCTACGGTGTCAAGGTGCAAAAGTTGACCCAGTTCTGTTGTCAAGATCATTGTGAGAGGAGAATGAGAACCTGCAACCATCTTAGCATGTCTACAAGAAGAGCACAAAATTTCTTTGTCCCCTTTGAGCTTAGGCAGCCCACGTATGCGATCAAGAGCACTAACACGCGTTAGATGATCAAAGCCTATGTGACCAAGTCTACGATGCCAAAAATATAAGTCATTTGAATCATTAGCAACTAGACACCTATGCTTAGAGGAAGACATATCAAAATCAGCTTTAAAAACTCTTCCAAACCGAGACATGTTAAAAATAAGCTCACCATTTGAATTTGCAACTTTGCAGCAATTTTTAGTGAAAATAATTTCTAGATTTTCATCTAGCAGTTGTGAAACAGAAAGCAAGTTGTATTTCAAATTTTTAACAAGTGCCACATCCTTCAAAGTGTAGTGATTATTTACTCTAACTGAACCCTTAGCAATTATAGGAGTTGAAGAATTATCGGCAAAAGTAACATTCTCTACACGTGACACAAAAGAGAGGGAGGAGAACCATTCTTTGTTACCGGTCATGTGGCATGGGCAACCTGAATCCACAATCCAAATGTTCTCCTTCCTCAAGCATGTAACCTACATAGAAGCACAATACGTCAATGACTCAATATTGGGGTTAGTCAAAAGGCATTTAGGAATCCAGTACTGAGTCACACGACGTCCAGCAGGAATAACACGCGAAAGTTGAGATAAAACATCAGATTTATGAGCCAAAGCTTGAGGGGTTTTGTACCCAACTACTGTCCTATGAGATGTTACATGTGTAGCACAAAAAACAGTAGGTTTGGGAGCAAACTTTGCATGTTTTCGACTTATTACAGCAGATTGCATGTTCCTATCATTCGGTTTAGCAAGTGCAGCAAATTTTGCATGAAAGTTATGAGATCTAGCAATCATTATTTCCTTTTTCTATTGTTTAGCTAGTTTATAACAAAAATCTATGACATGACCATCACTACCACAATAGGTACAATGAAATTTAACTTTGTATTCATGTCTAGATGAGCAAGCAACATTTTTATTTGAAACCAAATGAGACAACACTCCTACATATTTGAAAACTACTTATTTTTGTTTAGGAACTGTTTGAATCAAACCACTTCCTAATGAATTTACAATTTTAGGTGGATGTGCCTTAGCATGAGCATGAAAATCAAAACCTAATCCAGTTTTATCATTGCAAGACTTGGAAGAATTCAGCAGTAAGTTTAGGTTCTTATTCCCATTACAAAACCGATCTAATGTTCTATGCATATCATCAAGTTTATTAGACAGATCAAGGCAATTTTCACATGAAGTTTTTCCTTTTAATTTGCAATTGGAACAATATTTAACTTCATGAGAACGTAAAGCATTGTTCAATATAGAAATTTCATTAGTATCTTGTAGTTTCTTATCAAGAACATCACAAGTAGAACAATGCAAATTAATTGTAGAACAGCTAGCATCTTTCAAGTTTTTGTCATTAAGTGCAGCAAACTCTATGTTCTTTTCAACTTCTAACTCAAGTTTATCAAGTGTGGAGGTGTGCGCACTTCTTAATGAGGACAATTGTTCATATATTAAATCACATGAGGGACATGCATCATCACTAGGAATCAAAATTTTTAAACGGTTAATTTCATATTCTAGTGATTCAATTTTAGCAGCACTATCCCTAAGCTTTTTGTCCTTTTTATTAACTATAATAGTGGCACGAGAAATAGCATCACATATTTCTTCGCAAGTAGGACATACCTCTTCATTGTCGTTGTTGTGTTCATCCTCCTCCATAATTGATCTTGACTTGCTCGCCATGAAGCACAAGTTTACCAAATCATCTTCATCTTCGTCACTTCCAATGTCCACGTCGCTTGAGCCAAGTTTGCCAATTTCGAAGTGCGCAGATAAAACTACTCACCAATTGACGTCCGGTAAAACCCTTCTTTTTCTTCTTATCGTTTGTAGAGGAGTGCTTCGTCCTTGTTTGTTTTTCATCCTGGGAAGTAGGACCTGAAAGGTTACGGCAATCTGAACGAAAATGTCCTGTCTTACCACATTCGAAACATCGTTGAGGTCTGGAGCTTCCTCTCCTTCTAGTTCTCACATTTTGCAATGCTTTTGGGAACCTAGTAGAGAGAAGTACTAGCTCCTCCTCTGGAAACTCCTCAATTTGTTCCAAGTTAGAGAGGACAACAAAGCAAGTGTACCACAAGATGTAGATTGGTCGGAGCTAGGATTATCACGTTGAGAAACAAATGCAAGAGACTTGTTGGTGTTCTTATGTGAGATTATGTCAACTTCATGAGTTTTCAATTTCGAATATAGTACATCTAAAGTAAGTGTACTCATGATAGTAGATTTACGAATGGACGTGACTTTCATCTCCCAAATTGACATGTCTAATGCACTTAGTAATTGCCTAGCATTTTCAGCATCTAAAAAATTAACATTGATGTTGCGCAAGTTGCTGAGAATTTTATTAAAGCGAGCAAAGAGGTCATCAATGGACTCACCGGATTGCATCTCGAAGCGCATGTATTCTTTCTTGAACATGTATTGCCTTACCTCCTTGATAATGTTGGATCATTCGTGGTACTCACAAAGTGCTTTCCACACATCGTATGCGGATCGGAGGTGTGCAACTCGGTCGAAGTCGCTTTGAGTTAATCCTTGTATGATCAAGTTTTGAGCCTTGTTGTTGTTGTCGACATCTCTCAGATTTGTAGTTGTAACTTGATCGTTTGACGGCAGTTCTTAAGGTTCGTACACCGTTTCACATATTGCAAAGCCTTGCGCTTGGATGAAAGCCTCCATGCGTGCCTTCCAAACCTGAAAATCAATACCAGCAAACACACAAGGTTTGGCAGAGTATTTCTCCATGATGATTAGTCAAAAACACGTGCAAATCACAATGATTAGAGCACTGTGGCTCTTATACCAATTGTAGGATCGAAGAGCATGTGAAAAGCTACCAGAAGGGGTGAATGGTAGATTAAAAAATCTTACGCAACGGAAACAATTAAATCCCAACCCCTTCGGCAGAAAAACGATCCGTTAAAGAAATCGTGTGTGAGACTAATCTAAACGTGTTTCACCATGACAAAAGTGATAGATATCACATATAATCAAGTCACGAAGATGGAACAACAAGAATCACTCAAATCTATCGAGAGAAACTCAAGTTATGATCGAAAGATCGAACAAAGGTCAATCTGTCCTACACAAGAAAAAAAGTTCTGAAACACTGCAAAGAAACTCGTGTAGATCAAAAACCACAAATCCAATGAACATGAAATTTTGAAAGATGGTATATAATCAAGTTGTGAAGACAACACAAAAAGAATCATATCAATAGGATCTGTAAAACTCGAGTTATGATAAAACCACCGAAAAAATGTAGCGCTGTGCAGACACTCGACGAGTAAAACTTGTCTGGAACAAGTCGGACAAACAAGGCACAAAAGTTCCTTCAAACTACGAATTTTATTCAATAGAACACAAGAAGAACAGCCCCCAAAGTCGTCCACCACGAGCTCTGGCTTCTATTGCTTATATAACCAGCCCTTAGGCCAACCCAATCTCAACTAGGACTCTAATCCTACTCAATTCACGAATCAAAACTTTCCATAACTGTTCAAGACTCTTATATACGCAGATAGAAGCAATCTTAAGACTTCCAAACACCTTAGGAACGTATCCCACATTCCTAAAACAACTCAAATTCATGACCCACATGAAATCCTATCATAACCAACTCAAATCTTTCCATATTTGAGTCAAACACAACTCAGCCGCAGCCTGAGTCCATAACCTAGTCGGTTGGACCTTTCTGACCAATTCTTTACATCCACATCTCTTCATCACGCCTCGGAACCATGTATACACGTCCATGCACTCCTTGCACACGTGCAATCATCTTCCAACGACGTCCACGATACCTTCATATGCATTGTTCTTGATTCAAACATGTTGCGCAACCTCCCGATCAACTCAACTACAATTCCTCCTGAACTTGGTTGTTGAACATCATCTTCTCCCTAAGACTAGTTCAATGGATCCTGTCACCAACCATGTCTTGAACTCAAGCAACACCTGCACATGAATAAACAACCAATACTTTCAAGCGCAAGTCCTTGACTTGACTCACGTTAGTTCTGAAACTACAACATCTTACGTGAGCACCTCACATAAGCATGTTGCAAAACATAGCAAAATGATATCAGCCATAACCACCAAAACACACCAAAAACTTAGTAAATGAATACTAAGTAATCTTTCCATCAGTGTAAAGCAAGGGCGAAGCATTGCAAGATAAAAGCGGAAACATTGCGATCAAGCACAGGACCTTGCCAAAGCTAACCGTACCTTGAACCGGAGCTTACCAAAGCTAGCAGAACCTAGCGTTGGAGCTTACCAAAGCTAGTAGAACCTAGCGTCGTAGCTTACCAAAGCTAGTAGAACCTAGCGCTGGAGCTTACCAAAGCTAGCAGGATATAGCGCTGGAGCTTAACAAAGCTAGTAGAACCTAGCGCCGGAGCTTACCAAAGCTAGCAGGACCTAGCATCGGAGCTAACCAAAACTAGTCAGAACTAGTCAACCCAAAAGTCGGAGCTATAAAAATATGTCGGAGCTAACCAAACATAAGTCGGACCTATCAAAACATATCGGAGCTTAACAAAGAGATGTCAGAGCTATCAAAGGCATGCCAGAGCTAAAGAAAAAGCTCACCGGAGCTACCCAAAAACATTTTGGACCTTGACAAAGCAAGTCGGACCTATTGTCAGACCTTGTAGAAGCTCAGAGCTAGAGTCGGACTTTGCTAAAAAGGTGTTTTAGCAGAATTTCAGAACTTTTATCATCAAAGCCAATGTATTCAGCACACATAGGTCTCACAATATGATATGGTAATGGGTGATCTAAGCAAGTCTGGTATGTGGATGGGTTGGATGTTATCGTGGTTGCTTGCTTTAGATCTAGGGACCAGTTTATGCGAGAATAAGCTAGGACTACAGCGCCACCACGAGGCCAAGTATGGGTGTGGCGTAGCTGAGTAATTAGGGCTTTGCCAGTGCTATTTGGACCATTAAGGATGCTCGGGGAAGGGGTAGTCTGATTGGGTTTGTTGATGATCGGTGGGACTATCCTGGGATCCGAATGGCTCAAGAGGGGGCCCTTAGTTGAAGATGTGCTCAGTTGGAGGTATCGCCACCGGTGAAACCTCAGTGGGGTCTAAATAGGCTAGTAATCTCTTTGTAAAGGCTATTCTATGATCTCTTGGTCACACACCAACGAAAGTGTGAGACAGCATAATAGAGGTTCTAGTCATCGAAAGGTGATGAAATCACAAACATGTGGGTAAAACGGTACAAACTCTGCAGAGTCTAATAAACTATCATGATAGTCGTGCTACCGGTTATGAGCACCTGGACAACTTCCATGATTAGAGGGGTTTTGGTTATGGGAAGGTTTGGTACTGGTTATGGAATGGTATTATGGTTCATGGCGATCAATGTGGTTATTGGTAATGAGAAATCTGGAATATGGATGATGGTAATGAATTATGGACTGGTATTATGATGATTACATAATTTATGATGGGTTTATTTCACATACATACAATATATTGCTTTTCAAATGTTTTAATATGCTTTTCAGCACTTAGCCATTAATATTGTCGTCATTTGAATTAGCTATATGTCATACTTTCCACACTTGCTGAGTACGACATGTACTCACTCTTGCAATCGCCCCACCAACAGTTGCATGTCAGGACTGGGAGTTTAACAATGATAATGCGGAGATCTAGGTCGTGTCTGCTGTCAGCTTTGCTTGTGGTGTTGATTGGAGCTGCGCTACCCTATTGCTTATGTTGCCTAGCTGTTTAGTTTGCTTGATTAGTTTATTTCTGCTGCAGTAGTTGAACTTGTCATTAATATTCATTAGTGCTTGTATTCGAGGATAATGTGAATTGTGTAATAAAAGTGGTTAATTAATCTTGTCTTGTGGTAATTTTCTGTATACTCTTTTGTGAATTCACTCGTGTATGTGTGTTGAACATCCTGGGCACACATATGCGCTCACTTGGTTCATTTTAGGAACCGAGTGTCACAATTTGGTATAAGAGCAACAGGTTGACCGTAGGATGCAGCCTAGATAGAATGGACACTTTATAGCACATAGAGGCACTCGGGAATCAATGTGTTTTTGTTTGGTGTGTTGTTTGCTACATATTGGTTGCTTTTGTGCTTAATAGAAGATTTTGGGATGCTTTAGTATTGCCATGTCCACCTAGGCTAGTTAGTTGTTTAGTTTCATATCCCTTGATGCATATAGTTGGGGACGCTTTCTAATTCTTACCTATTGCTTTTCTTCAGATCGTGAGGACTCGCAACTAGAGGGATGCTAATGATGAGGAGGAGAACCATGGATCACCTTAGAACAATAATGGACTAGGACCTGCTTAGGGAGCTATCAATATTCAGCAACTTTTGGCAGTGCAGAACCAGCTCATGCAGACCATGATACAAACTATGGGACAGCTGCAGGCTTGCAACATCAACAATCAGCCCCACATGCCTCCACTGCCACCCCTGCCTCCTCATAACTGGCTGGGAGAGTTCATGAGGACTAGGCCGCCGACCTTTGCTCAAGCCACTGACCCTATGGATGCTGATGATTGGCTCAAGTCCGTGGAGAAGAAGCTTGCTATTGTTTAATGCAGTGACTGGGAGAAAATGATTTTTGTTTCTCATCAACTAGTTGGAGCAGTTGCGGATTGGTAGGATTCTTTATGCAATGCTCATGAGAACCCAGAGAGAATTACTTGGGCCGAATTCAAAGAGAGCTTCCGTCCTCATTATGTGTCGGGAGGAGTTATGATCTTGAAGATGCAAGAATTTGAGAACTTGGGGCAAGGAAGGTCAATCGTGAGTGAATATCTCAATAAGTTCACTCAACTTTCAAGGTATGCGCCTGAGGATGTTAGTCGGGACAACCGGAAACAATATTTGTTCATGAGAGGTTTGAACAATGAGATCCAAGTGCAATTGCTCAACTGTGACTATGCCAACTTCCAGAAGCTTGTGGACAAAGCAATTGTTGTGGAGAACAAGGTCTGTGAGATGGAGCAAGAAATTTGAGAGGGCCAAGCGAAGGATGAGGAAATTCGGAAGATCAAGGAAAGGACTCAAGAGGGAAGAGAATACAGATTCGATGAGGATGAACATGGTACTCTATGGCTTGGTAAGAGGATTGTTGTGCCTAATGTGAAGCATATTCGGGAGACAATAATAAAAGAGGCACATGACTCACCATATTCAATTCACCCCGGTTGTACCAAGACGTACAAAGCCTTGAAGACATGTTATTGGTGGGATAGCATGAAAAAGGACATAGTTGAATATGTAGCATTGTGTGATGTGTGTCAACGAGTCAAGGCAGAACACCAAAGGTCAGCCAGATTATTGCAGGCGTTAAAAATTCCGGAGTGGAAGTGGGAAAAGATCGATATGGACTTTATAGGTGGTCTACCGTGTACCC
The DNA here is from genome assembly GCA_036927565.1 of Tuctoria greenei. Classification (NCBI taxonomy): domain Eukaryota; kingdom Viridiplantae; phylum Streptophyta; class Magnoliopsida; order Poales; family Poaceae; genus Tuctoria; species Tuctoria greenei. Next base: position 24,487,435 of record JAYESD010000011.1, on the reverse strand, counting down.
AGTCCGGATATGACTCAATCTAGGTAATCGTGGATCGATTGATCAAGTTAGCTCATTTTGTTCCTATGAAGACCAAGTATACAGCTGCACAATTGGCCGAAATATACATGGAGCATATTGTGTGTTGACATGGAGTCCCAAAGAAGATAGTCTCAGATAGAGGTTCTCAATTTACCTCCAGATTTTGGCAAAAATTGTATGAAGCATTGGGACAAGGTTGAATTTCAGTTCGGCATATCACCCTCAAACGGATAGGCAAACCGAGAGGACCAATCAAATTTTGGAGGACATGTTAAGGGCTTGTTCTTTAAAGCATGGGAAAAGTTGGGACAAAAGCTTGCCATATGCAGAATTCTCATATAACAATAGTTACCAAGCAAGTTTGAGGATGTCACCATATGAAGCACTATATGGAAGGAAATGTAGGACGCCCTTATTCTAGAATGAGACGGGGGAAACTATAGTATTTGGTCCAGATGTGTTGCTAGAAGCTGAAAAACAAGTTCAGGTTATTCGCGAGAACTTGAGGGCCGCTCAATCAAGGTAAAAAGGCTATGCGGATAATAGGAGAAGAAAACTCGCCTTTGAAGTGGGAGACTTTGTTTACCTCAAGGTGTCACCAATGAGAGGTCTTAAGAGGTTTAACGTAAGAGGCAAGCTAGCACCTCGCTATATTGGGCCGTTCAAGATTATGGACAAAAGAGGAGAAGTAGCGTATAAGTTGGAGATGTCAGCTCATCTTTCGAATGTCCATGATGCCTTTCATGTTTCCCAGCTCAAGGAGTGCTTGAGGGTACCGGAAGAACAAGTGCCAATGGAAGAATTGGAATTAGAGGCATATTTGACTTATGCCGAGCAACCGATCAAAATCTTGGAAAACAAGGAGAGAGTCACAAGGAATAAGATTATTAGATGGTGTGAAGTTCAATGGAAGCATCATACAGAATCAGAGGCAACATGGGAATTAAAGGATGATCTCAAGAAAGAATTTCCCTATCTTTTCTCTTCCACGTCGAATCTCAAGGGCAAGATTCATTTTAAGGGGGTAGGTTTGTAAAACCCTCATTTTTGTCCATCATGCATTGCATACATTCATATATGTGTATAACATTAATCCACATAAAAAGGAATAACTTTAAAATTGATTTGGAACAAAACCGCACTTAAGAATTTTGGGAAGTGCGGACTAGTCCAATTTCTCTTTGACTTTGATCGGACTTGTCCGTTTTTCTGCGGACTAGTCCGGTGTTCCAATTACCTTGGAAATTTCGCTAAGTCCCTGGACTTGTTTGGACTAGTCCGGTCATCCAGTGGACTTGTCCATTTTCCCCTCTAACTAAAGTCGGACTTGTCCGATTTTGGCCAGACTTGTCTGTTTTTCTCCTCTGGATAAGCTCGAACTTGTCCGATGTCCAGTCTGGACTTGTCCGATTTTTCTCTGAACAACTTCAAACTAGTCCGGTCCTTTTTGGACTTGTCCGATAAATCGTGACTCCGAGTTGATCTTTTATTTCATGACTTGTTTCTTGGGTTTTATGTTAAGTGGGCCTAGGAACATTGTGCCTAACTATTTTAGAGCCCATGTGGGACTCCAAACCGAACCCTACTCATCTCAAAACTCGAAATTCATCTAACCCTAGCCTCCACCTCTATATAAACAACCCCACCCCTTGGCTTGACATCTATTTGCCACTTTTCCACCCCATCCAAACCCTAGTTCGTGGAGATCCGCCACCAAGGAGGGAGGAGGAGATCCCAAGCAAGAACAAGAAGAGTAGGAAATAGGATCAAGATTTCCATCAAGTTTTCACCAAATCATCATCAAGTTCTTCATCAACTCTAGATCTTCAAGATCCAAGTGTTACCTCTAAGATTCTTGATTCATTGGAGTTCTAAACACCTGGTATACCTTCTATTCTCTTTTCCTAACGTGAATTCAACCCCAAGTCTCCAAATTCATGTCGATCTAGAAAACCTTAATCCGCTGATCTCGTGCAGTGCGGACTTGTTCGGTCCCTAGCGGACTAGTCTGATTTTCCTAGTTAAATTGTGTCGAATTAATTCTAAAATTAGGTCGAATCAACCCCAAACCTGTATAAACTTGTTAAAGGTTTTTAGAACTAGTTAGTGATCCTTAAAAGCAACTCGTTAACAAGTTCCACCTTGCATTTGCATTAATCATGCATATCATGTCATGTTGAGTAATATTTGTGCACTCTTTAATTGTATTCTTGTCTTGTATGTTTATTGTGCAGATTAGACGGATTTGCGCTAGAGAGTGCCGCGGAGGATCTACAGCACCAAGAGTTTGAAGGTTTTGACCCGAACCAATCCCAAGAGCAAGGCAAGTGTCCTTGAATCATATTGATCCTATTTCGAAATAAATGTTTTGTTTGCAAACTGCATGCTTGTGTCAATTTGATGGAAAATCCTATGACAGGAAGTTTACTAGATTTGTTGACCACCCTTGTCACCTGGAATTTATGGTAGAGAGTCGGGATGGGCTTTTTTACCTTTTTGCTTCACTTAATTAATTGTGATGAGAATACAACTATACTACTTAATTTAATTATGTATTTATGAGATTATGATTAACATGAATTGGTCAATATTATATGGTAATGGGTGATCTAAGAAAGTCTGGTATATGGATGGGTTGGATGTTATGGTGGTTGCTTGCTTTAGATCTAAGGACCGGTTTATGCGAGAATAAGTCAGGACTACAGTGCCACCACGAGGCCAAGTATGGGTGCGATGTAGCTGAGTAATTAGGACTTTGCCAATGCTATTTGGACCATTAAGGATGCTCGGGGAAGGGGTAGTCGGATTGGGTTTGTTTATGATTGGCGGGACTACCCTAGGATCCGAATGGCTCAAGAGGGGCCCTTGGTTGAAGATGTGCTCAGTTGGAGGCATCACCACCGGTGAAACCTCAGTGGGGTCTAAATAGTCTAGTAATCCCTTTGTAAAGGCCATTTTATGATCTCTTGGCCACACACCGACGGAAGTGTGAGATGACATAATAGTGGTTCTAGTCATCGAAAGGTGATGAAATCACAAACACGTGGGTAAAGCGGTACAAACTCTGCAGAGTCTAATAAACATCATGATAGTCGTGCTACCAATTATGAGCACCTGGACAATTTCCATGATTAGAGGGGTTTTGGTTATGGGATGGTTTGGTACTAGTTATGGAATGGTATTATGGTTCATGGCGATCAATATGGTTATTGGTAATGAGAAATCTGAAATATGGATTATGGTAATAAATTATGAACTGGTATTATGATGATTACATGGTTTATGATAGGTTTATTTCACATACATACAATATATTGCTTTTAAAATGTTTTAATGTACTTTTCAACACTTAGCCATTAATATTGTCATCATTTGAATTAGCTACATATCATACTTTCCACACTTGTTGAGTACGACATGTACTCACCCTTGCTATTCCCCCACCAATAGTTGCAGGTCAGGACTGGGAGTTTAACGGTCATAAATCGGAGTTCTAGGTCGTGTCTGCTGTCAGCTTTGCCTGTGGTGTTGATTTGAGCTGCGCTACCCTATTGCTTATGCTGCCAAGCTGTTTAGTTTGCTTGATTAGTTTATTTCCGCTGCAGTAGTTGAACTTGTCATTAATATTCATTAGTGCTTGTATTCGAGAATAATGTGAATTGTGTAATAAAAGTAGTTAATTAATCTTGTATTGTGATAATTTTCTGTATACTCTTTTGTGAATTCACTCGTGTACACTCGATTGATCTCTTCATCTTTAAAATCTTCTAACCATCATGACTTTTTACAAGAGCAATTTTTTACATTTTGGATTATGGCAAACAAGATTCTCAATTTTATCCTCCTGAACATTTTTAGTTTCTTGACTAGGAATTTGAAATTTAGTGATCCATGAGTTTCAAAGCAAAATTATGGACATCACTATTCCCAGGTTACTACATGCCAATTCAACTATTAAGTTATTCCATAAGATTTGTTTGCTAAACCTAGGCGGAGAATGACTATGTCAATTAAACAATGCTTATGAAATTTTAGTTACTTGTTTAAATTTACTCTAAGTAAGGTGACATTCCTATTTGAAGAATCAATAAGAGCAGTGCCAACACTTACTCTCGTGAGCATGCATAAGAATTGAATGACAAGGAGGTGTAAACCTTCCTCACCAATGTATGCAAAAAATCATTCAATCCTAATGCAGTTCAATTGCCGAAATATTTTAACCTCGTACCTCAATTGAAAAGCAGTTCGGGTTGAAGGTTGTTGTGTGAGAAACTCACAATCATGGACCTTGTTGTAGCCTTCATGTTCGATGTCCTTCGCCTAGTTGAGGTTATAGTTGAATGAACTTCATCTTGCTCCTCCATCGGGCCATCATCTTGAACTTTCCTCCACCAAGAACTCAAAATGAGATTGGTGAAGGGATATGCTATTGAGTCCTCCTAATGGTGCGTAGAGTTTGATGAGGCTTTCCAACCTCTTTACACACTTCCTCCTGGCTGCAATAAAATCAAGAATAAACAAAACAACTCAAAAATTGGTTACATTAGCCAAAAGCAATTTGAACCCTTTACCAAATTATCTTGCACAACTTGAAACAACATGCAAATGCAAAGAGGAACAAAGGAAATATTTTTGTTCTGAATTAGGAAGATGAATTCAAGTGGTTATGCCCAAAGTTCATATCCAAATAAATTTATTTCTTAATTCAAAGTTTTAGTTTTATGATGGTTCGAAATTTTACTTTCCAACATGCAAGTGTTAAAATTCAAACATGCCAAATGCAAATGCAGTGGTTGATGATGATTCAAATATCCAATTTGGAAAATCAAATATGAGATAACTACCAATTTACCTATTGGCAAGGACTCACCAAATTTTTGAAGTTTGATGATTATGACTTACCACTGTCTTGTTTATCATGATGATGTGTAGTCCATGCCAAGAGATGAAGGCTTGGATGACTTCTCTTGTTGACAGGCCAAACCTCCTTTGGCTGCCATATGGACAAGTGGGGCACGTGGTGGCGTCGGCCTCATCATCACCTTGATGAAGACTTGTTGATGTTTCGATGACTTTTCCTTCTTGAAGATATTCTTTTATGAGCCTGGTGAGGTTTGTCCTTCCGCCATTCCTTTGATGGCAGTTTAGTGGACTTGGGCCATTTGGATGGCTCTTGCTCCTCCATCTTCCTAGAACATCATCGTGGACGACATGACTGAGTCTCCTCCTTCCTCATAAAGGCAATGAGGTTGTCCACTTATGGGGAGTGTCGCTTCAACTTTCAAGATATTCTTTTGATTCAACCCATGCTTTATCTAGGATGAAGAGGCTTCCTTTAGCATAACAACATGTGGACTCCACAATCAAACAAGAAATGCTTCATCCATAGTGTCATTTTGCCCAAAGTTGCACGGGTTTGGTCAAAGTGTAGGGTCCAACAAGTGATTGTGGAACCCTTGGGTCTTGAATGCTTTTCAAAGTGGCTTGTCCTTGGCCAAATGCTTCATGTTTCATTCATTTCTTGTTGTCCATGGACAAGATACTTCAAGGTAGGCTAGTTGAAGTTGAACTCGATGGGATTTAAATTCACATAGCCACCTTGATTGTATTGATTCCACTTTTGACCTCCTTGTTGTTGTGGCCTTTGGAGTTGTTTGGAAATGAAGTATCCTCAGGAGTATTAGAGAAATAAATCCCCCAAGTGTTCCATGTTAACATGGATTTTCAGAAATCATGTGAATATCCATGACTTAGATCATCCAAACACTTCTCCATTGACTTGACCTTCTTGATCTTGAAATAGAAGTTATAGTTCTGTGGCTAGCATGTCCCCCTTTTTAAAGATGTGCATGCCATGCAAACGGAACTAAAGCATTCATTATTTCACCCCTTGATGGTGACCATATTCTCGATTAAATATTCATCCTTTCTCATGATGAATGAGAAGAGGTCACCTCCAACTTCAACATGAATTTTACCATGGGTCGATGAATTCATCCCATTGTAGGAGTGTTGGACAACAAGCCAACCATCCACCCCTTTGGTGAAGGCAAACCAAGATATAATCTTGGAGCCTCTCCCAAGCTTTGGGGATAGATGCCTTTGGCTCCTGCTGGAAGTTGGAGAATTCACTCATTGTGAGCAATGGTGTTGCCCAATGGGAAGAATTTTGTTGAGGAACACCTTGAAGTACTACTGGAGTTAAGCTCTTGTATCCTCGTTGGCTTTTCCCAAGAATGGGGCTAGCCAAACACTATCTTGTTTTCACACAACAGAGATAACAAAGCAAGGGTAATCCTGCCTAATAACTACTGGTACCTATATATTAGTTGTAAGTGATAACTATCATTCACTTTCTTCGCTACCCCGGCAACGGCGCTAGAAATGCTTGTTGGTATTTCTTAACACCACAGATCATCTCCGATGAGAGATGAGATCTGCAAGCGCACGAAAGATATTGTTGTAGCATTTCACTCAAGAGTATTCTCAAGGGTATCGTATTTATCCCAAAGGAAGGCTATGAAGTAAAGTAACACTATTCGCATGATCAAGGTACAGGGTACTATGTAATTATCGGAACAAGGGTAAGATGATACTAGCGGTAGTGTGACACACACCTAAGCAATCTACTCTAAGGGTAAGGTTGTCCTAGTGAGGGTTAGACTACGAGAAGGGACTGCTCCTACTGTGCTCTAATTACTCATATACATAGCATATTAGGTACACATGAGTATACTAAATGAATACTACGGCTTAGTGGTTCAACACATGGGGCACAGGTTTACCCCTGACAACATCAGGATGATTCTCGCCACGAGCCTGCAGCGTAGCCGAACATGGGGGATTACAAAGGACAGACGGGATTGTGACCACCTGCCACCTATCTATACAACATGTGGGTCTACGAAGCATCCAACACTACTTAACTATCTAAGCACCACACTTACATGTTAAGTAAATACCTTAGGAGTTGCAATACAAGATTCATCCTAAGGCAATGACTAACCTAAACATCGCTAAACCAATGTTGGGACCAAGCATTAACATATTCATATTAACTGAATCATATGATTACCTAATTATACTATAGTGGTGGTGTATGATGTTTATGATAACAAGATATGAAAATTATGACTAGATCATAATAACATCTACACCTAGCACATACATGGATTCCACAATCAAACAAGAAACGTTTCGTCCAAGTATATGAATAAATAAAGACTAATAGTAACATTATCATAAAGCATAAAGTCACTAAATAAGGAAAAGATACATGAGTCATACATTTCCCAATTTGGACTTGGGACTAGAGGCTCCTCTCTACAGCCTAACCTCCACTAAGGAACTAGGAGAACTAGTGTATACAAGAGAGAATGCTTGAGTGGTGTGTAGTGAGGCCTATCCTCCAATTTATACACAGAGTAGATGCGGTTCTCGGCACCAAGAGCTCGTGAATTAGTCTCCATCACTATCAGCTCACCGCAGGAGGTCAACATGTGGAAGTTGACCGTGTTTGGTGCCACTACGAAGTCAGTCGAGCCACCAGGTTGGCCGACCTGGTCATGAGGCCAAATGTGGTGTGTTTCCTCTAGGTGGCTGACAGGTGGGTCCTCTAAACATTTCAGAGCTCTACACCGTTGGATGCCCTCGGATACTCCTGTAAGTGGGCCATTTGACCCATGTGCTGCCACATGTTGGCGTTTGATTTGCTGGGAAGGTATTTTTTAGGATTTCTCCCTTGAATTCACTTTATTTCTACATAGAATACCTGCATGCATCATTTTCTCCAAATACAAGTAGAACTAGGTTATTACTAAATGCAATGTGTGTAAGAAACTTCTACTTCATCATATAATTGTGACATATTGATGGTCGAAATTGGTACTTAATGATCGTAAACAGTCGTCTCGCTCCAAAAGGGCTAGTCGATCCCATGTTGGCACATTCCTGCTTGACCCGCTGGTGGTGTCCCTGCCTCAGGTGTCGTCCATTAGTGGTCGTCGCCTCTCGACCGCTGACCCAATGGTTGTTGGGCCAGGTGCCCCCTCCCGATGCAGCATTGGATGGGGCCCCACTCGCCGTTGCTGCTACTGCTCTCCCGCGCACACCTTCGCCTGGCCTTAACCTATGCACCGCTGACCTTGCTGAGGCTTGTGGTCTCACTGGAGCTATCACTGATGTGTCTGCTGCTAAGGACTTCATGTAGACCATGTTCAAGACCCCGCCTGCCACCATCCTGCCAGCACCACCTGCCGCCAAGACTGTTCGAGTGCGGTGCCCTCCCCCACAAGAACCATCACGCCGCAGCGCTCGGCTGGCCACATTTGCCTTTGTAGTGCCGATCGCACAGCAGTCCACTAAGTGTCTCGTCCGTGTGCTGGACATTGTCAGCGACAAGGAGCCGGTTGGGGATGTCACGATTGCATGTTACTTGGCAATGTAAAAGTGGTTGCTTGATCAGAAAGCGATCGCGACGATCCGATGGGTTGTGCAGGTTGACCATGGGGAGGACACCGCAGCAGTCGCTGCAATGGCCTCAATTGAAGTGCTAGCGAAGACCTGAGCAGGAGGGTATCCACCCCATCCACGATGTTACACGGTGTTGACATGTTAAGTCAACTATGGTTGCTTTGTTCGGGTGTAGCCGGGTCCCCCCCCCCAGGTCTACCAGCAACCCTCGTCGGATATCTCCCCCTGTGTGTTGCAGTATGTTGTGTCCTAGGTCTTTGTTGTTTTGTTGTTGGATCTTCTGTTGCTCCAAGCCTACTGGAGCAGATGTAGTGTGTCGTGCACTTTGCACGATGATTGTGTTAGTGCGCCCGTTGTCTCGAGTGTTCTATGTTTTCATTTGGTTGTCACCTTCTGTTACATATGGATATATAACAACCAACTGTCCTTCTTCAACTGGAATGTGAGAGGGCTCAATGCCCCGGCTCAACGAGAGGTGGTTCGTGAGATCATCCGCTCTACATCACCAACGGTTGTATGTCTGTAAGAAACAAAGCTGGCTGCCATCACACATATGGATAGGGATGAGATCACGGGCCCATCCTATGGTGGAATGCACTTTCTACCAGCCCTGGTACTAGGGGAGGCATCCTAGTGGCCTGGAACCAGGAGATCATTGTTGCTAACCTTCTCGGTATGGGTTCGAATACCCCAACTCTCTCCATGAAGATTATGACCGTTGAGCAACCTTTCAACCTTACTGTGGTGTATGGCCCCATCGAAGAGCAAGAGAAACCCTCATTCCTAGCTGAGTTGGAAGCACGCAAGCCAAATGATGGCATGCCATGGCTGTGTATGGGAGACTTCAACATGATTTACGAAGCAAAGGACAAGAATAATCACAATCTGAACCGTAGTCTGATGGGTACTTTTCAGACGAACCTTGGAGCATTGTGACCTACTGGAGTTTGCACTACAGAAACGCAAGTACACATGGAACAACGAGTGCAAGAACCCGATGCTACGCAAGCTAGATCGCTGCTTCTGTAACGTGAGGACACCACATTCTTGGGGTATGCTCTTCAACCGCTCTCATCCTCGCTCTCTGATCATTGTGCACTTTTGCTCACTCAGCAGCTAAAGAGGAAGCGGATTGATATGTTTTGGTTTGAGTCCCTCTGGCCGTGAATACTAAGGTTCAGGAAAGTGGTGCAAAATACATGGGACCAGCATGCCTCGCATGGCTCACCCCTCAATATTCTGCATCATAAAATGAAGGAGGTGGCACAAGCACTGAGGAAGTGGAGCAGAAGCCTTATCGACCGGGCCAAGCTGCAACTGCATATGGCTAACGACGTCATTCTTAGGCTTGACGGTGCACATAAGATCCACGCTCTCTCCTCAGCTGAGCAAGACCTGCGACGTGAACTCAAAAGCGAGGGTACTCGGGCTTGCCGCCGTGGAACGCTCAAGGCGTAAACAAGCGTCCTGTATCACGTGAATTCGTGAAGGGTGCTCATGTACAAGGTTCTTCCATCTACGCGCCAACGCCCAAACTCAAAAGTTGCACATCCCGAGGCTGAAGAACTCTGTTGGGTCTTTGTGACCTCACATGAAGATATTGAAGACACATTGCTACGACACTTTTAGCAGCTTGCTGGAAGAAAGGGAAATCGCACAACCACCATAAACTGGGAGTATGCAGGCCTCTCTCAACTTCAACAGGCTGGTCTTGATGCACCATTTATGGAATATGAAATATGGCATGCCATCGATGAGGACCTACCTTCAGAGAAGGTGCCTAGGATGAATGGCTTCACCGAAGAATTTTACCACTTATGCTGGGATATAATCAAAGTAGATGTCATGGCAGCTTTTGTGAATTGAAGGTAGGCCCTCTCGTGAAGCTTAATGGGACCATGCTTACACTGATTCCAAAAGGCGAGGTGGCTGAAACGGCAAGTGAATTTCGACCCATAAGCTTGATACACTCATTTTCAAAGCTTGTCTCCAAAGCTCTCGCACTTCGGCTACAACATCAAATCCATCAAATGGTCTCGCCAGCACAAAGTGCCTTTCTCAAGGGCATGTGCATCCAAGATTACTTCCTCTATGTCAGGAATTTAGCCCACCTCTATCAAAGAAAGAATAGGCTGATCCTGCTGTTTAAACTGGATATCTCTAAGGCCTTTGATAGTATCATGGGAGTACTTGTTTGAGCTTATGGTGAACAGAGGCTTCCCGAGGAGATGGACTAACTGGATTTCGGTGTTATGGGCCTCCTCAACCTAATGTGTCCATCTCAATTGTGAGCTAGGACCCTGGTTCACTCATGCGCGGGAGCTCCGTGAGGGAGACTCCCTCTCTCCATATCTCTTAGTCCCTGCTTTGGATGTCCTACAATGGGTGTTTGCTAAGGCCACACAGGTAGGCCTCCTCAGTGAGCTTTCTGAAGCGGCTGCTACTGAGTGCCTCTCCTTTTACGCTGATGATCCGGTCCATTTAGTCAACCCGACACAGCAGGATGTTAGTGCAACTATGAATCTCATCGCGAGGTTCGGGGATGCAAGTGGACTGAGGATAAACGTACACAAAAGCTTAGTGATACCCATCTGTTGTGCCGGTATTGACCTAAATGAGGTTCTCGCACCCTTCAATGGCTACCGAGTCCAATTCCCAATCTGGTACTTGGGCCTGCCTCTGCTAACATCCAGGCTGACAATGATACACGTCCATCCGGTGCTTGATCATGCTCATGCGAGATCACGGGAAGGCAAGGGAAGATGCTGACTTTTGCGAGGAGAAGAGAGCTATTAGGTTGTGTGCTGTCAGCACTGCCTGTATATACTCTTGCAGTTCTGAAGCCACCAAAGCAATTCATCAAAGGATTTGACAAAGTGTGGTGTCGGTTTCTGTGGGATGGTGCACAGGACGTGTTGGGAGGGAAATGCAAGGTTGCATGGTCGGTCGTTTGCCGACCATTGGACAGAGGAGAACTGGGCATAATGGATTTCCAACGATTGGGATTGGCCATGCCGCTACGTTGGCACTGGCTAAGTTGGCGTTCGCCCAACAGGCTTGGGGGTTCCATGGACTTGGAAATGGATGACATCGAAGCACACCTCTTTGCTGTATCCACCAGGGTTTCAATTGGCAATGGGCAGATTGTGTGTGCTTCTGGACGTCGAACTGGCTAAATGGCAAGACGTTGGCGGCAAAATACCCCCATCTGTTTGACTGCACCAGAGTTAAACAGTGCTCCGTTGCTTGTGCATTGGATGCAAACCAGTGGATCCGAGATGTGGCCCGACAGCTCACTGTCGACGCACTGCATGAGTTCGTCTTCCTATGGCAAGAGGTGTGGGAGGTTGAGTTGGCTGGTTACCAACCAGATGAAGTAACTTGGACCCTGATGGCGAGCGGGACATATAGTGTCAAGTCTACATACCGGCTGCAATTCGAAGGTGTACTTGCATCATGGTTCCCTACAAAGATTTGGAAGGTTAGGGAGCCTAAGAAGTGTAAAACTTTTGACTGGCTGCTCGCTCAAGATCGCTTATGGACCTCGGTGCGCCTGCAGAACAGAGGGTGGCCAAACTCTTACTTATGCACCCTTTGTTACAGGAACTTGGAAACTACAGAGCATCTATTCACGGAATGTCTAGCCTCTGTGCGTGTTTGGCAACGTGTGATACAAGGTTATGGAGTAAGAAACAGGAACTTAGAAACTACAGAGCATCTGTTCACGTAATGTCTAGTCTCTGTGCGTGTTTGGCAGCGTGTGATACAAGGTTATGGAGTAAGAATCAAGACCCCAGCCTTGTGGGCCAATGGCCAAGGAGTTGTTCTCTGGCCGGAGCTTGACCCCCTTCGGAACTTCAGCACAAGACAAGAGTTGTCGCACTCTAGCGATACTCGTGTGTTGGGTGCTATGATGCGAGAGGAATAGACGACAGATTTTTTATAACAAGGAAAAGCCTACGGAACACATGGTGGGAGAGGTCCGGGATACGGTCTCTCTCTGGGTCCTTGCGAGGGCTGGCCACCTAAGCTGGGCCAATCAGAATGGCGCCTCCACAAGCAACTAGTGTGTTTTTTACTTCCTCTTAGCTATGGTGTACTGAGGTGCACCAAAGACTGTACTTGATTATGACACTCTCATATAAATGCCGACATCGTCGGGTTTTGGGGAAAAAAAAAACTCGGTCAAGTGACTTTAGCCGAGATCAACACCAACAGCAGAAGGTGGCGTCTCTGTGTTCTAATTTCGGCCCATGGAAGCTATCGGAGTAATCATCCAGCACCAAAAACGTAAAGCACGTAGGCTGAATTTAGACCACATAGAAAGCCTATTACAAGAAGAAGCTCCGTTTCCCATTCAGAGCCAGTATATTTCTGCTGGACTTCTGTTTCCGTAGAACAGGTTGAAGATGAAAAGAGCAAGCAAAATAAGGTGTTGCTCACCGCCCGCTCTACACCGTCCAACGCCTCCTCCTTCCTCGGGCGTCCTTCCCGCCACCCTCTTCCGTCGCGCGCATTCCTATCACCCGCCGCTCCACCTCGAATCCCGGCAGCCACACGTTCCCCTCCTGCCTTTTGCAATCGACCAAGTGCAAGGATCGAGAGCGACCAAATTAGTCTTGATTCCCGACGACGCACCTCCCGCCGGAAAGGCGGACGTACGAACAATGGCGCCTAGCAAACTCCGGCAGGTGGTGGGCGCGGTGAAGGACCAGACGAGCATCGGGCTGGCCAAGGTGGCGAGCGGCGGCTCCGCGGCGTCGGAGCTCGACGTGGCCATCGTCAAGGCGACCAGCCACAGCGAGAGCTTCCCCGCCGAGGAGCGCCACATCCGGGAGATCATCGCGCTCACCTGCTACTCGGGCGGCGTCCACGTCGGCGCGTGCGTGTCCTCGCTGTCGCGCCGCCTGGGCCGGACCCGGAGCTGGGCGGTGGCGCTCAAGACCCTGGTCATCGTGCACCGCCTCCTCGCCGACGGCGGCGACCCGGTCTTCGAGCAGGAGGTATTCTACGCCACGCGCCGCGGCACGCGCATGCTCAACATGTCCGACTTCTGCGACCGCTCCCGCGCCCACGCCTGGGACTTCTCCGCCTTCGTCCGCACCTACGCCGCCTACCTCGACGACCGCCTCGAGTACCGGATGCACGCCAGGCAGCGCGGCGCCGGCGCCGCGCGTGGGGCCAGACCTCTCCACGAGGAGCTCTACATGTCCACCGGGAACAGACCACCCTACGACGGTGTCGTCTTCACTGCGAGGCACGACGACGACGCCGATGCTAACAAGGCGGTGGCGCTCGTGACGAGGGACACGCCGACTAGCGAGATGACGCTGGAGCAGCTCCTCACCAAGGCCAGCCAGCTGCAGCACCTCCTCGACCGCTTCATTGCTTGCCGCCCCGTCGGTGCGCACCTTCTTTTTTACGTAATTTTCGTTCTTGAATCATGTCGATTGTTTGAACCAACATGCTAAACGCCGGTGACCCACCGCAGGCGCGGCGAAGGCGAACCGTGTGGTGGCCGTCTCGCTGTACCCGCTGGTGAAGGAAAGCGTGCAGCTGTACTGCGAGCTCACCGAGGTGATGGGAGCGCTCATCGAGCAGTTTCCGGAGATGGAGACCGCAGACTGCGAGCGCGTGCACGAACTCTTCGTTGGCCTCGCCAAGATGATGGACGAGCTAGAGGCGTTCTACTCTTGGTGCAAGGCCGCCTGCGTCTGCCGCCAGTCCGACGTCCCGGAGGTGGAGGTTGTCACGCAGAAGAAGCTCGAGCTCATGCACGAGTTCATCCGGGACAGGCGCGCGGCGGAGTCGCAGCAGCAGCGGCTGCCGCCGCCGTCGCCGGAGCCGGCGGCAAGCCCAGAGGCGCCCCTCGTCGAAGAGCACGATATGAACGCCACCAAGGCAGTTCCGGTGCCCGAGGAGCCGGCGCCGGCTGCCCTGCACGAGGACGACAATGCTGGTAAAACAGCGCAGGCCGACCCTGAGCCTCTGCTCATCGCTGCCGAGCCGGCCGACGGAGAGGCTGACTTCTTGAACTTGAAGGCGGATGCCATGTCCGGCGAAGCGCACGGACAGCAGATGGCGCTTGCTCTGTTCGACGGCAACCTATCCGGCACTGCGCCAATAGGCGACGCATTCGACCCCTCGTCAGCGGACTGGGAGACGGCGCTGGTCCAGTCGGCGAGCGCGCTCGTGAACCAGCGCGCCGAGCTCGGGGGCGGATTCAACATGATGGTGCTCGACGGGTTGTACAGCCATGCAACAGCCAATGCGACGGTGGCGAGCGCGCAGCCGTTCTCCGGCAGCGCGAGCAGCGTGGCGATGCGGCCACCTGGGGCGCCAATGCTCGCCTTGCCGGCGCCTCCGGAAGCCAGCAGCACCGCGACAGGCGCAGACCCTTTCACCGCGTCGGCCTTGGTGCCGCCGCCGACGTATGTGCAGATGGCGGACCTGAGGACGAAGCAGCAGCTCTTGACAGAGGAGCAGATGGTCTGGCAACGATATGGCAAGAACGGCATGCAAGGGCCAGGGGCCTTGGCTATGCTCGAGCAGCGACCACACCACCAGCAGCTGCTGCCTCATAGGAGCCAGAATTATTACACAGTAAATCATCGGTCTTCTTAAATTAATCGGTTGCATTGCAAACTTGCAAATCCTGTTCTGATATTTTCCCTGTAGTCTTTAGATCATACTATCCAGACGAGTTTGATAAAATGCTTAAATGGCAACTAAAGTACTTGTTGATACAAGTTCATCGTTTAAGACAATTGCATCAGACCAGTCCACAAAAAAGTTCCTTAGATGTGAAATCTGGCAGTTGCAGCGCCACAGAGCACTTACAAAAAGGAAACAACAATCAAACTTCATCAATCTCACGAGTACACTAACATTCCATACCACAAATTCATAATATAGTACTAATGGTTCACATAGAAACACGCTAGTTGAGAGATAGCTTAAACAGAAACTAAGGTAGTTGATACACGCAGTTAATACAAGCTTAGATTTACATGGCAATAAGCTCAACCTCAGTAAACTGGGGGAGCAATGGTGCAAAGCAGTTTGATCCAGCACTTTGCAGGTGAGATACCAGCCAAGTCTGGCCTGGTTCAGAAGAGCGACAGGCTCTCAATCTCTCATACTGACGAAAAGCATCTTTTTTGCACCTATGTCGTGCCAAGATGTACCAGCATCAGGGAAACTGAATATTGAAACACTATTTCAGCAACAGTTCCAAAAACAGGGTATCAAGAAACATGACAAGTAACAGTAGCTCTACCTCTGGGACAGTTGCAGGGCAATCACGGGATTGGGTACTGCATGCTTGGGTCTGACAAATGGGTTGCCTGGTCTGTGCCAAAACCACCGTTATTAGCAGGAGGAAACACGTCAGAAATGCTAGGCATTGTTGGAAGTGAGACGCTAGGTTCAAAAGATGTTGGCATAGGAGTGACGTCATTGTGATGCTCATTATATGTGTATGAAGCATAGGGATACTGCAAATATTGGTTGTTTTGAGCAGGAAATTCACAGGGGAAGCTTGTGTCAGGAGCAAGGAGATCATTCAGTTCCAAAAAATCATCAGTTGAGAGTTCTCTGTAAGCAGGTAGGATGTCAGCAGGTAGGGTAGTGTGTTCTACGGTGCCATTATCGCCTGTGTAAAAGTTGTTAGGCACATCTCCTAACCCAGAAAGCCCTGACAATTCATTGTAGAGGTCAATTGTGTTCAGTTCAAAAGCACAAGCCTCCGCTTCAGACATTGGAGGGAGAACAGAGTTCTGCAACATTGTGAAAATTAATTAGTCAAGAAGATTGAGTAGGAAGTGATGAAGCAACAAAACTACATAATGAAAATTGACCTACCAGTCCAAAAGCATTGTCATGAAGAGGAGAATCATTCAGAAACTTCGACAGTTCTTCCAATGAAAATCCATCAAATTCAGGAGGATTGCACGAATCATTGACCTCATTGGAAACGTTGTTCTCAGAAACCACCCCATCTTGAACATCAGAACCAGCAACTTCATTGTCAAATGTCATGTCCTCAATACAAGTATTAGCAGTAGGATCAAACGATGAATCCTCCCTAGCACAGGCAGCAAATGAATGTTGTAGGATTGATCCATCCATAGTACCAGCAGGGGCAACTTGCTGAACTTGCAGGTTCTCCACAGGGTTTACTACTTCTGAAGAGGGCATCAAATGAAACATTAAGGTTTCAGCCTCTGCATTTTCCCATTCATCTTCATTGAATGGAGCCCCATATTGCTCTCCGATCCTCGGACCAAGGCCACTTTTCTTGAAAATCTTGCAGAGCACATAAGCATCCTACAAAGAAAAATTACCAATTTAGCAAGCCACAAATAATCTAATATTTATAGTAACTTCATTAAACTAAAT
Organism: Tuctoria greenei; assembly: GCA_036927565.1. Classification (NCBI taxonomy): domain Eukaryota; kingdom Viridiplantae; phylum Streptophyta; class Magnoliopsida; order Poales; family Poaceae; genus Tuctoria; species Tuctoria greenei. Next base: position 24,470,542 of record JAYESD010000011.1, on the reverse strand, counting down.
TCTGTCAAGAAAAAGATATGTAACAAATAAGTTATAACTACCAAAAAAGTGCATGTGCTCTTTCTATTTTAAAATTTTATTTGATGATGATTTTTCGTCAAAATACAGAATTATTGGTTCAAAAATCCTTGATCCATGTTATATAGAATGTCATATTGAATTGGTTCTACTGCAATTCCAAAGTAACAGATCATTCATCAAGTGCAGAACAGCACTTTTGTATGCATTACTTCAAAAGAATTATATAACAAAATTGAAAGAGAAAAGTAGTGCAAGCAATACCTTTGAGAAACCAGCAGAAACCAAAGAATCATCTTCCATTTTGTATTCATACATAACCCAGTCTGTCCTGTCACCTTTAGGTGCCTTGCCTTCATGAAAAATCAATGTTTTCTTCAACCCAACAATGCGAGAGTTGAGCATAATGGTCCTATCTTTTCCACTAGTTTTCCAGTAACCATTTGGTGTGGCACGGTTTGTCCTGGACCCATTAGGATATTTCTTATCACGGGGACAAAAGAAGAACCATTCTAAGTCTCTGCTTTGAAGGCATGACTTATCTGCGCATTAATTTAAAAAAAAAAAAGATCAGAGCGCTATCAGAAAAAAAAAAAACTTTACTTGGTAAATCTGTTTGCTCGAGCACAACTTGCATAAATATAAAGTCAGAAACACCATGGCAAAGTAATTACCAGGGAGATCCCAGGGAGCTAACTTGTATAACTCGACCTCTGATATAGCATCAATGATTAGCTTCTTTCCCATGATCTTCCTCTTCAAGTAGTAGGAAACAAGCTCAACATCAGTTGGGTGGAAACGAAAACCAGGAGGCAGGCTAGTTTGTGCCATCAGCTTAAAACTTTCAGCACTGACAGGAACAGGACAATAGCAAGATCAAGACAAGCTATGTGTCAAGGAGATCACAAGTTTGACCAGCAAAAGAAGTGCTTCTGTGCACAGAAAGGAAGTTTTAGATCACAGAACAACCAAGAGAGCTGGAGTGAACCACTCTGAAAGTTGGAATGCAGAATGCAACAAGAAAGACTTCAGAAGACTGAAGTTATAGAGAGCAGAATGTCTCAGAGTAAAGAGAAGTCTTCTGAAGAGAGATCAGAAGCTGTGACCGGACCAAAAGAGATGTAGGTCGAGTCACAGAAAGAAACCAGGGAATGCAAGAGATGAGGGTCTTTGTGCGGCAAGACTCAAGGAGGGAGCAGGAAACCAAATCCTCGACCAACAGATGTTTCTGAACGCAGATGAGAGAGGGAACTTGAGCCTTGCCAAAATCACCAGCTAGAACTGATTCACATGGTACTGAAGTACTAGCACAAAATACCAGGTGATCCACTTGTATCAAGTGAAATCTCGGAACTTAATGCAGTATATGAACCAGAAGTAGCACGAGAGGAGATATGGGTGTCCTCCGGTGAGTTCAGCAGACATGAGTGAAGAGGATCAAAATCCTGCATGAAAACATCATGAAAGGTGAATACGTGGAAGAATATAATATGGAATATGGAAAAAAAAATCTGAACATCAACGGATAAAAGAACATATTTATCACATGCATGTCTAACACCTTCCGCTACACCTAGGGAGTACATGAACACATACTTGCAACAGATAAAAGTGCCAATAGACAACTGATTTCATCCGTTTCGTCCTACTTGCAACTGCTCAAGTGCACAGGCATGTGGTTCACCATTTCGTCCTACTTCTACAATCATACATCATAACTTCAGGGTCCAAGCTGACGAAATTCTGGTAAATCACCTTTGTCAACGATTAAAAAAAAGACTACATTTACCCCCCAATCCGCAACCCCCCTCCCCCAATACAAGACTCCAGTCAACGCTGCACAACCAACGCCTTGATCAATAGATCCTAAAAGATGCTAACCTATCAACTGCAGGCACCCAATTTCTGCTACCTGATCGATCTAACGCGACCCTAATCTGCGACCGCAAGCCGTGATCTTCGAAGACGAAACAATCCGATTTACAAATTAACCGCACCGACGCGTTCAAACATTCCCAGTCCCACTAGGATCGAACCCCGGATCAACACAATTTCAACCCTAACCGAGACCAGATCGGCGCAGATCGACCTAAACCGCACAGATCGGTACGACAGACGATGAGATTAAGGGGGTATCGGAGGGGCTTACGCGTAGGCCGGACTGGAGCCAGCAGGACGGTGGGGAAGGCCGTGGAGGAGGTGAGCGCCGCCGTCTGGTCAATGGAGGAGAGGTGCGGTTTGTGTTGGGTGGGTGGGGGATCGCGTGGCTGGTGAGAAGGCTCTTTTATAATAAACCGGGGCGGGTGTTGAGTTGGGCCTGGGGCCACCTGACTCTTTTTTTTTACTGTATTTTTTCTTGGTTCCAACCCGCGCGTCTTGCGACTATCTAGGAACGTCTCCTGCAAGTACGGATGAAAACAAAATTTTCGAATCGTCCGACTCTGTTTTTGAAAATTTTCGACGCAGTTATCATTTTCGATAATTTCTAAAATTTTCGATCGATTACCGTTTTTATTGGACATTGAAATTTGGTAAACGGAATGGAAACGATTTGCACCGATTTGCGATCGAATTGTCGGAATATCGTATTTTAATGAGAAATTTCCGAACAAAAACTGAATAATTTCCGAACAGTAGGTTGGGTCTAATGGGCTGACATGTACTCCATCTGTCCCTAAATTTTTGTTGTTTTGTAGTTTATTTTTGAATTACAAAGCGATAAGTATTTAGAGACGGAGGGAGTAATAAGCTCAATTCTTTAAATTTTTATTCAGACACCAGTTTGGATAAGGAGTTAACTTTAATTACATAAAATATTTATTTACTTAAAATGTGTTTCTAAAGTGATTTCGTTTCATATTGAATTTATTATAAAATGAAACTAAAAGTTGTTGTCTCATATTTTATACTTAAGTTGTTGATGTTATATATGAATAATATTTTGGTGTGTTGTTTCCGAATAAAATTTGGATCAGTTTCGATATCGACATATTTCCGATCCGATATACCCTTTTCCGATATTTTCGAAGTTTTCGATATCGTAACCGTTTCCGATTCTGTTTCCGTTTCCGAAAATTTTATATAAAAATAAAAACGATTTCACCCTTTTTCCCATCTGTTTCCGACCGTTTTCATCCTTACCTGCAAGCCAAAGGCAACCAAATTTCCAGAGTTGCACCGAGTCCTGATTTCTATATTATTTACTTACTCCGTCTCTAAAAATTTGTCGCTTATAGTTCATTTTTTAACTACAAAACGACAAACATTTTGAAATGGATGTGTACACGTCTATGTCATATTTAGTGTAGCTGTGTCATAAAAGTGTAAAATTACAATGACCATGGAATAAAAATCGTGAGGTTCACAATTAAATTTTATACGATTGTGCAGAAGGGCTGATTGCATTTTAGTTATCCCCATTTACACTAACAAAAATAGTAGGCTATATGAACAAAATGGCAAAAATATAGTAGAACATAGGCCATTCACAAAAACTGCTGTAAAAATCTTGTAGTGACAAGTGTATATTATGTATTTTATGTGTTGTTTTGTGATTTCTGATGCGTAGTGTGCAAAATGTCGTCGAACTATCTGTAATTTTACGAAATTTGCCAAAATAGTCCTTAAAACTCGTCACTGTGCGGACCTAGGCGCGCGGGACGAGCTTTGCATCGCTTCGCTCTCTAGCCGCGCCACCCTCTCCAAACCCCGCGCCGCAGCTTTCCGTTGGCCGGCGCAGCGAACCCCGGCGCGCCATACTCCCGGGGATTCAGTTGACCTGTCTCCATTCGCCGTCGGCATCCTCTTCATCACCATTCCCCTCCGTCATGTCCAAGAAGCTTGGCAAGCCGCCGCCGGCGAAGGAGGGCAGAAAGGGGTTGTTTGCTTCGTGCTCACTTGCCGACCTTGGCCTCCATCCCACCCTCTGCGCCCACCTCCAAGGTCGCACTCTCTCTTTCCTTCCTGCTCGCATTTCCCTGTCCGTCGAGGTTGTGATTTGGCAGCAACGTTGGATTTGCCCCAGAAAGGAAAAAAGGAGAATCCAGTTATGAATTTGGAGCTTTGCTCCTTTCTAGGACCATTATTTTTTTTGTTCTAATATGGCTTCGTAAGAACACTTGATTGGGTGAATATATGGTGAAATTTGGCACACAAATCACATATTCCCGTCTGGCTAGTTTTTTAAATTCAATTTGGGGTTAAGAAACAAAGCTTCATGTCTGTTGATCGATTCAGGGATGTTTCTATATGTTGATGAGTAAATGTTTCGTGGGTATTGGCCACCTCGTGGCCATCCAGTAGCCCTGCCTGAGCAAGTTGTCAAAAGGTTCGCAAAGGAATTGTTTTTAGAGAAAGGAAGTTTGCAAAGAAATTCTGCTTCATAGAAACTAGTATTTATTTCTTTTCTTTGGTGCAGAAAAGATGAGTTTCCAAGTACCAATGCGGATTCAAGCCGAGGCGATTCCAGTCGCGTTGTCGGGACAACACGCGTATGCTCTTTCCGACTTGAACTTGTACAATATCTTAGTTGCAGTAATGCGTTTATTCAAGCATTTTTGTTTTGTATTGTCAATTGCAGTCTAGTGAAAGGCAGCAACTGGAACAGGGAAAACACTTGCATACCTTGCACCTATTGTTCACCTCTTCCAGATGAGAGAGCTTCATGACGAGAGAACATGTAACACCCACTATTTTAGAGAGGAAAAAAATTGTAAAATGAATTTTTCAAGAAGTAAAATCATTTTCTTGGGAATAAAATCTATATAAGGCAAGTTGCATCATGTTTGATTGTTTGTGTGAATTTTTGAAAATACAAATTTGCTAGAAATTCAGATTACAAATTCATATCATAAAAGAGGAGAAAAAGAAAATGGAAAAGAAAAAGAAAAAGAAAAGAAAAAGGAAAAATCGCCCCTGGGCGGAATTCCCCAATCCGGCCCAACTCTCTCCACCCTCCCGCGCCAGCCCGCGCGCCAGCCTCTCCCTGCGCCGCACCCACCCTCTTCTCTCGCTGCAAGCCGGCCCCACTCCCTCTTCGTCTACCTCGCGCCCGTGTTGTAACGCCGCATGCAATAATACCGCGCCGCCCACTTTTCCCCCTCTTCATTCCCGGCCGTTTCACCCCAATCAAGTGTCGCGTCGTGCCCATGATGGCCGCCGACCGTTTCTACTCCAAATCCCCTATAAAAACCCGGTCATTCCCCTCAATTTCCTCACCCCGGCGATCAAAACCCTAGCTTCGGCAAGCTTGGTAATGGCGCCGATGTTCCCATCGATTCACCCACTGACTCACCCCGAAACCTTGCCTAACATCTTTGTCGTGTCCTCAGAAGACCGCCGGACATCTTCAACGGTGGTTGTCGCCTCTGCGTCGCCGACTTTGTTGGGCGCCGAGGAGTACCGCCGCCGTTCACCGTCGCTGACCCACCTCCGACTGATTCCCAACTTCGCGACAACTCTCGGTGAGACCCCCTTGCTTCCCTCTTCATTTTGCGCTATTTGGATGTACTCCGTGGCCTCCGTGGCGCGTACTTGGACTTCTTCGGCGAGCCCGCCGCCGCGCGCGCGTCACCGTCGCCGCGCACCGCCGCCCGACCCTAATCGGGGCGACGTGGCTCAATGTCTGTCGTCCATTATGTTTCAACGGCCAAGATTAGAACCCCCGTACCCCTTCGGTACATTAAATTTGGGCCATCTAATTTAAAATCAACGGCTCGCGTTCAAATTAGTTTTCCCGCCGCCGGAATTTCACTCAGACCCCTGGAAACTTGCGGGCTACCCCCTGAGTTACTCTAAAATTCAAGTATAACCCCTGTAAATGTTGAACTAGCCCCTAGACTTTTTAGAAATTAGGAAAATACTGGTAAATTGAATAAAAAGTGTTTTTAAACCCCTGGAAAATTATAAAATGGCAAATAAAATCTGGAAAAATTGTAGAATAATCCCTGGGCTTAATAAAAATTATTTTTTAACCTTTGGAACAGTTCTATATTTGCAGAAAGCCCCTGTTAGTTCTAAAAATTAAATAAAAGTCCTTACTTTGTATAAAATAAATATAAAAAAATAGATTTAAATATGTTTTATTTATTTTACTTTCTGTATTATTTTTGTTAATTCATTTAAATTGCTGAAATGGTCATAAAAATACTTTTAAGTATATTTAGTTCATAAAAATTGTTCTGCACATAGAAATAATTAGTAAAAATAATGTAAAAATTGTAAAATTTATATTATTGATTATAAATCTGTTTTAAGCTTATTTTGAAGGATAAAAATTTTAGAAAATAATTTTAGGGTTCTAATAAGTATAAAAAATGGTATAAAAATCTATAAAAATATGTTTTACTCACTAAATTTCATTTAACTTTAAATTCTCATCAACAAATGAATGTCTATAATAAAAATCAACACTAAAATCACTTTTGCGTAGGAATTTGCGTTTATTTGAATATTGTGCATTTTACTATGTTCTTATTATATTTTATTTTTCGTGCATTGTCGTAATTTAGAGTCGGGGCCAGAACCCACCCTTAACCTTCAAGAGCAGCAGTTTCCCGACGACCCCGAGACACAGTTTGGAGGCAAGTTTCTTGACCATCTTGCACCCTTTTTGCTAAGTTTTAGTTAGTTGCATGCTAAATTAAAATATGAATCCTATGTTATGTTCTCTTAGAATTTCCACAATATTCCTTGTTAACATGGTTTGGGTGCCTTATAATTGTTTAGAATACGCTTAGCCATGCTTAATTGAAATATGATCTATATATTTACAAGTTTACATTTGAAGTACTTTGATTCATGAATTGATGGCTATAATGGAAATTAGTAGATAGGAATCTGATAGGGGGTTTTGTATGATTGGTGCATGCGTGCACAAGACCTTGGTTTGGGGCTTGACACCTATCGGATTCTAAGGACCAGTTTATGGAAGAAGTTGCTAAGCCATTTAGTATCACCACAGAATTGTATATGGGACAACTTGGCTTAGTAATTTGGTTTCTCCCGATGTAGCATAGGTAATTGATCGGACGGGGAATGGGCTTTGCCTTGAGATCCGCATGGCTCAAGAGGGGGCTTCTCCTGGCGGAGGGAAAATAGACTCCATGTGCCAGAGCAGTGAAACCTTAGAGTACCCATTACAAGTCGGGAGGACCATCGGAAACACCTCGTAGTGATCTCCTGGCCACACACCTACAGAAGTGTGTATTGTGGTTAGCTACCACGGGCATCAGGGAGGTTTACCTTAGTCCACCTTGCAGCAGGGGACGAAATCACGAACTGTGGGTAAAGGATACACACTCTGCAGAGTTTTGTCAAACTGTCTAGACAGCCGTGCTCACGGACACGAGCGACTTGGAAACCAAATTCATAATTAGCACATGGTTACTAAATGGATGGTTTGGGATTGGTCTTACCTGGATTAATTTTGGGATGTTGGTTGGGATTTCACCTAGATTGTAGGTGCTTAATAAACAATTAAGAGTAGGTTGCTACTACTATAGTGCTTAACCTATTAATTGCATTCCTTGTTGTGAACCACACATGACATAACTTCCCAACTTGCGAGTACCGTTGGTACTCAAACTTGGTAGTTGCATTTTTCCCCCCAGTCTACGAAGACGCAGACGTGGAGAACCAGGACTTCTACGGAGACCCCGAAGAGATGTTCTAGGCTGGCGCTCCCCCGTGCAACGCCTGTGTTGGAGCCCTTGTTATGTTTTTCCGCTGCTTGTGTACTTTTATTTTAGACCTGGATGGTCATTTGTGTAATAAGGTCATGTAATCGAACATGGTATTATATTTGGTATTTCACTTTCGTCTACACATGTATGAGTTGAACTGATCCTGGCATACATGTGGAAAGCATCTGGTTGTCTTCTTATTACCAGGTGTGACAAAGTGGTATCAGAGTCGTGTTGCCCGTAGGACGCAAGCCTAGATAGAAAAGGACGATTTAAGGACTTTACTATTTTCAAATATTATTAATTGTAAAATTCCTTTGTATTCTTTACCTTGCACTTATTTCACTTACTCTTTAATTTGTTTTATTACTTACACTCTCTTGTTTCAAAATTTTAGATGGCCAACGTCAGGAGAACTGCTCGCATGTCAACTGGAGGCTATGTTCTCAAACGAAGGATTGCTGCCCGCCGTACCCCACTCAATGATCCTCGACGTGCGGTGGTGATTCATACTGATGGAAGAGCTGCAGGACGACTTCGACGTCGACTTCAAGCCATACTGCTCGACGCCGGCTACAGACACGAGAGACTAGCACTCACCTACCACTCTATTGGGATGCAACGTCCCTACCGGATCGAGTGGTCATGCAAGCTATTTGTCTACTATGGGGATGAACTACTCAAGGTGCACTGTACCCCTGCTGCAACGAGCTACCGATGCCATGCTGAGCAGGATGTCAGCTGGGAGGCCATCACCTATTGGAGCCACACTTACCGCTACTAGCTGCGGAACTCGGTGCAATCCTACACTCCCCAGCGTCCCAGCGGCACTGGCAACTTCGTCACCAGGTACGTGGAGGGGCCTCTGACCCTTCCACAGACTCACCAGACAGTTGATGACGTGGAGCGCCTCAGCATTCGCCTCCACAAGGCTCAGCAAGAAATTCAGGATGTTCGTGACCTGGCAGCACATTATGAAAGGCAAGTGAGGAGGTACCGTCGGATCACCGACGAGGACCCAGATGGGTATGCTTCAGACACCTCCACTTGGATCCCGGACTCTCCTGACCGCCGTGTTGGTCGTGGCAACACCGACTCGATGGACTACTCTTCAGACGAGGAGCCAAACTCAGGGGAGCCTTCTGTGCCGCAACAGCCATCCAACTCTCCTCCACATGGCAACGAGTCTCGTGGCAGCAACTCGGGATATGATGGAGATGACGATGAAGACCCAGACGGGGAGGAGGACCCCGAGGAGCGAGAGTAGACTCTGGCCTGCCCTCCAACTCAAGATTAAGACACTTACCCATGAGTTGTAATAAGAGCGATGTAGTAACGATTTGTGTAATCTTGAGTTGTATGATTTTGCTTTGAGAACTAGATTATCCATGTTTGCGATTATTTAATGAAAGTGGTCTTTATTTCTTTATCTCCTTATTGATGCATATAGTGGGCAAGACGTATAGAATAGTTTCTCTCTTATCTTTTTATTCTAAAGCAACACCCCAATCTCAGATGGCAGGTAGAGGAAGAGGATGTGGACGTGGTGTGCCACCCAATTAGGACAATGAAGTCCCACTACCTCAATGGAATGGAAGAGGTGCTCGTGGGGCACCAGCTGCAAACCAAATGCAGCATATGATGGCTACGCAACTTCAAATGATGCAAAACTTGACACAAATTGTGAACAATATGCAACAGGCTCATCAAGCACCACCACCCCTCCACCACCACCACCCCCACCTCCAAGATTTTGCTTAAGAGACTTCATGAACACTCAACCCCCACGCTTCTCCAACGCCACGGAACCCATGAATGCAGATGATTGGATCAATACTATTGAAAGTAAACTAAGGATTGTACAATGTGAAGGAAGGGAAAGGGTGTTATTGACATCACACCAACTCCATGGACCTGCGGCTGATTGGTGGACCGCTTTTACTGCGGCTCATGGCAACCCAAACAACATTACCTGGGAAGAGTTTAGAGAAAACTTTCGCAATCATCATGTACCTGCAGGAGAAATTCAATCCAAGCGTATGGAGTTCCTAGCACTGAAGCATGGGAACATGAACATAAGGGGGTATTTGAACAAGTTTACACAATTATCTTGGTACGCCCCTGGAGATGTTGACACTGATGCCAAGAAACAATTCTATTTCAAAGAGGGACTGAACAAAGAGATACAGTTGATGATGTCTTCCAGTGACTATGCTAGTTTCCAACATCTGGTGGATAAAGCTTTTACGGTAGAAAGAAAGAAGAAGGAGTGTGAAGGAGAAGACCGCAAAAGGAAGATGATGATGGGGCAGTCTTCAAATAGCAATCGTCCTCGCTTTAACCCACAACAATCGGGACAATTGAGTCATCCCATGGGCAATAATCAAGGACAACGGTATACTAACAACTCTTCATTCAGACCTCAATCTCAGTATGCGCGCCCACAGTACCAGCAGATGCCACCACAACGCCCTCAAATGTATCAACAACGTCCTATGACTTCAAACCCTCGACCAACTGGGCAACCATAGCAAAATCAACAAAGAAACAAGGCTCAAGACACCAGTACTCGGGGAGCTTGCTATATATGTGGTGACAAGGGACACTACTCCAACAACTGCCCGAAAAAGCATTCGCAGCAGAACCAATCCAGAGGAAGGGTCAATCATGTTGTTCTGGAGGAAGCTCAAGACGCATCAGATGTGGTGATCGGTATGTTCCCTGTTGATTCCCATCCTTCTACAGTATTGTTTGATTCTGGTGCAACACATTCGTTCATAGCAACAGAATTCATAAGAAGACATGGAATGAATGTTACATTAATGAATCAAGTATTAGTAGTCAACTCTCCTGGAGGAGAGATGCTGACGAGGCAAGTATGCCCTAATGTAAGCATAAGCATTAGGGGGGTAACATTCTTAGCAAACCTTATAGTGCTGGAGTCACAAGGAATAGACATTATTCTCGGAATGGATTGATTAACCAAGTACAAAGGAGTGATCTACTGTGCCACGAGAACAGTATGTCTGACTCATACGGATGGCACAAACGTGGAGTTTCGTCCTAATCAAGCACTAGTTCAGAAAATACGACTCAACCAGGTTGAAGGAGTATAAGAGACCAAAGTTGTTTGTGACTTTCCGGATGTGTTTCCTGATGAACTACCGGGTATGCCCCCTGACAAAGAAATTGAATTCATCATTGAATTAGTACCTGGTACAGCACCAATTTACAAGCGACCATACAGGATGGATGTTAAACAATTGGCAAAATTGAAGGATCATATCAATGAGTTGTTAGCAAAAGGATACATTCGTCCTAGTTCCTCACCTTGGGGAGCTCCAGTGATATTTGTGCCCAAGAAAGATGGCACACAGAGATTATGTGTGGATTATCGCGCACTCAATGCAGTAACTATCAAGAACAAATATCCTTTACCAAGGATTGAGGATTTTTTTGACCAGTTGAGAGGTGCATGTGTGTTCTCGAAGATTGATCTGCGATCAGGGTATCACCAATTGAAGATACGACCCTCGGACATACCAAAGACGACATTTGTTTCAAGATATGGATTATATGAGTATACAGTCATGTCTTTTGGTTTAACTAATGCCCCGACTTATTTCATGTACCTTATGAATAAGGTATTTATGGAGTATCTGGATAAGTTTGTCGTGGTGTTTATTGACGACATTTTGATATTCTCCAAAAGTGAAGAGGAACACGAGGAGCATCTAAGATTGGCTTTACAGAAACTTCGGGAACATCAGTTGTATGCAAAGCTAAGTAAATGTGAGTTCTGGTTAAAGGAAGTGTCATTTCTGAGACATGTTATATCACAGGGAGGAATAGCAGTAGACCCCAGTAAAGTGAAAAATGTTCTAAATTGGAAAACACCAGAAAATGTTGGGGAAATCAGGAGTTTTTTGGGCATGGCTGGCTATTATCGCCGGTTTATCGAAGGATTCTCAAAAATATCTCGTCCGTTAACCAAGTTACTTGAGAAGGGAGTTGCGTACAAATGGACACCAGAGTGTGAAGCTAGTTTTACAGAGCTAAAGAAAAGGTTGACTACTGCTCCAGTGTTGATTATGTCGGATATGCAGAAAGAATTTGCAGTTTACTGTGATGCATCCGGACAAGGATTGGGATGTGTACTAATGCAAGAGGGACATGTAGTGGCTTATGCTTCACGTCAACTCAGAAAGCATGAAAGAAATTACCCTACTCATGACTTGGAGTTAGCAGCAGTGGTTCATGCATTGAATTTATGGAGACATTATCTTATAGGAAAAAGAACTGAAATTTATATGGACCACAAGAGTTTGAAGTATATCTTCACCCAACCAGATCTAAATCTCAGACAACGCAGATGGTTGGAACTTATCAATGATTTTGATGTCGGAATCAACTATCATCCTGGGAAAGCTAATGTGGTCGCAGATGCATTAAGCAGATCAGCTCAATGCAATAGCTTGGGACTGCAAGGTCAACAACCGCAGTTATGTGAGGAATTAGCAAGGCTAAACCTTAGTATCGTAACTAATACTGAGGTAGTGTCTATAGAAGTAGATTCTACTTTGGAAAAGGATATTCGTGAAGGGCAAAACAATGATAAGTGGATCCAAAAGACTAAGCAACTAATGAAAGAAGGAAAAGCACCGGACTTTAGAGAAGATGAACAGGGAACTCTATGGCTAGGGAAGAAAATATGTGTACCTGATATCAAGGAGATTCGAGAGTTGATACTGATTTGTCATATTCTATTCATCCGGGGAGCACAAAGATGTATCAGGATCTAAAGGATCGATATTGGTGGCATGGAATGAAACGAGATGTGGCGGGGTACGTAGCTCTGTGTGACACGTGTCAGAAGGTTAAAGCAGAACATCAAAGACCCGCAGGGTTACTTCAACCCATTAAAATTCCTGAATGGAAATGGGAAGAAATAAGTATGGACTTTATTGTGGGATTGCCGAGAACTCAGTCAGGATACGACTCTATATGGGTCATAGTGGATCGTTTGACCAAAGTGGCTCACTTTATCCCAGTAAAAGAAAGCTATTCTGGTTCAAGGTTGACAGAACTATATATGGCAAGAATTGTATGTCTGCATGGAGTGCCGAAGAAGATAATATCAGATAGAGGTACTCAATTCACTTCTAGATTCTGACAAAAGTTGCATGAGTCTATGGATACTCGACTCAATTTCAGCTCGGCATATCATCCGCAAACTGACGGTCAAACAGAGCGTACTAACCAAATTCTTGAAGACATGTTGAGAGCATGTGCTTTGAAAAACAGTAGGAGTTGGGATAAGAACCTACCATATGTTGAGTTCTCCTATAACAATAGTTATCAAGCCAGTTTGAAGATGTCTCCGTTTGAAGCTTTGTATGGACGGAAGTGCAGAACACCATTGTTTTGGAATCAAACTGGGGAAAGCCAAGTATTTGGGCCTGAAGTGTTAAGAGAAGCCTAGAGACAAGTACAAGAAATCCGGAAGAATTTGAAGACGGCTCAGTCAAGGCAGAAGAGTTATGCTGATACTCGACGTCGTGATCTAACCTTTGAGATTGGTGATTTTGTGTATCTCAAGGTGTCACCCGTGAGAGGGTTAAGACGATTCAAGGTGAAGGGCAAGTTATCACCCCGATATATTGCTCCCTTCAAAATACTGGAGAAAAGAGGAGAAGTAGCCTATCGGCTCAAGCTACCATCTCATTTATCAGATGTGCACGATGTATTCCACGTGTCACAATTAAAGAAATGCTTAAGAGTACCAGAAGAACAATTGCCATTGGAAGCAGTAGACGTGCAAGAAGACTTGACCTATGCAGAACAACCTCTTAAGATTCTCGAGACATCAGAACGAGTTACGAAGAATAAAGTTACTCGGATGTGCAAAGTCCAATGGAAACATCACTCAGAAGAAGAGGCAACATGGGAAAGAGAGGAAGACCTCAAGGCGGAGTTTCCCAGTCTATTCTCTTAGGACGTCCAAATCTCGAGGGCGAGATTTCTTTTTAGGGGGTAGAATTGTAACACCCACTATTTTAGAGAGGAAAAAAAATTGTAAAATGAATTTTTCAAGAAGTAAAATCATTTTCTTGGGTTTAAAATCTATATAAGGCAAGTTGCATCATGTTTGATTGTTTCTGTGAATTTTTTAAAATACAAATTTGCTAGAAATTCAGATTACAAATTCATATCATAAAAGAGGAGAAAAAGAAAATAGAAAAGAAAAGGAAAAGAAAAAGGAAAAATCGCCCCTGGGCCGAATTCCCCAATCCGGCCCAACTCTCTCCACCCTCCCGTGCCGGCCCGCGCGCCAGCCTCTCCCTGCGCCGCACCCACCCTTTTCTCTCGCTGCAAGCCAGCCCCACTCCCTCTTCGTCTACCTCGCGCCCGTGCCGTAACGCCGCATGCAATAATACCGCGCCGCCCACTTTTCCCCCTCCTCATTCCCGGCCGTTTCACCCCAATCAAGTGTCGCGTCGTGCCCATGATGGCTGCCGACCGTTTCTACTCCGAATCCCCTATAAAAACCCGGCCATTCCCCTCAATTTCCTCACCCCGGCGATCAAAACCCTAGCTTTGGCAAGCTTGGTAATGGCGCCGATGTTCCCATCGATTCACCCACTGACTCACCTCGAAACCTTGCCTAACATCTTTGTCGTGTCCTCAAGAGACCGCCGGACATCTTCAACGGTGGTTGTCGCCTCTGCGTCGCCGACTTTGTCGGGTGCCGAGGAGTACCACCGATGTTCACCGTCGCTGACCCACCTCCGACTGATTCCCAACCTCGCGACAACTCTCGGTGAGACCCCCTTGCTTCCCTCTTCATTTTGCGCTATTTGGATGTACCCCGTGGCCTCCGTGGCGCGTACTTGGACTTTTCTGTCGAGCCCGCCACCGTGCGCACGTCACCGTCGCCGCGCACCGCCGCCCGACCCTAATCGGGGCGACGTGGCTCAATGTCATCGTCCATTATGTTTCAACGGCCAAGATTAGAACCCCCGTACCCCTTCGTACATTAAATCTGGGCCATCCAATTTAAAATCAACGGCCCGCGTTCAAATTAGTTTTTCCGCCGCCGGAATTTCACTCAGACCCCTGGAAACTTGCGGGCTACCCCCTGAGTTACTCTAAAATTCAAGTCTAACCCCTGTAAATGTTGAACTAGCCCCTAGACTTTTTAGAAATTAGGAAAATACTGGTAAATTGAATAAAAAGTGTTTTTAAGCCCCTGGAAAATTATAAAATGGCAAATAAAATCTGGAAAAATTGTAGAATAATCCCTGGACTTAATAAAAATTATTTTTAACCTCTGGAATAGTTCTGTATTTGGAGAAAAGGCCCTATTAGTTCTAAAAATTAAATAAAAGTCATTACTTTGTATAAAATAAATATAAAAATAGATTTAAATATCTTTTATTTATTTTACTTTCTGTATTATTTTTATTAATTCATTTAAATTACTGAAATGTTCATAAAAATACTTTTAAGTATATTTAGTTCATAAAAATTGTTCTACACATAGAAATAATTAGTAAAAATAATGTAAAAATTGTAAAATTTATATTATTGATTATAAATCTGTTTTAAGCTTATTTTGAAGGATAAAATTTCTAGAAAATAATTTTAGGGTTCTAATAAGTATAAAAAATGGTATAAAAATCTTTGAAAATATGTTTTACTCACTAAATTTCATTTAACTTTAAATTCTCATCAACAAATGTATGTCTATAATAAAAATCAACCCTAAAATCACTTTTGCGTAGGAATTTGCATTTATTTGAATATTGTGCATTTTACTATGTTCTTATTGTATGTTATTTTTCGTGCATCGTCATAATTTAGAGTCGGGGCCAGAACCCACCCTTAACCTTCAAGAGCAGCAGTTTCCCGACGACCCCGAGACACAGTTTGGAGGCAAGTTCCTTGACCATCTTGCACCCTTTTTGCTAAGTTTTAGTTAGTTGCATGCTAAATTAAAATATGATCCTATGTTATGTTCTCTTAGAATTTCCACAATATTCCTTGTTAACATGGTTTGGGTGCCTTATAATTGTTTAGAATACGCTTAGCCATGCTTAACTGAAATATAATCTATATATTTACAAGTTTACATTTGAAGTACTTTGATTCATGAATTGATGGCTATAATGGAAATTAGTAGATAGGAATCTGATAGGGGGTTTTGTATGGATTGGTGCATGCATGCACAAGACCTTGGTTTGGGGCTTGACACCTATCAGATTCTAAGGACTGGTTTATGGAAGAAGTTGCTAAGCCATTTAGTATCACCACAGAATTGTATATGGGACAACTTGGTTTAGTAATTTGGTTTCTCCCGATGTAGCATAGGTAATTGATCGGGCGGGGAATGGGCTTTGCCTTGGGATCCGCATGGCTCAAGAGGGGTCTTCTCCTGGCGGAGGGAAAATAGACTCCAGGTGCCGGAACATTGAAACCTTAGAGTACCCATTGCAAGTCGGGAGGACCATCGAAAACACCTCGTAGTGATCTCCTGGCCACACACCTACGGAAGTGTGTATTGTGGTTAGCTACCATGGGCATCAGGGAGGTTTACCTTAGTCCACCTGGCAGCAGGGGACAAAATCACGAACTGTGGGTAAAGGATACACACTCTGCAGAGTTTTGTCAAACTGTCTAGACGGCCGTGCTCACGGACACGAGCGGCTTGGAAACCAAATTCATAATTAGCACATGGTTACTAAATCGATGGTTTGGGATTGGTCTTATCTGGATTAATTTTGGGATGTTGGTTGGGATTTCACCTAGATTGTAGGTGCTTAATAAACAATTAAGAGTAGGTTGCTACTGCTATAGTGCTTAACCTATTAATTGTCTTCCTTGTTGTGAACCACACATGACATAACTTCCCAACTTGCGAGTACCGTTGGTACTCAAAATTGTTAGTTGCATTTCCCCCCCAGTCTACGAAGACGCAGAGGTGGAGAACCAGGACTTCTACAGAGACCCCGAAGAGATGTTCTAGGCTGGCGCTCTCCCGTGCAACGCCTGTGTTGGAGTTCTTGTTATGTTTTTCTGCTGCTTGTGTACTTTTATTTTAGACATGGATGGTCATTTGTGTAATAAGGTGATGTAATCGAACATAGTATTATATTTGGTATTTCACTTTCCTCTACACATGTATGAGTTGAACTGATCCTGCTATACATGTGGAAATCATCTGGTTGTCTTCTTATTACCAGGTGTGACAGAACTGATGGAACTTTTGGTGATTTCCTTGTTGTTCAATTTTTTATCTATGTGTGTTTTGTCATTTTGTGTGTCACGTTTCATGGATAAATCCAATCTGGCCACTAGAAAGTTGGCCTTCTTAAGCTTGACGCATATACTGACCAATAGCTGCCTCCTTGATACTGGATGATGTTACTGATTATATGGTTGTAGCATTGGTACCTGTGCCAACGCGAGAGCTATGCTTGCAGGTTTACGGCATTGCACAACAATTGGTTCATCGTTTTCACTGGATTGTCCCTAGGTATGTGTATGTCATGGGTGGTGAGAATAGAGCAAAAGAGAAAGCACGGCTTCGGAAAGGTATATCTTGTTCTGTAAAGGAGTTTCTGCATAGTTCACAATTTTACGTCTGTGGTATCACAATCCGACTCTGGACATTTGTATATAGGAATATCCATTCTCATTGCTACTCCTGGGCGCCTTCTAGACCATTTACAGCATACAACATCATTTGTTTATTCAAATTTGCGTTGGATAGTTTTCGATGAAGCTGACAGGTCCGATTGCTATATACACCAGTCAGTTTCCAAACAAGATTTCTTATCTGCAAACAGTCGGACACAACTTTTATGACATTGGTGATTGTATTCATGCAGCATTCTTGAACTTGGTTTCGGAAAAGCACTCGAAGATATACTAGAGCACTTTGGTTCAAGGAGTAGCGTGCCCGATCAAAATATGTAACACTCATATTTCATGTGCATAAAATGTATAAAACAAGGTGCATTTGTGTGTTGCATTTTTGTGTGAATTTTTGAAGTTCAAACGAGTAGAATTCGTTGAAATTTGAATTTGAAATCAAATCAAAAGAAAAGAAATGAAAAAGAAAAAGAAAAACAAATAAAACCCCCTTTTGGGCCAAAACCCCACCCTGGCCCGAATTCCCCTCCCCTCACCCGCAGCCCAGCAGCCCTCTCCCCCTCTTTCTTTCTCTGCCGGGCGGGACCCACCTGTCATCCCTTCCAGGGAGTAACCGCCACTCCCTCTCTTTCCCGCGCCGCGCCGCGCAACCCCCCCCCCCCCTCCAACCGCCGCACCCCACGCCGATCCAACCCGGGGAACCCCCCCTTCGCGCGCGCCAGCAACCGCTGCCGCCTTCCCCTCTATAAAATCCCCCTCTCCCCCTCTCTTTCTTCTTCTCCGCGCGCCAACCCTAACCAACCGCCATCATCGGTAAGTCGTGCGCATTCCCGACGAGCCGACGATTGCCTCACCCCTCCACCCCCTCTGAACTCTTTGCCGTGAACTCAGGAGCAAGCCGGACAAGCTTGCGCGGGAGAATTGCCGGGGCTTCACCGGATCCGACGGTCGCCGACGCCGGTTGCCGCTACCCCTCGACACCGACCATCCTCCGGCCGATTTCGCGCCCCGAAACTCCCCGAGGTGTGTTCCTTACCTTCCCCTCTTCTGTTTAGTGTAAAGCACGCTTAGAATTAGCGGCGTTTTGGCCGAACTGGCCAACGCCGGCGAGGTCCGACGCCGCGGGCGCAGCGCGCCGCCGCGCGCGTGTGGTCGGCATCGCCAGAGGCGACGTGGCCCAATCCCAGCCCTCGGTTGGGGATCAACGGCGAAGATTAGATCGGCTGTACCGGTTCGGTTATTTTAAATTCAGGCCATCCAATTCAAATCCAACGACCCACGTTGAATTGGCTTTTCCCGCCTCCGCATTTACACCGTGGCCCCTGAAAATTCACCAGCTACCCCCTGGCCTTTGCTGGAATTCAGATCTAGCCCCTAGAATTAACAATCTAAACCCTGGATTCTCTGGAATTGGATTTAATCACTTAATTAATCAATCCGGCCCCTAGAAAATTGTAGAATTATGGATTTAGCCCATGCACAGTGTAAGAAACTTATTAACCAGCCCCTGGACTTTTATTTAATTGCTGAATATTGTTTTTAGGAGTATTTGATGTGCAGAAAATAGATAAAAATGGTAATTAAGTGTAAAAACAGTAGGAAAATTGGAATAAAATATTTTAGTGCTGTGATTAAATTGTAGAGTACAAATAAAATATATTTTTATCATGGAAAATTCGGTAAAAATGTTTATAATACATTTTGGCCATAGAAAATTCAATAAAAATGATTTTAGGCCATAAATAAATCCTAAAAATGTGAGATAAATATAAAATGAATATTTTTGGCTATGTAAAATAATAAATGTTTCGTAGGGACACATTAGTATAGAATTTTATGCTTATATGTATGTGTGATGCATTGTATTGTGTGCTCTTTGCTTATTTAGCTTTTATTTCTCTTTGCCATGCTTGGGCAACATATTTAGAGTCGTACTACGACCCCAACTTCAATCTCCAAGACCAAGACTTCACCAACAGTCAAGTCTACGAAGAAGGCAAGTGCCCTTGACCATCTTGTACCAATTTTAGGATTTTAGTTAGATGCATGCTAATTAAAATGATGTCCTATTTCATGTTTCATGTCTTGTTCCATATAATTCCTTGTCACCTGATGTGGGTTGGGAAGTAGATAGGTATTAATTATGCTTAGCCATTCTTAGACATTGGGAATGGGTTTTCATACAATTGTGACATGTTAAACTTTATGGTTACTTTAATTGTGGTGGATACACAATAGTAGTGGATAGGAATCTAGTGGTTGGATAGATTTAGTATGGTGCAGTTTGCACGAGACCCGTGATTGAGTTTGGTACCACAGGATTCTAAGGACCGGTTTATAGAGGAAGCCACTAAGCTTTATAGTACCACCACGAGACTGAGATGGGGCAGCTTGGTCAATTAATTAGGTTTCTCCTGATGAAATGCTAGTAGTTGGATGGTGCGGGGAATGATGCAGGGGTACTGCTCTGGGAACCGCAAGGCTCAAGAGGGGGCTCTGAGGCGGAGGGTTACTCCGGGAATGCCACAGTGGTGGAAACCTTAGAGGGCTAGCACTAGTCGGGAGTACCTTTGTAAAGACCATATTGTGATCTCCTGGCCTCACACCAAAGGAAGTGTGTAATGTGGTTAGCTACCACGGGCATTCAGGGAGGTTCACTTAGTCCACCTGGCGACGGGGGATGAAATCACTGCTTGTGGGGAAAGGGTACACTCTCTGCAGAGATTTGGTAAAACTGTCATGACAGCTGTGCTCACGAACAAGAGCGGCTTGGGGCCAGTTCATAATTAGCTTATGGTTGGGAAATGGTGGTTACTTATGATTCAAGTTACATTCATCATCTTTAATTATGTGTTGTATTACTTCTTGAATTATGATATTAATAATTGAAAGCTAAGGTTAGGTTCTAAGCATAGTGCTTAAGCTATAATTGGCCTTCCCTTGCTTTAGCCAATCATGTCATTCTCTTCCCACACTTGCTGAGTACTTTGTGTACTCAAGCGTCTACTTTTCCATTAGAATATGAAGAAGGAGCGGCACCAGAAGACTTCTTCGTCAACTTGGAAGACTTGGGCCAGGCTGGCGATCCTTCGCGCGACTGCCTGTGGAGATGGAGCTGTTCTTGTCTATTTAGCCTTCCGCTGTAGTTTAATCTTTGTGAACTGTTTAGATGTTGTAAATAGGTTGTGGTGTGTATTTGTAGACCTTCGGGTCGTACTGTAAGACTATTTATGTAATCGAACATGGCCATGTAATGATATTTCACTTTCGTCAACGCATGTACGATTCAACTGATCCTGGCGTACATGTGATTAGTGTCTGTTCATCTTTACGATGACCGGGTGTGACAAAGTGGTATCAGAGCTGTGTTGTCCGTAGGATGCAAGCCTAGTTAGAAATGGTCGAAAATAAGGACTATACTATTTTCTTATAAAATAGTATTTCCAAAACGTTGTGCTTTCCATCTCAACCCTTATGCTTCTTATCTTGTTGTACTTATTGTTTTAATTCTAACTTAATTTATTGATTATTAATCTTACTCTCTCTTCTTTTCAAATGTTTGTAGATGGCGCGCACCAAGCAGGCAGCGCGTAAGTCGACTGGGGGTCGTATTCCTCACCACGCTCTAGCCAGCCGCTCCGCACCTCACACACCCAGGAGGGAGACAATGCTGATCTCTTCTGGACGTGTTGTCCCGAGGATGCGTGCCCGTCTTCGCTCTCTTCTTCGTGCTGCGGGGTACCGTGAGTATCGTGTTCGTTTCGTCTACCACACCACCAGGGTCTCTGTACCCTCTACTGGTGGACTGGAGTGGACTTCCCAGCTGTCCGTCTACTACGACTCGGAGCTGTTGCACTCACACTTCTCTCCGGATTGGAGGAGCTCCCAGCGTGCGGCTGAGGAGGATGCTACGTGGGAGGCGACTACCTACTGGAGTCACGCCCACAGGTTCCGCCTCGGGTGCACGAAGCACGCCTACACCCCTCAGTGCCCTAGTGGCACAGCCGACTTCACTGGACGTGACGTCGAGGGGCCTCTGTACCTCGCTCAGAGCGAGAGTCTTGTGGACGACGTTGTGGAGTTGTCTTCACGACTCCAGCGTTGTCAGCAGGAGCTTCAGGACAGCAGGGACCTTGTTGACAGCTACGAGCGACTTCGCCGACGCTACGCGAGGATCACTGCAGCTGACACGAACTCTCCTCAGTACGCTTCGGACGTTGAGCCGTGGGACCCAAACTCTCCGGATCGTCGTGAGAACTCATCCATGAGATCGGGGGAGGACACGGAGGAGGAGGACCCCGAGGAGGAGACCGAGGAGGACTCCGACGAGTAGGGGTAGACTTGTTACCCTGTTGGACGACTCAAGACACCTATCCCTAGTATGTAGGAGCGTGTAGCTGCGCTCTCTCTAGTCTTGAGTTGTATTATCTATGGTATTGTATTAGTTTGCTTCATGTTGTGTGTGTGTGTGCGACGTGAGTTGTGGAATGCTTCGGCATCCTGTCCACATCCACATCATTTGTATATAGGCTTGTTAATGTGTCGTGCGAGTTGTGGAATGCATTAGCATCCTGTCCACATCCGCACTAGTTGATTAATGAATTTGCTTGCTATATATATATATATATATATATATATATATATATATATATATATATATATATATATGTTTCCTTTGATGCATGTAGTTTGGATCGTTTACCATAGCGTACCCTTCTATATCTTATCTATTATCCTAAAGTTTCAATTATTCCCTATACAGATGGCTGGAAGAGGTAGAGATAGAGGTCGTGGAAGGAGTGTTGTGCCCGAAGAGGAAGAAGCACGAGGCAGACCTTTCTTCAGAGTTAGCAATGGTAGTTCTAGCCAAGCCCCGAAGTCACTTTACTCTCTTTATCCGCATCCCTTTCTGGTGAAATGCAAAGGACTTGGAGGTGTGCCAGGATGGAATGGTAGGGGTGCTCGAGGAGCCCCAACAGCGCAACAGATGCATCAGATGATGGCCATTCAAACCCAACTGCTCAACAACCTCACCCAGATTGTTACCAATATGCAGCAAGCCCCACCCCCACCACCACCACAATACAACCTTCCACCACCACCACCTTTTCCACCCAGGTCCTTTCTAAGGGACTTCCTTAACACTCATCCACCCACCTTTGCCACAATCAGTGAACCAATGGATGCCGATGATTGGCTTCGAACAGTTGAAAGCAAGTTGAGGCTCATACATTGTGAAGAAAGAGAGAAGGTGTTACTAGCCTCTCATCAACTCCAGGGACCTGCAGCCGACTGGTGGACCGCCTTTACTGAAGCCCACCAAAGTCCGGAGAACATCACATGGGAAGAATTTAGGACCAATTTCTGCAATCACTTTGTGCCTGAGGGAGAAATACAAGCAAGACGTGAGGAGTTCCTTATGTTAAAGCAGGGCCGTATGACTATGAGAGCCTACTTGAATGCATTCACCCAGTTATCCTGCTATGCCCCAACCGATGTGGATACTGATTCCAAGAAACAATTCCGTTTCAAGAATGGACTGGACAAGGAGTTCAAGTTTGCCATGTCTTCCAGCGACTACAGCGACTTTCAGAAGTTGGTTGACAAAGCTTTTGAAGTGGAGAGGACTAAGAAGGAACTGGATGATGATGAAAGGAAGAGGAAGTTGGCTCTAGGCCATGCCTCTAGTAGCAATGTACGCCCTCGTCTCAACCCTCAGCCTGCAAACCAGATGACTCGTCCTATGAACTACTCAGGGCAAAGATTCCCAAACCCCAACTATAGGCCACCCACACCCTACAATCAGCAGATGCGCCAGCAACAACAGCCTCCACGTCAGCCAATGCAACCCCCTTGCCAGCAGATGCAACCACCTTGCCCTTCAGCTCCAGCTAACCGCCCCAATGGTCAACCCCCAAGAAATTAATCAGGAGGTAACAAGGGTCAGAACAATGCTGCAGGAGTTCAGTGTTACAAATGTGGATAATGGGGACATTACTCCAACAATTGTCCGAAGAAGCAGCAGAACGCACCTGGACGTGTCAATCATGTGACTCTGGAGCAAGCGCAGGAAGCACCTGATGTGGTGATCGGTATGTTTTCTGGTAATTCCCACCCTGCCACAATATTGTTTGATTCGGGTGCTACACATTCATTTATATCCAAAGATTTCATAAAGAAGCATGACATGGTAGTTGCATTCTTGAATCGGTCATTGTTGATAAACTCTCCTGGAGGAGAGATGGTGGCAAGGCATCTATACCGTAAAGTGAGTATAAACATAAGGGGGGTAGTCTTTTGGGCCAACCTAATAGTGTTGGACTCACAAGGATTAGACATCATTCTGGGGATGGACTAGCTGACAAAGAATCAAGGAGTAATTCATTGTGCAACTGGGACAGTTTTCTTAACACACCCAGATGGCACGACAGTGGAGTTCAAGCCAGAACAGACACAAGAAGCAGTTGTACAACTTAACCATCTTGAGAGTATAGAAGGCATCAGGGTTGTGAGTGAGTTTCCGGATGTATTCCCAGATGACTTACCAGGTATGCCCCCTGACCGAGAGATTGAGTTTGTCATTGAATTAGTACCTGGAACGGCCCCAATATATAAGAGGCCGTAAAGAATGGATGCTAAATAACTAGCTGAACTAAAGGATCATATTGAGGAGTTATTGGAAAAAGGATATATTCGTCCTAGCTCATCGCCTTGGGGAGCACCAGTCATATTTGTACCCAAGAAGGATGGTACTCAAAGGTTGTGTGTGGATTACCGTGCCTTAAATACGGTAACAATCAAGAATAAGTACCCACTGCCGAGGATTGAAGATTTATTTGATCAGTTGAGAGGAGCATGTGTGTTCTCTAAGATTGATCTTCGCTCGGGTTATCACCAATTGAAGATTAGGCCCTCAGATATTCCCAAGACTGCATTTGTCTCTCGATATGGACTATATGAGTATACAGTTATGTCGTTTGGATTGACCAATGCTCTGGCATATTTTATGTATCTAATGAACAAGATATTCATGGGGTACTTGGACAAGTTTGTAGTGGTGTTCATCGACGACATACTTATCTACTCCAAGACTGAAGAAGAGCATGAGGAGCACATCAGGATGGCTCTACAGAAGCTTCGCCAACACCAATTATATGCCAAACTTAGTAAGTGTGAGTTTTGGCTAAAGGAAGTATCATTTTTGGGTCATGTCATATCTGAAGGAGGTATAGCGGTGGATCCAGGTAAAGTGGCCGATGTCCTTATATGGGAAACACCTGAGAGTGTACATGATATACGAAGATTCTTAGGCATGCCTGGTTATTACCGTCGATTCATCAAGGGATTTTCAAAGATCTCTCGACCACTAAGTTGTTTGAGAAAGGAGTTGCTTTCAAGTGGACCTCTGAATGTGAAGTGAGCTTTGCCGAGTTGAAGAAGAGGTTAACCAGTGCATCGGTATTGGTGATGCCTGATATGCAGAAGGAGTTTGTAGTTTATTGTGATGCATCTAGTCATGGTTTAGGATGTGTCTTAATGCAAGGAGGACATGTTGTAGCCTATGCTTTAAGACAGCTTTGGAACATGAGAGGAATTATCCAACCATGATTTAGAATTGGCAGCTATTGTCCATGCATTGGAGATATGGAGACACTACTTGATGGGATCACAAGAGCTTGAAGTACATATTCACACAAACAGATCTTAATCTCAGGCAATGTCATTGGTTGGAGTTAATAAATGACTTCGATGTGGGAATCAACTACCATCCAGGAAAGGCTAATGTGGTCGCTGATGCTCTAAGCAGGAAGGGACAATGTAATAACTTGTCAGTACAAGCTCTTCAACCCCAGTTATGTGAAGAGTTTGCAAGGTTAAACTTATGCCTAGTATCTAGTGCTGAAGCAGTTGCTATGGAAGTGGACTCAACCCTTGAACGTGACATACAAGAAGGACAAAAGAATGATGAGAAGGTCAAGGAGATCAAGCAATTAATGAAGAGAGGAAAAGCTCCGAACTTTA
This sequence comes from Tuctoria greenei, assembly GCA_036927565.1. Classification (NCBI taxonomy): domain Eukaryota; kingdom Viridiplantae; phylum Streptophyta; class Magnoliopsida; order Poales; family Poaceae; genus Tuctoria; species Tuctoria greenei. Next base: position 24,445,166 of record JAYESD010000011.1, on the reverse strand, counting down.
GTGAGGATGAACAAGGAACCTTATGGCTTGGAAAGAGAATTTGTGTTCCGGACATACAAGAAATTAGAGAATTGATACTAAGGGAAGCTCATGATTCATCGTACTCCATTCATCCCGAAAGCACAAAGATGTATCAAGACCTTAAAGATCGATATTGGTGGCATGGAATGAAACGGGATGTAGCAGAATATGTGGCTATATGTGATACATGTCAATTGATTAAGGCGGAACACCAAAGACCAGCAGGGTTGTTGCAACCAATCAAAGTGCCGGAATGGAAATGGGAAGAAATCAGCATGGATTTCATTATGGGACTACCAAGGACACAATCTGGATATGATTCTATATGGGTTATGTGGATCGTTTGACTAAAGTTGCTCACTTTATTCCTGTGAAAGAAACCTACAATGGTCCCAAGTTGGCGGAACTGTATATCTCCAGGATTGTATGTTTACATGGAGTTCCTAAGAAGATCATCTCAGACAGAGGCACTCAATTCACCTCAAGATTCTGGCAGAAGTTGCATGAATCAACGAATACCCGTCTAAATTTTAGTTCAGCGTATCATCCTCAGACTAACGGTCAGACAGAACGCACCAACCAGATATTAGAAGACATGTCAAGAGCGTGTGCTCTAAAGAATAGCCAAAGTTGGGATAAGAATCTGCCATATGCCAAATTTTCTTACAACAACAGTTATGAAAGCATCTAGGCCCCCCTCATGTAGTACGGTTTTGGTGATTAATGACAACCATTGAACTTTACTAATGAATTTGTGAATGCAAGGTCCCCATAAACACTCAATAAGATGAAATGAACATGTCATTGGAGACCCATAGATACTCAACTTTCGAGATCAAATTCATGAGATAAAGACAAGATGTGAAGGCTCAATGTCTAAGTCACTCAATCAAAAATTGACAACATACAATGCTTAAGAATCATCAGAGAGCCTTGTGGAACAAATGTCTAAGAGGTCATTCGAGCAAGACACAAAAGATTCACTCAAAACAACTCGTAGCAAACAAAATCAACTCACCGGATCAACCGATGATTTCCAAAATGAACACATCGGTCGAGTTGATTCAACTGAAGAAAAAGACCTCAGACAAATGAACTCACCGGATCATCCGATGTGAAGGGCTCGACAACATCGGTGCATCAGTACAGTTTGCAGTACAATTGGACAAGTGAAGCACCGGATCATCCGATGTGCAGACTTACACACATCGGTTGATCACTCCAGTAAGCATCAAGATCAAGCAAATTCTGGAGGAAGAGCCACTGTATCATCCGATGAGAAGACAGGGGGCAACATCGGTCTAATAACGGTAATATCTGGAAAAATGACGTCTGCCGAAGTAATTACACCGATGATAACTAGAGGGGAGACATCGGATCATCCGGTGTTCATAGTAAAGTTCTGTCAGCCTACTTTTCCAACGGCTATTTCAGTTAAGATGGCTATAAAACCCCTCTAAACCTGTCATTCCGAACAGTCTTGATCACCTGAAGCCAACTACACATCCAAGAGCATTCAAGACTATAGAGCATACATTTCCACACTTTTAGATCATTTGTAATAGGCTAGAGAGAAGCTTGTGTGCGTTCTTTCTTTGTGATTGAACTCTCTAGGCTAGTGAGAAGTTGAAGAAGATCGTTCCGGAGCTTGCCAAGGTGTGTGTGGAAGCCCGGAACATTGAAGGTTGTACAAGGCTTGAGCTCCACCTTGCCGGAGATGGCGAACGGAGAAGATTAGTGAAGACCCCATTGTCTCGGTGACATTGGGAGTGGCAAAACCCTTCGGTGGGTGCCACAACGTGGACGTAGGAAGATCCTTGCGATCTTGCCGAACCACGGGATAAAGCTTCATGTCCCCTAGCGTTTGCATTTCTCTCCCTCTCTTTACATTATGCAATCTTTACTTCACAAGTTATATCTACTTTGATTGCATAATTAGAACCGCATTGGGAATTGGGCTTAAGTAGTTCGTTTTTAATTTCCTTAAAATTTGAAAGAAAGCCCAATTCACCCCCCTCTTGGGCGTTTCGATCCTTACAATTGGTATCAGAGCAAGGTTGCTCATAGGATCATTCTAGCTTCACCGCTAGAGAGCAAAAATGGCCAAGGTTGGGGGTTCGGTTCCTATCTTCGAGGGCAAGAATTTTGCCTATGGGAAAGCACGCATGCGCGCTTACCTTGAGGCTATTGCCCCCGAAGTTTGGGAAGCGACTCATGCGGGATTTGGAGAACTTAACTATGTGGGTGATCAAGTTAAGTGGGATGCTAAGGCTAGGAATGCTATTTATGAATGCATAAGTCAAGATGTCTTCTCTAGGATTGCTAGTAAGGAGAAAGCTTGTGAAATTTGGGCTTGCTTGATAGAAATCCATGAGGGCTCATCTCGTGTAAAGGAACTTAAATATCACATGCTCAAAGCTAAATATGATGAATTTAAGATGCTTCCTCATGAAAATGTTAATGAAATGTTTTCACGCTTAAATGTTCTTATTGAGGAAATTAATGCTCTTGGCCTTGCGTCTCTTGGCAAGGGACTTATTAACCGCAAGATCCTCATGCTCCTTCCCAAGCCGAAGTACAATATCATCAACTCCATGCTCCAAAAGGAATCACTTGACAACATTGAAGTTTCGGAGCTCATTGGAGAAATACACGCTCATGAGATGAGTGTACTTGGGATGATGGAGCAATCATCATCAAAAACAATTGCTCTAAAGGCCTCCACCAAGAAGACAAGCTTCAAGAAGAAGAAGGTGGTTGAGCCTAGCTCGAGTGAAGAAGAGCAAGCGTCAAGTGAAGTTGACGATGATGAGCTTGCCTTGATGATGAGAAAGTTCTCACGCTTGAACTCCAAGATCACCAAAAAGGGATACACCTTTGATCACAAGAAGAAGGCATTTCTACCAAGAAGAGACGATCGCAAGATATGCTACCTTTGCGGAGATCAAGGCCACATCTCCTATGATTGTCCAAAACCAGACAAAAGGAGAGAGAACTACAAAGGCAAGCAACACAAGCTTGAAGAATGTGATGATGATGAAGAAGAAGCCAAGCCCAAACCAAGAGCCTTTGGGAAGAAGAAGCAAGACAAGGGCAAGAAGGCAAGACTCTTCCCAAAGAGGAGAAGTGGTCCACAAAAGGTGTTTATGTGTGAGGCAAATGAATGGGTCACCGACGAAGAAACAAGTGATGAAGAGAGTGAAGAAGAAGAAAGCTTGGCCGGCCTTGCCATTGCCAACCATGATGACTCACCTCTTCCTCCACCACCCATGTGCCTCGTGGCTAAAGGTAACGCCAAGGTATGTGACGACTCTAGTGATGATGAGCTTTCCCCCGATGATTTAACTTCTTTGATTAATGAATATCATGCTATCACTAAGAGAGAGAAGAGTAAGGTTAAAACTCTTGAAGAAATTCGTGCTAAACTTGAGAGTGCTAACCTTGATTTGCTTGACAAGTATGAAAGCATACTTAAAGAGCATGACATGCTCAAATCTCATGTCAAGCAAATTGAGGAAGAAAATGCTAAAATCAAGGTAGACAATGATGAGCTCAACATAGCACACCAAACTCTCTTGGAGGAGCACAACAAGCTAACTCAAGAATACCAAACACTTAACATTGCTCATGACATGCTTGATCAAGAGTTAAAAGATGCAAAGAAACAAACTCTTAATGATAAGATATCCATTACTTCGCATGTCTCTAATGTCTTGGACAAGTCTTTGTTTTTGAAAGCTAATGCTAGGGAGAAGGACTTGTTGGAAGAAATTGAGAGTCTCCGCACTAGTGTAGCTAGACTTTCAAAAGGTGAAGTCAAGCACAAGGAAATCCTCTTCCAACAAGCAAAAGCCTTCAACAAAAGAGGACTTGGATCCTTCCCGGTGCCCAACAAAGGAAAGGTGCCCTCACCGGAGCTTAGAACAAGCTTCATCAAGGAAGTTGGTTCTTATTGCCAACATTGTGAGGTCACCGGTCACCACACAAGGGAGTGTCCTCTTCCTAACCGACCTTCACCTAAATTGCCTACTAACTACAAATCTATTTTCAATGATCGCTATTATCTTCTTAGTAAAGTGAATGGCAAGGTGAAAGCTAGGTTCATTGGCAAAGACGTGAAGAGCATGAAGGGGAAGCTCCCCAAGCAACTTTGGGTCCCAAAGACACTTGTATCTCACATACAAGGACCTAAGTTGGCTTGGGTGCCTAAAGTCAAAAATTAACTTCATGTGTGTAGGTGAACTACAAAGCCGGAGGAAAGCATTGGGTACTCGATAGCGGGTGCACTCAACACATGACCGACAATGATGGTATGTTCACCACCATAGAAAACCCCGGTAATCATGAACAAGTCACTTTTGGTGACAATTCTAAAGGTAAGGTAATAGGATTAGGTAAAATTGCTATCTCTAATGATTTATCCATTTCTAATGTGTTGTATGTTAAGTCGCTTAGCTTTAATCTACTTTCCATTGCACAACTTTGTGATCTTGGACTAACATGCACATTTAGCAAAAATGATGTTGTTGTGAGTAGTGAGGCAAGCAAAGAGCTAATCTTCAAAGGGTTTTGGCATGGACATCTCTACTTAGTAGACTTCTCCAACAAGAATGCTAGCCTAACCACTTGTCTTTTCACTAAGACGAGCTTGGGTTGGCTATGGCACCGACGCATAGCACACATTGGAATGAGCAAACTCAAGAAGTCATTCAAGCTTGGGATGATGACCGGCGTGAAGGATATGACGTTTGAGAAGAACAAGCTTTGTAGCGCTTGTCAAGCCGGGAAGCAAGTTGCTTCACACCACCCAATGAAGACAATGGTGTCAACCTCCAAGCCACTTGAACTACTCCACATGGACCTCTTCGGACCGTCCACATACCAAAGCCTTGGCGGTAACCTCTATTGTCTTGTTATAGTTGATGACTACTCTCGCTATGCTTGGACTATATTTTTAGGTGACAAGAGTGAAACTCCGGAAGTGTTCAAGACCTTCGCTGAAAGTGCATCTAGGACTCCCTTGTGGGTTTTGGATGATTTATGACAAGCAATTGGGATCCTAATCCTTTTGTTGAGATGAATGCAGGAAAATGATGAAAAATGAGTAAAATGCCAAAAAGAGGAAAATTAAGAAGGAGAATGAATTTGAGCTCAAGAAGAAGAAATTAGTAGATTAGTATGTATGGAGTGTGTTAAGGAAACACACCCAAGAGCTCAATCTCACTTAATCACACACACACAATGCACAAAACCATACAGGACCGGACTAGTCCGATATCAACCGGACTAGTCCGATATCACATTCTGCACAAGATCGGACAAGTCCGGTCTCCACCGGACTAGTCCGATATCTTTCTGTTCCACTTCGGACTAGTCCCCCCCAGTGCGGACTAGTCCTCAACACAATGCACAAATCACTAGATCGGACAAGTCCGGTCACCACCGGACTAGTCCGATTCCCTTTCTGATCCACTTCGGACAAGTCCGGTGACTACACGGACTAGTCCGATTCACACTCTGATCTAAATCGGACAAGTCCTCCAAGTGCGGACTTGTCGTTCTAAACACTTAGGGTTTCACAGGTCCGGACAAGTCCGATGTCAACCGAACAAGTCCGAAGATTTCCAGCAGCGAAATCGGACAAGTCCGTTTTTAAATCGGACTAGTCCGATATTCCTGGACACTTAGGGTTTGCTTCACACAGCACACCGGACTAGTCCGGTCTCCACCACGGACTAGTCCGATCTTTCTAAACCCTAACGGTAATTTCTAGAAACCCCATATAAATAGAGGTGCACGGCCCACTTTTGAACACTCTCGAACCCTAGCGCCGTCACACCTCCCAAGAGACTCAAAAACCATCTCTCTCCACGAAATTAAGTGCAAACTCGATCAATCCTTTGAAGATCACTTGTAGATCATTGGAGAGGCACTTTGCACATGATTGGGCTCTTGGTTTGAATCTCTAACACACTCTTGCATCTCAATTTGTATATTTCGAAGTGTGTTATTGGTGGTTTTAAAACTTGTAATCAAGGGAGCTCTCAACTTGTGAGATCGCCCCTTCAACTTGGTGATTTACCCCTGTGTGATTAGTGGAAGAGGATTGGCCTTCGTGGCGATCCGACGAGGGAAGGGTTGGTGAAGACCCGGTCCTTTTGTGGGCTCCTCAACGTGGACGTAGGCTGCCTTCGTGGTAACCGAACCACGGGATAAATCTTGTGTCTTGTTCATTTGTGTTCATCATTCTAGTTGATCAACATAATCTAGGGTTTGATTCATTTTGTTGAATTGAAGTTAAATAGTTGAACAAGAATCATACTTGCAATAAAACTTAACATACAACTATTGAACTGTCATTAGAGTTTATATTTCCGCTGCAAACGACAACGAAACAATCAAATTGACCTAACTTGATCAACCTAGCCCGTGAAATCCGGACTAGTCCGCACTTTACCGGACTAGTCCGATATATCTGGATTTGACCTTTTTGTTGAAGTGCTACAGGAACCAAGAAATTCAAGAAGGCCTATTCACCCCCCCCTCTAGGCCTACATTCAATTGGTATCAGAGCGAGGTTCTTCAAGAAAGAGTGCAACCACTCGAAGAGATCATGTCGGACATGAAGGAAGTCCAGAAAATCAACAACCAGGAAGAAATGAACAATGACAAGCACCAAAAGCTTGAAAGGTATCTCGAAGCCATTCAAGACTTCGATGATGATGAGGAGGAGACATTGGAGCTGAAAGCACTGCTCCGAAAGAAAGCACTTTCCAAAGGGAAAGCTAAAGCTGAAGAAAAGAAGAAGGGGAGTAGTCACACCGACTACTCCCGATATCCTTTTAATTATGACCGTTTAAATTCTAACAGCAGTCATTATCTATCTATCCCTCTCGGAAAAGCCCCACACTTCGATGGGAGTGATTACTCCATGTGGAGGCAAAACATGAAGATGCACTTGATTTCCCTTAACCCAAGTTTATGGCATATTGTGTGCACAGGAATAAACATCCCTGATGACGATGAAGAACTCACGCCAAGTCAAGAGCAAGCCATCCACAGGAATGCCCAAGCCGCAGCCGTTATCACCTCATCTCTAAGTAGAGATGAATTCACAAAGGTGGACAGATTGGAAATTGCCAAAGAAATCTGGGACACGCTACAGACAGCACATGAAGGTGACCGGCATGTGCGGGAGGCAAAGATTGAAATGATTGAAGGCGAACTAGGAAGGTTCGCGATTGAGGAAGATGAATCTCCCCAGGACATGTACAACAGACTAAAGACTCTTGTGAACAAGGTTCGATCGTATGGTAGCAAAAAGTGGAATGACCACGAGGTTGTAAAGCTCATCCTTAGAGCCTTTATGCCTCGCAACGTCAAACTCTGTTCTATGATCCGAGAAAGTCCCGGGTACAAGAAAATGACTCCGGATGAACTGCTTGGCAAAATCATCAACTTTGAGATGATGGAGAAGCAAGCCAAGCACGTCAAAGAAATAGCTGACCTCACATCGGCCAAGAAGAAGGGAGTTGCCTTAAAATCCACACTCAAACCTCTATCCAAAGAAGCAAGAGAAGCTCAGTTTGAGGAGGACAGCGATGATGAAAGCAGCGAGCTGGACGAAGAAGATATGATTCTGTTCATGAAGAAATTCAAAAGAATTATGAAGAAAAGACAAGGAGTAAAATCGAGTGAAGGAAAACACAAGGAGAAGACAAAACCGAAGATGAGGCGGGCATGCTATAATTGTGGTGAGTACAATCACTTCATAGTTGATTGCCCATATGAGGACAACAAAAAGAAGAGTAAAGAATCCAAGCCTCAACCGAAAAAGTTCTTCAAGAAGAAGAAACAAGCTGAACAAGCACACATCGGAAAGGAGTGGGACTCAAACGATGAGTCCTCATCGTCCGATGAAGAAGAAATGGCTAGCATAGCCATTGAAAGCATGCCCAAGAAACTCACACTCTTCCCCACGCTCGGTGCAAAGAAGGCAAATGGAACTTGCCTCATGGCTAAGGAAGGTAAACGCAAGGTAAACATCAAAACTCCTTCCTCGCATTCTTACTCAAGTGATGATGATCTAGATAGTGATGATGAAGACATGCTAATTGGTTTAGATAGAAAAACTGCTGCAAAAATGAAATTCTTGCTTAACCAACTTATTGAGAAGGAAGAGCTAATTGATCGTCAAGAAGACATGATTATCTCCCAAAAGGAGAAGCATGTCGAACTTGACAATCTCCTAGGTCTTGAAAAGGAGAAAAATCACTCACTAGAGCTTGAGCTAGCTACAAGCAAGAAAACTTGTTTGGAGCTAACCAACTCAAATGTTGCAATCAAGAATCAGCTTGATGACCAAATCAAGGTCAACAAGATCCTTGAAGTGCAGGTTGAGTCACTCAAGCTTAGTGAACCTTCCTCCTCTTCAACCCCACCTTCTCAACCCACTTTAACTAATATCGCTCATGTTTGCAAATGTGATAAAACTAACACCAGGTTGAAGGAAAACCCTACCTCCACGAAGGACAAAAATCCTACCCAATGTGTAATATTTGACAAGGAGAGGATCAACTATGCACGTAGTGCATATTTGGTCCAAAGACCTCCAAATGTCAAGTATGGCATTGGTTACTCCTGTGATGGAAAGCAAAGAGCTGGAAATCATAAGAATAACAAGGGAAGGATCACCTTTGTGAAGGGAGGACCCTCACAACCTGGTAACTCGAAAACTAAAAATCTGAACTCTCATGAAAATCGGACTAGTCCGGTTGTGGTCCGGACAAGTCCGGTCATCCGGACAAGTCCGGTCACACAGACTAGTCCGACCCATAATCAACAGCAACTTCTGTTTAAAACATTTGATGCATCCTATGTTTTAATGAAAAACAATGTTGGTAAAGTGTATGCTTATTATGCTGGGCCGCGCCATGGGAACACAAAAACCCATGTGTGGGTGCCCAAATGTATTGTTACTAACCTCCAAGGACCCAAGCAAGCTTGGGTACCTAAAACCAAGGCGTAATTTGTTTTTGCAGGCCTACTCCTCCGGTGGATCCAAATGGGTGCTAGACAGTGGATGCACCAACCATATGACCGGAGAAAGGAGGATGTTTGTGGAGTATGAAGTGAACTAGGACCCAAACGAAGGCATCTACTTTGGGGATAACAGTCAAGGAAAGGTCCTCGGTACCGGTAAAATTGCAATATCCTATGAACATACTCTTTCGCATGTTTTACACGTTGAATCTTTAGATTATAACCTGCTGTCCATATCTCAGTTATGTGACAAAGGTTATAATTGCCTGTTTACTAACGAGGGTGTGACCGTCTCAAGGAGAAGTGATGGCTCCATTGCATTCAAGGGTATGTTAAAGGGAAAGCTTTATCTTGTTGACTTCAACAAAGATAAAGCCGAACTCGACACATGCTTGATTGCAAAAACCAACATGGGTTGGCTGTGGCATAGACGGCTAGCACATGTTGGTATGAGGAACCTTCAAAAACTCCTCAAGGGCGATCACATCCGAGGTTTGAGAGATGTTGTGTTTGAGAAAGACAGGCCTTGTAGCGCGTGCCAAGCAGGAAAGCAAGTTGGAGCACAACATCCCGCAAAGAACATCATGACCACGACAAGACCGCTCGAACTACTTCATATGGACCTCTTCGGTCCAATTGCTTACATAAGCATAGGCGGTAACAAATACGGTTTAGTCATTATTGATGATTTTTCCCGCTTCACTTGGGTGTTCTTTTTGCATGACAAGTCAGAAACACAAGGAACACTCAAGAAATTCTTCAAGCGAGCGCAAAACGAGTTCTCACTATCAATCAAGAGTATTCGGAGCGACAATGGCACGGAGTTCAAGAACATACAAGTGGAGGAGTACCTTGATGAGGAAGGAATCAAGCACGAATTCTCAGCACCATACTCTCCACAACAAAACGGAGTTGCCGAAAGGAAGAACCGAACGCTCATAGAGATGGCAAGAACAATGCTCGATGAATACAAGACTTCGGATCGATTTTGGGCGGAAGCAATCAACACCGCCTGCCATGCCACAAATCGACTCTATCTTCATCGACTACTAAAGAAGACCCCCTATGAGCTACTCACCGGTAACAAACCGAACATTTCATATTTTCGAGTTTTCGGTTCTCCTTGCTATATTTTGAACAAGAAGCCCAGGACTTCAAAGTTCGCTTCAAAGTCCGATGAAGGTTTCTTGCTTGGTTATGATTCGAACACTTACGCCTATCGTGTTTTCAACAAGGCCTCCGGACTTGTTGAAGTGGCACGTGACGTAGTGTTCGATGAAACTAATGGCTCCCAAAAGGAGCAAGTTGATCAATGTGAATTAGGTAATGAGGAAGCCCCCTATCAAGCAATAAAGAGGATGGCTCTAGGCGAAGTACGACCACAAGAGTCATCGGCACAAATACAAGAGGAAAGTGAACCACAAGAGGAGATCAACAATCAAGGGGGAGCCTCGATACAAGATCAATCACAAGAATATGAAAATGATCAACAAATCAATGAGGACAACAACTCAGGGGGAGAAGAAGATGATCACCAACATACGACCCCCCAAGTGCCACACCCAAGAGTACACCAATGCATTCAAAGGGATCATCCAATCGACAACATCATCGGCGACATCCAAAAAGGAGTAACCACTAGATCTCGTATAGCAAATTTTTGTGAACATTACTCGTTTGTCTCCTTTTTGGAACCCCGCAGGACTGAGGATGCATTAAAGGATCTGGACTGGGTGGTGGCAATGCAAGAAGAGTTGAACAATTTCAAGAGAAACGAGGTTTGGGAATTTGTGGAAAGACCCAATGCAAACATAGTCGGCACCAAGTGGGTCTTCCGCAACAAACAAGATGAACACGGGGTGGTGACAAGAAACAAGGCACGACTTGTGGCCAAAGGTTACTCACAAGTCGAAGGTTTGGATTTTGATGAGACCTTTGCTCCAGTAGCTAGGCTTGAATCAATTAGAATATTACTTGCATATACTACTCACCATGATTTCAAGCTATACCAAATGGACGTAAAAAGCGCCTTCCTCAACGGACCGATCAAGGAAGAGGTGTACGTGGAGCAACCACCCGGATTTGAAGACGAAGAGTTCCCCGACCACGTGTATAAACTGCGTAAGGCTCTCTATGGCCTCAAACAAGCTCCTAGAGCTTGGTATGAGTGTCTTAGAGATTTTTTAATTGATAATGGTTTTCAAATTGGCAAAGTAGATTATACACTATTCACGAAAAATCTGAATAATGATCTTTTCATTTGCCAAATCTATGTTGATGATATAATTTTTGGATCAACTAATCAATCTTTCTGTGAAGAGTTTAGTAAAATTATGACAGATAGATTTGAAATGTCAATGATGGGAGAATTGAAGTACTTCTTGGGATTCCAAGTGCGGCAACAAAGGGAAGGAACATTCATAAGCCAAACCAAGTACACACAGCATCCTCAAGAAGTTTGGCATGGACAAGGCAAAGCCAATTAAGACTCCCATGGCAACGAATGGTCACTTGGATCTCAATGAAGATGGACCGAGCGTCGACCAAAAGGTATATCGCTCCATGATTGGATCTTTACTTTACTTATGTGCATCTAGGCCAGATATTATGTTGAGTGTATGTTTGTGTGCAAGATTTCAAGCCAACCCTAAGGAATGTCATTTGACAGTCGTAAAGAGAATCCTAAGATATTTAGTTCATACACCCAACCTTGGTCTTTGGTACCCAAAAGGTTCAAAATTCAATCTCATTGGGTATTCCGATGCAGATTATGCCGGGTGCAAAGTTGATAGAAAAAGCACTTCTGGCACTTGCCAATTCCTAGGAAGATCCTAAGTTTCTTGGTCATCCAAGAAACAGAATTCCATTGCATTATCCACAGCCGAAGCGGAGTATGTTGCAGCCGGGAGTTGTTGTGCACAACTCCTTTGGATGCGACAAACTCTAAGGGATTACGGTTACAATATGAACCGTATTCCTCTTCTTTGTGACAATGAGAGTGCCATTAAAATAGCCCACAATCCAGTTGAGCACTCTAGAACTAAACACATTGACATAAGACACCATTTCTTGAGAGACCATTCCATGAAAGGAGACATATCCATCTCTCATGTCAACACCAAAAAACAATTGGCCGACATATTCACCAAGCCACTTGATGAAAAACGTTTTTGCGAACTCCGAAATGAGCTAAACATCCTTGATTCTCGGAGTGTGGCTTGAAGAGTTGCATACCTGTATGATTGCTTCAAAATATTGATTGAATTGTGAAAATTTTTCCTCCCCATTTTTTCTCTCGAAAAACTATGTCAATTATTAGATCTTGATGAATTTTTGATCATAGTATGATTGTTGTTTGCTTACTGATCAAATTCATCAGGATTATTTGAATTGTTTTGCCTCTCTACCCTCAAATATTGGACCTTCAAATATATATGAATGGGCTATGCAATTCTCTCCTGGTGACCACGGACAAGTCCGTGGTTACCCGGACTAGTCCGCCATTGCAGACTAGTCCGCAGTGTGCCGGTTAGGCCGGACTAGTCCGACAGACCACGGACTAGTCCGATTTAGGTTTTTGGAGAATTTCGGACTAGTCCGGTCATGTCCGGACTTGTCCGATTTTTCGTGTCCATAACCCTAGCCGCCACCAAACCCTAATCTCTTCACCCCACACTCTCCTCCAAGCTTTCTCTCTCTTGCGCTCGAGCTCCCAAGGCGAATCCTTGATTCCTCCGTCGAAAAGCCTCAATCTTGGGCGGAGATTAAGCTTGAAGACTCGGGGATTGAAGTTAGCGGACAAGTCCGGCCTCCAACCCCCACATTTTCAAGCTTCCTTGGATTTCTTGGTAAATTTTCCTCAAACCCTAAGAAATCTCAAATTTCTTCATTGCTTATCGTTTGGCCTAGCATTCTTCACTAGTTGCATGTCCAATTGATGTACTATGTGTATGCTAGACTAGCTATTTCATTAGGGATCACTTTTTATCCAGTTTGCTAGGTTTTTGCATATGAACACCGGACTAGTCCGGTCCAGGTACGGACAAGTCCGGTCTCCCGGACTAGTCCGTGCCTGAGCACCGGACAAGTCCGTTGTTTCTGAACCAAAACCTAATTCTTTAATTCCCTATTGCCTTCCATTGCCATCTTACCTCACCAATACCTTGTATAACTTGTCTTTTCTCTTGATCACTCATTCTCAGATCATGTCGAGCTCCGACAATGAAATCTCCGATTTCGAGGCCGAGTTGGACCACGAGGTGGCACCTCGGCCCTCGACGGGTCTTGGCAAGAAATGCCAAGAGAGACCCTCCGAGCCTGCTCCCTCACCTCCTCAGGTTCGGAGGAAGGTGTGTGTCAAGAAGGCCGCCTCCAAGGCTGCTCCTCCGTCAAGTGGCCCTCGCCAAGCTAAAGGGAAGGGCAAGGGGGGTTGCCACAGGGCCTGTTGGGCCTCTAAAGCTGCATACTCCCAGAGAAGGGGTCCGGGACCCCAATGAGGAGAGATTCAATGGCAAGGGCAGCGATGTGGCCATGAAGCTGAGAAGTGTGGACTACTATGCAAGGCCCAAGCAAGCAGCTGATGGCAGATTTTGGTCCAATTTCCATGCTGACTTCTACAAGCTTGTCTACTTGCCGATGAAGACCCCGGTGGTGCGCAGTCAATGGATTGACTGGGCCCACCTTGAGAAGAGGAAATGTGCAGCTTTTGATGAAGTGATACAAGCTGCAGAGAGACATGGGCTGAAGGATTTGTTTGCCTTCAGATATAATTGGAATGATGAAGTGATTGCACAATTCTATGCAACGTGCCACTTCTCAGGTGAAGACGAAGAAAGTGTGACTTGGATGACTCATGGATCCAAGTATTCCATCACTCAAGAAGAGTTTGCCCGCCTGTTGCATCTTGACTCTAAGGGAGATGACCACCTCATTATCCACAACATTGGAGTCATTGAGAGGGATGAAATGCAGTTCATGTATGAGCCCTCCTCCAAGTTTGTCCCTCCCTCCACAAAGAACATGAAGCCTTTCTTTGTGGTCCTCAACAGAGTCCTCAGGAAGACGATTGCTCCCAAGGATGGTGATGCAGGGAGTGTGCAAGGCTACCTCCGGACCCTGATGAAGGTCATCAGCAAGAAAAGGCAATTTGATGTTGCAGACTATATCTGGAATGATATGGTCAATATCTCAAGTACCCCCAACCGATCCTGTGGCTATGCCCCTTACTTGATGTTCATGATTGAGAAGGTCACAGGAATCGAGTTTGTGAAGGATGTGGAGCACACTCCACTGAGGCCTCAGAAGCCTCAGTCCGTGAGTGTCCAGGCTGCTCCATCGCCGGCCTCAAGCCCCGAGGTGCCGGCAAGGCAAGGAGAAGCTGCTAGGGCTACTCCTCCCTCCAGGGAAGCCCCTCAGAAAGGATCCGCCAGTGGGATCCTCAAGTACTTGGCTGCAATCTTCTCCTCCTGCAAGAAAACTGAAGTGAAGCTTCACAAGCTAAATCAGAAGAGGAAGGAGGACATGAGATACATAAAAGCAAATGTGAAGCAGCTGAGTGAGAAGTTGGAGATCAATCCAATTGGATCTCCAGTACTCTCTGAAGATTCTGATCCAAACATCACCGAGCTGAGCCCCTTGACTCCTTCCGAGCTTGCCTATTTTGGCATTGGGGGCTCGAGCAGCTCCGCTCCTCCTCCTACCTCTCAACCTCGTCAAGCCGAAAGCGATGAAGATGATGAAGACGACGAGAGGACTGACAGCGAAGAGTGAAGCCCTAGGATCTTCCTCTCTCTCTCTTTTTGGTGTCTTGATGCCAAAGGGGGAGAGATTGAGGGGGAGTCTCTAGTCTAAGCTTTAGCTGAATAGGATGCGAGGAGAGAGCTCTCTATGTTTTTTATTGTGATTGTATTTGCTTAACTCTCTTTTCATATCATGTTTGGTCCTGTGATGAATTGCTCAATTAATTTGCAAGTGTGTGATGAAATCTGAGCTTTTGCTCCTGAAGTGCCATATTCACTTGATATTAGTTGGTAAATGAAAATTCTGTCATTCTTAATGCAATCATGCTCTTAGTATGCATCCCACCATAAAGAATGCACATATGAATAATTATCTTGTTGCCTGATGCATTTTTGAGTCATATGTGCATACTTTATGAAAATCTCATTTTATACCTCATTTTGTGAAATCTCAATTGGTTGTCATCAATCACCAAAAAGGGGGAGATTGAAAGTGCATCTAGGACTCCCTTGTGGGTTTTGGATGATTTATGACAAGCAATTGGGATCCTAATCCTTTTGTTGAGATGAATGCAGGAAAATGATGAAAAATGAGTAAAATGCCAAAAAGAGGAAAATTAAGAAGGAGAATGAATTTGAGCTCAAGAAGAAGAAATTAGTAGATTAGTATGTATGGAGTGTGTTAAGGAAACACACCCAAGAGCTCAATCTCACTTAATCACACACACACAATGCACAAAACCATACAGGACCGGACTAGTCCGATATCAACCGGACTAGTCCGATATCACATTCTGCACAAGATCGGACAAGTCCGGTCTCCACCGGACTAGTCCGATATCTTTCTGTTCCACTTCGGACTAGTCCCCCCCAGTGCGGACTAGTCCTCAACACAATGCACAAATCACAAGATCGGACAAGTCCGGTCACCACCGGACTAGTCCGATTCCCTTTCTGATCCACTTCGGACAAGTCCGGTGACTACACGGACTAGTCCGATTCACACTCTGATCTAAATCGGACAAGTCCTCCAAGTGCGGACTTGTCGTTCTAAACACTTAGGGTTTCACAGGTCCGGACAAGTCCGATGTCAACCGGACAAGTCCGAAGATTTCCAGCAGCGAAATCGGACAAGTCCGTTTTTAAATCGGACTAGTCCAATATTCCTGGACACTTAGGGTTTGCTTCACACAGCACACCGGACTAGTCCGGTCTCCACCACGGACTAGTCCGATCTTTCTAAACCCTAACGGTAATTTCTAGAAACCCCATATAAATAGAGGTGCACGGCCCACTTTTGAACACTCTCAAACCCTAGCGCCGTCACACCTCCCAAGAGACTCAAAAACCATCTCTCTCCACGAAATTAAGTGCAAACTCGATCAATCCTTTGAAGATCACTTGTAGATCATTGGAGAGGCACTTTGCACACGATTGAGCTCTTGGTTTGAATCTCTAACACACTCTTGCATCTCAATTTGTATATTTCGAGGTGTGTTATTGGTGGTTTTAAAACTTGTAATCAAGGGAGCTCTCAACTTGTGAGATCGCCCCTTCAACTTGGTGATTTACCCCTGTGTGATTAGTGGAAGAGGATTGGCCTTCGTGGCGATCCGACGAGGGAAGGGTTGGTGAAGACCCGGTCCTTTTGTGGGCTCCTCAACGTGGACGTAGGCTGCCTTCGTGGTAACCGAACCACGGGATAAATCTTGTGTCTTGTTCGTTTGTGTTCATCATTCTAGTTGATCAACATAATCTAGGGTTTGATTCATTTTGTTGAATTGAAGTTAAATAGTTGAACAAGAATCATACTTGCAATAAAACTTAACATACAACTATTGAACTGTCATTAGAGTTTATATTTCCGCTGCAAACGACAACGAAACAATCAAATTGACCTAACTTGATCAACCTAGCCCGTGAAATCCGGACTAGTCCGCACTTTACCGGACTAGTCCGATATATCTGGATTTGACCTTTTTGTTGAAGTGCTACAGGAACCGAGAAATTCAAGAAGGCCTATTCACCCCCCCCCTCTAGGCCTACATTCATTCGCCAACCGTGCTCAAAGGGAATTCCAACTTCCCATTATCAAGGTCCGGAGTGACAACGACACCGAATTCAAGAACTACAACATTGGGGAGTGGTGTGACCGTGAAGGTGTGAAGCATGAATTCTCCGCCACATACACTCCTCAACAAAACGGTGTCGTTGAGAGGAAGAACAAAACCCTCATCACTCTTGCAAGAGCAATGCTTGATGACTACGGCACGTCGGAGAAGTTTTAGGCCGAAGCAATCAACACGGCGTGCCATGCCGCAAACTTCACCGACTACTCCAAAAGACCCCATATGAGCTTCTCATTGGGAGAAAGCCCAACATCTCCTACTTTAGAGTCTTTGGGTGCAAATGCTACATCTACCGCAAGAAAAGGCTCGGTAAGTTTGAAAGAAGATGTGATGTTGGCATTTTTCTTGGTTATGCATCAAACTCAAAAGCATATCGAGTATTCAACCAAACCTCCGGTCTAGTTGAAGAAAGTTGTGATGTTGAGTTTGATGAGACTAATGGCTCCCAAGAGGAGAGTTTTGGTCATGATGAAATAGATTATGAGCCTCTACGAGAAGCCATGAAGAACATGACCATTGGAGACATCAAGCCGGAAGTTGAAGAGGGCCATGATCAAGGGGGAGCTTCAAGATCCAACAACAACACCTCCATGGCGCCTCAAGTAGATGAAGAGGAGAAAGATGATCCATTGCCAACTCAAGACTCACAAGCAATACAACATCAAGATGAAGAAGAAGTCCATGATCAAGTCCAACCACAAGAGGAGCAACACGCTTCACCACCGCCAAGTGCTTCACAACCAATTATGAGGCATGGACGCATCTCCAAGGCGCATCCAATGGACCAAATCATTGGAAGTCCTTCAAGGGGCGTAAGTACTCGTTCCCGCCACGTTGCCTCATTTTGTGAGCACTACTCGTTTGTTTCGAGTGTAGAACCCACTCACATTGAGGAAGCGCTCCAAGACCCAAATTGGGTGATGGCTATGCAAGAAGAACTCAATAACTTCATCCGCAATGAAGTTTGGGTGTTGGAGGAGTGACCCAAGGACAAGAACGTCATCGGAACAAAGTGGGTGTACCACAACAAACAAGACGAGAATGGCGTTGTGGTCCGCAACAAGGCAAGACTTGTGGCCAAAGGGTTCTCGCAAGTTGAAGGACTAGACTTTGGGGAGACATTTGCTCCGGTCGCCCGGTTAGAGGCAATTCGTATTCTCCTTGCTTTTGCTTCACATCATAATATTACCCTTTATCAAATGGATGTGAAAAGTGCCTTTCTTAATGGCTACATTAATGAGCTTGTTTATGTTGAACAACCTCTCGAGTTTGAAGATCTGAGGAATCCTAACCATGTGTATAGGTTGCACAAGGCGCTCTACAGGCGCAAGCAAGCACCTAGGGCGTGGTATGAACGACTACGGGACTTCCTCATCATGCAAGGATTTAAGATCGGGAGGGTGGACACCACACTCTTCACCAAAGACATCAACGGAGATTTTTTCATTTGTCAAATTTATGTTGATGATATTATCTTTGGTTCAACTAACGAAGCTTTTAGCCATGAGTTTGGCAAAATGATGTCCAGGGAATTCGAGATGTCAATGATTGGAGAGCTCAACTTCTTCCTTGGATTCCAAATCAAGCAACTTCAAGAGGGAACCTTCATCTACCAATAGAAATACACCAAGGACCTCTTGAAGAAATTTGAGATGGGAGATTGTAGCTCAAGAAGCACTCCAATGGCAACAAATTACCATCTCGACGAGGATAAGGACGGTAAACCTATTGACCAATCTCACTACCGCTCTATGATTGGTTCATTGCTTTATCTTACCGCATCTAGGCCCGACATAATGTTTAGTGTATGCTTATGTGCTCGCTTTCAAGCGGCTCCTAAAGAATCGCATAAGAAGGCGGTCTTTAGGATACTTAGGTATCTTAAGCATACCCCAAGTATGGGCTTGTGGTACCCTAAAGGTACAACCTTCCAACTCTTGGGATACTCGGATTCGGACTTTGCCGGATGCCGCGTGGATCGCAAGAGTACCTCCGGTGGGTGCCACTTGCTTGGGCGTTCCCTAGTGTCTTAGTCTAGCAAAAAGCAAAACTCCATCGCCTTGTCCACGGCGGAAGCGGAGTATATAGCGGCCGGTGCATGTTGTGCCCAAATTCTTTACATGAAGCAAACCCTTTTGGACTTTGGTATTAAACTTGGTTGTGTGCCTCTCCTTTGTGACAATGAAAGTGCGGTTAAGATAGCTAAAAACCCCGTTCAACACTCCTGCACTAAGCACATTGATATTCGCCACCACTTCTTGAGGGACCATGAAGCTAAGGGAGACATCTCATTGCGAGGTATTAGGTCCGAAGAACAATTGGCGGATATCTTCACTAAACCACTTGATGAGAAAACCTTTTCTAGGCTTAGAAGTGAATTAAATGTGCTAGATGCAACGAACGTCATGTAAGAATGCATATCATGTAGGTCTTGCCTAACTCTCAAAGGATAGGGGTGAGCTAGGGTTAGCTTGGGATGAAAGTTCTTTTGGGTGTTCCTAAGGTTTGGAGAGTGGCTCTCCCTGAAGAAGCCTTTGAAAGGACCAAATTTGGCGAGATAGATTTATTTTATGTCTTGCATAGTGCCTGCCATATCTATTGCATTAAAATGTTTGGCATTGCATAACGGTGGATTGTCACAAAGGGGAACCCACCTCATGAGAAAGAGACTTGTTTGAAATGCAATATCTCAACTCATATAAGGTGGAAAGAATGAAATGTTAGGTGCGTTAATGCCTAGAGGAACATGCTTCATTGAGATAGTAGTCTTCATACTCTACCTCACAAAGCATGGGCCTTACATTTCATTTGGATAATTTCCTCCCATTTTTTCTCGATTGTTCAAATTGTTTTAAGGACTAGCCAAATTATTGGCATACTAGTATTTTTTTGAGAGGTAAGGGGTTGCCCAAAAAGTCCTAAGACATGTGTTTCCCATTGTTTGATTGTTTGGTCAAAGGACATATATGGGATGTTGGTGTTTAGTTTCATCAGATTATCCAATGCCTAGGTCCTTCCCCCATCGGATCAGTAGGTGTTCAAAATCCAAGTGCTAGTTAAGTCAATATCCAAAATCGACCGATGATTTCAAACAGAAAAGCATCGGTCCATCCGATGTTCACAAATCTGAAACCTTGATGAATTCCGCTGATGCTTTTCCATCTAACGTCGGACCATCCGGTGTCAACTTCCCTCTCCTGAATACCCTTACTGTGCCATTCATCCTATGATCAAAACCCTAAACGTCAGTCCATCCGATGTCTTCAGTGACTCTTTGAATATCCATACTGTACTATTCGACCGATGTCCACATCGATAAGCATCGGTCCATCCGATGTTTAAAAAACGGCTAGGGTTTGGGACCCACTATTTAAACTCGGCCGTACCCTCTTTCGTCTTCCTTCTCCCGATCCCGACGCCGCCAGCCGATCCTTAGGGTTTATCTCGCGCCCTCCATCTCCTCCGCCGCCAGACGCCGCCGCCGTCGCCCTCAGGCCGCCGCCGCTCGCCGCACCGCCGTCACCCACGCCACCGCGCCGCCGTCGCTCGCCGCACCGCCGCTCCACGCGCCACCTCCATCCACGCACCCACGCACCGGCTTTGCCCACCTCCGCCGTCTCCACCGCCATCGACCTCGCCGCCGCCTCTCCTCGCCGCCGCCATTTCCACCGCTTCCAAGCATCATCACTGTCCATCCCCATCGCCACCAAGCTCCACCATCACCTTCCACGTCCTCGTCGCCGCTAGGGTTTCCGGCCACCCAACGTCGTTCCACGTCTTCAAGTTCATTCTCCCGCATCGCTATGGCTCGCGACAAAAGAAACAAAGGCAAGGCGATCGCGGAGCCCGCCGTGAAGAAACATAAGCTATCCAAAGAAGAGAAGAAGGCACTAATGGTCCCTCGCGCCGCCGAGGAGCGTGAGCGCGACCGAGGGAGACTTCTGAGGATCCGCGAGGCTCGACAGCCTCCTGTGATCGACGACTCCGACATCGAAGAGGAGCCGGTTGAGCCGCTTGTCCGCCAGCGCTCAGCCCGGACACGTGGGGGTCAGTCCCCGGCCGTTCCTCGTCCAAGACCGACGGCCGCCGACCGTCGTGAGGACAGGGAAGCTCAGCGGGCCATATACGAGTTGGACACCACTGTCCACGTGGCCGAGGGAGTCCGGTTGACGGACTACCGGAAGATGAAGGCCAAGCAGCTATGCAAGCTTTGATGGAACGTGCTGCTTGAGGAGTGGTACCCACAGCCCTTAGAGGCTCTTGTGGACAGTCGCTTCTGGACTGTCACCCAGGCGTCTCTCTACGAGACCTACAGACGTCGGGAGCACAAGCTATTTCAGCATAACTACCTGTACTGGGGGCAGCTTGCATTGGCAGCAGAGACGGAGGTCCGTCCGTACTTTGAGAGATACCGAGGATTGGTGCAGCTGCTAGCTTACGAGAGGAGTGCATATGTGGAAGATTGGGTCCGTGTCTTCCACGCGACCCTGTACATCTCTGAGGGCAGGAGGTCGATCGACTTCATGTTTATGGGTCAGCACTACCACCTCACGAGGCAGACGTTGGGGCAGCTTCTTGGTTTGGACCTGCACGACACCTGCGTCCATGAGAGGGTATACGGGCAGGCAGATCCACCAAGGAGGCCACTTACTGGAGGGGTGGCACCACAGCTTGAGGAGATCCGGTCCCTGTTCGGCCCCACGTTCTCTCCGGACCAGCCGAGAGTTCCAGCACTTCTGACCCCAGCTGCGCGCATTGTGCACCTCGCCTTGCGCCGCACGCTCCTGCCGAGGTCGGGGTACTTGGAGGGGTTCACTAGTTTATAGCAGACCCTCCTGTTCTACATAATGAACGGGATGGATTTCGACATTGTGGACATTCTCCTGTGCGAGATGGAAGGCGTGATCACAGATGGGGTAGGCATGATGAGGCAGATGGTCTACGGGCACTGGATCAGTTACCTATGCAATATGATGGTGCCTGAGGGGGATGCAGCACAGGTCAGACATGCCGACGAAAGTGTGACTCGCTTTGGTCACTACCGTGCCCCGGCTCCTGGAGACCGCCGCCTTGGTCGTCCAGTTGAGCGCCAGGTCAGGGCCCGTCTGACAAAGGAAGATTGGTCCGAGCTAGAGCGGGAGGACGAGAGACTTGCAGAGGCTGAGGCTCAGGGGGAGGACCTGCAACACATTTGGTCAGAGAGCGACACTGACGACAGTGTCGAGGAGTATTTCCCTCCTCCCCCCTCTCCCCGACAGCACGACGCGGAGGCTGGAGGTTGTACAGCGCCACCACCCACTCCACCTCCCGTCACTGAGGCGCAGGTCATGCAGCCGTCTGAGCTGACTTCGCTCCTCCAGCAGATGGTCGAGCAGCAGAGGCTAGACAGGCTGGCCGCCGAGCAGGCCCGCGCGGAGCAGGCTGCACGTCTTCTTGAGCTCCAGCAGCAGCAGGAGATGCAGCGTCAGATCG
The DNA here is from genome assembly GCA_036927565.1 of Tuctoria greenei. Classification (NCBI taxonomy): domain Eukaryota; kingdom Viridiplantae; phylum Streptophyta; class Magnoliopsida; order Poales; family Poaceae; genus Tuctoria; species Tuctoria greenei. Next base: position 24,422,764 of record JAYESD010000011.1, on the reverse strand, counting down.
CCCGTGAGAGGCGTGAAGACACTGACCGGTTGACGGGGCTCATCGACCAGATGCACCAGCGCACTCTGGACCAGCAGCAGCAGACGCAGCAGGCGATGATGGGGATCCTGGGGTTAATCACCAACCTCTACACCCAGACCAGGATCGCCCTCTCATCGCAGCTGCCTGGAGTAGCTCCTCCGCCTCCCGTCTTGGCTCCAGCTGCTGCACCAGTGGCTCCAGTTCCCTCCACTCCGATCCCTTCGTTCAGCATGTCCCCGCTGTTGGATCCAGGTGCTCCTCTTCACTCCCCACTGCCGACCACGACACTGTTTCTTCAGACGCCGGCCTCCGTCACCAGTGCCCCTGCTCCAGCACCTCCTCCTCAGCAGGCACCGACGGTGGCACCTTCGGCTCCGGCAGCACCCTCCTCTGCTACTCCGGCCAGCAGCTCCGACGACAGCGGTGGTGACCAGTTCGTCATCACGCCCAGCTCTTAGGGTCCGTAGGCACTCGGATCCCTTTTTGGTGCCTTGATGCCAAAGGGGGAGAAGAGTTAGAGGAGTCAGGGGGAGTCCTAGTGTTAGGGGGAGTCGAGTCCAGCTTGTCTTTGCTTATCTTTATTGTATTTGCGTATTTGCTACATTTGGTGTGTAATGAACCTATTTCCATGAGTTGTTAATCATTTGAACTCATTTGATGTTTATCTATGATTATGATCTCTTTGAATTCTCACTTGTGTTATTAATTGATGTTTAAAGCTTCAAGTGTGACATCCGTATTCATTGCATATCTCATTCTATCAAATTCACTAGCATTGCGCTTTGATTATTGTGTTGTCATCAATCACCAAAAAGGGGGAGACTGAAAGCATCTATGCCCCCCTCATGTAGTACGGTTTTGGTGATTAATGACAACCATTGAACTTTACTAATGAATTTGTGAATGCAAGGTCCCCATAAACACTCAATAAGATGAAATGAACATGTCATTGGAGACCCATAGATACTCAACTTTCGAGATCAAATTCATGAGATAAAGACAAGATGTGAAGGCTCAATGTCTAAGTCACTCAATCAAAAATTGACAACATACAATGCTTAAGAATCATCAGAGAGCCTTGTGGAACAAATGTCTAAGATGTCATTCGAGCAAGACACAAAATATTCACTCAAAACAACTCGTAGCAAACAAAATCAACTCACCGGATCAACCGATGATTTCCAAAATGAACACATTGGTCGAGTTGATTCAACTGAAGAAAAATACCTCAGACAAATGAACTCACCGGATCATCCGATGTGAAGGGCTCGACAACATCGGTGCATCAGTACGGTTTGCAGTACAATTGGACCAAGTGAAGCACCGGATCATCCGATGTGCAGACTTACACACATCGGTTGATCACTCCAGTAAGCATCAAGATCAAGCAAATTCTGGAGGAAGAGCCACCGGATCATCCGATGAGAAGACAGGGGGCAACATCGGTCTAATAACGGTAATATCTGGAAAAATGACGTCAGCCGAAGTAATTACACCGATGATAACTAGAGGGGAGACATCGGATCATCCGGTGTTCACAGTAAAGTTCTGTCAGCCTACTTTTCCAACGGCTATTTCAGTTAAGCTGGCTATAAAACCCCTCTAACCCTGTCATTCCGAACAGTCTTGATCACCTGAAGCCAACTACACATCAAAGAGCATTCAAGACTATAGAGCATACATTTCCACACTTTTAGATCATTTGTAATAGGCTAGAGAGAAGCTTGTGTGCGTTCTTTCTTTGTGATTGAACTCTCTAGGCTAGTGAGAAGTTGAAGAAGATCGTTCCGGAGCTTGCCAAGGTGTGTGTGGAAGCCCGGAACATCGAAGGTTGTACAAGGCTTGAGCTCCACCTTGCCGGAGATGGCGAACGGAGAATATTAGTGAAGACCCCATTGTCTCGGTGACATTGGGAGTGGCAAAACCCTTCGGTGGGTGCCACAACGTGGACGTAGGAAGATCCTTGCGATCTTGCCGAACCACGGGATAAACCTTCGTGTCCCCTAGCGTTTGCATTTCTCTCCCTCTCTTTACATTATGCAATCTTTACTTCACAAGTTATATCTACTTTGATTGCATAGTTAGAACCGCATTGGGAATTGGGCTTAAGTAGTTCGTTTTTAATTGCCTTAAAATTTGAAAGAAAGCCCAATTCACCCCCCCCTCTTGGGCGTTTCGATCCTTACAAGTTACCAAGCCAGTTTGAAGATGTCTACTTTTGAAGCATTGTATGGGCGGAAATGTAGGACACCGTTGTTTTGGAATCAAACTGGGGAAAGCCAAGTCTTTGGTCCTATGTATTGAAAGAGGCTGAAAGACAAGTGCAAGAAATTCGGAAGAACCTGAAGGCAGCCCAAACAAGACAGAAGAGTTATGCAGATACTCGAAGACGTGATCTAACCTTTGAGGTTGGTGATTATGTGTACTTGAAGGTGTCACCTATGAGAGGGTTAAGAAGATTTAAAGTAAGAGGCAAGTTGTCACCCCGCTATATTGGTCCGTTCAAGATATTATAACGACGAGGTGAAGTGGCTTATCAGCTTGAGCTTCCGCCGCACTTGTCAGATGTACATAATATATTTCATGTGTCACAACTTAAGAGTGTCTGAGAGTACCTATGGAAGCAGTTGATGTACAAGAAGATTGTCTTATGTGGAACAGCCTGTCAAGATACTGGAGACATTAGAAAAGGTCACCAGAAACAAAGTCATTCGCATGTGTAAAGTGTAATGGAAACATCACTCGGAGGCAGAAGCAACATGGGAAAGAGAAGAAGATCTCAAGGCTGATTTCCCTCACTTTTTCGCTTAGGACGTCCGAATCTCGAGGGCGAGATTCCTTTTAAGGGGGTAGAGTTGTAACAGCCATATTTCATATGCATAAAATGTATAAAACAAGGTGCATTTGTGTGTTGCATTTTTGTGTGAATTTTTGAAGTTCAAACGAGTAGAATTCGTTGAAATTTGAATTTGAAATCAAATCAAAAGAAAAGAAATGAAAAAGAAAAACAAATAAAACCCCCTTTTGGGCCAAAACCCCAACCCCGGCCCAAATTGCCCTCCCCTTACCCGCACCCCAGCAGCCCTCTCCCCCTCTTTCTTTCTCTGCCAGGTGGGACCCACCTGTCATCCCTTCCGGGGAGTAACCGCCACTCCCTCTCTTTCCCGCGCCTCGCCGCGCCGCGCAACCCCCCCTCCAACCGCCGCACCCCACGCCGATCCACCCCAGGGAACCCCCCCTTCGCGCGCGCTAGCAACCGCCGCTGCCTTCCCCTCTATAAAATCCCCCTCTCCCCCTCTCTTTCTTCTTCCCCGCGTGCCAACCCTAACCAACCGCCATCCTCGGTAAGTCGTGCGCGTTCCCGACGAGCCGGTGATCGCCTCACCCCTCCTCCCCCTCTGAACTCTTTACCGTGAACTTAGGAGCACGCCGGACAAGCTTGCGCGGGAGAATTGCCGGGGCTTCACCGGATCCGACGGTCGCTGACGCCGGTTGCCGCCACCCCTCGACACCGACCATCCTCCGGCCGATTTCGCGCCCCGAAACTCCCCGAGGTGTGTTCCTTACCTTCCCCTCTTCTGTTTAGTGTAAAGCGCGCTTACAATTAGCGGCGTTTTGGTCGAATTGGCCAACGCCGGCGAGGTCTGCTGCCACGGGCGCCGCGCGCCACCGCGCGCGTGTGGTCGGCGTCGCCGGAGGCGACGTGGCCCAATCCTAGCCCTCGGTTGGGGATCAACGGCCAAGATTAGATCGGCCGTACCGGTTCGGTTATTTTAAATCTGGGCCATCCAATTCAAATCCAACGGCCCACGTTGAATTGGCTTTTCCCGCCTCCGCATTTACACCGTGGCCTATGGAAATTCACCAGCTACCCCCTGGCCTTTGCTGGAATTCAGATCTAGCCCCTAGAATTAACAATCTAACCCCTGGATTCTCTAGAATTGGATTTAATCACTTAATTAATCAATCTGGCCCTTGGAAAATTGTAGAATTATGGATTTAGCCCCTGTATAGTGTAGGAAACTTATTAACCAGCCCCTGGACTTTTATTTAATTGCTGAATATTGTTTTTAGGAGTATTTGATGTGTAGAAAATAGATAAAAATGGTAATTAAGTGTAAAAACAGTAGGAAAAATTGGAATAAAATATTTTAGTGTTGTGATTCAATTGTAGAGTACAAATAAAATATATTTTCACCATGGAAAATTCAGTAAAAATGTTTATAATACATTTTGGCCATAGAAAATTCAATAAAAATGATTTTAGGCCATAAATAAATCCTAAAAATGTGAGATAAATATAAAATGAATATTTTTGGTTATGTAAAATAATAAATGCTTCGTAGGGACGCATTAGTATAGAATTTTGTGCTTATGTGTATGTGTGATGCATTGTATTGTGTGCTCTTTGCTTATTTAGCTTTTATTTCTCTTTGCCATGCTTGGGCAACGTATTTAGAGTCGTACTACGAACCCAACTTCAGTCTCCAAGACCAAGACTTCACCAACAGTCAAGTCTACAAAGAAGGCAAGTGCCATCGACCATCTTGTACCAATTTTAGGATTTTAGTTAGATGCATGCTAATTAAAATGATGTCCTATTTTATGTTTCATGCCTTGTTCCATATAATTCCTTGTCACCTGATGTGGGTTGGGAAGTAGATAGGTATTAATTATGCTTAGCCATGCTTAGACATTGGGAATGGGTTTTCATACAATTGTGACATGTTAAACTTTATGGTTACTTTAATTGTGGTGGATACACAATAGTAGTGGATAGGAATCTGGTGGTTGGATAAATTTGGTATGGTGCAGTTTGCACGAGACCCAGGATTGGGTTTGGTACCACCGGATTCTAAGGACCGGTTTATGGAGGAAGCCACTAAGCTTTATAGTACCACCACGAGACTGAGATGGGGCAGCTTGGTCAATTAATTAGGTTTCTCCCAATGAAATGCTAGTAGTTGGATGGTGCGAGGAATGATGCAGGGGTACTGCTCTGGGAACCGCAAGACTCAAGAGGGGGCTTTGAGGCGGAGGGTTACTCCGGGAATGCCTCAGTGGTGGAAACCTTAGAGGGCTAGCACTAGTCGGGAGTACCTTTGTAAAGACCATGTTGTGATCTCCTGGCCTCACACCAAAGGAAGTGTGTAATGTGGTTAGCTACCACGGGCATTCAGGGAGGTTCACTTAGTCCACCTGGCGACAGGAGATGAAATCACTGCTTGTGGGGAAAGGGTACACTCTCTGCGGAGATTTGGTAAAACTGTCATGACAGCCGTGCTCACGGACAAGAGCGGCTTGGGGCCAGTTCATAATTAGCTTATGGTTGGAAAATGGTGGTTACTTATGATTCAAGTTACATTCATCATCTTTAATTATGTGTTGTATTACTTCTTGAATTATGATATTAGTAATTGAAAGCTAAGGTTAGGTTCTAAGCATAGTGCTTAAGCTATAATTGGCCTTCCCTTGCTTTAGCCAATCATGTCATTCTCTTCCCACACTTGCTGAGTACTCTATATACTCAAGCGTTTACTTTTTCATTAGAATATGAAGAAGGAGCGGCACCAGAAGACTTCTTCGTCAACCCGGAAGACTTGGGCTAGACTGGCGATCCTTCGCGCGACTGCCTGTGGAGATGGAGCCATTCTTGTCTATTTAGCCTTCCGCTGTAGTTTAATCTTTGTGAACTGTTTAGATGTTATAAATAGGTTGTGGTGTGTATTTGTAGACTTTCGGGTCGTACTGTAAGACTATTTATGTACTCGAACATGGCCATGCACTTTCGTCAACGCATGTACGATTCAACTGATCCTGGCGTACATGTGATTGGCGTCTGTTCATCTTTACGATGACCGGGCGTGACAAAATAAAAACAAGATGGGGAATATGCAAAGGCAAAACCTTCTCTAATCTGCAACTCTTAACGAGAAGGTGAATAGGTTAGCAAAAATTAGTTTGAAGGACCCAGTGATGATTGGCCTTGATGATAAAAAGAAGCAATCCAGCATGCTGGGGAAAAACCATACTTCTTTATTATCTGATGATGAAGAGGACAAATTACTGGAAAAGGAAAATGATTTAGTCAAACATGAACATGATGATTACAAGCTTCCTGCACAGTTGTTCCAACGATATGTTAAAGGTAGCAGTAGGTTGCTTGCTTTAAACTATTCTTAAGCTCATGCTTGTCATCTTTTGCGTAGATGGTAACAAAGCTTTGCTTTTGTTTAGTTTCATGTGGTTCGAGGCTTACAGTTCTTCTTGATAGAATGAATTGCTTGATTAATCATAGGGTCTAGGTACATATTTATAGATACATAGATGGGCCGTACAGGCTAGGCCCAAACACAGTCCAACACCCCCCCGCAGTCCCAACATCTAGCCACAAAAGATGTTGAGACTGGACCGAAACTCAGAAAACAAAGTCGACGGGAGTCCCTTCGTGAAGATATCGGCAAACTGTGACGTCGTCGGCACGTGGAGAACTCGAACCTCACCGCGTGCAACCCGCTCACGAACAAAGTGAAGATCAATCTCCACATGTTTCGTGCACTGGTGCTGAACGGGATTGGTGGAGAGGTAAACGGCGCTGACATTATCACAGTAGACCAACGTGCTCCGGGCGACAGGGGAGTGGAGCTCCTGAAGTAACTGCTGGAGCCAAGACGCCTCTGCTACGCCGTTAGCCACGGCGCGGTACTCCGCCTCAGCGCTGGAGCGAGAAACCACGGGCTGCCGCTTCGAGGACCAGGAGACAAGATTCCCCCCCAGGAAGACGGCGTAGCCAGAGGTGGAATGGCGGGTATCAGGGCACCCCGCCCAGTCAGTGTTGGTGTAGACCACCAACTCAGAAGGCGAGTCACGTCGAAGGAGAAGGCCGTAGTCGAGGGAGCCGCGCAGGTACCGAAGAATCCGCTTCATCGCCGTGAGGTGCGTCTCCCGCGGATCATGCATGTGGAGACACACCTGTTGAACCGCGTATGAGATATCCGGCCTGGTGAAGGTGAGGTACTGCAGGGCACCTGCAAGACTCCTGTAAGAGGTGGGGTCGGCGACCGAGGCGCCGTCAGCCGAAGCCAGCTTCGCTTGAGTGTCCACGGGAGTGGAGCACGGCTTACAATCAGCCATGCCCGCTCGCTCGAGGATATCCAGGCAGTACTGGCGCTGGTGGAGGAACAGAGCGTCCGGACGGTGCTCGACCGCAATGCCCAGGAAGTGGTGGAGCTGGCCGAGGTCCTTCATTGCGAACCCGCGCTGCAGTGCAGAGATCATGCGCTGAAGAAGAGCCGAGCTGGACGCCGTGAGGACAATATCGTCCACGTACAGGAGGAGGTAGACAGTGTCACCCTCATGCCTGTAAACGAAGAGCGAGGTGTTCGACTTGGCCTCAACGAAGCCAAGCGAGGCCAGGAAGGAGGCGAACCGGCTGTACCAAGCCCGAGGCGCCTGCTTTAGCCCGTATAGAGACTTGTTCAGCCGGCAGACCAAGTCTGGACGGGCTGAATCAACGAACCCTGTCGTCTGACTGCAGTACACCATCTCTGTCAGCGTCCCGTGAAGGAAGGCGTTCTTGACGTCCAGCTGGTGGACAGGCCAAGAATGCGAGAGAGCCAACGACAGGACAGTCCGTACTGTCGCTGGCTTAACCACCGGACTGAAGGTCTCGTCGTAGTCCACTCCAGGGCGCTGAGTGAAGCCCCGAAGTACCCAACAAGCCTTATATCTCTCCAGGGAGCCATCCACCTTCCTCGTATGCGTGAAAACCCACTTGCTTGTGACAACGTTGCCACGGGAAGGACGGGGAACCAGGTCCCATGTCCGGTTGGCAAGTAGGGCCGCATACTCCTCCTCCATAGCGCGGCGCCAGTGAGGGTCAGCGAGTGCGCTACGGACGGAGGTCGGTATAGGTGATACCGAAGAGGAAGTGGATGGTGTCGGTGTCGTCGAAGAGAGTACCACTCCGGAGAACCTCTCAAGAGGCCGGAGAACCCCAGCGGCACGTCTAGTCACCATCGGGTGAACGTGTCCTGGGTCCCGGTGAAGCAACGGTGGGTGGTACACCGAGGGCTCCGGACGCGCAGGCGTAGAGGCACCAACCCGCTCTCATTGCTGGTAGACAAGAGCAGGATCAGCGAACCGTGGAACAGGGGCCGCGCGTGGCGCAGCGGGGGACGCGGGAGCCGGAGTAGTCGTCGGGTCCCCGCACAGCGCAGGAGTCGAGGCCGGAGACGCCGATGCCGTGCGTGGCGCAGCTGTAGGGGTCGCAGGGGCCGCGCGTGGCACGGGAGTCGAGGCCGGAGACGCTGGGGCCGCGCGTGGCGCAGCCGTAGGGGACGTAGGGACCTCGTGTGCCGCAGGAGTCGAGGTCGGAGACACCGTTGCCGCGCGTGGCGCAGCTGTAGAAGGCGCCGGGACCTCATGTGGTGCAGGAGACGAGGTCGGAGACGCCGGGGCCGCGCGTGCCGCAGCAGGAGACGTCGGTGCCATACATGGTGCGGCACTCGTCCCCAGGGTCGACGGAGCCTGGGCACCAACCCGCACTCGTCGCTGGTAGACGAGAGCAGGGTCAGTGAACCGCCGAGCCGTGGCTGTAGGAGGCACAGCCGGAGTCACCACAGGTGTCGGTGCTGCATAAGGTGCAGCTGGCGACGTCGTGGGAGCCACCTGGGAACTGGTGGGTGATGTACCTGCAAAAAAAGGCCAAGGCAGCTGTGGTGGAGCAGCCTCGGTGTCAGTAGAAAAAAGCGAGTCTAGCTCTGCAGCTGAACCAGAGGTGGAGGAAGAAAAGGTGAAGGATGACTCGTCGAAGACGACGTGCCGAGAGATCAAAATGCGGTGGGTAGAGAGGTCGAGGCACCGGTATCCCTTATGCTCAAGGGAGTACCCAAGAAAGACACACCTAGTAGAGCGGGGCGCAAGCTTATGTGGAGCAGTGGCAGAAAGATTAGGGTAGCAGGCGCACCCGAAGACACGGAGGTGGTCGTAGAGAGGGGTAGTGCCATACAGGGCAAAGAAAGGAGTCGGTGCCCGAATCGCCTTGGTAGGAAGGCGATTAAGGAGGAAGGTGGCAGTGTGAAGTGCCTCTACCCAGTAGCGAGCAGGGATGGATGCCTGAAACATCAAGGAACGCATGACATCATTAGTGGTGCGAAGCATGCGCTCAGCCTTGCCATTCTGAGGAGATGTGTATGGGCAAGACATGCGTAGCTGTGTGCCATGTGTAAGGAGAAAGTCACGGAGTCGCGAGTTGTCAAACTCTCGTCCGTTGTCACACTGGAGAGCACGAACAGTACGCCCAAACTGTGTGGAAACCCAAGTGAAGAAGTGAGAGAGAGTATCAAATGTCTCAAATTTCAGACGTAATGGAAAAGTCCAAGAGAAATGTGAGAAATCATCAAGTACCACCAAATAATATTTAAAACCCGAGACACTGATAACAGGAGATGTCCACAAATCGCAATGGATAAGATCAAAGATATGTTGCACATGAGACACAGAAGTGGTAAAGGGAAGCCTAACATGGCGACCAAGCTGACAAGCGTGACACAATGACTCATGTGTGCCCCTAGTACACGAGATAACTGAACTACTAGACAACTTCGACATAGCATCAGCGCCATGGTGACCAAGCCGACGGTGCCAAGTAGCGGATGAAGCTGTCGTAGCCAGAGCAAAAGACGAAGACGCAGCAGAAGAAGGAAGTCGAAGAGTGTACAGGGGCCCCGGACTATCACATCGAAGAAGAAGACGCCGGGCGGAAAGATCCTTCACAGACAAACCAAAAGGATCAAACTCAATAGAAATATTATTATCAGTGGTGAAACGACGAATGGAAAGCAAATTTTGAATAATGTCTGGAGCAACAAGAACATTATTAAGATGAAATGAACCCGGAGAAACTGAGTCACCTACTGAGGTGACTGGAAGAACGGATCCATTTCCAACAACGATCGATGAAGGAAACGACGGATGAGGTGTGTGGGTAGAGGAGAGAATACCAGCATCTGGGGTGGTGTGGTAGGAGGCGCCAGAATCAGCCACCCAATCAGTAGTCGGTGGTGTAAGGTGCATGGTGCTGAAGGAAGACGCCAAGTCCTGACGGTCCCACCACATGGGCGGCTCCTGGAGAGGTGCTGGTGGCTCCGAGTACCCAGCGGGGTAGGAAGCACCACCGTAGGCTGGAGTGGGCGATCCAGCCACAGGGCGACCAGGTCCACCATAGCCCGGATGGGCTACGTACGCAGCCGGAGGACGTGGCTGGCGCGGAGTGGAGGAAGTCGGTGACGCCCCAAGAAGACCCGGAGACGGTCCAGGCCACATAGAGATCTGGCCAGTCCACGGGTTGTACAGTGTGGGCCAGGGCGCACCTCCCTGGCCAGTGCCACCAGTACTACCACCAGTAGGAGCAGTGGACGTAGGAGTGCCGCCAGCACCTCGTCCTGTGCGCCTTCCGCCGCGAAGTCGACGAGCACCACCCCCAGAGCCAGCAGAGGCACCCGGGGCGGTAGGTGGAGTAGGTGGTCGCGGTAGTGGTCCCCCGGAAGACGGTGGGCGTGAGGGCTGCCCGGAGCCATAGAAGGTTGTGGCAGACCCAGAGGTAGCAGACCCACCCCCCGTGATCTCCTCAAGCTCAAGGTCAGACCAGACCTTCTCGAAGGTCGGTGGCGGCTCCATACGGAGAAGCCAGAAGCGAAGATGGCTGAAGCGCTCGTTCAGGCCGTGAAGGACCCGAAGAACTAGAGTGCTGTCAGCGACCGGCTCGCCAAGGTCGCGCAGGGAGTCAGCCATGCCCTTCATCTCTCCACAGTAGGCCGAGATGGAGCGGTCACCCTGCACTGTAGTCTGGAACCGTGCGTTAATGTGAAGAGCCTGAGTCGCACGGTTCCCCAAGAAGTGGTGCTCCAGTATCTGCCAAGCCTGGCGCGCGGTCCCCCCACCGCGCTGTCCGACAAGCTTGTACAGATCATCGGCGAGAGTGCCAAGGATCCAGGCAAGGACCAGACTGTCCATGCTGATCCAAGAGTCATCCCACGGGGCGTCGTCCTGCTGGACGTGGTCCGCAAGCTGGTATCGCCGTAACGTGAGGAGGAACTCGTTACGCCAGCGGGCGTAGGTGGTAGAGGTACAACTCAGAACAGTCGGCACTAGTGTCCGAATGTTCTGAACTCCAGCCGCCTGGGCGTGTAGGGCGGCGGTGAGCGACGCCGAGTATGCGGAGTGCACACCGGTGTCCAAGGTGGGCTCGTACGTCGCGCCCGACGATCGGTGAGCGCTCTCCTAGATCTGGTGCGAGAGAGCAGCCGCCGAGGCGCGCTCCTGCTCTAAGGCAAGAGCGGGTGCCCGCTCGCGATCGCGAGAGGCAGCCAGAGCCGCGAAGACACTGGAGGTGTCCGCGGCCGGAGCAGTAGCAGTGCCAACAGCAGGTTCGGAGCCCGTCATGAAGGCGACGGCAAGTGGTCCGCCGGCGGAGGGACCAGTCGCATCGCCGTACGCAGGCCGGGTCATGGCGATGAGGGGCGCGCCCGCTGCAGGACTGGTGGCAGGCGCACCGGCGCAGGGGAGGGAGCCGGCCAGGGAGGGGACGGCGCCGGCGAGGGGCGCGCCGGCCCAGGGAGGGGAGGCGGCCGGCAGCGGCTGGGTCAGGGCCGCGCCGGCGGCCAGGAGAGGTGCGGCCCCGGCGGCGGCGTGGGGGGCGCCTGCACCGGCGGCCAGGGGAGGTGCGGCTGCGGCGGCGGCGAGGGGGGCGCGGGCGCTGGCGGCCAGGGGAGGTGCGGCCAGGTGAGGCCCGGCGGCGGCGGCGACAACGGCGTGGGGGGCGCCGGCCATGGGAAGAAGAGGGGCGGCCAGGAGGGGGCCGCCGGCGGCGGCGGCGGCGGCGGCGTGGAGGGCGCCGGCCGTGTTGTGGAGGGAGGCGGCCAGGAGGCGGCCGCCGGCAGCTGCGGCGGCGGGGGGGACGCCGGCGCCGGCGGCCAGGGAGGGGGCGGCCCCGCCGGCGGCGGCGGCGGCGCAGGGGAGGGCGCCGGCCATGGGGGGAGGGGGGGGCGGCGGCGGCTAGGGTTAGGGTTAGGGTGGGGATTAGGGTTTGGCTAATGATACCATGATAGAATGAATTGCTTGATTAATCATATGGTCTAGGTACATATTTATAGATACATAGATGGGCCGTACAGGCTAGGCCCAAACACAATCCAACACTTCTTACCATTCTCAAATCTCTATTTGAAAGACAAGTCTCCCAGAAGGTGAGTTGCATATCTTTGAAGCTGTTCAAGTTTCAGTGTTTCATCATACCATAACATTTTTGACTTCAGGTTCTGCTTGCCACCATGTGGTCTCTCGTGTCCTGAGACTTGAAACTATTTTAAATTACCCTGAACATTTTGTAGGTTGTAGTTTTCATGTCAACCTGTGACTCTGTAGACTTCCATCATACATACTTAGCCAGCTGGAGTGGAGCCCTGGCATGCATCTTGATACGGACAAGAAGCAAAAATTTCTTAACTGCCAAGTGTTTCGTTTGCATGGTAACATGGACCAGGAAGAACGCAAGAAGTCATTTTTGGGTTTTGGTTCTGAAAAATCTGCAATTCTTGTATCTACCGATGTTGCTGCCAGGGCTTAGACTTTCCAAAAGTCAAGTACATCATACAGTATGATTCTCCTGGGGAAGCTTCTGAATATGTTCACAGGTACCTGAAGTTTCTCCTAGTCTTATGCACTTGTACTTTTTTGGTATATATCTCCATTATATCTGTTATGTTTGCGATCTTAGCAAAAGACGTGCTTGCCCCTGTTTGCCTATTACATTATCCTGCATTATGGTTTTGGTAGTCTTTTTCCATGCATTGCTGTTATGGAACTATTTAATTGTTCTTCCGAGCACTATTTCTGTTCTATATTCTCCTATAAATATGCCAGTTATCCAATATATAAGCAACAACGACAATTTGCATTATACATCAAAATTGCTATTTCGGTTTTATAATAATACTAGCCATTTCATTATTGGGTTGGAAGAACTGCAAGGATTGGTGAAAAGGGGGAGGCTCTCCTGTTTCTACAACCTGTTGAATTTGACTACCTGCAAGATCTTGAGCAGCATGGTGTATCATTGACAGAATATCCCTTTCAAAAGGTTTTGGATAGTTTTCCTGTAACTGGGCAAAAACCTTACAAAAGGAAGCAAATATCTTTGGATATGCATCCTTGGATAATGTCTCTGCAGAGGTCGCTGGAAGGTTTTGTTGCAGCAGAGGTAATGCATTTGCATCTTTGTTCCCTCTATCCACTGTTCGATGGGTATTATATTTCATCATTCAGTAATGAGAAAAAGTAGTCAACATATATAATACCTATGCTGGTTTTTTTGCTCTGGACATCATAAACTTAGCATTTTATTACATACCATGGCTGCTTTTCATTCAGGCTGAGACAAAGAAGCTTGCCAGGGATGCGTTCTGTTCCTGGGTTCGTGCTTACACTGCCCACCGAGGTGAGCTGAAAAAGATTTTTATGGTGAAGAAGCTCCATCTGGGACATGTCACAAGGAGCTTCGGATTGAAGGAGCAGCCCTCGTGGTTGGAAGGTCACACCAAGTGCAATTCAAGAAGGGGAAGAAAGAGCAAAAGCGTGAGAGGCCTGCCAAAAAGAGAAAGCTTTCCTCTAAGAAGTGAACTTTCATTTAAGGAGCACTCATGACTCGTCATCTTGATGATGGCGTTTCTTGATCCGCTGCAGTTTTGTGGAACTAACAACAACTGTATTCTCTAGCCGGAATGCTGGATGCCTAATACAGACCTTTGAGACTTGCCACTAGGGCCAGGGGCTCAGAGGAGGTTTAAACAAGAGCTAATTTACCGGAGTATTACATGTTTAACTACTTGTTTTCTAGTATGTACTAGCAACCAGCAACAAATGTACAATATTTGTTGTGACAGATTAGATGTTGTTCCAGTGTCTACCATAGATTCTTCGTATCAGAATTTGCTGCCTGCTTTTCTCCCTTTCCAAATAGTTAAACATTTCATGTTGCTATGGTCTACTGAACTGATGCAGCTTGGCAGACACATTTTCAAGTACTTCCTCCTTCTCACAATAATTGTTGTTTTGAACAAGATTTCTAGTTCAAAATGAACTAAAAATCTTGTTTAAAATGACAATTATTGTAGGAAAATGGAAGTAGTAGTTAAACATTCTAGCTGATTGTGTGGTTGGAATGCATCTGAGTAGAAAATAATTGACAGCCAGCTACACATGGCCATTGATTAAAGTAACGAAGTGCCAGTTGTCCCCAATTGAGAACCCTTGCAGATTGTTGTGTCACTGACAAATTAAACTATTAGACCCGAATCACAGACGATCCTCTGACTTTTGATTCCATGTATACCTATTCGCCGTTTTTTCATACGCTTTTCGCGGTTTTATGTTTGCATCTCCAGTTGGCTGTCCGTACTGGTACTCGGTCACCACTCACCAGCAAATCCTTGACCTTTTTTCAAGGCAGGAAAAGTTCGCAGCAATGCTGTATTAATCTGGTCGGTAGGCAGGCTATTCTTTTCTTCCGGCAGCGCAAGCTCGAACGGATCAAACACCAATCAGGCAATTTGCACTCTCCAGAACCAAGTTTGCTCCCGCGGTGTCTGCCCAACCAACGTGCCGTCCACCGCAATCCCCCGGACAGGTGGGCCCTACTTCAGTGGCGTGAACCACTCTCAACGCGAAGTGAATCACACGACGCGAGAACACACCTGCCGCAACCGCCGCCTGCGCCTGCCCCTGGTTCGCGCCGTCACCGCGCTCACCGGTCAGCTCGGAAGCACCGCGGCGAGCTCGGAGCTCCTCTCGGGATTCTAGCGTCGGCCGTTCTCGGCGGGGACACTCGGGGGAGCGCGGCAACCGGTGAACGCCGCATACTACTGATTTGGTGGGCCTGGAGTCGCGGGAGGATGGGAGATCTAGGGGCGGTGGCGGCGTCGAGATGGTGAGCCGGAGCGTTCCGGCTCGCCCCGCGGCGAGGGGCGGCGTGGCGCCCGGCAGCCCGCGCGTCTCCGCGGCCGCAGCGTTGGCGTCGCTGCAGCGCAGGTGGCGGTGGCCGCCGCCGGAGCGCGCGGCCCGCGCCTTCCTCTTGGCATCCGCGGCGCTGGTCCTCTCCTGCGCGCTCTACCTCTACGTGCTCCGGCACGTCGGCCGGGGCCGTGCTGTGGCCGGCTTCCTCGGCGACGCCGGCCCCGCGCTCGGCGCCGGGCCGTGCGACGTGTTCTACGGCGCCTGGTTGCCCGACGAGACCCGCCCGCTATACAGCAGCTCCGAGTGCCCGTTCGCAGAGCGTGGGTTCGACTGCCTCGCCAACGGCCGGACCGACACGGCGTACCTCAAGTGGCGGTGGAAGCCGCGGCGGTGCGACGTGCCGCGGTTCTCAGCGCGCGCTGCTCTGGAGCGGCTGCGGGGCAAGCGAGTCGTCTTCGTGGGGGACTCCATGAGCCGCACGCAGTGGGAGTCCTTCATCTGCATGCTCATGCCAGGGGTGGAGGACCCCCGGACGGTCTACGAGGTGAACGGGAACGAGATCACTAAGATCATACGTCACCTGGCGGTCAGGTTCGCGTCGCACAACCTCACCGTTGAGTTCTTCAGGTCCGTGTTCCTTGTTCAGGAGCACCCCAAGCCGAGGCATGCGCCAAAGAGGGTCAAGTCGACCTTGAGGCTGGATAAGATGGATAATCTGAGTCGGAAATGGGCACATTCAGATCTGCTTATTTTCAACACTGGTCATTGGTGGACTCCCAAAAAGTTGTTTGATTTGTAAGTCTTTTTTTGGCTTTGGTTTCAAATTCTTTCCCAGTTCTAAACATGATAATGCGTGCTAGTTCAATTACTTGAGTATTTCCATTTCTTTACCATGCACATTTTCTTACAATTGCTTACATGTGGTTTATTACATTCGTAGTTGGTGGATATACTTTGTCTCACAATGAGTGGGGAAACATGCAATATTGTGTTCGCTTTGATGCTTTGGCTGCTTCTAAATATTTCTGATGTTGAGCCCCTCTGTTCATTGAAGGGGAAACTAGTTGGCTTCTTGTTCATCGTTCTTAGTCATATCATTTGTGAATCAAATGTGTATGGCCATGCATGAACACTAACAAAAGCATAAATCACTGGGAACCAAGAACTAGTAAATTGCCTTTATGTTTGTTCAACATTATCCCTTAGAATCCAATGAACTCCTTAGTATTGCCTCATACTTGCTTTGTGATGTAGGCTTTATATATGTTGAGTAGAGTATACATGATCGCATTCTTCAATTGGTAGTGGCACAGTAAACAACTGCCAACCTGGCAAACACTTCTATTAGTTTGCTGGGTGATGTGTGCTCCCCACCTTTTCCTCTCTCTTTTTCCCCTTCAAATTGGTGATGTGTTGGCCCGTATACAGGAACCAGTGTGTGCATATGATTTCTTGTCGTACAGCAAGATCGTGGCAAAACTGAAACACCAGTCTGAAAAGTATTTTTGTTTCCTGATTTGGTCTTCCCAACAGGGGATGCTATTTTCAGGCTGGGCGTTCTCTTAAGCTTGGTACATCCATTGAAGGTGCTTTCAGGATGGCACTGGAGACATGGTCTTCATGGTTGGAAAAAAGAGTCGATTTAAACCGAACTCATGTCTTCTTCCGAACATATGAGCCATCCCACTGGAGGTATGTTTGTAACAGATTCAATTCTTTAAGACTCCTGGAGATCCCATTCTTGGAGTGAAACTTATTTTTTTACTTTGATGAGTATTGTACTATTGTTTGAAGTGAATGTTCAATCGTTTATATACATGTGCTATGTTTGCAAAGTAACCAGGAATATCCTGATAAATATGTGATAAATTGTTATTATATAGATACTGAAAGCATTAACTGTATCCTTGCACCTTGATATAAATAAGATATCATGTAAACTGAAGTCTTATTAGGTGATATACTGATGTGCCCTTACTTTAGTTGTAGGAGGATCTCACCAATAACTATGGTTATATATTTCTCTATGGTTTGGTTGAGATTGCTGTCCATTTCATGGTTCACCACACATATACCATCGGTTGTCTGTCCAGTGTCATATTCATCATCGTACAATGTGATTACTGATTACAGATAATGTTCTTCGAGCTCCACCAAGGCATTTGGATGATGTGACCTATATTCCAATTCAGGATGCTTCTTGCATTTCATTACCATACTAGCTTTGCCTTCCATTTTGTTTTGTGCGTGAGTGTGCTTTGATATTGTGACTGTCAAATAAAACCTCGAATGGTATATAACTTCACTGCAGTACACTGCTAAACCATCTTATCCAATTCCAGGATTAGACTGTGACTGTTGTAAATGTAAATTCAAAAGCCTTATCTCACATTCTATGTGCACCTCTTCATTTGATTTTGTTTACTGTTTTTTTCCAGCAACATAATACTGTACTTTGTTTATGCTATTCCTCTGATTATGATATGGTCTATGACCATGATTATCACACACACATTTTGAGTTCTTTACTTGTCAGTTTTTCTTTTTTCCTCAAACACTTGCTGTCACTAATTTCACATTAAAAATGTTATATTTGTTTGCTCTGCTTTAGCTATTTTATAAGAACTGACAAAAACTCCTGCACATTCACAGCGAGACAGGGGAAAAGACATGTGAGGTAACAGAACAACCTTCATCTGAGGCCAAAGGAAATGATAAGAGTGAATTTGGGGCTATACTTGCTGATGTTGTGGCAAAAATGAAAACTCCTGTTACTGTACTAAATGTGACTTTAATGGGATCGTTCAGAAGTGATGCTCATGTTGGAAATTGGAGCTATCCTCCCACTGTACTTGATTGCAGCCACTGGTGTCTCCCTGGAGTTCCCGATGCTTGGAATGAACTAGTATTTTCATACCTTTTTACAAATGGTAAGTTCCTAGTTATGCTGTTGTGTATATACATTTCTTTGAATACTATGAGAAGAGAATAATGCTCAACTCAATATATTGATAGTACCAAAGGGTTACATATATAGGGGAATGAGCTAGGGTTAGAGAACCCTCATAGCTAATGACCAAACTACCCTTGACACATACATAGACTCTAACATCCCCCGCAGTCGAAACTCTGGCTGCGACAAATGTTGAGAGTGGACAAGAAACACTCTCCATACATGAGTAAACTCTCCATACATGAGTAAACACAAAGATACTCTAATAAGAACCCCCAGCAGTCACAACATCTAGAGTACAAGAAATCACTGAACTACCAGACAATTTCGACATAGTATCAACACTGGGGTGGCCAAGCCGGCGATGCTAGGTGGTCGAGGAAGATGTCGTAGTCAGGGCTAGGGGCGTAGGCGGAGCGGAAGCAGGAAGACACAGCGTGCACAGTGGCTCCGAACTCTCACAACGGAGAAGACGTCGGGTAGTAAGATCCTTTATAGATAAACTAAAAGGATCGAACTTAATGGAAATATGGTTGTCAGTGGTAAAAAGACGAACAAAAATAAGGTGTTGAATGATGTCAGGAGCGACAAGAACATCACGAAGCTGAAAGGAACCCGGCGTACCTGAGTCACCTACTGAGGTGACCAGAAGAACAGACCTATTCCCAACAACGATAGATAAAGGAGAAGAGGGATGTAAAGGGCAGGTAGAGGAGAGAGACTAATTGGAGAGAGGCCCTAGAAAATCTAATGTGATACTATATTAGAAGGAGAATAATGCTCAACTCAATATATTGATAGTGCTAAAGGGTTACATATATAGGGGAATGAGCTAAGGTTAGAGAACCCTCCTAGCTAATGACCAAACTATCCTTGACACACACATAGACTCTAACAATAATGTATGTCAATCAAATGATTTTATTGTATAATAATATGATTCAAATCACAACATGATGCATATACGTAACTCTATGCAATCATGATGCCCATGGAATTTTATGCATATCATGAATAGTGAGGTTGTCACTGTTAAGCTACTATGTACTGATCAGTTACATCTAAAAGCTTAAGCTGATGGGGAAGGACAGACAATTCACTTATACACTCCAACACTCCCTCTCGCGTGAGGCTCTATCGGTCCTCTAACGTAGAAAATAGGAATGGACTTGCGTCTGCCAAGATTCGAGTTCGAGACCTCTAGCTCTGATATCATATTAAGCTATTATGCGCTAACCAGTTGCCTTCAAAATCTTAAGCTTATGGGGAAGGGCAGGCAATTCACTTATACACTCCAACAGTCACATTATAAATTAACTTGATGGTTGTTTGAGAAAGCAAGCACCGAGAGATGATTTAGGCTATGAGAATTGACCCTTGATACCCTACAGCCAAGCAACTCAACTGGAAGATTAAGTAGGATTAAGTAACTTCTTACTGATGCTTTCTTGAAAGGCTTCGAAGTTGTAGTCTTCCAGAGATTGTTACCCAATTGTATATAACTTTTTCATCAATCAACTGTTCAAACTTGAGCTTGGAACAGATAAAATTTCACTCCTCTGTTAGTATGTTATGTGGTTTGAGTTGCTTGAAGTGTTATAGACAAATGTTTAGTGGACACATTTTTTTATTGACGATTTTCACGTTCAAATTGCACAGGTTGGCGAAACCTGGTGGGATGAGTGTTGTGGTTGCATACTCGATCTCCTGCCATTCGTGTATTGTGATTTTTTTTCTTATTTTGTCGTATGTAGAGGATTAACATTAGGCTATCCGCACCAGCGTACTCTAAAGCATACTCTATACATTATTCTTCTTCTATTTTTACAGTGCATACTCTCAATTACACTGTGAAACAGTGTATACAGTATGCTTTACAGCGTGCCATTGCGGACGGTCTTACGTCCTGCAAGCTGCTACATATGGTAGGGCCTAGGTGGTTCACTCTTCACTGGACTTACATTCTTTTGTTCTTTGACTTTATATCCGAGGTGAAGTATGCATCCTGAGATATAGATGTATCTTTTCTTTTGCTTGTGAAGGGCTAGAAGGCATTGACATTCTGTCAACATGTATGTACTGACAGTTTGTTTTATATGCTGCCAAAATCGAATTGGGGTTTTGACCTGTATGTACCAACATTATTCACTTAATAAGTTGTGTACACGTATACTGTTTCAATTTTAGTGCCAAATCTGCATGTCCAGTACGGGGCTTGTTCTGGTCAAACCTTCCATCTCTACCGGCCATTATCTTTTCCTCACACCCACAATTGAATGTCACCAGCAATGAAATTTACATGTACTAATAACTTATTATTAGCTCCTCAACCAAGACCAACCCCAAAAGAATTGTTAGCCATCGAGGCAGGGGCAGGCAATGACATCCAGCTGCAGCCGTGCCAGCAGCAAGGGTTTGTGTTTGTATTGGGAATGGGAGGACCTAAAAGCATATCTACCTATACAGGTCACGAGCTCGCCAAGCTCGGTGTGGCCGTCTGCGTCGCCCCTTTGTTCTCGCCCCAGTGCCAAAGCATGCTCTCCCAAAAGCAGAACTTCTCAAAGCAATCCTTGAGCCTTGTATCGGTGATGTTCCGGCGGCGCCAATGGCCGTCGCTGAAGTTAGCCTCCTCGGCCTGCCTACGGCTCCACTCCAGCGCTGCCTTCTGCCGTGACCTCAGAAGGCAGTAGGGATGGAGGCCCCGAGGCATGCTGTCGTGCACCTTCCACCACCGGGCGTGCGCGACGTCGCTCGCGAAACCGCGCATCACAGGATTGTTCCAGTTGCAGTCGTAGTCCCTAAAGCACAGCCATGGCTTCAGACCCAGGTAATGGAGAACGTAGAGGACCGGCGGGTCCGCGCCGAACAGCCGAGTCTTGGCCGCCTTCATCTCCTCGCTGTCCCCTTCCCAGAAGTGCTTCAGGAAGTTCATGTGCTTCGGGATGCGGTGCCACCACGTGAACACCTCGTTCAGGTACCCCTGGTCGCCGCCGTTGTACGAAGTTATCTCGTCGATGTGGTCCATGAGCAGCCGGAACGTGCAGTTGGAGGGCTCGATGACCATGACGCCGGAGTTGAAGAGCGTCGCGTTGTTGCCCGTCGCGGTGATCTCCGGCATCGCGAACAGGAAGTCGATGTTCCTCAGGATGAGGAGGTCGGCGTCGATGAAGATGATCTTGTCGTAGTCGGTCAGCTGCCACAACCTGAACTTGCTGTAGTTCCACTCGTTGTAGGCGTCGCGCGTGGCTTTCGGGTTCCTGATCCTCTGGATTACTCGGACCTTCCACCCGGCAGTCTCCAAGCCCTTCCGGTGGTGATTGCTTATGGTATCGTCAACAAGGATGACCAGGTCCCTGGTTGATCCTGCCTGGCGAATGCTTTGAGCCGCCGTGATAGCACCGCAGACGTATTCACTTGCTGAATGCAGTATTGTTGCGTATGCTTCCCTTCGCCGATCTACCGAGAAAAGTCTTGCTGCAGCAATAAGAACACGAGTTAGTGACCCGAAGTTTCTGCTCATCGACGATTTCAGGGGAGTTAAGGGCCGCATCTGTGCTTTCTAGCTATGCAGATAGCTTGCTAGTTCACTCTATGTAAATGCAGTGATACCTAAAATAAACAACTTACATTTTGCTTTGAGTGGAACAGCAAGCTTGCAGGAGCCAACAGGAAGCCTGAGCTTTCCCCTTAATGCTTCCAAGTCGGGACTGTATAACCAAGCATTGCCTTCATGCCTCACAAGGTTCTTGCAGGGGAAGAGATTCGGAATCGGGAAGCATTCAGTCACAAAAAGCACATGGACCTCGTGGCTACGCTTCGATGAGGACACAGCCAATTTTGCAGCTGAAAGCTGCAAATGCAGCCGTGCAACATCTCTTGACCATCCCCCAACCCGGGTACAAGGAAGCTTCACAGCAATAACATCGAAGCGTGCACCTCTTCGGACATTAGGTTCTGGAAGTGATGGACAAGATGGTGTATCATTTTCTTCCTCCTCGTCGATCCATTCTGGATACAGTGTCTGCCAGGTGATGCTATCCTTGGCAGGCTCAAGTCTTACAATCGAAACGTGGCTTTCTGAGAACAACTGTGTCCAAGATCCATACTCAGTGCTGTTGAAATTCAGGAGTCCAATTCTGAGCTTTTGATTTTCACCGTTTAGATTTCCTAGTGCTCTACGTACATCGTCCCACTGAACACTAACAGAAGACACATATCGCGGGTCAGAACCTGTTCTGTCCCACATCCAGCCGACGTCCACATACCTGAAAAGCACATAACTCACTTGAGATTATCGTATTTTTACCGCATCGTACCATATTTCAGTGAGGGGTGAGACTAGTTTGTACTCACCGGGAGGCCGACTGTAATTGATGCTCATATAAGGTTGGAGTTAAGAGGGTGACAACTGTTGCAGAAATGATAGCTACGATCAAGATCCGCAGAGATTTGAACTTGCAACTACAGTTCCTTTCAAGGACAAGAACTTCGAAATTTTCAACGTCTTTGGAACTTTTGATTTTGGAGGCCTTCCTCTTGGTCGTGTCCTCACTGCGAAATGCAGAAACAAACTTAGTGATGCAAAACAGTAGCTCCTTTATCAGACAAGACCAGTCATCAAGGAACTATGGTTGACAAGTGGAAATCGGAACTTTGTTCAAAATAAATGTCTGATTTAGATAAAGATACAACGAAAATAAAGTATTAGATTCTGACTCCACAACAGTATAGGTTCTGAAGTTCATTCTTGAAGACATCCTTTTCACAATTGATTTGCAGCTAATGAATAGTTAGGCCTGGTAAAGGGCTCGGCCAAATGGACCCTTTTGACAATTTATTTCTGTTCTTATTAAAAGTTAGGCTAAAATGAATATAAATTTGGCTCGATTCAAATCCAATCCGGCCGTCCTCGCTACTAGTTCATTTTTCTGGATCCATTATCATCATCAGGGTAATAGCATGATCACTTGAAAGCGAAAACCCATACAGGGAAGGTAAAACGGTGAGATACAAATTTTTTTTTTTTGGAAGGAACCGGAGTGGCTCAGCCTCTACAAAATTTTATTGATAAATGAATAGGTAGACTGTACAGACATAAAAAAGATGAACAAGAAAGAGGGCAAAAACAAAAAGGCTCTATGACAAGCTTTCTAAACTACCTTGCTGTTTTGGTCCGGAACATAATTAGGGAGACCACTCGTACGGAAGTACATATGCTTTCCCTAAAAAGGTCAGCAGCGCAAATGGAAATTCTGGGAATCAAGATCGTGCATAGAGTCCTTTCTACAAATAACGGCAAGAATACTGAACACAGCAGCAACATAATCATATCCTTCTTTTCTCTCATAATTAGTACTTATTTAGTTTGGGATTTTGAAAAATATTAATATTTACTCCCTCTAGCTCAAATTACTTGTCACTCTCTAGTTTAAAAATGTACTAAGAAGTTATAAGTAATTTGAGATGGAAGGAGTAGTTCTAGTCTAAATAATATTTCCGTGTACAGACAGTGCTGTGATACCATCTTTTGAGTTTCCCTCGCTCGCGTATAAATAAGTGGGACGATGATGGCCACAACCACTATGGGCAGAAAATCACGAAGCACCAAAAGTGCATCCCTTTCAGAAAAAAGAAATGCAGAGTATATCGGATAGTTGGATGTGAAAGTGATCCACACTCGTACATGTTTGCCAATCGAAAGAGAAAGTCTGAGTGCAAAACACTAAGGAAAATTCGAAGAAGAAGATTGCGTGGACTTGTATTTCCACCTCCTTGCTCCATTCATCAGCCACATCTTCCAGGTGCAGCAGAAAGCATCGTCACATCTTACATAAAACGCAAATTAAGCCAGTTTTATACCAAACTCCATGACCGATTCCTCGAATCCTAGCACTGGACATCCATGAGTGTTTCACTACCGTCCGGAGTAGAAAAGTTCAGTGGCTGCTACCACTAGTGAAGCAGGTAACTGGATGATCCAAGGATGCTGAAATCATCGGTCGGCAGGACACGACAATGCCAACGTCCTCTCCACTTCGGCACCGTGCCCGCTGCCAGAATCCACGACCAGTGTGTGGACACAGGCCAGCCGTGTGTGGCCGGACGCGATCACCAGCAGACGACCGGGTTAAGGGAGCGGCGGAACCGAGGACGCGATCCACACGAAGCCGATGCGTCCGGGGTTTCGATGAGTTGGTGACGAAGGTGAGACGTCTTCGGGTCAGTCAACAGTGCAGGTGAGTGCTGGAATGAAGTAAACAAGGCTTGCTGCTAATGATCGCATTGTGATAAGCATAAGAGCTTGCCGTCGATGTGACACTGAGAAGTGCTGCTTGTCATCAGGGACTCAGAAGAATCACGGAAGAAGAAGGATTGGGCGGGGAACACAACACAAGTGCAATTCCTTGGCCTTAATGCGAGACCGCAGCCAGGGCCAGGGCCAGGGCGTAACCGCCACCCACTACCGCGGCAGCAATTAAGGTGGAAGCAGGGGGAGGAAGAACGACGCGCGCATCGCGGTCGTCTCCTTCCTGTTGGTGGGACGGATCCATCTAATGCGGCGGCGGCGGCGTGCAGCAAGAAGAGCAGGCGCGCCGTCGAAGAAGAAGAAGAGTAAGCAAGAGACAAGGAAACAGAGCTTTGGTTACATGAGTTGGCGGGGAGGGAAGAAAATCTTACGCGGCGCCGGCGGGACGGTGGCGCGGCTCCGGTGGGCCCATCGGTGCTTGCGCTGCGCCGCGCTTCAGCCTTCTCTCTCGCTCTCTCTCTCTCTCTCTCTCCTGAGAAGGCGATCACGCTATCGCCGCCGCCGTTGCCGCCGCGCCGCTTCCCACCTGAAATCGCAACACGAAGCGCAGGGCAAATGTCATGGAAACCATGCAGCCTACCTAACGGCACACGGAAACACGCTCGTGACGACGAGAAGAAAGACATACGAATACTTCCTCGACAAAAATAAAAACTTCGAAATCCTAGTGCGGTGCAACAAACGGAAGTAATGGCAGCGAGACGCGAGCATTGATTCCTCGCGAAGAAACAAACAAAACGAGAAGGGGACGAAGCGAGTGAGCATTATGGCGCACCATGAACACGGAGCAGAGGATGAAGACGAGAAACAGAGGGGAAGGTTGAACTGTGCCAGTGTTCTTGTTAACAGGTGGAGCAAAAATAAAAGGGAAGGAAAGAGACGCCGAGATGGAAACAGGGCTGTGACGCAAGCATGGCGCAGAAATGCCTACTGTACTTGTTAAACGAATATAGTAGTACTGTAAATCGGCAAGAAAGGAAAATACTGTAACATATTTGGGTTGGCAAATCACAAGGGTGGGAAAGAGAGAAGGGACCCAAAAATCAAGCAAATGCTGGTGGCGCCGATGGAGCAGAGGCCTCCTCCAAAACGAGAATTTTATCAGCGCCAGCCTGCACGGCTACAGAACCAAATCAAAAGGCCAAGAACAACATGAGAACAGGCAAGGAAGCGCAGCAGTGTATGTACGCACCTTGAATGGTGATACAGCTTGAATCGGCCAAGTGGAGGACCAAGGGAATTAGCTCTCTCTCTCTCCAGAGAGAGAAAGCTTGAAAGATGTGTTGGGTCGTTGTAGAGTAACCCCACAGACGCCCACGGGAGGGAGAGGGAACACGCACCCGCGGCAATGGCGATGAATTTCTCGGTCGTCCCAGGATTATTAGGCGGACGTACTGTTGTACTATGGGTCAAGGCCAAAATCATTAGCATGTGTGCGGCCATGGACTTGTGGGCTAGCTAAGCACGAGAGAGAAATTGCATTGACCTCGGGAGAAAAAAAACATGTTTTTACGTGTCAAAGAAATAAATGTTTTCGCAAGAAAGAATATAAGTTGATTCTTCTGGAGAAATGAATTTATCTCCTAGGTATATTGCAGATGATGAAGAATAGGTATTTAATTCCACGTGAACAATTTATCAGTAACGTCTATCTTGGATGTTGTTCAGTAGCTCACTGCTGCCCCCACACGATCCAGATGCACGTAACGTTTACCTTGGATGTTTGGGGTTGGCAACCGCTAAATTGTTCTTGCCGAGCTGCAAGGGGCTCTTTGACTTCAGTACGCAAACATTAATGCTTCTTCCCGTGGTCCTCTCTCTCTCTCTGGTGATGTGGACATATGGCATGTGCTTTCCTGCTCACACCCATTTACGTGTTTAGGGGTTTTTGCCCTGTTTCTGAAATTCTGAGTACTAGTAGCTCATATCGTAACGTCTCCGTCTTATTTTAGGTCATTCCAATCGTTTTCAGCGGGATCCCGCTTAGGCGACGCGACGGTCTACAACGGTGAATCTCCAGCGTGCGGCGAGCTAAAGCTTCTTCCTCGCGTGCTGCAAGTCACCGACGCTTGACCACGGCGCATGGCGAGGGAGGGGCTGATGGAGGAGGGTACGACGCGGCGTTGGGAGGAAGGCGCGGTGTGGCGGGCAGGAGGACGGCACTGGGTGACTCGCGGGTGGGGAAGACAACGCGACCAAAACGAAGAGGCAGAGGAAGAAGACGCGACGGGCGGTTGGAATTGGCTACACGCTCTAATTTTTTTGCACGAGTGAAGAGAAGACCAAAATATGTTGTTAAAAAATTTCAGGAACTGTGTAATTAACAGATAATTGCTATTATTAATTACTAATATTTATAATTAATTATTAATCCTTAATTTTATAGGTTAACCAATAATAAAATTATTTTGTTTAAATATTTACAATTAACATAATTTTTACAAATTACAGATTAACAATTAACAAAATAAAAAAAACTAACCTCCGTGCTGGTTCGCGTTCTCCAACCGCGCATGACCATCGCCTGATGTCAGACGCTGACTCAGACGACTGACTAATAGTCTTTCCGTTTAAAAATAGATCACCAGTTAGGTGTGATTTGGACTTGTCGTGTGACCCTAGGCCTGACCCCTGATGCGGCAGTCTTGTGGCCCACCAGGGAGGCCCGTGCGCACCAGGAGGGTGCAACCAGAATCTTTCTAGAAGATTTCCTCCCGTTTTGAATATATTCATAGAGATATAGATTAGGAAGTAATCTATTAGGAGTCCTATTTTTTTAAATTAGAGATCGAGTTGTAAGGCCCTGCGACTCTCCCAGCCGGCCCATATATAAACAGGGGTGCGCCCACCCCTGCTATACCGCACCAACATTGTTTAATACAAGTTTTCACCTCCCTCGAAGCCCTCACAGCAGCTACCTTTTTCATTCCCTGTTCTGCATCAAATCTGTCCAGAATAGAATAGCAGATTTCCTGTTCCTGTGCACCACTATTGTATTCCTGTGCTGGTATAGAATCCTGTACACCTGTTCTGTCCTGTTCCCACGTAGGTACCCAGGAGGGGTGCTATTGAAAGTGTTGTGCAGCTACAGTCAGGAGGGTTGTGGCTGCAGTAAGGAGGACAGAGGCTACAACAAGGAATATGTGTTGTGTTTTGGTGTCTAGGACACCGGATTTTCAACAATTGTGGTAATCAGAGCCATATCGATGGGACCCCAGCAGACCCCTTCTTCCAGCAACAGCAGCGGCACCGGTTCCGTGACCGACGGCAAGATCAAGACGACCCCACAAGTAGTTCGTGAGGTGAACACAGGGACCGGGTTCCCGCTACTCACCAAGACTGACTACGCGGAGTGGGCGGTCATGATGGAGATCAAGCTGAAGGCCCGAATGTTGTGGGAGGCGGTGAGCTGCGACGGTGTGGTGACGCAGCAGGAGGACATGATGGCGCTGGACATCCTCGTCAGCGCTGTCCCGCCGGAGATGATCACGACGATCGGGAAGAAGAAGACGGCGAAGGAGGCTTGGGACACGATCGCCCTCATGTGGGTGGGGGCCGATCGCGTGAAGAAGACCACGACGCGTTAACTCAGGCGGGAGTTCGACACTGCCACGTTCAAGGACGGCGAGAGCGTGGAGGACTTCTCCCTTCGTCTAAGCGGCATCATAGCCCGTCTCGAGATGCTAGGGGAGCACATCGGCGAAGATGTAGCAGTGGAGAAGCTCCTTCGGAGCGTTCCTGAACGCTTCGAGCATATCGTGGTGGCAATATCGACCCTGCTGGACGTGTCGACCCTCATATTGTCGGATGTGATGGGGCGGCTGAGGGCTGCCGGAAACGCCTTCGACATGACGCGGCGCAAGGGAGGGGTGCACGACGGCCAGCTGTACAGGCACGACGGAAGGAGGCACGAGGCCATGAGGGTTCTTCGAAGAAGGGCGGCCGCAAAGGCGCGCCCAAGAAGAAGAAGGGTTCCGGGAAGGACATTCCGCGGGACCAGTGCAGGAAGTGCGGCAAGAAGGGCCATTGGACCAAGAAGTGTCGTTCGAAGAAGCAGCAGCAGGAGGAGCCGCAGCAGCAGGCGCACGTGACGAAGGCAGAGGAGGATGGGGCCTTGTTCATGACAAGGGCTATCTCAGTATAGGAGGAGCATGTACACGAGCTTTCCATGCGTCCACTGGAGATAATGGAGGGACGCATCTTCGCACATCGTGTCCACGACTCCGACGACGCCCTTTGGTACTGAAAGGCGGCCTAGAGGGAGGGTGAATAGGCGATAATCGATAATTTAAACTTAAATCAGAGTTCTGAAAACAGAGAAGTCGGACTTGTCTGACTTCTAGTCGGACTTGAGTCGGACAAGTCTGACCTGGGTCGGATAAGTCCGAGCTTACCTGCACGATCAGACCAAAAATCCAATTTTTAAGCGATCTAGTGAGAGATATCGATCCCTAGCAGTTCTACACGAAGTATGGAGTAGAAAGAAAGCTGATGGAGAGATTGCACGCGGAAAAACACTAGAATCAAAACTTGTGAGAACGAAAGAACAACAAGAGACAAACAATTTTATCCCGAGGTTCGGAACCACAAAGGATCCTACATCCCTGTTGAGGAGTCCACAAGGGACCAAGCCTTCTCTAGCCTTCCCCTCACGAGTTGCCCCAAGAGCCAACTCCCGATCTTCCACTATCACAAAGATTGTTACAAACTCCCCGATTACAAGAGATCACAAAGAAATCGCGGGGCGACGCCTAACCGTCTAGGGGAGAACCCCAAGAGCAACAAACACGCAATCACGAAGAAACTTAGCGAATCACACGTTGCTCAACCCCTCAACAAACCGTTTCTCCCAATCCTCACAAAGCACTCTTCACTCTCCCAAAAATTCAAATTTGGGCTCTAGAGGTGAAGAACAAGTGGAGAGAGGTTCTTGAGTTCAAATGGGCGTTCAGAACTGTTTATGGGTGTTAGGCATGGTTGGTGGGTCGAAACCACCACCTATTTATACTCCAAAAAGTCATTAGAGCCGTTTGACACATCCCGCGTCGGACATGTCTGACACAATGTCGGACATGTCTGACCTCAAAGGTCAGGCCTTTCACTTCAGACTTGTCTGACCAAAACCACTTCAGACATGCCTGACATACAATCTCGAACATGTCTGAAATTCTGCAGATAGACCTCGGACAAGTCTGACTCTCTGGAACTTAGAAAATTTTCCTTAGTCCCTGGGAACAGATCCATCTCGGACATGTCCGACCCCCAGGTTCGGACAAGTCCGAAACTTCACCGGAACTCTCACTAGAACCTTTCCAGTGCCAATTCGGACAAGTCTGACTTACAGATTCGGACATGTCCGAATTCCAACAGGGGGAATTCGGACATGTCTGACATTACAAGTCAGACAAGTCCGCCCAAGCCACAAAGGCCCTACTAAAATCTTCTACAAAGGGGTTGAGCACCCGAATGACTCACTAAGTGTCTACGCGTCGTGTCCCTCTTAATAGTACGGTTTTTCCTACGACTCAAGGAGAAAATAGAAAACCCTATTTCTATTCTTCTTCACCACAACTTTTCTCCTTTTGCCGTCTTTCTTCAAAGCTCCATTCCGTACTCCGGATCTGCGCTCATGCTCAACCAAGTTCATTAGCACTTTAATGGTTCATCATCAATCCACCAAAACCCACAAGGGACCTAGATGCACTTACAATCTCCCCCTTTTTGGTGATTGATGACAACCAATTAAAGTCTTCGACAAAAATAAGATTTGATAGAAGTTTTGAGTCTCAAGTGTATATGAGCTTTTGGAATAACAATAAAAACAACTCATATACACTCAATCGTCGTGGGGTGCCTATATGCTCGTGTGTGTGCAACAACGTGATAAATATGAAGAAATGCACACGAGATCAATGAAGCATCATAATGATCATCATAAGGAATCAATAAACATCATTAAGCATTAACATCAATAAACATCATTAAGCATTAACAGCCATAAACGAGTAACAAATAAGTACAAGACACACAATGATAGAAAATATGATTAGATACATGTCCATGTCCAAGAAAAGGCACTAGAGACAATACTTCTCCCCCTTTGGCATCAAGGCACCAAAAAGGAGAAAAGTGGACACTAAGACCTAGTCTACTCAGTGTCTTCCTCGTCGTCATCGCTGTCACCGTTGCCGCTAGATTTAGAATTGAGAGGAAAGATGCGGAAAATACCTTCGGATGGAGAAAAGGATTGAAGAACTCCGAAGGGGATGTGAATCCTCCAACTCCGAGGGAGATTTTCCCTCAAGAACTCCTCACAAGAGCCTCAAAAGCAATGTGAATCGCCTTGGGAGGATTGAGAGAGATGGAGATTAGGGTTTGAAGTGAGGAGAGAGAGAAGGAAAGGAAACCGTCAGCCTCTTTGAAGGGGTTCGGACTTCCCACGTCAGACATGTCCGAATTTGACTTCGGACAAGTCCGAGTTCTCTCTGCAGACTTAAAACCCACTTCGGACATGTCTGACTTTTGTCAGACTTGTCCGACTCCCCCTGAGTGTATGCAATGTGCAAACACTTGGGGATCTAAAGAAGGGAATATATGGACATTTTGGACAAGTTTTTGCAAATATCTTTAACAAAAATTATCAGTAAACAACCAACACTCAAACTATGATCATTTTCACCAAAGAGAAGTTTAGAACATAGTTTTCAGGAAAAATAGATGAGATTTTCGAAGAACACACAACATTTTGAAGTTGAAAACTAGTAGCAATCAGATGTGCACGACTCAAGCAATGTTTTGAGAATCCAAGATATTTAGCTCACTCCTTAGGTCACAAAAGCGTCTCTCATCAAGGGGTTTGGTGAAGATATCCGCCAATTGCTTCTCACTTCTAACATGAGAGATAATGATATCTCCCTTGATAGAGTGGTCTCGTAGGAAATGGTGACGGATGTCTATGTGTTTGGTTCTAGAATGCTCTACGGGGTTGTGAGCAATCTTGATGGCACTCTCATTGTCACATAGGAGAGGAATATGGCTCATATTGTAACCATAATCCCTAAGAGTTTGTCGCATCCAAAGAAGCTGCGCACAACAACTTCCAGCTGCAACGTACTCCGCTTCGGCTGTGGAAAGGGCAATGGAGTTTTGTTTCTTGGAAGACCACGCAACCAAGGACCTACCAAGAAATTGGCATGTCCCAGATGTGCTCTTCCTATCTACCCTACAGCCCGCATAATCCGCATCGGAATAACCGACGAGATCAAACTTGGATCCTTTAGGGTACCAAAGACCTAGATTAGGAGTGTGAACTAAATACCTAAGGATCCTTTTAACCGCTGTCAAGTGACACTCTTTTGGAGTGGCTTGGAATCGAGCACACATGCACACACTAAGCATAATATCAGGTCTAGAAGCACAAAGATAAAGCAAAGAGCCAATCATAGAACGGTATACCTTTTGGTCCACGCTTGCTCCTTCTTCGTTTAGTCCTAGATGCCCGTTTGTTCCCATAGGTGTCTTGATGGGCTTCGCCTTCTCCATGCCAAACTTCTTGAGAATGTCATGAGTGTACTTGGTTTGGCATATGAAGGTCCCTTCCTTGAGTTGCTTTACTTGGAAACCTAGGAAAAACTTCAACTCCCCCATCATAGACATCTCAAATCTCCCCGTCATGATTTTGGAAAACTCATCACAAAAAGTCTTGTTAGTAGAACCAAATATGATATCATCAACATAAATTTGGCATACGAACAAGTCATTATCAAAATGCTTAGTGAAGAGAGTATAATCGGCTTTCCCAATCTTAAAACCATTTTGAGTGAGAAAATCCCTAAGGCACTCATACCAAGCTCTAGGTGCTTGTTTGAGGCCATAGAGAGCCTTACACAACTTGTAGACGTGATCGGGATGCTCTTCATCTTCAAATCCGGGCGGTTGCTCCACATACACTTCCTCCTTGATTGGACCGTTGAGGAATGCACTTTTCACATCCATTTGATATAACTTGAAATCATGGTGAGTAGCAAAGGCCAATAATATGCGAATAGATTCAAGCCTAGCTACAGGAGCAAAGGTTTCATCAAAATCCAAACCTTCGACTTGAGCGTATCCTTTTGCTACAAGTCTTGCCTTGTTTCTTGTTACCACCCCGTGTTCATCTTGTTTGTTGCGGAACACCCACTTGGTTCCAACAACATTTGCATTTGGTCTCCTCACGAGTTCCCACACCTTGTTCCTCTTGAAGTTGTTGAGCTCTTCTTGCATCGCCATTACCCAATCCGGGTCTTGTAGAGCTTCTTCTACTTTCCATGGATCTAAAGAGGAAACAAAAGAGTAATGTTCACAAAATTTAGTCATACGTGAGCGAGTAGTTACCCCTTTGGAGATGTCTCCAAGTATGTTGTCAACGGGATGGTCCCATTGAACGCTTTGATGAACTCTTGGGTGTGGTGGTTGAGCTTCTTGATCATTGTCTTCATCTTGATCATTTTCTTGATCTCCCCCTTGATCCAAGCCTCCTCCTTGATTTTGATCTTGTTGAGATTCATCTTGAGGATCTTGATCTTGTTCATGTGGGGGATTTGCATCTTCTTCGCTTGCTTGAAGATCATTTGGATCATGTGGTCGCACATCTCCAAGTGCCATTCTCCTAAGTGCTTCTTGTGGAGTCTCCTCTTGATCTAGCACACACTTATCAACTTGCTCCACTTGAGAGCCATTAGTCTCATCAAACACTACGTCATGTGCTACTTCAACAATCCCGGAGGACTTGTTGAAGACACGATAGGCGTAGGTGTTTGAGTCATAGCCAAGCAAGAAACCTTCATCGGATTTTGAAACGAACTTCGAATTCCTAGGCTTCTTGTTGAGAATATAGCACTTGCTCCCAAAAACACGAAAGTATGAGATGTTGGGTTTGTTACCGGTTAGTAGTTCGAATGAGGTCTTCTTGAAGAGTCGATGAAGATACAACCGGTTTATGGCATGGCAAGCGGTGTTAACCGCTTCCGCCCAAAACCGGTCGGATGTCTTGTACTCATCAAGCATCGTCCTTGACATCTCAATTAGAGTCCTATTCTTCCTCTCCGCTACTCCATTTTGTTGAGGGGAGTAGGGAGCGGAGAACTCATGTTTGATTCCTTCTTCATCCAAGAAGTCTTCAACTTGAGTGTTCTTGAACTCCGTCCCGTTGTCGCTCCTAATCTTCTTGATTCTTAAGGAGAACTCGTTTTGAGCTCTCCTAAAGAACTTCTTGAGAACTCCTTGGGTTTCACCTTTGTCATGCAAGAAAAATACCCACGTGAAGCGAGAAAAATCATCAACAATAACTAGACCATACTTGTTA
This sequence comes from Tuctoria greenei, assembly GCA_036927565.1. Lineage (NCBI taxonomy): Eukaryota > Viridiplantae > Streptophyta > Magnoliopsida > Poales > Poaceae > Tuctoria > Tuctoria greenei. The sequence continues at coordinate 24,389,125 of JAYESD010000011.1, read as the reverse complement.
CCGCCAATGCTAATGTAGGTGATCGGTCCGAATAGGTCCATGTGTAGTAGCTCCAATGGTCTTGAGGTTGTCATGATGTTCTTGGACGGATGTTGAGCTCCTACTTGCTTTCCGGCTTGACATGCGCTACATGGTCTATCTTTCTCAAAGACAACATCTTTTAGTCCACGGATATGATCCCCCTTAAGAAGTTTTTGCAAGTTTCTCATCCCAACATGAGCTAGCCTTCGGTGCCATAGCCATCCCATGTTAGTTTTCGCCATTAAGCACGTATCAAGTTGAGCTTTATCCGTGGAGAAATCCACAAGGTAAAGCTTTCCCTTGAGTACGCCCTTAAAGGCGATTGAGTTGTTGCATCTTCTTGAGACGATCACACCGTTGTTAGTGAAAAGACAATCATAACCATTATCACATAATTGAGAAATAGACAAGAGGTTGTAATCAAGTGAATCAACATGAAGCACATTAGAAAGAGTGTGTTTTGGGGAGATAGCAATTTTACCGGTGCCAAGGATTTTCCCTTGGCTATTATCCCCAAAGAAGATTCCTTCACTAGGATCTTTATTCTCCTTGTACTCTACAAACATCTTCCTCTCTCCGGTCATATGATTAGTACATCTACTGTCAAGAACCCAATTTGATCCACCGGAGGAGTATGCCTACAAAAAGAGTTATGCCTTTCCTTTAGGTACCCAAACGGAGTTGGGTCCTTTGATGTTAGTCACAAGACATTTGGGCACCCACACGCAAGGCTTTGGGCTCTTACGGAGTGGCCCAACATATCTAGCATAAGTCTTGCCAAGTTTGTTCCTCAATAAAACATAAGAAGCATCAAAGTCATGGAACAAAGGATGAGGTTCATTTTTAGGCATATAAGATGTTGAGACAATGTTCTTTCCTTTATCTTGAGCGGATGAACCTTCCTTGACAAAAACAATCAAGTCTTTGTTATTCTTGGGGGCTTTGGCATTTTGTCTCCGCTCCCGAGAATAACCAAGACCATCCTTGACATGGGGAGGTCTCACATTGGTATATGCACTACGTGCATAGGCCACCTTCTCCTTGTCAAAGATGCCACCTTTCGGTGCTTGCTTGTTTTGTGCCAAGTTAAGTTCATCCTTAAGTTTTAGGATCAAGCTTGAGCACATGCAAGTGTGAACTTCCTCGGATGAAATCTTTTGAGAAGATGAGCTCTTTGAGGAAGAAGGTGCATTGATCTTAAGTGACTCAACCTTTGTCTCTAGAATCTTGTTAACATTTCTCAAGTTAACAAGTTCATCCTTGAGCTCAACGGTCTTGTCCTTAAGATTTGAGCATGCTTCCTTGCACATGGCAAGGTCATGCTCCAATGCATTGCTTCTTTCTCTCTCGCGCTCGAGGAGCTCCTCAAGCTCTTGACATCTCTCCAATTTTTGGATGAGCATTCCCTCTTGACGCTCAAGGAGATCCTCCTTCTCAGAGATTTCATCCATAAAAAAGTTCATCTTTCTCATGGCACTCTTACTTAAGCCTTTAAGCATGGATTCAAGTTCACTATCACTATAAAGTTCATCACAAGAAGTTATAGAGGGAGTGGGTTTAGATTTGACCTTTTTCCTTCCCTCCTTTGCCATGAAACATGTGGACTTGAAATCATTAAGGTTGGGGAAGAGCTTGCTTGCACTTGAGCTCTTTCCGATGGCAATGGTTGCCACCTTCTCTACATCGTAGGAAGATGAGTCTTCATTTGAGTCCCATTCTCTTCCAAGGTGGGCATGTCCCGATGGCTTCTTCTTCTTGAAGAGCTTCTTATCTTGGGTCTTGCCCTCCTTCTTCTTGCTTTCATTGTATGGGCATTCCGCAATGAAGTGCCCATGTTCACCACACTTGTAGCAAGTCTTCTTCTTTAGTTTCTCCTTGCTCTTGCCTTCTTGGTGATAGCCTCCCTTCTTCCTTCTCATCATCCTTCTAAACTTATTGACGAAGAAAGCTTCTTCCTCATCGGAGTCCATGCTCTCATCATCACTTGCATCTTCATTGTAGGATGTGGAAGTTGCTTTGAGGGCTATGTCTTTCTTCTTTGATGAGGCAAGCTTTTGGAGATCGTTGTAGAACATAGCTTCCTTCTCCATCATCTCATTGTTGATTATCCTCCCAAGCACTTCTTCCGGAGTCATCTTGGTGTAGTCGGGGCTTTCACGGATCAAGGAGCAAAGAGCGATGTTTCGAGGCATGAATGCCCGAAGCATCCTCTTCACCACTTCATGGTCCCTCCATCGAGTGCTTCCATAGGCACGAATCTTGTTCACGAGCACCTTGAGGCGGTTGTACATGTCTTGGGGCGACTCACCATCCATGATGGTAAATCTCCCAAGCTCTCCTTCGATCATCTCAATCTTCGCCTCCCGGATGACTCGGTTGCCCTCGTGCGCCGTCTTGAGTGTATCCCAAATATCTTTGGCCACTTCCAAACCTTCGACTCGGTTGAATTCATCCCGAGTCAAAGATGAGGTTATGACTCCCATGGCTTGAGCATTGCGATGAAGTAGGATAGCTTGTTGTGGAGTGACGTCTTCCTCATTCCTTGGCATATGAACTCCGGTTTGTACAATCTGCCACAAACTAGGATTCAAAGAGATTAAATGCATCTTCATATTGTGTTTCCACATTGAATAGTCATTTCCATCGAATTGAGGAGGTTTGCCAAGTGGAATAGACAAATAGTGATTGTTAGCATGAAGACGATCATAATCAAAGTGAGTTTGAGTATAGTCATCGTTACTCTCCTCCTTCTCTTTGTTGATCTTGGGTTGTTTCCCTAGCTTCTCCCGAAGCTTCGCCTTGAGTTGGCGAGTTTCTTCGTCGTCCTTCGGATCATCAAGAAGAACGTCGTAGTTCTTGTCAATTGAGCCTTCACCCTCGACATATGAGGTATCATCCTTGTTCCTTTCTTCCGCCATTGATTCTCCGAGATGTTAGTCTCTTCCGGAGAAACCTGCTCTGATACCAATTGAAAGGCGGCCTAGAGGGGGGGTGAATAGGCGATAATCGATAATTTAAACTTAAATCAGAGTTCTGAAAACAGAGAAGTCAGACTTGTATGACTTCTAGTCGGACTTGTCTGACCTAAGTCGGACTTGTCTGACCTGGGTCGGATAAGTCCGAGCTTACCTGCACGATCAGACCAAAAATCCAATTTTTAAGCGATCTAGTGAGAGATATCGATCCCTAGTAGTTCTACACGAAGTATGGAGTAGAAAGAAAGCTGAGGGAGAGATAGCACGCAGAAAAACACTAGAATCAAAACTTGTGAGAACGAAAGAACAACAAGAGACAAAAGATTTTATCCCGACGTTCGGAACCACAAAGGATCCTACATCCCCGTTGAGGAGTCCACAAGGGACCAGGCCTTCTCTATCCTTCCCCTCACGAGTTGTCCCAAGGGCCAACTCCCGATCTTCCACTATCACAAAGATTGTTACAAACTCTCCGATTACAAGAGATCACAAAGAAATCGCGGGGCGACGCCTAACCGTCTAGGGGAGAACCCCAAGAGCAACAAACACGCAATCACGAAGAAACTTAGCGAATCACACGTTGCTCAACCCCTCAACAAACCGTTTCTCCCAATCCTCACAAAGCACTCTTCACTCTCCCAAAAATTCGAATTTGGGCTCTAGAGGTGAAGAACAAGTGGAGAGAGGTTCTTGAGTTCAAATGGGCGTTCATAACTGTTTAGAGGTGTTAGGCATGGTTGGTGGGTCGAAACCACCACCTATTTATACTCCAAAAAGTCATTAGAGCCGTTTGACACATCCCGCGTCGGACATGTCTGACACAATGTCAGACATGTCTGACCTCAAAGGTCAGGCCTTTCACTTCAGACTTGTCTGACCAAAACCACTTCAGACATGTCTGACATACAATCTCGGACATGTCTAAAATTCTGCAAATAGACCTCGGACAAGTCTAACTCTCTGGGACTTAGAAAATTTTCCTTAGTCCCTGGGAACAGATCCATCTCGGACATGTCCGACCCCCAGGTTCGGACAAGTCCAAAACTTCACTAGAACTCTCACTAGAACCTTTCCAGTGCCAATTCGGACAAGTCTGACTTACAGATTCGGACATGTCCGAATTCTAACAGCGGGAATTCGGACATGTCTGACATTACAAGTCAGACAAGTCCGCCCAAGCCACAAAGGCCCTACTAAAATCTTCTACTAAGGGGTTGAGCACCCGAATGACTCACTAAGTGTCTACGCGTCGTGTCCCTCTTAATAGTATGATTTTTCCTACGACTCAAGGAGAAAATAGAAAACCCTATTTCTATTCTTCTTCGCCACAACTTTTCTCCTTTTGCCATATTTCTTTAAAGCTCCATTCCGTACTCCGGATCTGCGCTCATGCTCAACCAAGTTCATTAGCACTTTAATGGTTCATCATCAATCCACCAAAACCCACAAGGGACCTAGATGCACTTACAGGTACCTCGACACGGGCGCGACCAACCACATGACTGGTTCACGCGCTGTCTTCTCCGAGCTCGACGAGAACGTCGTCGGAACCATCAAATCCGGCGATAACTCGGTCATGCGGATCGAGGGGAAGGGCACGGTCCTGTTCGCCTGCGACACGGGTGAGCATCGGCGGCTCACTGGCGTCTACCTCATCTCGCGTCTTACCACCAACCTCATCAGCCTCGGGCAGCTGGATGAGGATGGCTATAGCGTCACCATGCATGCAGGGGTGATGCACATTCGAGACAAGAAGAACCGTCTCATCACACGAGTGCGGCGCGACGACAGCAAGTTGTACCCTGTCAGGCTCAACATCATGCGTCCAGTTTGCCTGACCGCACGACGTGGTGACGTCGTGTGGCATTGGCACGAACGTTACAGACACGTCAGCTTCCAGGCGCTTCGAAAGCTGGTGAAGGAGGAGATGGTGCTCGGGCTTCCGCAAATTGATCATGTTGATCAATTGTGCGAGGCTTGCTTGGCCGGGAAGCAGAGGCGCTCCAGCTTCCCCACGCAAGCTCGTCGGCGCGCGGATGGCGCGCTCGACCTCGTCCACGGCGACATCTGCGGGCCGATCACGCCGACGACTCCAGGCGGCAACAAGATGTTCTTGTTGCTAGTGGATGACATGAGCCGCTATATGTGGCTCTATATCCTAGCAAGCAAGGACAAGGCGCCCGACTTAATTCAGCAATTCCAGGCGACAGCTGAATTAGAGTCCGGGAGGAGGCTGAAGCTACTTCGTACTGATCGCGGAGGGGAGTTCACCTCACGGGAGTTCGGCGAGTACTGCGCTCAGCACGACGTACATCGTCAGCTCACAGCCCCATACACGCCGCAACAAAATGGGGTTGTGGAGCGCGCAACCAGATGGTGGTCGGGATGGCGAGAAGCATGTTGAAGGTGAAGGGTATGCCCGGGTTCTTTTTGGGTGAGGCGGTCCTGACAGCCGTCTACATCTTGAATAGATCCCCCACCCGCGGCCTCGACGGGAAGACGCCATATGAAGCTTGGCACGGGGAGCGACCAGCCGTCAACTACTTCCGAACTTTTGGGTGCGTGGGACATGTCAAAAATACAAGCCCCCACCTGAGAAAGTTGGAAGACCGAAGTAAGCCAATGGTGTTTCTTGGCTATGTTGCAGGGACGAAGGGCTACCGGATGTACAATCCGGCCGATGGGCGCACACACATATCACGTGACGTGATATTCAACGAGGCGACCAAGTGGGACTGGGGTGAAGGAGCTGAAGAAGAGGACTACGACACGTTATACATCGACTCCATGGGTTTAGCACATGTTGAACCTGCTCTTCCAGCACCTAGCAAGGTGTTGCAGGACTCGGAGGGGCCAAACAGCACCCCTGCAGCACCAAGGAGGGGCGCAGCAGGGTCTGTCCAGACCCCAGGGGCCCCGGTGGGGCACACCAGGGCTGCTGGTAGGCGACCAACACCTCCCGCGACTCCCCGTAGGCTCCTGCAAGGTCTGTCCAGCACGGAGCAGAGCTGGGACAGCCCTGCACAGGGGTCATCAGCAGCGGGAGGGTCCAATTTTGAAGATTCCAGCACCTTCGTCACCCCCAGCAGCCTCCACGACCCATCCGCTTCGCTACGCCGTCGACGGATGTCGGCAGCAACGTCGACGCCTACCACAACGACAACGTTACACTTCGGTTCCGCACGATGCGCAACGTGCTGGGAACCCTCACCCCTCTTGGGCGCGCGCCACGCCCACCGAGCCTGGAGGAGGGGGAGCTCATGTTTACCACCGCAGAGGAGCCTACGTCCTTCGTCGATACCGAGGAACACCCGTGCTGGAGACGGGCCATGCTCGAGGAGATGGAGTCCATAGAAGAGAACAAGACGTGGCAACTTGTTGATCTTCCTGCAGGACACAAGCCCATTAGTCTCCAGTGGGTGTTCAAGGTGAAGAGGGACGAGCATGGAGAGGTGGTGAAGCGCAAGGCTCGATTGGTGGCTAAAGGCTATGTCCAGCGGCAAGGAATAGACTTTGATGAGGTATTCGCTCCTGTAGCCCGTCTCGAGTCTGTTTGCTTGCTCCTTGCAGTAGCTGCGCACAAGGGATGGGAGGTACACCACATGGATGTGAAGAGCGCCTTCCTGAACGGCGATCTGATGGAGGAGGTGTACGTCTCTCAGCGCGCTGGTTTCATCGTCAACGGAGTTGAACACAAGGTGTACCGACTCAAGAAGACTTTGTACGGACTTCATCAAGCGCCCAGGGCCTGGAATGCCAAGCTCAACGATAGCTTGCTATCGCTTGGTTTCCATAAGAGTTCGAGCGAGCACGGGATTTACTTCCATGGAGCTGGAGAGGAGAAGGTCATCGTCGGCGTGTACGTCGACGATCTCGTAATCACAGGAGGGGGCGACATCAAGAAGTTCAAGGAGAAGATGATGAAGCGGTTCAAGATGAGCGACTTGGGCCTCCTGTCGTATTATCTTGGCCTAGAGGTACGACAGCCTGAAGCAGGGATAAGTGTTGGGCAGGCGGCCTATGCTTCCAAGCTTGTCTCAAAAGCAGCTATGGAGGAGTGCAACCCTTGTGCATTCCCCATGGAGCAAGGCCTGAAGCTTTACAAGAAAAGTGACAGTCCGTTGGTGCATGCAACGGATTACAGGAGTTTGGTGGGAGGGCTGCGATATTTGGTGAACACACGCCCCGACCTCGCCTACTCGGTTGGGTACGTGAGTCGATTTTTGGAGGAGCCAAGGGAAGAACACTACACTGCAGTCAAGCGCATCGTACGCTATATAGCGGGTACGATCCACTTTGGAGTCTTCTATCCAAAGGGAGGCAACTTGGAGTTGATTGGCTACTCGGATAGCGACTATGCGGGAGACGTGGAGGAGCGCAAGAGCACAAGCGGGGTGCTATTTTGTATAGGAAACAACACCATTTCGTGGCAGTACAACAAGCAGAAGGTGGTGGCCTTGTCCTCATGTGAAGCAGAATATATTGCAGCAGCTCAAGGGGCATGTCAAGGTGTATGGATGGCACGGCTGATGGAAGACTTGGCTGAAAAGGTGAAGACGCCAGTGCTACAGGTTGACAACAAGTCTGCCATAGACTTGAGCAAAAATCCAGTACACCATGACAGGAGCAAGCACATCGACGGGAGTGTGTAGACAATGATGTTATAGCGCTTGAGCAAATCTCTACGAAGGACCAGATGGCGGACATCTTGACCAAGGCGCTTGGAAGACAGAAGTTCGTCGAGATGAGGAGAATAATTTGTGTTCTGGATATATTGCAGGTCCAGAGTCAGGAGGAGAATGTCGTGTGACCCTGGGCCTGGCCCCTGGTGCGGCAGTCTTGTGGCCCACTAGGGGGGCCCGTGCGCACCACGAGGGTGCAACCAGAATCTTTCTAGAAGATTTCCTCCCATTTTGAATATATTCCTAGAGATATAGATTAGGAAGTAATCTATTAGGAGTCCTGTTTTTTAAATTAGAGATCGAGTTGTAAGGCCCTGGGACTCTCCCAGCCGACCTCTATATAAACAGGGGTGCGCCCACCCCTGTTGTACCGCACCAACATTGTTTAATACAAGTTTTCACCTCTCTCGAAGCCCTCACGGCAGCTACCTTTTTCCTTCTCTGTTCTGCATCAAATCTGTCCAGAATAGTATAGCATATTTCTCTGTTCCTGTGCGCCACTATTGTATTCCTATGTACACCTGTTCTGTCCTGTTCTCACGTAGGTACCCAGGAGGGGTGCTATTGAAAGTGTTGTGCAGCTACAATCAGGAGGATTGTGGCTGCAGTAAGGAGGATAGAGGCTACAGCAAGGAAGACGTGCTGTCTTTTGGTGTCTAGGACACCGGATTTCCAACAGGACTGCCCCCTCAAGATCTAAATTAGATTTGTGCTGTTATTTTTGGGTGACTGTAGGAGATATAGCCTAAACCGTTAGGTAAAGATTTCAGGAATTTCATATAAAATCTAGTGTCCTAAACTGCATCTATGTATTAGGATTGTTGGAGTTTCTTTATTCCTCGGAGATTTAACAAGTCGGCCAAATCAGTCCTCCCCGAAATATCAGCGGATTAGCCCGTTCCTGTCCAACAGTACAAACGAGTGGCTGGTCACTTACTCGCTTGCAGTGAGACAGTACTCGAAGTTGCATGCTGCGTGACGCCGCGGCTGGCCACTAGTAGCAACAGATTCCATGCGAGCGGCCAATGATTCCGTGGTGATGTAGATGGGCAAAGGCAGAACGACGCCGTGAGGGGTGTGGGAACAGTGGAGCGACCATGTGAGTGGCCTGACCAAGGAGCGTGGGGCACAAAACTTAGAGAGCTGTGCAACAGTACATTTTCGGTAGGCCTGGCTATCGGTTGGTGCTACATTTCGGTAGGCCTGGCTATCGGTTGGTGCAAAACAGGCAAACAGGGTAGTGGTGAGTCACTGTCCATATTGAAGTGGCAATGATCTTGTTTTGGAAAGAACAGAAGTGGTAGTGATGGTATTTTGTTAATCTCTTGCTTATTGCACCCTCCACTACAAAAAATATATTTTCATTTCGAGTTTGTGTTTGTATGATTTGATACGACCATGGACGATATCGCCCGTCAACGTAAAATCACCATTTCGTCAGTTTAGTATCATTTTTAATGTCGAGAGACCTAGGCTCTATTTCTGATAAAACATCCTCCCATAGATGAAAATTATAGTGAGGTAATTTTTAAAAGAAAATTATTTGGTCTCTTTTCTTAACAAAGTTCATTTGATTTTGGGTGTCACTCATGAAAGATAATAACTTAAGTTAAATAGTACAATTGTTTTGTGTTTTTCCTCTTTTGGTTAGTAGTTCATCCATATGGGACCAAAGTGTACAATGTAATATAATTCGTCATAACTTCTGAAAAAGGATAAAAATAATTTATTGAAGAATAGTTGCTCACATAGAGTCACAATCTTAGGTCTTTTCTGTTTTTTTAGATTTATCAACTTGATATAACTGGTGTGAAAATCAATAAAATTTCTTTATCAAAAAACATATAGCGCCACAAAATAATTTATGTAAGCATAATACGTTGATCACATGCAAAACCACAAAATACACAATTGAAGGCGCAGTTCACGTTTGAAGATGAAATCAGAGAGCAGCTTAGCTTTCCGATGGGCCAATCCGAGAGCGCTGCTGATTTGCAGTTCGGAGCACAGCAGCACTGCACCAACAGTATAGTGCGTGCGTGCTCAACGAGGCCGTATCTCGTGCAGCTCCATGCCGTATTCATGTTAGGCTCTTGCTCTTGTTTCGCCGTCGTTAAGCTTAAAAATATGATCCAGAATTCATTGTGGGGGTACTGAGGTCTGTCGACGTCAAACTGAGATGCTAGCCGCGCGTCATCCGCCGTCCCCATCTGGCCGGCTTGCATGCCGCAAAGTGCTGATCTAGTAACATGATCATTTCCTGTGCTGGGAAACGGCCAGCCCTGCTCAAGTCGCATTCTTCGTCCCGGACTGGCTGCGAAGGTGGCCGCGTATTAATGCCACTAGTCCATTAAGTTTACGTGTCTTTGTGTAAGTAGGTGCCGCTCCATCGATGTCGTGAGGCGACTTGATGCGCATGCTGGTGCATGCTACTGATTCTTCAAATTACTTCTGGAGCTGAGTGTTTAGATTCTCAACGTGAATCAAAAGCTGTTTAAAAAAATGTTTGGCAGAAAAACGGATTCTCGATTCAGGCATGTAGAAAATGACTATATTGCCTCTGGTATAGTTTTTTTTTTGTAAAAACACGAATACACAAGTGGTACAAAGTTTTGTACATATTAGAAAATATGTTTGTCATATTTGAATGCATTTTTTAGTCTATTTTTGTAACAGTATCTTATTATTATTATTATTATTATTATTATTATTATTATTATTATTATTATTATTATTATAGAAATGAGAAAGGCAAAGATGAAAAATAAATGAAAATACAATGTAAGCACACAATTGAACTTTGCATTTCAAAACAAATAGCAGACGGTAAGAACTTGTATTAGGTACAATATTCAATTACATTGTACAACATAGATAATAATGTAACAATAAAATAAAAATGCTTGAGACAATCAACTTTGATGTGAAATTGCACTCGCTAGATCATCACGGAGTCTATCCACATTCCTTGAACTAGATGCGGTGGTGGTTGTGTCTGATGCATTATGAGGAACATGTCTTCTATATCTTGTCAAAATAATAGGCATGTAGTCTGGGTCCCAATCACATCTTTAAAAATCCTCATCAAGTGCATTATTCTCATGAATGAAATTGTGTAGGTACATAGTAGCTGCAACAATCATCTTTTGTTTGTCCATTAGATAAGCATTTTAAGTAAAGTTTGCCATTTCATCTTCCATATACAAAAGGTGCACTCGATAACATTTCGTAAACCTACGTGCAAGTACTTAAATTTTTCTTGCTCACCATGAGGTGAAGGTCCGCTTCTCCGACCTGGAACATGATATCGCTGACATTTATATGATGCTAAGTAGTCATCTCTATTTGGGTAGCCAATGTCAACAAGATAATACTTTCCTGTAATATATAATTAAAATCAACCATGAAGGAAACATCACGTACATTATATATATATATATATATATATATATATATATATATATATATAGAGAGAGAGAGAGAGAGAGAACATATATATTATACCTGGCTACAAAATTGTTCATTATGTGGCCATCTCTTTCAGCAGTACAGCCCAATTACACAGCCCAGTTACATAACTAAACCACACTCAATTCTTTTTTTTTTCATCACGCTGTTGTGCCTCTCCCCACGATTCATCCCCACGACCCTTCACAACCCCACGACCGCCGCCGCCAGTGATTTAGTCGATCACCTTGTGAATTTCAGCAACATGTGCGCCGCCGCCGTCGGCATCTACCGAGCGGAAGCTCCGGCGGCTTCAGGGCCACAAGAAGGGTGCCGTCACCTGCTGCATCGCATCCTCTGCACGCCCGGGCCTCGTCGCGTCGTCCGAAGAGGTACACGCTTCTCTACTCGCTCTGGTCTTCCTCTAGTTTGTGCCGTATCATGGCATCCCATCGTCCGTCTTTGGAGTTTGGCTGCCGTTCATTGGCCTAGAGCCCCTAGCGCATTTTTCGTGTGGTTCTGGCGGGATAGTGTCTTTCATTGAGTATACAAGTCCAACACCTCGTGAGCACCGGCTAGTGCTCCTTCAGCTACAATCGCCACTTATGCTTTCTACTGTTGCACCAGATGCTATCCGTTGTGGAAGTACCAACACAGATACGTGTCCCAGTGACCACTGCCTGCATGAAAGTATAACTGTTTGGGCAGCCCTTGAACTCTGTATTTCGTCATGATATTTTTGGGCATTCAATTATCACGCTCCTTTTATCAAATGTTCCATGCTAAGTGCCAGTATGCGGAATCACATTTAGTCAAAAGTAACAATATGCACTTGGGTAATTAAAATTGTGCTTCCCTTTCCTTGTGCTTGGCTTCTCTAAATTTTCCTCAGTCAATGTGATACCTATCCCTTGGCCTGATAGTCATGTTTCGTGCTGCCACCTTAGGATGGATGCCTTTGCTGGTTTGATCTCGGCACCAAAGATGTGATGCTGACTATTGAGGCAACAAATAAACCAATCTCTTCAATTTGTTTTAAACCAGGTCAGTATGCTCTCCAAATACAAACATATTCAGAACTTCTTATTATATAATTTTTGACATATGCGAACATGACACATTTTTAAATTCCATTCTTTTGTGTAGGAAATGAAGATTTTGTGTATGTTTCTGCTGAAAATGAGATAGTTACCTTTCCACGCCCCCCCCCCCCCCCCTGCTCGAGTGCCGCTACCACCACCCACGATATCGATAGATCCACCCGCACGACCTCCCACGACCGATCCATCCACATGACCGCCGCCGCCACCGTTCCACCCCACGTCCTCGGTTCCCGCCATCGTTCGTCCACCCCACGACTGCCTCCAGACTCGAGGTTTCTTCCTCTATAATTTGGCGTTCGCGCATGCACGCACGGCGGCCACCACCTATTTCTTATTTCTTTTTTACAAGAGGAGAAGACGATGAAGACGAACGATTCCTCCGTGCCCGCCCCGTCCCGTCCCGTCCCCGCGCTGCCAGCCACCTTCGCCTTCCCCTGCTCGCCTCCGACGCTTCTGAACCCTGGAAAGGCAAAACCCTCCCCGCTCGTCCCGGTCAAACCCTAGCACGTTGAGCCATTGAGGGCGATTGCTATACAGGCACCCCCTTCTGTTCCCCGTAAGTTGTTGTTGGGTTCACCTAATGTTTAAAGAGAAGTGTGCAACCTGCCGTGATGGACTTATATTTCCGTTGTTCTTTTGTATTTTAGAGTACTCAAGTGGGGAGATGACGAAGATTGGCATCAACGGTGAGCCCTTTATTTACATCTGTGCTGGACCGAAAAAATATTGTAACCTCATCTATAAATCAACCTTAGCCTATGATGGTTGATGCATTTTGTCTTGGCCTATCCTTTCACTAATATATATGATACATTGTTTACAGGGCGTTGCAAAGATTTGTTTTTCAACTGAGCATTTGATATACTAGCTAACCTTCAGCAACTAAATAACACTTGGCTTGCTCATTTAATATTCTGTTTGGTATCACAAGTAAAAACTAGCCAAGGTCATTTTATATCCATTTTTCTTTACCAATGTTTCTTGATCTTGTAGGGTTTGGACGTATTGGCAGGTTGGTCCTGCGAATTGCAATTAGCAGAGATGATATTGAAGTTGTCCTTGCGAATGATCCTTTCATCAATGCTAAGTACGTGGTAAGGAAGCACTGTGTAATGATTCAATTATCATAAATCATATTTTGGAGTTCAAACATTTCATATATGAGCCATGAACAATTTGTTTTTCAAAATTTTGTGGCGTTAGCGTTTCACCTGAATCTTCCTTCTGGTCCTCTGAGAGCCGTCAGCCGTGACACCCTTGGCAATGCACAATTACAATTGAGAATCAAGATTTATTATTAATCAATCATCCTGTATAATTTGATGCTAACCTGTATTTCCTGTTAGCTCATTGGTGATGTGCTTCATGTGTGTTCGCATAATTTTCTTCTATCTAAAATATGCATTTGATGGTTTTACAACACAATTAGTCATTTAGACTTGCATGGTATTTTGTGTAGGCATACCTTCCGCTTTTCCATGAGGAATTTGGCATTGTTGAGGGTCTCATGACAACTTTTCGTGCAACAACAGGTTGGTTACTTGTTCATCGGCCTGTTTATCTGTTATCTTTAGGTTTAGATTAGGTCTCAAATAAAGTGCACGCAAAATTCGTGTTGTAAGGGTAGAAAAAACCTAATTTTATATTTATCCTACCATGTCTACCGAGTTCTATAATTACTGCTAAACAACTTCAAGCTACAGGAATCATTTTAAATGCCCTACCTCTTATTGATTATCATTTTGGTTTTAAAACTCCTGTAAAGTAAGGTGCTAACTATATTTTCCATTATTTAAACTTTTCCAACTGTGGCTACAATAAAATTTTAATAAATAAAATAATTAAAAATATGAGAACCTCACTTAAAACTGTTTTAGAATTTATAATCTGCAGTGAGTTTCACAATTGTTTTTGATCAACTTTAAGCTGCAGGAATCAGGTTTAAAATGTTTTACCTCATATGCGATTTATTGTATATGGTTTTCTCCTTAAATTCCATTGCAGTAGGAAGTTAAATGAATTTTCCTTTACATGTACTATGGAACCAGTGGCTGCACTAAACTATTTGAGTATTATTTTTTTGTTAAATTTATTATGCATAATTTTTACTAGTCGAGTATTATTTTTCAATTGCTTATTAAAAATATGCCTTACTTCAGTTCATATCGTTTCCATGAGTTTCATTTTCGTATGTACGAAGCTGTAAATTATTATCACGTCTTTGTAAATGATCTAATAGTAACACTCTCTAAATGTAGTCCCTGCTGAAAATGTAGATCAATGTAGTACATCATGTTGACTTCACTAAGTAATCTAATCATATTCTATATTACAGGCAAAAATGGCTTAATTGAGGTCCGTGATGTTGTATTACATGTTGTACAACTCAGTTAATCAAGTGAAGCAACTACCTTATGGATTAGATGAATACAAGCCGTCTCAGTGAATGCATCCTGCGGACCGATTTTTATATTATATGATGTTTTAGCCTTTTTTGTTGAGACCATGAATCTATGTCACTTTATTTATATCTTTATTATCACCGTTCAATTGATTGTTCTTGTTGATCTACTTTGTTCAGTACCAGCATTTTTTTATTTTAGGATCATGTAGTTAACCATTGACATCTAACTCGACTTCAGAACCTGTATCTTATTTCTAGTTCGGCTTTGTAAGTTAAGAACCTTGTGTCTATGTCCGCTGTACATGTATGCAGCCTTCATACCTGAATGTCAATTTTTGTGATCGCTAGCTTCATGCTCTATTGCGCAATTTTTTGTTAACACTTGTTTTGGTATAACTACTCCAGTTTTATCTGTCTTCCTCCACTGCAGTCCGTCTTGGTCACCGAGGCCATCTGTTTTTGTTTGCGTATTGAATTACTCCCTCCTCTCGAAAAGGTTGTCGCTTTGTAGTTCAAAAATAAACTACAAAGCTACAAACTTTCCGGGATGGAAGGAGTACATTTTTTTTCTTAGAATATAAAGTTTCTCAGGTGGCAACATATTTTTTATTTTGATCCAAGAGATTGCTCAGCTAGGTGTGTCATACGGATAAATTATTATACGTGTTTGCTTAAACGTTAATTCTAGACAAATTATATTCATCGTATATAGGAATACTCTCAGTATGTGGGATGAAGCCTTCCCTCTCAAAATTAATTGAATGCAGACAATCATCTTTACTAAGATTTATTATTTAAACATCTTCGATATTTTTTACGTCGTTTTAATAATGAGAATGCTACTAAAATATAATTTTTTAATTTGCTAATTAGTGAACTACTTTACGTGTAGTTCATATTTAAATAATGCACTTTAGTTATTAACCATCTGTGTCACGATATAAAATATCACCTAACTAATGTATTAGTACAATATGGGGTTCCCAACACTGCAACACACATTTGACTAATTAGCAACCACAGGTATGGAGCGCTCCAGCGGAAAAGGCAGTTGCTCCAGCGGGAAAGGCGCGCTTCGTGGATTGCGGGCACCAGCGCTTCTTTCCTGCCATTGGATCTGGCTATAGAATTCTGGATTCTACACCAGCGAACTAGGGTTTTCTAGATCGACGTAAATTTGGAGGTTTGGGGTTGAATTCACGTAAGGAAAAGAGAATAGCAGGTATACCAGGTGTTTTGGACTCCAATGAATCAAGAAACTTGGAGGTAACATTTGGATCTTGATGATCTAGGGTTGATGATGAACTTGGAGATGAATTGGTGATGAAGAACGAAACTAGATGGAGATCTTGATCCTCTTCCATTTCCCCCTCTTCTTCTTCTTGCTTGAGATCTCTTCCTCCCTCCTTGGTGGTGGCTCACCACGAACTAGGGTTTGGGTGGGGTGGAAAAGTGGCAAATAGATGTCAAGCCAAGAGGTGGGGTTGTTTATATAGAGGTGGAGGCTAGGGTTAGATGGATTTCGATTTTGAGAGGAGTAGATGCCGGTTTAGAGTCCCACATGGCCTCTAAAAGAGTTAGGCACGACATCTCTAGGCCCACTTAATGTGAAACTGAAGAAACAAGTCATAAAACCAAAAGATCAACTTGAAGTCGCAAAATATCGGACAAGTCCGAAAAGGACCGGACTAGTCCGAAGTTGTTCAGAGAGAAAATCAGACAAGTCTGGCCTAAAATCGGAAAAGTTCGACTTTAGTCAGAGAGGAAAACGGACAAGTCCGCTGGAACACCGGACTAGTCCAAAAAAGTCCAGGGACTTAGCAATTTTTCAAGGATTCTTGGAATATCGGACTAGTCCACACAAAATTAGACAAGTCCGAAGGTTTCTAGATGCAAAATCGGACTAGTCCGCCGCAAAAACGGACAAGTCCGTTTTTAGTTAGAGAGAAATCAGACTAGTCCTCAGTAAAATCGAACTAGTCCGCACTTTCCTGCATTTTAAGTGCGGTTTTGTTCCAAATCAATTTTAAATGCCCCAAATCAATTTTGAACTTGTTTCTCTTGATGTGTGTTAATGTTAAACATGTATATGAATGTATGCAAGGCATGATGCATGAAAATGAGGGTGTTACAAACATACCCCCCTTAAAATGAATCTCGCCCTCGAGATTCGATGCGGAAGAGAAGAGATAGGGAAATTCCTTCTTGAGATCATCCTCCAATTCCCACGCTGCTTCTTTTTCTGTGTGGTGCTTCCATTGAACTTTACACCATCGAATCACCTTGTTCCTTGTGACTCTCTCCTTGGTTTCCAAGATCTTAACCGGTTGCTCAGCATAAGTCAAATCTTCCTCTAGTTCCAATTCTTCCATTGGCACTTGTTCTTTCGGTACTCTCAAGCATTTCTTGAGCTGGGAAACATGAAAGACATCATGTACGTCTGAAAGATGAGTTGGCATCTCCAACCTATACGCTACTTCTCCTCTTTTGTCCAAAATCTTGAATGGCCCAATGTAACGAGGTGCGAGCTTGCCTCTTATGTTAAACCTCTTATGACTCCTCATTGGTGACACCTTGAGGTAAACAAAATCTCCCACTTCAAAGGCTAATTTCCTTCTCCTATTGTCCGCATAGCCTTTTTGTCTTGATTGGGCAGCCCTTAAGTTTTCACGAATTATTTGGACTTGCTTTTCGGCTTCTTGCAACACATCCGGAACAAATACTTGAGTTTCTCCTGCCTCATTCCAGAACAAAGGTGTCCTGCACTTCCTTCTATAAAGCGCTTCATATGGTGACATTTTCAAGCTTGCTTGGTAACTATTGTCATATGAAAATTCTGCACATGGCAAGCTCTTGTCCCAAACTTTCCCATGCTTCAAAGCACAAGTTCTTAACATGTCATCTAAAATCTGATTGGTCCTCTCGACTTGTCCTCCGTTTGAGGGTGGTATGCTGAACTAAAATTCAACCTTGTTCCTAATGCTTCATGTAACTTTTGCCAAAACCTGGAAGTGAATTGTGAACCTCTATCTGATATTATCTCCTTCAGAACTCCGTGCAAACATACTATTATTCCCATATACAGTCCCGCCAATTTCTCTCCATTATAGGTGGTATTGACGGGAATAAAGTGAGATGACTTAGTTAACCGATCCACAATTACCCAAATTGAGTCATAACCAGACAGAGTACGTGGTAAACAAACTATGAAGTCCATACCAATTTCTTCCCACTTCCATTCTGGAATCTTTAATGGTTGTAATAGTCCAGCTGGCCTTTGATGTTCCGCCTTGACTCGTTGGCACACATCACACAATGCTACGTATTCAGCTATGTCCTTCTTCATGCTAGCCCACCAATAGCAAGTCTTCAAGTCTTTGTACATCTTCGTACAACCGGGGTGAATTGAGTAAGGTGAGTCATGTGCCTCTTTTAATATCGTCTCCCGAATATGCTTCACATTAGGCACAACAATCCTTTTTCCCAGCTATAAGGTACCATGTTCATCCTCATCAAATCTGAATTCTATCCCCTCTTGAGTCATTTCCTTGATTTCCTGAATTTCCTCATCCTTGGTCTATGCCTCTCGAATTTCTTGCTCCAAGGTTGGGTTTAACTCCATCATCTCCATCTCATTTACAAATCCAAGGTTCAATCGTTCGAACTCCTTACATAACTCGGATGACAACTCTCGAACTGTCAGTTGATGACTTACTCCTTTTCTACTCAAAGCATCGGCCACTACGTTGGCTTTTCCCGGATGATAGTTGGTCCCCAAATCAGAATCTTTGATGAGCTCCAACCATCTTCGTTGCCTCAAGTTCAGATCCGTTTGTGTGAAGATATACTTAACACTCTTGTGATCCGTATAAATTTCACACCTATGTCCAAGGATATAGTGCCTCCAAATCTTCAATGCGTGTACCACGGCTGCGAGTTCCAAATCATGCGTTGGGTAATTCTGCTCATGTTTCTTCAATTGTCTCGACGCATAGGATACTACTTGACCTTCTTGCATAAGCACACATCCAAGTCCTTGTCTTGATGCGTCGCAATATATGTCAAAACTCTTGCTTACATCCGGCAGTACCAAAATTGGGGCTGTTGTCAACCTCTTCTTCAACTCCTCAAAACTGTTTTGACAAGTTTGAGTCCATTGGAATGTCTTTCCCTTCATTAGCAACTCCGTCATAGGCTTGGCTATCTTGGAAAAGTCCTTGATGAACCTACGGTAATATCCAGGCATTCCAAGAAAACTCCTTATTTCTTTGAGGTTCCCACTTCAACACTTCTCTCACTTTTCCGGGGTCAACCGATACTCCTCCTCTTGAGATGATATGACCCAAAAACGACACCTTCTCAATTTCTGCAACATAAGCCTCAAGTGTTCCTCATGTTCCTTCTTATCCTTCGAGTAGATCATAATGTCATCAATAAACACCACAACAAACTTATCCAAGTACTCCATGAAGACCTTATTCATGAGGTACATAAAGTAGGCAGACACATTTGTCAATCCAAAAGACATCACAGTGTACTCATAAGATCCATACCGTGTCCTAAAGGTTGTCTTGGGTATGTTCGATGGTCTAATATTCACTTGGAAATATCCCGACCTCAAATCAATCTTAGAGAACACACAAGCACCCTTCATCTGATCAAACAAGTCTTCTATGCGTGGCAAGGTGTACTTGTTCTTGATTGTTACCTCGTTGAGAGCTCGGTAATCCACACACATCCTTTGTGTTCCATCCTTCTTGTCCACAAATAGAGCGGGCGCTCCCTAAGGTGAAGAACTAGGGCGAATAAAATCTTTCTCTAGTTTCTCTTGAATCTGCTTCTTGAGCTCCGCTAATTCCATATGAGGCATCCTATATGGCCTCTTAGCAATAGATGCAGTTCCAGGTATTAATTCAATAATAAACTCAATGCCTCGATCAGGTGGCTTACCTAGCAACCCATCTGGAAAAACATCCAAAAATTCACACACCACCGGAATTTCCTCAATTGCAGCACCATCCATGTGATTCAACTCCAATTGCTTCGGTGCGGCTTGAGATGCTTCAAATTCTACGGTGATCCCTTCCTCATTGGTCAACTTCACCATCTTTGTGGCACACTCAATAACTCCATTGTGCTTCCTCAACCAGTCCATACCAAGTATAATGTCCAATCCTTGAGAATTCAAAATAATGAGGTTGGCGGAGAAGTCTACCCCCTTATTCTAAGGCTTACTTTTGGACATACTATATTTGTCCTCATCTCTCCTCCAGAAGACTTAACCAATAGAGTAAACTTCATATGAGAGATAGGCAAACTATACTTGGCAACATACTTCGATGCAATGAATGAATGCGATGCTCTAGAATCAAACAACATAGTCGCGGGGTTAGAGTTGGCGAGAAACATACCAATGACCATGTCATCCGCTTGTTTAGCATCCTCCGTAGAGACATGGTTCACGTTGCCACGAGCAAAATTCTGCTGTCCATGGCTTCCTTGTGGTTGTCCTTCATTAGGTCTTGGGTTTTGCCTCGGCGCATTGCTTCCTTGACCAAGGCCTGACTTAGGACATTGATGCGCAAAGTGTCCAGCTTCTCCACAAGTATAGCACTTCTTAACTCCACCAGAATTATTGGGACGAGCTTGGTTTTGAGCATTGGCACCCGGAAAGTTAGCACGAGGTGCAAAAGGCATTGGAGGCCTAGGTGCTTGCATGACAGGGCGCTGCTGCAAAAACTAAGTTGGGTGCGGTGCAAATCCAGAGCGTTGAGCAGGAATAGAAGAGCTGTAATATGGCGCATTGGGCGGCGCAAAGTGAGGGCCACATTACTCCCTTGTTGCTGTCCTTGATATGGCGCCTTCCTCTTGTTGTCTTGCTCCATCTCACGGATCTTGTTCTCAACCACAATTGCTTTGTCCACAAGCTTCTGAAAATTGTCATAATCACAATTGAGTAGTTGCACTTGGATTTTATTGTTCAAGCCCCTCATGAACAAGTATTGTTTTCGGCTGTCCCGACTAACATCCTCAGGCGTATATATTGAGAGTTGAGTGAACTTATTGAGATATTCACTCACGCTTGATCTTCCTTGCCTTAAGTTCTCAAATTCTTGCCTCTTCAAAATCATAACTCCTTCCGGCACATAATGAGAACGGAAAATCTCCTTAAATTCGGCCCAAGTGATCCTCTCCTGATTCTCATGAGCATTGCAATATGAATCCCACCAATCCGCAGCTGCTCCAACTATTTGATGAGAAGCAATAAGACCTTCTCCCGGTCACTGCATTGGACAATAGGAAGTTTCTTCTCCACGGACTTGATCCAATCATCCGCATCCATAGGGTCAGTATCTTGAGCAAAGGTTGGTGGCCTAGTCCTCATAAACTCTCCCAATCGGTTATGAGGAGGCGGGGGTGGCGGTGGAGGCATGTGGGGCTGATTGTTGTTATTGCCAGCCTGCAGCTGTCCCATAGTTTGTATCATGGTCTGCATGAGCTGGTTTTGCATAGCCAATAGCTGCTCAATGTTGATAGCTCCCTGAGTAGATCCTTGTCCAATGTTGTTCTGAGGCACTCCATTGTTCTCCTCCTCATCATTGTCATCCCTCTGGTTGCGAGTCCTCACCATCTGAAGAAAATCAATAGGTAAGAATTAGAGACGCTCCCAACTAAATGCATCAAGGGATATGAAACTAAACAACTAGCTACACTAGCCTAGGTGGAGATGGCAATGCTAAAGCACCCCAAAATCCTCTATTAAGCACACAAGCAACCAATTTATATAGCAACAACACACCAAGCAAAAACACATCGATTCCTGAGTGCTCCTATGTGCTCTAAAGTGTCCATTCTATCTAGGTTGCATCCTAAGGTCAACCTGTGGCTCTGATACCAATCTGTGAGGCCCGGTTCCGAAATGAGCCAAGCTAACGCATATGTGTGCCTAGGATGTCCAACACACATACACGAGTGCATTCACAAAAGTATACAGAAAAATACCACAGAACAATATTAATTAACCAAATTTTATTAAACAAACCATATTATCCTCGAGTACAAGCTCTAATGAATATTATTGACAAGTTCAACTAATGCAGTGGAAATAAACTAAATAAGCAAACTAAACAGCTAGGCAGCATAAGCAATATGGTATAGCGCAGCTCCAATCAACACCACAGGCAAGCTGACAGTAGACACATCCTATAACTCCGCATTATCACCATTAAACTCCCAATCCTGACCTGCAACTGTTGGGGGGATCGCAAGAGTGGATAAATGTCGTACTCAACAAGTGTGGAAAGTATGACATGTGGCTGATTCAAATGATGAATATAATAATGGATAGGTGCTGAAAAGTACATTAAAACATTTGAAAAGCAATATATTACATGTATGTGAAGTAAACCCATCATAATCGTAAGTAATATCATAATACCAATCTGAATTCACTACTATCATCAATAATCATAAGTTATGGTTTGGTAATGGTTATGTCTGGTTATAGATTAATTTCTGGTATTGAATATGGTTATTGGCAAATGGTGAAATCTGGAATTATTGATGATGGTAATGAATTCGAACTGGTATTATGATATTACTTATGATTATGATGGGTTTACATCACATACATGTAATATGTTGCTTTTCAAATGTTTTAATGTACTTCTCAGCACTCAACCCTTATTATTGTCGTCATTTGAATCAACTACATGTCATACTTTCCACACTTGATGAGTACGACATGTACTCACTCTTGCAAACCCTCCCAACAGTTTCAGGTCAGGATTGGGAATTTAATGGCGATAATGCGGAGTTCTAGGCCGTGTCTACCGTCAGCTTGCCTGCGGTGTTGATTGGAGCTGCGCTATACCCTATTGCTTATGCTGCCTAGATGTTTAGTTTGCTTAATTAGTTTATTTCCGCTGCATTAATTTGAACTTGTCATTAATATTCATTAGAGCTTGTATTTGAGGATAATATGGTTTGTGTAATAAAATTTGGTTAATTAATCTTGATCTGTGGTAATTTTCTGTATATTCTTTTGTGAATGCACTCGTGTATGTGTGATGAACATCCTGGGCACACATATGTGTTCACTTGGTTCATTTTTCGGAACCGGGTGTCACATAAGCGCGTACTCAGGGTTGTTGTTCGTCAATGCTGTGATTGACGCGAGTACTCCATCCTGTTGTCCAACATTGTTTGTCGGAACAGACAGTGGTGGTGGTGGCATGACGCTCGCTGGGACAACAGTGGTTGCTGGCTGTTAGATGTTGGAAGGATTCCCTCCATAGGTTGCTTAGCATTGTTGTCGTTGGATGATCTTGCGGTGGAGTTCACCATCTTGAGATCTCAGGCGCCCCCTACCTGGCACGCCAAATATTGAAGCGTACGAATGACAGTTCTCCTGGTATTACTAAATTATAGCCCGTGGAGGTTCTTGTATTGGTTTGGGCGCGCAGAGATTCAAGACAAGGTGATGACACAGAGGATTTACGTGGTTCGGGGCGCCTGAGCGTAATATCCTACTCAACGGTGTGTGTGTGTTGTTGTATTAGGGATTCACTGGTGCTTGCATGCGTATGAGCTTGATTGTTTTGTATCGTGCAGCACAATCCCTTTTATATACCAAGGGATGGCTGTTACATCAATTGCCTGGCCCAACACATGGCCCCGACAGTTATTATTGCCTAATACATAATTTAAGTGTGTTTAAGCACCCTAATAATTTGATAATGCACCTTAATGGCGGTGTTACTAGTATTAAGAGTCTTCTGATCGTGCATCATTAATATTGTATTAATGGCACATAATCAGGCCTTGTAACTGTAGCAATAACGGTCCCTTGAAGGTCTAAGCCGTTGGAGATCTCTCTGTCTTCTGTTGAAGTCCTAGCTTCGGAGGTTCCACACGTGGCGGCTCTGGAGTTTCCCATCGTGGGGAGGCACATCCGGAGCTACTATACACGTGGTAGCACCGGAGCTTCCCTCTACTGGGGGTTAGGCCCGGGGTCACTGAACACGTGGCAGGTGTGGAGCTTCCCTATGACGGGTGTTAGGTCCAGCCTTGTGATACACGTGTCAGTGTCAGAGCTACCTAAACGAAGGTGGTGGGTCCAGTACTGTGCAACACGTGTGGCCTTCAGAGGTCTTGAACTTGAATGGGGAGAATCCTTTAGCTTTTCTTGCGGTATCATGGGGTACTCGGTACGCAGGGTACCGACAATATATAATTTGCATTGTCTGCTGCTCACAATCAAACTCGATGCAATAGCAATCATTCTCATTATAGTTCACAGTACCAACCATGAAGATCAATGACATAATACAAGGGAGATTGATGGCAGTATACCTTAGCGAATCACGACGACGATGTCTTCAGCAACTGGTAGCAAGGGGGGAGGTCGACGATGTCTTGTGCCTGCAATGTTTGGGTAACCATGTTACATATACATCAACACAACATTACTATAATCATTGAGTAACCATGTTACTTTACAAATCACAATACATTGAGTAACCGAGCATTACCTTCACATATCACGTTGAGGGTGATTCTTCAACAATTGGCAGGGGACAGGTGAGGGCTTGTTCCTGCAATACAATCATGGATCCACGCATTACCTTCATAGATCACGTTTTAGGTCGGCGGATGAGGCGAAATACAATCGAGGATAGCCAAATTACCTTGGGATGAAACAACCTAAGGACGGCAGCGGCTGCAAAAGTTCACCGGCGGCGGATGCGGATTACTGTCGGGGAACAGCTAACCAGATGGAAAGGAACAGAGGGGCACTTCGGCGGCCAGTGTTGGAGGCCAAAATCGGCTGGCACAAGGAGGTTCGTGCGCGTTGCCGCCCAAACCCTAGGGCACCACCTCGATCGTCTATGTGGAGGAAGGAGCGACAACTCCACGAAGGGGTACATGGGGATGCTACGGTTTGGGCCCTTACTGGTTTTTTTTCGGTGGCAATGCAGGTAAATTCATGACAATTCCATGGTGAGTTCTATTTTTGGTTTGATGATAAGCTGTTCTGGGCTCGGGTGAAGCAGATTTTTTTCTGATTCACGGTCCCTTCACAAAAAAGGAGAATTGATTCTCCCTGCTTCACACCTGAATCAGGTGTCCAAAACACTCGTTTCGTACAACTTCACAAATTCTAAGTGAGAATCGGAAGTTAGGAGCTGTACCAAAGGGGCCCTTATTATTACTTGCACAAACGATGAAGACTCTGCATGAAGGCTATGCGTTCCACTATTCGCCATTCCATTGTGCATGTTCTCTCCATAGCTGAACCATTGATCAACAAACAACGACTTGACAAACAACAAGTCTTACTACTCCTGCGCTACAAAGCGATATTAATTAGGTTAAGACTTTTATGGTCTAAATTAATGATCAGTATTCTCTCAAAATTACTAGTTAATACTTTTAAGTCGATTATTAAATTGAATATTAATTTACGTTTTATTCCATGCATGGAGGTTAGTTATTGGACATGTTAATCTGTTAGTATAATTTAGTCATAATTATTCCCTAAAAATTAATAAGTGAAAAGTCTACATACCCCCTCCCCCAAAAATATAACCTAGAAATTACTTTACCCCCAAACTACAAAACTGGGTATTTAACCCTCTCATATATGTAAAACTATGTAATTAGCTCTCTAAGATAGTTTTTCATAGTGGTTTTGTCACCTAAGCTGCTGACCTGGCATGCTTTGCATGTGGTTTCCTGTGTGATCTGCATGTCATTCACAATAGCTCATTATGCCGTTCATAAAAATCCACGTCATTCTCGCTGGACTTGATCACTACTACAAAAAAGCATTTTTACAGGCGCCTCAAATTTTCAAACACAGGCGGTCTTTAAAAATATGCGACTGTGATGACGAATCATATAATAACCATCTGTGATAACAGAACAACACAGTCGGATTTTAAAGAACAGCCGTCTGGGTAAATACATTATCTTCACAGACGGTTCTTATTTAAGAACCGTCAATAATGCAATGAACTTCACAGACGGTTCTAAGAAACAACCGCCTGGGTAAATACATGATCTTCATAGACGGTTCTTAATTAATAATCGTCTGTAATGCAATGAACTTCACAGACGGATTTTAAGAAACAACCGCCTGTCCCCAACCTGACCCCAAAATGTGCAATAATTTCACCTATGATGACCCCTCTCTCTCCATTATAGATACAAACGGACCATCATCCATGCCATCTCTCTCCATGATGAGAGACCAGCTTCTTGGCCTGTGATCTATCCCTATTAGCTTTATTCTTGCAACGAATTAAAAGAGAGGAAGACCACCTTTTGAACTCCACGACGATGGAGCAAATAGGCAAGTATTGGGGCCTGTAGGGATCAACGAGAAGCAGCACCACGAGCCCCATCCCTGCTTGGGCGGCTGCAACATCACCATACATCAATGAGCCGTCGTGGTAGGAACAGGCGTTCGCGTGTGACTCGGTGGCGCACCTCGGTGGCTGTGTTTGGCCGCCGCGCTCCTACCGCTGCAGCTTCTGCCAGCGAGAGTTCCGGTCCGCGCAGGCGCTCGGCGGCCACATGAACGTCCACCGCCGGGACCGAGCTCTTCTCCGGCAGGGCTCGTCTCCTGAGTACGGCCAAGAAGCTCCCGTTGAGCAACCACTGGGCGGGCCTTTTCTTTCCATGTAACCTATGAAGTGAATGGCATGCGGGTCCCACAGGAAACCACATGCAAAGCAATGCCATGTCAACAGTTTAGGTGTTAAAACCACTATGGAAAACCACTTTATGGGGCTAATTACATGTTTTACATACATTAAGGGGTTAAATACCCAGTTTTGTAGTTTTGAACGTAAAGTAATCTCTAGGCTATAATTTGGAGAGATATCTAGACTTTTGTAATAGATTAATCCGGTAAGTAATATGACTATAAAAAATAAGTAATAATCTACTGCTGTTATTTTTTCCTGATATTACAGGTGGCTTAATAATATACTAGTCAGTATTAGTGGTTAGAAGATAAAAGATCTACAGCGTTACATGTGTGTTTTCATGGTGTTGTCGTTGGGATTGTAAATGAACAGTAATGATCGAGAGCGGTGCGCACAAGTAGTTCTAGGCCGTCTGGTGCACCACGTCTGGCCCTCGTCATAGTATGAGAAAATCCTATACTACAAGTGCCTGAAAATGTTTTTGTTTCAGACGACGTCACGAGCCATCAGATTCGCTTTAAGATTTGTTTCAACTCACCTTATTTATCTTTTCACTATCCAAACCCTACTCCCGACACCTGGTGCGAGCGACCGCCGCCTCCATCAGGACGCCCGCTCACATGGCGAGAGGCGGCGCCGGCCGGAGCATGCGACAAGAGGCGGCGCCAGGGTGCACGGTGGGGCAGCGCCAAGGGGCGTCCGGGCGGCGGGAATGGGCGTCCAAGTGGTGCAGCGAGGCGGCGACGACGGTGAGGGCGGCAGGGCAGGACGGCGCGTCGACGGCTGCGGCGGCCACCATGGCCAGAGAAAAAGCTAATATTTGTTTATTTTTTGTTAATTGTTCCTTTGTAATTGTTAATCCGGAATTTATAGGGTTATATTTATTGTAAAATAAACAAACAAAAAATTATTAGTTATTAACCTATAGAATGAAGGAATAAAAGATAATTATTCCCTCCTTTCTTAAAACATTGTCCCCTTCTAATTCATTGTGCTAGAAGGGGACAATTTTTGAGAAAAGAGGGAGTACAAGATTAGTGATTAATAATAATAATTAGATTCTAATTATTCAGTGCCTGAAATTTTAGCAAATTTCTGCTGATAAATGGACAGACTTGACAGACCCTCATAGCATACGTACCCGCTTTTTTTTTTAAAAAAAAAAAACAAGTGTCTGTTGTCTCCGGCATCAGAATCAACGGCGAACCATACTAGCAATTGAATTTTCCGAGACGGTCGGTTGAGTTGATTAGCTGTAAACATGACAAGCTTGGTTGGGTTGGGTTCGGTTAGGTTGGTTGTGCCTGCGTACGTACGTATGGTCCCGTACGAGGGCGACAAGGGCATCAGGGCCGATGATGGCCGCGATTTGATTATTTTATCATAACTTGGTTCAGAGATCGCATTCAGTTAGTTTTACTTTTGTTCCTATGACTTTGCACCTAGTCCAGTGTCAGTCACTCTAGATCGCCATCTCTAACCTATGACGAGTTTTTTAATTTCAAAGAATATACGGTAGTATATGACACTGACAGGCAGGCACCAAGCGAGGTCCGGTTTTGTCGGTCGCCACCTGCCTGTCAGCGTAAAACACCTGTGTGTCCCTGTGATCTGTGAATACAGCGACAACCTACCTAGCTAACATGCATGGTTGCCTGATCACAGCTAGTTTGTAGGACCTGTTTCTTTACTCGCTCGTATGATTTCGACGGGGATTCAATCCGCTCTCTCTGCAGAATCGGTTCTCTAAAATTTTGCTGAACATTGAATTTGCGTGGACCTGTCGACGTAACGTTTCAGATGAGGATGATTTGTGTGCAGTCCGAGTCCTCGCACGTACGTGTCAGGTTGAACCACAGGACCACAGGTTTAGACTGATCCTGCTGGCTTCGAGGGAGAGAACAGAAAAGGCGCGACAAATCAGAGAGACCTTGGACTTCGCTAACGATCGTTGGCTCATCGCACGTTGCAGCACATGGTGTGTTCGAAAGAATCTGAACGCATCACGGCGGTTCTTATGATAAGCGCACTGCGCAGATCGTCAACATCGTACTACTAGCGTATAAGAGGAGTAATAATATTTTCCCCAGCTACAGCTAATCAGCTGAGCTGAGCTGACTGCGATCTCATATTATAACGCTGCCCTCTCGTCGCCACGCACCTGGCTCGATGGCTCTGGACCTGGACCGTCTTCATCACCTGGCCGGGGCAAACGAATCTGGCTCGCGACCTCGGGTGCTCGTGCAAAGCTACCATGTGCCCGCGGCCGCGGGCGCCGCGATCGGCGAGCCGTGCGGTCTCCCTGTACGAGCGAGCACTCTCAGCGCTGGCCCATGTGTACTACATGCACTTTCAGCAGCCCACACTCATGCTTCAATCACCTGGCTCCGACGAGTTCAGACCCGTGCCAGGCTGCTCGGTGCATGGCCACCATGCACCAGCTTTTTTGACCGGCCTTCGATCTGATTGATGCATTTTAACCTTCTCGGCCCGGCTCCACCCGGTTATCATGCAGGCGCCTGAACACTGTAACCTTGTGGCCCGGCTAGATTAGTTCTGTTTAGGCCCAAGCTGCAAGCTACGTAGAGGCCCGGCTAGATTAGTAGAACTACAGTAGTAGCAAAGTGATTAGGTCCTTCATCTATTATCGTACTATTTCAAACCGTGCTTGAAGCCTTGAACCTAGCGAGAACTACACGCGCGCCTGTCTACGTACGCGTGTTCCCCGCGTCGAGATCAGCCGTTTTCCGAAACAGTAGCACGAGAGGATGCAGGGATTTGAGCCGAACGAATACGAACGCGGCAGCTGCCCCTACAGGCAGATGGACCGATTTTTTCGTGGGCTGAAAAGGCATGGCAGCCCGGCAAAAGGACAGTTAATGGTAGGCTGAAACCGAAACCACTAAAGAAAACCCTAAGAAAATCAAGAAAGAAAAACGTCGACAGCAGGATTCGAACCTGCGCAGGCAAAGCCCAACAGATTTCGAGTCTGTCTCCTTAACCACTCGGACATATCGACTATTTTGATTATACGTAGCTTATGATCTTTTATTAACATAAGGTTGGCTTGCTCTGACTGAGTGATAAGTAAACGACTGCCTATATTTGCCTAAAATGATTGGACTATGAATTGACAACTTATCTTGCTCCTATCAAGATAAAACTATTTCCACGGTCAGTAGAACAAGCTTTCAGAATTGATGGATATTATCAAGAAGAAAGGGGTGCAAGCTATCTCATTCTCAAGAACGGCTCAAACTAAGCTGTGACATATTTAAAAATAAATAAAAATGTTTGAGATTAAAGGATTGAAAATAAATAAAAACCGAGCATCAGTTACCGTCACCTAACTGATTAAAAGATTACCGAAGTCTTGTACGTACTTGCCATAAACAGATGTACTGATTGTTACTACTGACAGTGAAAGACGAAGATATGCTGGTCCTCCGCTGACAGTTGACACCCAGCTTTTTTGCCGGATCTGCTGTTTCCCAAGAGGATCCTAATTGACACTTTCACGTGCATGGGATTCCCTCCTGGAGCATAGGCTCCGGGTATCTCACTGTTCATTCCCGGAAAATCGGGGGAGAATGAACATGCTGTTCGGCCCGGATGTGGAATCGAAGAGTATGATGATGACAGACGTACCCGAGCCGAGCAAATCATCTGCTAGTACTAGTTTGAAAAGTGAATTGATTAGTTTTATATACTGCTCCTACTGTATAAACTTCAGTTGAATGTTGGTTAGGAGCTGGGAACCTGGGGTACACATGCCCTCGAGTCCTCGGACATAGTTACCGACATGCTGGAAGGAACGGATGCGCCAAAAGAGTCGATCTCCTGTGGCACCAACAAGGCTGGTCTCATTATTCTGTTCACCAGAGACAGCCTCATACGGTCGTCACACATACTTCGGCATCGTTTCAGAGCCGATAAGCAACCGCCGTTGAATCGTAGAGGTTTAATTAAGCCATTTCGTTTCGTGTGTCACTGAACAGTGACATGATGCTGAAAGATAGGCGATGCAGTAGGGCCCCGCCGGCCATGTGGTTGCATCCATCGTCCACGGCAGTAGGACCCCCGGCTACCTTGGAGCCTCAAACGGCCATGCCTCCCTGTCGAGCTCCTCCCAAATGCACAAGCGCTGGCTCGCAATAATTGGAGACACCTCTCTTTTGCTTCTCCATCGCAGGGAACTTACAGCGCGTTCAGTTTTTTTTCCACCTTGGAGGCGAAGAGATATCTGCTTCCTTTGCCAACCCAAACCTCCGATAGTCCGATCTCCTCAATTCGCAATCACCTTCGCACTCCTAGTAGACGAGTGGCATCGCATCATAAATCAGGCGTGAAGTGAAGATGACAAGATGTGGGAATGATGATTTGTAACAGGAGGACCAGATCATCAACCCACGCTGCCAAATTCACAGCAGAGTTCGAGTGACCCGGCGTGCACATAGTTTCACCGACTCAAGATCTGATCGGATCCTGCACTGCACAAGGCTAGAGTTCCATTCTTTTGATGCGCCGCTTTGCTCCCTTTTCCCTTTGTTTGGTTGGGTCTTTGCCCTTTGGCTCGGAGATCCTTTTATTCGGAATGGTTTCCTCCTCCCCCTATCGTGTTCAAAATGGTCATAGGATCATGTAGGTTGCTACAGCTACAGTACTACGTGCATGGGGGTGAGGAACCGCGCTTTGTTTGAGGTGCCCAGCCCAAACATGATCCTGAAGGTTACTGTTTCGTTTCGCAGCGTTGTTGCAGGCCGCATGCAGCCTGCCCTTCCCGTCAACTGTTGAAATTCATCTCATGTGTTTCTGTACAAGGTGGCGGTTCGTCGCTCACTAGCTCGGCACTCTTTTTGGTCCTCTTCTACCTTTGCCTTTTGCCCCTCCTCTCTGACCTCTTGACCGCTCCACAATGCCACTGCCGTCACCACGGTTGCTCAAGTGAGGAGGCCGTCCCCTTAAAAGGAAGCAGGGGAGGGGCAAGTATTTGCTCATCCTGGTGGATGTGCGTGGCAGCAGCTAACAGGAAATTTGCTGCTTCTTGGGCTCTTGGCAGCTGCAAGGAAGTAGTACTACTGCTAAAAGGTAAGTTTCTTTGCTTGAAATTTAGGTATCCTGAGTCCAGAATCCAGGAATTGAGTGCTTGTTCGGATTGCAGGCTTTCTCTGTTTATCTGTTATTCCCTGTCATTTCCTTTCGGCCTGCTTTTCAGCTTCGTTCTCGATTAGAGTCAAGGAACAGATGGAGCTGAGTAAATGTGTACTTCGAGTGCATTTTTAGATATTTCAGTGCGTGTTTTGAGTATCTTTCTGAAACTTCCCCCGGTTGAGGTTGATCCAGCAGAGCCCGTACAAGTCACACAAACTGCGCGCGCGCGCATGATGTGGTGACATAGGTATTGTCCTTCCCGTCCTGGTTCGATTGCCACGGCAAAATGCTCATCATAACTACTCTACTCTACTCCTGTTCGCAAAATGCAACATGAATGGCTGCAACAAACGAAACCGTGCTGCGGTTTTCGTTCCCGTTTTTAACCTTTTCTGGTCCCAAGTTCACATGTAGAACGTGATGCGTCTTCACAAGCCTCACATGCACGGACAGGAGGAGATAAGGCGGCCTCGACCGTCTCTGATGCCTGCTGCATTTTCCTCTGTCTAGGTGATCGGCGCGTCCCGGAGAAGAGAACCCAAGAACCGCGCGTGCGGGGGTGGCAGCCATGAACGGGTTCGCGGGGCCGAGGTCCCGGCCGTGGGTGGGCATGGCGGGCGCCGACACCCCCGACGCCGCGGCCGCGTCGTCCATGAAGGGCGGCGCCGAGGCGCCCACGAACGCCAGCGCCATCTCCTTCGGCTTCGCGGCGACGGCAGTCCTCGTCTCCCTGTTCCTCCTCATGGCCATCTTCGAGCACCTCATCAAGCCCGGCCTCGCGTCCTCCTCCGCCACCGAGCGCCCCCACCAGGAAGAGGAGGGCAGCGGCGAGGAGGGCAGCGGCCGCGGCCTGCCCCCCGCCCGCCGGCACCCACACGACGACGTCTCGTCGGACAAGCTCCGGCACGCGCCAAAGGTACGTTTTTTTTTCTCCTGACCGGCGTCGCATTGCCACTGTTGTCTGGTCGCGCTCGTGCGCTCGGTTCACGTGCCTCGTGTCAGAAGAAACGACACGTCCTCTCTTCATCAAGGTCAGGCTCGTGCCTGCAGGCTGCAGCAACAGCACACGTAGCTAGCTGTGCAGATAGTATGGACTATGGTGGCTAAGCATGTACGAATGCGGACTTCGAGGCAGTATGCGTGCGCGATCTGAAAGGCTTTTTTGGTTTGTTGCGTTGCAGGTGGAGGAGCCCGTGACGGCCGGGGCGGACCTGCCGGTGCTCATGCCGGGGCAGCGGTACCCGACGTTCCTCGCGCAGCCGGCGCCGCTTCCGCCTTGCCCCAGGGAGGGCGTGTGGTGGCCACCCCATGAGCAACGCCACTCTTTTGTGCCCCCATGATTATTTCCTTGTTGTTCCTTTATTCCTTGCGTGTATTGTGTACAGAGCGTAAGGTGTGAAATGCAGCGGATTAAGTGATTCAAATTTGCGAGGCCAAGTGCTCGTGTGCTGGATCGACAAGCTTGGTTGCTGCTTGTTCATATAAGACTCGAAATTGGCAATGCACGTCTTGTCTCTGCAAGATTGGCTTCTGACCGTCTGACTTGGTTGCTTCTGACAGTCTGATTGGTCACCGTGTTAAAGTTGATAGAAGCAGTACTCTACACCCCGTCTACGTGTTGCCTTTTAAAATATCACAGATGAGATTCAAACATGATATTGGACTCTATCTCTATCCTGACGTCTAAATCTAAACAACCGAGTTTGATCTCATCCGTATAACATAATTACAACCGAGTTTTTCTCCTATGCTATTCATTCTAAAACTTGTACTTGACACGTTCACGTTAATATTCTCAACATTCCCCCTCAATCTCAATATGGGCGCGTTGAGATTGTGTTGAAAGTCTTCTTGTTTTCTTGCCGGCAAACTCTTCGTAAAGCCATCGGCCACTTGGTCTTTTGAGGAGATAAACTTTATTTGTAACAGCTTGTTAGCAACTCTTTCTCTAACTAAATGGTAATCCACTTCTATGTGCTTAGTTCTTGTGTGAAAAAATAGATTTGTCGACATGCACGTCACTCCCAGGTTATCGTACCACAGGCAGGCTATCCCCTTCTTCGGAACACCCAATTCTTTTAGAATTGTCTCAATCCGTATTACCTTGCAGTAACATTTGCAAGAGTTTTGTACTCCGCTTCGATACTAGATCTTGACACTGTGTTTTGTTTTCGCGCACTCTATGAGACAAGATTGGATCCTAAGAATATTGCAAATCCTCCTGTTGATTTTCTGTCGTCAGCACTTCCTGCTCAATCAGCATCTGAAAATGCGTTCACTTGCAACAAGTTACCTCTTGTGAACCTTATTCCATAAACGATGGTTCCCTTAATATATCTCAAGATCCTCTTTATAGCAACCATGTGTATAGATGTAGGATAATGCAAGAACTGGCACATTTTATTTACCGAGAATGCTAGGTCCGGTCTCGTGAGCGTAAGGTATTTAAGCCCCCCTACAATACTTCGGTATTTGCTGATCTCACTTCTTTCAAGTGTCTTCCCTTCAAATGTTGAATACTTCTCTGTAAAGGAAAGAGGTGAGCTTATTGGTTTGCAGGTTTTCATTCGTGCCTTCTGAATTTACTCTGCAGCATACTTCTTCTAGTTCAACAATATTTCCATCATCGATCGTTTTCACTTCAATGCCTAGGAAATAATGCAGTCCTCCTAGGCCTTAGAGCAAAGTCCTTCCTCAAGTTTTCTAGCAACTGATCCACAATCCTTTGAGAGGAGCTTTCTACAATTATGTCATCGACATATATTAATAGAAGTACATTGACAAATCCTTGATTGAAGATAAAAAGAGAGGTGTCACCTTTAGACATAGTGAAACCGAGTTGTATCAGTTTTGAGCTCAACTTAGAGTACCACGCTCTAGGAGCTTGCTTTAGACAATATATTGCTTTATCCAATTTGCAAACATAATGAGGATGCATGGAACTTTCATAACCTGGTGGCTGGCTCATATAGACCTCTTCCTCAAGGCTTCCATGAAGAAATGCATTTTGGACATCAAGTTGTCTTAAGCACCATCCCTATGATATGGCAACGGATAAAACAATTCTAATTGTTGCAGCCTTGACTACAGGACTAAAAATGTCCTCATAGTCAATCTTGTACCTTTGTTTGAAGCATTTAGCTACCAACCATGCTTTGTATCTATCAATTGATCCATCAAACTTTCTCTTGATCTTATAGTCCCATTTAGAGTCTATCACATTGTTTGCTTTTTCCCTCAGAACTAGGTGCCAAGTGTTGTTTCTCTCTAGATCTTCAAACTCAAGATCCATTACCCTTTTCCATTTTTTATCATCTAGTGCTTCTTGTAAAGTTCCTGGTTCTCCTGTAGTAGCAAACAGACAGATAAAGTCATCACCAAAAATTTTCTATTTAGAGATATTACTCTGTGATCTTGTTCTTGAGCGAGAATAATTTGGCACGATAGGTTGGCCTTCGGATCCCATTGGCACAGAAAATCCTCCATCAGGTGATACTGCAGGCGAGTCAGGTGCGCACGATGAGGTTTCTTCGCCCTGTCCCCCACAACGCGTCTGCAGCATTGATATTGTCTCCTTCGCCGGATCCGAGATGAATTCTTCTGATAGCGCCTGTTCCTCGACAACCATCGATCCTGAGGTTGCTTTGCCTAGCTGCTCAGGGTGTATCGCACTGGTATCTTCTGCATTTTCCTGTGGCAAGCTGATCACCTGCATAAAATCATCACTCGCACTTGTATTAGAATTAGACAGAACAACAGATTGTGCCAGACTTTGAGGATTATTTTGCTGGTCATTCAGAGAATCTGCTCCTGTGAGGTTAACCAAAGTTGGATGAAGGAAGGATATTTCATTCTTAAGTTGGGCTCCGGCATTCAAGTGTATTTTTCAAAAGGAAAGACAGATTCATCAAACACTACGTCTCTCAAAATATAGACTCTACCACTTTGGACGTCAAGGCACTTGTACCCTTTATGGAAGGAACTATAGCCTAGGAAGGTACATTGTTCGGATCTAAAGGATAATTTGTGGGTCTTGTAGGGACGTAGGTTTGGCCAACACGCACAACCGATTTTTTTTAGTTGTGCATAATCTCGCTTAATTTTGTACAATCTCTCCAAAGGTGTTTCGTAGTTGATGACACAAGAGGGTGTTCGGTTAATAAGATATGTCGCAGTACTAAATGCGTCATACCAAAATTTCAGTAGCTTGGAGGCTCTTGCAAGGAGAGAAAGACCAGAATCAACGACATGCCTATGCTTTCTTTCGGCCGCGCCATTCTGTTGGTGGGAGTGTGGACAGGACACCAAGTGTGAGATGCCGAGCTGGGTGAAAAAATGATTAAGTTTCATGTATTCTCCCCCAGCCAGTTTGGATGAAAACGAGTTCTTGATGGAGGGCCAAGGGTAAAGTCCTTTTTCACATCTGCCTTGAAGGAGTATCCTCTTCGTAGCCAGATCCTTAACCAAAAAGAAGTTAGAGTGATACTCAATAAAAATAGAATTTTCAACTGTTAATCTATGGACAAAAACAAGGTTTTTGTGGGCAGATGGGACATGCAACACGTTAGAGAGATAAAGATTTTGAACAGGAGTATGCAAAGTCAAATTTCCAATAAAATTGATCCCCATACCTGATCAATTGGCCACATGAAAATTTTCCTGTCCATTATACTTTTCCTTCATGGAGAGTTTGTCCATATCACCTGCAATATGATCTGTTGCACCGGTATAAGTATACCAGTTGGTGTTGATGCCATAGGAACTGGTAGTGTTGTTCGCTGGCTTCTCTTAAGGTTTGAAATCCCTGTCAAAATGCTTGTAACACTTCACAACGGTGTGCCCAATCTTCTCACACAATTGATAGACCGACTTGCCTTAAGGATTGCCATGACCACCACGGTCACGTCCACCACGACCACGTCCTCCTCTTCCACAAGCATTACCTCGAAAGACATTATTTGCATTGATGTTGTATTGGTTAGAATTCTGTCTTTCTAACCTTGCTTCGATCACCAACAATTGTGCATACAAGTCTGGCAAGGAGATAGGATCTACCTGAGTACTTACATTCTCAATGAGAGAATTGTACTCGAAATCTAATCCTATCCTGATGTACAATATAATATCATCATCCTCGAGGCTTTTCACAGCAGCATCCATCTCATGTGCATAATCTTTCATCTTTGAGAAATATGCAGCAATGGAAAGGTCACCCTTCCTTGTGCTGGATAACTTGGCTCGCAAGTGCATGACCCGAGCTCTAGATTGTGAAGCAAAGCTCTCGTGAATAGCTTTCCAAACTTCAAACGATGATGTTGTTGACGACCGTTATATACCAATTTCACTCATAAATATAACTCAATTATATGAAGGAAATATCATTTCTTGCATACACCACCTTTCTATTTAACCTATTTTCACTTGTCCTTGGAGAAATTGTTGCATGCAGGTATTTTATACAGAATTGAAGTGAAATAAAGGGATGGATACTATAAAATATCATCTCAGCCAATTAAGCATCGACATGTGGCACCACATGGATCAAATGACCCACAAACAGAAGTATTTGAGGCCATCCAACGATGTACACCCTATATCAGTCAATGGGACCCACCTGGAAGCCACCTGGAGAAAGCACACACCGTTTGGAGCTAGGACCGCGTCGGACGACCTGGTGATTCAGCCGAACCCTTCCTGGCGCCAAACTCGATCAACTTTCACGTGTCGACTCCCTGTGGTGCCCTGATAGCGATGAAGACTTATTCACGCACTTTTGGTGGCGGGAACCGATCCTTTTCCAGCTATAAATAGGACCTCTCACTTCAACACACAACACTTAAGCATCATTCTATTGTATACACTAGTTCTCTTAATCCTTAGTGGAGTTAGGCTATAGGGAGGAGAGGCTCAAGTCTCAAGTCCAAATTGGAAAAGATATGGCTCATGTATCTTTTCTTATATTTGTGACTTTATGCATAATAAAGATATTATCTTTAGTCTTCTTTTATTCATATAATTTGATGCAGTGTTTCTTGTTTGATTGTGGAGTCCATGTATGTGGTAGGAGTAGTCTTTATAATTATGTCATATCACTCTTAATCTATCATCATAAATACCACAAATCCTCACTATAGTCTAATTAGTTATGATATGATCATGTTGATATGAATAACTTATGCTATGTCTCAACATTGGTTCAACGATGTTTAGGTCGGTCATTGCCTTAAGATGGCTTGTGTCATGACTCTTAAGGTATTTACTTAATATGCTAGCATGGTGCTAGGATAGTTAAGTAACGTTGGATGTCTCGTAGACCCATGGATTGAAGAGGTAGGCAGTAGGTGGTGACAGTCCTATCTTTCCTTTGTAATCATCCACGTTCGGCTATACCACAGGCTCTTGGCGAGAGTCGTTCTAGTATTGCTAGGGGTAAACCTGTGCCCAATATGTTGAACAACTTAGCATAAGTATTCACTATTGACATGCTCATTAGTATCTAACCTAGGCTATTTATATGTATATTAGAAGCATTATAGGAGAAACTCCCTAATCCTTAGTCTGACCTCCATTAGGACTCATCTACCCTTCAGAATAGATTGCTTAGGTGTGTTTCATACTACCCATATATTATCAACCTACTCCTGCCTTGATAATTGATTAGTATCTCATAGCTTGATCATAAGAGTAGTGTTCACTGTACTCTATTGCCTTCTTCTGGGATAAATATGATACCCTTAGGAATACTCTTGGGTGAAATGCTACACGACAGTTCCCGTGCGCTTGCGGACCTTATCTCTTACTATAGATGATTTGTGACATTAAGAAACGTCAACAAGCATTTCTGGCACCGTTGCCGGCAAAGGCAAAGGAAGTAAACGATAGGTATCACTTGTGATTAAGCTATAGGTACTAATAGTTATTAGATAGGATTACCCTTGTTTGTTTTCTTCTTTTGTGTGAAAACAGGTAGTGTTGGCTAACCCATTTCATGGGATGGGCAACGAGGATGCAAGTGCTCAACTGCAAGATGATTCATGGTGTACCTCAACAAATGTCTGCTAGGCAACACCATTGCCTTTTGCGGAAGAATTTCAGCTTCTAGTAGGAGCCAATGTCATCCATCCCCAAGCTTGGGGGAGGCTCCAAGAGTTTTTCTTGATTTGCCTCCATCATGGGGTGGATAGTTGGTCCTTCATCTAACACTCATGTCATGGGTTGGCTCCACCAATCCATGACCACATTCGTGCTGGAGGTGAAGGAATCCTATTCTCATTCTTCATGGGTGAGAATATGGTCTCCACTCAAGGGGTGGATTGAAGAGTGCTCTAGTTCATTTATCTTGGCATGCACACCACTTAACAAGGTGGACATACAAGCTATGGAACCACACCTCCCATTGAATAACATGAAGATCAATCCAATGGCGAAGTGCTTGGAGGATCCAAGCTATGGATATTCACATGATTTGTGAAAATCCATGTCAAACATTGGGCACTTGGGGGATCATTTCCCTAAGACCCATGATGATTCTTCCTTTCAAACACAACTCCAATGGCTATCACCTACAAGGAGGTCAAGGGTGGAATCAATATGACCCTTGTAATCAAGGAGGCTATGAGGATTTCATGGGATTTAAGTTCAACTAGCCTACCTTGAAGTATCTTGTCCATGACCAATCAAGAAATCAAGACAACATGAAGCTCTTAGGCAAGGACAAGAAACTTAAAGAACATTCAAGATCCAAGATATCCAGCAATCACTTGTTGGGATCCCTACCCCTCGACCAAGCTCACCATCTTCAACTCCGGGATCGGACAACAAATCACCGCACTAAACAGAACGGAGGTAAGTCCCACTCATCAGATTTCAAATTTCAGTGAGTCCTTGCCAATAGGTTAATTGGTAGTTATCTCATATTTGAATTTCCCATCAATCTTTGCATTTGAATTTAGCATGTTTGAATTTTCACACTTGCATGTTGGAGAGTAAAATTTCCAACCATCGTAAAACTAAAATTTTGAATTAGGAAATAAATTTATTTGGATATGAGCCTTCGGCGTAACCACTTGAATTCATGTTCTTAACTAAAATCAAAATATTTCTCTTAATATTCATTGCATTTGCAAGCTGTT
The DNA here is from genome assembly GCA_036927565.1 of Tuctoria greenei. Taxonomy (NCBI): domain Eukaryota; kingdom Viridiplantae; phylum Streptophyta; class Magnoliopsida; order Poales; family Poaceae; genus Tuctoria; species Tuctoria greenei. The sequence goes on along the minus strand of JAYESD010000011.1, from coordinate 24,349,496 downwards.
TCAAGTTGGGCAAAACAATTTGACAAAGGGTATAACATTATTTTAATTTGAGATAACATAACCTGTATTCGAGTTGTTTTCTTTGTTCTTGATTTTAGTGCAGTCAGGAAAAAAATTGTAAAGAGGTTAGAAGGCCCCATCAAGCATGTATCCCTCCGTCAATGTCATTTTGAGTTCATGATGGAGGAATGCTCAAGATGGTGGTCCAACGGAGGAACAAGATGGATCTCATTCAACTCCAACCTTAACTTGGGAGGACACACTGAACATGAAGGTTACACCAAAATCCATAGTCGTAAGTTTCTCACACAACGACCTTCAACCAGGATTGCACTCCAATTGAGGTACAAGTTTAAAATTTTCCGTCGTTAGAATTGCATTAGGATTGAATTATTTTTGTTTACATTGTTAAAGAAGGTTTACACCTTCTCATCATTCAATGCTTATGCATTCTCATGAGAGTAAGTGTTGACATTACTCTTTTTGATTCTTCAAAAGGAATGTCACCTTACATGGGAATAAATTCAAACAAGTACCTAAACTTTTATAAGCATTGCTAAAATTAACTTAGACATTTTTTGCCTAGGTAATACTTATGGAATGACTTAATTGTTGAATTGGTATGTAGCAACCTAGGAATAGTGATGTCCATAATTTTGATTTGAACCTCATTCATGCATGAATCACTAAATTTCAAATTCCTAGGTAATAAATTAAAAATGTTCAGGAGGATAAAATTGAGAATCTTGTTTGCCATGATCTAAATGATAACATCTACGCTTGTGTAAAAAACAATGATGGTTAGAAATTTTACAAGATGAAGGGATCTATATAGTGTATTTATACCACTTCCATTACTATGAGTAGGAGCTTTAGAAAATGTGCAAATTGATTTATCCATAAAGTCCAGTCCTATCAATGATTCATACATTGTTCATAGATACACTTGAAATTGGACCCAATACATCTTTGATTTTGTTCTTCCCCATACGTGCAAATGAAGGTTTGGTTACCTAAACCGAAAATTCATTTATCCAAGTATCGGGAGCTAACCATCTCTAAATAACTATGTAGGCATTCGAAGATACGATTGCTGGAATCCTTAGAGGATTCCATTTCAACATATCTTGGACAAGGAGTAAATTAGGATGGTTGCTACCTCTCGAGAATTAAGCCCGAAGGTCAAGCATAACTATATGAGGCCGGAGATTTGACATGGAAACCCTCCATAAGCAACCAATGGGCTGCTACTGTGAGAGCGTTATGCTCTCTACTATTATAAGCCTCATTCAAGCTCAAGGAAATTGCCATCATCATTGGGTGTAAGTTATTCCTTTGCGGCTAAAAGGTATGATATACCTTAACCAAGGTATGACAATATCACATCCAATGTATATTGGGTGCAAGATGTTCCTATCTGGACAGAAGGTATTTTATACCTTAACCAACGAACAACGGACCACATTCAACCCGTGTTGAGTGCATGCCATCCCTTTGTGGTTATAAGTATGTTATACCTTAGCCAAGCAATAACGGATCTTACTCAACACATGTTGTATACATGTCACTCCTTTGTGACTAAAGATTATCATTACCTTAGTCAAGGAATGACGAATCACACCCAATGCATGAGAGGTACAAATTATTCCTTTATGACAAGAAGGTATCATACACCTTAGCCAAAGAATGACATAACACACTCAACCATGTTGAGTGCACATCATTCCTTTGTAGCCAAGGGTTATCATTACCTTAGCCAAGGAATAACAAGGTACATACAACCTATGGAAACCTTAATGTATGGATGAGCGATATCGACAATACTCTCCTTGACCACACTCGTGGAATCCATGGAAGGCAACCCAACATCGACACTCAATTCCTCCAATGTCAAAGCCATGGTGCAACAACCCCCACTTGAGGTAACTTGTATCACACCCCTTTCATATTTATTTTCCATTCACCCATCATCCACCTTGCATATAAAAAAACTTAAAAATAAGTAGAGTAGATTTGCTTTCAAAATAAAATAAAATATGTGCGATAAGAATGATTTGGAATTCACATAGATGAAATGATGAATAATTGCTCTGTTTTAATTTTCCTAAATCCTTAGTTTACAACTTACTACTCTCCAAAATATTGCTTTCATTGGATAGAATTACTTTTGCCTTGATTTAGAAATTATGGGTAGCAAAAGCTTAATCAAATTTTAAGTGTTGTGAGATATGATATAGCGATATAGCTTCTATTCCTAGTTTGAAAGTGAAACTTAGATATTTGGAGAAATTTTAAAAAGATTTAAGTTACTCTTATTTGATTAGAAATACCTACCAAAGCCATATGATACATTACATTGATAGACCTTATGCATATGCTATTTGTCTTCAAATTGAGCTTTGTCAAACTAGTATAGACCTATGTGAGATTTCATTCATTACCTTTTGAATTCAGGACTTCACTTGCACATGTTATGCTTCTACACTCGAAGTAAGCAAAATTCCATCATACCATCATTCCGCAATAAAAAAAAGAAACTTCATACCCTTCATGCTTAGTACTCTCTCAAAATTTATTGCATAAAAGAGAGTAGAAGACATGGCTACAAGAAAAAGAAAAAGAAAATGCATGCTTACATCAAAAGAATGAGAAAAAAAAGAAAGATAAAAGAGCCATGTTTTATTCCTGTAAAATAAGAGAGTCCATTCAAAAAGGAGTCATCTCAAATATCCACATCCACCTCCATTCTATCACACATGCACAAGTCTTGAATTACTTTGAATTGATTTATCCTAAGGCTTGCTTTTTTGAATTATCAATATTATGTGTCGCAAATATGTCTACTATATTCCCTACCAAGATCCACATACAAGCCTTATTTAGTGGTAGTATGAATTTAGGCAAAATGCCATGGTGAGGACATATTTCTACTACACATAAAGGAGAGACTGAGAGAATCAAATTGAGATACTTATAATCAAAATTGAACTCTCTGGAATTTGAGTGGAACATGATCTATAGGGTATGTGTGCTCCATTTGTTGTTATATCTTTCAACTACCCATGAATAGGAGATGGCATAAGCCCCATAATGACTTAATATGGGTGAATTACCATGCCAACTTTTGCAATACTAGGTAGAGTATTTTGTTGCTCACATGGTACTTTTGAAAAGTAGAACATTGTAGTGACTCCTGATCATCAACCTAAAGTCTTGACTTTGCTCGGGACGAGCAAAGGATAAGCTTGGGGGAGTTTGTTGATGACTATTCTATACCAATTTCACCCGTCAATATAATTCAATTATGTGAAGGAAATACATTTATTATACACATCACATTTTTATTTAACCTATTTCCACTTGTCCCTGGAGGAATTGGTGCATGCAGATATTTTATACAAATTGAAGTGAAACAAGGGGATGGATCCTATAAAATATCATCCCAGCCAATCAAGCACAGACATGTGGCACCGCATGGATCAAATGTCGGACTAATAGAAGTATCTGAGGCCATCCAACGGTGTACACTCTATATCAGTCAATGGGACCCACCTGTATGCCACCTGGAGAAAGCACAGGCCGTTTGGAGACAAGACTAGGTCGGCCGACCTAATGGTTCGGCCTACTAGGTCTTGGCGCCAAACGCGGTCAACTTCTATGTGTCGACTCCCTGTGGTACCCTGATAATAATGAAGACTGATTCACGCGCTTTTGGTCGCGGGAACCGACCCTTCTCCAGCTATAAATAGGACCCCTCACTTCAACAAACACCACTTGAGCATCATTCTATTGTATACACTAGTTCTCTTAGTCCTTAGTGGAGTTATGATATAGGGAGGGGAGCCTCTAGTCCCAAGTCCAAATTGGGAAAGGTACGACTCATGTATCTTTTCTTATATTTGTGACTTTATGCATAATAAAGATATTATCTTTAGTGTTCCTTTATTCATATACTTGAATGAAGCGTTTCTTGTTTGATTGTGGAGTCCATGTATGTGGTAGGAATAGTCTTTATGATTCTGTCATATCACTCTTAATCTATCATCATAAACACTACAAACCTCCACTATAGTCTAATTAGTTATGATATGATCGTGTTGATATGAATAACTTATTCTACATCTCAACATTGGTTCAACGATGTTTAGGTTAGTCATTGTTTTAAGATGGCTTGTGTACTGACTCTTAAGGTATTTACTTAATATGCTAGCATGGTGCTAGAATAGTTAAGTAACGTTGGATGTCTCGTAGACCCATGGATTGAAAAGGTAGGCAGTAGGTGGCGACAACCCTATCTGTCCTTTGTAATCCTCCACGTTCGGCTATGCCACATGCTATTGGCGGGAGTCGCCCTAGTATTGCTAGAGGTAAACCCGTGCCCGATATGTTGAACAACTTAGCATAAGTATTCACCATTGACTTGCTTATTAGTATCTAACCTAGGCTATGTATATGTATATTAGAAGAATTGTAGGAGCAACTCTCCATTCCTTAGTCTAACCTTCATTAGGACTCATCTTCCCTTTATAATAGATTGCTTAGGTGTGTGTCACACTACCCATATATTATCAACCTACCCTTGTCTTGATAATTGATTAATATCCCATAGCTTGATCATAAGAGTAGTGTTCACTTTACTCAATTGCCTTCCTTTGGGATAAATACGATACCGTTGGGAATACTCTTGGGTGAAATGTTACACGATAATTCCGTGTGCTTGCGGACGTCATCTCTTACTAGAGATGATCTGTGACGTTAAGAAACGTCAACATATGTGCATGTCGCTACCTGGGACAGAACCACCTTTTAGAGTGTCGAGTTTAAATAACTCAACAATTGTTGATCTTGCACAAGCCATGTTGCAAAATCTGGATTGATCACCTTTTCTTGACTCTTGTCAGGCCTTTCGATGATGATATCCTCATCCGGCCTCTTCTTGATTCCATCAATGAAACCATAGAGCTGTGCACCGCGGATTGTTGTAGCACCTGTGCTTTCCAGAGCAGATAGTTATCCCTCGTTAATTTTTCTACCCGATGGCTCAACATGTTGAACCCTACCGAGGACGAGGAGGAGCCTGCCATGTTTCTTAGTGGAGAATTATGGCTCTGGTTACCATGTCCAAGTTGGTAGAAGTGGTACTTTACACCTGCCTACGTGTTGCCTTTTATAATAGAATTGCATATCATAGATGAGATTCAAACATGATACAAGACTCTATCTCTATCCTGACGTCTAACTTAATCTAAACAACCTCTATCTCTTGAGTTTGATCTCATCCGTATAACAGAATTATAACTGAGTTTATCTAAAACACACTGCGGCGAGTCCTTTCGATTTTTGGAGTTGGACCCATCCAGAAGAGATGTCGCCTCCTCGCCCATGCTCCCATGGTGATTCCTCGACGACTTCGCCACCTCCCCGCTGTCCTTCGGTCCCGCGCCGCCTCCCTCACCCCAGTTGCCTGTCTTCGCTACCCTCCACCCCAACGTAGCCCTTCCTCACCGGCTCCAACCACGGATCTACTCGTCCGATTTGAATCCCCCCACCTCAACCATACCTACTTGGATATGCCTCAACCACTGTGGTGGATGGTCGCGTGCTTGCCCCCTTGCTCCTCGGCATCGAGGCCCAAAACGCTGAAGTCCCCCCTTCAACTCTTGGGGTCTTGCCGCGGGAGCCACTCTGGTAGCTTCCTTGCAAGCCAGTCGGCCACACCCGCATGCCAAATGCTGCTGTTTAAGCTCGCAAACATTATCGTGTTCCACTGACTTTCAGTGGGCTGCCTCCACACCCTGGTATGTTACCCAGATCGTATGCCTCTAAAGATCAATTTGGTCATTCTGAGGTACTGCCTGCACCTCCGATCATCGCCGACAAGCGCGTCCGGTTCCAACTGCAGCCGACCATTGCTCTGTTCTGCAAGGATGATGCCCCATGCCTCGCGACCGTTTTGGACCAGGCCAACTCGAAAGCCAGGCCTCTCTCCCCTTGCCCCCAGGCTAACATTGGAGATGTCAGTGTGCGATCTGATAAGTTATCCTCTTGTAGTGGGCCTAGGCCTACCTTAGGTAGCGCAGCACCACAACTAGCTGGTCAGTCATTTTCTCCCTTTGCTCAGCCCCCTGCAGAGGGCCTTCAATGGACCCTGGTCAAGAGGCGTCGCTAGTGGCAACGGAACAGGAGCCTTAACTCAGTTGCTTGCAAGGCTAGGGCGACCGCGAGTTTATTCACAGAAAATATGTAGGGACACTGCTACAACTGTTTTGCCTGGGACCACTTCCATTGGCAGTGTAGAGACCCAACAAGGTGTTGGAAATGTAAATCAAGTGGGCATGACTCTTACCGATGTCCAAGCAAATCTACTCATACAAGAGTCTTATATTCCTCTATGCGCCATCCTTCCACCATCGTCTCACAGCAACCCTCCCACCATCATCAGCTGAGACGGCCTCCATTTGCCAGCATGGAGCGTCGCTGCTCGTCCGGTGATGCCGCCTCCCATCTCTACAGATTACAGCACGAGCTGGAACGGTGTCTTTCTGAGCCTCCTGTAGCTCTGTCCTGGGCTTTCCGGGAAGCCCAAGGTCTCGGCCTCGCTTCGTTGAGAAGTTCGCTTTCCTCTTTGAAGAAATGTTGCAGCGGGAGTCCTTGCTCACCAGCCGTGCACTATTGGTGACTGTACATGGCGCCCTCGGTGTTAGCTCCAGGGAAGAACTCAAGGAAGCGATCATCCACCACTTCGAGCTGCGCTAGTATGAGTTTCACATCTTTCCCAGCTCCCCCGAACCGTTCCTTGTGCTGTTTAATGGGGCTGCCACCAGAGCTATTGTCTTTGCCAGAGGAAAAATAGTTGAGGGTCCTTTTGATTTTCACTTCCACTCGTGGGAAATTGACGCTCATGGAGACAGATGTGCTATCCCCTACCACGTCAAGATCAGCCTTGAAGGGATCCCTCACCACGCCTGGTCAGAGGAAATTACGGTCAAGATCTTATGCTACTCATATGCCATTCACCATGTTGCCCTGCCGTCTCGATAGAGGGAGGACCTCCGCTCCTTCGTGTGTTGGACCTCCTGTCAAGATCCAAGTCACATTCCTCGGATTGTCTTTCTCACGCTCGTCAAGCGTCCAGGGAAACCCGGCCAAGACCCGCAAATACAGTTCACAAGGCCCCGCACTCTGCAGAGAGGAAACGTTTACAAGATCCTGGTGCATATTGACTACGTGGAAGACTTGCTCTTTTATCATTACCCTTCAGAGGAGCTCATCGCCGAGGGTAAGTCCCAGATTAGAGAGTTCATTGGCACTTTGGTCATGTCGATGGGGACATGGAGGAAGAAAGCTATGTCAGACTCGACCAAGCTTGCCGCCCCATGCCTCGTAGGGGCCGCTCTCCGAGAGATGATGATGACCATGGTGATGACGGTCGCAGGGCTCGCCCCCATCCCCTTCCTTCTAGAGGATCGCACTGGCTCGACAGCCGCTCTAGATGGCGGGGCCACTCTCAAGACTAGGACTGTAGAGTTGTGTGCCAGAGGGGTGAATCTTCCAGGCGCAGACAAAGCGCGGAAAGAAGCTACTCCCCCACCCTCAAAGGGGAGTGACTCTACTGAACTGAAGCGCGCTATTAGGAGTCTGTGGAGAGTTAAGGGACAGTCAGGCAGCTCGACTGACAAACCCAAACCCAGTGCTATTTGGGACCTTGGTCTTTCTGCTCAAAATAGTGAGTGCTCTCTCCTCACCGCCTCAGATGCTATGGTGATTACCCCGAAGGCCTCCCCAGTGAAATACCAACTTGTCTCTAGCAGCCTGGTGGATGAGGGTATCTCTGCCGGTACTTGCAATTCTACCTTTACCCAATCTGATGCAATAGTCATTCCCCTTATTGCCCCCCTGCTAGTCGCTGTCGCTCAACCTGTTCTAGTGCCACCGAAGTTCAGACAATGGTGTTAGGTGATGTTACCCCCAATGTGGGGCCTCCCTCTTCCACTGGCTCACCTCCTCCTGCGGTTATTGGGAGGTCTTCTGAAGCTGCATAGCTGGCCTCACCCTCTGTTGTGCCTCTTACTGAGATCCTGTCAGCAGCACCGCCCCAAGAAGTTGTTGAGAACATGGCTGTTGAAAGCTCTACCTCAGGGGAAGTCCAGGTCAATCTCGCCTCTCCCATTCCTGATCCTGACATATCTTCCTTCCTTTCCTCTGTTACCAAGCATATTGCACCCTTTTTGCTTCAGACTCCTGTGTCTACACTGAATAATCCTTCCAAGGAGGATGCACAGGAGCAACCAAAGAGAAAGAGCCCCAGACTCAAAGCCAAATTCAAGAAGCACAAGCCTGTGATCAAGCTCGCCCAAGAACTTATCGCCAAGAAATGGGGTATACTAAAGCCAGAGTAGTCTTCGGACAACGTGACACTACAACAGTATTTGAACACCTACAAAAAGCCTCTGTATCCTGCAACAATCGAAGCTATCACATCCCTCTCCGTTGTGGCCAGCAAGAAGAAGAAGCGCAAGCTGAAGGATCACAGGCGGGAGGCTGCTGGTCTGAAGAAGCCCAAGAAGCCTTCTAGGGTGGTTAAAAGTAAGGCTTAGATGGCAGTCGCTGTGTCCCAGCGGGTGCGTGGCCTAATGATGATAGGCCCTATTTTGCTCTCAATTTGCGAGTGGCTCTGGGGGTTATTTTGCTTCAAATGCTGGTTTGTAGCTTCTGTCATGCCTTTTGTATGTGGCCTTGGCTGCCCAGGTGCGACTTACCTTTAACACTTCGTGCTGTTCTTAGCAGACTGCTTAACGTGGCTTTGTTGGATAGTGCCTGGTGGTTCATTCAAGGGTTGTTTCCTCTTATTGTGGTACCAGTATATCTTCCATGTCCCAGTAGCTGCCAGGTGCATCTTCATGCCTGGATTGGAGTGGATCTTTTTTTCCTATGGATGAACCTATATCTCATTATTCAATTCTATCATGGAATGTGCGAGGCTTAAACTGTACAGCCAAGCAGGAAGAAGTCAGGCAAGTAATGCAGCTCTATAAAGCTCTATAAACCAATGCTTATTTGTCTACAAGAAACAAAGCTGGCAGTTGTTAATACCCATATCATTCATAACACCTTGGGTACTCGCTACAAAGAAACATTGGTTTTTTACCTGCCCAAGGAACAAGAGGCGGCATCATTCTTGCTTGTGATGATAACCACCTGCATCTCCCTGATTTTACTTCCTCTTCATACACCCTTTATGCCTCCATCTCAGACAATAGATCCTCCACCAGCTCAACGGTAATGGTGGTATATGGACCTCAGCTAGACATGGAGAAGCGTCTCTTCCTCTCCAAGCTTCGACAACTAAAGCTCACTGCCAAAGCAGCATGGTTGCTTATAGGGGACTTCAACCTTATTTATCTGGATGAGGATAAAAGCAATTCCCTTCTAAACCGCAGAATGATGAATAGATTTCGACATACTCTAAACCACATAGAAGTAAAGGAAATCGCCTTGGTCGGTCGCCAATACACATGGTCTAACGTACAAAGCCAACCAACTATGTCCAGGATTGATAGAGCTTTTGCCACGATCCATTGGGAAGAGATGTATGCCAATCCGATCCTGCACCCCCTATCATCCTCGATTTCAGATCACAGTCCTATTCTCTTGCAACACCTCTCTGCAGCCCCCCCCCCCCCACATCTTTAGAGCATTTAGGTTTGAAACGCACTGGGTAGAAATGCCCGACTTTCTGGAATGTGTGCAACATAGTTGGTCCAAGCCTATTCTACAACCACTTAGCCCTTTGTTGGTTCTACATACTAAGCTCAACCGTACAACTAAGGCGTTGCGCTCCTGGGCCAGATCCCTTATTCCTCAAGGACGGCTAGCCTTGGGCATATGTAGAGAAGTCATTGGCAGGCTGGATGAGGCCATGGAACTCCGTAATCTCTCTGTTGCGGAATGCGAGCTCAGGAGGACTCTAAAGTAGCGGATCTTGGGCCTTGTGGCTATCGAGAAATCGAGGGCCCGTCAAAAATTGAGATTAACCTGGATAAGGCAGGGGGATGCAAACACTAGGTATTTCCAAATCATGGCCAAAACACGCACGTCCAAGAAGTTTATTCACTATCTGGAAGCTGATCAGGGGCTAGCTACCTCCTAGAGAGATAAGCACAAACTAATTTTTGATGACTTCCATAACCACCTGGGCACACACCTCCCTCGCAGTGGTTCTCTCAATTGGGCTCAGCTCAGCTAGTCCCCACAGGATCTTCAACACTTGGATGAACCCATATCTGAGCAAGAGGTGATCAATGCTATCAAAGCAATGCCTTGTGAGAAGGCTCCCGGTCTGGATGGTTATACCGGACTTTTTCTCTCCTCTTGCTTTGAAATCATCAAGACTAACCTCCTCAAGGCGATTGATTAGTTTTGTAACCTGAATCAACAGAGACTTCATTTCATTAACCAAACATTGGTGGTCCTGCTACCCAAAAAAGCCGATCCGAAGAAGGTCATAGATTATTGTCCAATAAGTCTCATCCATACATTTGAAAAGCTTATCTCCAAGATCCTTGCCTCTAGGCTATCACCCGAATTAGAGGGTCTCATCTCTCTCAATCAAAACGCATTCATGAAAAGGAGATGTATCCATGATAACTTCATGATGGTTCATCAAGCAATCCGATCTCTCCACAAACACAAAACACCTTCACTCTTCATCAAGTTGGATATATCGAAGGCGTTCGATACGGTGAATTGGGCCTACCTCATGGACACCATGGCTTACCTCGGTTTCGGCCCTAAGTGGCGATGTTGGATCTCAGCTCTCTGGGGAACTTCTTCCTCGTCCTTCTTGCTGAACGGAGAACGCGGAAAAAGGATCATTCATGCTCGTGGTGTCCATGTAGGATCGAAGAGCTCATGGAAAGCTACAAGAGGGGGGGTGAATGGTAGATTTTAAAAATCTTACGCAGCAGAAACAATTGAATCCCAACCCCTTCGGCAGAAAAATGATCTGTTAAAAAAATCATGTGTGAGACTAATCTAAATGGTTTTCACCAGGACAAAAGTGATATATATATAAGAGAGAATCAAGTCACTAAGAAAACACAAGAAGAATCACTCAAATCCGTCGAGAGAAACTCAAGTTATGATCGAACGATCGAACAAAGGTCAATCTGTCCTACCCGAGAAAAACAGTTCTGGAACGCTGCAAAGAAACTCGTGTAGATCAGAAACCACAAATCCAATGACCATGAAATTTTTACAGACGATAGATAATCAAGTTTTGAAGACAAACCAAAAGAATCACATCAATTGGATCTGCAAAACTCAAGTTATAATAAAACCACTGACGAAAGTTAGTGCTGTCCAGAAACTCGATGAGTAAAACTTGTCTGGAACAAGTCGGACGAACAAGGCACAAAAGTTCCTTCAAACTACGAATTTTATTCAATAGAACACAAGAGGAACAGCACCAAATTTGTTCCCCACGATCTCTGGCCTCCCTTGCTTATATAACCACCCCTTAGGCCAACTCAATCTCAACTAGGACTCTAATCCTACTCAGATCACAAATCGAAACTTTCCATAACTACTTAGGACTCTTCTATACGCAGATAGAAGCAATTTTAAGACTTCAAACACCTTAGGAACGTATCCCACATTCCTAAAACAACTCAAATTCATGACCCACACGAAATCCTATCATAACCAACTCGATACTTTCCATACCGAGCCATAACCGACTCCGCCACAACCAAAGTCATCAACCGATATGATCCGATCCTTCCAACCAGATCTTTCCATCCATAACCCATCTTCGGAACCATTTTGCCACATCATGCACCACATGCATACGAGCGAACACCTTCCTTCAACGTCCAGTAACCTTCATATGCACTGTCCTTGATTCAATCATCCTGTGCGACCTCCTGACCCGCTCAACCACAATTCCTCCTGAATTTGGTTGTTGGAACCTCATCTCCTCCCTGAGACTAGTCCAAAGGGTCCTGTCACCAGCCATGACTTGAACTCAAGCAACACCTGCACATGAACAAACAACCAATCCGTACGAGCCCAAATCCGCGACTTGACTCAAGTCAGTTCTGAACACAAGACCTTACGTGAGCACCTCACATAAGCATGTTGCAAAGCACAACAAAATGATATAAGACTTAACCACCAAAACACACCAAAAACTTAGTAAAAGAATACTAAGCAAACTTTCCAACAATGTAAAGCAAGTTCAAAACATTTCACTTGAAAATTTGGAACATTACGATCAAGCTACGAACCTTGTCAAAACTAACCGGAGCTTGAGCTGGAGCTTACCAAAGCTAGTACAACCTAGCGCCGAAGCTTACCAAAGCTAGTACAACCTAGCCCCGGAGCTTACCAAAGTTAGTCGGACCTTAGTGCCGGAGCTAACCAAAGCTAGTCGGACCTAGCGCCGGAGCTAACCAAAACTAGTCGGAACTAGTCATCCCAAAAGTCAGAGCTAGAAAAACATGTCGGAGCCAACCAACATAAGTCGGACCTAGCAAAACATATTGGAGCTTAACAAAGACATGTCAGACCTATCAAAGACATGCCGAAGCTAAGGACAAACCTCACCGGAGCTACCCAAAAATATGTCGGACCTAGACAAAGCAAGTCGGACCTTACATCGGACCTTGCAGAAGCTCGGAGCTAGAGTCGGACCTTGCTAAAAAGATATTATGGCAGCATTCAAAACTTTTATTGTCAAAATCAATGTATTCAGCACAAATAGGTCTCACAATCTCCCCCTTGATGAATGTATTGGCAACACCACTTAAGATCTGAAAATTGGCTTATTCACATTAAAAGTTTTGAAAACAATTTCTCCCCCTTTATAAAATAGAAATAAAATGAGAAAAAGAAATTCTCCCCCTGAGAAGAATCATGCCAAAAACAATTGTGAATATGTGCAATGTGTTATCAATGTCTCCCCCTTGCATATTTGTTTTTAAAAATTCATATATTATCTCTTCCCCTTTGACAATGTATTCAGTAAGGTTTATAAGACAAATTTTAATTGTTATGATCATATTATAACATATACACATAAAACAAAGCTCATTCAAGTCATACTATCAAGTAACTTACACTATCACATCAATGAAATACATAAAGTAGTGTAATCTGTGCTAGAGATCAAATGTAATTCCAATTTAGCAAGTCATGATCTCACAAACTTAACTATTTCAAAATCTGAAAGCATGACACTTGTTGCTGCATTTTATTATTTTTCAAAGCACAAATTTAGATCATATGATATTTGCAAGAGATTATATGTGCATCTGCCTTATTCTAACCAATCAAGCCAAGCCTGTCATTTGACAATCAGAAGCTTAAGGACATAATTTTAGTCATACACAACTTCTTCCAAATTCATATCTAAGTGCAATGATAAGCCATCTCAAAAGAAGAAGTGTCATGCATGCATATTCTCTTGATCTTTTCTCAACTTATATTTTTTCACAAAAACTCAACATGTGAGTTGATTGCTTGATTAATTCTTTATGATTAAAAGCACTTGTGAACATGCAACAAGTTCAAAATAGCAAGAAAGTTCGACCATGACCAGATTTAGTGTAAGTAATTATTCCAATTACTAGACATGGAAAAAACTACAAAATGTATAACACGAGTAATGTAGTAAGAACTTTCAGCATGTAAAAGGAATCACAAAGTCACATATGTATGAAATACCATGCTCATATTATTTTAATTTTAGATTCACACACAGGCTTCTAGGGTTTGAAAACTCCCCCTCAATGTAAGCCATGAGGATGCATAACCCCTATTTCACTACGAATAAAACAAAAACGAGTGAAATCCAAAGGTTTTGTAAAAATGTCAGCCAATTGTTGTTCGATATCTACATGGTGAAGCACAATGTTTCCTTTTTCAACATTATCACGAAGAAAGTGATACCTAATGTCAATGTGCTTAGTTCTAGAATGTTGCACGGGGTTTTTAGCAATGCAAATGGCACTAGTGTTATCACAAAACAGTGGAATACTATGTAGATCAACCCCATAGTCCTTAAGTGTTTAAACAATCCAAAGAATTTGTGAGCAAGCACTAGCAGCAGCTACATATTCAGATTCAGCTGTGGATTGTGCAACTGAGATTTGTTTTCTAGAGGACCAAGCAACAAGAGAATTACCAAGAAAATGACAAGCACCAGAAGTACTTTTTCTATCAATCCTACAACCCCCAAAATCAGCATCCGAAAAAGCTTTCAAAGTAACGGTTGAGGAAGAAGGAAGAAAAAAGCCAAATTCTTGAGTTCCATGTAAGTACCTGAGAATCCTTTTGACGGCTTGACAATGTAAAGCACGTGGGGAGGCTTGAAACCGTGCATAAAGACATACGCTGAATTGTATGTCCGGTCTTGATGCCGTGAGGTACAAAAGTGATCTGATGATGCTTCTATATTCTTTTTGATCCACGGGTTCACTGTCTTCATCAAGTTCAAGTGTTGTTGCTGTTCCCATTGGTGTCCGAAGAGGCTTGCTTTTGTCCATGCTGAAGCGCCTTAGGAGGTCTTTTGTATACTTCGTTTGATGCACAAAGGTACCCTCTTTGGTTTGCTTGATTTGCAGCCCCAAAAAGTACGTGAGTTCTCCCATCATACTCATCTCAAATTCTGAACTCATCATAGCTGAAAACTTGGACACAAGATGATGAGAAGCACAACCAAAGATAATATCATCCACATACACTTGAACGAATAATGAGTCATTGCCATGCTTAAGCACAAAAAGAGTTTTATCAACCTTGCCCATGGTAAACCCCTTTTCAAGTAAGAATGTTTTTAACCTATCATACCATGCTCTAGGGGCTTGTTTGAGATTATACAAGGCTTTGGACAGTTTGTAAACATGATTAGGAAAATCTAAATTTTCAAAACCCGGTGATTGTTTGACATAAACCTCCTCATCTATGTAGCCATTAAGAAAAGCACTTTTAACATCCATTTGATATAGCTTAAAACCTTTAGATGCAGCAAAAGCTAACAAAATTCTTATGGCTTCTAATCTAGCAATAGGAGCAAAAGTTTCATCAAAATCTAGACCTTCAACTTGAGTGAAACCTTGAGCAACCAACCTAGCCTTATTTCTAACCACAACCCCATCCTCACTTTGTTTATTTTTAAACACCCATTTAGTTCCAATTAAAGTGTGACCTTGAGGAGGAGGTACAAGTTTCCAAACATTATTTCTTTCAAAATTTTCTAACTCTTCTTGCATGGCAATAATCCAAGATTCATTAGTGAGTGCGTGTGATATATCTTTGGGTTCAAAAGAAGCAACAAAAGCAGAATGAGCATGAGAGTTTGGATCGCAAAACCTGGACCGTGTGACTCGTTCGTGCAAGCTTCCAATTATCTGTTGCGGTGGATGATCTTTGTAAAACCGTAGGGGAACAAATTTCTCACAAGCTTCTTCTTCTTCATGTTCATCACAAATCGACGAGCTTGTGACTTGAGGACGATTTGAATCAGCATTGATGGTTGTCGGTGCTGGTTGAGAATTAACATCCAGAGCTGAACCAAAGTCTTTAGCTGCTAAATTTTCGGGCAGCAACTCCAATTCTTCCTCATCTTCAACGAAAATTCTCTCCCCCTGCGGATATGGATCTGGACCTGCAATGTTTGAGCTAGTACCTGGGCTAGCTTCATCAAAAGACACTTCACAAGTCTCCACAATTTTGTTAGTGTCAAGTAAAAGCACACGGTAGCCTCTAGTATAAGATGGATAACCAAGAAACATGCCATCAATGGATATAGGTTCAAATTTATCAAGATTACCATGTTTCTTAACAAAGCATTCGCAACCAAAGACTCGAAAGTTCGTAACACTAGGCCTATGTCCAAACCGAAGCTCATATGGTGTTTTACCTAGCTTAGCACGCAAGAAAACATGATTTGAGACATAACAAGCGGTTGCTATCGCATCAACTCAAATTTCCTAGGAGTTTGATATTCATCAAGCATAGTCCTAGCCATCTCAACTAAGGTTCTGTTCTTTTTGTCTACAACACCGTTTTGTTGAGGTACATATGGTGAAGAAAATTGATGATCTATTCCATTTCAGCACAAACGTGATCAAAAGATTGATTTTTAAATTCAGTTCCGTTATCACTTCTAATTGCTTTTAAAGATCCTAGGTGATCAATTGATAATCTAAGAAATAAAGTTCTAAAGTAACTAAAAGCTTCATTCTTAGACGCCATAAAGTAAACACAAGAGTATCTAGAATAATCATCAACAATAACAAGAACATATCATTTACCTTCGAATGATTGAACACGTGAAGGTCCTACAGTGTCAAGGTGCAAAAGTTGACAAAGTTCAGTTGTCATGATCATTGTGAGAGGAGTATGTGAACTTGCAACCATCTTAGCATGTCTACAAGAAGAGCACACAATTTGTTTGTCCCCTTTAAGCTTAGGCAGCCCACGTATGCGATCAAGAGCACTAACATGCGTTAGATGATCAAAGCCTACGTGACCAAGTCTACGATGCAAAAAATATAAGTCCTTTGAATCATTAGCAACTAGACACCTATGCTTAAGACATATCAAAATCAGCTTTAAAAACTCTTCCAAACCGAGACATATTAAAAATAAGCTCACTATTTGAACCTACAACTTTGCAGCAGTTTTTATTGACAATAATTTCCAGATTTTCATCTAGCAAATGTGAAACAGAAAGCAAGTTGTATTTCAAATTTTTGACAAGTGCCACATCCTTCAAAGTGTAGTGATCATTTACTGTAACCGAACCCTTAGCAATTATAGGAGTTGAAGAATTATCGGCGAAAGTAACATTCTCTACACGTGACACAAAAGAGAGGGAGGAGAATCATTCTTTGTTACCGTCATGTGGCGTGAGCACCTTGAATCCACAATCCAAATGTTCTCCTTCCTCAAGCATGTAACCTACATAGAAGCACAATACGTCGATGACTCAATACTGGGGTTAGTCAAAAGGCATTTAGATATATAGTACTGAGTCACACGACGTGCAGCAGGAAAAACACGCGAAAGCTGTGATAAAACAACAGGTTTATGAGTCAAAGTTTGAGGTTTTTATTATTAACTACTGACCTATAAGGTGTTACTTGTGTAGCACAAAATCAGTAGCTCCGGAGGCAAAAATAGAAGGTCCGGAGTTAAACTTTGAATGTTTTTTACTCATAACAACAGGTTGCATGTTCCTGGCATTCAGTTTAATATGTGCAGCAAATTTTGCATTAAAGTTATGAGATCTAGCAATCATTCTTTCCCTTTTCTGTTGTTTAGCTAGTCTATAACAAAAATCTATGACATGACCATCTCTACCACAGTAGGTACAATGAAATTTAACTTTGTGTTCATGTCTAGATGAGCAAACAATATTTTTATTTGAAATCGAATGGGACAACACTCTTGTAGATTTGAAAATCACTTCATTTTGTTTAGGAACTGTTTGAATCAAACCACTTCCTAATGACTCTACAATTTTAGGTGGATGTGCCTTAGCATTAGCATGAGAATCAAAACCTAAATCAGTTTTATCATTGCAAGACTTGGAAGAATTCATCAGCAAGTTTATGTTCTTATTCCCATTACAAAATCGATCTAATATCCTATGCATGTTATCAAGTTTATTGGACAGATCAAGGCAATTTTCACATGAAGTTTTTCCTTTTAATTTGTAATTGGAACAATATTTAACTTCATGAGAACGTAAAGCATTATTCAATATTGAAATTTCATTCATAGCATCTTTTAGTTTCTTTTTAAGATCATCACAACTAGAACAATGCAAATCAATTGTAGAACAAGAAGCATCTTTTAAGTTTCCAATGTCAAGTGCAGCAAGTTTTTTGTTCTTTTCAATTTCAAGTTCAAGTCTATCTAGAGTAGAGGAATGTGCAGTTCTTAATGTAGACAATTTTTCATAGATTAAATCACACGAGGGACAAGAATCATCACTAGGAATCAAGGTTTTCAAATGGTTGATTTCAGATTCTAGTGATTCAATTTTAGCAGCATTATCCCTAAGCTTTTTGTCTTTTTTCTTAACAATAATAGTTGCACGAGAAATTGCATCACACATTTCATTACAGGTAGAACATACCTCATCGTCGTCATTGTTGTGTTCTGCATCCTCCTGACTTGATCTTGATCTTGTTTTGCTTGCCATGAAGCATAAGTTGGCCAAATCATTTTCATCTTCGTCACTTCCAATGTCCATGTCGCTTGAGCTAAGTTCCTGGAGTGCGGAGATAAAGTTGTTCACCAGTTGGCGACCTGTAAAGCCCTTCTTCTTCTTCTTCTTATCATTTGTTGAGGAGTGCTTCGTCTTTGATTGTTTTTCTTCTCAGAAAGTAGAACCTGAAAGGTTAAGGCATTCTGTACGAAAGTGTCCTGTCGTACCACATTCGAAGCATCGTTGAGGTCTGGAGCTTCCACTCCTTCTAGTTCTCACATTTTGCAATGCTTTTGAGAACCTAGTAGAGAGAAGTGCTAGCTCCTCCTCTAGAAATTCCTCGATCTGCTCCAGGGTTAGTGAGGACAACAAGGCAAGAGTATTGCAAGATGATGATTAAGCTAGGCATATCACGTTGTGAGACAAATGCAATAGACTTACTTGGGTTCTTACGTGATAAGATGTCAATTTTATGAGTTTAGAGTTTAGAGTAAAGCACATCTAAAGTAAGTGTACTCATGACAGTAGATTCACGAATAGATGTAACTTTCATCTCCCAGATTGACATGTCTAATGCACTAAGAAGTTGCCTAGCATTTTCAGCATCAGAAAAATTAACGTTGACACTACGCAAGTTACTGAGAATTTTATTAAAGCGAGCAAAGAGATCATCGATGGACTCACCGGGTTGCATATCGAAGCGCATGTATTCTTTCTTGAACATGTCTTGCCTTACCTCCTTAATCGTGTTGGATCCTTCGTGATAGTCACAAAGTGCTCTCCATACATCGTATGCCGATCGGAGATGTGCAACGCGGTCGAAAACGCTCTGAGTGAGTCCTTGGATGATCAAGTTTCGGGCTTCTGTTGTTGTTATCGACGTCCCGTAGGTTTGTAGCCGTAACTTGATCGTTAGGTGGCACTTCGTATTGCTTGTACACCTTCTTCCATATTGCGAAGCCTTGTGCCTGGATGAAAGCCTCCATGCATGTCTTCCAAACCTGAAAATCAATACCAGCAAAAACATAAGGTTTGGCGTAGTATTTCTCCATGATGATTAGTCAAAAACACATGCAAATCACAATTATTAGAGCACCGTGGCTCTGATACCAATTGTAGGATCGAAGAGCACGTGGAAAGCTACCAGAGGGGGGTGAATGGTAGATTTTAAAAATCTTACGCAGCGGAAAAAATTAAATCCCAACCCCTTCGGCAGAAAAATGATCTGTTAAAGAAATCGTGTACGAGACTAATCTAAACGTATTTCACCGGGACAAAAGTGATATATATATATATATATATATATATATATATATATCAGAGAGAATCAAGTCACGAAGAAAACACAAGAAGAGTCACTCAAATCCGTCGAGAGAAACTCAAGTTATGACCGAAAGATCGAACAAAGGTCAATCTGTCCTACTCGAGAAAAATAGTTCTGGAACGCTGCAAAGAAACTCATGTAGATCAGAAATAACAAGTTCAATGACTGTGAAATTTTGACAGATGATAGATAATCAAGTTTTGAAGACAATCCAAAAATAATCACGTCAATTGGATCTGTAAAACTCGAGTTATGATAAAACCACCGATGAAAGGTAGTGTTGTCCAGTAACTCGACGAGTAAAACTTGTCTGGAACAAGTCAGACGAACAAGGCACAAAAGTTCCATCAAACTACAAATTTTATTCAATATAACACAAGAGGAACAGCCCCAAAGTCGTGCCCCATGAGCTCTGGCCTCCCTTGCTTATATAACCAGCCCTTAGGCCAACCCAATCTCAACTAGGACTCTAATCCTACTCAGATCACGAATCGAAACTTTCCATAACTGCTTAGGACTCTTCTATACGCAGATAGAAGCAATCTTAAGACTTACAAACACCTTAGGAACGTATCCCACATTCCTAAAACAACTCAAATTCATGACCCACATGAAATCCTATCATAACCAACTCGATTCTTTCCATACCGAGCAATAACAGACTCCACCGCAGCTAAAGTCATCAACCGATACAATCTGATCCTTCCAACCAGATCTTTCCATCCATAACCCATCTTCAGAACCATGTTGCCATGTCATGCACCGCATGCATACGTTCGAACACCTTCCTTCGACGTCTAGTAACCTTCATATGCACTGCCCTTGATTCAATCATCCTGCGCGACCTCCTGACCCGCTCAACCACAATTCCTCCTGAATTTGGTTGTTGGAACCTCATCTCCTCCCAGCGACTAGTCCAAAGGGTCCTGTCACCAGCCATGACTTGAAATCAAGCAACACCTGCACATGAACAAACAACCAATCCGTACGAGCCCAAGTCCGCGACTTGACTCAAGTCAGTTCCGAACACAACACCTTACATGAGCACCTCACATAAGCATGTTGCAAAACACAGCAAAATGATATAAGCCTTAACCACCAAAACACACCAAAAACTTAGTAAAAGAATACTAAGAAAACTTTCCAACAATGTAAAGCAAGTTCGAAACATTTCACATGAAAATTTGGAACATTACGATCAAGCTCTGAATCTTGTCAAAGCTAACCGGAGCTTGAGCCGGAGCTTACCAAAGCTAGTACAACCTAGCGCCGGAGCTTACCAAAGTTAGTACAACCTAGCACCGGAGCTTACTAAAGTTAGTCGGATCTTAGTGCCGGAGCTAACCAAAGCTAGTCGGACCTAGCGCCGGAGCTAACCAAAACTAGTCGGAACTAGTCATCCCAAAAGTCGGAGCTAGAAAAATATGTTGGAGCCAACCAACATAAGTCGGACCTAGCAAACCATATCGGAGCTTAACAAAGACATGCCGGAGCTATCAAAGACATGCCGGAGCTAAAGACAAAGCTCACCGGAGCTACCCAAAAACATGTCGGACCTAGACAAAGCAAGTCGGACCTTACGTTGGAACTTGTAGAAGCTCGGAGCTAAAGTTGGACCTTGCTAAAAAGATGTTATGGAAACATTCAAAACTTTTATTGTCAAAACCAATGTATTCAACACAAATAGGTCTCACAGTCTGGCAAGGGGATCCCCTCTCCCCTATGATTTTCCTCATTGCGATCGAGCCATTGATCAGGTTATTTCAGCATGCCCAACAGAGAGGTATACTGGGTGCACTCAATGGACACAGTGACCACCTCCGAGTTTGCCTCTATGCCGATGACGCGACCGTATTGTCGATTATGCAGACGTTTGGTGAAGCTTCTAGCCTCATAACTAACCTCGCCAAGACTAAAGTGTACCCTATATGTTGTCTGAATAACCATTTGAAGGAGGTTTCTGCCCATCACCCGATATTGCTCTCATTCCCCTGCTCCTACTTGGGGCTCCCCATCCACCTGGGTAAATTAACAAGAACTGCCATCCATCCCATAATCCAAAAAGTGTCATCCAGGCTCCCGGGTTGGAAGATGAACTTGCTTTCCTATGCAGGACGCGAAGTTCTTATCAAGTCTGTGCTCACTGCTCTTCCAGCCTACTTCTTGACAGTCTACAAACTTCCTTCCTGGGCAATAAACCAGATAGACAAAATCCGCAGAAGCTTTCTTTGGCGAGGGGAGGACCCGAACAAAGTTCATGGTGGACATTGCTTGGTGAAATGGAAGGTTTGCATTCAACCAAAGAAATGGGGTGGCCTAGGCATCAAGGACCTAGAAAAGTTTGGGAGGGCATTGCGGCTCTGTTGGTTATGGCATAGTTGGGATGCCAAAGATAGACCGTGGAAGTCATTGCTCAAACACCAAAACAAGTCGGACCGTCACCTCTTCTTTGCTTCCACAATTATATCTGTCGGCAACGGAAAAGACACCCCCTTCTGGGATGCCCAATGGCTCCATGACCAAGCACCTAGAAACCTTGCCCCTAACCTGCACAGGCAAGCCAAATTCAAAAATCGGACTGTAGCCAAAGAGCTCACCAATGCAAACTGGATTCGTAATCTGATGACAATTGACTCGGCTGATCTCCTCGATGAGTTCATACTCCTTGTAACAGCTGTGTCTGATGTCACCTTAAATAGTGAGAAGGACCGCATTACCTGGAAATGGACCCCAAGTGGGGCCTTCTCGGTATCATCTGCATACGAAGCACAATTCACTGGAAGTATTGGTAATCAATGGGCCGCCATAGTGTGGGCTGCTCACACAGAACCGAAATGCCGATTTTTCGCATGGCTAGCTATGCAAAACAAGACTCTCACTGCTGACAATTTGGCAAAGAAGAATTGGCCACAAGAGCCAAACTGTCCTCTATGCCTGTGCTTTCCGGAGACGGCGGACCACATCGTTGCCGAATGCAATTTCATGGAGGCAGTTTGGCACAAGGTAGTTGGACTGCTAGCTCTACCACTTAACCTCCAAGGGGTGAATCTAGAAGGAGTGTCCCAATGGCTCTTCTCTGTCACAGCATCAGGTTCCAAGGCCTTTAGGCGCACCCTCTCCGGCATTCTAATCACTTGTTGGTGGCAAATTTGGAAGGAGCGGAATGGATGAATTTTCCAACAAGAAGAAAGCTCATTCCTGCAGGTGGCTTTCCTAGCTGTGCAGGAGATCAGACTCCAACCTCGCTGTAGGCTTCCTAGTGCTTCCGGAGCTTTTTCTGGGAGCCTTCCCTGGTAGCATCTCAAACTGTCGCTATGGTGGTCATCCTTGTAATTTTCGTTTCTGATTTTTAGTCTACTCTTGGCTTAGGCTGTAATCCATTCTAATCTTAATGAATAGCAGAGCTCCTGCCCTTAATTTCAAAAAAAAAAAAAACAACTGAGTTTATCTCCTGTGCTATTCATTTTAGAACTTGTACTTGACACGTTCACCTTAATATTCTCAACACACCGATCAACGGCAGTCACTGGCCCGCTGCAGCGGCCCTACAAGCCGTAATCTACGGTTTCCTCCCGTTACCTTTTTCAGGCACCTTCCGTTTCCCCACCAGAAGCACGCGAACACGGTGATCTGAAAATTAGCATTACCGATTCTCTGTTAGATTATACTCCCTCCGATCCAAGTGTCAACAACATAGATGTGATCGAAGCAGCCATTGACGTTGCAATGCATGATGGGCTAGGCGTCAGATTTGGATGTATTTGAACCATGACGTAGTTTATACCACGGACAAAGTCGTACTTGTATTCCATATATTTTGGTTTTTATGTCTTATTCTAAACAACCGAACATTTGACATGAAGTACAATCTGATGACCAAGTCACATGCTAATTTGAGCCGACTGTAATTTGTGGCAACACTCTGGAAGTCAGATATATATATATATATATATATATATATATATATATATATATATATATATATATATATATATATATATATATATATATATATATATATATAGTCCCAACAAACAAGCACGGCCTTACTTTTGGGTTGATGACTGCAACATCTAACACTTTTGGCACTATTTTCAGAAGCACTAACCCGGCTCCTCGATCAGCAGCTGTTTCTCGGCAACTGCAACCTTGCTGGTTGGTCGCCGATCGGTAGGCCATGACGAGCAGCTAATACAGTACAGTCTCTCATTCTCCCCGTTGCATATTTGGACGAGACGACGAAGTATTGGGCTCCCTTTCCCTTTCCTTTTCAGCACGCACGCGAGTACGCAACGTAGCCATCATCACTCAGGGTAGGCGACCTCTTCTTCTCCCGCCGCCGTGCTCCGTCGTGAGACGATAGTGAAACAATGCAATATTTTAGCAGCCACCGCGTGCGTGATGGCGCGGCGGGGCAGCCGCAGCCGTCGCCATAACCGAGTTGACGAGCTCCGGCATGCGGGAACGAAGGCGTCAAACGTGCATAAAATTTAATTAGATATCTAATCCCGCATCGAAGAAAAGTCATGGCGCTTATTTGTTGCTAATCGTCGTCGTCGAGACAGGCTATAAATAGGCAGCGCCCAACCATTTCCCCTCACATCCAGCTCTGCAACTCACAATATCTCCGTCTTCAACAAAGCAAAGCAACCAGGCGCCAATCAACAAGCCCTTCCAGCGATCCCTGTCTGATCACGTAGCACTCGAGAATCACATACGTGCAAGCGTATGGCCGCTTCCGCGAGCTTCTCTTCTCTTGTGTTGCTGGTATTAGCAGCGCTCTGCGGTCTTTTGCTCGCTTTGGCGGGAGGTGCTCACGGCCATCCTTCTCCGGCCGGCTCGGTGCTGGGCTCCACGTTCTACGACGACACGTGCCCCAGCGCCTACAACATCATCCGGCGTGTCATCCAGGACGCCAGGGTCTCGGACCCGCGCATCCCGGCCAGCCTCACCCGTCTCCACTTCCATGACTGCTTCGTCAACGTGAGCACCAATTTCCACACTGCGCTGACTGCGTTCGTAGGTGCTCGGTACATTGCGTCGTCAGACTCATGCATGGCATTTACATTTCGTTTCTGTGTGATGGTTCACTACAGGAATCTCGACGACATACGACAGCCAAATTAACGTACGACGGCGAGCCGTCGTATATAACGTAACATACGACGGCTGCGCCTGGCCGTCGTAAGTTACCTTACATACGACGGCTGGCCGTCGTATGAAAATTGGGCCGGCGTACATAAGGCAGCATACGACGGCCCAGCTGTCGTATATAAATGGGCCGTCGTATATGTGTTTATATACGACGGCCCTATATGGTTGCCGTCGTAACTAATTGGGCCGTCGTATGTAGTTCCTTTATACGGGCCCGACCGGCCCAACCCTAAGTTTCTCCTCCACTCCACGCCGCCTGTCTCTCGCGCCCGCCGCCTCCTCTCTCTCTCTCGCGCCCGCGCCGCCGCCGTCCTCCCTCACGCCGCCGCCGTCCTCCCTCGCGCCCGCGTCGCCGCCTCCCACCCCGCCGCCGCGCCCCACGCCTCCTCCCCGGCCGCCTCCCCGGTCGCGCCCGCGGCGCCTCCCGGCCGGCCCCGTGCCGCCACCCCCGGCCGCCCCTGCGCCTCCTCCCCGGCCGCCCCGCGCCGCCTCCCCGGTCGCGGCGCCTCCCGGCCGGCCCTGTGCCGCCACCCCGGCCGCCCCTGCGCCGCCTCCCGGCCACTCCAGCGGCGCCTCCCGGCCGCCCCGCGGCGCCTCCCGGCAGCCCCCGCGCCGCCACCCCCGACCGCCCCCCGCGCCGCCTCCCCGTTTGCAAGTAATTTGAATTAATGTTTAATTCTTAGTTGTTATTCGATGTTTAATTGATAGTTGATAATTGATGCTTAGTTAATTGTTGAGATGCTTAGTTAATTGTTGTGATGCTTAATTAATTGTTGTTATGCTTACTTTTTTTTGTGATGCTTAGTGATTTGATGCTTAATTTTCTTTTTAAGTGTTACTTGATGATTAGTTGTTATGCTATTTATTAGTTGTTAATTGTTGTGATGATTAGTTGTTATGCGAATTAATTGTTAGGTTTTGTTAATTTTCATTAATTGTTAGTAGTTTTTAGTTATGTTTAAATTTTAATAGTTAGGTTCTTGTTAATTAGTTGTTATTTCTTATTAATTGTTATGTTTTATTTAAAAAATTTGATGCTTGTGTGTTATATATAGAAATGGCTGAAGAAAAGAGCCGTCGTACGTTATGTAGCTATCGTATATGTAGGTCCGTCGTATATTGGGCTTATATACGGCCCATCGGGCCCAACCCTAGCTTTCATTCACCCTCACTGCTCCCCGAGCCGCCGTCTCCCTCTCGTGCGCCATAAGTCGTAGCAAGTGGACGACCCTGATTATGAAACTTTCAACTCTGACCCACTTTTCTCCTCACTCTCGTTCTCTTTCCTCTTTCGAAAATGATTCATAAATGAACATGTGCAACGTTACCTATAGAAATTGATTACCCGTTTCGGATCGACACGTCTCACATGTCATTGGCATGTGAGATGTGTAGGTTCGGAATTGTCCCTTTTTGGACAGCCTGGGAGTGACCGAGGGGGCGTGACTTGTGACGAGGCGCGGGTCTGGATCTGGGCGAGATTTCGGTAGCATAACCCCGTTGTTCTCTGCTGCACCATTTTTGGGCGTGCAGTGGAGAACAGCGGGGTTATGCTGCCGAAATTTCGTTCGGATCCAGACCATGCGTCTCGTCATGAGCACGCTCCACTCGGTCACTCTTGGGTGGGTTTAGGACCTATCTGCCTAGTTCTAGGAGCCGTCATACAACATGAAATTAAAATAATAACGACATGACACTCCATATGGCTGGTTTTAATGACTTTGACTTTAAACTGCAGAGTTAAACATGGGTGAAGACCGTAGTTGGATGTATACGGGTTGGAACAAGCAAACTGGTCACTCAAATGAGTGGTATGTCGGGACAGAGGACTTTGTGGATCGAGCGTTCAACTTGTCTACGACCGATACAGTGCGCTGCCCATGTGCAAAATGTCGGAATACAAAGTTTCTGGACAAAACGACATTAACATTACACTTGTGCAGAAACGGTTACATGCCTTATTATGAGGTGTGGACTTTTCACGGCGAGTATGCTTCTCGCTCCGCACGTGTAGTGGAAGAAGAAGATGATGATGACGATGATTGTCCTGGTGTTGATAGAATGGATGAGATGTTAGAAGATATTCAAACAGAAGATCCGCCTACAATGGATGCGGAGGCATTCTTCAATCTCTTGAAAGCTTCAGAAGAGCCGTTGCATGATCGTACCACAATGAGCCTTCTTACTTTCATGACTAGATTTATGGCAATTAAATCTAAGTATTTCTTCTCTAATAATTGCTTCAATGAGATGCTAGAACTTATCAACGATGCCTTTCCACATCCTCATATACTGCCGAAAGATATGTACCACTCAAAAAAATTATTATCTGGTCTCGGTATGAAGTATGAGAAAATTGACGCGTGTCCTGATAACTGCATGTTATTCTGGAAAGAGCACAACAAAGAGAAGAATTGCTTGAAGTGTGGAAAATCGAGATTTGTCGAAGTTGTCAATGACGATGGAGATAAAGTAGTGACAGAAGTCGCACGAGAAAGAGTAACTTCGTCGGTCCTCCTCCGATTCCTAGTGAGCGGAGGATTATACGTCCGGTTGGAGACAGGTAACACATTAATAAAGTATTTCTTTAAATTTTTTCTGAATGACTATTCTATTACTTCATGACTTCACAAATGTCTTTTTAGTTCGTGGGAGGACCTGTCCTACGACGGGCAGAAACACCACAGGACGGTGAACGGTTGCATCGGGAGCTTAGTGCGTATGCACTACCCCGGTGTGATTGATGGACGTGCAGCTACGTCGTGGGACGACTACGCGCGCGTTCCTCACCAGGAGCACGACAACTTACAGGGAGTCGTGTGGTCAGATTTTTGGGTAAGTAACTTTCAAAAATATTTTAAGTTTCAATTCTTCATGTCCATTTAAGCATTCTAACTATGTTGCCTTCCTATACAGCTCAGGTACGCCCTTCAGGATCCGGCCACGCAGCTGGATCATGCAAGGCGCGTGTTCGAGGTGAACGCTCGAAAGCTTGTGGCCCAAATGCTTTCGAACGCACGGAATCAAGTAGTTAATGACTACTTGAAGAGCCACCAACAAGAGGTTGGTAGGTTCAGAGAGGCCTCCGACACGTACTTGACGGAGGAGCAGTACGCAGAGGTAAGTTGCGTATTCTTTAAATTCTTCTCATTACAATTGTTAAGTTAAATTTAATGAACTACAAATGTGTGCAGGTTAGTATCCCTTGGTTACAGGGACGGTCTGAGGCTTACCGAGCCCTCTCGAGCTATTGGGCTAGCGATGCGTTCATCGCTAAGTCGAAGAAGGCCCGAGATGCTAGAGGGACCTCGGGGAAGCACAAGATGGGCGTGCAGGGCTTCGTCCGTTTGGCAAAGCGGATGGTAAGTTTCTTGGTGCTTTTCTTATGCTCATAATGTAGTCTTGTTCTTACTAACAGATGTTTATAGGAAAAGGAGAGCGGCGTGCGACCGAGCGCTGCTGAGGTGTACAGGAAAGGTCACGAGGACCCTTCTCAGCCGGGCCAGTGCAGTCAGTACGCCGAGGAGCGGCTGGTAAGTTTCATTACCTTTGAAATCAATATATATGTTATTCATCTTACAGAAACTGCATGTTTTTCAGAGTAACTACGGGCGAGAGGTTGTGAGGATACGCGGTGAAGGGGTTGATTGGGAAAACGCCCCCGACATCGACCATCAAGCCGCATATGCAAGCGGAGGTGGAAAAGCACACGGAAGGTGAGTTCATTTAGTTTTATTGTTTTCAATCCAATCCAATCAAATTTGAGTTTACTTTGAATTGATTCACTTTTTTTTGTAGGGTTGCCGTATTCCAGGGAGTCATCGACTCCTTGGAGGGACGGCCAGCGCGAGGCGGCACCTCGCAGTGTTCGAGTGCTGGCGCGGCCTCCTCCAGCCGCCGTCCCACCGAGAGAGATCTCGAGGTGTTGGCGCTTCGGGAGAGCGTTGCCCGGCAGGAAGAGACCATCGCGAGGGAGCGCGAGACGACTAGGGCCGCCATAGATTTTATGACGCAGATGAGAGCGGCAGTGGAGGTAAGAACTACACACTTGTACTTTAATTGCATTGCATTTCAATAAAATCTCAATTCTAATGTTTCAAATGACAGGCGCTAGCTCGACAGCAAGGGCAGCAAATCCAGTTACCGGAGTGGCAGCCACCGTCGTCCACGGTACCACCTCAGGCTCCGTCTCCTGGAGTACAGGTACGAACCAAAGTTAAATTCAATTCATTCCTTGTAAACTTATTAACTTGTTTATGTCATCGTGTATTGCAGGGTTCAGGGACGGAGGCTCAGACTCCGTCACCGCATCTACGAGCACCGGGATTGGAGCGGGACGACGACGACGTACAGGGAGGGAGTTGTAGCTAGAGCGTCGTCGTACGTTTGTATTGTTTTCATGTTTGTCCTTGTTGTGAGACTTCGACTTGCTGTGATGTTGTAATATCGTTTTGATTGTGTACATATTGTGATTGTGGATTGTATATTGTGATTCTGCACTGTTTCTGTGTTCCTGACCATCGAGTCGGGTGAGATTTTTCTGTTTTTTAAAAAAAACTGAAAAGCCTTATTTACGACGGCCTGTATAAATTATATACGACGGCTTTATACAGGTGCCGTCGTATATAAGCCATTGTTATATACGACGGCTCCTGTATGCAGCCGTCGTATGTTACCAACCTTACTTACGACGGCTAGTTTGGGGCCGTCGTAAGTAAGGGCCTCGGCCCACGCGGCCCATCAACAGAAACGGGCCGTCGTAACCTAATTAGCCGTCGTAAGTTGCGCCATACTTACGACGGGGCCGTCGTAAGTAACGTATTTACGACTCGGTACTTACGACGGCCAAAGACCGTCGTATATAGACCTTAGCCGTCGTATATAGGTTATATACGACGGCATATGATCTATATACGACGGCCGCGGCCGTCGTATCCCAGCGGCTTTCCTGTAGTGGTTCAGGGTTGCGACGGCTCGCTTCTGCTGGACGACGACCTCCCGGCGATCGAGAGTGAGAAGAACGTCCCCGCCAACGACAACTCGGCGCGCGGTTTCCCCGTGGTGGACGACATGAAGAGCGCGCTGGAGCACGCGTGTCCCGGCATCGTCTCCTGCGCTGATATCCTCGCCCTCGCAGCCGAGATATCCGTCGAACTTGTAAGCATCCGAAGCTTTGATCAACCTTAGCTCCTCCTCGATCCAGAACCAGTCTGCTTGAACTGACGGAATCATGGAACTTGGCGCAGGCTGGAGGTCCCCGCTGGAGAGTCCTGCTGGGACGGCGAGACGGCACCACTACCAACATCGAGAGCGCCAACAATCTACCCAACTTCTTCGACTCCCTGGACGTACTCCAGGAGAAGTTCAGGAACGTCAACCTTGACGACACTGACCTCGTCGCCCTCCAAGGTAACGTACATTTCAGCAAACATAGCCATCACTTTTCACACAGTCAAGACCTAGAAAAGTCGTTATATATATGGATGGCACACTGATTCCGACTACAAAATTTCTATCTCAGGTGCACACACGTTCGGTAAAGTGCAGTGTGATTTCACCAGGCAGAACTGCACGGGCGGACAGGCCGAGGGTGCACTAGAGAACCTGGACCAGGTCACGCCCAAAACTTTCGACAACAAGTACTATGGCAACATCTTGCGTGGACGCGCCCAGCTCGACTCCGATCAGGTCATGCTATCCGACCCCGCCGCGGCGGCGACCACCGCTCCCATCGTTCACCGGTTCGCCGGCAACCAAAGGGATTTCTTCAGGAACTTCGCGGCGTCCATGATTAAAATGGGGAACATTAGCCCTCTGACAGGAAAGGATGGAGAGATCAGGAATAATTGCCGGAGGGTCAACAACAAAGGCTATTGATGAAGACTCCGATTTTCAGTTGATTATCATCTTCGCTACGATTCATTGGTTTTAAAAATTTGTGATATTTGTGTAAATGATTCAATTTCATTTTGTCTTATTTTTAACTGTATGCCGTTTCCTTTCCAACCCTTCGTGGAAAGCATGTGAAAAGTTTGCTCTTGCACTGTAGCACCACTGGCATACTCGTATGAACAAACGTAAATTTACATTTTTCCTACCAAGTGGTCGTATTTTGGACACCATTCCTTTGACCTTTAGCCCAGACAGCGAGTGCTCTCTGTAACAAGGACATGCCCATTTGCACCGCATGCTGCCCAGGGCTCCAACAATTTTCTAATAAATTTTAGGTTATTACAGGAATCGCGATAATAGACGACGGCTAGAAATCATGGTAAAAGATCGTACCATTGCCTATAGGTTATAGACGACGGTTTTAGATGACAATTCCACATTTGGATCCACCATCCGCGCAATCGCGGGCGATTGATGTCCGCACTATCGTCGTTCGCTTCCATGCCATCTCGACACATACTTTACGACTACAACTGTCTATACGGCACAAACACATTTATTGCGTGTCGTGCCATGTCAGGACGGGTCAGGCCGGTTGGAAACCCGTTTATTTACATATATTAAATAATCACTCAAAAATATTAAATATCAATAAATAATAAGTATCAATTAATGTACAACATAATAAACTAAGAGTAAACTATATAAAGCCGGCAGATTATTGGTAATAAGGATCCTCTCATTATATCTGATTTCTCACGCCCGGAATTTCAACAGAATATGAGTGTTACTCGATTAAATGAGCTCTTGGACTTTACATATTTCACATTTAACACGTACAATATATAATGAACACTTTTGTTGTTTTTTCTTAGTTTTGTGTGGCACACTTGTTCTGTATGATGCAGGAGTGTCATAGGTGTGTTGTGATGTACACTCTTTAGTACCTTTTCTTCTTAATAATGAAAGCTCCCTAGTGCTTTCAAGGAAAATACATTCACACTTTCTCTTTGCTAAACATTTGCAGTGATCAAAAGAGGAGAGGGATAAGTAAACGGCTTGCTTCCGAGATGAGCAGGGAAAAAGTATGGATCAGCTTGCTGCATTTTTCACGGATAGCGAATCTAAAACAAACAGATGAAAACACTTCGAAGGCAGGTAATGCCCCTTTTCAATAGAACTATTTTCTAAATAATAGGGCTAACCTGACAGGACATGGTGTAATCCACTTATCTTTTTTGAGGGAAGTAATCCACTTATGTTGACTTAGCTAAACCCTTGTTCATCTAAAATGGCTTGATAACCTTCATTCTGTGTTGATGGTAAATTTGGGGCTAAAAGAATGTATAGTTGCATGTGCCAACATTGATAAAAGAGCAAATTTCACAAATTCAAGATATTACACAAAGATTGTCATGGTTATCACCATATAGGCAATCATGTTTTGTAGCATCTTTGCGGTCACCATTGGTAGGAGACGGCGCACAATGCACTGGGGGGAGGAGGCGGTGGGAAGGAGGCGCCTGGATGGGAGGGGGCAGCGCACGGTGACAAGGGGCAGCACACGATG
Source organism: Tuctoria greenei (assembly GCA_036927565.1). Lineage (NCBI taxonomy): Eukaryota > Viridiplantae > Streptophyta > Magnoliopsida > Poales > Poaceae > Tuctoria > Tuctoria greenei. The sequence goes on along the minus strand of JAYESD010000011.1, from coordinate 24,317,336 downwards.
GGGAGGAGGCGGTGGGGAGAAAGCTGCTGGGAGGGAGCAGCGCACGGCGGGAAGGGACAGCGCATTATGGGGAGGAGGTGGTGGGGAGAAGGCGGCTGGGAGGGGGCAGCGCACGGCGGGAAGAGGCAGCGCACAGTGGGGAGAAGGCGGTGGAGATAAGGCGGCTGGGAGGGAGCGATGTACCTCTCATCTTGGCGGGGAAGGGGTGACAACGGTCTTCCTCGATGGATGGCAGCCCTCAGGACGGTGAACCTCGGCGGCGGCCCCTCGAGATGGCGGCACGACAATAGTGGAAAAGCGGCGCGACGGCAGTTGACCTAGCTCGGGCGCGAAAGATCGAGGAACCCACGATCCAAATAGGGACTTAGCCGCGTAGGGGCCGGAAATAGTCTCTAATAGATGAAGGTACTAGGTTATCATCGTATATTAGCTCTAACAGACAATGGTCGTTTAACACCGTCATCTATTACAGTTCGGGTGGGCTCGGATTTCAGCTCATATTGACGACAGGCCTTAATTGATGACGGTCAGCTGTTGTCTTTAATAATAGACGACGGTAGTAGGGTGACCGTCGTCAATTACGAGCTAATTGACGAGGCTAAATTTAGCCATCGTCAATTAGTTAAAAGACGACGACACCGTAGTCTATTAATTTGGTTGTCGTCTATTATCGCAATTCCTGTAGTGGAAACCATCTGTCCACAAAGTACCCCATCTCCGATGCTTTCAAGAAAACTGATTGGATCATATTATTGTAAGACCTTACGACTTAAGATTCTTTTATTGGATATAACTATGGCCGCACATTTATATAAGTATGATTAGTTTTGAGAAAATAATAGTTGCAACCAAATCCCAAACCAGCATTCTCATGCTGTAATTGTGCCTGTGCCTTTTTTTTCGAAAGTTCTATCAAGCCGGCTTATATTAATAAGGAGAATAGAAATTACATCGACCGTCTCATAAGACGAGCACCAGAGGTGCTATGTGACAATCAGAGATTTCAAATAGAACACACACTGTTGAATCTTAAGGACTCTGATCTATTAGGTATTAGCCTCACCGGGTTCCTTACCCTGATTATCTTAGGCTTAAACTTAGGCTTAATTAGCAATTAGTTAAGATATGGCAACAGAGAGGATTAAGAGAAAGCGAGAGATGAGGATACGGCATACCTTCTTTGGATGTGGAGGTCGTCATGGCGTTAAGGCGCAGAGGCGGAGACGGCGGTGAGGGTGACGGTCACCGTCGGGGCTTTTTCCCCTCACTTTCCGTGATCCCTAACCGGTGGGCTTAGTTGATCTTTGGTCTAGGTTGGATTTTTTTCCCTCCTAAACCTTTTTTAATCTTATATTAACGGACGTGAGAGGGAGGCCTCTGACTTGTAGTCGGTTATGGCTTCCGGTCAAAGCCGTTAGGGGGAGAGGGAACCGGTGTGGGTGGGGCCCACACAGGGAAGTGGTCAAAAACTAACATTCTCCCCCTTGACCACTGAACTAAAGGCTTATTAACTTATTAGCTTATTTACTTACTTAATTACTTAGCTTAATGTATATTCCCTCACGCTTTGACATAAAAGGCACAACGCATCAAAACAGTCATTTACGTACTGTTTGACTCGAGGACCATGATATGTCTCACATTCGGAAACAACCTTAGACTTAGTTTGGCCCCCTTAATATCCAAGATAGTCACAGGCTTCCTCTTAAGACCCATGCATGCTTCATGTTCTCTGAACATATGGGAGGGAAAACCTTTTGTAAACGGTACCGCAAGCTTTTCGCTTGATTCTATATGCTCGTTATCTATTGTGCTCCTGGATTTTAGGTTTCACAACACTAAACTTAATGTCGATGTGCTTGACAGTTTCACGTGACTCATTGTTGTGAAAATTGATACTACAAACTTACTGTAGTAATACTTAAGTGGTTCATGCTGTCGACCACTCTTAAAACCGGACAAAGCTTTGTATCGCCTGCTCGTTGGCCTCATCTTAAATAACATGATTTGTCACACATTGTAGACGATGTAGTGACTATTCATTTGGAGTATTCCACAAAATAACTCCATTTCGCGAAGGTGGATATACAGCTAACGTGGAATTCTTAGAATCCACCCAATTCGCGAGACTAAGACTAAGAAGCTCACTTCGTCAAGTGAGTTTTGACTTATAATATCTTAGCACGAGGCCTTATGTGCATTGCATCATCTTAAGCAAATTCTTAAATGCCTTCAGGTGATAAACTACCAGCATGGCCTAATGTCTGTCAAGTATCCCGGTCATGATCTTAAGTCAAGGTAAACACTTACTCGAGCATACATCAATTAATCTTCCGACAGCAGAAGCTAATGGAACCAAAATCTTAAGGTCGACCATCATTGGTTCCCTAAACTTATCTAATTCTTAAACTTATCATCCTTGACTATCTAAACAGGCGAAGTTTTAACACCCCCTTATCATGATCATGGTGAATTCTAATTCCTATCTTGTAGGATTCTCCACCTAGATCCTCTTATGGACAAAATCTTTTAATTTCTTATGACTGATTTATCTTATAAGTAATGTACTATGTACATTCAACTTAGAATACATGTGAATGTCCATCTCACATTACTTGAAAACCCAAAATGGCTTATAGTTTAATAGCTCTTAATACTCACTTACATCCATGAATGGATATTACTAAAGAATGTCTCAACATTCAACATTCACTTAATGACAAGACCTTTCGATCAGGTCACACTCATATTCTTATACAAATCTTAGGTAGAGAAATTTGTTTTACATCCATCTGATGTAAAATCATTCATAATGCACTACTAATAACTTAATGATTCTCTAGTAATCCTCAATTGAGTGAATTGCCATTAGTCTGATCACAAAAGAAAATTTCCCTTCAGAATCATGCTTCTCTTGTGGGCTCATTTCAGTCTACTATTTTGATTCCTTTCAGGAACTATTACTAATACTCAGACACTTGTGGCGTACTTAGATCTCATCTCATCTGACATAGTTTTTACGCCGGAGATGATTAAGATCGTCTGATAGTATTTCCTTATGTGGTATGACCACCTTTGTTATTTGTCTTATTGTGATCGGGTTGTTACCACTCTTCATCATTATTGGCCACTAATGATGAAGAATAAATAGCAGATATTGCGACAACAATGTCTTGCATTGTTAACACAACGTAAGTAAGACATCATAAAGAGTGATCCTTGAAAAGGCATGACAACATGTAACATTCTTTTCAAGCTCAGTGTCTTTATGAAGTCAAAACTCCCCCTGATTTAGTCACCTTTACTAATTTTTGTTTCTGAATGATCTTATGACCCGATATGAATCAAAACTTATATCAAGTGGGGATCAACCCAACACTTGACCTTATACAACTCACATAACTTGTGCATTATGCTTACATTTTGGGATTATTGTTGACTCACATCATTGATGATAATATACTTGAACTGAGTTATTCTCATAATTTTTTGTTACCGATGAAAGACTAACAACACGTACTAAATCATTAACGAAAAATGTTAATAATTCAGCTACAGCAGGTAGAGAGAGCTTATTCGATCTCCCATCATACCGTACTCCCCCTAATCATGTCATCCTACTAATGATGGCATATCTTATTTAACTAAACTGATGATAATCAGTAAATTATTTATTATTCTTACGACCAAACTTAATAATGTTTTGGGTTACTTTTGCCTTAATGGGACTACCTCATATGAAAATGCTTAAGGAGGTTTACGCCCTGTCCACAATATACAATGGTGTCTTAGAGGCTCACTTAATATAATGTTCGACTTAACATGTAAATCGATAAACTAATAACTTAACATACTTAATTAACATACACCATTTCACTTAGTTATTTTAGGGGTATTGAATTCTTTCTTGAATGAAACTAAGTTAATACTAACACATGCAATGCCTTATTTTGAATCTGAAACATCTTAATGAGGGAGAAATTAATCGATGGAGAAAACTAATTCAATTCTTCCCCTCGAAATATGGCCTTAATGACAATGCCATAATTTCGAAATTGTTTCGAGATCGATTCTAATGCGCTTATCTTAATACTTAGTTTGTGAGTGAAAACTAGAATCATATTAAAACATCATTTAAGGATAAATGTTATAACTGAATGTGCTTAACCATAATACTAAGAACTCAATGAAGTACTTAAATCAAAAATTACAAAAATATGAATACTTAAACTAAAATTCCATTAATGAGGGTATATGATGAATCCTTAGTACAAAACTATAACTTAGAAGAAAAATAAGTCTAAGATTTCAACTTTAGCTTCATGAACATAGCGACTTTAATGATCATTTCACTCTTCTTATGATCTTCCACTTATCTAATTCCTGTCTCAAGAATATGCAGGATTGCATCTTAGTTAATCAATCTAATGGGTTGGAAATAATCTTAAACATTGACTTAACAATTAAAACTCAACTTACCTTTCTCATTCTCATGATTGATAGACTTAATAGCACGATGAGAATTAATGCGATCTTCTTCTTGAATGTATAAATCAATTAATTTCTTAAGATCCCACTGCTCAGACTGAGAGTTGTAACTAATTATAATATGCTCAAAATCATCTGGAAGTAGAGCAAAAATCAGGTTGAAAAGAAACTCATATTTCAACTCCGGATCTAATATCTTAAGTTTAGCAGCAATGTCCCACATACTAAGAATATGCTCACGCACACTTCCTCCATTAGGCTTTTGAGTGACGAGTTTCTTAATAAGAGCATGCATCGTAGCCTTGTTGCAGTCAGTTGCATACTTTTCTATCATAAGGAGGTACTCATAAGCAGTGTTGCATTCAGGAATTTCTTCCCGAACACTCACAGTAATTGAACTCTTAATCACTTGTAAACATTTCTTATTTGAGATTGACCACTTAGCACGATCTAAATCGAAGCGAAAATAGTCCTCTTCATAATCCTCCATCCTTTTGGTGAAAGACTCCTTAGTTTCCCCGTCACGAATAATGGGAAGCTTAGGCTCAGTAGGACGTGCTCTCATCAGTGCCAAATCTATTTCAGAGATTGCTAAACCAGCCTCCAACTTACATCGCCAAGTATTGTAATTGTCTTTTCTTAGATAGTTCTCTGGCGAGATAAATCTTAATATCAAATCTGAAATGGAAGATCCTTCATAATGAAAACATAATAGAACATAAGTAAATGCATGAACATGATTATGAACAAAAACATCTTATTTTGTCTTTCACGTTGGTTACTTGACAACTTACAAAAACTAAAAACTTAATGATTTCGTCTTTCACGTTGGTTACTGAACGAAAATTAACTGAACTTAAATAATCATTAACTATGTGTTTCGTCTTTCACGTTGGTTACTTAACGAAAACACAACACATAAAGTAACTTAATAAAAAATTAACTTCTAAACGTGTTTTGCCTTTTTGGTTACTTAGCAAGAACACAATACTAAAGACATAATAATTTCGTCTTTCACGTTGGTTACTCAACGAAAAAAAAACTTAATAAACTTAATGGATCATTAACAACGTGTTTTGTCTTTCACGTTGGTTACTCAACAAAACACTATGACTTAAGAGAAATGAAGACTTAAACTCAAAATGTGGTAATTCATATTTCACGTTGGTTACTCAACGAAATTAACATCACTAATAATAAAACTTCATGACTTAAAACTTAAAGCAACTTAGGCATAACAACTTAAGCATGACCATTTAAACTAACTTAATTATGGCAACTCAAAATAACTTAATCATGACAATTTTAATTTCGCGTTGGTTACTCAATAAAATTATCATGACAATGGTAAATTCATTTTTCACGTTGGTTACTCAATGAAAGCACCATAACTTAATTAACAGTGGAAGGTTAACACTTAATTCTTAATACTTAATTCTCTTATTTAACTTTAACAACTTAAGCATGACAATGATATCTTAATATACAGATGGTAAATTCATTTTTCACATTAGTTACTAAATGAATCCACCACAACTTAGTTAACAGCGGAAGCTTAATACTCAATTTCTTAACAAAGATTAAATTTGCTTTTTAAAGAAAAAGCATTTGATAGTATTTACTCAATATGAGGAAATGCCCTTAAATGATAATTTATTGCAATTTAGCCCATACTAAAAAGCATTAAAAGATTCCATTTAAAAAAATGGGAAATACTTAAAATTAAAATTTCTGAAATAAATCATAACTAAAAATTTGCCAGAAATTTTTTTTATGGCCTAACACTTAAGAAATTCTTAAAATATTACCAAAACTAAAAATCCTTATAATCATTGAAAACGAGGAAATCCCATAAGCTTAAAACAGCTCATCCCATTAAGTGGCCCAAAACTGAGATGGCCCAAGACTTAAAAAGTGAAATACTGAAAAACACATATTCCTATAATCTTACATAACGGCCACACTTCACTTTCTTAACTTCACAAGCTTACCAGCCAAATAAATGCTTAGAGCTTATGGCCCAATGGTGCACAGCCGTTACTGATGTGAGGCCCAAATGCTGAAAAAACTAAAAAACACTTTGAAAAAAAAGATGCAGCTAAATATGGCTCAAAACCAGCTGACGCCTTAATTCTGCCGCTTGGCCTGCAGACCCGCACTCACAGCGTAGTGGCTTCTGGGCTGTGTGCAAACGCAAGCTTAAGAGCCCATGCGGGAAAAACCAGCGGAGTGCCGAACGCTGATCGCCGCTCGTGGCTTTGGTGCAGCCCCAAAAAATGCCCCATGCGGACACGCAAGTGTACGCTTGCCCACGTGGGCCTCAGTCCAAACTCACTTACACACGCGTTTGCTCGCCAGTGCCGACAGACCCAATAATCAACGAGCGTCGATTCTGATCTGACGGCCGAGCGCACGGATCGGTGAAACAAAAAAACGTCGTGTGCTCCCGCTGACGGCAACCCTAGCGTCATTTTATCTCCCTCTCTTCTCACGTTACGGCGGCGCAAGGGAGAGTTGAGCCCAAGGCTCCCTGAAGACGGTGCAAGCTCCGACGCCCATACAGGCTGCCGGCGCGGGTGCTCGCTTAAGGGCGTGTGTGTCGCCGCCGAGCATCCTGCGGTCTATCTTGCTGTTGAAGAACCGCGCTGCCTTAGGGTTAGGGTTCCGGCGACCCTAGTCGGCGATGCTTAAGCTGGCGGCGCTGCCGTCGTTGTCTTCGTGGGTGCGCGCGTTCCCGTTGGGGTTGAGCGCGCCGCCGCCAAAAACGACGTTGGACAATGCCTCTTACCGGCGGATTCCCAGCGGAGGTGCAGTATAAAGGGCCGGCGGGGAAAACTAAGGTGAGTAAACCGTCGATCTAGTCCTCCTTCTAAATCTTATTTGGATTTGGTTCGAATTTTCTCAGTTCTGATGTTTCTCTGATCGATCCAAAAACCTTTAATCTTAAATCGGTTCCTCTCCTTCTAAGTTCTTTAGACTTAGGATTAATTTGAAGGAAAACCCGATTAGTAATAACCTAAACCCAGCTCTTGATGCCATTGTTGAATCTTAAGGACTCTGATCTATTAGGTATTAGCCTCACCGGGTTCCTTACCCTGATTATCTTAGGCTTAAACTTAGGCTTAATTAGCAATTAGTTAAGATATGGCAACAGAGAGGATTAAGAGAAAGCGAGAGATGAGGATACGGCGTACCTTCTTTGGATGTGGAGGTCGTCATGGCGTTAAGGCGCAGAGGCGGAGACGGCGGTGAGGGCGACGGTCACCGTCGGGGCTTTTTCCCCTCACTTTCCGTGATCCCTAACCGGTGGGCTTAGTTGATCTTTGGTCTAGGTTGGATATTTTCCCCTCCTAAACCTTTTTTAATCTTATATTAACGGATGTGAGAGGGAGGCCTCCGACTTGTAGTCGGTTATGGCTTCCGGTCAAAGCCGTTAGGGGGAGAGGGAACCGGTGTGGGTGGGGCCCACACAGGGAAGTGGTCAAAAACTAACACACACAAGTACATGAAAAACATTCACTCCTCAAGGAAAGAGGGACTCCATAGAGAGATGTTGCGCTCCTGCCTGAACCCACAACTTAACCATGTCTTTCACTTCAATGATCAGTTGATCTATCATCCCCTCCTTTCCTTCAAAGACCCTTTGATTCCTTTCGCACCAAAGAACCCAGCATAACAGGATGTTCACTGATCTTTCCTTCTTCTCATACTCGCTTCTCTTGTTGGTAGTCAGCGCCAACATCCAGGAATGAGCATCGACCGATGCAGGCCAGTGGTTCGGATGGAGTCGTGGCATACTCATCCAAGCTACGCATCATGTCCAAAGCTGCACCGTGAATGGGCATTCGACGAAAAGATGATGTGCAGTCTCCAGGTTTCTGTAGCATAGCGAACAAAAGTACTGATTTTGCCAACCTCTGTTCTGTAGCCGCGATGCAGTCCACAACCGATTTTTTCCAACAACCAAGCAAGAAATTTGCACTTAGGAGGATCCCATACCTTCCAGATTTTCCCCATGTACCGTGATCGATAACTGCCTTCAAACTGCATATCATATGCTGACTTTGTTGTATATTCCCCAGTACTGGACATCTTTCACTCAATGACATCATGCAGGCTTGCGTCTTCAGAGAGACTCAGGTCCTGTATGGCTATCCATAGCTGGACACATTCTGCCACCAATGGAACAGAGAGGTCAACCTTGATGTCCTCAGCCAACAATTGTTGTTTCGAACAGCGTCGGCCACCGTCCGTTTTTTTTCTAACACTGTGACGGAAGATGGCAGGGAACAGTGTCGTCGGAGCCTTCCCCTTCAGCCATCTCGAGGTCCAGAACTTCGCCATGGCACCATTACGATCCATCACCCTTGTTGTTGCTGCAAATAACAACTCATCTGTGCTATCAAGCGGAAGCTCCGTCCCATGTCATGGTCTGTCTGGCGCTCGCCATTGCCACCACAGCCATCAGAGCCTCAGAACGCGGCCAAGACGGTCAAGGTCAGTGATACCTAACCCACCTCGGTCCAGTGGTCGACATACGCCGTTCCAGTTTACCTTGCAAGACCCCACCATGCAGCTGCTTTGATCCCACCCAGAGGAAGCGTCGGAGGGCCTTGTCAATGACGTTTAGAACAGTCTTCGGAAGCTTTAAGGCTGTCATAGAGTATACCGGCAACGAGCTGAGGACGATGTGAACCAGTTCCCTTTGGCCAGCAATAGTTAATAAGCGGCTCTGCCATCCTGCTAGTCTGGATTGAACTCTGTCAATAACATGCTGCAGATGATTTATTTTCAGCCTCCAAGTGGTGACCGGCAGCCCGAGGTATTTGATCGGCAGTCCCGTCCTTTGTTTATTGAAACACTGCAACACTGAGTCAAGATCAACATCTTCACATCGTATTGCACTGACGGTGCTTTTGCTGGTATTGACACGCAGACTGGTTGCTTCGTCGAAGAGCTGCATCAGCCGCATCACCATGCGCACATCCTGAGCCATCGAGTTGATGAAAAGCACCACGTCATCCGCGTATAGCGACATGCGAAAACTGGCAGCACGATCGGATAACAAAGATAGCAAGCCCTCCCCCGTGGCTGTCAGGAAAAGTCGATGGAGAATGTCGAATGCCAATATGAAAAGGTACAGCGAAATGGGGTCGCCGTACCATAGGCCGCGAAGATGCTTGATCCCTGAGCCGATGTTACCATTTAGCCAGACAGCTGAGGAAGAGGAGGACCACAACAAAACTAGCGAGTTGATCCATGGAAGGAAACCACTTTGATTTAACATCTCAATAAGAAATTCTCAGGATACGGAGTCGAAAGTTTTTGATATGTCAAGTTTGAATATTAGAACTGCCTGATTTCGCTGATGGTAGTTTTGGGCTAGATTTCGCACATAAAGAAAATTGTCGTGAATGTAATACTCTTTAATGAACGCACTTTGTACTGACGATATGAGTTGGCTCAAGTGTGGCTGCAGCCTCATGGCAAGAACTTTTGATATCAGTTTACCAAAGGAGTGAATCAAACTAATCGTACGAAAGTCGTGCAGCAATGTGATGTTGGCATGAGCCAACAAAGGCACAGTATTTACTGGATCTATTTTTTTTTACTCCTACTGGGCATTTGATGTATGTCGTGAATTGATTGGTTTTGTAATGTCTTAACCCACCATCATATTTTCTCAGAACCACGGGGCGCGAATATTACATGTCATCCCCCACTTTTATAAATTTCAAATTACTGTCATGTGGATACTGACTGCATCACTGCCTGTAGTCAAAGACACTACGAACAGAAGAACATTTAAAAACCGTAGCATCATGTTCTCAGCATCTGAGAAACGGTGACGGATTGACGATCTCTGTCCTGTCTCCATAAAATAATAAATGGATCAAATCTGTATCAGCATCCAACAGACATTTCTGCGATCCACAAATAATAAAATGCAAGCATAGCACGCGCGCACACACAATGAAACAATGGCCTCGTAGAATCCACCCACAATTAAGCCCCCGCTCCACCGTCCCCTCGTAACCGCCGTGATTAGCAAACCCGATGCACTGAAAGACAAAACAAGTTAATAAACTCGTTTAGCCTAGTTAACGTTAGGTGCTTGACATAAACCAGCAACTGATCCATCGCTGGCAGCAGAGCAGGTAGTTAAGTACACAACCGTGTGCATGCACTGCGTTGCATTGCATCGGAGGGCGGAGGACAAGGGCGGGATAAAAATTTCTGGCCAAATCTTGGATGCTTCCACAGCGTTCACCTACTCAGCTGCGCGATCTTGTCGTGCGCACGACCAGCTCCATTTGTGAACCTACAAATCGGGGCAACACCCGGAAAAGCTTGCCAGCCAGCCACATCTATCCCAGATCCGACCAAGAAGGGGGGAGAGGGTGAGAGAGCTAATAGGAGATGATGAATGGCTACTGCAACCTCGAGTCGTCTCCACGGGTGGTGGCGGTCGCGAGCAAGGGCAGGCGATCGCTGGAGCTGACGAACACCAAGGAGACGAAGGCGTGGGAGGGTCTGGCCATCGGGGCCATGACGCTGGCAAGGACCTTCTCCACCGGGTCCCAGAGGCTCCGCCGGTCCGGCAGCCAGAGGAGCAGGGGCGGCCTGCCGGGCGCGCTGAGGAGGGCCTTCTCCATGCGGCGGCCCCCGGCTGGACCCGGCGTGGGCGACGGGTACTGGAGGATCCACGACATGGATGGGGAAAGCGACCGTGGCGACGGCACCACCCTAGAGGAGCACGGTGAGGAGGCCGAGGCGGCAGAGGTGGAGGAGACGGAGGCGGAGAACAAGAAGCAGGAAGAGGAGGACGGTAAGCGAGAAGAAGGCGCGGCGGCAGTGAAGGAGGAGACCGACGTGAACATCAGGAGGACGAAGAAGAAGCGCGGCGGCATCTTCAAGGCGTGCAAGAAGCTTCTCCGGTTGTAAATAGTGTCGTGTTCGTGTCCTCCCTCTCGCGCTGCAAATAGCCGCCGTAAAACAGGGTTGGATTATATGCAAGATCGAGTGCTGATCTGCGTGGTTACAGCGGTGCTCGTGCTGTTAATCGCCTGGCTTTTCTAGTTTTGTTTGTAACCGGGAGGAAGTTAAACCAAACTATCATACGGTATATGCTTCCGTTCCTGCGCATTCTTGAGCAGAGTGAGCAGGAGGAAGCTTAGATCTTGATGTGGTACTGGTCTTATGTCCTGGAATCTATAGGACTAACAATTAGTTTTGGTTCATTCAAACGCGGCCCTACGTACGTGTGCCCTCAATGGAGTCAAACGTGCTCCTGGGAACCCGCGCGCAATCCCTGGGTCGAGGGGGCACCACGGGCGGTATGGGAGCCGATTCGCACGGTGAATAAGGGAAATCCGCTTAAGGGAGGCCCAAGTCATCGTGGTGAGTTTTGGATCGAGCCGCTACTCCTCGGCTCGGAAGCCCATGTCTGGGCTTAATACTTATCTTTTGGTACCATTAGCACGGGGAAAACCCAGTTTAGCTACGAACCTCGGTTGGGCAGGTCTGAAAACCCAAGATGACTCCTTTCCTTTCAAGTTTTTACTAACGGAAATCCTTTGTATCAGACGCGTGAAAAGGCAAAAAAAAATTCAGGCCACGAAATCCGCCGTGGATTTCACATTGAGATTTGTGCGCCATATCTTTCCTAACCCGACCTCATGCGGTGCTGACCAGAACCAAGCGGAGTCTCGCAGCGGATGCGCGAGCAGACGGCAGCTCGTGATGCTGTGTCGGGACTTGGGCGGACGGCGCGCGCGGACGGACCGGCGGACGGTCAGCAGCAAGCGCGACCAGCAGCAGGCGAGCGCTGGTGCCGCGACAAGCGAGCGATACAAGGTGATGCGGCGCAGCGTCGGACTGCGATGCGGCACCGCGGTGCGCGTGTGAGCTCGGGCGGCGGGACGCGTATGGCTACGGTGGCGGGGCGGCACGACGACTTTGTCAGGCCTGGTCATTGAAAGGATGAACAGATGCTAACCACATGTACGTCAGGATCAGTTGGATCGTACATGTGTTGATAAAAGTGAAATATCATTACATAACTATGTTCAAATACATAATAAGTCTTACAATATGACCCGCATGTCTACAAATACACACCACTATCCTATATACATCATCTAAGTTATTTACAATGTCCAAACTATAGCTGAAGAATTGATAGATAGATAGGGCTCCATCTTCACAGACAGTCGCGCGAAGGATCGCCAGCCTAGATCATGTCCTCCGGGTTGACGAAGAAATTTTTCGGTGCCGCTTCTTCGTCTTCTGAAGGAGAAGGTAAGCGCATGTGTACATAGAATACTTAGCAAGTGTGGGAAGAGGATGACATGAATGACTAGAACAAGGATAGGTCAATTATGGCTTAAGCACTATGCTTAGGACCTAACCTTAGCTTTTAATTATCAACTTATTAACAGATAAATATTCCAACACATAATGATGATGATAAAAATAACTTGAATCATAATTAACTATCATTTCCCAACCATAAACTAATTATAAACTGACCCCAAGCCGCTCTTGTCCGTGAGCACGACTGTCATGACAGTTTTCCAAATCTCTGCACAGAGTGTACCCTTTACCCACAAGCTGTGATTTCATCCCATATTGCCAGGTGGACTGAGTAGACCTCCCTGTAGCCAGTGGTGATCAACCACATTTCACACTTCTGTAGGTGTGTGGCTAGGAGATCACTACATGGTCTTTACAAAGATACTCCCGACTAGTGCTAGTCCTCTAATGTTTCTACCACTAAGGCATTTCTGGAGTAACCCTCCGCTTCAGAGCCCCCTCTTGAGCCTTGCAGATCACAGAGCAATACCCTTGCATCATTCCCCGCACCATCCAACTACTAGCATTTCATTGGGAGAAACCTAATTAATTGAAACTCTTCACAGAACGAGGACGAGTCATAGGTGTTGCAGATTGAGGGGCAAAGCGAGGTCGTACATTGCTACCAGAAGCATGTCCTTGAGCTAACTCCCTCTTCATGTCATCATCATCTAACTCTTTCTTGATCCTCTCTACTTTAAAAGCCTTGTCAACCAACTTCTAGAAGCTGTTATAATCACATGAAGACATGGCAAACTTCAACTCCTTGTCGAGCACATTTTTGAAATGAAACTACTTCTTAGAATCAGTGTCTACATCTGCTGGTGCGTAGCGAGACAACTGTGTGAACATGTTCAAGTAAGCTCACATACTCATACGACCCTGCTTCATCATGAGAAACTCTTCACGTCTTCCATGAACTTATTTTTCGGTCACGAAATGATTGCAGAAGTTAGTCCTGAATTCCTCTCAAGTGATATTCTCCGGATTCTGATGGGCTTCAGTGAAGGAAGTACACCAATCGGCTGCAGGCCCTTGGAGTTGGTGAAAAGCTAATAGTACCTTCTCCCTCCCTTCACACTGAATAATTCTCAATTCGCTATCAACTGCTCTAAGCCAATCGTCAACATCAATCGGCTCACTAACTGTGGTAAAAGTGGGTGGATGGGTGTTAAGAAAATCTCTCAGAAAAGACCTGGGCTGAAATGGTGGTGGTGGTGGATAGTTGTGTGGTGGTGGTGGTGCTTGCTGCATATTGGTCACTATCTGAGTGAGATTGTTGAGCAACTTAGTTTGAATGGCCATCATTTGTTGCATCTGTTGTGCTGCTGGGGCTCCCCGAGCACCCCTACCCATCCATCCTGGTAAACCTCCAAGTGCATCCTCTTGGGGTGAAACACGCCGACCACGACCCTTGCCTCTACCAGCCATCTGTATTGGAAATAACTGAAACTTTAGAATAACGGACGAGACATAGAAGAGTACACTATGGTAAAATGATCCCAACTATATGCATCGAGGAGAGTATATATATCGAAAGCAAATCCATTAATCAACTAGTGTAGATGTGTACAGGATGCCAAGGCATTCCACAACTCGCACAACACACAAGCAAGTCTATATACAAATGACGTGGATGTGGACAAGATGCCTAAGCATTCCACAACTAGCGTCGCACACAAACACACCATAAAGCAAACAACTAATACAATACCATAGATAACACGACTGAAGACTAGAGAGGGCATAGCTACACACTACTACATACTATGGGTAGGTGTTCTGAGTCATCCAACCCGATGGAGAACCTACTCCTGCTCGTTTGGGTCCTCGTCGGAATCCTCCTCAGTGTCCTCCTCTGGGTCCTCCTCCTAGTCCTCCGGTGATCGCACGCGACGGTCGAGCGAGTCTGGGTCCCAACGCTCACCATCTGACACGTACTGTGGGGAGTCAGGGTCAGTCGCGATGATCCTCCGGTAGTGCCGGAGAAGCTGCTCGTAACGGTCAGTGAACTCCCTGCAGCTCTGAAGCTCCTGCTGACAACGCTGGAGTCGTGAGGACAACTCCACAACATCGTCAACAAGCCTCTCACTCTGAGCAAGGTGCAGAGGCCCCTCGATGCCGCATCCAATGAAGTCGGCTATGCCACTAGGGCATTGAGGGGTGAACCCGTGCTCCGTGCACTCCAGACGAAAGTTGTGGGCGTGACTCCAATACGTGGTCGCCTCCCACATAGAGTCCTCCTCAGCAGCACGCTGAGAGCTCTTCCAAGCCGGAGAGTAGTGCACGTGCAGCAACTCTGAGTCGTAGTAGATCGACAGCTGGCTAGTCCACTCTTGTCCACCAGAAGACGACACTGAGGCCCTAGTAGTGTGGTAGACGAAGCGAACTCGGTACTCACGGTACCCCGCTGCACGAAGGAGGGAGCGAAGGCGACTATGCATCCCCGCTGCAGCACGTCCAGGAGAGATAAGCACTGTCTCCCTGCTGGGCGCGTGAGGTGCGGAGCGGCTGGCTAGAGCGTGTCGTGGAACACGCCCACCAGTCATCTTGCGTGCCGTCTGCTTGGTGCGCGCCATCTACAAACATTTAAAAAGGATAGAGTGGGATCAATAATCAATAAATAAAGTTAGAATAGAAACAATAAGTACAGTAAGGTAAGAAGCACAAGGATTGAGGTAGGAAACACAAAGTTTTGAAAATACTATTTGTCGGAGTGTTGTTCTGGCAATTCTCCGGGTACTACTTTTTGTAGCCCACAGAGTTTGTAGTTCGGTATTGGGTGCGCAAAGATTCAGAATACGATGGCAAGTAGACACAAGGATTTACGTGGTTCAGGCCGCCTGAGCGTAATACCCTACTCTACGGGGTGTGTAGTTGTTGTATTGAGCGTCTAAGAGTCCACAGCTTCTAGCTTCTGAGTTTTAGAGAGTCCGAGAGGAGAGAGCGAAGAGAGCTTTGTGTATCGTCGACCAGTCCATAGTACAAGGACTGGTCGTTACACCGTTAGCCTGGCCCGACATGTGGCCCTCGCGGTTACTGATGCTTAATACACAATTAATGAGGTTAATTGCCCTTAATAGCATGGTAACGGGCCTTGACAGTGCCGTTGCTGGCATTAAGGGACTTCCGATCGTGTGTCATTAATATGATATTAATGACACTTAATCGAGTCTTGAAGTCTTTGATTGCCCCTTGAAGGTCCGAGCTGTTGGGGGTCTACCAGTCTGATTGTTGAGGCTGAAAGTCCGGCGGTTGGACACGTGGCAGCTTTGGAGCTTTCCTTCTGAGACGGATAGGTCCGGTGTAGATGTACATGTGTCGGTACCGGAGCTTCCCTCTATCCACTACAAGAAACGGGCAATTGGCCGTTGATTCACAGAAAGGCCGTCGGGGTCGTCGCATTTAATAAACTAAGAGCGTCGGTGCATTGAAACCGACAGATATAAAGTTATGGACGTTGGTGGGCCAACGCCTTTAATTTAATACGTCGTTCGGTGTACAGGAACCGACATACATAACTTTATAAACGTCAGCCGGCCGACGGATATATTAATTTCGTCAGTGCCTCCGAGGCAACCGACAGTCTTAAAGTGGGCCCAGCTGCAGGTCGAGATGCCGCTGAACGTTATGACTGTCGGGTTCCAAGATGGAACTGACGTTTGTAGCGTATAGGCATCGGTAGGGCCACCGACGGTCATAAATGGGCCTGGGTAAAACCTATCTCCTCGCGCGCTCGTCACTCGCCCGCACACTCGAGACTCCGACCGCCTTTCTGCACTCGACTCCACCGCAGCTCCATGCAACACCACAGGCAAAGCTGACGGTAGACACGGCCTAGATCTCCACATTATCGCCATTAAACTCATAATTCTTACCTGCAACTGTTGGGGGGGATTGCAAGAGTGAGTACATGTCGTACTCAGCAAGTGTGGAAAGTATGACATGTGGCTGATTCAAATGACGACAATAATAATGGCTAAGTGCTGAAAAGTACAGTAAAACCATTTGGAAAAGCAATAAATCATATTTATGTGAAGTAAACCCATCATAAACCATGTAACCATCATAATACCAGTCCATAAATCACCATTACCAATAACCATAATCAATGTCATAAACCATAATTTCATCCATAACTATAACCATAACCATAACATAATATCAATCATAACCATTACCAAACCATAACCATTCCAAATCCCAATTTCCCTCTAATCATGGAAGTTGTCCAGGTGCTCATAACTGGGAGCACGGCTATCATGATAGTTTTAATTAACTCTGCAGAGTTTGTACCTCTTTACCCACGTGTTCGTGATTTCATCACCTTTCGGCGACTAAGAATCTCCCTTATGCCCATGACCCGTCGGTCATATTACACACTTCCGTTGGTGTGTGGCCAAGAGATCACAAAATAGCCTTTACAAAGGGATTACTAGCCTATTTAGACCCCACTGAGGTTTCACCGGTGGCGATGCCTCCAACTGAGCACATCTTCAACCAAGGGCCCCCTCTTGAGCCATTCGGATCCCAGGGTAGTCCCACCAATCATCAACAAACCCAATCCGACTACCCCTTCCCCGAGCATCCACAATGGTCCAAACAGCACTAGCAAAGCCCTAATTAATCAGCTACGCCGCACCCATACTTGGCCTCGTGGTGGCACTGTAGTCCTGGCTTATTCTCGCATCAACCGGTCCTTAGATCTAAAGCAAGCAAAACCACCATAACATCCAACCCATCCACATACCAGGCTTGCTTAGATCATCCATTACCATATCATATTTAACCAGTTCATGTTAACCATAATCTCATCCATGCATAATTAAATTGAGTGGTATAGTTATTCCCATCCCAGTTGATTAAGTGAAGCAAAAGGTAAAAAGTCCATCCCGACGCTCTACCATAAATTCCAGGCAACAAGGGTGGTTTAGCAAGTCTAGTAAACTTCCTACCATAGGATTCCCATCAAATTGACACAGCATGCAGTTTTACAAACACAACATTTATTTAAAAAAACAGGATCAATATGCTTCAAGGAACACTTGCCTTGCTCCGACGGATGGGGTTGCTCAAGCGCTTCGAAGTCTTGATTCTGAAAATCCTCGTACACGACCTCTTGAGCACGTTCCTCTACGCGTGATCACACATACGAGAAAATACATATACAATCAACATGATGCACAACATTAATCAACATGCGATGATATGCATGCATGCAAGGTACAATAATTAATTAACTACGGTTGTCTATTAATTAGATTCAACTAGTTCATACGTGTTCATACGAGTTTACGGGGGTTTTAGGGTGGATTAATGCTGCTGAAAATAAAATTATGGTGCATCTAAAATCAATTTATGTCTATTAGATCTAATGCGTCGCTAAAATTCGCATCGGGAACATGTCCTACCGTAGATCTGACGGCTTGACGGTCGCGGAACGAATGCGACGCGTAGATGAAGTAGATGGTACAGCAGTCCCTCGGCGGCACGACGACGCACGATCTTCGGCAGACGGTGGCACCCTCCTCTTTTTCTTCCTCTTTTTCCCCTCTTTTTTCCTTCCTTTTCTTCCCCTGGTGGCGCAGCCTTATGTTGCCCTTTTCTGTACCGGCGGCGGCATTTTCTTATCTGGGCGGCGGCGGTTTCTGGGATGGGGAAAAACCTAGGGACCTACGGTCCTTTTTATAGGCGCATGGGGGGTCTCGATCGGGGCCCTGAGTCGGTTCCGGGCGCGCGGGCACGGCGGGAATCCCGCGGGATTCGGCATCAGGCGCGGGGGCCAGGGGAGTCGGGCGAGCGGCGTGCGGGGATCGGAAGCCGGGGCGTGGGCCCAGGGGTGCTGCGCGCGGCGCGTACGGGCGTCTGGTGCGGCGCGCGCTGGGGCCGAGTCGCTTGGTGCGGGAGGCCGGGCGTGGCTGCGGGGCCCAGGGTGCGTGCGCACCGCGTGGGCGTCGTGGGAGGAGGTGGGGCGGGCTGGCGCGGGGGCCAAGGAGGCAGGCGGCGGGAGGGCGTTCGGCGGTAGGCGGTGGGGCCCGGGTGGCGCGGAGGCCAAGGCGGCGGGGTGGGAGCGGTGCGGCAGGCGGGGCTCGCGGCACCTCGGGCGGCGGGGCGTGGGAGGGCGCGCGGCCGGGCGTGGCTGCGGCGGCTCGGCCGGCCAGGCCACGGGGCAAGCGGCGGTTTCTTTTTTCTTTTTTTTTTCTTTTTTTTCTTTATACTTTCTTTTATTATATAATTTATTATATATATATTTGTATATATATTATTGTTTATATTTTATTTATCTTATTTATTTTATTCATTTACTTTTATATATATTTCCTAGTATATATATTATTTATTTATATCTTTTCTACAGGTATTATATATATATGTATATTTTTTATTATATATTTTATTTATATATTTATTTTTATATATTATTATCTTATTATTGATTTTTATTCCCTAATACATGTTTTAGGCTATAATTATTATTTTATATTTCTTCTTTTGCTACATACATTTATATATATATGCTCCATCTTTTATGTTTTATTATTTTTCTTTTATCCCACTAATGTTTTAATGCATGATCATGTATGCAATGCATGATGCGAAAATTTAGGGTGTTACAATTCTACCCCCCTTAAAGTGAATCTCGCCCTCGAGATTCGATAGCGTGGAGAAAAGGTGAGGGAATTCTGCCTTCAGGTCCTCTTCACGTTCCCATGTAGCTTCGGCTTCCGTATGGTGGTTCCATTGCACCTTGCACCAACGGATCCTCTTATTCCTTGTGAATCCAAAACGATGAGGTTGGCAGAGAAGTCTACCCCCCTTATTTTAAGGCTTACTTTTGGACATACTATATTTGTCCTCATCTCTCCTCCAGGAGACTTAACCAATAGAGTAAACTTCATATGAGAGATGGGAAAACTATACTTGGCAACATACTTCGATGCAATGAATGAATGCGATGCTCCAGAATCAATTAACATAGTCGCGGGGTTGGAGTTAGCAAGAAACATACCAATGACCACGTCATCCGCTTGTTGAGCATCCTCCGAAGAGACATGGTTCACATTGCCACAAGCAAAATTCTGTTGTCCACGGCTTCCTTGTGGCTGTCCTCCATTAGGTCTTGGGTTTTGCCTCGGCGCATTGCTTCTTTGACCAAGGCCTGACTTAGGACATTGATTCGCAAAGTGTCTAGCTTCTCCACAAGTATAGCACCTCTCGACTCCACCAGAATTATTGGAACGAGCTTGGTTTTGAGCATTGGTTCCAGGAAAATCAGCACGAGGTGCATAAGGCATTGCTTGCATAACAGGGCGCTGCTGCACAAACTGAGTTGGGTGTGGTGCATAACCAGGGCGCTGAGCAGGAATAGAGGAGCTGTAATAGGGTGCATTGGGTGGTGCAAGGCGAGGGCGCACATTACTTCCTTGTTGTTGTCCTTGATATGGCACCTTCCTCTTGATTTCTTGCTCCATCTCACGGATCTTGTTCTCAACCACAATTGCTTTGTCCACAAGCTTCTGAAAATTTGCATAGTCACAATTGAGCAATAGTACTTGGATCTCATTGTTCAAGCCCCTCATGAACAAGTATTGCTTCCGGTTGTCCCGACTAACATCCTCAGGCGCATATCTTGAGAGTTGAGTGAATTTATTGAGATACTCACTCACGCTCGATCTTCCTTGCCTTAAATTCTCATATTCTTGTCTCTTCAAGATCATAACACCTTCCGGCACATAATGAGAATGGAAGTTCTCCTTGAATTCTGCCTAAGTGATCCTCTCTTGATTCTCATGATCATTACAATAAGCATCCCACCAATCTGCAGCTGCTCCAACTAGTTGATGAGAATCAAATAGCACCTTCTCCCGGTCACAACATTGGACAATAGCTAGCTTCTTCTCCACGGACTTGAGCCAATCATCAGCGTCCATAGGGTCAGCAGCTTGAGCAAAGGTTGGCGGCCTAGTCCTCATAAACTCTCCCAAACGGTTATGAGGAGGCGAGGGTGGCGGTGGAGGCATGTGGGGCTGATTGTTGTTGCCAGCTTGCAGCTGTCCCATGGTCTGTATCATGGTCTGCATGAGCTGGTTTTGCATAGCCAATAGCTGCTCAATGTTGATAGCTCCATGAGCAGGTCCTTGTCCATTATTGTTCTGAGGTACTCCATGGTTCTCCTCCTCATCATTAGCATCCCTCTGGTTGCGAGTCCTCACCATCTGAAGAGAAGCAATAGGTAAGGATTTAGAAACGTCCCCAACTATATGCATCAAGGGATATGAAGCTAACCAACTAGCTATACTAGCCTAGGTGGACATGGCAATGCTAAAGCATCCCAAAATCCTCTATTAAGCACACAAGCAAACAATATATATAGCAAACATCACTCCAAGCAAAAACATATCGATTCCTAAGTGCTCCTATGTGCTCTAAAGTGTCCATTCTATCTAGGCTGCATCCTACGGTCAACATGTGGATCTGATACCAATCTGTGACGCCCGGTTCCGAAAAATGAACCAAGCTAACGCAAATGTGTGTCCAGGATGTTCAACACACATACACGAGTGCAATCACAAAAGAGTATACAGAAAATTACCACAGAACAAGATTAATTATCAAATTTTATTACACAAACTATATTATCCTCGAATACAAGCTCTAATGAATATTAATGATAGGTTCAACTACTGCAGCGGAAATAAACTAATTAAGCAACTAAGCAATTAAGCAAAAGGGATAGCGCAGCTCCATGCAACACCACAGGCAAAGCTGACGGTAGACACGGCCTAGATCTCCACATTATCGCCATTAAACTCATAATTCTTACCTGCAACTGTTGGGGGGGATTGCAAGAGTGAGTACATGTCGTACTCAGCAAGTGTGGAAAGTATGACATGTGGCTGATTCAAATGACGACAATAATAATGGCTAAGTGCTGAAAAGTACAGTAAAACCATTTGGAAAAGCAATAAATCATATTTATGTGAAGTAAACCCATCATAAACCATGTAACCATCATAATACCAGTCCATAAATCACCATTACCAATAACCATAATCAATGTCATAAACCATAATTTCATCCATAATTATAACCATAACCATAACATAATATCAACCATAACCATTACCAAACCATAACCATTCCAAATCCCAATTTCCCTCTAATCATGGAAGTTGTCCAGGTGCTCATAACCGGGAGCACGGCTATCATGATAGTTTTAATTAACTCTGCAGAGTTTGTACCTCTTTACCCACGTGTTCGTGATTTCATCACCTTTCGGCGACTAAGAATCTCCCTTATGCCCATGACCCGTCGGTCATATTACACACTTCCGTTGGTGTGTGGCCAAGAGATCACAAAATAGCCTTTACAAAGGGATTACTAGTTTTTTTAGACCCCACTGAGGTTTCACCGGTGGCGATGCCTCCAACTGAGCACATCTTCAACCAAGGGCCCCCTCTTGAGCCATTCGGATCCCAGGGTAGTCCCACCAATCATCAACAAACCCAATCCGACTACCCCTTCCCCGAGCATCCACAATGGTCCAAACAGCACTAGCAAAGCCCTAATTAATCAGCTACGCCGCACCCATACTTGGCCTCGTGGTGGCACTGTAGTCCTGGCTTATTCTCGCATCAACCGGTCCTTAGATCTAAAGCAAGCAAAACCACCATAACATCCAACCCATCCACATACCAGGCTTGCTTAGATCACCCATTACCATATCATATTTAACCAGTTCATGTTAACCATAATCTCATCCATGCATAATTAAATTGAGTGGTATAGTTATTCCCATCCCAGTTGATTAAGTGAAGCAAAAGGTAAAAAGTCCATCCCGACGCTCTACCATAAATTCCAGGCGACAAGGGTGGTTTAGCAAGTCTAGTAAACTTCCTACCATAGGATTCCCATCAAATTGACACAGCATGCAGTTTTACAAACAAAACATTTATTTAAAAAAAACAGGATCAATATGCTTCAAGGAACACTTGCCTTGCTCCGACGGATGGGGTTGCTCAAGCGCTTCGAAGTCTTGATTCTGAAAATCCTCGTACACGACCTCTTGAGCACGTTCCTCTATGCGTGATCACACATACGAGAAAATACATATACAATCAACATGATGCACAACATTAATCAACATGCGATGATATGCATGCATGCAAGGTACAATAATTAATTAACTACGGTTGTCTATTAATTAGATGCAACTAGTTCATACGTGTTCATACGAGTTTACGGGGGTTTTAGGGTGGATTAATGCTGCTGAAAATAAAATTATGGTGCATCTAAAATCAATTTATGTCTATTAGATCTAATGCATCGCTAAAATTCGCATCGGGAACATGTCCTACCGTAGATCTGACGGCTTGACGGTCGCGGAACGAATGCGACGCGTAGACGAAGTAGATGGTACAGCAGTCCCTCGGCGGCACGACGACGCACGATCTTCAGCAGACGGTGGCACCCTCCTCTTTTTCTTCCTCTTTTTCCCCTCTTTTTTCCTTCCTTTTCTTCCCCTGGCGGCGCAGCCTTCTGTTGCCCTTTTCTGTACCGGCGGCGGCGTTTTCTTATCTGGGCGGCGGCGGTTTCTGGGATGGGGAAAAACCTAGGGACCTACGGTCCTTTTTATAGGCGCGTGGGGGGTCTCGATCGGGGCCCTGAGTCGGTTCCGGACGCGCGGGCACGGCGGGAATCCCGCGGGATTCGGCATTAGGCGCGGGGGCCAGGGGAGTCGGGCGAGCGGCGTGCAGGGATTGGGAGCCGGGGCGTGGGGCCCAGGGTGCTGCGCGCGCTGCGTGTACGGGCGTCTGGTGCGTCGCGCGGTGCGGGAGGCCGGGCGTGGCTGCGGGGCCCAGGGTGCGTGCGCACCGCGTGGGCATCGTGGGAGGAGGCGGGGCGGGCTGGCGCGGGGGCCAAGGAGGCAGGCGGCGGGAGGGCGTTCGGCGGCAGGCGGCGGGGCCCGGGTGGCGCGGAGGCCAAGGCGGCGGGGTGGGAGCGGTGCGGCAGGAGGGGCCCGCGGCACCTCGGGCGGCGGGGCGTGGGAGGGCGCGCGGCCAGGCGTGGCTGCGGCGGCTCGGCCGGCCAGGCCACGGGGTAGGCGGCGGTTTTTTTTTCTTTTCTTTTTTTTTTCTTTATACTTTCTTTTATTATATAATTTATTATATATATATTTATATATATATATATATATTATTGTTTATATTTTATTTATCTTATTTATTTTATTCATTTACTTTTATATATATTTCCTAGTATATATATTATTTATTTATATCTTTTATACATGTATTATATATATATGTATATTTTTTTATTATATATTTTATTTATATATTTATTTTTATATATTATTATCTTATTATTGATTTTTATTCCCTAATACATGTTTTAGGCTATAATTATTATTTTATATTTCTTCTTTTGCTACATACATTTATATATATATGCTCCATCTTTTATGTTTTATTATTTTTCTTTTATCCCACTAATGTTTTAATGCATGATCATGTATGCAATGCATGATGCGAAAATTTAGGGTGTTACAACGTGTGAGAACGCCCCTTCAACTTGGTTATTTACCCTTTGTGATTAGTGGAAGAGGATTGGCCTTCGTGGCGATCCGACGAGGAAAGGGTTGGAGAAGACCCGGTCCTTTTGTGGGCTCCTCAACGTGGATGTAGGTTGCCTTCATGGTAGCCGAACCACGGGATAAATCGTGTGTCTTGTCCTTTTTGTGTTCTTCATCTAATTTGATCAACTTAATCTAGGGTTTGATTCACTTTATTCAATTTAAGTCTAATTGTTGATCAAGAGCTTTAACTACAATAGAATCTGACATACAACTATTAAATTGAGATTCAAGTTTATATTTCCGCTGCAAACATTAACGAATCAATCAAATTGTCTGAACTTGATCAACCTAGCCCGTGAAAACCGGACTAGTCCGCACATTACCGGACTAGTCCGATATCTCTGGTATTAATCTTGTTGTTGAGTATTACAGGAACCGAGAAAAATCAAGAAGGCCTATTCACCCCCCCTCTAGGCCTACATTCAATTGGTATCAGAGCAGGTTCTTCAAGAAAGAGTGCAACCACTCGAAGAGATCATGTCGGACATGAAAGATGTTCAGAAAATCAACAACCAGGAAGAAGTAAACAAAGACAAGAACCAAAAGCTGGAAAAGTATCTCGAAGCAATTCAAGACTTCGATGATGATGATGAGGAGACGCTGGAGCTGAAAGCACTACTCAGAAAGAAAGCACTTTCCAAAGGGAAAGCTAAAGTTGAAGAAAAGAAGAAGGGGAGTAGTCACACCGACTACTCCCGATATCCTTTCAACTATGATCGTTTAAATTCAAACAACAGCCATTACCTATGTATTCCTCTTGGAAAAGCCCCACACTTCGATGGGAGTGATTACTCCATGTGGAGGCAAAATACGAAGATGCACTTGATTTCCCTTAACCCAAGTTTATGGCATATTGTGTGCACAGGAATAGACATCCCAGATGACGACGAAGAGCTCACTCCAAGTCAAGAGCAAGCCATTCACAGAAACGCTCAAGCCGCAACCGTGATCACCTCCTCTCTAAGTCGAGATGAATTCACAAAGGTGGACGGACTGGAGATTGCCAAGGAAATATGGGACACACTACAAACATCCCATGAAGGTGACCGGCATGTGCGGGAGGCCAAAATTGAAATGATTGAGGGCGAACTAGGAAGGTTCGCAATTGAGGAAGACGAGTCTCCCCAGGACATGTACAACCGATTGAAGACACTTGTAAACAAGGTTCGATCATATGGGAGCAAGAAGTGGAATGACCACGAGGTTGTAAAGCTCATCCTTAGAGCCTTTATGCCTCGCAATGTCACACTATGCTCTATGATCAGAGAAAGTCCTGGGTACAAGAGGATGACTCCAGATGAATTGCTTGGCAAAATCATCAATTTTGAAATGATGGAGAAACAAGCCAAGCACGTCAAAGAAATAGCCGACCTCACATCGGCCAAGAAGAAGGGAGTTGCCTTAAAGTCCACACTCAAGCCTCTATCCAAAGAAGCAAGAGAAGCACAGTTTGAGGAGGATAGCGATGACGAAAGCAGTGAGCTGGACGAAGAGGATATGATTTTGTTCATGAAAAAGTTCAAAAGAATAATGAAGAAAAGACAAGGAATAAAATCAGGTGAAGGCAAGTACAAGGAAAGGACAAAGCCGAAGATGAGGCGGGCATGCTATAATTGTGGTGAGTATAACCACTTTATAGTCGATTGCCCATATGAGGACAACAAGAAGAAGAATAAAGAAACCAAGCCTCAACCGAAGAAATTCTTCAAAAAGAAGAAACAAGCTGAACAAGCTCACATTGGAAAGGAGTGGGACTCAAACGATGAGTCCTCATCATCCGATGAAGAAGAGATGGCTAGCATAGCCATTGAAAGCTCGTCCAAGAAACCCACACTCTTCCCCACGCTCGGTGCAAAGAAGGGACATGGCACTTGCCTCATGGCAAAGGAAGGTAAACGCAAGGTAAACATCAAAACTCCTTCCATGCATTCGTACTCAAGTAATGATGAACTAGATAGTGATGATGAAGATATGTTAACTGGATTAGATAGAAAAACTACTGCTAAAATGAAATTTTTACTTGTCCAACTTGTTGAGAAGGAATCGCTAATTGATCGTCAAGAAGACATGATTATCTCCCAAAAGGAGAGGTATGTCGAACTTGACAATCTTCTAGTTCTTGAAAAGGAGAAAAACAACTCACTAGAGCTTGAGCTAGCTTCAAGCAAGAAAACTTGTTTGGAATTAACCAACTCAAACGTTGCAATCATGGATCAACTTGATGACCTGATCAAGGTCAACAAGATCCTTGAAGTGCAAGTTGAGTCACTCAAGCTAAGTGAACCTTCCTCCTCTTCAAGTCTACCTTCTCAACACACTTCAACTAATACTGTTCATATGTGCAAATGTGGTAAAGTCGACATCAGCTTGAAGGAAAAGTCTACCTCCGCAAAGGATAAAAATCCTACCCAATGTGGAATATTTGACAAGGAGAGGATCAACTATGCACGTAGTGCTTACTTGGTCCAAAGACCTCCAAACGTCAAGTATGGCATTGGTTACTCTTACGATGGAAAGGAAAATGCTGGAAGTCATAAGAATAACAAGGGAAGGATTACCTTTGTGAAGGGAGGACCCTCACAACCTGGTAACTCAAAAATTAAGAATCTGAACTCTCATAAACGCCGGACTAGTCCGGTGGAGGTCCGGACAAGTCCGGTCATTCGGACAAGTCCGGTTACCCAGACTAGTCCGATCCATAAACAAAAGCAACTCCTGTTCAAAACCTTTGATGCCTCTTATGTATTAATGAGAAACAATATTGGTAAAGTTTATGCTTATTATGCTGGGCCACGCCATGGGAACACAAAATCCCATGTGTGGGTGCCCAAATGTATTGTAACTAACCTCCAAGGACCCAAGCAAGCTTGGGTACCTAAAACCAAGGCATAATTTATTTCTGCAGGCCTATTCCTCCGGTGGATCCAAATGGGTGCTAGATAGTGGATGCACCAACCACATGACCGGAGAAAAGAGGATGTTCGTGGAATATGAAGAAAACGAGGACCCAAACGAAGGCATCTACTTCGGAGATAATAGTCAAGGAAGGGTGCTTGGTACCGGTAAAATAGCAATATCCTCTGTACACACTCTTTCTCATGTTCTACATGTTGAATCTTTAGATTATAACCTGCTGTCCATATCTCAATTATGTGACAAAGGTTATAATTGCTTGTTTACTAACGAGGGTGTGACCGTCTCAAGGAGGAGTGATGGTTCCGTTGCATTCAAGGGTATGTTGAAGGGAAAGCTTTACCTTGTTGACTTCAACAAGGATAAAGCCGAACTCGACACATGCTTGATTGCAAAAACCAACATGGGTTGGTTGTGGCATAGACGGCTAGCACATGTTGGTATGAGGAATCTTCAAAAACTCCTCAAGGGCGATCACATCCGAGGTTTAAAAGATGTTGTTTTTGAGAAAGACAGGCCTTGTAGCGCGTGCCAAGCCGGGAAGCAAGTAGGAGCACATCATCCTGCAAAGAACATTATGACTACGACAAGACCGCTCGAACTACTTCATATGGACTTGTTTGGTCCAATTGCTTACATAAGCATCAGCGGTAATAAATACGGTTTAGTCATTATTGATGATTTTTCCCGCTTCACTTGGGTGTTCTTTTTGCATGACAAGTCAGAAACACAAGAAACGCTCAAGAAATTCTTCAAGCGAGCTCAAAACGAGTTCTCACTATCGATCAAGAGTATTCGGAGCGACAACGGCACGGAGTTCAAGAACATACACGTGGAGGAGTACCTTGATGAGGAGGGAATCAAGCACGAATTTTCAGCACCATACTCTCCACAACAAAATGGAGTCGCCGAAAGGAAGAACCGAACGCTCATAGAGATGGCAAGAACAATGCTCGATGAATACAAGACTTCGGATCGATTTTGGGCAGAAGCGATTAACACCGCTTGCCACGCCGCAAATCGACTCTACCTTCATCGACTACTCAAGAAGACTCCTTATGAGCTACTCACCGGTAACTGTAACACCCTCATTTTCATGCATCATGCCTTGCATACATTCATATGCATGTTTAACTTTAACCCATAACAAGAGGAACAAGTTTAAAATTGATTTGGAACAAAACCGCACTTAAAAATATGGAAAGTGCGGACTAGTCCGGTTTTGCTGCGGATTAGTCCGATATTTGCCTCTGGACAACTTCGGACTTGTCCGATCTTGTGCGGACTAGTCCGATGTTCCATGAATCCTTGAAAATTTGCTAAGTCCCTGGACTTTTCCGGACTAGTCCGGTGTTCCAGCGGACTTGTCCGTTTTCCTTTCTGACTAAGATCGGACTTGTCCGATTTTTTGCCAGACTTGTCCGATTTTCTCTCTGGACGACTTCGGACTAGTCCGGTCCTGTCCGAACTTGTCCGATATTTCGTGACTCCGAGATTGACCTTTTGTTTTACGACTTGTTTCTTGGGTTTCACGTCAAGTGGGCCTAGGGACGTCGTGCCCAACTCTTTTAGAGCCCATGTGGGACTCTAAACCGGCCTCTACTCATCCCAAAACTCGAAATCCATCTAACCCTAGCCTCCACCCCTATATAAACAACCCCACCCCTTGGTTGGACATCTATTTGCCACTTTTCCACCCACCCAAACCCTAGTTCGTGGGGAGCCGCCATCAAGGAGGGAGGAGAAGATCCAAAACAAGAAGAAGAAGAAGAGGAGGAAACGAAGGAGGATCAAGATCTCCACCAAGTTTCGTCCTTCACCACCAATTCATCTCCAAGTTCATCACCAACCCTAGATCATCAAGATCCAAGTGTTACCTCCAAGTTTCTTGGTTCATTGGAGTACTAAACACCTGGTATACCTTCTATTCTCTTTTCCTTATATGAATTCAACCCCTAATCTCCAAATTCACGTCGATCTAGAAAACCCTAATTTGCTGATCTCGTCAAGTGCGGACTTGTCTGGTCCCTAGCGGACTAGTCCGATCTTTCTGGTTAAATTGTGTTGAATTGGTTCTAAAATTTGATCTAATCGACCCCAAACCTGTATAAACTTGTTAAAATCTATTAGAGCTAGTTAGTGATCATTAAAAGCAATCTAGTGACAAGTTCTACCTTGCATTGCATCAATCATGCATGTCATGTCATATTGATTAATATTTGTGCACTCTTTGATTGTGTTTCTTGTCTTGTATGTTTATTGTGTGGATTAGACGGATTTGCGCTAGAGAGTGCCACGGAGGATCTACAACATCAAGAGTTTGAAGGCTTTGACCCTAATCAACAGCAAGAGCAAGGCAAGTGTCCTTGAAGCATATTGATCCTGTTTTTAAAATAAATGTTTTGTTTGTAAAACTGCATGCTTGTGTCAAATTGATGGGAAATCCTATGGTAGGAAGTTTACTAGATTTGCTAAACCACCCTTGTCACCTGGAATTTATGGTAGAGAGTCGGGAAGGGTTTTACCTTTCTGCTTCGCTTAATCAACTGGGATGGGAAACAACTATATCACTCAATTTAATTATGCATGGATGAGACTATGGTTAACATGAACTGGTTAAACATGGTATGGTAATGGATGATCTAAGCAAGCCTGGTATGTGGATGGGTTGGATGTTATGGTGGTTTGCTTGCTTTAGATCTAAGGACCGGTTCATGCGAGAATAAGCCA
This sequence comes from Tuctoria greenei, assembly GCA_036927565.1. Taxonomy (NCBI): domain Eukaryota; kingdom Viridiplantae; phylum Streptophyta; class Magnoliopsida; order Poales; family Poaceae; genus Tuctoria; species Tuctoria greenei. The sequence continues at coordinate 24,287,212 of JAYESD010000011.1, read as the reverse complement.
GGACTACAGTGCCACCACGAGGCCAAGTTATGGGTGCGGCGTAGCTGATTAATTAGGGCTTTGCTAGTGCTGTTTGGACCATTGTGGATGCTCGGGGAAGGGGTAGTCGGATTGGGTTTGTTGATGATTGGTGGGACTACTCTGGGATCCGAATGGCTCAAGAGGGGGCCCTTGGTTGAAGATGTGCTCTGCGGGAGACATCACCACCGGTGAAACCTCAGTGGGGTCTAAATAGGCTAGTAATCCCTTTGTAAAGGCTATTTTGTGATCTCTTGGCCACACACCAACCGAAGTGTGTAATGTGACCGACGGTTCATGGGCATAAGGGAGGTTCTTAGTCGCCGAAGGGTGATGAAATCGCAAACACATGGGTAAAGAGGTACAAACTCTGTAGAGTTAACTAAAACTATCATGATAGCCGTGCTCCCGGTTATGAGCACCTGGACAACTTCCATGATTAGAGGGAAATTGGAATTTGGTATGGTTATGGTTTGGTAACGGTTATGGCTGGTTATGAGTTTATCTCTGGTATTGAATCTGGTTATTGGCAATGGTGAAATCTGGAATTTTTGATGATGGTAATAAATTCAGATTTGGCATTACGGTATTACTTATGATTATGATGGGTTTACTTCACATACTTATACTATATTGCTTTTCAAATGTTTTAATGTACTTTTCAGCACTTTACCATTATTATTGTTGTCATTTGAATCAGCCACATGTCATACTTTCCACACTTGCTGAGTACGACATGTACTCACTCTTGCAATCCCCCACCCCAACAGTTGCAGGTCAGGATTGGGAGTTTAATGGTGATAATGCGGAGTTCTAGGCCGTGTCTACCGTCAGCTTTGCCTTTGGTGTTGATTGGAGCTGCGCATACATACCCTGTCGCTTATGCTGCATAGTTGCTTAATTAGTTTATTTCCGCTGCATTAGTTGAACTTGTCATTAATATTCATTAGAGCATGTATTCGAGGATAATATGGTTTGTGTAATAAAATTCAGTTAATTGATCTTGTCTTGTGGTAATTTTCTGTATATCCTTTTGTGATTGCACTCGTGTATGTGTGATGAACATCCTGGGCACACATATGCGTTAGCTTGGTTCATTTTCGGAACAGGGCGTCACAGATTGGTATCAGAGCCACAGGTTGACCGTAGGATGCAACCTAGATAGAATGGACACTTTAGAGCACATAGGAGCACTCAGGAATCGATGTGTTTTTGCTTGGGGTGCTGTTTGCTATATATATTGCTTGCTTGTGTGCTTAATAGAGGATTTTGGGATGCCTTAGCATTGCCATGTCCACCTAGGCTAGTGTAGCTAGTTGTTTAGTTTCATATCCCTTGATGCATATAGTTGGGGCGTTTTCTAATTCTTACCTACTGCTTTTCTTCAGATGGTGAGGACCCGCAACCAGAGGGATGGCAATGATGAAGAGGAGAACAATGGAGTGCCTCAGAACAACAATGGGCAAGGATCTACTCAGGGAGCTATCAACATCGAGCAGCTATTGGCCATGCAAAACCAGCTCATGCAGACCATGATACAGACTATGGGACAGCTGCAGGCTGGCAATATCAACAATCAGCTCCACATGCCTCCACCGCCACCCCCACCTCCTTATAACCGATTGGGAGAGTTTATGAGGACTAGGCCGCCAACCTTTGCTCAAGCCGCTGACCCTATGGATGCGGATGATTGGCTCAAGTCCGTGGAGAAGAAGCTAGCCATTGTCCAATGCAGTGACCGGGAGAAGGTGCTATTTGCTTCTCATCAACTCGTTGGAGCAGCTGCAGATTGGTGGGATTCTTATTGCAATGCTCATGAGAACCAAGAGAGAATCACTTGGGCAGAATTCAAGGAGAGTTTCCGTTCTCATTATGTGCCGGAAGATGTTATGATCTTGAAGAGGCAAGAATTTGAGAACTTGAGGCAAGGAAAATCAAGCGTGAGTGAATATCTCAATAAGTTCACTCAACTCTCAAGATATGCGCCCGAGGATGTTAGCCGGGACAGCCGGAAGCAATACTTGTTCATGAGGGGATTGAACAATACGATCCAAGTGCAATTGCTCAACTGTGATTATGTCAATTTTCAAAATCTTGTGGACAAAGCAATTGTGGTTGAGAACAAGATCCGTGAGATGGAGCAAGAAATCAAGAGGAAGGCGCCATATCAAGGACAGCAACAAGGAAGTAATGTGCGCCCTCGCTTTGCGCCGCCCAATGCGCCTCATTACAGCTCCTCTATTCCTGCTCAACGCCCTGGTTATGCACCGCGCCCAACTCAGTTTGTGCAGCAGCGCCCTGTCATGCAAGCACATAGGCCTCCGATGCCTTATGCACCTCGTGCTGATTTTCCTGGAACCAATGTTCAAAACCAAGCTCGTCCCAATAATTCTGGTGGAGTTAAGAAGTGCTATACTTGTGGAGAAGCTGGACACTTTGCGAATCAATGTCCTAAGTCAGGCCTTGGTCAAGGAAGCAATGTGCCGAGGCAAAACCCAAGACCTAATGGAGGACAGCCACAAGGAAGCCGTGGACAGCAAAATTTTGCTCGTGGCAACGTGAACCATGTCTCTACGGAGGATGCTCAACAAGCGGATGATGTGGTCATTGGTATGTTTCTCGCCAACTCCAACCCCGCGACTATGTTATTTGATTCTGGAGCATCGCATTCATTCATTGCATCGAAGTATGTTGCCAAGTATAGTTTGCCTATCTCTCATATGATGTTTACTCTGTTGGTTAAGTCTCCTGGAGGAGAGATGAGGACAAATATAGTATGTCCAAAAGTAAGCCTTAGAATAAGGGGGGTAGACTTCTCCGCCAACCTCATTGTTTTAGATTCTCAAGGGTTGGATATTATACTTGGTATGGACTGGTTGAGGAAGCACAATGGATTAATTGAATGTGCCACAAAGATGGTGAAGTTGACTAATGAAGAAGGGATCACCGTAGAATTTGAAGCAACCCAACATGCACCGAAGCAATTAGAGCTGAATCATATGGACGGTGTCGCAATTGAGGAGATTCCGGTGGTTTGTGAATTTTTGGATGTTTTTCCGGACGAGTTGCCAGGTATGCCACCCGATCGAGACATTGAGTTTGTTATTGATTTAATACCTGGAACTGCACCTATAGCTAAGAGGCCGTATAGGATGCCTCCTATGGAATTAGCGGAGCTCAAGAAGCAGATTCAAGAGCAATTAGAGAAGGGTTTCATTCGCCCTAGCTCTTCGCCTTGGGGAGCGCCCGTTCTTTTTGTGGACAAGAAGGACAGATCCCAAAGGATGTGCGTGGATTACCGAGCTCTCAACGAGGTAACAATCAAGAACAAGTACACCTTGCCACGCATAGAAGACTTGTTTGATCAGATGAAGGGTGCTTGTGTCTTCTCTAAGATTGACTTGAGGTCGGGATACTTTCAAATGAAGATTAGACCATCGGACATACCCAAGACAGCTTTTAGGACACGGTATGGATCCTATGAGTACACCGTGATGTCTTTTGGATTGACAAATGCGCCTGCCTATTTTATGTACCTCATGAATAAAGTCTTCATGGAGTACTTAGATAAGTTCGTTGTGGTGTTTATTGATGATATTATGATCTACTCGAAGGATGAGAAGGAACATGAGGAACACTTGAGGCTTACGTTGCAGAAATTGAGGGAGCATCAATTGTATGCCAAGTTCAACAAGTGTCAGTTTTGGTTGAAAGAGGTGCCATTTTTGGGTCATATAATCTCAGGAGGAGGAGTATCGGTTGACCCCGGAAAAGTGAGAGACGTGTTGAAGTGGGAACCACCGCAAAACGTCAAGGAAATAAGGAGTTTTCTTGGAATGGCTGGATATTACCGTCGATTCATCAAGGACTTTTCCAAGATAGCCAAGCCTATGACGGAGTTGCTAATGAAGGGAAAGGCATTCCAATGGACTCAAGCTTGTCAAGAGAGTTTTGAGGAGTTGAAGAAGCGGTTGACAACAGCCCCAGTTTTGGTATTGCCGGATGTAAGCAAGAGTTTTGACATTTATTGCGATGCATCAAGACAAGGGCTTGGATGTGTATTGATGCAAGAAGGTCAAGTGGTCGCCTATGCGTCAAGACAATTGAAGAAACATGAGAAGAATTACCCCACGCACGATTTGGAACTCGCGGCCGTGGTACATGCATTGAAGATTTGGAGACACTATATTCTTGGACATAGGTGTGAAATTTACACGGATCATAAGAGTTTGAAGTATATTTTCACACAAACGGATTTGAACTTGAGGCAACGAAGATGGTTAGAGCTCATCAAAGATTATGATTTGGGGATCAACTATCATCCGGGAAAAGCCAATGTAGTGGCCGATGCTTTGAGTAGAAAAGGAGTAAGCCATCAACTTACAGTTCGAGAGTTACCATTCGAGTTATGTAAGGAGTTTGAACGGTTGAACCTCGGGTTTGTAAATGAGATGGAGATGATGGAGTTAAACCCAACCTTGGAGCAAGAAATTCGAGAAGCACAAACCACAGATGAGGAGATCAAGGAAATCTAGGAAAGAATCAAAGAAGGGAGAGAATTCAGATTTGATGAAGACGAACATGGTACCTTATGGCTTGGAAAGAGAATCGTTGTGCCTAATGTAAAGCATATTCGGGAGACAATATTAAAGGAGGCACATGACTCACCATACTCAATTCACCCTGGTTGTACGAAGATGTACAAATACTTGAAGACTTGCTATTGGTGGAATAGCATGAAGAAGGACATAGCTGAATACGTAGCACTGTGTGATGTGTGCCAACGAGTCAAGGCGGAACATCAAAGGCCAGCCGGATTATTGCAACCGTTGAAGATTCCAGAATGGAAGTGGGAAGAAATTGGAATGGACTTCATAGTTGGGTTACCACGTACTCAGTCCGGATATGACTCAATTTGGGTAATTGTGGATCGCTTAACCAAGTCAGCTCATTTTGTCCCTGTGAAGACCAAATATACAGCTGCACGATTGGCCGAAATATACATGGAGCATATTGTGTGTCGACATGGAGTCCCTAAGAAGATAGTCTCGGATAGAGGTTCTCAATTTACCTCCAGATTTTGGCAAAAATTGCATGAAGCTTTGGGAACGAGGTTGAATTTTAGTTCAGCATATCATCCTCAAACGGATGGACAAACCGAGAGGACCAATCAGATTTTGGAGGACATGTTAAGAGCTTGTGCTTTAAAGCATGGGAAAAGTTGGGACAAAAGCTTGCCATACGCAGAATTTTCATACAACAATAGTTACCAAGCAAGCTTGAAAATGTCACCATATGAAGCGCTTTATGGGAGGAAGTGTAGGACACCTTTAATCTGGAATGAGGCAGGAGAAACTCAAGTATTCGGTCCGGACGTGTTGCAAGAAGCCGAAAAGCAAGTCCAAATAATTCGTGGAAACTTGAGGGCTGCCCAATCAAGGCAAAAAGGCTATGCGGATAATAGGAGAAGGAAATTAGCCTTTGAAATAGGAGATTTTGTTTACCTCAAGGTGTCACCAATTAGAGGTCATAAGAGGTTTAACATAAGAGGCAAGCTCGCACCTCGTTATATTGGACCATTCAAGATTTTGGACAAAAGAGGAGAAGTAGCATATAAGTTGGAGATGCCAGCTCATCTTTCAGACGTACATGATGTGTTTCATGTTTCCCAGCTCAAGAAGTGCTTGAGGGTACCGGAAGAAAAGGTGCCAATGGAAGAATTAAAGCTAGAGGAAGATTTGACGTATGCCGAGCAACCGGTCAAAATCTTGGAAACCAAGGAGAGAGTCACAAGGAACAAGGTGATTCGATGGTGTAAAGTCCAATGGAAGCACCACACAGAAAAAGAAGCAACTTGGGAGCTAGAGGATGATATCAAGAAGGACTTTCCCTATCTCTTCTCTTCCGCGTCGAATCTCGAGGGCGAGATTCATTTTAAGGGGGGTAGGTTTGTAACACCCTCATTTTCATGCATCATGCCTTGCATACATTCATATGCATGTTTAACTTTAACCCATAACAAGAGGAACAAGTTTAAAATTGATTTGGAACAAAACCGCACTTAAAAATGTAGGAAAGTGCGGACTAGTCCGGTTTTGCTGCGGATTATTCCGATATTTGCCTCTGGACAACTTCGGACTTGTCCGATCTTGTGCGGACTAGTCCGATGTTCCATGAATCCTTGAAAATTTGCTAAGTCTCTGGACTTTTCCGGACTAGTCCGGTGTTCCAGCGGACTTGTCCATTTTCCTTTCTGACTAAGATCGGACTTGTCCGATTTTTGGCCAGACTTGTCCGATTTTCTCTCTGGATGACTTCGGACTAGTCCGGTCCTGTCCGGACTTGTCCGATATTTCGTGACTCCGAGATTGACCTTTTGTTTTACGACTTGTTTCTTGGGTTTCACGTCAAGTGGGCCTAGGGACGTCGTGCCCAACTCTTTTAGAGCCCATGTGGGACTCTAAACCGGCCTCTACTCATCCCAAAACTCGAAATCCATCTAACCCTAGCCTCCACCCCTATATAAACAACCCACCCCTTGGTTGGACATCTATTTGCCACTTTTCCACCCACCCAAACCCTAGTTCGTGGGGAGCCGCCATCAAGGAGGGAGGAGAAGATCCCAAACAAGAAGAAGAAGAAGAAGAGGAGGAAACGAAGGAGGATCAAGATCTCCACCAAGTTTCGTCCTTCACCACCAATTCATCTCCAAGTTCATCACCAACCCTAGATCATCAAGATCCAAGTGTTACCTCCAAGTTTCTTGGTTCATTGGAGTACTAAACACCTGGTATACCTTCTATTCTCTTTTACTTATGTGAATTCAACCCCTAATCTCCAAATTCACGTCGATCTAGAAAACCCTAATCTGCTGATCTCGTCAAGTGCGGACTTGTCCGGTCCCTAGCGGACTAGTCCGATCTTTCTGGTTAAATTATGTTGAATTGGTTCTAAAATTTGATCTAATCGACCCCAAACATGTATAAACTTGTTAAAATCTATTAGAGCTAGTTAGTGATCATTAAAAGCAATCTAGTGACAAGTTCTACCTTGCATTGCATCAATCATGCATGTCATGTCATATTGAGTAATATTTGTGCACTCTTTGATTGTGTTTCTTGTCTTGTATGTTTATTGTGTGGATTAGACGGATTTGCGCTAGAGAGTGCCACAGAGGATCTACAACATCAAGAGTTTGAAGGCTTTGACCCTAATCAACAGCAAGAGCAAGGCAAGTGTCCTTGAAGCATATTGATCATGTTTTAAAATAAATGTTTTGTTTGTAAAACTGCATGCTTGTGTCAAATTGATGGGAAATCCTATGGTAGGAAGTTTACTAGATTTGCTAAACCACCCTTGTCACCTGGAATTTATGGTAGAGAGTCAGGAAGGGTTTTACCTTTCTGCTTCGCTTAATCAACTGGGATGGGAAACAACTATATCACTCAATTTAATTATGCATGGATGAGACTATGGTTAACATGAACTGGTTAAACATGGTATGGTAATGGATGATCTAAGCAAGCCTGGTATGTGGATGGGTTGGATGTTATGGTGGTTTGCTTGCTTTAGATCTAAGGACCGGTTCATGCGAGAATAAGCCAGGACTACAGTGCCACCACGAGGCCAAGTTATGGGTGCGGCGTAGCTGATTAATTAGGGCTTTGCTAGTGCTGTTTGGACCATTGTGGATGCTCGGGGAAGGGGTAGTCGGATTGGGTTTGTTGATGATTGGTGGGACTACCCTGGGATCCGAATGGCTCAAGAGGGGGCCCTTGGTTGAAGATGTGCTCTGCGGGAGACATCGCCACCGGTGAAACCTCAGTGGGGTCTAAATAGGCTAGTAATCCCTTTGTAAAGGCTATTTTGTGATCTCTTGGCCACACACCAACCGAAGTGTGTAATGTGACCGACGGGTCATGGGCATAAGGGAGGTTCTTAGTCGCCGAAGGGTGATGAAATCACAAACACGTGGGTAAAGAGGTACAAACTCTGCAGAGTTAACTAAAACTATCATGATAGCCGTGCTCCCGGTTATGAGCACCTGGACAACTTCCATGATTAGAGGGAAATTGGAATTTGGTATGGTTATGGTTTGGTAACGGTTATGGCTAGTTATGAGTTTATCTCTGGTATTGAATCTGGTTATTGGCAATGGTGAAATCTGGAATTTTTGATGATGGTAATAAATTCAGATTTGGTATTACGGTATTACTTATGATTATGATGGGTTTACTTCACATACTTATACTATATTGCTTTTCAAATGTTTTAATGTACTTTTCAGCACTTTACCATTATTATTGTTGTCATTTGAATCAGCCACATGTCATACTTTCCACACTTGCTGAGTACGACATGTACTCACTCTTGCAATCCCCCACCCCAACAGTTGCAGGTCAGGATTGGGAGTTTAATGGTGATAATGCGGAGTTCTAGGCCGTGTCTACCGTCAGCTTTGCCTGTGGTGTTGATTGGATCTGCGCATACATACCCTGTCGCTTATGCTGCATAGTTGCTTAATTAGTTTATTTCCGCTGCATTAGTTGAACTTGTCATTAATATTCATTAGAGCTTGTATTCGAGGATAATATGGTTTGTGTAATAAAATTCGGTTAATTGATCTTGTCTTGTGGTAATTTTCTGTATATCCTTTTGTGATTGCACTCGTGTATGTGTGACGAAAACCATGGGCACACATATGCGTTAGCTTGGTTCATTTTCGGAACCGGGCGTCACAGTAACAAACCCAACATTTCATATTTTCGAGTTTTCGGCTCTCCATGTTATATCTTGAACAAGAAGTCCAGGACTTCAAAGTTCGCTTCGAAGTCCGATGAAGGTTTCCTTCTTGGCTATGATTCGAACACTTACGCCTATCGTGTTTTCAACAAGGCCTCCGGACTTGTTGAAGTGGCACGTGACGTAGTGTTCGATGAAACTAATGGCTCCCAAAAGGAGCAAGTTGATCAATGTGAATTAGGTAAAGAAGAAGCTCCTTACCAAGCATTGAAGAGAATGGCTCTAGGCGAAGTTCGTCCACAAGAGTCATCATCACAAATACAAGAGGAAAGTGAACCACAAGAGGAGATCAACAATCAAGGGGGAGTCTCGATACAAGATCAATCACAAGAATATGAAGATGATCAACAAATCAACAATGGCAACCACTTAGGGGGAGAAGAAAATGATCACCAACACTCAACTCCCCAAGTGCCACACCCAAGAGTACACCAACACACTCAAAGGGATCACCCAATCGACAACATCATCGGTGATATCCAAAAGGGAGTAACCACTAGATCTCGTATAGCTAATTTTTGTGAGCATTACTCGTTTGTCTCCTTTTTGGAACCACGCAGGACTGAAGATGCATTGAAGGATTCGGACTGGGTGGTGGCAATGCAAGAAGAGTTGAACAACTTCAAGAGAAACGAGGTTTGGTGACTTGTGGCAAGACCCAATGCAAACATAGTGGGCACCAAGTGGGTCTTCCGCAACAAGCAAGACGAACACGGGGTGGTGACAAGAAACAAGGCACGACTTGTGGCCAAAGGTTACTCACAAGTCGAAGGTTTGGATTTCGATGAGACTTTTGCTCCAGTAGCTAGGCTTGAATCAATTAGAATATTACTTGCATATGCTACTCACCATGATTTCAAGCTGTACCAAATGGACGTGAAAAGCGCCTTCCTCAACAGACCGATCAAGGAAGAGGTGTACGTGGAGCAACCACCCGGATTTGAAGACGAAGAGTTCCCCGACCACGTGTATAAACTGCGTAAGGCTCTCTATAGCCTCAAACAAGCTCCTAGAGCTTGGTATGAGTGTCTTAGAGATTTTTTAATTGATAATGGCTTTCAGATTGGCAAAGTAGATTATACACTATTCACGAAAAATCTAGATAATGATCTTTTTATTTGCCAAATCTATGTTGATGACATAATTTTTGGGTCAACTAACCAATCTTTCTGTGAAGAATTTAGTAGAATTATGACAGACAGGTTTGAAATGTCAATGATGGGAGAATTGAAGTACTTCTTGGGATTCCAAGTGCGGCAACAAAAGGAAGAAACATTCATAAGCCAAACCAAGTACACGCAGGACATACTCAAGAAGTTTGGCATGGACAAGGCAAAGCCCATAAAGACTCCCATGGCTACGAATGGCCACTTGGATCTCAATGAAGATGGACCGAGCGTCGACCAAAAGGTATATCGCTCCATGATTGGATCTTTACTTTACTTATGTGCATCTAGGCCAGATATTATGTTGAGTGTATGTTTGTGTGCAAGATTTCAAGCCAACCCTAAGGAATGTCACTTGACAGCCGTAAAAAGAATCTTGAGATATTTAGTTCATACACCCAACCTTGGTCTTTGGTACCCAAAAGGCTCCAAATTCAATCTCATTGGTTACTCCGATGCAGATTATGACGGCTGCAAAGTTGATAGAAAAAGCACCTCTGGCACATGCCAATTCCTAGGAAGATCTTTGGTTTCTTGGTCATCTAAGAAACAAAATTCCATTGCTTTATCCACAGTCGAAGCGAAGTATGTTGCAGCCGGGAGTTGTTGTGCACAACTTCTTTGGATGCGACAAACTCTAAGGGATTACGGTTACAATATGAACCATGTTCCTCTCCTTTGTGACAATGAGAGTGCCATTAAAATAGCCCACAATCCAGTTGAGCACTCTAGGACTAAACACATAGACATAAGACATCATTTCTTGAGAGACCATTCCATGAAAGGAGACATAACCATCTCACATGTCAACACACAAAAACAATTGGCCGACATATTCACCAAGCCACTTGATGAAAAGCGTTTTTGCGAACTCCGAAATGAGCTAAATATTCTTGATTCTCGGAGTGTGGCTTGAAAAGTTGCATACCTGTATGATTACTTCAAAAATGTTGATTGATTTGTGAAAATTACCCCTCCCTATTTTTCTCTCGAAAAACTATGTCAATTATTAGATCTTGATGAATTTTGATCATTGTATGATTGTTGTATGCTTACTGGTCAAATTCATCAATATTGCTTGAATTGTTTTGCCTCTCTATTTGCTATTATTGAACCTTCAAATATATATGAATGGGCTATGCAATTCTTTCCTGGTAACCACGGACTAGTCTGTGGTTATCCGGACTAGTCCGCCCATGCAGACTAGTCCGCAGAGTGCCGGTTAGGCCGGACTAGTCCGACGGACCACGGACTAGTCCGATATAGGTCTCTGGATGACTTCGGACTAGTTCGGTCAAGTCCGTACTTGTCTGATTTCTCGTGTCCATAACCCTAGCCGCCACCAAACCCTAATCTACTCATCCCCACATTTGCTCACGCCTTTCTCTCTCTTGCGCTCGAGCTCCCAAAGCAATCTCTTGTGTCCTCCGTCGAAAAGCCACAAGTTTGGGCGGAGATCAAGCTTGAAGACTTGGGGATTGATTCCACCGGACTAGTCCGGCCTCAAACCCCCAAAACTTCAAGTCTCCAATGATTTCTTCGGTAAAAAACCTTCAAAACCCTAGAAATCGTATTTTTCTCAATCATTGATCGTTTGGCCTAGCACCCTGCACTAGTTACATGTTTAGCTGATGTACTACGTGTATGCTATACTAGAATTGCATTAGGGATTGTGTCCAGTTCAATCTGTTAGGTTTTTGAGGATGAACACCGGACTAGTCCGGTCCATGCACGGACAAGTCCGGTACCCCGGACTAGTCCGTGCCTAGGCACCGGACAAGTCCGATGTTTCTGAACCTGAACCTAATTCCTTAATTCCCTAATGCCATCCATTACTATCATGTCTTACCTATGTCTTGCATAACTTGTCATTTTTCTTGCTCATTCATTCTCAGATCATGTCGAGCTCCGACAACGAAATCTCCGACTTTGAGGCCGAGTTGGACCACGAGGTGGCATCTCGGTCCTCGGCGGGTCTTGGCAAACGCCAACAAAGACCTTCCGGGCCTGCTACATCTCCTCCCCAAGTTCGGAGGAAGGTCTGTGCCAAGAAGCCCGCCTCGAAGGCTGCTACATCTTCAAGCGGCCTTCGGCAAGCAAAGGGAAAGGGCAAGGGAGTTGCAACGGGGCCAGTTGGGCCCTTGAGGCTCCATGCTCCCAGGGAAGGGGTCCGGGACCCCACTGAGGAGAAGTTCAACGGAAAAGGCAGTGATTCTGCAGCAAAATACAGGAGCATTGACTGGTATGGCAGGCCAAAGCAAGCTGTCGATAGAAGGTTTTGGTGCAACTTCCATGCAGACTTCTACAAATCAGTGTACCTCCCGATGAAGATACCGGTGGTGCGCAGTCAGTGGATTGACTGGGCCCACCTAGAGAAGAAGAAGTGCTCAGCCTTTGATGAGGTCATTGCTGCAGCTGAGAGGCATGGCCTGAAGGATCTCTTTGCCTTCAGGCATAACTGGAATGATGAAGTGATTGCACAGTTCTTTGCAACTTGCCACTTTTCAAGTGAGGATGAAGAGAGTGTTACTTGGATGACACACGGATCTAAGTATAGTATCACTCAAGAGGAGTTCAATAATCTGCTCCATCCGGACACCTCTGGACCTGACAGGCTGATCATCCACAACATTGGTGTCATGGAGAAGGATAGGATGAAATTCCTATATGAGCCTAACTCAAAGTATGTTCCTCCCTCTACAAAGCACATGAAACCATTCTTTGTGGTCCTCAACAGAGTGTTGAGGAAGACTATTGCTCCTAAAGATGGAGATGCTGGGAGCGTGCAGGGTTACCTCAGAACCCTAATGAGAGTCATAAGCAGGGACCGCCCATTTGATGTAGCGGAGTACATTTGGAATGATATGGTCAACATATCCTGTACGCCTAACAGGTCATGTGGCTATGCTCCCTACCTCATGTATGTGATTGAGAAAGTCACAGGTATTGATTTCATGAAGGATGTGGAGCACACCCCCTTGAGGCCTCAGAAGCCTCAACCAGTGAGCATCCAGGCTGCTCCCTCACCGGTCTCCAGTCCTGAGGCACCGACAAGAGCAAGAAGCAGTGCTAGGGAGGTCCCTACCTCTAGGGAAGCCCCTCAGAGAGGATCCGCCAGTGGGATCCTCAAATACTTGTCAGCAATCTTCTCCTCCTGCAAAAAGACCAAAGTGAAGGTCCACAAACTCAACAAGAAAAGAAAGGAGGACATGAAGTATATAAAGGCCAATGTGGAGCAAATCTGTCGGAAGCTGGAGATCGACCCCATTGGATCTCCAGTGATATCTGAGGAGTCTGACCTGGATTTCACCGAGCTCGGGCCCTTGTCCCCTTCCGAGCTTGCCTATTTTGGCATTGGGGGCTCGAGCAGCTCCGCTCCTCCTCCTCCCTCTCCTCCTCGTCAAGCAGAAAACGAAGAAGATGAAGACGATGACGAGAGGACCGACAGTGAAGAGTGAAGACCCTAGGACCCTCCTCTCCTTTTTGGTGTCTTGATGCCAAAGGGGGAGAGATTGAGGGGGAGTCTTAGCTTTAGCTGTGGTAGAGTGCGAGGAGAGAGTCTTTATCTTTCATTTGTGTTTGTAATAGTTTAACTCTAGCGTTATATTAAGTTTGGTCCTGTGATGAATTGCTTAATTTATTTGGAGTGTGTGATGAAAACTGTGTTTTTGCCCCTGGAATGTCATATGCATTTGATATCGGTTGATTAATGTAAATCTTGTCATTTTCAATGTATTCATGTACTTAGTATGCATCCCACTATAAAGAATGCACATATGGATAATTTTCTTGTTGCTTGATGTATTTTTAAGTCATATGTGCATCCTTTGTGAAAAATCTCATTTTTGCCTCATTTTGTGAAATCTCAATTGGTTGTCATCAATCACAAAAAAGGGGGAGATTGAAAGTGCATCTAGGACTCCCTTGTGGGTTTTGGATGATTTATGACAAGCAATTGGGATCCTAATCCTTCTGTTGAGATGAATGCAGGCAAATAATGAAAAATGAGCAAAATGCCAAAAAGAAAGGAAATGAGAAGCAAAATGAACTTGAGCTCAAGAAGAAGAAAATAGTAGATTATTATGTATAGAGTGTGTTAAGGAAACACACCCAAGAGCTCAATCACTTTCAAGCACACACATACAATGCACAAAGTTATATAGGACCGGACTAGTCCGATATCAGCCGGACTAGTCCGATGTCACATTCTGCACTAGATCGGACAAGTCCGGTCTCCACCGGACTAGTCCGATATCTTTCTGATCCACTTCAGACTAGTCCTCCCCAATGCGGACTAGTCCTCAACACAATGCACAAGTCACACAAAATCGGACAAGTCCGTTGTGATCCGGACTAGTCCGATAATTCTTTCTGATCCACTTTGGATAAGTCCGGTGTCTACACGGACTAGTCCGATATACGCACTGATCTAAAACGGACAAGTCTTCCAAGTGCGGACTTGTCATCCTAAACACTTAGGGTTTCATATGACCGGACAAGTCCGATGTCAATCGGACTAGTCCGAAGATTTCCAGTAATGAAATCGGACAAGTCCGTTGTCAACCGGACTAGTCCGATATTCCTAGACACTTAGGGTTTGCTACACAGCACACCAGACTAGTCCGGTGACCACCACGGACTAGTCCGATCTTTCTGAACCCTAACGGTCACTTTTAGAAACCCCATATAAATAGAGGTGCACGGCCCACTTTTCTCTCTCTCTCGAACCCTAGCGCCGTCACACCTCCCAAGAGACTCAAAAAACCTTCTCTCTCCATGAAATTAAGTGCAAAATCAATCAATCTATTGAAGACCACTTCTAGATCATTGGAGAGACACTTGGCACACATCATTGAGCTCTTGGTTTGATTCTCTAACACACTCTTACGTTTCAATTTGTAATTTTCGAGTGTGTTATTGGTGTCATTGTGAGTTGTAATCAAGGGAGCTCTCAACGTGTGAGAACGCCCCTTCAACTTGGTTACTTACCCTTTGTGATTAGTGGAAGAGGATTGGCCTTCGTGGCGATCCAACGAGGAAAGGGTTGGAGAAGACCCGGTCCTTTTGTGGGCTCCTCAACGTGGATGTAGGTTGCCTTCGTGGTAGCCGAACCACGGGATAAATCGTGTGTCTTGTCCTTTTTGTGTTCTTCATCTAATTTGATCAACATAATCTAGGGTTTGATTCACTTTATTCAATTTAAGTCTAATTGTTGATCAAGAGCTTTAACTACAATAGAATCTGATATACAACTATTAAATTGAGATTCAAGTTTATATTTCCGCTGCAAACATTAACAAATCAATCAAATTGTCTGAACTTGATCAACCTAGCCCGTGAAAACCGGACTAGTCCGCACATTACCGGACTAGTCCGATATCTCGGGTATTAATCTTGTTGTTGAGTATTACAGGAACCGAGAAAAATCAAGAAGGCCTATTCACCCCCCCTCTAGGCCTACATTCACTTCCATCGATTCCGGCAAAACGTCAATGATTCCTCCGTGAAACTTTGCCTGACGCGTTCCTAGAGCCAAGGCAAAGTGATTAGTGAAGAGTGGAGAGGGAGGCAACCGTTGAGGTGTCGAGAACGGGCGCGACGAACCGTGAAGGCTGGTGGGCTAGGGTTTGGCGCGAAGAGGAAGAAAGAGAGGGGGTGGCCGACAATTTATGGAGGGGAAGAGGGCGGCGGTTGATGGCGTCGTGTTGGGCGGTTCCTCAGCTTGATTCCACGCGGGGAGGAGCGGTTAGAGGGGGTGGTGGCACGGCGCGGCACAGAGGGAGAGCGACGGTTGCTGGGGGAAGAATATGGCAGGTGGGGCCGGCGGTTCAGAGAGAGAAAGAGAGGTAGGGGGATTGCGGGTCCGCGGGTGGGAAAAAGGGTAGTGGGCCGAAGGTAGGGTTTTGGCCCAAAAGGGGATTTTATTCTTTTTCCTTTTCTTTTCTTTTGATTTGATTTCAAATTCAAATCATGATGTATTCTACTCGTTTGAATTCAAAAATTTCACACAAAAATGCTCAAACAAATGCACTTTGTTCTATTCATTTTATTTATATAAAATTATAGGTGTTACAACGACGCCAACAGTGGGTTGGAGGGAGGAAGAGAGGTAAGATTTTTTATCTTGTTAATTGTTAATCCGTAATTTGTAATTGTTAATATGTAATTTGTAGGGTTATGTAAATTGTAAAATAATCATAATTTTTTTTGTTTGATTAATCTGTATAAGGTCAATAGTTAATTATAAGATTAGTGTTTAATGACTATAATTAGATACTAATTACTCGATGTCTGAAATTTTCTCAAATTTTTAGCACTTGACAAATAGACAAATCCTTTTATGATCAAAACTCACCCAGATGCACTCCTCCTGCAGGTTGCAGGTGCAGTCAAGCCATGCATGTCACCATGGAACGACGTTGGTCATCACGTCATATCACGCTGCCTTGCTACAAGTCACTTGATCTTGCTGCAAGCTAGTAGATGCATGCTGACATGAACAAATACGGGCACGGTGGTTATCTGATGCGCGCGCCCTACTAGAACGGTACGTACAGAACTCGCAGTACGTGAGTGCGATCGGTCTCATGACTTGCAACTCTGGCATCTCGTGGCGTGTCGCTAACTGACGACGAGCGAGCGAACTCGCATGGCGTTCTCGTGTCCGCATGCTTTCTCTGATGGGGAAGTGGCGGCGGCTGCTTTCGGGATACCAGCACCAGCCGGACACTACTACAAAAAGCATTTTTACAGGCGCCTCAATTTTTCAAACACAGGCGGTCTTTAAAAATATGCGACTGTGATGACGAATGATATAATAACCGTCTGTGATGAAAGAACAACACAGGCGGATTTTAAAGAACAACCGTCTGGGTAAATACATGATCTTCAGAATCGGTTCTTAATTAAGAACCGTCTGTAATGCAACGAACTTCACATACGGATTTTAAGAAACAACCGTCTGGGTAAATACATGATCTTCATAGACGGTTATTAATTATTAACCGTCTGCAATGCAATGAACTTCACAGGCGGATTTTAAAAAACAACCGTATGGGTAAATACATGATCTTCACAGACGGTTATTAATTATTAACCGTCTGCAATGCCATGAACTTCACAGACGGATTTTAAGAAACAACCGTCTGGGTAAATACATGATCTTCGTTGGCGGTTCTTGATTAATAACCGTCTGTAATGCAATGAACTTCACAGATGGATTTTAAGGAACAACCGTCTGAGTAAATACATGATCTTCGTTGGCGGTTCTTAATTAATAACCGTCTGTAATGCAATGAACTTCATAGCCGGTTCTTGATTAACAACGGCCTGAGAAGATCATGTATTTTCAGTGGCAGTCATTGTTTAATTATCATAAGCGGTTTTCATTGAAATTACAGGGATGTAGTTGCAATTATATATCACAGCCGCATGTAGTCGTGCAGGCAAAATTGTATCAGGAAAAAAACACAGATGAGCTAGCGAATACTAGTACAGTAATGCATTATAGGAAATGCTCGATCACCAGTGAGGCTGGCTTAATTGTGATAATACACCATTAGAGGCTTAAAAACTGTTCAAAGATAATTTCTTTACACACTGAACAAAAATCATGCTACATTCATTGTAGATCGACGATGAAGCTCCCATCGATCAATCTAAATTGTACCGTCCTGCTTGTTCCCGAACACGTCTCTTATATTCCGCTGGATCCTGAAAATATTGACATTATTTAAATTAACAAATGTCGAAGGAGGAATGAATAACCTACATTGGTCACTAAGTCAAAGTGTCATTTAACCTTGATAAGTAGATTATAGCAATCATTTTCAACATCAGGCACATTTGGCTGATGCAGCAAACGCTGAACTTCAAGTAGTATAGTTTTGATTGTAAAAGCACTGCACCACCCCTACGAAATATAATTTAAGCAATATAAGAAACCAGTTCAAATAAGTTCGACAAAAATTATAAGTAATAATTACATGAACAAAATAGGTCTATCTTACAGTCTCTTGATCAAGAATCCCGATGCAGAGTGCTCCCTAACGATGGACATTTGGGTGGAAGAACCCAATTGGAAAGGAGCATCTTGGAGGCACCAAGGGATAGTCCTCAGAGAAGGAGATTGTCAGGGGGTAGTAACCATCTTCCCATTCAGTCTGCAAAAGAAATTTATTAATAGGAGGACGATAGTTAAACTCATATTGTGCTTGTTCTTCATGACTTACCCCTTCTTTACCGGGGACGATGCACTGCCACTTCAATAAATCTCCCGATTCAGGCTTCACAGAGAAACCCTACGCGGAGAAATTGAAAATACCAAAAACAAACAACACGGAAAAACAAACTACAGTTAAGTTCATCAGTCCATTACAGATACATATGTATATACAACCATGTGACCGGTGTGCCATATGTACATACATGGGGATGGTTCTTGCGCCACGCCAAGCGCTCCTCCTTCAATCGGCTACACGCCCGAGACATCATTATCTGAAGAAAGACCAAACTTCCACATCATTGAGTCCAAACGCATATGTACACAAATGCAAAAGGACACAATCCATATACCAACATTGTTCTAAGTTGATTTCAGAAGATACAAATATATACAATATATATCATCTCGCATTGCTATATACATTTTTTCCAGCATTGACATCTTCTCGCATATAGGGTTTCAAATTCTTTTTAATGCTTCTCTCTACGCGCTTGATGTTTTCTGGTTCGGTGAAAAGGTACATCTCTTCATACTGATTATATTCCTCTTCATTATCTCCCACATTGTCAACCCCAACAATATTTTGCTTTACAGAAACAACTACGTGCAACTTCTCAGTTTCTGGATCTTGAACATAAAAAACTTGTGCAACATTATTGGCGAGAACCCACAGGTCATCTTTGTAACCCACTTTATTCAAGTCTACCAGTGTCAGTCCGTAATTGTCTACTTTCAAACCATCGGGATGTTTGACCCATTGGCACTTAAATACGGGCATTACCATTCTTTCGCCATAATCGAGTTCCCATATTTCCTCTATGAACCCGAAGTATGTGGTCTTCTGCCCTTGTGAATCATAAGCCTCAATACGAACACCACTATTTTGTGCAACACTCTTACCGTCTTTTTCTTTAGTGTAAAATGTGTAACCATTGATGTCATATGCTTGCCATGATGTTACCAAAGCAGATGGGCCACAAGCTAACTTTTTCATTGTTGCCTCTTCTATAGTGTTTCCGTATGATATATTTTTGTCCATTAACCATTCAGTGAAACATCTTCTGTGCTCTTTCATGATCCAGTCCTCTTTGCGGTCTTGGTTTTTATCACGAAGCTCAATTTGGTGTTCCTCGATGTACGGCTCAGCTATTGCGAGCTGTTGTAGTACACCAAAATGTGCACGGTGTACATTCTTCTAATCTTGAACAATAAAAGTTTTCTTACCCACTTTGCCTCTCCCACGTAGTCTACCCTCATGTACCGGTATAGGCACACCTATCGATTTTCCATCTTTGATGTAATCAGTGCAACCCTCAATCACTTCTTCAATGGTGTATCCTTCCATAATTGAACCCTCTGGGTGAGCACGGTTCCGCACATAACCTTTTAATACTCCTAAATATCTCTCCAACAAAAACATATGATGTAAATATAGTGGCCCCAATGCTTTTATCTGATCAACAAGATGTATGATTAGGTGTACTTGCATATCAAAAAAGGATGGTGGGAAACACATCTCAAGCTTGCACATTGTCTCGACGATGTATGTTTTCAGATAGTCTAAATCTTCACGTGCTATCACCTTTTGCGATACTGCATTGAAGAAGTAACACAAACGTGTGATGACAACTTTTATATGCTCAGGTTTGATTACTCTTATTGCAATGGCAAGGAAAACTGTCATCATCATGTGACAGTCGTGAGAATTATAACCGAATAAAG
Organism: Tuctoria greenei; assembly: GCA_036927565.1. Taxonomy (NCBI): domain Eukaryota; kingdom Viridiplantae; phylum Streptophyta; class Magnoliopsida; order Poales; family Poaceae; genus Tuctoria; species Tuctoria greenei. The sequence goes on along the minus strand of JAYESD010000011.1, from coordinate 24,267,280 downwards.
ACAAGTCTTTCATCGAGACTAGTTTGCGGATATTGGATGAGAAACTTGTGGGCACTTTGATCCCACGCAAGCATTCGCAAATTGCTTTTTTCTCTTCTAGCGTCAAGTTGTAGCTGGCTAGGGGAAGGTAATGCTTCCCGTTCGCCTTTTCTACTGGATGAAGCTCTGGTCTCAAATCAAGATTTACTAGGTCCATACGTGAATTTAATCCATCCTTTGTCTTCCTCGGCATGTCCAGCAAGGTCCCAATGATGCTGTCAAATACATTCTTTGTAACGTGCATCAAATCAATACTATGGCAACATTCCAGATTCTTCCAATACGGAAGATACTTGAAAAAAATTGATTGTTTCTTGAAAGCCATGTCAGTTGTATCATCCGAAGATGTACTTTTCTTTCTCTTAATTCCTTTACTCTTTTTTCCCTTACCGAAAGCAATATGAATGTTCTTGACCATTTCAAACACAAGTTTTCCACTGTAAGGTTTCGGTGCAGTATCTTTTTCGATTTTGTTATCAAATTGTTCTTTCATCTTCCTATACTTGTGTGTATCTGTCAAGAACCGTCGATGTCTCATGTACACCGTCTTTCTGGATGAAGTGAGGTATAGATATCCAGTTCTATCCACACACCTAACGCAACCTTTCTTCCCTTTCATTTGTCCCGATAATGTAAACAGTCCGGGATAATCATGCACGGTAACGAATATCATTGCTCTTAGCGTGAAATACTCCCGCTTGTACTCATCCCATGTACATACCCCTTCATTCCACAATTTCGCCATATCTTCCATTAAAGGTTCCAAGAACACATCAATTTCGATGCCGGGTTGTTTCGGACCTTGGATAAGAACAGATAATAAGATATATTTCCTTTTGTGACACAACCACGTCGGTAGGTTGTACATAGTTAAGACCACGGGCCATGTGCTGTGTATGCTCCTTTTTTCACCAAACGGATTCATTCCATCTGTACCCAAGGCAAACCTCACATTTCTGATTTCCTTCGCAAATTCTGGATACTGAATATCAAAATTTTTCCACTGCGTTGCATCACCAGGGTGTCGTATATGTTTTTCATTCTTCTTGCGTTCCTCGGAATGCCAACGCATAAGTTCAGCCTCCCTAGGGTTTGAGAACAAACGCTTCAAGCGATCAATTACCGGAAGGTACCACATCACCAATGCAGGAATTTTTCTCTTATTCTTCCCGTCTGCATCGCTAGAAGTATCGTCATCGTCACCTTCAGGACCAATAATAAACTTCTTATTCTTCTGAGTCTTTTTCATGTTGGTAACATACTGGTGATTGTAGTCCTTCTTATATCTACTGACACCACAAATGGGGCATCTAGTTGCGAGCTCATGCTCTTTGCGATACAGAATACAATGGTTCACACAAGCGTGTATTTTTGTCACACCTAGTGCCATCGGGCAAAGAAGTTTCTTCGCTTTATAAGTGCTTCTAGGCAGTTTATTTGGATTTGGAAGAATTTCTGCCAGAAGATTCAAAAGATCAGAGAAACTACAATCGGACCATCCGTGCGTAGCTTTCAACTTTAGTAGTTCTAAGACTGCACGCAATGTAGTAAACTCTTTATCACAACCGTTTGATTCATCATATAAAAGCTCTGTGGCCGCATTCTGCAATGTCTCCATTTTACTTAAACCTTTGCTTGCTCCCATAGAAGTCAGTACATATGGTTCAATGTGACGCAACATCTCCTCACAATCGAACTCATTATCATCATCACCAGCTTGATTGTCACTACCATCATCGATATGAACATTATCATCATCTGAGCCTCTCTCATCATCTTTATCCACATCATGTGTATCTAACTCACCATGCTCTGTCCATATTGTGTAGTTATTTTTGAAACCTCTTTTCACCAAATGAGATTGGATTACTATAGTATCCGTCCAAGCAATCTTATTTTCGCAGTCGATACATGGACATAATATGTCATCTATCTTTTGCAACTTCGCATGTCTCTTGGATGCTTCAATAAAATTTGCAACATTACGAATGTACATAGGATCGGGTCTTGGCATGTTATACATCCACGCTCGACGGTCCATGCTTCAATAATAGAATTTTTTGTCAGATTTACAAAATTTGGCCACAAATATTCTCTAAAGGTCTTCTATAAAATGAATTTACAGAGACATAACAAGTATGATTAGGACGACTAATGTAGGAGACGGGCGACGTCTTGAGGCGGACGGAGTCAAAGGGGGAAACAGGCCCAGCAGCATGGGCTAGGTCTGGGTGGGATCCAGTCCGTTATATCGGGAAACAAGGCCCAGATGCATCTTATATATATTACAATAGCATCTGTTAATTAAACATCATATTCATGTCACATAATAGGTACAAAAAGGAAACAATCCATATAGTCCATACATCAATATACCAGAACACAATCCATACAGTCCTTACACATGCAAAAGGACAGAATCCATATACCAGAACACACAAAACTAACAGCTTATCAGCTAATGAAAATATACAAAGAAAAAGTAAGGAAACTACATTTACCTTGCAGAGGCGTCAGCACGGTGGGGAGGCGTCAGCACGGTGGGCCGGTTGGGTGGAGAAGTGGCGGTGCGGGGTTGAGCGGCGGCGCGGCAGTATGGGCTGGGCGGCGGAGCGGCGGCGCGGCGCAGTGGAAATTTCAACAGCCTGGCGGCGTCGATATAAATTCTCCAGGGTTGCGTTTTGACTGCGGTGAGGGGTCCTTATATAGACGTAGGTTTTTCACAGGCGGTTTTTAACTTTATCGCAGACGGGTTTTACTTACCAACCGCCTGAGATGATGTTTATTAATTAAGAAGTAAATATCTTCACAGGCTGTTGGTACTTAATAACCGCCAAGGAAGATTTTTATCTCAGGCGGGTATTACTTAACAACCGTCTAAGATAATGCTAACTGAACAAAATATTTTTAAAACTTGTATAGCTGACGTTGAAATGTTTTGGTAAATATCAAATTAATTTCTACTCACATATTATTCACATTTGTGTATCTCATAAAAAAAGATCTTTCACTCAAAATTGTTGGTACGAACATATTTGCATAATTTATACATGTATGAATTTTTTTAATTTTTTTAAAAGCACTCCAACATGTCAAACTTCAAATTATCCACCAGTATTCATTGACACTTGATTGAAATATGTACAAAACACAAGAAAAATGTACAAGAACACTTGATTGAAATCCTAAAACTACACTACGGTCCCGCCTCCTCCATCCTCTCCGCCAGCTTCTCAAACCAAGCCAAGCGGTCCTCCTCCGACTCGTCGTCGTCGTCGTAGTTGTCACCATGGTGGTGGTCACCGTCGTCGTCGTCGCCATCGTCGGTGGACGACTCGTCGTCGCCGTCGTCGGAGGACGACTCGTCGTCGCCGTCGTCGGAGGATGACTCGTCGTCATCATCGTCATCATCGTCGTCGTCGTTGAAGTCGTCCTCCTCCTCCTCCTCCTCCTCCGGCGACGATGCAGCAGGAGAGAGGGTCGGCTTCTCCGGCTGAGCCGATTGCTCCGGCTGTACCGGTGGCTCCGGCTGCACCGGCGGTGGAACGCGCTGGTCGTCATTCACCCTCTCGGGGGAGCTGCAGCGTATCCGCTTGCAGGGTGGCTGCCTCGGCGGGCTAGGTGGCGGAAGGTTGGCCATGGCTGTGGTGGTTAATCGGCGGCGGGCTAGGAGAGGTGGAACGATGGAAGAAGAAGAAAGGAGTGGAGAAAAGTTTTGTGCTTGTCCATAACCGACGACGCGCCTTATATAGGTCTGTGCGGAGTAGACGAGGGAGCAGTACGTTTCCCGCGCATTGAACTCTTTGCAGACCTCGTGCGGCGCACAATTAAACCACTGTGGAAGACGATCTTGAGAGATCCTTGCACGCGTCCCTGCACCACGGCTTCTCAACTTCTCCGCAGACCTCGTGCGGCGCGTCAGTTAATTAACACTTCTCAGGCCGTTAATTAACATATTGTAGTTTCAAAAATGATTATCTCAGGCGGGTATTACTTATAAACCGCCTGAGAAAAAAGAAGTAAAAATCTTCACAGACGGTTGGTACTTAACAACCGTCTACAAATATGTTTATCTAAGGCGGGTATAACTTAACAACCGCCTGGGATAATGCCCGATACTGTTCTGCAGTTTCCTTATCCCTTGCTTCTTTTTTATTTAGATTCCAATATAAATACTCAAACATGTTTACATTCTGCAAATTGTGTTCAAATTCGATGATTCTTTCTTCTACATTTGTATTAAATTAACATCTACCAACTGAACAAAATATTTTGTTCATTGCGCATTGAACTCTTTGCAGACCTCGTGCGGCGCACAATTAAACCACTGTGGAAGACGATCTTGAGAGATCCTTGCACGCGTCCCTGCACCACGGCTTCTCAACTTCTCCACGGACCTCGTGCGGCGCGTCAGTTAATTAACACTTCTCAGGCCGTTAATTAACATATTGTAGTTTAAAAATGATTATCTCAGGCGGGTATTACTTATAAACCGCCTGAGAAAAAAGAAGTAAAGATCTTCACAGACGGTTGGTACTTAACAACCGTCTACAAATATGTTTATCTGAGGCGGGTATAACTTAACAACCGCCTGGGATAATGCCCGATACTGTTCTGCAGTTTCCTTATCCCTTGCTTCTTTTTTATTTAGATTCCAATATAAATACTGAAACATGTTTACATTCTGCAAATTGTGTTCAAATTCGATGATTCTTTCTTCTACATTTGTATTAAATTAACATCTACCAACTGAACAAAATATTTTGTTCATTGCGCATTGAACTCTTTGCAGACCTCGTGCGGCGCACAATTAAACCACTGTGGAAGACGATCTTCACAGATCCTTCCGTCGCACGCGTCCCCTGCACCACGGCTTCTTAACTTCTCCGCAGACCTCGTGCGGCGCGTCAGTTAATTAACATCTTCTCAGGCGGTTGGTACTTACTACCAACCGCCTGAGAATATATTTATCTCGGGGACGGTTGTTACTTACCAACCGCCTGAGATAAGCCCATGGAGTTCCCCTTGCCGCACGATATTGCGGTCCTGATTGCGGGGTGGCGGCCTACGTCCTCGCCATGCTCCGCTACGACGCCGACCGCGGGGACCGCGACGCCCTCGAGTATATCCGGCAGGTCGAAGGCGAGGCCCACGTCGGCGACAACACGGTCGGGTCCGTCGCGATGAAGAGGACCAACAAGGAGTGTTGCCGGTGTCGGAATCAAGCCATGCAGAGGCTCGACGTTTGCGTGAGCTGGAGGTTACTGCGTAGGCCTCCTCCCGGACCGCCGCCGGTGGCGCTTCCCGACATTGACGATGGCGTTTGCCGCTGCCCAACAGGGGGGAACCAGGGGCCTGCCCGCTGCGGCAGGCGAGGGTGGTCCGAGACCGTCTTCTGTACTGAGAACTGTAGGATTGAGCGCGAGTATGACCTGTTCTCCCATAACGTGTTGTACACTATGGGTTATATTAATTAAAAAGAAGTAAATATGAAAAAAGCACTATATTCATCAAGATAGAAAAATGAAAAATAGCATTTGTTGTATGTTTTTTATGTTCTGACCAATTTCAAAGGATTTATGAAGTGAAATTTAATGGTAATCTTTACTTATCAATAATATTACAAGAAAGTGGATTGTTGCCTTGTTAAAGGACCACATTTAATCAAGAATATTAATTAAGAAGAAGTAAATATCTTCAAAGGCGGGTATTGCTTAACAACCACCTGTGATAATGCCCGATACTGTTCTTCAGTTTCCTTATCCCTTGCTTCTTTTTTATTTAGATTCCAATATAAATACTCAAACATGTTTAGATTCTGTAAATTGTGTCCAAATTCGATGATTCTTTCTTCTACATTTGTATAAAATTAACATCTACCACCTGAACAAAATATTTTTAAAACTTGTATAGCTGACATTGTAATGTTTTGGTAAATATCAAATTAATTTCTACTCACATATTATTCACATTTGTGTATCTCATAAAAAAAAGGTTCCTTCACTCAAAATTGTTGGTATGAACATATTTGTATAATTTATACATGTATGAATTTTTTTAATTTTTTTAAAAGCATTCCAACATGTCAAACTTCAAATTATCCACCATTCTAACTAAATGCTCATATTCATATGAGGCATTCATCAAATTATGAACACACATTGATTCCAAAAAATTTAAAAAAATATGAAAAAATTCGTAGATGTTGGTATGATGATTAAAAATGTCCACTGAAAAAATAAATAAAAAAAGCATTATATTCATCAAGATAGAAAAATGAAAAATAGCATTTGTTGTATGTTTTTTATGTTCTGACCAATTTCAAAGGATTTATGAAGTGAAATTTAATGGTAACCTTTACTTATCAATAATATTACAAGAAAGTGGATTTTTGCCTTTTTAAAGGACCACATTTAATCAAGAATATTAATTAAGAAGAAGTAAATATCTTCACAGGCGGGTATTGCTTAACAACCGCCTAAGATAATGCCCGATACTGTTCTTCAGTTTCCTTATCCCTTGCTTCTTTTTTATTTAGATTCCAATATAAATACTCAAACATGTTTAGATTCTGCAAATTGTGTCCAAATTCGATGATTCTTTCTTCTACATTTGTATAAAATTAACATCTACCACTTGAACAAAATATTTTTAAAACTTGTATAGCTGACATTGTAATGTTTTGGTAAATATCAAATTAATTTCTACTCACATATTATTCACATTTATGTATCTCATAAAAAAAAGTTCCTTCACTCAAAATTGTTGGTATGAACATATTTGTATAATTTATACATGTATGAATTTTTTTAATTTTTTTAAAAGCATTCCAACATGTCAAACTTCAAATTATCCACCATTCTAACTAAATGCTCATATTCATATGAGGCATTCATCAAATTATGAACACACATTGATTCCAAAAAATTTAAAAAAATATGAAAAAATTCGTAGATGTTGGTATGATGATTAAAAATGTCCACTAAAAAAATAAATGAAAAAAGCATTATATTCATCAAGATAGAAAAATGAAAAATAGCATTTGTTGTATGTTTTTTATGTTCTGACAAATTTAAAAGGATTTATGAAGTGAAATTTAATGGTAACCTTTACTTATCAATAATATTACAAGAAAGTGGATTTTTGCCTTTTTAAAGGACCACATTTAATCAAGAATATTAAATAAGAAGAAGTAAATATCTTCACAGGCGGTTATTGCTTAACAACCGCCTGAGATAATGTCCGATACTGTTCTTCAGTTTCCTTATCCCTTGCTTCTTTTTTATTTAGATTCCAATATAAATACTCAAACATGTTTAGATTCTGCAAATTGTGTCCAAATTCGATGATTCTTTCTTCTACATTTGTATAAAATTAACATCTACCACCTGAACAAAATATTTTTAAAACTTGTATAGCTGACATTGTAATGTTTTGGTAAATATCAAATTAATTTCTTCTCAGACGTGAAATTTTAATTAACGATGAACACACTACATTCATTAACAATATTCAATCATTCACACAGTTGAAGAACACACAAGATACTCATTCATTAACAATATGCACATCTCACAAAAGAACACACAAGATACACAATATTTACACAAGAACACACAAGAACACAAAAGATACACAAGTAATATTCAATCACATAGATGAAAAAAGATAGATTTCATTCATTAACAATATTTACAAAACAGAAGCAACTAAAAACAACAAAAAGAAAAACTAATTAAATCCTACTCCTACTCCTCTTCCTTCTCCTCCTCCTCGTCCTCCGGCGGCGACTTCGGCACCGGTGCAACAGGAGACAGGGCCGGCTGCACCGGCTGCACCGGCTGCACCGGCGGTGCAACCCCGAGGTTGCTAGCCGTCGCCTCCACCAGCGTTCTACGGCCCTCGGGGCCAAGAACCTGGGCCATCGTCGCGAACAGAATGTCGAGACGATCAGCCACCCCCACGAGGGCGTAGAGGTAGTGGCCCAAGGTACCCATTCCAGTATACTCTGGAAGGGTACCCAGCCCCAAGGCACTCATGGCGCGAGACGTATTGTTGTACGCCTCTCGCGCCATGAGGAGGCGCTGCTCGGTGTTGATCTTCTCGGGGGAGCTGCAACATTATTTCTTGCAAGGTGGCTCCCTCGAAGGGCTTGGCGGCGGAAGGTCGGCCATAGTGGTGTTGGGTCGTCGGAGCGGAGGAAGACGAAGAAAACAAGAGGATTCAAAGTGAGCGATGCGCTTGTGAGCGATAGCGCGTCTTTAAGGCCGCGCGGAGTGGAAAAGAAAGGTCGCGCACGCGTGACATGGTCACTGACGTGTGGGACCGGGTCCACATGTCAGTGACCGCTGATTAAGTCAGGGGATCCTCATCCCGGTTGGTGAGGGGTCTTTATGTAGGCGTTCATCAAATTAAGAAGAAGTAAATATCTTCACAGGCCCATGTTTAACTCAGGCGGGTGTTACTAACCAACCGCCTGAGATAATTGTATCTTCTCAGGCGGTTGGTAAGTAAAATCCGACTGAGGTAACAGTCTTCCCTGACGGTCGGTACTTAAAATCCGCCTGAGAAAATGTGAGTCTATATATACCCCTCGGCAGCATTGGAAAAACCTAACCCGGGCGAAACACTTAGACGCCGTTAGGCTGCCAAAATTTCGTTTGCCGCCAAGTGTTCCCCCTCGTCACTTCTAGGTACGCCGCTGAGCTTCGCCGTCGCCGAGCTTCGCCGTCGTCGCCGAGCTTCGCCCTCCTCACTTCCAGGTACGCCGAGCGAAGCCATTTTCGTCGCCGCCGAGCTTCAAGGTAAACCCTAAACCCTTCGACCTTCCATCCTCCTTCGCCGTGCCGCCTCCCTCCCCGCCCTCGCTGCCGCCTTGCATATCCTTGGTTAGGGTTCGGGAATTAGATAATGGTAGGCATCCTTGGTTAGGGTTCGGTGGAATTCGAAAAACTGTCAAGTTCGGTGGCATCTTTGGTTAGGGTTCGGTGGGGCAAGATTTATGTGGATGGTTATATCACGATAAATTGGTAGTTGGTTCTATGTGTCTGAAACTGTTCTGACACATTAGTGGTAAACATGATTCTAGACTCTAGTAACAGCAGTATATTCCCTATTTCTGTCATCGGCCTTGCATATGCCACATAATTCTCTATTAGGGGCAAGATTTAGCTATATTTGGTTAAGTTGACCAAATTTGGCTAATTTTGGCTAAGTTACATTAGATATAGTTATACTTGACTAATTTTGACTAAGTTATGCTATATTTAGCTATATTTGGCTACTTTTGCTTAGAGTTAGCTATGCTAGACTAAGTTTGGCTAAGTTTGCTTTTATTTCTCTAAGTTTCATTTGAGCAATTGTAGCTAATCTGTGCTACCAAAGATGTCTGCACTTGTGGCTCCATCAGCTTCATTTGAGCAATTGTACCTAATCTGAGCTACCAAAGTTATGCTATATTTAGCTCTGAAGCCAAACAAAAGTTGCTGGCCAACTCATTTGTGATGCCAGGAGCATCCTCACGCCCATATCTAGGTAACACTAGGTGTGGCGATGGAGTCTGAGCATATGATGTCGATCTCTATGATACAAGAATTTAGTTAGACCTATATAACTTCAAAAATGTGTTTTGGCTAAATTTACTTAATTGAGCCAAAATTGAGAAAATTTGTTTTAAATATGACCAAATTTAGTTATGCCATTTATTAGATTTTTTGTCTTATTAGATCTAGCATGGAAAGCCCTAAGAAGACTGGTCCTGATTGTAACAACAAAGAAGACAATATGGAGTTTACTGACTCCAGCAGTTCAGGCTCCTATCACAGTCCTTCGGATCCTTTTCCGAATATAAAAATTAAAAAGACTTCAGTGGATCTAGACCCGGAATATGATCCTGCCGACGAGGTATGGATCACGAATCTTAACTTCAGCAGTTCAAGTTAATGTTGGTTGTCAAGTATACGAAGTCTTATAATTTTTTTCTACCTAGATTAATCTCGAAGACAATGAGGTGACATCGGCTCCTAAAACCGCAGAAGGTTCACCAATGGATGAATCCTTAGCTTCACTCAAGCGGAAACGAGGGCAACGAGGTCCCAATAAGGGTCTATTGGACCGCATCATGTACATAACAAGGGTCGGTCCAGGTGGGCTTCCCCAAGAACCACTGGATTCAGTTACCAAGTACCGTAATGCATGCGGTTTTCTTGTTAGGGAGGTTGTGCCGATCACAACCGAGAATTGGAGGAAATTACCCGAGCAGACCAAGAATGAGTTGTGGGAAAAGATAAAGAAACAATTCAAGTTCCCGAAAGGCACAGAAGAAGCTGTAAAGAAAGCAACATTGGTCTCTTGCGGCAAGAAGTTTCGATGCTGGAAGAGTGAAATGAATGCTTATGTTAAGGCCAATAAGGTCCCTAGCCCGAGGAAGATGGGAAAAATCACACAAGCTCAGTGGCAAGAGTTTGTTCGTCAAAAGAGCACACCTGATGCTAAAGCTCTAAGTGCAACTAGGTCAGAGCTTGCAAAAAAGAACAAATACCATCATCGCTTGGGGTCTGCCGGATATGGCCCCAAAGTCCAGAAATGGAATAAGATAATAGACGAAATTCTTAGTAAGTGCAATCCTCACCCATTAGAAGGGTGCGATGAGCGAACTCAACGCTGGGTCTTTGCTCGGTCAGGTTTGACCAGCGAGGGCAAACTTGAAAAGCCCGACTCTCTGAATGAAGTAGAGGATAAAATGAAAGAAGTAATTGAAAAGCAACAGAAGGGTCTCTTCAAGCCGAAAAGGGAGAATGACCAACTTACCGCTATCTTGGGAAACCCTGAACACAGCGGACGGGTTCGAGCGGTCTCTTCTCAAATGTCTTGGCTAGATGGTTTCCCTAAAGATAAAGACACATATAGAAGACGTGAGAAGTTTAAGAAAACACTTGATGAAACAATTGCTCAAAAGGTCAAAGAAAATATGCAAGAAATAATGGAACAACTTAGACAATCAGGACAATTAGTGACACCGAGTACAATGATGGTTCCGGTGCAAAAGGAGCAATTAGTATCTCCAACTGCCTACCCTAGCAGCGTTGGTTCCGTGCCAGGCTCAGGGTCAGCCCATAAGTTCCCTGTCGATGATATTGCTAACGACAAATCTTGTCGTCTTCTTGTCCCGATAGGCAGAGCAGGGAACAAAACCAAACAGGTTGCCACTGCTATGGCAAAGCCTGATCGTGACTTCAACGGGAGTCCACTTCCGTTGTATTATTCTGTGGTGCAAGTTCTTCAGATCATTGATAATGATTATGAAGATTATGAAATAGACCACGTCACACCTGAGGGGATCGCGACTCTGGGGCAGGCTGTCAACCAATTAATCCTTTAGCACCGACGCGATATCGTGTTGGACGATGAGCCAATTTCTAGCCCCGTCGCATCTCCAAATACTGCAACCCCATCTTCTAAGGCGAAAGTGCATGAAGATCCACTTCCAGTCCGGGAAGATCCACTCCCCCTATGTCTGAGCAAGGATGATGATATCCAAGAGCAACAAGTTGGACAACAACTTCAAGCAGTACCAGAGCAAGCTGTTGCTAGTAAAGAGCAACTAGTTGAGCAACAGCTTGAAGTAGTACTAGAGCCAACTGCTGGGAGTAAAGAGCAATCAGTTGAACAACAGGTTCAACAACAAGCCAGTGTCCAACTTCCGACGACTACTCCTCGATCATCAGTGCCTGTCAAAGTTAGCTCATACGAAAATAAGAAACCTTCATCAGAAGTGACAAAGTATTTGGAAGCTATGAAGGAAAATATTAGAAAATCGAGTGCATCTCCTTCTTCTCATGAGCCAGCATTAGAAGATATCGAGGAGTGGGAAGAAGACGGTGTCATGTATAATCGGCGGACGGCTTTAGTTAAACCAGGAGTTCCAATATACAAGCTTGAGGATGTTCCTCCTAAATTTGAGAATGGGAAGCCGTTAATGACATCCGTACAACTTAGCAAACAACCCGTCGCGCTCAGAAGAATGCATGAGTGGTACATCACTGCCAGCAAAAAATATGGTCTTAATTGCGTCACATTTCGTATTCCAAAAGAAGCATTCTGGAGCACTGGAGTAGATAAACGAGTCATTTTATTTGACGAGCTGCTTTCCCTTTTCCATCGGGGCATGCTCGAAATCAACCTGCTGCTCGTCTGGTGCTTGTAAGTGCTCTAATATTTTGTATTTGCTTTTCTTACTACACGCATACGCATTTCATGAGATTATAACAATTCTGGACTTCTTCAATAGGATGCAATACATGGATAATGAAAAGTTGGCGCACAAGACAGGTATCCTTGACCCTACTAGGATTGCAAAGTCGCTATTCGACGTCCAGGCGAATCGAGAATCAAGCCAGTACAAACACATGAAAAAAAAAAGATTTTGAAAGAGCAATTGCAAAACTTAAGAAGGATAGAAAGGCAGAAGTTGCAGCTTACATACGACATGCGATGTTTAACTTTGTCAGAGACGGCCATGACCTCGTAAAGGCTCCGTACCACTTCGAGTAAGTTCGACACATGGCATTGAAATAGCAATTATTGGTAATTGTTAACACATGTGTTTGTATGTTTGCAGTAATCACTACATAATGATCTTCATCAAGCCAACGCAGGGAATGGCAACAGTCTTGGACTCGGCCGATTACCCACCAGATCGTTACAAAGATTTCCTTTCCATTTTGAAAACGTACGTTTATTCAATAATTTTAATTTATGCACATTTAGAATGTGTTGACAAGTTTTATATGACATTTCTTGTATTACAGCGCTTGGCGGTTTTACGCGGAACAGCTTGGCGATCAGAGACCTTCTAATACGAATGCATTGGACATTAAAACGTATTATGCTTGTCCGAAGCAGCCTGCTGGGAGTGTCTTATGCGGGTATTATGTATGCGAGCATCTTCGGACCGCCGCCGTATATAGAGTCAATCGTGAGGATGTAAGTTATCCTTAATGTCGATACCTTATTTTCTTACTTTTGTGTTTCATTTTCATTGTAACTAGCATAGTTTAATGCTTATATTCTCTGCTGTTCAATATTACCAGACACATTATTTTCATATTTTGATTCCAACTTCAAAATTCAATTGCTCATAGTACAACTGCTCCAAAAATACCTACTAAATTCTTGTATACTCTCACTTTGATCTATACTTTGAGATTGTTCAAATCAACACATTCTAAACCTTGTTATGTGTTATATTGCAGCACAAGAAGAATCTGAACGAAGAATGGCCGGTTTGTAGAAGTATTCCTGATGGAGGAGCCGACAGGATTGCTTCTGAACTCTGTCAGTTCATTCGTCGCGAAATTTTGCACAAACGGGGAAGTTCTTTGATAAGAGAGGTTCAGCAGCTGATGTGCCAGAACTTTCCGACTATACCAATCTAAACAGTTTTTAGTGAAAACTTGTAAACTTTGAGATAAAATTGTATCTGTAACTTGTGTGTATGTATATTGTTTTAGTGAAATTGACTTATGTGATGATAATATTGTTGTCTTTTGTTCTGTGATGATTGTTGTTTTTTGTTCTGTGATTATATTGAATTGACCTGGAAATTAGAAATAACAGCAGTAGTACTGCATGACTGTAAAAAACAATTATCACAGGCGGCTAGATACAAGTAAAGAAACATCTGTGATAACCTAATTTTCACAGGCGGTGTATGTTATGGTAGAATCCGGCTGCGTTAAAGGGTTTTTACAGACGGCTGATATAGGTAAACTCCGTGTGTGATAATACCATTATCATAGACGGGTTAGTTATGCTTCAATAACCGTCTGTAAAGACACATTATCATTGACGGTTAGTTATGCTTCAAAACCCGCCTGTGAAGACATATTATCATAGGTGGTTAGTTATGCTTCAAAATCCGCCTGTGAATACACATTATCATAGGCGGTTAGTTATGCTTCAATACCCGACTGTGAAGACTCATTATCATAGGCGGTTAGTTATGCTTCAAAATCCGCCTGTGAAGACAAATTATCATTGGCGGTTAGTTATACTTCAATACCCGGCTATGAAGACTTCTTATCATAGGCGGTTAGTTATTTTTCAATAACCGTCTGTGATAAGACGTTTATCACAGACGGTTATATATGCTGCACGACCCGTCTGTGATAAAGTATTTTCACATACGGCTAGTCTAAGTAAAGAACCGCCTATGATAATCGGTCTTCACAGGCGGCTATTCTTAGTGAAGAACCGCCTATGATAATTAGTCTTCACAGGCGGTTTCACTTCTCCGCCTGTGAAATTGCGGATTATCACAGACTCTTCGTTTCAGGCGGTTTTAAAAACCGTCTGTGATAATAGGTTTGGAGCCGCCTGTGATGAGGCTTATTGTAGCAGTGAGCGGTACGTGGCCACGGTGCCCGTCACGCCCAAGCGGGAGCCCGCGGCACCCAGCCCCGTCGCACGGCGCCGTCTGGGCGGGCAACTCACTGCGCGCCAGCGCCGTGGCGGCCGAGCCGCCCGTCTTGCATCAGCACGGCAGTCTGGTGGACAAGGCGGCGCAGCACATGCATCAGCACGCGGGGGACGTCGACGGCGCACGGCGGCAGCGGATTAGCTGGAGGAGGACACATCAGTAGCTCGCCCAGGCACGCCGGCGCGGGGCCTCTCTTCCTGCAGAGCAACGGCCGCCACTACCAGCACCAAAACTACATGCCGCCGCCCGTGCATGTACCTCACTCGGCCAGGCGGTATGTCCGGATGGGCAACTACCTCGCGCCGCCCGTGGTGCCCTTCTCGAGAGGCGGGCCGATGCCGCACGGCGAGATGCAGACGTCGAAGAAGGCCGCGCTGGTCTGGGACTGACTGACCGACTGCTCTCCGTACGCCGTCCGGCCGGAGGGAGCCTTGTCTGTTGAGTTCTGCAGCAGTACGAGGAGGGGCAGCGAGCTATGAGCGAAGATGTAAATAGATGCATGGATGCACGCGGGCACGCGGCCTTTGTTTTGGATGCTGGGATTGTTTCCACGCTGAGAAGTGAAATGTGCGTTCTTCATGTTCTGAATTTGGATGAATTCATCTTCTCGACATTAAGTCAAAAATAGATCATATAATCTGCCTAGAGGGAGCGGGGATTTTCCCAACTCCCGAGAATTGAGCAAAATAAGTTCACGACGAGCTCGCACATGCATGTGCTCGTGCCGAGCTGCAGCAGCCACCACGTGTATGCAGGTCCATCCGGGACGCGCACACATCTCGGGCTGAAATGCTGCTGTTCTAAGCATAGTTTCCATTTCCGGCGATATTTGGAAGCGAAAAAAGAAATCCGTAAAAAAGCAAGTAGTAGTTCTGGTTATGGTTGATCAGATGGCGGCACTCCATACGGCGCCGTCGCCCTCGCCGCAGGCGCTGTGGATGGCCCTCATCCTGTCGACGGACTTGCAGATGCCGCTGCACGACCAGTCGAAGGAAGCCGCGCACACGTTCCCAGCCTGCTTCCTCCACTCGCAGTCTGCACACGAACCAGAGCAAGAGCAAGAGCTTAAATCAAGTGAGCAGAGCAACAACGCTTCCCCATCCGACCGTCACACGGATGGCGAGCGCGTGGTACCTGGTGGCGTGGCGCAGCAGAGGCTGCGGTCGTCGACGTGCTGGACCTCCAGGCCGAGAAGCCACGCGCCGAGCGACACGTCCTCGTTCGCGAACCGGTGCAGGATCGGTCTGCGTCGTTTTCACCGCGTAGAGACACGGACAGAGACACGTGCATGGTCAGCATCATCAGTCACCTTCAGCAGAGCGCGCGCATGGGCGAAAAGAGACGCGTCGAGATGGAGGAGACGCGAGCGGTGACGCACTGATGCTTACTGGTTTATGGAGATGTAGGAGGCTAGGTCCCGGGACACGGCGTAGATCTGGCCGGTGGCGTGCCGGAAGTACATATTCCCTTCGTCGCCGAACTTCCAGTACTCCGGCTCGTGGTACTTCACGCCCCTGTAACCACGCACGCAGCCATTGATTTTTTTTTTGGAGTTCCTTAATTAGCCAGTGAAGAAAAAACGCAGAGATTTTGTGATGCTGCAAGAATCGGGGTAGATGGTGCTTACTTCTGAGACAGAACTGGACCGGACTTCATGCAGCCCACGTAGATCCTGGGCTTCAATCTGTACTTGGCGAGCCTGTTCATGAGCATCCCTGCATACGATGGATGAAGAAAGGTTCAGGGGTCCGTCCGGCCGGCGATGCGCTCGTGCGCCTACAGTGCTGCGTGACTGGCTGTACCTAGGTTGACGTGGACGTCGTCGTCGACCTTGACGTAGAACTCGGCGTCCCAGGTGGCGACGGCGGTGGCCAAGTAGGTCCTCGTCTTGGCCGACAGCTCGTGGTACCCCTCCACGTGGTCGAGGCGGAGGAAGTCTGCCGTCGCCGCAGCCTCGACGTCGATGGCGCGGTCCAGCGCCCCACCAGGCGTCGCGCTGTGCCCGATCACGAACCGGACCACGACCCCCTTCTCCTTCTCCAGCCGCCTGAGCTTCTCCCCGCGTGGCACCCAGGTGTCGCGCAACGAGTCGCGCCGCTTCTTGCTGCTGAAGGCCGTGTTGATGCCGATCACCACGAACGCCTTGGGGAGGAGGCCCTTGGACGGCAAGTTCGGGCCCAGGCCGCCGTTCCGCTTGGCGCGCTCCACGGCGAGCTCCATCTCCAGCGACGACACCGACTTGTCCAAGGACCTGTGTGTGTGGACGCAAGTATATAGATAATCCACGTAAATTCTGGAGCGCTGTACCGACAGCCCCTTTATTTTATATCATGGTCGAATGAGTTAACAGCTACTCACTGAATCGCTTGGTGAGTTCTTGACACCTCCTTCATGATATCGTACGGGTTGCCCCCTGCCAGCTTCTGAAAAGGAAATTAAACCAGTGTTGACTGAAAGCACTCTATCCGTGGTGTATGATGGATAGGTTGGTGTTCAGTAATAAATCTGCAGTTACATCTAGCAAGGTGTGCATATATACTCACTGTTATCTTGTCGCAGCCCTCAGCGAAAAGAGGGACCCTGGAGCCGTGGCCTGATGGCGCGTTCGACAGCGGCGTGAGCAGCGTCGTCCGGCCGCTGAGCAACAGCCCCACGAGGAAGCTCGTTGCGCACAGCGCGACGACGACCTTCCCCGACATTGGCCGCGCCCGCGTAGCCTTCTTCTCCGTCAACGGTTGCCTCTCGGTCAGCGCCTTCAGTAGTGTACACGAGCAAGCAAGGCAAAACTTCAGTTTCATGACAGGAGGAAATCACACAGAAACGCAGAGACTTTTCAGGTGAGCTCGAGGTCCACAGTACGAACCATCGTTGCGGCGTAGTTTTCAGATGCTCAACAACTCTGCTCATGAACTCGTGGTAAATCAGACCACACGGAAGGACGGAGGGCATTGAAATGCGAAGCTCAAGTCATCGTGCGGAAAACGCCGGCTACCTATCGTCCGACGCCTGCAGGACGAAGCGGTTCAGTTGGGGAGACCCTTTGCGTGATGAAGCTCATGCAGGCAGTGTGAGCTTACTTACGATGGCACGATTGAGCCAGCAGAAGGTAGAAGATTAGCGGTTCGCACTGCTGACGACCTGTGGGAAGCATCAGTGTCAAGGATCAGATATCGGAGCAATGAACTGAAGCAGCCAGGTAACAAATGATTCGTTTTGCAGAGTGCCGTGTGCTTCGGGGGACTGGAGTGGTAGCCTATTTGTTATGATGCTTCCACGTTCCCGCATCACGTGCAAAATAATGTTCTTCCAGAATAAAAAAGTTTAATTCAATATGAATTAAATTAGTTATCTTACACGTCTTCTATTTATTTTAAAACAGACGAAGTGTAGGATCAAAGAGCATGTGAAAAGCTATCAGAGGGGGGTGAATGGTAGATTTAAAAACTTACGCAGTGGAAACAATTAAACTCCAACCACTTCGGCAGAAAAACGATTTGTTAAAGAAATCGTGTGTGAGACTAATCTAAACGTGTTTTACCGTGACAAAAGTGATAGATATAAGAGAGAATCAAGTCACGAAGACAACAAAACAAGAATCACTCAAATTCGTGGAGAAAAATTCAAGTTATGATCAAAAGATCAAACAAAGGTCAATATGCCCTACCCGAGAAAAACAGTTCTGGAACGCTGCAAAGAAACTCGTGTAGATCAGAAACCACAAATCCAATGATCGTAAAATTTTGACAGATGATAGACAATCAAGTTATGAAGACAACCCAAAAAGAATCACGTCAATTGGATCTGTAAAATTCGAGTTATGATAAAACCACCGACAAAAGGTAGTGCTGTCCAGAAACTCGACGAGTAAAACTTGTCTGGAACAAGTCGGACGAACAAGACACAAAAGTTCCTTCAAACTACGAATTTTATTCAATAGAACACAAGAGGAACAGCCCCAAAGTCGTGCACCACGGGCTCTGGGCTCCCTTGCATATATAACCAGCTCGAAAGCCAACTCAACTCAAATCAGGAACCTAATCCTACTCTGTTCACGAATCGTAACTTTCCATAACTGCATAGGATTCTTCTATACGCAGATAGAAGCAATCTTAAGACTTCCAAACACCTTAGGAACGTATCCCACATTGCTAAATAACTCAAATTCATGACCCACACGAAATTCTATCATAACCAACTCAAATCTTTCCATATTTGAGTCAAACCTGACTCCGCCGCAGCCTAAGTCTATAACCTAGTCGGTTGGACCTTTCGGACCAACTCTTTACATTCACATCTCTTCACCACGTCTCAGAACCATGTAGCTACGTCTATGCACTCCTTGCACACGTGCAAACATCTTCCAATGACGTCCACGATACCTTCACATGCATTGTTCTTGATTCAATCATGCTGCGCAATCTCCTGATCAGCTCAACCACAATTCCTCTCGGATTTGGTTGTTGGAACCTCATCTCCTCCCTGAGACTAGTCCAATGGATCCCATCACCAGCCATGTCTTAAACTCAAGCAACACCTGCACATGAATAAACAACCAATCCATACGAGCCCAAGTCCTTGACTTGACTCAAGTTAGTTTCAAACACAACACCTTACGTGAGAACCTCACATAAGCATGTTGCAAAACCACAGTAACACGATATCATCCTTGTCAACCAAAAACGCACCAACGACTTAGCAAATGAATACTAAGCAATCTTTCCAGAGATGTAAAGCAACTACGAAACATTTCACATTAAAAGCCAGAACATTACGATCAAGCACCAGACCTTGTCAAAGCTAACCGGAGCTTGAGCCAGAGCTAACAAAAGCTAGTAGAACCTAGCGCCGAAACTTACCAAAACTAGTCGGAACTAGTAAAAAGGTGTTTTGGTGATATTCAAAACTTTTATCGTCAAAGCAAGTGTATTCACTACAAGCCAATGTATTCAGCATACATAGGTCTTACAATCTCCCCCTTGATGAATGCATTGGCAACACCATTTAAAATTCGAACATTGGCTTATTCACATAAAACTTTTGAAGGCAATTTCTCCCCCTTTGTAAATCAAAAGTAAAATGAGAAGAAAATCCAAAAATTATCCCATATTATCAAGGCAATTTCTCCCCCCTTGTAAATCAAAAGTAAAATGAGAAGAAAATCAAAAAATTATCCCATATTATCTCCCCCTTTATTATCTCTCCTTACGCACATATTCTCTTTCTCTTCATGCTTATCTCTCCCCCTTTGACAATGTATTCAGCAATTCATGAGCATATAAACAAATTATCTCTCCCCCTTTAGTTGTTATGAGCATATTATAACATATACACATAAACAAAGCTCATCCAAGTGATACTATCAGGTACCTTACATTATCACATCAATGAGATACATAAAGTAGTGTAAGCCATGCTAGAGATCAAATGTAATTTTCAATTTAAGCAATTCATGATCTCACTGTCATGCCCGATCATCATAAAGATGAACAGACGCTAATCACATGTACGCCAGGATCAGTTGAATCGTACATGCGTTGACGAAAGTGAAATATCATTACATAGCCATGTTCGGATACATAAATAGTCTTACAATAAGACCCGAAGGTCTACAAATACACACCACAAACCTATTTACAACATCTAAACAGTTCACAAGGATTAAACTACAGCGGAAGGCTAAATAGACAAATAGGGCTCCATCTTCACAGGCAGTTGCGCGAAGGATCGCCAGCCTAGACCAAGTCCTCCGGGTTGACGAAGAAGTCTTTCGGTGCCGCTTCTTCTTCATATTCTAATGGAAAAGTAAACGCTTGAGTACATAAAGTACCCAGCAAGTGTGGGAAGAGAATGACATGATGGGCTAAAGCAAGGGAAGGCCATTTATGGCTTAAGCACTATGCTTAGAACCTAATCTTAGCTTTCAATTATCAATATCATAATTAAAGAAGTAATTCAATACATAATTAAATATAATTAATGTAACTTGAATCATAAATAACCACCATTTCACAACTATAAACTAATTATGAACTGGCCCCAAGCCGCTCTTGTCCGTGAGCACGGCTGTCATGACAGTTTTACCAAATCTCTACAGAGAGTGTACCCTTTACCCACAAGCAGTGATTTCATCCCCTGTTGCCAGGTGGACTAAGTGAACCTCCCTAAATGCCCGTGGTAGCTAACCACATTACACACTTCCTTTGGTGTGAGGCCAGGAGATCACTACATGGTCTTTACAAAGGTACTCCTGACTAGTGCTAGCCCTCTAAGGTTTCCACTACTGAGGCATTTCCGGAGTAACCCTCCACCTCAGAGCCCCCTCTTAAGCCTTGCGGTTCCCAGAGCAGTACCCCTGCATCATTCCCCGCACCATCCAACTACTAGCATTTCATCGGGAGAAACCTAATTAATTGACCAAGCTGCCCCATCTCAGTCTCGTGGTGGTACTATAAAGCTTAGTGGCTTCCTCCATAAACCAGTCCTTAGAATCTGGTGGTGCCAAACCCAATCCCGGGTCTCGTGCAAACTGCACCATACCAAATCTATCCAACCACCAGAATCCTATCCACTACTATTGTGTGTCCATCACAATTAAAGTAATCATAAAGTTTAACATGTCACATTTATATGAAATCCCATTCTCAATGTCTAAGCATGGCTAAGCATAAATAATACCTATCTACTTCCCAACCCAAATCAGGTGACAAGGAATTATAAAGAACAAGACATGTAACATGAAATATGACATCATTTTATTTAGCATGCATCTATCTAAAATCCTAAAATTAGTACAAGATGGTCAATGGCACTTGCCTTCGTCGAAGACTTGGTTGTTGGTGAAGTCTTGGTCTTGGAGATTAAAGTTGGGGTCGTAGTACGACTCTAAATATATTGCCCAAGCATAGCAAGAAGGAAATAGAAATTGAATAAGTAAAGAGCACACAATACATGGCATCACAACATACACATAAGCATAAAATTCTATACTAATGCGTCCCTACGAAGTATTTATTATTTCACATAGCCAAAATATGCATTTTATATTTATCTTACATTTTTAGGATTTATTTATGGCCCAAAATCATTTTTATTGAATTTTCTATGGCCAAAATGTAGTTTAAACATTTTTAATAAATTTCTCATGGTCAAAATATATTTTATTTGCACTCTACAAATTATTTACAGCATAAAAACATTTTATACAAATTTTCCTACTGTTTTTATATTTACTTACCAGTTTTATCTAATTTCTACACATTAAATACTCCTATAAACAATATTCAACAATTAAATAAAAGTCCAGGGGCTGGTTGGTAACTTTCCTACACTGTACAGGGGCTAAATCAATAGTTCTACAAATTTCAAGGGGCTAGATTGCTTATTTAAGTGATTAAATCCAATTCCAGAGAGTCCAGGGGCTAGTTTGCATATTCTAGGGGTTAGATTTGTATTCCAGGGAAGTCCAGGGGTAGTTAGTGATTCTCCAAGGGCCACGGTGTAAATGCGGAGGCGGGAAAGGATGATTCAATGTGGGCCGTCGATTTTGAAACGGACGTGTGGGATTTAAAACGGCTGAACCGTTACGGCCTTCTAATCTCAGCCGTCGGCCTCAAGCCAACGGCCAGGATGCGGCCACGTCGCCCCCGGCGAAGTAGGCGGCGCACGGCGCAGCAGCACTCAGCTCCCGCGGCGGCGATCTCGCCGGAGTTGGCCAAATCGGCCAAAACACCGTCCAAACCATGCGCTCTAAACACCAAACGAATGGGGGAAGGGAGTGGAGCATACCTAGGTGAGTTTCAAAGTCCGAAATCGGCCGGAAGGTAGTGGGCGACAAGGACTTGCGGCGGACAGCGTCGGCTCCCGTCGAACTCGGCAAATCCCCGACGATCTCCCCACGATTTCTTGCCCGACGTGCTCCTGGCGACAAGGTACACAGGTTAGAGAGGAGAGGGGAGAGAGATAACTGCCGGGTAGTCGGGAACGTGCGCGTCTAACCTCGGCGACGGCAAGGGCTAGGGTTAGATGTGGAGAGGGTGAATGAGAGGGGAAGAGCGGCCATTTAAAGAGGGGTTAGAGGCGGCGGTTAGCAACACATGCAATGGGTGGTTTCCCGGGGTGATTTGGCGTGGGGTGAGGCGGTTGGAGGAGGGGGTTGGCGCGGCGCGGGCGCGGGAAGAGGGAGGCGGCGGTTGCCCAAGGAAGGGGATGACGGGTGGGTCCCGTGCGGCAGAGAGAGAAGAGAGGGAGTGGGAGTGGTTGGGCTGCGGGTGAGGGAAGGGGGAATTGGGCTGGGGTGGGATTTGGCCCAACAGAGGGGTTTTATCTTTTTCTTTTTCCATTTCTTTTCTTTTGATTTAATTTCAAATTCAAATTTCAACGGATTCTACTCGTTTGAACTTAAAAAATTCACATAAAAATGCAACACACAAATGCACCTTGTTTTATACATTTTATGCACATGAAGTATGGGTGTTACAACTCTACCCCCCTTAAAAGGAATCTCGCCCTCGAGATTCGGACGTCCTAAGAGAATAGATGAGGGAAATTGGCCTTGAGATCTTCTTCTCTTTCCCATGTTGCTTCTGCTTCCAGGTGATGTTTCCATTGCACTTTACACATGCGAATGACTTTATTTCTGGTAACCTTTTCTAATGTCTCAAGTATCTTGATAGGCTGTTCCACATAAGACAAATCTTCTTGTACATCAACTGCTTCCATAGGCAATTGTTCCTCAGGCACTCTCAGACACTTTTTAAGTTGTGACACATGAAATACATTATGTACATCCGACAAGTGTGGTGGAAGCTCAAGCTGATAAGCCACTTCTCATCGTTCTAATATCTTGAATGGACCAATGTAGCGGGGTGACAACTTGCCTCTTACTTTAAATCTTCTCAACCCTCTCATGGGTGACACCTTCAAGTACACATAATCACCAACCTCAAAAGTTAGATCACGTCTTCGAGTATCTGCATAACTCTTCTGTCTTGTTTGGGCTGCCTTTAGATTCTTCTGAATTTCTTGTACTTGTCTCTCAGCCTCTTTTAATACATCAGACCCAAAGACTTGACTTTCCCCAGTTTGATTCCAAAACAACAGTGTCCTACATTTCCGCCCATACAATGCTTCAAAAGGAGACATCTTCAAACTGTCTTGATAACTGTTGTTGTAAGAGAATTCAGCATATGGCAGATTCTTATCCCAACTTTGGCTATTCTTTGGAGCACACGCTCTTAACATGTCTTCTAATATCTGGTTGGTACGTTCTGTCTGACCATCAGTCTGAGGATGATACGCCGAACTAAAATTTAAACGGGTATCCATTGATTCATGCAACTTCTGCCAGAACCTTGAGGTAAATTGAGTGCCTCGATCTGAGATAATCTTCTTAGGAACTCCATGTAAACATACAATACTGGAGATATACAGTTCCGCCAACTTGGGACCATTGTAGGTTTCTTTCACAGGAATGAAGTGGGCAACTTTAGTCAAATGATCCACTATAACCCATATAGAGTCATACCCAGACTGTGTCCTTGGTAGTCCCACAATGAAATCCATACTGATTTCTTCTCATTTCCATTCTGGCACTTTGATTGGTTGCAATAATCCTTCTGTTCTTTGATGTTCTACCTTAATCAATTGACATGTATCACATATGGCCACATATTCTGCTACATCCCTTTTCATTCCATGCCACCAATATCGATCTTTAAGATCTTGATACATCTTTGTGCTTCCGGGATGAATGGAGTATGATGAATCATGAGCTTCCCTTAGTATCAATTCTCTAATCTCTTTTATGTCCGGAACACAAATCCTCTTTCCAAGCCATAGGGTTCCTTGTTCGTCCTCCCTAAAGTTCGGAGCTTTTCCTTTCTTCATTAATTGCTTGATCTCCTTGACCTTCTCATCATTCTCTTGTCCTTCTCGTATATCACGTTCAAGGGTTGAGTCTACTTCCATAGCAACAACTTCAGTACTAGTCACTATGCATAAGTTTAACCTTGCAAACTCCTCACATAACTGGGGTTGAAGAGCTTGTACTGTCAAATTATTACATTGTCCCTTTCTACTTAGAGCATCAGCAACCACATTAGCCTTTCCTGGATGATAGTTGATTCCCACATCGTAGTCATTTATTAACTCCAACCAACGATGTTGTCTGAGATTAAGATCTGTTTGTGTGAATATGTACTTCAAGCTCTTGTGATCCGTGTATATCTCGATTCTTTTTCCCTCAGGTAGTGTCTCCATATCTTCAATGCATGGACAACATCCGCCGACTCTAAATCATGGGTTGGATAGTTTCTCTCATGTTTCCGAAGTTGTCTTGAAGCATAGGATACAACATGTCCTCCTTGCATTAAGACACATCCCAAACCATGACCAGATGCATCACAATAAACTACAAACTCCTTCTGCATATCACGCATCACCAATATCGGTGCACTGGTTAACCTCTTCTTCAACTCGGCAAAGCTCACTTCACATTCGGTGGTCCACCTGAAAGCAACTCCTTTCTCAAGTAACTTGGTTAGTGGTCGAGAGATCTTTGAAAATCTCTCGATGAATCGACAATAATAACCAGCTATGCCTAAGAATCTTCGTATATTGTGTACACTCTCAGGTGTTTCCCATTTAAGGACATCGGCCACTTTGCCTGGATCCACTACTATACCTCCTTCAGATATGACATGACCCAAAAATGATACTTCCTTTAGCCAAAATTCACACTTACTAAGTTTGGCATATAATTGGTGTTGGTGAAGCTTCTGTAGAGCCATCCTGATGTGCTCCTCATGCTCTTCTTCAGTCTTGGAATAGATAAGTATGTCGTCGATGAACACCACTACAAACTTGTCCAAGTACTCCATGAATACCTTGTTCATCAGATACATAAAATATGCGGGAGCATTGGTCAATCCAAATGACATAACTGTATACTCATATAGTCCATATCGAGAGACAAATGCAGTCTTGGGAATATCTGAGGGTCTAATCTTCAATTGGTGATAACCCGAGCGAAGATAAATCTTAGAGAACACACATGCTCCTCTCAACTAATCAAATAAGTCTTCAATTCTTGGTAGTGGGTACTTATTCTTGATTGTTACCACATTTAAGGCACGGTAATCCACACACAGCCTTTGAGTACCATCCTTCTTAGGTACAAATATGACTGGTGCTCCCCAAGGCGATGAGCTAGGACGAATATATCCTTTCCCCAATAACTCCTCAATATGATCCTTTAGTTCAGCTAGTTGTTTAGCATCCATTCTATACAGCCTCTTATATATTGGGGTCGTTCCAGGTACTAATTCAATGATAAACTCAATCTCTCAATCAGGGGGCATACCTGGTAAGTCATCTGAGAATACATCCATAAACTCACTCACAACCCCGATGCCTTCTGTACTCTCAAGATGGTTGAGTTGTACAACTGCCTCTTGTGTCTGATCTGGCTTGAACTCCACTGTAGTGCCATCTGGGTGCGTTAAGCAAACTGTCCTAGTTACACAATGAATTACTCCTTGATTCTTTGTCAGCCAGTCCATTCCCAGAATGATGTCTAATCCTTGCGAGTCCAACACTATTAGGTTGGCCCAAAAGACTACCCCCCTTATGTTTATACTCACTTTACGGCATAGATGCCTTGCCACCATCTCTCCCCCAGGAGAGTTTATCAGCAATGGCTGATTCAAGAATGTAACTACCATGTCATGCTTCTTTATGAAATCTTTGGATATAAATGAATGTGTAGCACCCGAATCAAACAAGACTGTGGCGGGGTGAGAATTAGCAGAAAACATACCGATCACCACATCAGGTGCTTCCTGTGCTTGCTCTAGTGTCACATGATTGACACGTCCAGGTGGGTTCTGCTGCTTCTTTGGACAATTGTTGGAGTAATGTCACCATTCTCCACACTTGTAGCATTGAACTCCTGCAACATTGTTCTGGCCCTTGTTACCATTAGGACAGTTGGCTGGCGCTGAAGGGCGAGGTGGTTGCATCTGCTGGCGAGGGGGTTTCATTGGCTGGCGTGGAGGCTGTTGTTGCTGGCGCATCTGTTGATTGTAGGGTGTGGGTGGCCTGTAGTTGGGATTTGGGAATCTCTGTCTCGAGTGGTTCATAGGGCGAGTCATAGGTGCTGCAGGCTGAGGGGCGAAACGAGGGTGTACATTGCTACTAGAGGCATGTCCCAGAGCCAATTTCCTTTTCCAATCATCATCATCCAGTTCCTTCTTAGTCCTCTCCACCTCAAAATCTTTGTCAACCAACTTCTGAAAGTCGCTGTAGTCGCTGGAAGACATGGCAAACTTCAACTCCTTGTCCAGTCCATTCTTGAAACGGAATTGTTTCCTGGAATCAGTATCCACATATGTCGGGGCATAGCGAGATAACTGCGTGAATGCATTCAAGTAGGCTCGCACAGTCATACGGCCCTGCTTTAACATGAGGAACTCCTCACGTCTTGCTTGGACTTCTCCCTCAGGCACAAAGTGATTGCGGAAATTTGTCCTGAATTCTTCTCAAGTGATGTTCTCCAGACTTTGGTGGGCTTCAGTGAAGGCGGTCCACCAGTCGGCTGCATGTCCCTGGAGTTGATGAGAGGCTAGTAATACCTTCTCTCTTCTTTCACAATGTATGAGCCTCAACTTGCTTTCAACCGTTTGAA
The DNA here is from genome assembly GCA_036927565.1 of Tuctoria greenei. NCBI lineage: Eukaryota > Viridiplantae > Streptophyta > Magnoliopsida > Poales > Poaceae > Tuctoria > Tuctoria greenei. The sequence continues at coordinate 24,240,080 of JAYESD010000011.1, read as the reverse complement.
GCCAATCATTGGCATCCATTGGTTCACTGACTGTGGCAAAGGTGGGTGGATGAGTGTTAAGGAAGTCCCTTAGAAAGGACCTGGGTGGAAAAGGTGGTGGTGGGGGAAGGTTGTATTGTGGTGGTGGTGGTGGGGCTTGTTGCATATTAGTAACAATTTGGGTAAGGTTGTTGAGCAGTTGGGTTTGAATGGTCATCATCTGCTGCATCTGCTGCGCTGCTGGGGCTCCTCGTGCACCCCTACCATTCCATCCTTGCAATCCTCCAAATCCATCATTTTGGGGCACAGCACCCCTTCCACGACCTCTGCCTCTACCAGCCATCTGTATAGGGAATAATTGAAACTTTAGGATAATAGATAAGATATAGAAGGGTACACTATGGTAGACGGTCCCAACTACATGCATCAAGGGAAAAATATATATAGCAAGCAAATTCATTAATCCACTAGTGCAGATGTGGACAGGATGCTAATGCATTCCACAACTCGCACGACACACTAACAAGCCTATATACAAATGACGTGGATGTGGACAGGATGCCGAAGCATTCTACAACTCACGTCGCACACACACACAAACACAACATGAAGCAACTAATACAATACCATAGATAATACAACTCAAGACTAGAGAGGGCGTAGCTACACACTCCTACATACTAAGGGTAGGTGTCCTGAGTCGTCCAATAGGGTAACAAGTCTACTCCTGCTCGTTGGGGTCCTCGTCGGAGTCCTCCTCGGTCTCCTCCTCGGGGTCCTCCTCCTCCGGGTCCTCCCTCGATTTCACGGGTGAGTTCTCACGACGATCCGGAGAGTATGGATCCCAAGGCTCAATATCCGAAGCATACTGAGGAGAGTGCGGATCAGCTGCAGTGATCCTCGCGTAGCGTCGGCGAAGCTGCTCGTAGCGGTCAACAAGGTCCCTGCTGTCCTGAAGCTCCTGCTGACAACGCTGGAGTCGTGAAGACAACTCCACAACGTCGTCCACCAGCCTCTCGCTCTGAGCGAGGTACAGAGGCCCCTCGACGTCACGTCCAGTGAAGTCGGCTGTGCCACTAGGGCGCTGAGGGGTGTACGCGTGCTCCGTGCGCTCGAGGCGGAACCTGTGGGCGTGACTCCAGTAGGTAGTCGCATCCCACGTAGCATCCTCCTCAGCAGCATGCTGGGAGCTCCTCCAAGCCGGAGAGTAGTGTGAGTGCAGCAGCTCCGAGTCGTAGTAAACCGACAGCTGGGTAGTCCACTCCAGTCCACCAGTAGAGGGTACAGAGATCCTGGTGGTGTGGTAGACGAAGCGTACACGGTACTCACGATACCCTGCAGCACGAAGGAGAGAGCGGAGACGGGTACGCATCCTCGATGCAGCACGTCCAGAAGAGATCAGCACTGTCTCCCTCCTGGGCGTGTGAGGAGCGGAGCGGCTGGCTAGGGCGTGGTGAGGAACACGACCCCCAGTTGACTTACGAGCCGTCTGCTTGGTGCGCGCCATCTACAAACATTTGAAAAGAAGAGAGTGAGATCAATAATCAATAAATTAAGTTAGAATAAAAACAATAAGTACAGCAAGATAAGAAGCACAAGGATTGAGATGGAAAACACAAGGTTTTGGAAATACTATTTTATAAGAAAATAGTATAGTCCTTATTTTCGACCATTTCTAACTAGGATTGCATCCTACGGGCAACACGGCTCTGATACCACTTTGTCATGCCCGGTCATCATAAAGATGAACAGACACTAATCACATGTACGCCAGGATCAGTTGAATCGTACATGCATTGACGAAAGTGAAATATCATTACATAGCCATGTTTGAATACATAAATAGTCTTACAATACGACTCGGGAGTCTACAAATACACACCACAAACCTATTTACAACATCTAGACAATTCACAAGGATTAAACTACAGTGGAAGGCTAAATAGACAAATAGGGCTCCATCTTCACAAGCAGTTGCGCGAAGGATCGCCAGCCTAGACCAAGTCCCCCGGGTTGACGAAGAAGTCTTCCGGTGCCGCTTCTTCTTCATATTCTAATGGAAAAGTAAACGCTTGAGTACATAGAGTACTCAGCAAGTGTGGGAAGAGAATGACATGATGGGCTAAAGCAAGGGAAGGCCATTTATGGCTTAAGCACTATGCTTAGAACCTAATCTTAGCTTTCAATTATCAATATCATAATTAAAGAAGTAATTCAATACATAATTAAAGATAATGAATGTAACTTGAATCATAAATAACCACCATTTCCCAATCATAAACTAATTATGAACTGGCCCCAAGCCGCTCTTGTCTGTGAGCACGGCTGTCATGACAGTTTTACCAAATCTCTGCAGAGAGTGTACCCTTTACCCACAAGCAGTGATTTCATCCCCTGTTGCCAGGTGGACTAAGTGAACCTCCCTGAATGTCCATGGTAGCTAACCACATTACACACTTCCTTTGGTGTGAGGCCAGGAGATCACTACATTGTCTTTACAAAGGTACTCTCGACTAGTGCTAGCCCTCTAAGGTTTCCACCACTGAGGCATTTTTGGAGTAACCCTCTACCTCAGATCCCCCTCTTAAGCCTTGCGGTTCCCAGAGCAGTACCCCTACATCATTCCCCGCACCATCCAACTACTAGCATTTCATCGGGAGAAACCTAATTAATTGACCAAGCTGCCCCATCTCAGTCTCGTGGTTGTACTATAAAGCTTAGTGGCTTCCTCCATAAACCAGTCCTTAGAATCCGGTGGTGCCAAACCCAATCCCGGGTCTCGTGCAAACTGCACCATACCAAATCTATCCAACCACCAGATTCCTATCCACTACTATTGTGTGTCCATCACAATTAAAGTAATCATAAAGTTTATCATGTCACATTTGTATGAAATCCCATTCCCAATGTCTAAGCATGGCTAAGCATAATTAATACATATCTACTTCCCAACCCAAATCAGGTGACATGGAATTATATGGAACAAGGCATGTAACATGAAATATGACATCATTTTATTTAGCAGACATCTATCTAAAATCCTAAAATTGGTACAAGATGGTCAAGGGCACATGCCTTCGTCGAAGACTTGGTTGTTGGTGAAGTCTTGGTCTTGGAGATTAAAGTTGGGGTCGTAGTACGACTCTAAATATATTGCCCAAACATAGCAAGAAGGAAATAAAAACTAAATAAGTAAAGAGCACACAATATATGGCATCACAATATACACATAAGCATAAAATTCTGTACTAATGCGTCCCTACGAAGTATTTATTATTTTACATAGCCAAAATATGCATTTTATATTTATCTTACATTTTTAGGATTTATTTATGGCCCAAAATCATTTTTATTGAATTTTCTATGGCCAAAATGTAGTTTAATCATTTTTAATAAATTTCCCATGGTCAAAATATATTTTATTTGCACTCTATAAATTATTACAGCATAAAAACATTTTATACAGATTTTCCTACTATTTTTATATTTATTTACCATTTTTATCTAATTTCTACACATTAAATACTCATATAAACAATATTCAGCAATCAAATAAAAGTCCAGGGGCTGGTGGATAACTTTCCTACACTGTACAGGGGTTAAATCAATAATTCTACAAATTTCCAAGGGCTAGATTGCTTATTTAAGTGATTAAATCCAATTCCAGAGAGTCCAGGGGCTAGTTTGCATATTCCAGGGGTTAGATTTGTATTCCAGGGAAGTCCAGGGGGTAGTTGGTGATTTTCCAAGGGCCACGGTGTAAATGCGGAGGTGGGAAAGGATGATTCAATATGGGCCATCGATTTTGAAATGGATGCGCGGGATTTAAAACGGCCGAACCGTTACGGCCTTCTAATCTCAGCCGTTGGCCTCAAGCCAACGGCCGGGATGCGGCCACATTGCCCCCGGCGACGCAGGCGGCGCACCGCGTGGCGACGCTCGGCTCCCGCGGCGGCGATCTCGCCGGAGTCGTCCAAATCGGCCAAAACACCGTCCAAACCATGCGCTCTAAACACCAAACGAAGGGGAAGGGAGTGGAGCATACCTAGGTGAGTTTCGTAGTCCGAAATCGGCCGGAAGGTAGTCGGCGACGAGGACTTGCGGCGGACAGCGTCGGCTCCTGTCGAACTCGGCATGCGTTTATGCGCTGTTGCACAGGAACACAAGGGTGGGGGAGCCACCCATGGTGACGTGGATAGTTCAGTAACTCAAAACGACAAAACAACGGACAAAAAAGTTGGATGACATAATTATGATATGCTCATATGCGCTCTGAGTCTGAATTATCCGTGCAAACAACAAGTGCTAAATGGATACGTATTCTTTTTGCTAAACACACAAAAGAAAACCTAATGAAGTGGTTCATTCACTGTGCTAGATGATGACGCTTGTGTGCTGCTCACAAAGATGATAATGGACATCTGACAATCCCTTGACAGATTAAAACAAGGAAAATGACACTGCGATCTCCCCACGATTTCTTGCCTGGCGTGCTCCTGGCGACGAGGTACAGAGGTTAGAGAGGAGAGGGGAGAGAGATAACTGTCGGGTAGTCAGGAACGTGCGCGTCTAACCTCGGTGATGGCAAGGGCTAGGGTTAGATGTGGAGAGGGAGAATGAGAGGGGGAGAGCGGCAATTTAAAGAGGGGTTAGACGCGGCGGTCAGCGGCGCATGCAATGGGTGGTTGCCCGGGGTGATTTGGCGTGGGGTGAGGCGGTTGGAGGAGGGGGTTGGCGCGGCGCGGGCGCGGGAAGAGGGAGGCGGCGGTTGCCCAGGGAAGGAGATGACGGGTGGGTCCCGTGCAGCAGAGAGAGAAGAGAGGGAGTGGGGGTGGTTGGGCTGCGGGTGAGGGAAGGGGGAATTGGACCGGGGTGGGATTTGGCCCAACAGAGGGGTTTTATCTTTTTCTTTTTCTATTTATTTTCTTTTTATTTAATTTCAAATTCAAATTTCAACAGATTCTACTCGTTTGAACTTAAAAAATTCACACAAAAATGCAACACACAAATGCACCTTGTTTTATACATTTTATGCACATGAAATATGGGTGTTACACTCACAAACTTAACTATTTCAAAACCTGAAATCATGACACTAGTTGCTGCATTTTATTATTTTTCAAAGTATAAATTTAGATTATATGATATTTGCGAGAGATTATATGCGCATCTGCCTTATTCTAACCAACCAAGCCAAGCCTATGTCATTTGACAATCAGAAGCTTAAGAACATGGTTTTAGTCATACACAACTTCTTCCAAGTTCATATCTAAGTGCAATGATAAGTCATCTCAAAAGAAGAAGTGCGATGCATGCATATTCTCTTGATATTTTCTCAAATTATATTTGTTCTTAAAAACTCAACACGTGAGTTGATTACTTGATTAATTCTTAATGATTAAAAGCACTTGTGAACATGTAACAAGTTCAAAACGGCAAGAAAGTTCGACCATGACCAGTTTTAGTGTAAGTAATTATTCCAATTACTAGACATGGCAAAAACTACAAAATGTATAACACGAATAATGTAGTAAGAACTTTCAGCATGTAAAAGGAATCACAAAGTCATATATGTATGAAATACTATGCTCATATTATTTTAATTTCAAATTCACACATAGACTTCCCAAGTTTCAAAACCCCCCTCAATTTAAGCCATGAGGATGCATAACCCCTATTTCACTACGAATGTAACAAAAATGAGTGAAATCCAAAGGTTTTGTAAAAATGTCAGTCAATTGTTGTTCGGTATCTACATGGTGAAGCATAATGTTTCCTTTTTTCAATATTATCTCGGAGAAAGTGATACCTAATGTCAATGTGCTTAGTTCTAGAATGGTGCACGGGGTTTTTTAGCAATGCAAATGGCACTAGTATTATCACAGAACAGTGGAACACTATCTAGATCAACCCCATAGTCCTTAAGTGTTTGAACAATCCAAAGAATTTGTGAGCAAGCACTAGCAACAGCTACATATTCAGATTCAGTTGTGGATTGTGCAACTGAATTTTGTTTTCTAGAGGACCAAGCAACAAGAGAAGTACCAAGAAAATGACAAGCACTGGAAGTACTTTTCCTATCAATCCTACAACCCCCAAAATCAGCATCCGAAAAAGCTTTCAAAGTAACGGTTGAGGAAGAAGGAAGAAAAATGACAAATTCTTGAGTTTCATATAAGTACCTGAGAATTCTTTTGACGGCCTGACGATGTGAAGCACGTGGGGAGGCTTGAAACCGTGCACAAAAATATACGCTGAATTGTATGTCCGGTCTGGATGCCGTGAGGTACAAAAGTGATCCGATCATGCTTCTATATTCTTTTTGATCCACGGGTTCACTATCTTCATCAAGTTCAAGTGTTGTTGCTGTTCCCATTGGTGTCCAAAGAGGCTTGCTTTTGTCCATGTTGAAGCGCCTTAGGAGGTCTTTTGTATACTTTGTCTGATGCACAAAGGTACCCTCCTTGGTTTGCTTGATTTACAACCCCCAAAAGTAAGTGAGTTCACCCATCATACTCATTTCAAATTCAGAATTCATCATTGCTGAAAATTTGGACACAAGATCGTGAGAATCACAACCAAAGATAATATCATCCACATACACTTGAACGAATAATGAGTCATTGCCATGTTTAAGCACAAAAAGAGTTTTATCAACTTTGCCCATGGTAAATCCCTTTTGAAGTAAGAATGTTTTTAACCTATCATACCATGCTCTAGGGGCTTGTTTGAGACCGTATAAGGCTTTGGAAAGTTTGTAAACATGATTAGGAAAATCTGGATTTTCAAAACTTGGTGGTTGTTTCACATAAACCTCCTCATCTATGTAGCCATTAAGAAAAACACTTTTAACATCCATTTGATATAGCTTAAAACCATTTGATGCAGCAAAAGCTAGCAAAATTCTTATGGCTTCTAATCTAGCAACAGGAGCAAATGTTTCATCAAAATCTAGACCTTCAACTTAAGTGAAACCTTGAGCAACCAACCTAGCCTTATTCCTAACCACAACCCCATCCTCACTTTGTTTATTTTTAAATACCCATTTAGTTCCAATTAAAGTATGACCTAGAGGTGGAGGTACAAGTTTCCAAACATTATTTCTTTCAAAAATTCTAACTCTTCTTGCATGACAATAATCCAAGATTCATTAGTGAGTGCGTGTGATATATCTTTGGGTTCAAAAGAAGCAACAAAAGCAAAATGAGCATAAGAGTTTGGATCGCAAAACCTGGACCGTGTGACTCATTCGTGCAAGCTTCCAATCACCTGTTGTGGGGGATGATCTTTGTAAAACCATAAGGGAACAAATGTCTCACAAGCTTCTTCTTCTTCATGTTCATCACAAATCGATGAGCTTGTTACTTGAGGATGATTTGAATCAGCACTGACGGTTGTCGGTGCTAGTTGAGAATTAACATCTGGAGCTGAACCAAAGTCTTTAGCTGCTGAATTTTCAGGCAGCAGCTCTAATTCTTCCTCATCTTCAACGAAAATGCCCCCCCTGCGGATATGGATTTGGACCTGCAATGTTTGAGCTAGTACCTGGGCAAACTTTATCAAAAGACACTTCACAAGTCTCCACAATTTTGTTAGTGTCAAGTAAAAGCACACGGTAGCCTCTAGTATGAGATGAATAACCAAGAAACATACTATCAATGGATCTAAATTCAAATTTATCAATATTACCATGTTTATTAACAAAGCATTTGCAACCAAAGACCCGAAAGTGTGTAACACTAGGCCTATGTCAAAACCGGAGCTCATATAATGTTTTACCTAGCTTAGCACGCAAGAAACACGATTTGAGACATAACAAGCGGTTGCTAACGCATCAGCCCAAAATTTCCTAGGAGTTTGATATTCATCAAGCATAGTACTAATCATCTCAACTAAGGTTCTGTTCTTTCTTTCTACAACACCGTTTTGTTGAGGTACACATGGTGAAGAAAATTGATGAGCTATTCCATCAGCACAAAAGTGATCAAAAGATTGATTTTTAAATTCAGTTCCGTTATCACTTTTAATTGCTTTTAAAGATCATGAGTAATCAATTGATAATCTAAGAAATAAAGTTCTAAAGTGACTAAAAACTTCATTCTTAGACGTCATAAAGTAAACCCAAGAGTATCTAGAATAATCATCAACAATCACAAGTACATATCATTTACCTCCGAAGGATTGAACACGTGAAGGTCCTACGGTGTCAAGATGCAAAAGTTGACATAGTTCAGTTGTCATGATCATTGTGAGAGGAGTATGTGAACCTGCAACCATCTTAGCATGTCTACAAGAAGAACACACAATTTCTTTGTCCCCTTTAAGCTTAGGCAGCCCACGTATGCGATCAAGAGCACTAACACGCGTTAGGTGATCAAAGCCTACGTGACCAAGTCTACGATGCCAAAAATATAGGTCATTTGAATCATTAGCAACTAGACACCTATGCTTAGAGGAAGACATATCAAAATCAGCTTTAAAAACTCTTCCAAACGGAGACATGTTAAAAATAAGCTCACTATTTGAACTTACAACTTTGCAGCAGTTTTTATTGAAAATAATTTCCAGATTTTCATCTAGCAATTGTGAAATAGAAAGCAAGTTGTATTTCAAATTTTTGACAAATGTCACATCCTTCAAAGTGTAGTGATCATTTACTCTAACCGAACCCTTAGCAATTATAGGAGTCGAAGAATTATCGGCAAAAGTAACATTCTCTACACATGACACAAAAGAGAGGGAGGAGAACCAATCTTTGTTACCGGTCATGTGGCGTGAGCAACCTGAATCCACAATCCAAATTTTCTCCTTCCTCAAACGTGTAACCTACATAGAAGCACAATACATCGATGACTCAATACTGAGGTTAGTCAAAAGGCATTTAGGAATCCAGTACTGAGTCACGCGACGTGCAGGAGGAAAAACACGCGAAAGCTCAGACAAAACAGCAGGTTTATGAGTCAAAGTTTGAGATTTTTTATTCTTAACTACTGACCTATAAGATGTTACTTGTGTAGCACAAAAATCAGTAGCTCCGAAGGCAAAAACAGAATGTCCGGAGGTAAATTTTAAATGTTTTTGACTCAAAACAACAGGTTGTACATTTGGTTCAATACGTGTAGCAAATTTTGTATGAAAGTTATGAGATCTAGCAATCATTCTTTCCCTTTTCTGTTATTTAGCTAGTCTATAACAAAAATCTATGACATGACCATCTCTAATACAGTAGGTACAATGAAATTTAACTTTGTGTTTATGTCTAGATGAGCAAACAACATTTTTATTTCAAACCGAATGAGACAATACTCCTGTAGATTTGAAAATCGCTTCTTTTTGTTTAGGAACTGTTTGAATCAAACCATTTACTAATGACTTTACAATTTTAGGTGGATGTGCCTTAGCATGAGCATGAGAATCAAAACCTAAACCAGTTTTATCATTGTAAGACTTAGAAGAATTCAGCAGCAAGTTTATGTTCTTATTCCCATTACAAAACCGATCTAATGTCCTATGCATATTATCAAGTTTATCGGACAAATCAAGGCAATTTTCATATGAAGTTTTTCCTTTTAGTTTGCAATTGGAACAAAATTTAACTTCATGAGAACGTAAAACATTGTTCAATATAGAAATTTCATTCATATCATCCTGTAGTTTCTTATCAAGATCATCACAAGTAGAACAATGCAAATCAATTGTAGAACAGCTAGCATCTTTCAAGTTTTTATTATTAAGTGCAGCAAGCTCTTTGTTCTTTTCAATTTCTAACTCAAGTTTATCAAGTGTGGAGGTGTGCCCACTTCTTAATGAGGACAATTGTTCATATATTAAATCACATGAGGGACATGCATCATCACTAGGAATCAAAGTTTTTAAACGGTTGATTTCAGATTCTAGTGATTCAATTTTAACAGCACTATCCCTAAGCTTTTTGTCCTTTTTCTTAACAATAATAGTGACACGAGAAATAGCATCACACATTTCTTCGCAAGTAGGACATACATCTTCATTGTCGCTGTTGTGTTCCGCCTCCTCCATACTTGATCTTGACTTGCCCGCTATAAAGCACAAGTTTCTCAAATCATCTTCATATTCATCACTTCCAATGTCCACGTCGCTTGAGTCAAATTCCTTAAGTGCTGAGATAAAATTGTTCACCAATTGACGTCCTGTAAAACCCTTCTTTTTCTTCGTATCTTTTGCAGAGGAGTGCTTCGTTCTTGTTTTCTTTTTATCCCGGGAAGTAGGACCTGAAAAGTTAGGGCAATCTGAACGAAAATGTCCTGTCTTACCACACTCAAAGCATCGTTGAGGTCCGAAGCTTCTCCTCCTTCTAGTTCTCACATTTTGCAATGCTTTTGAGAATCGAGTAGAGATGAGCGCTAGCTCCTCCTCTGAAAACTCCTCAATCTGTTCAAGGGTTAGAGAGGACAACAAAGCAAGTATACCACAAGATGAAGATTGACCGGAGCTAGGCATATCACATTGAGAAACAAAAGCAATAGACTTGTTGGGGTTCTTACGTGATATTATGTCAATTTCATGAGTTTTTAGCTTGAAATATAGCACATCTAAAGTAAGTGTACTCATGACAGTAGATTCACGAATAGATGTGACTTTCATCTTCCAAATTGACATATCTAATACACTTAGCAATTGCCTAGCATTTTCAGCATCTAAAAAATTAACATTGACACTACGCAAGTTGCTGAGAATCTTATTAAAACGATCAAAAAGGTCATCAATAGACTCACCGGGTTGCATCTCAAAGCGCATGTATTCTTTCTTGAACATGTCTTGCCTTACCCCTTTGATCGTGTTGGATCCTTCGTGGTAGTCACAAAGTGCTTTCCACACATCGTATACAGATCGGAGGTGTACAACACGGTCGAAGTCGCTTTGTGTTAATCCTTGTATGATCAAGTTCTGAGTCTTGTTGTTGTTGTCGACATCTCTCAGATTTATAGTTGTAATTTGATCGTTTGATGGCACTTCATATGGCTTGTATACCTTTTCCCATATTGCAAAGCCTTGTGCCTCGATGAAAACCTCCATGCGTGCCTTCCAAACCTGAAAATCAATACCAACAAACACATAAGGTTTGACAGAATAGTTCTCCATAATGATTAGTCAAAAACACTCGCAAATCACAAAGATTAGATCACCGTGACTCTGATACCAATTGTAGAATTGAAGAACACGTGAAAAGCTACCAGAGGGGATGAATGGTAGATTTAAAAATCTTACGCAGCGGAAACAATTAAACCCCAACCCCTTCGGCAGAAAAAGGATATGTTAAAGAAATCGTGTGTGAGACTAATCTAAACGTGTTTTACCGTGACAAAAGTGATAGATATCAGAGAGAATCAAGTCACGAAGACAACATAACAAGAATCACTCAAATCCGTTGAGAAAAAACTCAAGTTATGATCAAAAGATCAAACAAAGGTCAATCTGCCCTACCCGAGAAAAACAGTTCTAGAACACTGCAAAGAAACTCGTGTAGATCAGAAGCCACAAATCCAATGACTGTAAAATTTTGACAGATGATAGACAATCAAGTTATGAAGACAACCCAAAAAGAATCATGTCAATTGGATCTGTAAAACTCGAGTTATGATAAAACCACCAGCGAAAAGTAGTGCTGTCCAGAAACTCGACGAGTAAAGCTTGTCTGGAACAAGTCGGATGAACAAGGTACAAAAGTTCCTTCAAACTACGAATTTTATTCAATAGAACACAAAAGGAACAGCCTCAAAGTCGTGCACCACGAGCTCTGGGCTCCCTTGCTTATATTACCAGCTCGAAAGCCAACTCAACTCAAATCAGAAACCTAATCCTACTCTGTTCACGAATCGTAACTTTCCATAACTGCTTAGGATTCTTCTATACGAAGATAGAAGCAATCTTAAGACTTCCAAACACCTTAGGAACGTATCCCACATTCCTAAACAACTCAAATTCGTGACCCACACGAAATCCTATCATAACCAACTCAAATCTTTCCATATTTGAGTCAAACCCGACTCCGCCGTAGCCTGAATCCATAACCTAGTCGGTTGGATCTTTCCGACCAATTCTTTACGTCCACATCTCTTCACCATGTCTCGAAACCATGTAGTCACGTCCATGCACTCCTTGCACACGTGCAAACATCTTCCAATGACGTCCACGATACCTTCACATGCATTGTTCTTGATTCAATCATGTTGCACAATCTCCTGATCAGCTCAACCACAATTCCTCCTGAATTTGGTTGTTGAAACCTCATCTCTTCCCTGAGACTAGTCCAATGGATCCTATCACCAGTCATGTCTTAAACCCAAGCAACATCTGCACATGAATAAACAACCAATCCATACGAGCTCAAATCCTCGACTTGACTCAAGTTAGTTTCGAACACAACACCTTACGTGAGAACCTCACATAAGTATGTTGCAAAACTACAGTAACACGATATCATCCTTGTCAACCAAAAACGCACCAAAGACTTAGCAAATAAATACTAAGCAATCTTTCCAGAGATGTAAAACAAGTACGAAACATTTCACATTAAAAGCCAGAACATTGCGATCAAACACCGGACCTTACCAAAGCTAACCGGAGCTTGAACCGAAACTAACAAAAGCTAGTAGAACCTAGCGCTGAAACTTACCAAAACTAGTCGAAACTAGTAAAAAGGTGTTTTTGGTGATATTCAAAACTTTTATCGTCAAAGCAAGTGTATTCACTACAAGACAATATATTCAGCACATATAGGTTTTATATGAAGTAACAGATTACCTGGCTATGATTGATGCTTTGCCTGATGAGCAAATACAGGTATCAAACATCAAATACGTAAAATACACATTAAAATCAACTATTTCATGTATATTGTAAAGCCTTGCGTTTCCTCATATACCTAGCACACGATATCTAAATAATCTAAAGTTGTACATTGCAATGTAGTTGCTCTTCAGTTATGATAACAGCCAGCAAGCATTAAAATCAACTATTAACCTCATCCTGCACGTCTTCAGCTCACCGGCAGCCGACTGGTTCTGCTAACAGACAGCCTGTGGCAGTGTGGCACCATGGTACTGGTTTCAACTAGAACCTGATGAGCAATTAGCAGCAACCCATCGCCAATTCGTGATGAATAATAATAGACTGCTTATCATTTCATAAGATGTGGTACCATCAGAAAAAATGCAATATCCAGATGGTTCATCAGTGAAGGGAGAAATCCAGCAGCTGCAACATACAACACTAGCCAACTTGGATCTGACAACAAATAAAATACGCAACTAATTGACCCAAACACCCATTTAATGATGAATTCCAGTTCTGGGATGATGAATGCCTGTTGCTGCCACACTACTCAAGCAAACAGGTCATACATAAACCATTTTTTCATTAGAAACAACTCGGGGCAGATGCTTTGGTTTCCTATAAACAACATTGCCCCCTTCTGACACCCAGAATAGTGCATATTTAACAGTTACAAAAAACACAAATCCACCAATATTCTTAGAAAAATCACAATTCAGAATGTATTTCCTGTTTTGTTTTAGACAACATTTCCCCTCCAGATGTACTCCCTCCTTGACTTTATTTGACGCAGTTGACTTCCTAAATTGCATTTGACCATTCTTCTTATTCAAAAAGTAAATTTTTACATACTTGAACTATTTTTTTAATAAGAAACACTTCAGAGCAGATGCTTTGTCTTTTATAAACAATGTTCCTCCCTTCTGACATCCAGAATAGTGCATACTCCGTCCCAAAAAACTTGTCGCTTTGTAGTTCATTTTGAACTACAAAGCGACAAGTTTTTTTGGAACGGAGGGAGTATTCAACAGTGACAAAAAACATAAAATCCACCGAGATTCTTAGAAAAATCACAATTCAGAATGTGTTTCCTGTTTTGTTTCAGACAACATTTCCCCCTCCTGATGTACGATCTCCTTGACTTTATTTGACGCAGTTGACTTCCTGAGTTGCATTTGACCATTCTTCTTATTCAAATTCTTTTTACATATTTGAACTATTCTTTTAATAAGACAGATGGTCAAAGATTACACTTAAGTCAACAGCATCAAACAAAAGTGAACAGGCTTAAAAAAAAGTGAACAGAGGGAGTACAGCACAATATAGATCCAGGATGAAAAGCATGAAATCAAACAAATAACTTAAACCCAAACTCAGTCTGCTACAATACCAAGTAGCTAAAGGCACTTAATGTTATAACAGCAAGAGCAAACAAATTAATCGTCACCCATTCATATAACTAGACTAGGTAATTCATTGTACACCCACGTTGCTGGAGGCAGGGCCTCCGTCACCACACAACATGGAACCTAACCAGCAGAATCATGCCCTATTATACAATATAAAGTACAACACAAGAAGCCCAAAGGAGAAGCATAGGCCCTATCACCATAACCCATATTCACAGGCATGAAATGGTGAGTACAGAGAAAACATTACAGATGCCTGCGACGATAGATAATGGCTTCAATGTCCTACTCCATTATCATAACAAATTACATTCACTGGAGCTCAACATGCTAGTAGGAAGGGTATGGAATTGGTTCCCTGGAAGCTCGCCGACTAACATCACCCAGAGCAGAAGCAAATAGACGTCTACTATAATCATATGTATCATTGCTCAGTCCTGTACTCGGTAACCCACTTGATGGTGCTGATCAAAATGGGAATTATTAAGATTTAACACAATGCTCAACATTAAATGCCTGAATTTCTGAAAGTACAAAGAAGTTCTCTCACCTTGAGAGTGGGAATCATAAGAATGATTTGGTGAAATACCATAGCCTGCAATCCTACCATTCACTGTATGGTGCGATAAAGGAGTGTCACTAGACCTCATAAGTTGAGGACGCTTTGGCTGAGGTAAAGGGTTTAATCTAGGAGTTACAGGAATATTGCCATTTGAAGAGGGTTTGTCTTGCCCAGAGATCTGTCAAATAAAAACAATGATTTCAGGGTCTAGTCTTTTTCTAGCACTTAGATACAATATGAGCAAGTACCTCAATTTGTATGGTATTATATTGAGTTGGGCCCAAATAGAGTCCACCATCACAAATGTTCAGAGCATAACATATACTCCCTCTGTTTTTAAATTGTTGTCGTTAAGACAACAATCCTAGTTCAGAAATGAACTAGCGTTGTTATCCTAATGACAAGAATTTGAGAACGGTTGGAGTCTATATATACCATAAGAAAAAAAAAAGCACATTCAACTATAAAGATAAACTAAAAGAATTCATATAAACAGAGAGCAAAAAGAAACGCACCGCAAATCTAAGTGTTCTATTATGAAGCCGGACAAGACCAGAAAATAGCTTAACAGCATACTGGGCAATCTCCTCTGTTTCGTACTCAGCAAAAGCATACCCTTTTGATCGAGTAGTATCCTTGTCACGAGGTATGTGTAGGTCTACAACATGACCTACCTGGATAAGGATCTCATACAGAACCCTCTCAGGTATCTTCTCATCCAAGTTACCTATTTAATAAGATAATGTAGTTACATAATTAATTCTATACAAGAGATTTAAGTTATTATATAAGAGACGGAGTAACAGAATAACTATGGTACTATGTCAAAGACAGAGCAACAGAATAACTAGTACCAGCACAACACCATATCAGGAATTCAGGAAAAAGAATAGCATAACAGACACATGAAGCTATGGATACTATCACTAAAGTCCATACATATTTATATAAATTCAGGAATCAACAGGATCATAACCTATTGTAAAAAAAATAACCAACAGATGAACCTGCAGTGCTAGACAATTTTTCATAATGCTTGTTTCACAAGCACGGAAGGATCAATTTCATTGTTGTAATCTGTCAAAATTACTTGAGCCCAAGTCAAGAAGAAGTGCACCATGGTGGCATGAACAACAACGCTCTAAATAACGGAATTATTCTTAAAAATTGGGTGGCAAGCGTGCTCATTTCAAGCAGCCATGAATTGCTGATGTTTTGGTTTTCATTTTCTACAAATTGATATATGCCTTTTCATTAACTCTTCTCATGCAACAAATATATAATCTCCAACACCACATCGAAAAGTTATAGAGAAGCAACATTTTGGTAAATAAGTTCATTAGTCGTTTCAGTTGGGGGGAAATACAGTGTAGGAAAAAGTCTACATAACCCCCTAACCTTTGACATGGTGACTACTTAACTCCCTAAACTTTAAAACCAGTTATTTAACACCACAATATTTGTAAAACCGTTTAAATAACCCCATAATCCGGTTTTGTAGGATGGTTTTGCCACGGTGGTACCTAAAATGACATTTTTATCCCTAAAAAACTGTTATCTCTCTTTTAAATTGTTTAATTATTTGAACATTTCATCCAATAGCAGAAAGATCCGAAAGCAACCAAAGCATATTAATCGCATCTCCTATTCTCGATTCCTCAGTGCATCTTTTTTTTTGTCGTCATCAGTCGCAGCCACTGGGGCCCTGCTCCCCGCCCTGGCCCTTATCTCTACAACAGGGTTGCGGTCACCAACGGAGCACGGGCAGACATTGGTCGGAACCAGGTTTTTCCACCGTCAAAAATTGGACATAATTATTTGAACAAGCTGTTAATAGTGTTATCCTCAAAAATAAATAAAGAACACAACTATTAAGAGCAAAAAAGTAATTTTAGCTACTGTATAGGCAAAACCACCCCATAAAACCGGGTTAGGGGGTTATTTAGACGGTTTTATGAAGGTTGAGGTGTTAAATATCCGGTTTCAAAGTTGAGGGGATAAAATGGTCACCATACCATAGTTTGAGGGGTTATGTAGATTTTTTCCTACAGTGTAACCTCATCAACAAACAAAAACTTAATCCTCAAAGAGGCCAAAGCCCTTGTTTCATTCATATTCAAACCACCGTAGCTAACATAAGAATCGGGGGCGACAGCACGAAACCCTAAGCTTAGAACCAAAATTCCACTCGATACAGCACCAAGTTACAAGGTAGCACCGACAGAACTACCCTAGCAGGTAACAACAGGTGCAGCGAGACCTACAGCTACTAATCAAATCCAAGCAGCGGGAAATGACAGGGGCTACTCCGAAACATCCAAAATTTTGGGCGGAGATAACCGCGCCAGCCACCGATAAGAGGATGGGGATAAACACACAGACAGCGACCTCGCGAAGCTTACGACTCAAATCACCGCTAAATCCACCAAGTTCCAGCACGGAATTGAGATTTCGAAAGGGCATACGGAAGAAATTTGGGCTGGAAACGACCCGGAATGGTTTCCGACCTGGGACTCGAACAGGAGGGGAGCGGGGGCAGAGGGAAGGAGATCTCACCTATGAAGACGGTGCAGCCCGGGTTTCTCGCCATGGGTACCGAATCCGGAACGGAGGCAGACGATGGGAGGGGGCTACGGGCAGCGTCGGGACGCGTTGACGCGGCGTCGAACGCGAGGAGTCCAACCGGTGAAGCAACCGAAGCTGCGGCTAGAGGAGAGGCCACAGGCACGAACACGGCGCAGGGGACGCGAAGTAGGTAGAAGAGGGGAGCACGCGCTGTTGGGTCTAGTAGGCCTAGGCGTCTGGATGGGGCCGGTTTCGTTATTGCATTGTCCTACTCGAATACACGCTGACAAGCTTCAATTGGATACGAACCCGAACAGGGCTCTGATGGAGGTAGCGACTCTTTTATATATGCACCTCAGCGCCTGGTGATCTCAAACGCAGCGATCAAAGTCTCTCGTCGTCTTGCATCAACAAGTCGCAGGTTCCAATCTATTCGCCGACATGGGAAACTGCTGCGGCTCGTTCAACGAAGAGGAGAACAAGGAGGCCAACTCGAAGACGCCAAAGCCAACAACTCCTGCAACCAAGACGACGTCGACGAAGAACGCTGACGGCCCCTGCCTGAAGCAGGCGGCGACGGTGCGCCAAGGAGCGGCGGCGGGGGTGCAGCCACCAGCTGATTCTTATCGTTCGACAAGCAACGACTCCGATGATTCTATTTTCTTTATGACATTGGGAATATTGCCGCTGATGTTGATGGGGTGCCCGTGCCACTAGGTCTTGCAGTATTTGTTTCTTCATTCAGTTTTCTTTTCTTGCCCAACTGTGATACTGTATTACTGTACTTACTACAGTAGGTGTTTTCCAGGCTGAAAGCCTCAATATGATAATTTCGTCAACGCTGGTTGAGTGGTTCATAAAACTCTCCGTTTCACCAGAACGGAGAAAAGCAACAATTCTAGTTTTCTCTAGATCGGTCCATTATATGGTGTTTCTACTATGTACTAATCCTTGTTGAAAGTTGAAACTGTGATACGGGTGCGTTTTTCGTTGACGGGTTGTTCAGATTCTACCTTTCAATTCTAATAGGGTTTATCTAGATTACAGACGCGTGATTTTGATCTTAATTTCAGCAACAATTATCAGTTAACCCTTATTATTAATAGTTAATCTAATCCTTACAAATAACAAAAATAATAATTTTTATAACTGACATAATTATTATCATTAATAGATTAACAATAAACATAATTAATCAACCTCTTCTCGTTGACCACCGGCCGGCACCGCCACCGCCCGCTCCCACGCTCGCCGGGGCGCCGTCATCAGCACGCACACGGTGAGGAAGTGAGAGAAGAGGAGAAGATAAAGTTGAGTAAACAAGTTTTGGATTGAAGCCGATAACAAACGTGGACTTGATAAGCATCTCAAAGCAATCAATTAACGGTTTACATGTCGCCTGAAATTGAGGCAAAAAATTCAGACACATGTAGACAAAGTACGTTTGAATCTAATAACGTAACACCGCAGGCCAGTCGGTTTCACGGGCACGGCCCTGCACAATACACGTTTTTTGGTTTGATTGTAGAATGTTTTTGCAGCTTGACTTCAAGAGAAATAAATACAATGATGTTGCTAGCTCACTTTAAATCAATAGTTTTCAAAAAAATAAAACAAGACCTCTAATAATCTATTGACAGGGACATTAATTTTTATGTGATCTAGTGTCCTGTCCTTCTCAGTATTAACAGGGAAGCAAGTAACAAAATTTTACACAATGATAAGTCGTCACAACGAAACGCCGCAGGCATCCTCGCTGGGACGTTCCAAATTAGTATCAGGCGCATCCTCTGACGATCTCGGCGAGCTCCTTCCGCTGTTCGTCGGTGATCGAGGTTCTCAGGGAACATGAGACGTCGAGTTTCACCCTGAGATCCCCGCGCGCGCCCTTCTGGCCGCCACCCTTGACGACCTTCACGTACCCGGGGCAGGTGTCGTCCTCGTCGCGGAACGAGCAGCGCAGCTTCTCGCCGCCGAGCAGCCTGACCTGAACGAGAGCGACCACCCGGTGAGCGCGCTCACCAGCGGCACCTGCGCCCTGAGCACCAGGTCGTCGCCGAGTCGCTTGTGCCGCGTCTCCGACACGACGAACACGGCTTCGCCCGCCAGGCAGCCCGGCCGCTCGTCGCCTATGACTTCCAGCGTCACCTTGGTGCCTTTCCTCCATCCCAGCTTCTTCACCCGGATCATCTCCGTAGGCCATGAGCCAATCTACGGATCTACATCCAAATTTGCACGCAACATACTAGTAATTTTGGTCCTGCACTTGTGCAACGGAACAAAATCAATTCCCAGATTCATCTATCAGCATAACCATAAAAAAATATTATTAAAAACACGGAGAGCTTGTTACAAAATAAGAAGCACGAAGAGAAATAGAAAGAAATAAGGGAGAAGTGAAAGAAGTATCTCCTTACAAAGTTTTCATAAGTCCTAAAAAACAGCCAACTCCTTCTACATGCAACTTTTTTTTTCGAACACTGCCAGACGGTACTTTGAAACAAATGTTTTACACAAATTTTACAGCATGGCACAAGCAGTGTCGGCGCACCTTACACCATGGCACCTCGCTCATCTAGGCACTTTGAAACATTAGTGAGAGTGGGAACGAGCATGGGTTCGTGCGGCTAGCACAGTGAGGTTGGTCCGCTCGCGTTCGAGCGCCCGCTCCAACGCGTGCGCTCACCTCTTCTTAATGTATTAATCTATGGCATGTGGACCATGATGGCTTTCCAAAAAAAACATTAGTGAGAGGGGAGGCCAGCCGCTGCTATAGAAGTCAGGTCAAGTGTCCCAGCTCTGCAGCAGAGACGTGCTTCGTCTGGCATGTCTTTGACCAGACGCTCTACTGTCGCTTGTACCTAAACACGCGCTCGTTTCTTTCATTTCAAAGCCTCCAACAGGCCAGCATGACCAGCGATCGGATTACCTGAGTGTTGCTCTGTCCCAGGATCAAATGTTCATACCAGTTCACATTTCACAATATCCCGATTATGTGTTCAGCTCCCCGGCCTCAAGGTCGACACTTGCAAGGTTGCCGCCACACGTGACCTGGGAGGCGTAAGGTCACTCGATGAAGAGGTGGATCGTCCTCTCCAGATTCCGACCGCACAATTGGCAAAAGTGAGCATTCGGCTATCCACGACGTTTGTCAAAGTGTAGCAACAACACTTTCTCTGGTACTACTACAGCGTAGTCCGCGGAGATTCATATTCAGATGGGGCGCGTAAGATCACGAACAAGATGATGACACGAGAGTTTTTACATGGTTCAGTCCTCCTGAGCGTAATACCCCACTCCACGAGATGGTTGTTGATTGTATGACGAGTGTCTGTAATTGCTTGTATGCGCGTGAGCTTAGTTATTTTCTACCGTGCGACGCAACCTTTTTATATGCTAAGGACTGACCGTTACAGCATATGTCTAGCCCGACAGGTGGCCACAACTGTAATTAACCACCTATACATGATTTACATGTATAATCTGTGATTAACAGTGCAATAACATACTTAATGACGGCGTTACTTATCTTGATAGTCCTCTGATCGTCTGTCATTAATACTGAATTAATGACATATTAATCAGATCTTGTAATAGTTGTTTAATAGCCTCTTAAATGTTCGCGCCATTGGAGATCTTGTAGTCTTCTCGTTGCAGGATTAGGTCCGAAGGTTTAACACGTGGCAGCTCCAAAGCTTCCCTCTGTGGGAAGATAGGTCCGGGGCCACTTGACACATGGCGGCACTGAAACTTCCCTCTAGTGGGGGTTATGTCCGGGGTTGCTGGACACGTGGCGGTACCGGAGCTTCCCTGTGAAGGGAGGTAGGTCCGGTCCCGCAGGACACGTTGTAGCACCGGAGCTACCCAAACAAGGGATGTGGGCTCAATGTTGTCGGACGTGTATTGCATTCGGAAGTCTTTAACTCGGATATAGGAACTCCTTTATTTTAAGTGCGGTATCGGGGGTACAGGTATCCAGGGTACAGATAGTGGCCCCTGAGCCCACCTCTGGGAGAAATCCTCTGGGTGAAGTTATACTACCAGAGGTGGGACCATCTTCGATTCCCGCGCTGCGACTTCAAAGTCTTTTTCCGGGCGGTTGATGCGACGACAAATAGTTATGTCATCGCCACGTGGCCCTTTTTGACACAGCGTGTGGGATCCTGGCATGCAGATCTCACGCAATTGAAGGTTGTTGGTTCCTAATACGAAATTCGTATCGGTTCCCAGCGTAATTTTTGTAGCCCTGTCAGGTGGCCGCCCTTGGGCTTCCAACTTCTCATCATGACAACGGTTCACCTAGTGTAACTTTTTAAGCAAAGTGGACATGGGCCACCTTGTCATTTACGAGGTCATATGTGATTCGGGTCTGGAGGTAATTTCCATCCAAGCGTTGTGGAGGCTTACTAAAGGGAGAAAGTCCGCCGAGGGAGAGAACTTTTTATGCCTCATCTGACTTTGTGCTTAGAGCTCCCCATCCTTGCAACTTTCTTCCTCCTCTACTCCACTTTGCGGCGATGGAGTTGGGACTTCCTCGGAGCCGGATCAAGAAAAATGAAGACTTGTCGAAGGTCCACACCTACATGGGGGTGGTCAAGCGACTCCTTCAACAATCTGATCTGCGTCAGCAAGTTCCCCTTCAAGAAGGAGAACCCCGGCGAGATCGTCTACTTCCTGTCGTATGCCATGGTGGGGCTCATCCCACCATTCTCAAGCTTCCTGCTGATGCTGTTGGACTTCTACAGCCTGCAGCTTCATCACCTCGACCCCCACTCCTTCTTGCTAGTGGCGACTTTCATCCACTTTTGCGAGATGTGGGTGGCTCTGCCGCCTTGCATCAAGATTTTCTGGGCCTTCTTCACGGTCCACGCAACTGGGAAGAGCAACGAGTATTTTGGCTTCTACTACTTTGTGAAGCGCAAGAACTCGCCCCTTAAGTATCTGAAGACATTCCCTTCTGGGAAGTAGGACAGCTGGAAGAAGGACCGGGTGGCCATCACGGTGGATCACCACGATATGCTGGAGATGCCTGACAGCCTTCTGGCGGTCCACACCAATGCTTGGGAGGTGGTTCCGACACTATCAGAGGAGTACAACCCGATCTTGACAAGGATCCGGGAGTGCGTCGGAGGAGTGACTCCTCTGATGGTCATCGCCAACTTTCTGACTAATCGGTGGGCTCCGCTGAAGACGAGGGAGTGGCCCTCATGGGCGTTCGGTGGAGAGTATGATCACAACCGGATTGAGACGGGCTTCGAGTCCAATCTGAATGAAGAAGCTTTGAAGCTTCATATCCAGAAGCTGCAGCATGGGACCATTCACCCTGATGATCTGACTCCTCCGGTAGAGTTCCTGCCCCTAAACACGGTGCCAGAGTTCAGAAGGGAGCTGCGGAAGAAGATGCCAGCTCTTGATGATCTGGGTCTGGTGGATAGGCATCAGAGCTCTCCTCCGGCGGGAATTGTTATCCCGAGGGCACCTTGCTCTCATGAAGACTCCAGACTTGCGTCGGTCAGCGGCAAAGGCAAAGGTCCCACAACTTCACGTCCGAAGAAGTCAACCTCCAGCTGAGGCAAAGAGAAAGCTCCCCTTGAAGTTTCGAGTCGCAAGCGGAAGCTGACAAGGAGCGATGGAAGCAAGGTGAGGGAAGCTCCGATGGTAGGACCCCTCCACCTCAACTTATGTGCATGGTGATCGTGCCTCCAGCTTCGACTGGTGCTTCGGCTCCAGTGTGCGTAGGGGGTGCTGGCTTCGAAGAGTGAACTCCCGCCCCAGTGCCAACTTGTGGCTCTGGGTCTGGAGTACATCCTCCGACTGCGGAGGTACCATAGTTAGTAGCGCTGGTGGCTGCCTCAACCCCAAGTTCAGATCCCAAGCATCTACCACATCGACAACGATGGGCTCTAGCTCCCAGTGTCCGAGGAAGAAGATCCACGCCGATTGGAGTGGCAATACTCCTAGGTAAGGATCAGCTCTTTATCTTTTGCTGTGATTTTGTTCCTTGCTTTGTCTTGAGTTCCCTACTTTATGTTTCCAGAATGTCGAGAGAACAAGCACAGTGGATCTGGTGCCGACTGCGGCTCCAGAGGCTGCATCGGCTGAAGCTCCCGCACCGGCTTCTACCTCTCCCCCAGTGGTGGTGGCAGATGACGCGACAGCTCGGGTGCCTGCTATCGTGGAGACAAGTCCAGAGTCGGCAACTGAAGGTCCCGTGGTAGCGTCGGACCATGTAGAGGAAGAGTTTGTAGAAGCTCCGACAATTCTGAAGCCCACTGTGGAAGCTCCAGCATTGGTGCCGGAAGTGGATGAAGCTCCGACAAGCGCTTCAGTGTCAACTCCAGAAGTGACAGTTCCGGGGGTAGTTATGCTCGAGCCGGCGCAACCAGAGGATCCGGTTGCGGGCCCTTCATCTTCTGGGCCGATGATTGAAGATCCGACTGAGGGACCCTCTTCATCAGCTCCAGCGGCTGAAGCTCCCACGGTGGGACCTTCTTCTGCCGCGATAAACATTGATGAGCTCTCGGAGATCGGCCCCAGCGATGTCGAGCTATTGAGGAACACACTCGCGCAGTGGGATCCGATAGTAATTTTGAAAGACCCACTGGAGCCTGCAGAGGTGCCTCGGGCGGGCCCAAAGCTGATTCCTTTGGCGTTGTCAATCGATAATGCCTCCTCAAGTCTCAGCCAGGTGCAACTTGCCTTCGACTACGAAAGCATGATTCTTGGAGAAGAGTGCAACACCTTAAGGCATTGGCGCAATAGACTTCACTTCGAGACGAAGTTGACGCGGTCTCGGCTGGCTGACCAGGAAGAGTGGGTAGCCAAGGAAAAGGCTCGGATGGCGCAGTTAGATAGCGCACTCAATGACAGAGAAGCCATGATTAAGGCTCTCGATGATAAAACCCTAGAGGTATTTGAGCATGCTAAGGAGGCCAGTGAACCGGCCAACAATAGCACAGATAGCCTCAATGAGCTTAATGAGCAACTTCTCAAGTGTCAGGATGCCCTCGATCAAAAGGAGGATAAACTCCTAGAGAAATAGGAAGACCTCATGAAGAGGGAGGATGAGCTCGCCTAGAGACTGTAGCTGGGAGAGTGGAGCTTGGTTGATCGTGCTACACAGTTTGATATTCAATGCGATCAAGAGAAGGAGCAGATATGGCAGGTGGGGGTAAACGTCTCCAAGAGAGAGACTGATATCTCCACTAGGGAGAAGGACTTGGCAGTGTGGAGGAATTATATCCACCTCCGAGAGAAAGAGCTCAGTGACCAAGAAAAGCGGATGGCTTAAAGTATCCAACAACACGCTAAGGAAGTCGAGCGCTTTTCCATGGAAGGTTCTGCGGAACTTTCGGCTGCCGGAAAGACACTGGAGGAGCTTAGGAGCTTGAGAGCAATGGAGTCCAGCAAGTTTGGGATTTCTTGGGGCAAGCTAATGAGGCTCTGGTGCCGTTTGGTTTCAGCCCAGTACGTCTGGTTGACCCGGAGCCGGAGATGGACAAGGCACTGGTGGCATTGACCTCCGCGTGCAAGAAGCTTGAAGCCGTGGGTGACGTGGTCGTCGACGAACTGGACACGGAAGGAAGGACCCTGGCCAAGAATGTTGCCAAATATGTGTTGGCATGTTTCAAAAGCCGGGACCCCCAAATGTCCTTAGCTCCGATGTTCGAAGGACCCGTTGTCGAGGAGGAAGAAGCCGCCAGGGCCAGCGTCTAAGAAGCTGCCCAGACAGTTGCCTAATTCTTCAATAGGAACTCCAGTAGTTAGGACTTTTCCTTTTTTGCCTTCAACTTGTAATCCTCTAATTTTGAATGAATGAAATATGAAATCCTTCCGAATTCCATTTTTTATGTCTTCAATGCATTGCCTTTTATATTGTTGGTCCCCTGGTAGATGTGTTTAATGAATTGAAGACATCTACCGTGAGGATTTAGGCAATGTCTTGAAAACTCAATAGCTCCGAATTTGTAGCAAGTATTATAGCTCCGAGTTTCAAGTATTGCCTCTGATATCTCCAAGGACCCTTTGTTACGTCGACAACGGGCCCCCTGGGAGTTGTCGGAGCTTAGTGTCTTCGATGGCGCCAACTATCAACATATAGAACGTCAACAACGGGCCCCCTGAGGGTTGTCGGATCTTGGTAGCTTCGACTACACCCACTGTCAACATATAGAACGTCGACGATGGGCCCCCTGGGGGTTGTTGGAGCTTGGTAACTTCGACAGCGCCCACTATCAACGCGTAGAACATCGACGGCGGCCCCCCTGGGGGTTGTCGAAGATTGGTATCTTCGACGGTGGCCACTGTCAATGCATAGAACGTCGCCAACAGGCCCCCTGGTGGTTGTCAGAGCTTGGTAGCTTTGACGGCTCCCATTGTCAACGCATAAAACATCGACGGTGGGCCTCCTGGGGGTTGCTGGAGCTTGGTAGATTCGACAACATCCACTGTCAATGCATAGAATGTCGTCGGCGTGCCCCCTATGGGTTGTTGGAGCTTGGTAGCTTCGACATCGCCCACTATCAACACATAGAACATCGACGGCGAGCCCCTGGGGGTTGTCGGAGCTTGGTAGCTTTGACAACGCCCACTGTTAACGCTTAGAACGTCGACGGCAGGCCCCCTGGGGTTGTCAGAGCTTGGTAGCTTCGACGGTGCCCATTGTCAACGCATAGAACATCGACAGCGGGCCCCCTAGGGGTTGTCGGAGCTTGGTAGCTTCGGCGGCGCCCTCTGTCAATGCATAGAACGTCGACGGTGGGCCCCTAGGGGTTGTCAGAGCTAGTGCTCCGGCAGCATCCACCATCACCAAGCCAATTGTCATCGAGTGTTCATTTTTCCCACGCATTAAAAACAAGAAAAACAGTAAAATTTATCCTCTTGTCTATAACTTATTTGCGGCTTATTATCCTTCTTTGAATTTTAGATCCTAAGGAATTTAACATGACGACATAAGTGTATTGATGAAATCTCTTTGGGTCTAAATGCCTTCCGGATCCGCCCTACTAGGACCTGCTAGGATATGTAGAGTGGCATACTTATAGTGTCTGACCAATCTAAGTTGATAGCACACTCTAGACCTGTTATTGGCTTTGGTTTTAAGGCAAATAAACCATACAACAATGCTAAAACCCAAAAGAAGATTACCAACACCACTTATATATCACATAAATACCTCGGACTAAATTTCAAAGGGATTGCACAAAATTGTTATAGACAAGAAGGCCAAAATGTAATGAGCTTGTACAAACGGAATGCACGTAGAGTCTATCCGTATAAAATGTTTTCTCATTAAGGTCGGAATTACAAGGGAATACAGGTACAATGACCAAGTTAAGTGTGCTATTCGTATTGGTCTAACCCAGGGAGGGTAAAGACACACCTAAAGTACAAGACCAAGTTAAGTGCGCTAAGACCCTTCCCGACTCTGTTCATGGACTATTAGAGATACTATTTATACAAACAAACTCACCTCCGTGTAGCTAGGCGTAAAACTTACGGAGGTGCTCGATGTTCCATGGATTGGGAAGCGGAGTCCCATCCTCAGTCGCCATGCGAATGCATCCGGGGTAGGAAACTTTGATAACCTATAAGGGACCTTCCCAGCTTAGGGATAGTTTGTTCATCCCTTCACGACTCAGTATTCTCCGCAGCACTAGATCACCTTCTTCTAGCTGCCGGTTGCGCACAAACCTTTGTTGATAGCGCCAAAGTGCCTAGCGGTATCGTGCATTCCGAACAGCCGCTTGGCACCATGCCTCGTCTACGAGGTCCAGGTCTTCACGCCGGAGCATGTCCTGCGTGGCTTCGTCGAAGGTCCGGACTCGGAGAGACCCCATGGTAATCTCTAGAGGAAGGACTGCTTTAGCTCCGTACACCAAAAACAAAGGTGTTTCTTTAGTTGCCCAGCTAGGTGCTGTCTTGCTTTCCCACAATGCGGACGGAAGCTCCTCTATCCAGTTGGCACCATGTTTTTTCAAGCGCTCATATGCGCGTATCTTGAGTCCCTTGAGTAATTCTGCATTAGGTCTCTTGGCTTGGCCATTACTTGTCTGGTGAGCTACTGATTCGTAGTTGACTTGTATGCTGAGATCTTCACAGTACTCTTGAAATGATGCACTTGTGAATTGGGTTCTGTTGTCGATAATGACTCTGTTCAGAACTCCAAATCTGCACACTATGGACTTCAAGAACTTGATAACTGATTGCTTGTCGATTATCACAACTGGGGTAGCTTTTGGCCATTTAGTGAACTTGTCGATGGTGACATATAGGAACCTGTAACCTCCGATGGCTTTTGGGAGCCCAAAATGTCCATCCCCCACACAGCGAAAGGCCACATGGGAGGTATCATTTGCAGTGACTGAGCAGATGTGTGAATCTGCTTCACGTGGAACTGGTATGCTTCACACTTCTTTACCAACTCAACTGCATCCTGGAGTGATGTAGACTAGTAAAAGCCATGCCGGAAGGCTTTACCGACCAATGTGCGAGAAGACGTGTGGTTCCCACACTCGCCTCCATGGATTTCCGCGAGAAGTTCGTGGCCTTCTTCCTGGGAAATGCACCGCATTAGAACACCATTGGCACCACATCGGTAGAGATCCCCTTCTACCAACGTGTATCTTTTAGCCAATCTGGCAATTTGATCAGCGGAAGCACCATCTTCAGGATGGATATTGTCCTTCAAATAGCTCCGGATCTCCGAGGTCCATGCATCAGAGCTATCTTGAGCTTCCGAATCTTGCACGCTGTATTGCTCGGAGCTTCCTACATCGCCTATGATTTTTGGTGGATGCCATGGTAACAGGGCCACCGGGACCACCAACTTTGAGGTGCTGGTATCGCCCCCATCACTCAGTTCGGTGGGTTGAGCGGATGGTCCTGACAATCTTCTGACAAAAACTCCATCTGTATCTTGAGCTCTGGTTGAAGCTTTAGTCGAGAGATCGTCAGCTTCAGCGTTGTTGAGATGCTGGACATGAAAGAGATCCAGTACGTGAAAGTCCTCCTACAGCTTCTGGACTTCAATAAAATAAGCAGCGAGTTGGGGGTTGTTGCAACTGCATTCACCTTTGACTTGCTTCATCATGAGTTGCGAGTCACCCTTCACCAGTAGCTGTCTGACACCATATGATAGCGCCACCTTGAGTCCATATATGAGAGCTTCTTACTCCGCCATGTTGTTGGTTGCCTTGAAGTCAAGGTGTACCATGTACTTGACCTTTTCCTCGGTTGGAGCAAGGAGAAGTATTCCAGCTCCGGTGCCCTGCTTCTGCACAGAGGTGTCGAAGTAGAGTGTACAATGAGGCTTAGTGAAGACCGAGACCTTAGGTTCCGGCTTCTGCTCACTGAGGTCCCCTGGAGTTGATGAAGAAAGAGTCCATTCTGCCATGAAGTCCGCCAGCGCTTGACTCTTGATAGCATGTCGAGGCAGGAATTTGAGATCGAATTCTGCTAGCTCTGCAACCCACTTGGTGATATTTCTAGTAGAATTTGGATTATGTAATATAGCACACAGTAGAAAAGAAGTTACCACTGATATCTTATGGGCCTAGAAGTAGTGATGTAGCTTTCTTAAGGCAATAAGGACTGCATATAACAGCTTATGCACCTTAATATAGCAAGTCTTGGCATCATGTAATACTTCACTGATGAAGTACACTGTCCGCTGGACGGTCCGAACCCTCTCGGAGGGGCCCAGAGCTTCTTCTCCATCAACCCGGACCCTCTCGGAAGGGTCCAAATCTTCTTCTTGTGCAACGCGGACCCTCCCGGAGGGGTTCATATTTTGTTTATTCATCAGCCCGGACCTCCTCAGAGGGATCCATACCTTCTTCTTGTACTGAGGGAACTCCCTCAATTGAGAGAGGTTGATCCTTAGGCCTCTTGCCTTTAGGATCCGTGCCTGGGGGCTGGGACCCAGACTCGCCTTCAGGTAGCTCCGAACTCTCCCAGAGGGGTCTAGGCTCTTAAGCTGAAGATGGATCCGGTCTCTTCGCGACCAGGACCATGCTGACAACCTCCGTAGTTGCCGAAATGTAAAGGAGAAGAGGCTCACCAGGCTCCGGAGCTACCAGGACTGGTAGTGTGGTGAGGAGCTGCTTGAGCTATTGAAACGCCTTCTCTACTTCTTTGGACCAATGAAATTGCCCGAACTTCCTCAATAGCTTGAAGAAGGGAAGCGCACGCTCTGCCAGTCTTGAAATGAACCAGCTGAGCGCAGCTAGACACCCAGTTAGCGTCTGGACGTCCTTGATGCGGAGTGGAGGATCACATCTCTTCAATGGCCTTGATCTTCACTGGATTTTCCTCAATTCCTCGATGTGTCATAAAGAAACCAAGGAGCTTTCCGGAATTAACCTCGAAGACGCACTTGTCTGGGTTGAGCTTCGTTCGCGTCAAGCGCAGCTTGTTGAAGACAGCTTGCAGATTGTCAAGGAGTGACTCTTTGTTTTTCATCTTGACGACGATGTCATTGATGTAGACCTCCACTAAGTCCCTGATGAGCTCTCCAAATGTTTTGGGCATAGCTCGCACAAATGTTGAAGCAGCGTTTTTGAGACCAAAAGGCATAGCAGTGTGACAATATAACCCATCTACTGTAATGAAGGCAATATGCTCTTCATCTTCCCTAGACATTAGAATCTGATGATATCCGGAATAGGCGTCTAGGAAACACAGTAACTCACACCCAGAGGTAGAATATACTATTTGATCTATCCTAGGAAGTGTAAATGGTTCTTTTGGGCATGCCTTATTCAAGGTGGTGTAGTCGATGCAGATCCGAAGCTTCCCGCCGGCCTTTGGTACAACGACTAGGTTTGCAAGCCACCAAGGATGGTGAACCTCTCTGATGAAACCAGCGTCGAGCAACTTCACCCTAGGGATCCCAGGCATCTGTGACGGTTTCCATGCAAACACGTCAACATTCACCCGGAGGAAAGTTGCGTGAGTTCCTATTTGTTGTCAGACCTCCCAATATAAGAGTGGATGTCCGTGTTGCCGCTTGGTTGCATGCGAGGTGCAGAAGTTGAGCCACACTGACATGAGCTCGAAGGTTGTCGAGCTAGTCACTCCTTGCGAGATTCTTCTTCCTACGCTGTTGCAAGCGCCTAAAGTTCCTCCAACGCAGTGACCCCAGCAGTGCGATACCCACGAATTAAGAGGACGCCTGAAGGAGTCAACATCTTCAACACCAGATTGCCGTAATGAGCTACGACCATGAACCTATACATAGCTGGCCTACCTAGGATGGCGTTGAAGGGAAGGCTGATGTGTGCCACATCAAAGACCAGCTTCTCAGACCTATAGTTGTCCCTAGTCCCGAAAGTCACCTGGAGTGTAATTGATCCGAGAGGAATGATAGATCCCGCACCTACTCCGGATAAAGGATGTGAGGGCCTAAGGTCCGATAGGCTGAGTTGGAGCTTCGTGAAAGCCGCAAAGTTGAGGAGGTTGAGTGCGGCACCTCCGTCCACCAGGACATGATAGAGCTGGATGTTGTTGATGGTAGGAGATAACATCGAAGGCAACTGACCAACTCCGGTCATGTTCTTCGGACAATACAAAGCATCGAATGTGATGACAGTATCCATCCACTTCTGATGAGGTTCTACCTTGGCAGTGGGAGCTGCGGCAGCCATCTCCCGACGCATAGGCTTGAGAACATGCCGGGAGGTAATATCCCAGGACCCTCCATATATTATATGGAGAGTCTTCCGACGCTCACTATCGAAGATGTCAGAGTCGTCGTCCACAGTGTTGTAGACGGCTTTCAGGGACTTCTTGGCGTCCTGGAAGCCAAGCTCCTATTCTGACGGATCTTCTCCAACTTTTTGTTTCCCCTTCCATTGGTGGTATGGGGCTTCTTCTTGGCGCTTGTTGTTGTGTTCAACAAGGCGCTGGACCTCGCGACAGTCTTCGAGGTTATGAGTGTTCGATTTATGAATCAGACACCACATCTTCTCACCGTCGCCGTCCTCAGTCAATGGTTGGGAACCTTTTTGGGGCATGGCCCCCGGCCACCAGGAGCTGCAGCTGCAACAGCAGCAGTAGGTGTACCGGCCGATGACTTCTTCTTGCCGTTGGACTTCTTCTTCTTCTTTCCACTGCCAGAGGCAGCTCCTTTAGCCTTGGAGGAAGATTTTCTAGCCTTCGCAACTGGTTTGGACTGCATCTCTTGTACCTTCGCACCCCTAGCACATTTGTCGTGTAGGATTAAAGAGCACGTGAAAAGCTACTAGAGGGGGGTGAATGGTAGATTTAAAACTTTTTCAACGGAAGCAACAAAACCCCTCGATAGAAAATTAATCTGTTAAGAAATCATGTGTGCGACTAATTTAAATATGATCAATAGTGACAAAACCAGTATAGATTATGGAGAATCAAGTCACGAAGACATGACAACAAGAATCACGAAAAACCATCAAGAAAAACTCAAGTTACGATCGAAAGATTGAACGAAGGTCAATCTGTTCTACTTGAGAAAAACCATATTTGCAACACTACAATAAAACTCGTGTAGATCCAAAAACACAAATCCAATGATCGTGAAATTTTCACAGATGATAGATAATCAAGTTGTGAATACAACCCAAATATAATCACATCAATTAGATCTGTAAAACTCAAGTTATGATAAAACCACTAAAGTAAGATAGTGCTGTGCAAAAACTCGATGAGAAAAACTTGTCCGAAACAAGTCGGACGAACAAGGCACAAACTACGAATTTTATTGATCAAACCACAAGAGGAACAGCCCCAAAGTCATGCACCACAAGCTCTGACCTCTCTGGCTTATATAACCATCTCTTATACCAACCCAATCCTAACTAGGACTCAAATCCTACTTAGATTCAACTAAAACTTTCCATAACTGCTTAAGACTCTTCCATACGCAGATAGAAGCAGTCTTAAGTCTTGCAAACACCTTAGGAACATATACCACATTCCTAAAACAACCCAACTTCATGATCCATGTGAAATAATATCATAACCAACTCAAAATATTTGAGTCAAATCCGACTCAGTCGCAGTCTGAGTCCATAAACTAGTCTGTTGGACCTTTTCGACCAATTTTTTATGTCCACATCTCTTCATCACGCCTCAAAACCATGTATACACGTCCATGCACTCCTTGCACACGTGCAAACACCTTCGAACAACGTCCACGATACCTTCATATGCATTGTTCTTGATTCAACCATGCTGCGCGACCTCCTGATCAACTCAACCGCAATTCCTCCCGAACTTGGTTGTTGAACCTCATCTTCTTCCTAAGACTAGTTCAATGAATCCTGTCACCATCCATGTCTTGAATTCAAGCAACACTTGCACATGAATAAACAACCGATACTTCCGAGCACAAATCCTCGACTTGACTCTAGTTAGTTTTGATAACCACAACATCTTACGTGAGCTCCTCACATAAGCATGTTGCAAACCATAGCAAAACGATATCAGCCATAACCACCAACACACACCAAAAACATAGTAAAAGAATACAAAGCAAGCTTTCCATAATCCAAAAAGCAAGTTTAAAATATTGCAAGTTAAAAGCAGAACCATTGCAGACTAGCACCGGACCTTGCCAAAGCTAATCGGACCTTGAACCGGAGCTTACCAAAGCTAGTAGGACCTAGCGCCGGAGCTAACCAAAGCTAGTCGGACCTAGCGCCGGAGCTTACCAAAGTTAGTCGGACCTAGCGCCGGAGCTAACCAAAGCTAGTCGGACCTAGCGTCGGAGCTTACCAAAGCTAGTCGAACCTAGCGCCAGACCTAGAAAAAACATTTCGGACCTAGCCATAGCAAGTCAGACCTAACCAAAACAAGTCGGACCTAGACAAAGTAAGTCGGACCTTGCCGGAGCTACCCAAAACAAGCTGGACTATCGTCGGACCTTGCAAGATCTTGGACATTGTTAAAACGGTGTTTTGGCAGTATTCAAAACTTTTATAGCAATAGCCAATGTATTCAGCACACATAGGTCTCACAATATCCCCCTTGATGAATGCATTGGCAACACCACTTAAAATCCGAACATTGGCTTATTCACATTCAAAGTTTTGAAAAAACAATTTTCTCCCCGAAATATTTCTCCCCCTTTGTAAATCAGAAATAAAATGAGAAGAAAAACAAAAATTCTCCTCCTGAGAAGAATCGTGCCAAAACACATGTGAATGTGTGCTCAATTTATCCACCTTTGACAATGTATTCAACAAGGTTCAAAAGAGAAATTTTAATTTGTTATGAGCATATTATAACATATACATATAAAACAAAGCTCATCCAAGGCATACTATCAAATAACTTACACTATCACATCAATGTGATACATAAAGTAGTGCAAGCCATGCTATAGATCAAGTGTAATTTTCAATTTAAGCAAGTCATGATCCAAAAAACTTAAGTATTTCAAGACTTGAAAGTATGACACTTGTTGTTGCAATTTTATTTTCTTTTAAGCATAAATTTTGAACATATGACATTTGCAAGAGATTATATGTCGCATCTGCCTTATTCTAACCAACCAAGTCAAACATATGTCATTTGACAATCAGAAGCTTAAGGACATGGTTTTAGTCATACACAACTTCTTCCAAGTTCATATCTAGGTGCAAAGATAAGCCATCTCAAAAGAAGAAGTGCGATGCATGCATATTCTCTTGATCTTTTCTCAGTTTATATTTGACCATAAAATCTCAACATGTGAGTTGATTACTTGATTAATTCTTTATAATTAAAAGCACTAGTGACATGCAACAAGTTTAAAACAACAAGAAAGTTCGATCATGACCAGATTTACTGTAAGTAATTATTTCAGTTACTAGTCATGGCAAAAACTACAGAATGTATAACACGAGTAATGTAAGTAAGAACTTTCAGCATGTAAAAGGAATCACAAAGTCATATATGTATGAAGTACTATGCTCATATTATTTTAATTTCAGATTCACACATAGAATTCCTAAATTAAAAAAAAAAACTCCCCTCAATTTAAGCCGTGAGGATGCATAACCCCTATTTCACTACAAATGTAACAAAAACGAGTGAAATCCAAAGGTTTTGTAAAAATGTCAGCCAATTGTTGTTCGATATCTACATGGTGAAGCACATTGTTTTCTTTTTCAACATTATCACGGAGAAAGTGATACCTAATATCAATTTGCTTTATTCTCGAATATTGCACGGGGTTTTTAGCAATGCAAATGGCACTAGTGTTATCACAAAACAGTGAAACACTATCTAGATCAACCCCATAGTCCTTAAGTGTTTGAACAATCCCAAGAATTTGTGAGCAAGCGCTAGCAGCAGCTATATATTCAGATTCAGCTGTGGATTGTGCAATTGAGCTTTGTTTTCTAGAGGACCAAGCAACAAGTGAATTACCAAGGAAATGACATGCACCTGAAGTACTTTTCCTATCAATCGTACAACCCCCAAAATCAGCATAAAGGCTTTCAAAGTAATGGTTGGGAAAGAAGGAAGAAAAATGCCAAATTCTTGAGTTCCATGTAAGTACATGAGTATCCTTCTGACGGCTTGACGATGTGAGGCACGTGGGGAAGCTTGAAATTGTGCACAAAGACATAAGCTGAATTGTATGTCCAGCTTGATGCCGTGAGGTACAACAGTGATCCGATCATGCTTTTATATTCTTTTTGATCCACAGGTTCACCATCTTCATCAAGTTCAAGTGTCGTTGTTGTACCTATTAGTGTCCGAAGAGGCTTGCTTTTGTCCATGTTGAAGCGCTTAAGAAGGTCTTTCGTATACTTTGTTTGATGCACAAAGGTTCCCTCCTTAGTTTGCTTGATTTGCAGCCCCAAAAAGTATGTGAGTTCTCCCATCATACTCATCTCAAATTTTGAACTCATTATAGCTGAAATCTTGGACACAAGATCATGAGAAGTACAACCAAAGATAATATCATCCACATACAATTGAACGAATAATGAGTCATTACCATGCTTAAGCACAAAAAGAGTTTTATCAACCATGCTCATGGTAATCCCTTTTCAAGTAAGAATATTTTTAACCTATCATACCATGCTGTAGGAATTTTATCAACCGTATAAGGCTTTGGACAGTTTGTAAACATGATTCGAAAAATTTCGATTTTCAAAACCCGGTTGTTGCTTGACATAAACCTCCTCATCTATGTAGCCATTAATAAAGACACTTTTAACATTCATTTGATATAACTTGAAACCTTTAGATGCAGCAAAAGCTAACAAAATTCTTATGGCTTCTAATCTAGCAACAAGAGCAAATTTTTATCAAAATCTAGACCTTCAACTTGCGTGAAACCTTGAGCAACCAACCTGGCCTTATTCCTAACCACAACTCCATCCTCACTTTGTTTATTTTTAAACACCCATTTAGTTCCAATTAAAGTGTGACCTTGAGGTGGTGGTACAAGTTTCCAAACATTATTTCTTTCAAAATTTTCTAACTCTTCTTGCATGGCAATAATCCAAGATTCATCAGTGAGTGTGTGTAATATATCTTTGTGTTCAAAAGAAGCAACAAAAGCAGAATGAGCATGAGAGTTTGGATCACGAAACCTAGACCGTGTGACTCATTCGTGCAAGCTTCCAATAATTTATTGTGGAGGATGACTTTTGAGAACCCGCAGTGGAGTGGACACTTCACAAGCTTCTTCTTCTTCATGTTCATCACAAATCAATGAGCTTATGACTTAAGGATGATCTGGACCAGCAATGGTGGTTGTCGGTGGTTTTGATCCGGCAGATCTCCTGACACTACTAAAAGTGTTTGCGGAGTTTGAAGTTCAGTGTGGGTGCGTGGAGATTCAAGAAGGTGAAATGTAAAATGACACAGGAGATACAAAGATTTACGTGGTTTGGGCCACCTGAGTGTAATACCCTACTCCATGGGATGTGTTGGTGTTGTATTGGATGTATTAACTCAACTCAGGTGACGTGAGTTGAGAGCGCGTGTGAGCCGATCAGATCAGATCAGATCCTATCAGCTCCGATCAGATGATATCAGATCCCCCACTATGTATCGTCAGCCTGTCCTTTTATAGTACAAGGACATGCCGTTACAAGTTTGCGTGGCCCGACATGTGGCCCCGGCGGCTACTAATATTGATACACATTTGATGCGCTTAATTACCCTTAATGACCGAGTTACAAGCTTTGACAGTGTCGTTACTGGTAATAAGGGTCGTCCGATCATGTGTCATTAACATAGTATTAATGACACTTAACCGGGTCTTGAAGTCCTTGATTCCCCTTTGAAGATCCGGAGCCGTTGTGGATTCTACCAGAGGTTTGAGGCTAAAGATCCGACGGTTGGACACATGGCAGCTCCGGAGCATACTGTGGGGAATAGATAGGTCCGGTGCCACCAGACACGTGTCAGTTCCGGA
This sequence comes from Tuctoria greenei, assembly GCA_036927565.1. Taxonomy (NCBI): domain Eukaryota; kingdom Viridiplantae; phylum Streptophyta; class Magnoliopsida; order Poales; family Poaceae; genus Tuctoria; species Tuctoria greenei. The sequence goes on along the minus strand of JAYESD010000011.1, from coordinate 24,203,353 downwards.
GCTTCCCTCGGTCTGGGGTTAGGTTCGGGGGTGCCGTTATGGTACGTAGCCCGGAGCTTTCCCCTTGTGGGCGGTAGCTCCGGTTCGATGGTACACGTGGTGACTTTGGGACTAACCATGTTGGGGAAGCGGGTCCGGTTATGTCTGACATGTGGGCCTCCGAAGGTCTTCAAATCAAGTAGATGACATTTCCTTAAGATCTTTGCAATCTCAAGGGGTATACGGTACCCAGGGTACCGATAGTGGCCCCCTGGGCCCACCTCTGGGGAAGACCCCTTGGGTGAAGTCATTCCGCCGGAGGTGGGTCCATCCTTCGACTTTTGAGCCGAGTCTTCAAAGGTCTTCATATGTGCCATTGGCGATAGTTTTGGAGTTAAATCCTCGCCGCGTGGCATATCCCGGGTGCGGCAAATGAGATCTTTGGCGTGCGGATCTAATGCAATTGAAGGTCGCCGGTTCCCGATACGAAAAACGTATCGGTTCCGCGCGCCTTGTTAGGCCGCCGCCTTCGATCTTCCCGCTTTTCATGATGACAACCGTTCGCCTGGGTAAGAACCTCAACTTGATCGTCGGGGTGGTCCTGGGCCCCCTTGTCATCGGCAGGGTGAAATTTTTGAATAGTATCTTCAGCTTCCCTGCGATTTCCATCTAAGCGTTGCGGGAGCTTACTTAAGAAGGGAAGCGCGCACCGTCTGGGGTTCTTTACGCCTCTCATCTGAACTTGCGCTCGAACTCCCAAACTTGTGTTTTCTTTTCCTCCCTTGCCTTGCCGTGCTGCGATGGAGTTGGGTCTCCGCGAGAGCCGCTTGAAGACAAAAAGTGACCTGAAGAAGGTTCGGGCCCTCATGGGGTGGTCCCCATACTTCTTCAACCACCTGGTCCGCGCCGGTGGGAAGCTCCCGTTCGAGAAGGAGCACACCGACGAGATGGTGTACTTCTCTACGTACGCCATGGTGGGGTTGATCCCACCTTTTTCCTCCTTTTTCTTGATGCTGCTAGACTTCTATGGTGTGCAGCTGTACCACCTTAGCCCCCACTCTATTATTCTAGTGTCTATCTTCGTCCACTTCTGTGAAATGTGGGTGGGCATCCCCCCTTGCATTGAGCTTTTTCGGACCTTCTTCATCGTCCATACCACCGGAAGGAGTGATGAGTACCTTGGCTTCTACTACTTTGTGAAGCGCAAGAAGTGCCCATTCAAGTACCTCCGGTCGTTTCCCTATGGAAAGTGGGACGATTGGAAGAAAGACTAGATAGTCATCCGGGTGGAGGAGCACGAGAAGCTGGAGCTGCCTGAAGGTCTCCCCAACATCGACACTGCAGTCTGGAGTGAAGCTCCGATGCTGTCGGATGCCTTCAACCATGCTCTGACCTGGATCCACCATTGTGTGGAGGGAGGATTAACTCCTCAGGCAGTATTTTGCAATTTCCTGGTCAACAGGTGGGCACCGCTGAAGAGGAGAGAAAAACTCGCTTGGTCCCTCAATAGTGTGATGGACGACGACCGGGTCGAGACCGGGCTGAAGTCCAACATGGAGGGGGCGACTTTGGAGTTTCATCTCAAGAAGTTCCAGCACGACATCGATGTTGCGGGTGATGACTTTACCCCGCCAGTAGCTTTCCTCCCTCTGAACGTGGAAGTACAGTTCAGCTGGGAGCTCCGACGAATGATGCCGGTGCTTGACGACCTCGGTGTCGTCGAGAGACGATCGACTTCCAGGGTGGTGGTCCCTGGGGCTTCTGAAGGTGGCTCCGCCCCTGCCCCGAAGCCAAGAACTAAAGTCGTCGGCAAGGGCAAGGAGCCGGCGGCCGCACCCTCGAGCCGGAAGAGGAAGCTAAAGCATGCCGACAGAAGGTCCGTCAGGCCTGCACCCTCTGCAGTAGCTCTTTCTCCCCGGAGGGGGAGGTCTTCTACAACTGCGGCGACTGTACCTGCAGCAGTGTCTTCCTGGGGTGCTAGCCCCGAGCATGTGACTCCAGTACCAGGGCCAGCTGAGGCCTCTGGGTCCGGAGGTCCTTCCCGGTCAAGGGGGGCCTCGACTAAGGAAATGCCTGCGGCTGCAACAAGTTCCGGGGGGCCTTCCGGAGCTACCACGCCGGCGGCGGCCATGGTCAGTCCAGAACGCTTGGGAAAGAGATTCCATGCAAGCTGGTGCGGAAGCCTTCCGAGGTAATTTTTAATATTTACCTCAGACAGTTGTTTTTTTGTAGTAACTGTTTTTTAATTTTCTTCATCCATCATCTTCAACATCCCCAAGAAGAGGAGTGAGGCTCCGTCCTCAGCCACAGCGGCTGAAGTTGTGAGGGCGGAGGCTTCTGCTCCTGTCCCGGTGCCGCCCCAAGTGGTGGCTGAAGCTGCGGCAGCTCCGGCGTCAGCTATCATGGTCATGGACCTCGACTCATCCCCCGAGACCCCCGTGGTAGCGCCGGACCACGGGAGAGGAGATGCGCCAGCGGCACCTGCCCCGGAGGTTGAAGCCCCGGGTCTTGATGCTGAGACGTTGGAAGCTTCGACCGCTGAGCCGGAGGAAGCAGTGATTCCGGCCCCAGAGCTGGAAATTGTCGAAGCCCCGGCGGTTGAGCCGGAGGTTATTGAAGTCCCGACGAACGAGCCGGATGTTGAGGGAGTCCCAGCGGTTGAGCCGGCTACCTCCGAAGCTCCAGCCTAAGAGCTGGTTGCCACTAAAGCTCTAGCTGTAGAGCCGGTTGCAGTTGAAGACCTTCCGGCACCTGAGCCGGTCGAGGTTGAAGCTCCGGCCTCAGGGCCGGTTGTTGTTGAACTTCCGGCGCTCGAGCCAGTCGTTGCGGAGGCATCAGCACTCGAACCCATGATGGTCGAGGTGCCAACACTCGAGCCACCAGCGGAGGAGGAGCCCAGGCCGGAGCCAGGAGTAGCCCCTGCTCCGGAAGTGATGACGGTGGAGGTGCCTGCTGCTGAGCCAGGGTGCCCTGATGAAGTCGTTGGCCCCCTGCCTGAGGGGGCAAATGAAGACCTGGCGGCAGGGCCTTCGAAACCACTTCCGGAGGTCGGAACTTCTTCCGCGGGACCCTCCTCGGTGGCGACTGAGGCTATCCCAGAGGACAACCCTAGTGCCGTGGAGGCTCAGGGGACCACTCTTGTGGAGTGGGACCCCATTTGTGTAAGCGAGAACCTGCTGGAACAAGCGGAGGAGACCCCAGCAGGTCCGAACCCTATTCCCCTGTCGTTGTCCATTGACAACGTTTGCTCCAGTCTGCGTCAAGTCCAGCTGGCGTTCTACCACGACAACAAGGCTCTTGAAGAGGAGCGCCAAACCCTTAGGCAGTGGCGTAATCAGCTCTACTTCGAGACCAAGCTGGCGCAGTCGAGGCTGGCAGACGACAAGGAGTGGATCAAACAGGAGAAGGTCCGCCTGGAATACTGGGGCAAATTATTGGATGATAGGGAGAGCTTGACTCGTGCCCTCGACACTCAATCCCGGGCCATTTATGAGCAGGCCAAGGCAACTAATAGTGCGGCTTATGATCACCAAGAAAGGCTTGAAGCCATTAACACTAGCCTCATCAAGCGCCGGGAGGCACTTGAGGAGAGGGAGAAGAAGCTCGAAGACGAAGAGCAAAAACTCCTAGAGCTACGGGATGTTGTCTTGAAAATGGAGGAGGAGCTCGCCGAAAAGGTGGCTCTGGTTGACAAGGGTCTCGAGGAACGCACCAATAAATTGGAGGAGCGTTGCGTTGAGGAGGAGGAGAAGGCCTGGGTGCGAGGGCAGGAACTCTACAAGCAAGAGTGTGCCATTGCTGCCAGGGAGAAGAAAGTTAGGGGCCGGGAGAAGGACCTGGTCGACCGCCGGAACAAGATCCACCTCCGGGAGGAGGAGCTCGGAAAACTCGAGAAGCAGGTTGCTGAAAAGATTCAGCAAAATGCCAAATAGGTTGAGCGCCTTGCTCGTGAGAATTCTGAACTGGCGCGGCCAAAAGATCCTTGAAGGAACTGAAGGGCTTGAGGACTGCGGACTCCCTACAGGTTTGGGAGTTCCTGAGCAAAGCCAACGACGCACTGACACAAATGGGCTTCAGTCCCGTGCGTCCGGATGATCCGGAGCCGGAGCCGAACCTGGCGTTGCAAGCGTTGAGCTCGGCGGGTGGCAAACTCTCCAAGGTGGGTGACGTCATCGCAGACCAGTTGGAGGTTGAGGGGCAGTCCCTGGCGAAGAACATCGCAGAGTATGTGCTGACGTGCTACACCAGCCGGGATCCCCAATTTCCTCTGGACCCGGTGCTTGAAGGTCCCGTCGAAGGAGAAGGTGAAGCCACCCGAGCCAACGTGTCGGAGGTTGCTCAGAAGGTCGCCAAGTTCTTCCATAGGGTCTAGGACCATCTCTGTAGCTCCCACTTGTATTCTCTCTTTTTCTTCCCCAATTTTGTAATCCCTTGTCTCCATATGAATGAAATCCACAATTTGTTAATGAATTTCATTTTTTGTCTTCAACATTTCTGTCTTCACTTGGCCCATTGGTAGATGTACACAATTTGATTGTGATCATGTACCAAGAGGATATTGTGTTTTGTTGAAAAGACTCGTTTGCTTTGAACTTGTAGAGTGTAGGTCCGAAGTCTTCGATAGTGAAGGCCCCCTGAGGTTGTCGAAGCTCAGAAGTTTCGGCATTGACTACCGCCGGAGCTTAGTAGCTCCGGAGATAGTCCCTATCAACGCGTAGAGCATAGATAGTTAGCCCTCCGGCGTGTCGGAGCTTGGTAGCTCCGGCAGTGACCTTTGCCAACGCGTAGCTTGTCGGCAGCAGACTCCGCTTGTGGGGTCTTCTCACCATCTTTTATTCTGCATCGACGGCTGCCCCCTAACTTTGCTGGAGTTTGGTTGCTCTGGTAAAGCTCGTTTTCAATGTTTAACATCGATCACAAGCCACCTAGGAGGAGTCGGAGCTTTGTTAGCTCCGGCTTTTCTCCATCAACGTGGATTCTTTATTTTTCTTGCACACTGAAGCCAAGAAAAATAGTAAAATTCGCTCCTTGCCTATAACTTCGTCGCGGCTTACGATTCCCAAGAAAGTTTTAGGTCAAACACAATTCTGAATACAACCGAATGTGTTGCCTTCTTTCTTCCAGATCCAATTGTACTTGGACCCGCCTTACTTCGGCCTGCCGGGGTGTAGGTAGAGTGGCGTACTTAGGGTGCTTGACCAGGCTAAGTCGATAGCACACTTCGACCCTAGATTGGCTTGGCGGCATTCAGGCGAGTGGGCCATGAACAATATTTGGATCCAAAAGAATTGACAATACAACTCGAATTGTACATGAACTGGTCGAACTAAAATTTCTTAAGAATTGCACAACTTTGTTATAGACAAGAAAGAGAAAAATAAAAAATGTTGAGCCTGTACAAAATAAATGCACGTGGAGTCTGTTTCACATGAAGATGTATTTCATTATAGGTCCGGGGTACAGGGGAAACAAGTACACTCTTAGGGTACGGAACCAAGCTAAGCGTGTTTCATTTCTTGTTTGACCCAGGGTAGCTAGCCACACTTTTAGTTCTGAGACTGTGACAAGTGTTGCATGAACTTTGCAGACCTTCCGGGAAAGGTCCGGCTGTTCTCCCGGAGGAACTACCCGACTCTGTACAATGACTCTATAACATACACCTCAGGTTACTACAGACTCACCTCCGTGATATTAAGTGTAGAACTTACAGAGGTGCTCAATATTCCAAGGATTTGAGAGAGGTGTCCCATCCTCGGTAGCCAAGCGAACGCTTCCGGGACGGGATACTTTAATCACTCGGAAGGGTCCCTCCCAGCTGGGGGAGAGTTTGTTTAACCCTTCTCTGGATTGTATTCTCCGTAGCACCAGATCGCCTTCCTCGAGCTGTCGGTTGCGTACATGCCGCTGATGATAGCCCCGAAGGGCTTGGCGGTATCGGGCATTCTGAACAGCTGCTTGGCACCTTCCCTCCTCAAGGAGGTCTAGGTCTTCACGCCGGAGCTGGTCCTGCGTGGCTTCGTCGAAGGTCCAGACCCGGAGTGACCCCAAGGTGATTTCCGGAGGAAGGATTGCTTCAGCTCCGTACACCAGGAAGAAGGGTGTCTCTCTAGTTGACCGGTTTGGAGTTGTCCTATTGGCCCTATAGAGTGGGCGGAAGCTCTTCAATCCAGTTGGCTCCATGTTTTTTAAAGCGCTCATAGGTGCGCGTTTTGAGTCCTTTCAGGATTTCAACATTTGTTCTCTCGGCCTGGCCATTGCTTGCTGGGTGAGCTACGGAGGCGTAGAAAACTTGAATGCCGAGGTCTTCGCAATATCCTTGAAATGCAGAGCTTGTGAATTGGGTCCCGTTATCAGTAATGATTTTGTTTGGGACTCCAAATCTGCATACAATGGACTGCAAAAAGTTGATAGCAGATTGCTTGTTTATTGTCACAACTGGAGTTGCTTCTGGCCACTTGGTGAACTTGTCAATGGCGACATACAGGAACTTGTAACCTCCGACGGCTCTTGGGAAAGGTCCCAAGATGTCCATCCCCCACACAGCGAAGGGCCATGTAGGAGGTATCATTTGTAGAGGCTGAGCTAGTGTGTGAATTTGCTTTGCATGAAATTGGCATGCTTCGCATTTCTTCACAAGCTCAGTTGCATCCTGGAGTGCTGTAGGCCAGTAGAAGCCATGCCGGAAGGCTTTACTGACCAGCGTGCGGGAAGACGCGTGGTTCCCACACTCGCCTCCATGGATTTCTGCGAGGAGCTCACATCCTTCTTCCCTTGTGATGCACCGCATTAGGACGTCGTTGGCACCGCGCCGGTAGAGATCCCCTTCTACCAACGTGTATCTTTTAGCCAATCTGACTATCCGGTCAATGGATACATCATCGTCAGGAAGGATGTTGTCTTTCAAGTAGCTCCGGATCTCCGAGATCCATGCATTGGAGCTAACTTGAGCATTTGAGTCTTGCGTGCTGGGTTGCTCGGAGCTTCCGGCAGCACCTACGACCCTTGATGGCTGCCATGGTAACAGGGCCATCGGGACCGTCAAGTTCGGGATGCTGATCTCGCCCCCTTTGCTCAGTTCGGCAGGCTGAGCTGTGGGTTTTGACAACCTCCAGACAAAAGTTTCGTCAGGAGCTGGAGCTCCGGTTGACGCTTTCGTCGAGAGTTTGTCGGCTTCAGCGTTGTGGACACGCTGGACGTGGTGGAGGTCTAGGACTTCAAAGTCCTTCTGAAGCCTCTGGACTTCAAGGAGGTAAGCAACTAGCTGGAGATTGTTGCAGGAGCATTCACCCTTCACTTGTTTAATGATGAGCTGTGAATCTCCGTTGACCAGCAGCTGCTTGACACCGTATGACAGCGCCACCTTTAGTCCGTAGATGAGTGCTTCGTACTCCGCCATGTTGTTGGTTGCCTTGAAGTCAAGGTGTACCATGTATTTTACCTTCTCCCCGGTTGGTGCGAGGGGAAGGATTCCAGCTCTGGCCCCCTATTTTTGCATGGAGCCGTCGAAGTAGAGGGTCCAGTGAGGCTTGGTGAAGACCGGAGCCTTGTGTTCCGGCTTCTGCTCACTGGGCCCCCCAGGGTTTGATGGAGAGGGAGTCCATTCCGCCACAAAATCTGCCAATGCTTGACTCTTGATTGCTTGTCTTGGAATGAATTCAAGATCGAATTCGGCCAATTCTGTTGCCCACTTTGCAATATTCCTAGTTGAATTGGGATTATGCAAGATTGCTCGAAGTGGGTAAGAAGTCACCACTGAAATCTTGTGAGCTTGGAAGTAATGGCGAAGCTTCCTGGAGGCGATAAGAACTGCATAGAGCAGCTTATGCACCTCTAGGTATCGAATCTTGGCGTCATGAAGTACTTCACTGATGAATTACACTGGGTGTTGGATGGTCCGGACCATCCCGGAGGGGTCCGAAGCTTCCTCTTCATTGACCCGGATCCTCCCGGAGGGATCCGGACCCTCTTCGGGGACCTCCGGGTCCTTGCTGGAGGGACCCGGAGCTTCTTCAAAAGCGACCTGGACCCTCCCGGAGGGGTCTGGGTCTTCTGAAGTAACTTCTTGTGGACTCAAGTCTGGGAATTGGGATCCAGACTCGCTTTTAGGAACCTCCGGACCCTCCCGGAGGGGTCTGGATTCCTGACCATGGGATGGTTCTGGTCTCTCCGCAACCAGGACCATACTGACGACTTCGTCAGTTGCTGAAATGTAAAGCAGCAAAGGCTCACCAGGGTTCAGAGCTACCAGAGTTGGCAGGGTGGTGAGGAGCTGTTTTAGCTCCTGGAACGCCTTTTCTGCTTCTTCAGACCATTGGAATGGTCCGGTCTTCCTCAATAACTTGAAGAAGGGAAGTGCCCGTTCCGCCAGTCTTGAAATGAACCGGCTGACAGCTGCTAGACATCCAGTCATCTTTTGGACATCCTTGATACGGGCTGGTGGCCGCATGTCTTCAATGGCTTTGATCTTCGCCGGATTAGCCTCTATGCCCCAGTGATTTACCAGGAAACCAAGAAGTTTTCTGGAGCTAACCCTGAAGACACACTTGTCTGGGTTTAGCTTTGTGCGGGTGACCTGCAGCTTGTCGAAGACAACCTGTAAGGTGTCAAGGAGTGACTCCTTGTTCTTGACGTTGACCACGATGTCATCAACGTACACTTCCACTATGTCTCTAATGAGTTCTTCAAAAGTTTTGTACATAGCTCGTACAAAGGTTGAAGTTGCATTCTTGAGACCAAATGGCATGGCTGTATAACAGTACAATCCATCTACTGTGATGAAAGAGGTATGTTCTTCATCTTCCCTAGACATTCTGATTTGTTGATACCCAGAACATGCGTCTAGGAAACACAGTAATTGACACCTGGAGGTGGAATCCACTATCTGATCTATTCTAGGTAGTGGGAATGGATCTTTTGGACACGCCTTATTTAGTGTTGTGTAGTCAATAAACATCCGAAGCTTCCCGCCGGCCTTGGGCACAACGACTGGGTTTGCCAGCCATTTTGGATGGAAGACTTCTCGGATGAATCCAGCTTCGAGTAACTTCTTCACTTCTTGTCGAGTGAAGTTCTGTTGCTCCACGGATTGCTTCCGAGGCTTCTCATGCACGGGCCGGGCGTCAGAGTAGATCTTCAGGTTGTGCTCAATCACTTCCCTGGGGATCCCAGGCATTTGTGACAGTTGCCAGGCAAACATGTCGACATTAGCCTGGAGGAAAGCGATGAGCGCGAGTTCCTATTTGTCATTCATCCCCCCCCGATATACAGGTGGTCTTAGCGGCATCGGAACCGATTTGGACGACTTTGACGGGAATGTCGGTGTCGCTGCTTGGCTACACACGAGGTGCAGAAGTCGAGCCTCGTTGACGAATGCTCGGGGGTTTTGGAGCTTGCTCCTGCCTGGATTCCTCCTCTTGCACCGTAGTAAGCGCATGAAGTTCTTCCAGAGCGGTTACTCCGGCAGTGCGATCTTCGCGGATCCAGAGAACGCCTGTTGGTGTTGGCATCTTTAACACCAGGTAGCCATAATGAGCAGCTGCCATGAATTTGTACAAGGCAGGCCTACCCAAGATGGCGTTGAAAGGTAAGTTGATCTGAGCAACGTCAAAGACCAACTTCTCAGTGCGATAGTTCTCCTGGGCCCCGAAGGTAACAGGGAGAGTAATAGCACCGAGTGGGGTAATGGCTCCCGGACCTACTCCGAAGAAAGGTTGGGAGGGGTGAAGATCCGAAGGTTGGAGTTGAAGCTTGGTAAGAGCTTCGAAGCTTATGAGGTTCAGCCCCGAACCTCCGTCTACCATAACATGGTGATCTGAATGTTATTGATGGTAGGAGATACCATCAAAGGTAACTGGCCTGCTCCAACCATGCTTCGAGGGCAGTCCGAAGCATCAAAAGTGATGGCTGTGTCTATCCACTTCCGATGAGGCTCCGCCCTGGCTGTAGGAGCTACAACGGCCATGTCCCGACGCATTGTCTTGAGGACGCAGCGGGAGGTGATGTCCCATGATCCACCAAAAATGGTGTTCATGGTCTTCCGACGCTCGTTGTCAGAGACGTCAAAATCGTCGTCGACGGAGGTGTAGACGGCCTTCAGGACCTTTTTAGGATCCTGGAAACCTAACTCCTCTTTAGCTGGAGCTTCGTCAACTTTTTGTTTTCCTTCTCTCTGTCGAAAAGGAACTTCTTCCCGGCGCTTGTTGTAGCGCTCGACAAGGTTTTGGACCTCCCGAAAGTCTTCCAAACTGTGGTTGTCTGTCTTATGAATTGGACACCACACCTTGGTTTTGCCACCGTCTTCAGAAGACGGTCGAGGTCGCTTCTTGGGGCGTGGCCCCCGACCACTCTGAGCTGCAGCAGCTGCAACATTAGATGCGCCGGCCGACGACTTCTTCTTGCCGTTGGTCTTTTTCTTTGCCACTCCCGGAGGTAGTGGCTTCGTCTTTGGAGAATTTCTTGTGATCCTCTGGAGATGGTTTGGAGTGCATTTCACGACCCTCCGCAGCTCTGGCACAATTGTCGGCCAAGTTGAAGAGTTCCGTGACACTGGTGATCTCCTTGATTGCCAGTTTCTCCAACATCTTCTTATCCCGTACGCCATGTCTAAATGCCACAATTACAGAAGCGATAGAGATAGAAGGTATAGTGTTTTGTACCTGAGAGAATCTCTGGATGAATGATCGCAGGGATTCTCCCCCTTTTTGCACGACTGCAAAAAGGTCCAGTTCGGTGCCTGGTTGGGTGAATGAACTCCCGAAGTTGGCGGTGAACTGTCAACACAACTCCTCCCAACTGTTGATGGAGTTGGGTGGAAGGCTCATAAACCAGGACCGGGCGGTCCCAGTTAAAGCCACTGGAAAATAGTTGGCCATTACTGCCTCATTTCCTCCAGCTGACAGGATAGCAGTGGAGTAAATCTGAAGAAATTCGACAGGATTAATGGTCTCGTCAAACTTCTCCGGCAGGTGAGGCCGGAATTTCTGTGGCCACCTGACCATACGCAGATGCATGGCCAGGGCCGAACAACCTCCTCCTACTCCTTCAGGAGCAGGAATGTCCTGAGCTTCTTGTCTTTCACGAGCACACTCGATATGGACTCGGCCGTCTTGTTGACGGTATCGGCGATCAAGCTCCGCCCGGAGGTCATGAGTTGAAAGTCTTGATACCGTGTGAGTGCGTCGCGCCCCGGAGGGCAACGACGTCACTTGCTATGACGCAACACGTCTCCTGTTGTTGGAAACGTGCGGACCAAGTCTGCCAGACAAGGTCCATCGCTGCGACGGGGCCCGTCCTGAAGGAGGAGGACCCTGGTTACTAATGCGGTCGGTTGCTGCTGCAACCAAGTGTTCCACATCGGCCCTCCACTGCTCCATTGCATCCCAGGATGCATCCGGAGGTGGTGGGCGCTAAAGGAGAGCACGTGCTGCATGGAGCGCGTGTTCCGGGTTGTCATGATTCGCCGACGCAGTGATTGACGCCAGTGCACCATCGTGCTGCCCAGCTTGATTTGCTGGTGGAGGCGGTGGTGGTGGAAGTGTGACTCCTGCTGGAACTGAGGTTCCTGCTGGTGGCTGCATATTAGAGGGATTACCCCCAGCAGCTTGAACAGCGGGATGACCATTGGATGATTCAGCGGCTGAGTTCACCATTCTTGAAATCTCAGGCGCTCCCCCTACCTGGCATGCCAACTGTTGGTGGTTTTGATCCGACATATCTCCCGACACTACTAAAAGTGTTTGCGGAGTTTGAAGTTCAGTGTGGGCGCGTGGAGATTCAAGAAGATGAAATGTAAAATGACACAGGAGACACAAAGATTTAAGTGGTTCGGGCCACCTGAGCGTAATACCCTACTCCACGGGGTGTGTTGGTGTTGTATTGGATGTATTAACTCAACTCAGGTGACGTGAGTTGAGAGCGCGTGTGAGCCGATCAGATCAGATCAGATCCTATCAGCTCCGATCAGATGATATCAGATCCTCCACTATCTATCGTCGGACTGTCCTTTTATAGTACAAGGACAGGCCGTTACAAGTTGGCCTGGCCCGACATGTGGCCCCGACGGCTACTAATATTGATACACATTTGATGCGCTTAATTACCCTTAATGACCGAGTTACGGGCTTTGACAACGCCATTACTGGTAATAAGGGTCGTGCGATCGTGTGTCATTAACATAGTATTAATGACACTTAACTGGGTCTTGAAGTCCTTGATTCCCCTTTGAAGATTCGGAGCCGTTGTGGATTCTACCGGAGGTTTGAGGCTGAAGATCCGATGGTTGGACACATGGCAGCTCTGGAGCATACTGTGGGGAACATATAGGTCTGGTGCCACCAGACACGTGTCAGTTCCGGAGCTTCTCTCGGTCTGGGGTTAGGTCCCAGGGTGCCGTTATGGTACGTAGCCCGGAGCTCCCCCCTTGTGGGCGGTAGCTCCGGTTCGATGGTACACGTGGCGACTCTGGGACTAACCATGTTGGAGAAGCGGGTCCTGTTATGTCTGACATGTGGGCCTCCGAAGGTCTTCAAATCAAGTATATGACATTTCCTTGAGATCTTTGCAATCTCAAAGGGTATACGGTACCCAGGGTACCGACAGTGGTCGTCGGTGCTGGTTGTGAATCAAAATCATAAGCTAGAACAATTTCATTAGCTGCTCAATTTTCGGGCAGCAGCACCTCTTCTTCCTCATCTTCAATAAAAATACTCTCCCCCTACGGATATGGATCCAGACCTGCAATATTTGAGCTAGTACCTGGGCTAGATTTATCAAAAGAAACCTCACAAGTCTCCACAATTTTGTTAGTGTCAAGTAAAAGCACGTGGTAGCCTCTAGTATGAGAGGGATAACTAAGAAACATGCCATCAACAGATCTAGCTTCAAATTTATCAAGATTACCATGTTTCTTAACAAAGCATTTGCAACCAAAGACTGAAAGTGTGTGACACTAGGCCTATGTCCAAATCGAAGCTCATATGGTGTTTTTTCTAGCCTAGCACGCAAGAAAACACGATTTGAAACATAACAAGCCGTTGCAATTGCATCTGCCCAAAACTTTCTAGGAGTTTGATATTCATGAAGCATAGTCCTAGCCATCTCAACTAAGGTTCTGTTCTTTCTCTCTACAACACCTTTTTGTTGAGGTACATATGGTGAAGAAAATTGATGATCTATTATTTTTTTCAGCACAAAAATGATCAAAGGATTGATTTTCAAATTCAGTTCCATTATCACTTCTAATTGCTCTTAAAGATCATGGGTGATCAATTGATAATCTAAGAAATAGAGTTCTAAAGTGACTAGAAGCTTCATTCTTAGATGCCATAAAATTAACTCAAGAGTATCTAGAATAGTCATCAACAATCACAAGAACATATCATTTACCTCCGAAGGATTGAACACGTGAAGGTCCTACGGTGTCAAGATGCAAAAGTTGACCTGGTTCAGTTGTCATGGTCATTGTGAGAGGAGCATGTGAACCTGCAAGCATCTTAGCATGTCTACAAGAAGAGCACACCATTTCTTTGTCCATTTTAAGCTTAGGCAGCCCACGTATGCCATCAAGAGCACTAACATGCGTGAGATCATCAAAGCCTACGTGACCAAGTCTACAATGCCAAAAATATAAGTCTTCGAATTATTAGCAACTAGACACCTATGCTTAGAAGAAGACATATCAAAATCACCTTTATAAACTCTTCCAAACCGAGACGTGTTAAAAATAAGCTCACTATTTGAACTTACAACTTTGCAGCAATTTTTAGTGAAAATAATTTCCAGATTTTCATCTAGCAATTGTGAAACAGAAAGCACATTGTATTTCAATTTTTTGACAAGTGCCACATCCTTCAAAGTGTAGTGATCATTTACTCTAACCGAACCCTTAGAAATTATAGCAGTTCAAGAATTATAGGCAAAAGTAACATTCTCTACACGTGACACAAAAGAGAGGGAGGAGAACCTTTTTTTGTTATCAGTCATGTGGTGTGAGCAACCTGAATCCACAATCCAAATGTTCTCCTTCCTCAAGCGTGTAACCTGTATAGAAGCACAATACGTCGATGACTCAATACTGGGGTTAGTCAAAAGGCACTTAGGAATCCAGTACCGAGTCACACGACGTCCAGCAGGAATAACACGCGAAAGCTGAGATAAAACAGTAGGTTTATGAGCCAAAGCTTGAGGATATTTGTACCCAACTACTGACCAATGAGGTGTTACATGTGTAGAACAAAAAACAGTAGGTTTGGGAGCAAACTTTGCATGTTTTCAACTCATTAGAGGAGGTTGCATGTTCCTATCATTCAGTTTAGCATGTGCAACAAATTTTGCATGAAAGTTATGAGATCTAGCAATCATTATTTCCTTTTTCTGTAGTTTAGCAAGTCTATAACAAAAATGTATGACATGACCATCTTAGTAGGCACAATGCAATTTAACTTTGTGTTCATGAATAAATGAGCAAGCAACATTTTTATTTGAAACCAAATGAGACAACACTCCTACAGATTTGAAAACCACTTGTTTTGTTTAGGAACTGTTTGAATCATACCACTTCCTAATTACTTTACAATTTTAGGTGGATGTGCCTTAGCATGAGCATGAGAATCAAAACCTAAACCAGATTTATTATTGCAAGATTTAGAGGAATTCAGCCGCAAGTTTAAATTCTTATTTGCATTACAAAACTGATCTAACATCCTATGCATGTCATTAAGTTTATTTGACAGATCAAGAAAATTTTCATATAAAGTTTTTCCTTTTAATTTGCAATTGGAACAATGTTTAAATTCATGAGAACGTAAAGCATTGTTCAATATAGAAATTTCATTCATAGCATCTTGTAGTTTCTTATCAAGATCATCACAAGTAGAACAATGCAAATACATTGTAGAACAACAAGCATCTTGCAAGTTTTTATAATTAAGTGCAGCAAGCTTTTTGTTCTTTTCAATTTCAAGTTCAAGTTTATCAAGTGTGGAGGAGTGTGAACTTCTTATAGAGGACAATTGTTCATATATTAAATCACATGAGGAACAAGAATTATCACTAGGAATCAAAGATTTTAAACGATTAATTTCAGATTCTAGTGACTCAATTTTAACAGCATTGTCCCTAAGCTTTTTATCCTTTTTCTTAACTATACCAGTGGCACGAGATATAGCATCACACATTTCTTCGCAAGTAGGACATACCTCTTCATTATCGTTGTTGTGTTCTGCCTCCTCCATACTTGATCTTGACTTGCCTGCCATGAAACACAAGTGTCAGTGTTTAGATCCGACAGATCTCCCGATACTACCGTTGGTAGATCGAGGAGTTGTAGTTCGGTAATGGGCGCACAAAGATTCAAGAAGGTGAATGACAAGTAGACACAGAGATTTACGTGGTTTGGGCCGCCTTAGCGTAATAACCTACTCCATGGGGTGTGCTTGTGTTGTATTAAGCGTGTGAGTCTAGAAGAAGCTCCAGAAGAAGAAGCTCGTCTAGGTCAGAGAGTCCAGAAGAGATCTGGAGAGGTCTCCTGTGTACCGTCGACCAGTCCTTTTATAGTACAAGGACTGGTCGTTACACCGTTAGCCTGGCTCGACATGTGGCTCCGGCGGTTACACATGTTTGATACACAATTAATGAGGTTGATTACCCTTAATAGCCCGGTAACGGGCCTTAACAGTGCCGTTACCGGTATTAAGGGTCATCTAATCGTGTGTCATTAATATAGCATTAATGTCACTTAATCAGGTCTTGAAGTCTTTGATTGCTCCTTGAAGGTCCGGAGCCGTTAGGGGGTCCATCAGCCTGATTGTTGAAGTTGAAGGTCCGGCGGTTCAGCCATGTGGCAGCTCCGGAGCTTACATCGTGGACGGGTAGGTCCGGTGCCGTTGGACATGTGTGGGCACCGGAGCTTCCCTTTGTCTGGGGTTAGGTCCGGGGATGCTATACCGGTATCTAGTCTAGAGCTTTCCCATGTGTGGGTGATAGCTCTGGTCTTATGATACACATGGCGGCCCTGGGACTAACCATGTCGGGGAAGCAGGTCCGGTTACACCTAACATGTGGGGCCTTCAGAGGTCTTCAAATCTGGTAGAAAGAGTTTCCTTGTGATCTTTGCAATCTCAAGGGATATCCGGTACGTAGGGTACCGACAACAAGTTTGCCAAGTAGCTTCTACTCCGACTGAACCTTCAACACCTGCTCCGGAAGTGTTGATCCCGGAGGTGCCCACTGCTGAGCCAGGGTGCCAAGATGAAGCTGTTGGCCCCCCCCCCCCCCCCCCCCGCCTGAGGGGCCAGTTGTTGATGACCTGGCAGCGGGACCCTCGGATCCAATTCCGGAGGTCAGAACTTCTGCTGCAGGACCTTCCTCGGTGGCGGCTGAGGCTATCCCGGAGGACGGCCCTAGTGCCGTGGAAGCTCAGGAGACCGCTCTTGTAGAGTGGGACCCAATTTTTGTCACTGAAGACCCGCTGGAGCCAGCGGAGAGGACCTCGGCAGGTCCGGACCCGACCCCCCTATCGTTGTCTATTGACAACGCCTGCTCTAGTCTTCGCTAGGTCCAGCTGGCTTTCTACCATGATAGCAAGGCCCTCGAGGAGGAGCGCCAAACTCTTAGGAGGTGGCGCAACCGGCTCCATTTTGAGACCAAGCTGGCGCAGTCGAGGCTGGCTGACGACAAGGAGTGGGTGCAGAGGGAGAAGGTCTGCCTGGAGTACTGGGGTAAGCTATTGGATGAGAGGGAAAGCATGAAGTGATCCCTCGACAACCAGTCCCGGGCCATCTACGAGCAGGCCAAAGCCGCTAATAGCGCAGCGGATGATCGCCAAGAGAGGCTCACCGCCATCCACACTAGTCTCGTCAAGCGCAGGGAGGCTCTTGAGGCGCGGGAGAGAAAGCTCGAAGATGAAGAGCAAAAACTCCTGGAGCTGCGGGACGACCTCGTGAAGAGGGAGGAAGAGCTTGTCCAAAAGACAGCTCTGGCTGACAAGAGCCTCAAAGAGCGCACCAAGAAATTGGAGGAGCGTTGCGAGGAAGAGGAGAAGAAGGCCTGGGAGCGAGGGCAAGATCTCTACAAGAAGGAGAATGTCATCGCCGCCAGGGAAAAGAAAGTGCAGGGTCGAGAGAAGGATTTGGTCAATCGGCAGAATGAGATCCACCTCCGGGAGGAAGAGCTCAGTAAACTCGAAAGGCAGGTTGCTGAAAAGATTCAGCAGAATGCCAAAGAGGTGGAGCGTCTTGCTCGGGAGAACTCAGAGCTTGCAGCGGCCAAAAGATCCTTGGAGGAGATGCGAAGCACAAGGGCTGCAGAGTCCCAACAAGTTTGGGACTTTCTGGGCAAAGCCAACGACGTGTTGACGCCAATGGGCTTTAGTCCCGTGCGTCTGGATGATCCGGAGTCAGAGCTGGACCAGGCATTGGAGGCGCTGAGTTCAGCAGGCAACAAGGTCACCAAGATGGGCGATGTCATCGTGGACCAGCTAGAAACTGAGGGACAGTCCCTGGTGAAGAATGTCGTAGAGTTCATGCTGACGTGCTACACCAGCTGGGACCCTCAATTCCCTCTGGACCCGGTGCTTGAAGGCCCCATTGAAGGAGAGGGTGAAGCCGCCCGAGCCAGCGTGTCGGAGGTTGCCCAGAAGGTCGCCCAATTCTCCCACAGGGTCTAGGACCATCTCTTTGTAGCTCCCTCTTATATTCTCTCTTCTTCTCCAATTTTGTAATCTCTTGTCTCCAAATGAATGAAATCCAATTTTTTTATGAATTTCATTTTTTGTCTTTAAAACCTTTGTCTCACTTGGCCCCCTGGTAGATGTACACAATTTGATTGTGAACATGTACCTTGAGGATGTAACAGTTGTTGAAGACTTGCGCGCTTCAAACTTGTAGAATGTAGGTCCGAAGTTTTCGATAGTGTAGGCCCCCTGAGGTTGTCGGAGCTTAGTGGCTCCGGCATTGACCATCGTCGGAGCTTAGTAGCTCCGGCAGTAGTCTCCATCAATGCGTAGAGCATCAATGGTTAGCCCTCCAGGGTGTCGGAGCTTGGTAGCTCCGGCAGTGACCTCTGTCAACACGTGGTGTATCGACAGCAGACTCCACTATAGGGTCTTTCCACCATCTTTTCTTCACATTGACGGCTTGCGCCCTAGCTTTACCGGAGCTGAGTGGATCCAGCAACGCTCAATATCAATGTTTGAACATCGACCACAAGCCGCCTAGAGGATGTCGGAGCTTTGGCAGCCCCGGCTTCATTCACCATCATCATAAAATATTTATTTTTCCTGCACATTGAAGTCAAGAAAAACAGTAAAATCCGTTTCCTATCTATAACTTCATTGCGGCTTACTATTCCCGAGAAAGTTTTAGGTCGAACAAAATTCTAAATACAATCAAGAGTGCTGTCTTGTTTCCTTCAGGTCCGATCGTTTCTGGACTCGCCTTACTTCGGCCTACCGGGGTGTAGGTAGAGTGGCGTACTTAGGGTCCATGACCAGGCTAAGTCGATAGCACACTCCGGCCCTAGATTGGCTTGGCGGCATTCAGACGAGTAGACCATCAACAATGTTTGAACCCGGAAGAATAGACAATGCAACTCGAATTGTACATGAACTGGTCGAGCTAAAGTTTCTTAAGAACTGCACAACTTTGTTATTGACAAGAAAGAGAAAAATAAAAAATATTGAGCCTGTGCAAAGTAAATGCACGTGGAGTCTGTTTTCACACAATGATGTATTTCATTATAGGTCTGGGGTAAAGGGGAAACAAGTACACTCTTAGGGTACGAAACCAGGCTAAGTGTGTTTCGTTTCTCGTTTGACCCATGGTAGCTTAGCTACACTTTTAGTTCTGAGACTGTGACAAGTGTTGCATGGACGTTGCGGACCTAACGGGGTAGGTCCGGCTGCCCTCCCAGAGGAGCTACCTGACTCTGTACAATGACTCTATAACATACATCACATGTAATTACAGACTCACCTCCGTGATATTGTGTGTAGAACTTACGGAGGTGCTCAATGTTCCTAGGATTTGGGAGAGGTGTCCCATCCTCGGTTGCCAAGCGAACGCATTTGGGACGGGATACTTTGATCACTCGGAAGGGTCCTTCCCAGCTGGGAGAGAGTTTGTTTAACCCTTCTCTGGATTGTATTCTCCGTAGCACCAGATCGTCTTCCTCGAGCTGTCGACTGTGAACATGCCATTGGTGATAGTGCCGAAGAGCTTGGCAGTATCAGGCATTCCGAACAGCTGCTCAGCACCTTCCCTCTTCAAGGAGGTCAAGGTCTTCACGCTGGAGCTGGTCCTGCGTGGCTTCGTCGAAGGTCCGGACCCGGAGCGACCCCAAGGTGATTTCCGGAGGAAGGACTGCTTCAGCTCCGTACACCAGAAAGAAGGGTGTCTCTCCAGTTGACCGGTTTGGAGTTGTCCTATTGGCCCATAGAGTGGGCAGAAGCTCTTCGATCCAGTTGGCTCCATGTTTTTTCAGGTGCTCATATGTGTGCGTCTTGAGTCCTTTCAGGATTTCTGCATTTGATCTCTCGGCTTGGCCATTGCTTGCCGGGTGAGCTACGGAGGCGTAGCTGACTTGGACGCCGAGGTCTTCGCAGTATCATTAGAAAGCAGAGCTTGTGAATTGGGTCCTATTATCTGTTATGATTTTGTTTGGGACTCCAAATCTGCATACGATGGACTGCAAGAAGTTGATAGCTGATTGCTTATTTATTGTCACAACTAGAGTTGATTCCGGCCATTTGGTAAATTTGTCAATGGCAACATACAGGAACTTGTAACCTTTGACGGCTCTTGGGAAAGGTCCCAAGATATCCATCCCACACACAGCAAAAGGCCATGTAGGAGGTATCATTTGTATAGGATGAGCCGGTGTGTTAATTTGCTTTGTATGGAACTGGCATGCTTTGCATTTCCTCACCAGCTCAGTTGCATACTGGAGCACTGTAGGCCAGTAAAATCCATGTCGGAAGGCTTTACCGACCAGCGTGCGGGAATACGCATGGTTCCCACACTCGCCTCCATGGATTTCTGTGAGGAGCTCGCAGCCTTCTTCCCTTGTGATGCACCACATTAGGACGCCGTTGGCACCGCGCCGGTAGAGATCCCCTTCTACCAGCGTGTATCTTTTAGCCAATCTAACTATCCGGTCAGCGGATACATCATCATCAGGAAGGATATTGTCTTTCAAGTAGCTCCAGATCTCCGAGATCCATGCATCGGAGCTAGCTTGAGCATTTGAGTCTTGCGTGCTGGGTTGCTCGGAGCTTCCAGCAACACCTACGACCCTTGATGGCTGCCATGGTAACAGGGCCATCGGGACCGTCAGCTTCGGGATGCTGGTCTCGCCCCCTTTGCTCAGTTCGGCAAGCTGAGGTGTGGGTTTTGACAACCTCCGGACGAAGGTTCCATCAAGAGCCGGAGCCCCGGTTGCCGCTTTCGTCGAGAGTTCGTCAGCTTCAGCATTATGGACACGCTGGACATGGTGGAGGTCCAGGACTTCGAAGTCCTTATGAAGCCTTTGGACTTCAAGGAGATAAGCAGCTAGTTGAGGATTGTTACAGGAGCACTCACCCTTCATCTGTTTAATGATGAGCTGCAAATCTCCTTTGACCAACAACTGCTTGAAACCATACGATAGAGCCACCTTTAGTCCATAAATGAGTGCTTCATGCTCCGCCATGTTGTTGGTCGCCTTGAAGTCAAGGTGGACCATGTATTTTACCTTCTCTCCGGTTGGAGCGAGGAGAAGGACTCCAGCTCCGGCCGCCTGCTTTTGCATGAAGCCGTCGAAGTAGAGGGTCCAGTGATGCTCGATGAAGACCGGAGCCTTGAGTTCCGGCTTCCGCTCACTAGGGCCCCCAGGGTTTGATGGAGAGGGGGTCCGTTCCGCCACGAAGTCTGCCAATACTTGACTCTTGATTGCTTGTCTTGGGATGAATTCAAGATCAAATTCGGCCAATTCCGTTGCCCACTTTGCAATGTTCCCAGTAGAGTTGGGATTATGCAAGATCGTGCACAGTGGATAAGAAGTCACCACTGAGATCTTGTGAGCTTGGAAGTAATGGCGAATCTTCCTGGAGGCGATGAGAACTGCGTAGAGCAGCTTGTGCACCTCTAGGTATCGAGTCTTGGCATCACATAGTACTTCGCTGATGAAGTACACTGGGCGCTGGACTGTCTGGACCCTCCTGGAGGGGCCCGGAGCTTCCTCCACATCGATCCGGACCCTCCTGGATGGGGTCCAGACCTGCTTCAGGGACCTCCGGGTACTTGCTGGAGGAACCCGGAGATTCTACTGGAGCGACCCGGACCCTCCCGGAGGTGTTCAAATCTTCTGGAGTAACTCCTTGTAGATCCAAGTCTGGGGGCTGGGACCCAGACTCACCTTCAGGAATCTCTGGACCCTCCCGGAGGGGTCTGGATTCCTGAGCTTAGGATGGTTTTGGTCTCTCCACAACCAGGACCATGCTGACAACCTCGTCAGTTGCCGAAATGTAAAGCAATAAGGGCTCACCAGGGTTCGGAGCTACCGAGGTTGGTAGAGTGGTGAGGAGCTGCTTTAGCTCCTGGAACGCCTTTTCTGCTTCTTCAAACTATTGGAATGGTCCGGACTTCCTCAATAGCTTGAATAAGGGTAGCGCCCGTTCCGCCAGTCTTGAGATGAACCGGCTGAGGGCGACTAGACATCCAGTCAGTTTCTGGACGTCTTTGATGTGGGCTGGTGGCCGCATATCCTCAATGACTTTATTCTTCGCCGGATTTGCCTCTATGCCCTGATGGTTTACCAGGAAACCAAGAAGATTTCCGGAGCTAACCCCAAAGACACACTTGTCTGGGTTCAGCTTCGTGCGAGTGACTCGCAACTTGTCGAAGACATCTTGCAAAGTGTCAAGGAGTGACTCCTTGTCTTTGATCTTGACGACGATGTCATCAACATACACTTCCACTATGTCTCTGATGAGCTCTCCAAAGGTTTTGTACATAACTCGTACAAATGTTGAAGCTGCATTCTTGAGACTAAATGACATGGCAGTATAGCAGTACAATCCATCTTCTATGATAAAAGAAGTATGTTCTTCATCTTCCCTAGACATTCTGATTTGATGGTACCTAGAATATGCGTCTAGGAAACATAGTAATTCGCACCCGAAGGTGGAATCCACTATCTGGTCTATTCTAGGTAGTGGAATGGATCTTTTGGGCGTGCCTTATTCAGTGTTGTGTAGTTGATACACATTCGAAGCTTCCCGCCGGCCTTGGGTCCAACGACTGGGTTTGCCAGCCATTTAGGATGGAAGACTTCTTGGATGAATCTAGCTTCGAGCAACTTCTTCACTTCTTGTCGTATGAAGTTCTGTCGCTCTATTGATTGCTTCCGAGGCTTCTGATGTACAGGCCGAGTGTCAGGATAGATCTTCTGATTATGCTCGATCACTTCCCTAGGGATCCCAGGCATTTGCGACGGTTGCCAGACAAACACGTCAAGGTTAGCCCAGAGGAAAGTGATGAGCGCGAGTTCCTATTTGTCATTCAGACCTCCCGATATACGGGTGGTCTGAGCGGCATCGGAACCGATTTGGTCGACTTTGACGGGAATGTCAGTGTCGCCGCTTGGTTGCACGCGAGGTGCGTAGGTTGAGCCTCGTTAATAAATGCTCGGGGGTTTCGGAGCTTGTTCTTGCCTGTACTCTTCCTCTTGCACTGTAGCAAGCACATGAAGTTCTTCCAGAGTAGTCACTTCGGTAGTGCGGTCTCTGCGGATCCGGAGAACACCAGCTGGTGTTGGCATTTTCAACACCAGGTAGCCATAATGAGCAGCAGCCATAAACTTTTACAAGGCCGGTCTGCCCAGAATGGCGTTGAAGGGTAAGTTGATCTGAGCAACATCAAAGATCAACTTCTCAGTGCGATAATTCTCCCGAGTCTCGAAGGTCACTGGGAGAGTAATGGCACTGAGTGGGGTTATGGCCCCCGGACCTACTTCAGAGAAAGGTCGAGAGGGTCGAAGGTCCGAAGGTCAGAGCTGAAGCTTGAAGAAAGCTTCAAAGCTTATGAGGTTCAACCCCGAACCTCCGTCCACCATTACATGGTGGAGTTGAATGTTATTGATGGTCGTAGATACCATCAATGGGAGTTGACCATCTCCAATCATATTCCGAGGGCAGTCCAACGCATCGAAAGTGATGGCGGTATCCATCCACTTCCGGTGCGGCTCCGCCCTAGCGATGGGAGCTACCGAAGCCATGTCCCGCCGCATGGTTTTGAGGACACGGAGGGAGGTGATGTCCTACGAACCACCAAAGATGGCGTTCATGGTTTTCCGACGTTCATTGTCGAAAATGTCGGAATCATCATCGACGGAGGTGTATACATCCTTCAGGACCTTTTTGGGGTCCTGAAAACCTAACTCCTCTTCAGCCGAAGCTTCGTCGACTTTTTGTTTTCCTTCCCTTTGTCGGAAAGGAACTTCTTCCCGGCGCTTGTTGTAGCGCTCGACAAGGTTTTGGACCTCCCGGCAGTCTTCCAAGTTGTTTCTATTCGACTTGTGAATAGGACACCACACTTTGGAGTTGCCACCGTCTTCAGAGGACGACCGAGGTCGTTTCTCGGGGCGTTGCCCCCAGCCACCCGGAGCTGCAGCAGCTGCAGTAGTAGATGTGCTAGCCGATGACTTCTTCTCGCTGTTGGACTTTTTCTTGTTTTTTCCACTCCTGGAGGTAGTGGCTTCACCTTTGGAGGATTTTTTACCATCCTCCAGAGGTGGTTTGGAGTGCATTTCACGGCCCTCCGCAGCTTTGGCGCACTTGTCAGACAAGCTAAAGAGTTTTGTGACGCTGGTGATCTCCTTGATTGCCAGCTTCTCCAGCATCTTCTTATCTCGTACACCATGTCTAAATGCCACAATAACAGAGGCACTGGAGATAGAAGGAATAGTGTTTCATACCTGGGAGAACCTCTGGATGAATGAGCGCAGAGATTCTCCCCCCTTCTGCACGACAGCAAAAAGGTCCAGTTCGGTGCCTGGTAGGGTGTATGAACTCCCGAAATTGGCGGTGAACTGTTGGCACAATTCCTCCCAACTATTGATGAAGTTGTGAGGAAGGCTCATGAACCAGGACCCGACGGTCCCAGTCAAGGCCACGCGGAAGTAGTTGGCCATTACGGCCTCGTTACCTCCGGCTGCAAGGATTGCAGTGCAGTAAATTTGGAGAAACTCAGCGGGATTGATAGTCCCGTCAAATTTCTCCAGAAGGTGAGGCCGGAACTTTTGTGGCCACCTGACCATGCGTAGGTGCATGGCCAGGGCAGAACAACCTCCTATTACTCCCTCGGGAGCAGGACTGTCTCAAGCTTCTCGCCTCTCGCGAGCACACTCGATATGGACACGGTCGTCCTGTTGACGGTAATGGCGATCAAGCTCCGCCCGGAGGTCATGAGTTGAAAGCCGGGTTACCGTATGAGTGTGTCGTGCCCCGGAAGGTAGTGACGTAACTTGCTGAGATGCAGCACGCTTCCTATTTTGGGAAGCGTGCGGACCAAGTCTGCCTGACAAAGTCTGATGCTGCGATGGGGCCTGCCCCGAAGGGGGAGGACCTTGGTTGCTGATGCGATCGGCTGCTGCTGCAATCAAATGTTCCACATCAGCCCTCCATTGCTCCATTGCACCCTGGGATGCACCTGGAGGTGGTGGACGTTGGAGGAGAGCACGCGCTGCATGGAGCACGTGTTCAGGGTTGTTGTTATTCGCTGATGCCGTGACCGATGTGGATGCATCGTCACGCTGCCCAGCTTGATTTGTTGGTGCAGGCGGTGGCAGTGGAGGCATGACTCCTGCTGGAGCCGTGGCACCTGCTGGTTGCTTCATGTTGGAGGGATTGCCCCCAGCAGGTTGAACAGCAGGATTGCCGTTGGATGATCCAGCAGCTGAGTTCACCGTCCTTGAAATCTCGGGCTGCCCCTACCTGGCGCGCCAACTGTTGGTGTTTGGATCTGGCAGATCTCCCGATACTACCATTGGTAGATCGAGGAGTTGTAGTTCAGTAATGGGTGCGTAGAGATTCAAGAAGTGAATGACAAGTAGACACAGAGATTTACGTGGTTCGGGCCACCTGAGCGTAATACCCTACTCCACGGGGTGTGTTGGTGTTGTATTAAGTGTGTGAGTCTAGAAGAAGCTTCAGAAGAAGAAGCTCGTCTAGGTTAGGGAGTCCAGAAGAGGTCTGGAGAGGTCTCCTGTGTACCGTTGACCAGTCCTTTTATAGTACAAGGACTAGTCATTATACCGTTAGCCTGGCCCGACATGTGGCCCCGGCGGTTACACATGTTTGATACACAATTAATTAGGTTGATTACCCTTAATAGCCCGATAACGGGCCATAACAATGTCGTTACCGGTATTAAGGGCCATCTGATCGTGTGTCATTAATATGACATTAATGACACTTAATCGAGTCTTGAAGTCTTTGAATGCTCCTTGAAGGTCCGAAGCCGTTAGGGGGTCCATCAGCCTGATTGTTGAAGTTGAAGGTCCGGCGGTTCAGCCACGTGGCAGCTCCGGAGCTTACCGTCGTGGACGGGTAGGTCCGGTGCTGTTGGACACGTGTCGGCACCGGAGCTTCCCTCTGTCTGGGGTTAGGTCCGGGGATGCCATACCGGTATCTAGTCCGGAGCTTTCCCATGTGTGGGTGATAGCTCCGGTCTTATGATACACGTGGAGGTCCTAGGACTAACCATGTCGGGGAAGCAGGTCCGGTTACACCTGACATGTGGGGCCTTCAGAGGTCTTCAAATCTGGTAGATGGAGTTTCCTTGTGATCTTTGCAATCTCAAGGGGTATCCAGTACATAGGGTACTGACAACAAGTTTGCCAAATCATCTTCATCTTCATCACTTCCGATGTCCACATCGCTCGAGCCAAGTTTTTGAAGTGCGGAGATAAACCTATTCACAAATTGACATCCTGTAAAACCCTTCTTTTTCTTGTTGTTGTTTACAAAGGAGTGCTTCGTCCTTGTTTTCTTTTCATCACAGGAAATAGTACCTGAAAGGTTAGAGCAATCCGTGCGAAAATGACCTGTCTTACCACACTCGAAGCATCGTTGAGGTCTGACGCTCCCTCTCCTTCTAGTTCTCACATTTTGCAATGCTTTTGAGAACCGAATAGAGATGAGTGCAAGTTCTTTCTCTGGAAACTCTTCAATATATTCAAGGGTTAGAGAGGACAATAAACCAAGTGTTCTACAAGATGAAGATTGGCCGGAGCTAGGCATGTCACGTTGAGAAACAAATGCAAGAGACTTGTTGGGGTTCTTACGTGATATTATGTCAATTTCATAAGTTTTCAATTTAGAATATAGAAGTGAGTTTACTTATGACAGTAGATTCACGAATAGATGTGACTTTCATCTCCCAAATTGACATGTCTAATGCACTTAGTAATTTCCTAGCATTCTCAGCATCGGAAAAATTAACATTGACGCTACGCAAGTTGCTGAGAATTTTATTAAAGCGAGCAAAGAGATCGTTGATGGACTCATCTGGTTGCATCTCAAAGCACATGTACTCCTTTTTGAATATGTCTTTTCTTACCTCCTTGATCGTGTTGGATCCTTCATGATAGTCGTATAGTGCTTTACACACATCATATGCAGATCGGAGGTAAGAAACACAGTCGAAGTCGCTTTGAGATAATCCTTGTATGATCAAGTTACGAGCATTGATGTTGTTGTCGACATCTCTCATGTTTATAGCCGGGACTTGATCATTTGACGACACGTCATAAGACTTGTACACATTTTCCCATATTGCGAAGCCTTGTGCCTAGATGAAGGCTTCCATACGTGCCCTCCAAACCTGAAAATCAATACCACTAAAGACACAAGGTTTTGCGGAGTATTTCTCCATGATAATTAGTCAAAAACATGTGCAAATCACAAAGATTAAAGCACTGTGGCTCTGATACCAATTGTAGGTCTGAAGAGCACGTGAAAAGCTACTACGGGGGGGGGGGGGGGGGGGGTGAATGGTATATTTAAAACTTTTTCAGCAGAAGCAACAAAAACCCCTCGGTAGAAAATCAATCTGTTCAGAAATCATGTGTGCGACTAATCTAAACGTGATCAATCGTGAAAAAACCAGTATAAATTGTGGATAATCAAATCACGAAGACACGACAACAAGAATCACGAAAAACCGTCGAGAAAAACTCAAGTCACGATCGAAAGATTGAACGAAGATCAATCTGTTCTACTCGAGAAAAATCAGATCTGCAACACTGCAATGAAACTCATGTAGATCCAAAACCACAAATACAATGACAATGAAATTTTCACAGATGATATATAATAAAGTTGTGAAGACAACTCAAAAACAATCATGTCAATTGGATCTATAAAACTCAAGTTATGATAAAACCACCAAAGCAAGGTAGTGCTGTGTAGAAACTTGACGAGAAAAACTTGTCTGAAACAAGTCAGACGAACAAGGTACAAAAGTTCCTTTAAACTACGAATTTATTGATAAAAACACAAGAGGAAAATCCCCAAATTCGTGGACCACAAGCTCTGACCTCCCTTGCTTATATAACCAGCCCTTAGGCCAACCCAATCCTAACTAAGACTCAAATCCTACTCAGATTCAACCGAAACTTTCCATAACTACTTAAGACGCTTCCATACGCAGATAGAAGCAATCTTAAGACTTCTAAATACCTTATCAACATATACCACATTCCTACAACAACCAAACTTCGTGACCCACACAAAATCCTATCATAACCAACTCAAATCTTTCCATATTTGAGTCGAACCCGACTCAGCCGCAACCTGAGTCCATAACCTAGTCGGTTGGACCTTTCCAACCAATTTTACACGTCCACATCTCTTCATCACGTCTGGCAACCATGTAGCCACGTCCATGCACTCCTTGCACACGTGCAAACACCTTCCAACGACATCCACGATACCTTCATATGCATTGTTCTTGATTCAACCATGCTGCACGACCTCTTGATCAACTCAATCACAATTCCTCCCGAACATGGTTGTTGAACCTCATTTTCTCCCTAAGACTAGTTCAATGGATCCCGTCACCTTCCATGTCTTGAATTCAAGAAACACCTGCATGTGAATAAACAACCGATACTTCTGAGCACAAGTCCTCGACTTGACTCTCGTTAGTTTTGATAACCACAACACCTTACATGAGCACCTCACATAAGCATGTTGCAAACCATTGAAAAACGATATCATCCATAACCACTAACACACACCAAAAACTAAATAAAAGAATACTAAGCAAGCTTTCCATAATCCAAAAAGCAAGTTCAAAATATTGCAAGTTAAAAGCAGAACCATTGCAGACTAGCACCAGACCTTGCCAAAGCTAACCAGACCTTGAACTGGAGCTTACCAAAGCTAGCAGGACCTAGCGCCGGAGCTAACCAATGTGTAGGGTCGAAGAGCACGTGAAAAGATACCAGAGGGGGGTGAATGCTAGATTAAAACTTTTTCAGCGGAAGCAATGAAAACCCCTCGGCAGAAAATGATCCGTTAAAATAATCATGTATGAGACTAATCTAAACATGTTTCACCATGACAAAAGTGATATATATAAGAGAAAATTAAGTCACGAAGACGACAAAACAAGAATAACTCAAATCCGTCGAGAGAAACTCAAGTTACGATCGAAAGATCGAACAAAGGTCAATCTGTTCTACCGAGTAAAAAACAGATCTGTAATACTACAAAGAAACTTGTGTAGATAAAAAACCACAAATCCAATGACCGTGAAATTTTGATAGATGATAGATAATCAAGTTTTGAACACAACCCAAAAATAATCACGTCAATTGGATTTGTAAGACTCAAGTTATGATAAAACCACCAAAGAAATGTATTGCTGTTCAGAATCTCGACGAGAAAGACTTGATAGAAACAAGTCAGACGAACAAGACACAAAAGTTCCTTTAAACTACGATCTTTATTCAATAGAACACAAGAGGAACAGCCCCAAAGTCATCTACCACGAGCTCTGGCCTCCCTTGCTTATATAACCAACCCTTAGGCCAAGCCAAAACTGACTAGGACTCTAATCCTACTCAGTTCATGAATTGAAACTTTCCATAACTGCTCAAAACTCTTCTATACGCAGATAGAAGCAATCTTAAGACTTTCAAACACCTTAGGAACGTATCACACATTCCTAAAAAAACTCAAATTCGTGACCCACACGAAATCCTATCATAACCAACTCAAAACTTTCCATATTTGAGTCAAACACGATTCAGCCGCAGTCTGAGTCCATAACCTAGTCGGTTGGACCTTTCCGACCAATTCTTTACGTCCACATCTCTTCATCACGTCTCAAAACCATGTAGCCATGTCTATGCACTCCTTGCACACGTGCAATCATCTTCCAACGACGTCCATGATACCTTCATATGCATTGTTCTTGATTCATACATGTTGCACGACCTCCCGATCAACTCAACCACAATTCCTCCCAAACTTGGTTGTTGAACCTCATCTTTTCCCTAAGACTAGTTCAATGGATCCCATCAACAGCCATGTCTTGAACTCAAGCAACACCTGCAACCAATACTTCCGAGCAGAAGTCCTCGACTCGACTCTCATTAGTTCCAAAACTACAACATCTTACGTGAGCACCTCATATAAGCATGTTGCAATCCATAGAAAAACGATATCAGCCTTAACCACCAAAACACACAAAAAACAGAGTAAAAGAATACTAAGCAACCTTTCCATAAGTGTAAAGCAAGTTCGAAACATTGCAAGATAAAAGCAGAAACACTGTGATCAAGCACCGGACCTTGCCAAAGCTAACCAGACCTTGAACCGGAGCTTACCAAAGCTAGCAGGACCTAGCGCCAGATCTAACCAAAACTAGTCGAACCTTGATAATAAAGGTTTTTTGGTAGTATTCAAAACTTATATCGCCATAGCCAATGTATTCAGCACACATAAGTCTCACAATGTCCCCCTTGATGAATGCATTGGCAACACCACTTAAAATCCGAACATTGGCTTATTCACATTAAAAGTTTTGAAAACGATTTCTCACCCTTTGTAAAAAAAAATAAAATGAGAAAAAGAAATTCTCCCCCTAAGAAGAATCGTGCCAAAAACAATTGTTAATATGTGCAATGTGTAATCAATTTCTCCCCCTTGCATACTTATCTTTAAAAATTCACATATTATCTCTCCCCCTTTGACAATGTATTCAACAAGGTTTATAAGACAAATTTTAATTGTTATGAGCATATTATAACATATACATATAAAACAAAGCTCATCCAAGTCATACTATCAAGTAACTTACACTATCACATTAATGAAATACACAAAGTAGTGTAAGCCATGCTAGAGATCAAATGTAATTTTCAATTTAGCAAGTCATGATTTCACAAACTTAACTATTTACAAAACCTGAAAGCATGACACTTGTTGTTGCATTTTATTATTTTTCAAAACACAAATTGAGATCATATGATATTTGCAAGAGATTATATGCGCATCTGCCTTATTCTAACCAACAAAACCAAGCCAATGTCATTTGACAATCAGAAGCTTAAGGACATGGTTTTAGTCATACACAACTTCTTCCAAGTTCATATCTAAGTGCAATGATAAGCCATCTCAAAAGAAGAAGTGTGATGCATGCATATTCTCTTGATCTTTTCTCATTTTTATTTGATCATAAAAGCTCAACATGTGAATAGTTGATTGATTAATTTTTCATTATTAAAAGCACTTGTGAGCATGCAACAAGTTCAAAACAGCAAAAAAGTTCGATCATGACCAGATTTATCGTAAGTAATTATTCCAATTACTAGTCATGTCAACAACTACAAAATGTATAACATGAGTAATGTAGTAAGAACTTTCAGCATGTAAAAGGAATCACAAAGTTATATATATATATATATATATATATATATATATATATATATATATATATATATATATATATATATGAAATACTATGATCATATTATTTTAAGCTCAGATTCACACATAGACTTTCCAAGTTTCAAAACTCCCCCTCAATTTAAGCCATGAGGATGCATAACCCCTATTTCACTACGAATGAAACATAAACAAGTGAAATACAAAGGTTTTGTAAAAATGTCAGCCAATTGTTTTTCGGTATCTACATGGTGAAGTACAATGTTTCCTTTTTCAACATTATCACGGAGAAAGTGATACCTAATATCAATGTGCTTAGTTCTAGAATTTTGCATGGGGTTTTTAGCAATGCAGATGGCACTAGTGTTATCACAAAACGGTGGAACACTATGTAGATCGACCCCATAGTCCTTCAGTGTTTGAACAATCCAAAGAATTTGTGAGCAAGCACTAGCAGCACCTACATATTCAGATTCAACTGTGGATTGTGCAACTGAGTTTTGTTTTCTAGAGGACCAAGCAACAAGTGAATTACCAAGAAAATGACAAGCACCAGAAGTACTTTTCCTATCAATCCTACAACCCCCAAAATTAGCATCCGAAAAAGCTTTCAAAGTAATGGTTGAGGAAGAAGGAAGAAAAATGCCAAATTCTTGAGTTCCATGTATGTACCTAAGAATCTTTTTGACGGCTTGACGATGTGAAGCACGTGGGGAGGCTTGAAACCATGCACAAAGACATACGCTGAATTGTATGTCCGGTCTTGATGTCGTGAAGTACAAAAGTGATCTGATCATGCTTCTATATTCTTTTTGATCCACATGTTCACCATCTTCATTAAGTTCAAGTGTTGTTGTTGTTCCCATTGGTGTCTAAAGAGGCTTGCTTTTGTCCATGTTGAAGTGCCTTAGGAGATCTGTTGTATACTTCGTTTGATGTACAAAGGTACCCTCCTTGGTCTGCTTGATTTGCAGTCCCAAAAAGTATGTGAGTTCTCCCATCATACCCATCTCAAATTCTGAACTCATCATATCTAAAAACTTGGACACAAGATCATGAGAAGCACAACCAAAGATAATATCATCCACATACACTTGAACAAATAATGAGACATTGCCATGCTTAAGCACAAAAAGAGTTTTATCAACCTTGCCCATGGTAAACCCCTTTTCAAGTAAGAATGTTTTTAACCTATCATACCATGCTCTAGGGGCTTGTTTGAGACCGTACAAGGCTTTGGACAGTTTGTAAACATGATTAGGAAAATCTGAATTTTCAAAACCTGGTGGTTGTTTGACATAAACCTCCTCATCTATGTAGCCATTAAGAAAAGCACTTTTAACATCCATTTGATAAAGCTTAAAACCTTTAGATGCAGTAGAAGCTAACAAAATTCTTATGGCTTCTAATCTAGCAATAGGAGCAAAAGTTTCATCAAAATCTAGACCTTCAACTTGAGTGAAACCTTGAGCAACCAACCTAGCCTTATTCCTAACCACAACCCCATCCTCACTTTGTTTATTTTTAAACACCCATTAAGTTCTAATTAAAGTGTGACCTTGAGGTGTAGGTACAAGTTTCCAAACATTATTTCTTTCAAAATTTTCTAACTCTTCTTGCATGGCAATAATCCAAGATTCATTTGTGAGTTCGTGTGATATATCTTTGGGTTCAAAAGAAGCAAGAAAAGCAGAATGAACATGAGAGTTTGGATCGCAAAACTTGGACCGTGTGACTCGTTCGTACAAGCTTCCAACAATTTGTTGTGGAGGATGACTTTTGAGAACCCGGAGGGGAGTGGACACTTGACAAGCTTCTTCTTCTTCATGTTCATCAGAAATCGATGAGCTTCTGACTTGAGGAGGATCTGGACCAGCAATGGTGGTCGTCGGTGTTGGCTGTGAATCAAAATCAGGAGCTGGAACAATGTCATTAGCTGCTGAGTTTTCGGGCAGCAGCTCCACCTCTTCCTTATCTTCAACAAAAATGCTCTCCTCCTGCAGATATGGATCTGGACCTGCAATGTTTGAGCTAGTACCTAGGCTAGCTTCATCAAAAGACACCTCACAAGTCTCCACAATTTTGTTAGTGTCAAGTAAAAGTACACGGTAGCCTCTAGTATGAGATGGATAACTAAGAAACATGCCATCAATATATCTAGGTTAAAATTTATTAAGATTACCATGTTTCTTAACAAAGCATTTGCAACCAAAGACCCGAAAGTGTGTAACACTAGACCTTTGTCCAAACTAGAGCTCATATGGTGTTTTACCTAGCTTAGAGTGCAAGAAAATACGATTTGAGACATAACAAGTTGCCATCGCATCGGCCCAAAATTTCCTCGGGGTTTAATATTCATCAAGCATAGTCCTAGCCATCTCAACTAAGGTTCTGTTCTTTCTTTCCACAACACCGTTTTGTTGAGTTACATATGGTGAAGAAAATTGATGATCTATTCCATTTTCAGCACAAAAGTGATCAAAAATTGATTTTTAAATATGGTTCTATTATCACTTCTAATTGATGTTAAAGATCCTGGCTGATCAATTGATAATCTAAGAAATAAAGTTCTAAAGTGACTAAAAGCTTCATTCTTAGATGCCATAAAGTGAACCTAAGAGTATCTAGAATAATCATCAACAATCACAAGAACATACCATTTACCTTCGAAGGATTGAACACATGAATGTCCTACGGTGTCAAGGTGCAAAAGTTGACCCGGTTCAGTTATCATGATCATTGTGAGAGGAGTATGTGAACCTGCAACCATCTTAGCATGTCTACAAGAAGATCACATAATTTCTTTGTCCCCTTTAAGCTTAGGCAGCCCACATATGCGATCAAGAGCACTAACACGCGTTAGATGATCAAGGCCTACATGACCAAGTCTACGATGCCAAAAATATAAGTCCTTTGAATCATTAGCAACTAGACACCTATGTTTAGAGGAAGACATATCAAAATCAGCTTTAAAAACTCTTCCAAACCGAGACATGTTAAAAATAAGCTCACTATTTTAATTTACAACTTTGCAGCAATTTTTAGTGAAAATAATTTCCAGATTTTAATCTAGCAGTTGTGAAACAGAAAGCAAGTTGTATTTCAAATTTTTAACAAGTGCCACATCCTTCAAATTGTAGTGATTATTTACTCTAACCAAACCCTTAGCAATTATAGGAGCTGAAGAATTATCGGCAAAAGTGACATGCTCTACGCGTGACACAAAAGAGAGGGAGGAGAACCATTCTTTGTTACCGGTCATGTGGCGTGAGCAACCTGAATCCACAATCAAAATGTTCTCCTTCCTCAAGCATGTAACCTACATAGAAGCACAATACGTCGATGACTCAATACTGAGGTTAGTCAAAAGGCATTTAGGAATCCAGTACTGAGTCACACGACGTCCAGCAGGAATAACACGCGAAAGCTGAGATAAAACAGCAGGCTTATGAGCCAAAGCTTGAGGATTTTTGTACCCAACTACTGTCCTACGAGATGTTACATGTGTAGCATAAAAAACAGTAGGTTTGGGACCAACCTTTGCATGTTTTCGACTCATTACAACAGATTGCATGTTCCTATCATTTGGTTTAGCAAGTGCAGCAAATTTTGCATGAAAGTTATGAGATCTAGCAATCATTCTTTCCTTTTTATTTTATTTAGCTAGTCTATAACAAAAATAGATGACATGACCATCTCTACCACAGTAGGTACAATGAAATTTAACTTTTTGTTCATGTCTAGATGAACAAGCAACATTTTTATTTGAAACCGAATGAGACAACACTCCTGCAGATTTGAAAACCACTTCTTTTTGTTTAGGAACTGTTTGAATCAAACCAGTTCCTAATGAGTTTACAATTCTAGGTATATGTGCCTTAGCATGAGCATGAGAATCAAAACCTAAACCAGTTTTATCATTGCAAGACTTGGAAGAATTCAGCAGCAAGGTTAGATTCTTATTCCCATTACAAAACCGACCTAATGTCCTATGCATGTTATCAAGTTTATTGGACAGATCAAGACAATTTAACATGAAGTTTTTCATTTTAATTTGCAATTGGAACAAAATTTAACTTCATGATAACGTAAAGCATTGTTCAATATAGAAATTTCATTCATAGCATCTTGTAGTTTCTTATCAAGATCATCACAAGTAGAACAATACAAATCAAATGTAGAACGGCTAGCATCTTTCAAGTTTTTATCATTAAGTGCGGCAAGCTCTCTATTCTTTTCAATTTCTAACTCAAGTTTATCAAGTGTGGAGGTGTGCACACTTTCTAATGAGGACAATTGTTCATATATTAAATCACATGAGGGACATGCATCATCACTAGGAATCAAAGTTTTTAAATGGTTGATTTTAGATTCTAGTGATTCAATTTTAGCAGCACTATCCCTAAGTTTCTTGTCCTTTTTCTTATTTATAATAGTGGCACGAGAAATACACATTTCTTTGCAAGTAGGACATACCTCTTCATTGTCGCTGTTGTGTTCTGCATCTTCCATACTTGCTCTTGATTTGCCCGCCATGAAGCACAAGTTTGCCAAATCATCTTCATCTTCGTCACTTCCAATGTCCACATCGCTTGAGCCAAGTTCTTGAAGTGCAGAGATAAAACTTCTCACCAATTGACGTCCAGTAAAACCCTTCTTTTTCTTCTTATCATTTGCAGAGGAGTGCTTCATCCTTGTTTGCTTTTCATTCCGGGAAGTAGGACATGAAAGGTTAGGGCCATCTGAACGAAAATGTCCTGTCTTACCACATTCAAAACATCATTGAGGTTTGAAGCTTCCTCTCCTTCTAATACTAACATTTTGTAATTCTTTTGAGAACCTATTAGAGAGAAGTACTAGCTCCACCTCTGGAAATTCCTCAATACGTTCAAGGGTTTGAGAGGACAACAAAGCAAGTGTACCACAAGATGAAGATTGACCGGAGCTAGGCATGTCACGTTGAGAAACAAAAGCAATAGACTTGTTGGGGTTCTTACGTGATATTATGTCAATTTCATGAGTTTTTAACTTGGAATATAGCACATATTAAGTAAGTGTACTCATGACAGTAGATTTACGAATAGATGTAACTTTTTCAGCATCAGAAAAGTTAACATTGACACTACGCAGATTGCCGAAAATTTTATTGAAGCGAGCAAAAAGGTCATCGATAGACTCACTAGGTTGCATTTCAAAACGCATGTATTCCTTTTTGAACATATCTTGTCTCACCTCCTTGATCGTGTTGGATCCTTCGTGATAGTAACAAAGAGCTCTCCACACATCGTATGTCGATCAGAGGTGTGCAACACGGTCGAAGTCGCTCTGAGTGAGTCCTTGGATGATCAAGTTTCGAGCTTTGTTGTTGTTGTCGATGTCCTGTAGGTTCGCAGTCGTAACTTGATCGTTTTGTGGCATTTCATAAGACTTGTATACCTTTTCCCATATGCTGAAGCCTTGCACCTGGATAAAAGCTTCCATGCGTGCTTTCCAACCTGAAAATCAATGCCAACAAACACACAAGGTTTTGCGAAGTACTTTTCCATGAGGATTTGTCAAAAACACGTGCAAATCACAAAGATTAGAGCACCGTGTCTCTGATACCAATTGTAATATCGAAGAGCACGTGAAAAGCTACCATAGGTGGGGTGAATGGTAGATTAAAACTTTTTCAGCGGAAGCAATGAAAACCTCTCGGTAGAAAAATGATCCGTTAAAGAAATCGTGTATGATACTAACCTAAACGTGTTTCACCATGACAAAAGTGATAGATATCAGAGAGAATCAAGTCACGAAGACGACACAACAAGAATCACTCAAATCCGTCGAGATAAACTCAAGTTACGATCGAAAGATCGAACAAAGGTCAATTTGTTCTACCGAGTAAAAAACACATTTGTAATACTGCAAAGAAACTCGTGTAGATCAAAAACCACAAATCCAATGACCCTGAAATTTTGATAGATGATATATAATCAAGTTGTGAAGACAACCCAAAAATAATCACATCAATTGGATTTGTAAGACTCGAGTTATGATAAAACCGCCGAAGAAAGGTATTGTTGTGTAGAAACTCGATGAGAAAGACTTGACAGAAACAAGTCAGACGAACAAGGCACAAAAGTTTCTTTAAACTACAATCTTTATTCAATATAACACAAGAGGAACAGCCCCAAATTCGTTTACCACGAGCTCTGGCCTCCCTTGTTTATATAATCAGCCCTTAGGCCAACCCAAAACTAACTAGGACTCTAATCCTACTCAGTTCACGAATCGAAACTTTCCATAACTGCTCAAGACTCTTCTATACGCAGATAGAAGCAATCTTAAGACTTCCAGACACCTTAGGAACATCACATTCCTAAAACAACTCAACTTCGTGACCCACACGAAATCCTATCATAACCAACTCAAAACTTTTCATATTTGAGTCAAACACGACTCAGTTGCAGCCTGAGTCCATAACCTAGTCGGTTGGACCTTTCCGACCAATTCTTTACGTCCACATCTCTTCATCCCGTCTCGGAACCATGTACCACGTCCATGCACTCCTTGTACACGTGTAATCATCTTCCAACGACATCCATGATACCTTCATATGCATTGTTCTTGATTCATACATGTTGCGCGACCTACCGATCAACTCAACCACAATTCCTCCCAAACTTGGTTGTTGAACCACATCTTTTCCCTAAGACTATTTCAATGGATCCCATCACCAGCCATGTCTTGAACTCAAGCAACACATGCACATGAATAAAAAACCAATACTTTCGAGCACAAGTCCTCAACTTGACTCTCGTTAGTTCTGAAACTACAACATCTTACGTGAGCACCTCACATAAGCATGTTGCAAACCATAGCAAAATGATATCAGCCTAACCACCAAAACACACCAAAAACTTAGTAAAAGAATACTAAGCAACATTTCCATAAGTGTAAAGAAAGTTCGAAATATTGCAAGATAAAAGCAGAAACACTGCGATCAAGCACCGGACCTTGCCAAAGCTAACCGGACCTTGAACCAGAGCTTACCAAGCTAGCAGGACCTAACGCTGGAGCTAACCAAAGCTAGTCGGACCTAGAGTCGGACCTTGATGATAAAGGTATTTTGGTAGTATTCAAAATTTTTATCGCTATAACCAATGTATTCAGCACACATAGGTCTCACACAATGCTAGTCGGACCTAGCACCGAAGCTTACCAAAGTTAGTCGGACCCAACGCAAGAGCTAATCAAAGCTAGTCGGACCTAGTGTCGAAGCTTACCAAAGCTAGTTGGACCTAGCATCGGACCTAGCAAAAACATGTCGGACCTAGCCACATCAAATCAGACCTAACCAAAACATGTAGGCCCTAGACAAAGTAAGTCGGACCTGATGAGGACATCACAACAGCGGAGACCCACATTGAACTGCAAGGACCAATCACAAGAGCACGAGCACGGTTATTAAATCAGCAGGTGAATTTGTTCCTAACTTCTTTTGCATGTGAGTTTGAGAATAGATTGCTATGTGCTGATTTAATTGTTATTAGGAATAATGGAGAAGATCAACAAGTGAAGGAAGGAGGCCTTGGGAGCGTGGAGAACCAGCTGGGACGTCCACAAGTTGATGGAAATAGTTTACAACTCGGACTCGAGTTCAACTCGGAGTCCAGGAGCAGTCCACCTTAAAACAGACGCCCAGGAGGCATACGGACTCCGTTTTTGACGTTCTACATATGCACGAAAAGAGGAGAAGATAAACTTTCCAATGGTTCAGGTCACACCTCGAAATTCCTCCGGAGTCATTGGGAATCGTCGAAACAAGTCGAGTCGCTGTCCGGTGCTGCGCCACCAAATCAGGCCTTTGGGCCTTGTATCCCGTAAGAGTCCATTAGGGACACGTCTAATCGTGTTTTGGTCGAACCCTAGCCTATAAATACTGCAGACACCAGTCATATTTGGTGGGTTTTGCTTAGATCAATAATATCGCCGTTCTACGGTTTGTGAGACCCCAACTTCGCGATTCCAGATCGTGTCTTCTACGTTCTTGCTCGTGTTCTCGGTTGCACTTGCAGGGATTAGCCTTCTTGGCGAGGTCAAGCGTGTGCAGCACGGTTGATAACCAAAGGAGCTGTGGTGTAGTGATTGCAGAGGTACTCGTACCGCTCGAGTGGCGCGGATCATCAACGTCGAGTTCTCCACCCCAATCGACATACCTTTCGGAAGATCGGGCCTAAACCTACTCATCAATTGGTATCAGATTTCCAGGTTTCCCGTGAGGTATCTTTGTTTTTCCTTCCATTAGATCGATTTTGTTTCATACCTAGAGTCCACAGAAAAGCCACAAAAAAAATTAGATCGTTTTTTACCGCTTCCCAGACTATAGTGCCTGCAGTTTCGTTTTTCAGTTTGCATTGTTGAGTTTGCATTCGTGTGGTTAAGTCTTGTTGCTGGTTTAGCTTTGTATTTTGGGTCCTAGTTATCGTGTTTCGTTCTTGTTTTCTTGCTGTTCGACACCTATTCCACAATCCCTAAATAACAAACCGATCCACCACGTTCATCGGTTTGCCCTAGCTAGCCGCCTTGCGTGAACTCCCGCATCGCCAGCCCTAGATTAGGTGACAAACCTTTGTGCCACTCATCCTTGAATCATCAAACACCACCCCATTAGTTGCTGTACAAATTCCCGATCATTTTCATATCCGATTGCGAGTTCTGTTCTCAAACCGAGTTGGAATCAACATAAAAAAAAACGTAACTCGGATAGCCTACCTTAAAACGGCCATAACTTTCGCATACGAACTCGAAATCGGGCGATTTTTTTTTCAAATTCATCTACGTGAAATTTCGCATCCGATTTTCCGCTGCGTAGCCGCATTAGGCGAAATTAGATTGCCAAAATTCCCCTCGGAAGATAGGCTATCCGGCCTCCGAAGTTTCAGCACAAATTTTAAAGAATCTTCTTGATTTTCTATAGGCCGCATATTACATCCAATTGAGCTGCCAATTTGTGTGCTTCCTATATTTGTGCTCCTGAGTAAAGAAAAAATATCAAAAAAATATTACAAAAAAATAGTGAAGAGCACGCATATTAAAGCAATTGGCCTATTCCACTTGGTACTGTTTTGTTGGTTATATCATTCTGTCTTTCTTTTGCCTTGATACTTTCTTGTGTTGTGCTAGGATCTAGGGCACTCGGTTGACTAGCAAAAGTTTCCTACATTGAATACTTATTCAACTTTGTTTAGCTGTTAACGATTTTCTTCTTATTAGCCACCATATTGTGCCATCCAAGCTCCACCTTTCTCTTGAGCATAATAGGTACCTTTGCAATCACCCCATGCTTCATTGGTTCATCTCACCGTCCACACCACCTGCTGTTTCGGTAAGAACACTTGTAAGAGCGTGGTAAGACGCTTGAGCGAGAGAGATTGTTTTCTTCCACCTTCCACATTGTCACTGTAGTTGATAGGGATAACATATTTTTTTGTTGTCTTTTGTTACCTACTAACAATGGAAGGAGAAGACAATAATGACAAATGTGTTCAACATGCTGAGTTACGTGATATGATGAAGACCATGACGGATATGTTCGCCAAATACAACGCAGCAACGGAGGAGTCATTGGCGAACTTGACTCGCCAACTGGATGACCTTGCTCTTCGGATGAATACTTTTGAGGCTCGGTTGCCTCTCGTTGGAAGACAAGAAGACAATGCTTATGATGAACTGGAAGATCACAATAATCAGCCAAGACTGCCACTTTATCGTCGAGGTATGGGAGGTAATAATCATAACAATTATAATCGCCCTCTTGATGATCCTTTTGCTAAAGTGAAATTTACTATACCCTCTTTTTCTGGTGCTTATGATGCTGAGGCTTATCTTGATTGGGAGATGCCAGTAGAGCAAAAATTTAATTCCCATCTTGTTCCTGAACAACATAGAGTTCGTCAAACCACTAGTGAGTTTAAGGACTTTGCTATCATATGGTGGAATGAACTTGTCAAAACTAGAACTGATCCTCCAACATGGGATAGATTAAAGGAATCTATGCGTGTTCGATTTGTTCCTCCATCTTTTCAGCGAGACCTTCGCAAAAAATTGCAGCGTTTAGACCAAGGTAACATGTCCGTAGAGGAGTATTATCAAGAGTTACAAAAGGGTATGCTGCGTTGTGGGGTAGTAGAGGACATGGATGATAAAATAGCTCGTTTTTATGGGGGGTTGAGGCGTGAAATTCAGGACATTGTTGATTACAAGGAATATGATACTGTTAACAGATTGTTTCAGCTTGCTATGTTGGTAGAAAAAGAATTGCAGGGCCGACAACAACAACAACAATGCACGAGGAGCAACTTCAAGCCGCGTGCAGCGACTACACCATCCAAAACAGCACCATCTTCGACCCCCCGTGCAGCGACTACACCACCCAATGCCGGCCAACGAACTATACCTGCTGATCCACCTTCTCGCGTGCCGGAAGGCAGCAAGGCGACATCATTCAAGCCTTCATCGTCCACTCCTTCTACGGGTCGTACTTCCGACATTAAGTGTCATCGCTGCCAGGGACTTGGTCATATGATGAGAGATTGCCCGAGCAAACGAGCATACATAGCACGCGGTGATGGCGGGTATGATAGTACTTCGGATGTTGAATATGAATATTCTCTTGCTACTAACTTTACAGATCCAAGACGAACACACCGAAGAAGAGGTACTTGGTACAGCGGCGACGGAGAACTATAGGAGCATCATTGTGCAGTGTGCCTTGAGCTCCAAAGTGGAGACCGACGACAAGCTACAACGACACAACCTTTTCCACATGTTTCTCGTCGTCAAGGACTGCCGTGTACACACTATAATTGATGGAGGTAGCTGCAATAACTTGGTAAATACGGACGTCGTCAAGAAACTCGCTTTGACAACAAGAGCACACCCTCATCCGTACCACATTCAATGGTTCAACAATAGCGGTAAGGTTTGGGTAACACAAACAGCGATAATACATTTTTCAATTGGTTCATACCATGATTTTGCTGATTTTGATGTTGTTCCTATGGATGCTTGTTCTCTTTTATTGGGTCATCCTTGGGAATTTGATACAGATGCTATTCATCATGGTAGAACCAATAAATATATTCTCATGCATAAGGGAAAGAAAATCACTTTGCTCCCCATGACTCCTGCTGAAATTGTGCATTTTGAGAAGAGTAAAATTCATGAGGGCAAAGCAACAAAATTAGAATCTGAAAAACAGCAAGTTATTAAGTTAAAATCACCATCGCTGCTTGCAACTAAATCTGAACTTGCTGATTTATTCGATGCTAAGGGGATGTGCTATGCTTTAGTTTGCAAAGAAGCCATGTTTTCACTTCATGAATTGTCTATTGCATTGCCCCTGCTGTTGCTAACCTTTTGCAGGAGTTTGAGGATGTGTTTCCCTCCGAGATACCCCCTGGTTTACCACCGATGAGAGGCATTAAACACAAGATCGATTTGATTCCAGGAGCAAGTTTGCCAAATCGTGCAGCATACAGGGCGAATCCACAAGAAACTAAGGAAATTCAGCAACAAGTCCAAGATCTTTTGGACCGCGGGTACATTCGTGAAAGCCTTAGCCCTTGTTTCGTTCCTGTTCTTTTGGTTTCTAAGAAAGATGGTAGTTGGCGCATGTGTGTTGATTGTCGAGCGATTAATAACATCACCATTCGATATCGTTATCCTATTCCTCGATTAGATGACATGCTTGATGAATTGAGTGGTGCTATCATCTTCACAAAAATTGACTTGTGTAGTGGTTACCACCAAATTAGAATGGCACTAGGAGATGACTGGAAAACTGCATTTAAAACCAAGTTTGGACTTTATGAGTGGTTAGTTATGCCTTTTGGTTTAACTAATGCACCTAGCACCTTTATGCGATTAATGAACGAGGTTTTACATGCTTTCATTGGACAATTTGTGGTGGTTTACTTCGATGATATCCTCATTTACAGCAAGTCATATGATGAACATCTTGATCATTTACGTGTTGTTTTTACTGTTTTGAGAGATGCATGTTTGTTTGGTAACCTCGAAAAGTGCGTCTTTTGCACCAATCGAGTCTCGTTTCTTGGCTATGTCGTTTCCTCGCAGGGAATTGAGATGGATGAGGCAAAAATTGAAG
The DNA here is from genome assembly GCA_036927565.1 of Tuctoria greenei. Lineage (NCBI taxonomy): Eukaryota > Viridiplantae > Streptophyta > Magnoliopsida > Poales > Poaceae > Tuctoria > Tuctoria greenei. The sequence continues at coordinate 24,160,292 of JAYESD010000011.1, read as the reverse complement.
CAATCACCAGCTGGCCAGCCCCAACAACCGTCACACAGGTTCGTAGTTTTCTTGGTCTCGCAGGTTTTTATCGGTGCTTTGTGCGGGATTTGAGCACCATTGCAGCACCTCTACATGAGCTAACAAAGAAGGGAGTGCCATTTCAATGGGGATAACAGCAGCAACACACTTTTGATGCTCTCAAATCGAAGCTTACACAAGCACCATTGCTACAACTTCCTGATTTTGACAAGACCTTTGAGCTAGAATGCGATGCAAGCGGCATTGGTATTGGAGGCATTCTCATACAAGGAGGTAAACCCATTGCTTTCTTTAGTGAAAAACTTCATGGTCCTTCTCTGAATTATTCTACTTATGATAAGGAATTGTATGCCTTAGTGCGTGTATTACAAACTTGGCAACATTATCTTTGGTCTAAGGAGTTTGTCATACATTCCGATCATGAATCATTGAAGTATCTTAAGTGTCAAACCAATCTGAATAAACGACATGCTAAATGGATTGAGTTCATAGAGTCATTTCCATACATTATTAAGCATAAGAAAGGGAAGGAAAATATCATTGCCTATGCATTATCTAGGCGTTATACCATGCTGTCCCAACTTGATCATAAAATCTTTGGTTTGGAAACAATAAAAGCATTATATCCTACTGATTTGGACTTCAAAGATGCTTTTGAAAATTGTAGAGAAGGAAGAACTTGGAATAAATATGTGATGCGAGAGGGTCTCCTCTATCGTGCTAACAAGCTATGCGTTCCAGCTAGCTCGTTCGTCTATTACTTTTGCAGGAAGCACATGGAGGAGGTTTGATGGGACATTTTGGAGTGAAGAAAACTGAAGACGTGCTGTCCACACACTTTTTTTGGCCAAAGATGAGGCGTGATGTCGAGCGCTACGTGTCACAATGCACTACTTGCAACAAAGCTAAGTCTCGCCTTAACCCACATGGTCTTTATATGCCTCTTCCTGTTCCTAGTGCACCTTGGGAGGATATTTCTATGGACTTTGTTTTGGGATTGCCTAGGACTAAGAGGGGGAGGGATAGTATTTTTGTAGTTGTTGATTGTTTTTCCAAAATGGCACACTTTATACCTTGTCATAAGAATGATAATGCCTCACACATTGCTGATTTATTTATGACGGAAATTGTTCGTCTACATGGTGTGCCAAATACCATTGTTTCTGATCGTGATGCAAAATTTTTAAGTCATTTTCGGAGAACTTTGTGGTATAAATTGGGAACCAAGTTGCTATTTTCAACTACATGTCACCCACAAACGGATGGACAGACCGAGGTAGTTAATCGTACTTTATCCACTATGTTGCGGGTTGTCTTGAAAACAAATTTGAAGTTGTGGGAGGAGTGTTTACCACATATAGAATTTGCTTACACCAGATCCGTTCACTCCACGACAAAGGTAGGTCCATTCCAGGTAGTGTTTGCCTCCTTCTGAAACTATAAATTTGGATGCTACACAACGATCTGAATTCATTCTTAAGATGCATGAAACTACAAAGAAAAATATTGAAATGATGAATGAGAAGTATAGGATTGCAGGTAGTAAAGGTAGAAAAGAAGTAAAACTTGAACCGGGTGATTTGGTGTGGTTACATTTGAGAAAAGAGCGATTTCCGACTTGAGAAAATCTAAAATTATGCCATGAGCTGCTGGTCCTTTTAAGATCGTTGAAAAGATTAATGATAATGCATATAAGCTTGAATTGCCTCCCAATTTTGGGGTTAGTCCTACATTTAACATTTCAGATTTGCGACTGTACTTGGGAGAAGAAGATGAACTTGAGTCGAGGACGAATCCAATTCAAGAGGGGGAGGATGATGAGGACATCACAACAGCGGAGACCCACATTGAACTACAAGGACCAATCACAAGAGCACGAGCACATTTATTAAATCAGCAGGTGAATTCGTTCCTAACTTCTTTTGCATGTGAGTTTGAGAATAGATTGCTATGTGATGATTTAATTGTTATTAGGAATAATGGAGAAGATCAACAAGTGAAGGAAGGAGGCCTTGGGAGCATGGAGAACCAACTGGGACGTCCACAAGTTGATGGAAATAGTTTACAACTCGGACTCCAGTTCAACTCGGAGTCCAGGAGCAGTCCACTTTAAAACAGACGCCCAGGAGGCATACGGACTCCGTTTTTGACGTTCTACATATGCACAGAAAGAGGAGAGGATAAAATTTCCAATGGTTCAGGTCCCACCTCAAAATTCCTCCGGAGTCATTGGGAATCGTCGAAACAAGTCGAGTCGCTGTCCGGTGCTGCGCCACCAAATCAGCCCTTTGGGCCTTGTATCCGGTAAGAGTCCATTAGGGACGCGTCTAATCGTGTTTTGGTAGAACCCAAGCCTATAAATACTAAATACGCCGGTCATATTCGGTGGGTTTTGATTAGATCAATAATATCGCCGTTCTACGGTTTGTGAGACCCCAACTTCGCGATTTCAGATCGTGTCTTCTACGTTCTTGCTCGTGTTCTCGGTTGCACTTGCAGGGATTAGCCTTCTTGGCGAGGTCAAGCGTGTGCAGCACGGTTGATAACCAACGGATACATGGTGTAGTGATTGCAGGGGTACTCGTACCGCTCGAGTGCCGCGAATCATCAACGTCGAGTTCTCCACCCCAATCGACATACCTTTCGGAAGATCGGGCCTAAGCCTACTCATCAGGACCTTATATCGAACCTTGTCGGAGCTACCCAAAACAAGCCGGACCTATCGTCGGACCTTGCAGGATCTTGGACCTTGTTAAAAGGGTGTTTTGGCAGTATTCAAAACTTTTATCGTCATAGCTAACGTATTCAGCACACATAGGTCTCACATGTCAGCTAGGCTGAAGAGCTTCGTGACGCTGCTGACATCTTTAGTTGCCAGCTTCTCCAGCATCTTCTTATCCTGTACTCCCTATTGGAATGCAACGATGACAAGAGCATTGGAGATAGAAGGAATAGTGTTACGTACCTGAGAAAACCGCTGGATGAATGATCGCAGTGATTCTTCCGCCTTCTGTTGTGCAGCAAACAGGTCCAGCTCTGTGCCAGGTCGGGTGTAGGAGCTCCTGTAGTTGGCAGTGACTTGACAACAAAGTCCACCCCCCAACCGTAGATGGAGTCAGAAGGTAGACTCATGAACCAGGACCTTGCTGTCCCGGTTAGAGCCACAGGGAAGTAGTTGGCCATCATGACCTCATTGCCTCCAACAGCGAGGATGGTGGTGGAGTAGATTTGAAGAAATTCGGCATGGTTGACTGTCCCGTCGTACTTCTCCAACAGATGAGGCCGAAACTTAGGTGACTAGTTGGTCATGCGAAGATGCATGGAAAGAGCCAAACATCCGCCCCCCCCACTCCTAATGGAGAAGGGTTAACCGAGCCTCTCGCCTCTCGTGAGCACGCTCGATATGGATGCGACTGTCCTGCCTCATGTATCGACGGTTGAGCTCCGACCGGAGATCACACGTCAAGAGCCTCGATGCTGTATGAGTGCGGCGTGACCCGGAGGGCAGTGATGTCACTTGCTAGGATGGCACACGTCTCCTGTGCTGCGACGCCTGAGGACCAAGTCTGCCACACAGGGTCCTGTTCCTTGAAGGTGTCTGCCCAGCAGGGGCGGACCTTGATTACTGATGGCATTGGCTGCAGTTGCAACCAAATGCTCCACATCAGCACTCCACTATTCCATCGTGCCCTGAGGAGCTCCGGGCGCTGGAGGGCACTGAAGCAGATTCTGCACTGTGTTCAGCTTGTTCTCTAGATTGTTTGTCAATGTAGTGACCAACGAGAATACACCATCTTGCTTAGATGGTGGAGGTGGTGGTGGAACGACACGCGCCGGGACAACAACATTGACTGGCAATCGCACGTTGGAATGATTTCCTCTAGCAGGCTGCTCAGCCAAACCGTTGGAAGAAGCTGCGGTGGAGTTCACCATCTTGAGATCTTAGCTCCCCCTACCTGTCGCACCAAATATCGAAGTGTAGCAACAACACTTCCCCCGGTACTACTGCAACCTAGTCCGCAGAGGTTTGTATTCGGATGGAGCGCGTAAGATCACGAACAAGATGATGACACAAGAGTTTTTACATGGTTCGGGCCGCCTGAGCGTAATACCCTACTCCACGGGGTGATTGTTGATTGTATGGCGAGTGTTTGTGGTTGCTTGTATGCGTGTGAGCTTAGTTGTTTTCTACCGTGTGACGCAACCCTTTTATATGCTAAGGATTGGCTATTACAACATATGAATGGCCCGACAGGTGGCCACAACTGTAATTAACCACCTATACACGATCTACATGTGTAATCTATGATTAACAGTGCAATAATGCATCTTAATGGCGACGTTACCTGTCTTGATAGTCATATGATTGTGTGTCATTAATACTAAATTAATGACACGTTAATCAGGTTTGTAACGGTTGTTTAATAGACTCTTAAATGTCTGAGCCATTGGAGATCCTGTAGTCTTCCCGTTGCAGGCTTAGGTCCATAGGTCCAACACATGGCAGCTCTGGAGCTTCCCTCTGTGGGGAGGCACGTCCAGGGCCATTTGAGATGTGGCGGCACTGGAACTTCCGTCTACTGGGGGTTAGGTCCGGGGTTGCTGGACACGTGGTGGTACCAGAGCTTCACTATGAATGGTGGTAGGTCCAGTCCCACAGGACACGTGGTAGCACTGAAGCTACCCAAATGAGGGATCCGGGCCCAGTGCTGTCAGGCGTGTGTTGCCTTCGGAAGTTTTAAACTCGAACATAGGAACTCCTTGGTTTTATGTGCGGTATCATAGGGTACCTGGTATCCAGGGTACTGACAACGTTGTAGCCCGTCGACAGACCATGCCCGGTTCTGGAGAAACAACCATGCAAAGATTTTGCACCTGCTAGGAGCCCACACCTTCTAGATGAGCTTATGGAAATGAGATTTAACTGAGCCTTCAAAATGCAGATTATAAGCCAACTTGGCGTTGTAGATATCATTCGACGAGGTCATCCAATGGAGCTCATCCGGTCTTTGTGAGGTCAGGTCCAGCTGCATGTCCTGGATTAGGGACCAAAAGGATACAAATTCCTGCAGCAACGGAACAGTCAGGTCGTGAGCAAGATCAAAGATCCATCTGTGACCCTGAATCGCTTCGGCCACCATGTAGTTCTTCATTTTTGCATGTTTGAGGAGCAATGAAAATTGTCCCACTGGCGTTCTTTCATGTAGCCAACTCGACTTCCAGAACTTCACGAGCTTGTCATCGCGCAACACCACTTTTGTTGCCGCCGCAAAGAGGTCGTCGTCCTTGCTATCCAGCGGCAGCTGAGTACCAGCCCACGGTCTTTACGGGTTTTGCCATTCAAACCAGCGCCAACAAAGCCTCAGGGCACGACATAATTTTGTTAGGTCCATAATCCCCAGGCCTCCTAGATCAGTGGGACGGCATACTGAATGTGGCCCAGAGGGGGGTGAATAGGCCTTTTTTGAATTCTAGTCGGAACCTGCAACACTTAGCAACTTGATCAAATACCAAGAAATCAGACTAGTCTGATAGAGTGCGAACTAGTCCGGTGTGTGCGGACTAGATTGATCTAGTTAGATCAATGATCTCAATACCAGCACAGTACGCAGCGGAATATAGTATGTAACATAAAGGTATTAAGTCAATGAATTAAATATAGCACAAAATAACTTTGGTTTCAATGTTTTAACGTAAGATATGCAAGATCAAGTAAACCCTAGAATGTGATATGAAAAACTAAGAACAAGATTGAACAAGAGTTTATCTCGTGGTTCGGTTCCCACTAAGGCAACCTACATCCACATTGAGGAGCCCACGAAAGGACCGCGTCTTCTCCAACCCTACCCTCATTGAATCGCCGTGGAGGCCGATTCTCTTCCACTAATCACAAAGGGTAAATCACCAAGTTCAAGGGGCCTTCTCACAAGTTGAGGGCTCCCCAAGATTACAAATCGAACACCACCAAGAACACACTCGTAAGATCCATAGTAAAATAACAGGAGTGTGTTAGAGAATCAAACCCAAGAGCTCAAACGTGAAGAATTGTGTCTCTCCTTTGATCTAGAGTTGATCCACAAAGATTTGATCTTTCTTTCGTAGTATTTTGTGGAGAGATGTGTTTTATAGGCTCTTGGAGGGTGTGACGGCGCAGGGGGTTGAGAGGTATCAAAGTAGGGGCGTGCACATCTATTTATATGGAGGTTTCCAAAGGTTACCGTTAGGGTTTCGAGAGTCCGGACTAGTCCATGGCGGACTCTGTACTAGTTCGGTGTGTGGCGTGTAGGAAACCTTAAGTTCTCAGGAACATCGGACTTGTCCGGCCTTCGGCGGACTAGTTCGATTTAGGCTCTGGAGAAGTTCGGACTAGTCCCCCTGTGGTGAACCTCTTAGTGAATTGGGGACAAGTCCGCACTTAGAGGACTTGTCCGATTTTAGTCAGAGAGGTTATCGGACTAGTCCAGATATTATCGGACTTGTCCGATTTCGTGCAAAGCTGTGAAGTGTTGAGGACTATTCCGCACTGGGGAGGACTAGTCTGATCTTAGTTAGAAAGATATCAGACTAGTCCGTGGTGATATCAGACTAGTTCGGTCTGTGTAAACCTGGACTGTGTAGACAAGTCCGCATTGGAGGACTTGTCCGATTTTGAACAGAGGGATTATCGGACTAGTCCGGGGTATATCGGACTAGTTCGGTCCTGTGTAATTTTGTGCAGTGAATGAGTTTTCTTGTGCTTGAGCTTTTGGGGTGTGTTTCTCCAACACACTCTATACACAATGATCTAATCTATTCATCTCTTGAGCTCTTTTCCATATAGATCCTCATTCTCCTTTCTTTTTGCGCTTTCTTCATAATTTCATTAAAATCTGCGCTCATCTCTACAATTTGGTTAGGATCTCATTTGCTTGTCATAAATCAACCAAAACCCACAAGGGATGCCTAGATGCACTTTCAATCTCCCCCCTTTTGGCGATTGATGACAACCAATTGAGATTTCACAAAAAAAGATAAAAATACAGAGTTTTCATAAAGTTTGCAGATATGTGTTTGGAACAAATTAAGCATGACGACATAAGGCATATGTGCACTCTTTATGGTGGGGTGCAAAACTACATGTGTGTGGACAATAATTGTGATGAGAATGAAATAACTGACATGTATATATCAGCATTAAGTTTATATGTCAATTGCAAAACATAGGCACATATTATATCAAGTTTTCATCACAGATTTCACAAGCATAAGTATAAACAGTCATTGTACCACACCACAAGTCCAAACTCATAAGAGAGCATAATCAAAGTTTTAAAACCCAAAAGAAACACAAATAGAATTCTCCTCTCGCAACCTACAGCTAGGACCTAGTGACTCCCCCTCAATCTCTCCCCCTTTGGCATCAAGGTACCAAAAAGAAGGAGAGGAGGGATCTAGAAGCTCATTCCTCATTGTCGGTCCTCTCATCATCTTCATCTTCAGGTTGAGGAGGAGCGGATCCACTCAAAGGGCCCCCAATGCCAGAATGGGCTCGATCTCTAGCTTCTCGTAGATATGCTTGACATTTTGCTTGACATATCTCATATCTGCCTTCCTTGCCTTGTTCAGCTTGTGAAGCTTTACTTTGGCCTTCTTGCAGGAGCAAAAGATGGAGGCCAAGTACTTCAAAATACCACTTGAGCACCCCTTTTGAGGAGGGGCCCTAGTGGCGGGAGTAGTCCTGACATCTCCTCGAGCTCTCCTCGGAGCCTCATCACTGGACACCGAAGATGGAGCAGCTGGGAGAGTGGCTTGGATAGGCTTCTGATGCCTCAAAGGAGTGTGCTTTACATACTTCACGAACTTGATCCCCGTGACCTTCTCAATCATAAACATCAAGTAAGGGGCATATCCGCAAGATCTGTTTGGTGTGCAGGAGATGTTGACCATGTCATTCAAAATATAGTCAAAGATATCAAACTTCCGGTTCTTGCTAATCACCTTCATTAGGGTCCTCAAGTACCCTTGCACACTTCCTGCATCTCCGTCTTTTGGAGCTATTGTCTTCCTCAGCACCCTATTAAGAACCATGAAGAAGGACTTCATGTTCTTGGTCAATGGAGGGTTGTACTTCAGGCTAGTATCATAAAGGAAGTCCATCTTATCCTTTCCCAAGACACCAATGTTGTGGATAGTCACCTCATTGTTGCTCGTGTCTTCTAGGTGAAGGAGTCTCGCAAAATCATCATAGGTAATAGTGTACTTGGATCCATGCGTCATCCAAGTCACCCTCTCCTCTTCATCACTAGCAAAGAAGCATGTGGCATATAATTGAGTGATGATTTCATCGTTCCAGTTGTACCTGAAGGCAAATAGGTCCTTCAGTCCATGCCTTGTTGCAGCCTCCACCACTTGATCAAAAGCACCACAGCTCTTTCTTTCAAAATGATTCCAGTCAATCCACTGGCTGCGGACAACTGGAGTCTTCATGGTGAGGTACACAGAGCTGTAAAAGTTTGCGTGAAAGTTGCTCCAAAATTTGGCATAGGCTGCCTTCTTAGACCGGTTGTAACAGTCCACCATCCTGAGTTTGGAAGTCGTATCTCTTCCCTTGCAATTAAACTTCTCCTCGGAGGGATCTCTGTTCCCTTGCCTCGGGGATGCCATCTTCAGAGGGCCTATTGGGCCCAAGGCAATTCCTTTTCCCTTGCCCTTAGCTTGGCGAGAAGCCGTCGAGCTAGGGCCAACTGCATCCTTGGCCTTTGACGTAGGCTTCTTGGCTAGAACCTTGCGCCTCACCTGAGGTGGAGAAGGTACCGACTTAGAGGGACGCTATTGGCACTTCTTCCCTTGGCCCGTCGAGGACCAAAGCAAGGAGTCTTGGTCCATCTCGGCCTCATAATTGGAAGTCTCATTGTAGGAGCTCGACATTGTCCTGAGAGGGAATTATACAATGTATGTATGAGAATTTGTGGCAAGGAAGTGCATTGAGTAGTTGGAAATTAGGGTTGAGTTCAGTGAAAATCGGACTTGTCCGGTGTTCAGGTACGGACTAGTCCGGGGGACCGGACTTGTCTGTACTTGGACCGGACTATTCCGGTGTTCAACACCTTAAACCCTAAATATGAGACAAATGGTGTTGCTCAATGCAAAACTAGCTTAAGAAAGATGTAATACAACAAGGAAGCATGTATTAGCTGAAAAGAACTAAGCTATTTGATCCAAAACGGAAGAAATTGAAGTTTCTAGGGTTGGGGGGAATTTTACCAAAATTCTTCAATTCTTGACAAAGGAGGAGTTGGAGGTGTGGACAAGTCTGTGGTCTTCAATCCCCTAGCAATGGAGATCGATTTTCACCCAAACTTGAAGAGATTTTATGGAGAAACCGCCGAATCGCCTTGGGGGCTCTCGAGTGAAGAGAGAGAATGTGAGGTGAGTTGTGAGGGTGAAGGAGATTAGGTTTTTGCGGTGCCTAGGGTTATGGAGTCGAAAATTTGGAATAGTCCATGGTCGGCCGGACTAGTCCGAACTACCGGACACTCCGCAGACTAGTCTGCAGTGTGCGGACTAGTCCGGATAACCACAGACTAGTCCGTGGTCACTAGGGATGGCAATCATACCCGCGGGTACGGGTACCCGACGGGTATTGTACCCGACGGGTACGGGTACGGGTAGGTATTTTTACCCGCGGGTAGAACCCGTACCCGACCCGACATTTTTCGGGTACGGGTACGGGTTTGATTTCTTACCCGCGGGTACCCGACGGATTACCCGACTCCTTGAATTTGGCCTATGAAAAGTGGCTCAGCCCACTAAACAAGTTTTATTAAACTTGTGTTATGTTCCTGTAACTCGTGTTGTGTAATTTGCAACTTGTGTTCTGATTAAACCTTGAACTTTTAACCTGTAACTGAAGTTGAGACTTTGAACTTTTCTAATTCTGTTTCCTATTGAACTCGTAACCTGTTCCATTATTTTTTTCATGAAACTTGTAACTTGTGTTCAGTTTATAAATTACTCTGTAATTTTGTTACCTGTTTAGCTGCTGAAAATTGAAATTTGATGTGTTGTTTAAGCTGTTATGCTGTTTTGGACCCGTTCAGCATTTAAAATATGATTTATTGAATTTTTTTGTTATGTTTGGTCATACCCGACGGGTACCCGAAATCCGCCCGAAACCCATCGGGTACGGGTTCAGGTACGAAATTTTACCCGCGGGTACGGGTTCGGGTACAAAATTGTACCCGCGAGCAGTTTTAGTTCGGGTCGGGTTTTTGCTCTACCCGACCCGAACCCGACCCGTTGCCATCCCTAGTGGTCACCAGAACAGATATAATTATCCCATTTTTATATATTTGAAGGTTCTTATAGAGAGAATAGGTGCTAAAACAATCAAATAATCTTGATGAATATGATCAGTAAACATACAACAATCAAGCAATGACCATAATTCACCAAGATCAAGTAATTGAAATAGTTTTTTGGAGAAAATTGAGAGAGATGCTTTTCGCAACATAATCAACATATTTTGAAGAAGCCATACAGGTATGCAAGTTTTCAAGCCACATTCCAAGCATCAAGGATATTTAGTTCATTTTGGAGCTCGCAAAAACGCTTTTCATCAAGTGGCTTGGTAAAGATATCGGCTAGTTGTTTTTCGATGTTGACATGGGAAATGGCTATGTCTCCTTTCATTGAGTGGTCTCTCAAAAAGTTATGTCAGATGTCTATGTGTTTGGTCCTAGAGTGCTCAACGAGATTATGGGCAATCTTGATAGCACTCTCATTATCACAAAGGAGTGGAATACGGCTCATATTGTAACCGTAATCCCTTAGAGTTTGTCACATCCAAAGAAGTTGTGCACAACAACTCCCGGCTGCAACATACTCCGCTTCAACCGTGAATAAAGCAATGGAGTTTTGTTTCTTGGAGGACCAAGAAACAAGGTATCTACCTAGAAATTGGCAAGTACCGGAGGTACTTTTTCTATCTACTTTGCATCTGGCATAATCTGCATCGGAGTATCCAATGAGATTGAATTTGGAACCTTTAGGATACCAAAGGCCTAGGTTGGGTGTATGAACTAAATACCGCAAGATTCTTTTTACGGTTGTCAAATGACACTCCTTAGGATTGGCTTGAAATCTTGCACACAAGCACACACTCAACTTAATATCAGGCATAGATTCACATAAGTAAAGTAGGGATCCAATCATGGAGCGATATACCTTTTGATCCACACTTGGTCCGTCTTCATTGAGATCCAAGTGTCTATTATTTTCCATGGGAGTCTTTATGGGATTCGCCTTGAACATTCCAAACTTCATGAGTATGTCTTGAGTATACTTGGTTTGGCTTATGAACGTCCCCTCCTTTTGTTGCTTCACTTGGAATCCAAAGAAGTATTTTAGCTCTCCCATCATAGACATTTCAAAACTATTTGTCATAATCTTACTAAATTCTTCACAGAAAGATTTGTTAGTTGAACCAAAAATGATATCATCAACATAAATTTGGCAAACAAAGAGATCATTGTCAAAATTCTTCATGAATAATGTATAATCATCTTTGCCATTAAAACCATTTTCAATCAAGAAATCTCTAAGCCACTCATACCAAGCTCTAGGAGCTTGTTTGAGGCCATAGAGAGCCTTACGCAGTTTAAACACGTGGTTGCGGAACTCTTGATCTTCGAATCCGGGTGGTTGCTTCACGTACACCTCCTCCTTGATTGGTCCATTGAGGAAGGCGCTTTTCACATCCATTTGATAGAGCTTGAAATCATGGTGAGTAGCATATGCAAGTAATATTCTAATAGATTCAAGCCTAGCTACGGGAGCAAAGGTTTCATCGAAATCCAAACCTTCGACTTGTGAATACCATTTGGCCATAAGTCGTGCCTTGTTCCTTGTCACCACCACGTGTTCGTCTTGCTTGTTGCGGAAGACCCATTTCGTGCCGATGATGTTGAACTTGGGTCTTTCAACGAGTTCCCACACCTCGTTCTGTTTGAAGTTGTTAAGTTCCTCTTGCATTGCCACCATCCAATCCGGATCTTTCAATGCATCCTCAATCCTACGCGGTTCCAAAAAGGATACAAAAGAGTAATGTTCACAAAAATTAGCAATTCGAGATCTAGTAGTTACTCCCTTTTGGATGTCCCCAATTATGTTGTCGACGGGGTGATCTCTTTGGACGTATTGGTGTACTCTTGGGTGTGGCACTTGTGGTCTTGAGTCTTCATGGTCATCTTCTACTCCCCCTAGATGTTTGCCCTCATTGATTTGTTGGTCATCTTCGTCTTCTTGTGCTTGATCTTGTGCAGAAGCTCCCCCTTGATCCATTACCTCCACTTGTGGTTCATCTTCTTCATTTTCATTTGGAGGTGGCGCTTGTGGTCGAACATCGCCCAACGCCATTCGTCTCAACACTTGACAAGGAGCTTCTTCTCTATCTAGCACACACTGATCAACTTGCTCTTCTTGAGAGCCGTTAGTTTCATCGAATATTACGTCACGTGCAACTTCAACAAGTCCAGAGACCTTGTTGAAGACACGATAGGCGTAAGAGTTTGAATCGTAGACAAGCAAGAAACCTTCATTGGACTTCGAAGCGAACTTTGAAGTCCTAAGCTTCTTGTTCAAGATATAGCATTTAGAACTGTCGGCGGTTGAAGCCGGCAGATCTCCCTACACTACTAAAGTAATAGAGGAGTTTGATGTTCGGTGTGGGCGCGCGGAGATTCAAGAAGGTGAATTGTAGTTTAACACAGGAGACACAAGGATTTACGTGGTTCGGGCCGCCTGAGCGTAATACCCTACTCCACGGGTGTGTTGGTGTTGTATTAGCTTGTCACGAGTGTGTCGGGTGCGTGAGTTCGTCTGTCAACGTCCCTGAGTGTATCGTCGGCCTGTCCTTTTATAGTACAAGGACAGTCCGTTACAAGCTAGCCTGGCCCGACATGTGGCCTCGGCGGTTACTAGTATTGATACACGCTTAATTGCTCTTAATAACCCTGTAACGGGCTTTGATAGCACCGTTACTGGTGTTAAGATCGTCCGTTTAAGTGTCATTAATATGACATTAATGACACTTAATCGGGTCTTGAAGTCCTTGGTTCTCCTTTGAAGATCCGGAGCCGTTACAAGGTCTTCCGGAGGTTAGAAGCTGAAAGGTCCGACGATTTGACACGTGGCTGCTCCGGAGCTTGCTGTGGGAAGCAGGTAGCTCCGGGGCTACCAGACACGTGTCAGGTCCGGAGCTTCTCTCGGTCTGGGGTTAAGTCCGGAGGTGCCGTTTCGGTACGTGGCCCGGAGCTTCCCCCTTGTGGGCGGTAGCTCCGGGTTATTCGTACAAGTGGCGACCCAGGGATTAACCATGTTGGAGAAGCGGGTCCGGTTATGTCTGACAGGTGGGCCTCCGAGGGTCTTCAAACCAAGTAGATGACTTTCCTTTGAGATCTTTGTAACCTCAAGGGGTGTACGGTTTTTAGGGTACCGACAGTGGCCCCCTGGACCTACCTCCGAGGAAGATCACTGGGGTGAAGTCGTTCCGTCGGAGGTGGGTCCATCCTTGCGACTCTTGAACTGAGTCTTCAAGGGTCTTCGAAGGTGCCGTTGGCAAAGATTTACAGTTAAATCCCGCCATGTGGCGTATCTCAGGCGGCAGATGAGATCTTTGACGTGCGGATCTCACGAAATTGAAGGCCGCCGGTTCCCGATACGAAAACCGTATCGGTTCCGCGCGCCCTGTCAGGCCGCCGCCTTTGGGTTTCCCGCCGCGTGATGACAACGGTTCGCCTGGGTAAGTGCCTCGACTTTATCGTCGGGGCGGTCCCGGGCCCTCTTGTCATCGGTTGGGCTGAATTCTTGAGTAGTATCTTCGACTTCCCTGCGGTTTTGTAACACCCTAAATTTTCGCATCCTGCATTGCATACATGATCATGCATTAAACATTAGTAGGATAAAAGAAAAATAATAAAACATAAAAGATGGAGCATATATATACAAATGTATGTAGCAAAATGAAGAAATAGAAAATAATAATTATAGCCTAAAACATGTATTAGGGAATAAAAATCAATAATAAAATAATAATATATAAAAAGAAATATATAAATAAAATATATATATATATATATATATAAATATATATATAATAACTGTATAAAAGATATAAATAAATTTTATAATAAAGAAATATATATAAAAAGTAAACAAATAAAATAAATAAAATAAATAAAATATAAATAGTAAAATATATTATAATAATAAAAATATAAAAAAAAAAGAAGAAGAAAAAAAAAGGAAAAAAACCGCCTGCTGGCCAGCGGCCGAGCCGACCAGCCCCGCCAGCCGCTCGGCCGGCCCCGCGCCAAGGCCGCGCGCCCCGAGGGCCGCACCGCGCCACCTGCCGCCCGCCGCTCGAGGCCCCGCCTCCACGCGCCGACCGAGGCGCCTGGCCCGAGCGCCTCCTGCTCCCGATGCGCGCCGCGCCTCCCACGGCCCCGCCTGGGCCCCGCTGGCCCCGACGCCCTGCCGCCATACGCGCCCCATCCCGCCAGCGCCCGGCCTCCCGCCTCCCGCCCGATCCCGCCCGACCCCGCCGAAAATCCCGCCCCCGCGTCCGACTTTCCCGCCCGCCGAAACTCCCGCCCCGGTACGACTCCGCCCCGGCTCCCGGCCCCGCGTCCCATCGCGCGCGGATCCCGCCCGCGCTAACCACCTCCCGCCCGACTCGATACCGATCAAGCCCCCACGCCCCTATAAAAAGGACCGTAGGTCCTCGTGAGATTCCCTCGATACCAGGAAGCAGCCGCCGGAACAGAGGAAAAAAAGGGAGTCCAGAGAGCTGCGCCCAGGGAAGAAAAAGGAGAAAAAGAAGGGGAAGAAGAGGAAGAAAAGAGGAGGGCCCCGCCGTTCGCCGGAGATCGACGTCGACATCGCGCCGCTGTCGTCGTGCCGCCGGAGGACGCATCTACTTCGTCTACGCTTCGTCCCCATCCCGCGATCATCGAAGCCATCGCATCTACGGTAGTCCATGTTCCCGATGCGAATTTTAGCGATCATATTGAATCTAATAGACGTAAATTGATTTTAGTTGCACCATAATTTTATTTTCAGCAGCATTAATCCACCCTAAAACCCCCGTAAACTCATATGAACACGTATGGACTAGTTGCATCTAATTAATAGACAACCGTAGTTAATTAATTATTGCACCTTGCATGCATGCATATCATCGCATGTTGATTAATGTGTGTGCATCATGTTGATTGTATATGTATTCTCTCGTATGTGTGATCACGCGTAGAGGAACGTGCTCAAGAGGTCGTGTACGAGGATTTCCAGAACCAAGATTTCGAAGTGCTTGAGCAACCCTATCCGCCAGAGCAAGGCAAGTGTCCTTGAAGCATATTGATCCTATTTTAAAATAAATGTTTTGTTTGCGAACTTGCATGCTTGTGTCAAATTGATGGGAATCCTATGGTAGGAAGTTTACTAGTCTTGTTTGACCACCCTTGTCACCTGGAATTTATGGTAGAGAGTCAGGAAGGATTTTTACCTTTTTGCTTCGCTTAATTAATTGGGATGGAAAAACCAACACTATACATTTAATTATGTATTAATGATATTCTGGTTAATGTGAATTGGTCGATACGGTATGGTGATGGGTGATCTAAGCAAGCCTGGTATGTGGATGAGTTGGATGTTATGGTGGTTTGCTTGCTTTAGATCTAAGGACCGGTTCATGCGAGAATAAGCCAGGACTACAGTGCCACCACGAGGCCAAGTATGGGTGCGGCGTAGCTGATTAATTAGGGCTTTGCTAGTGCTGTTTGGACCATTGTGGATGCTCGGGGAAGGGGTAGTCGGATTGGGTTTGTTGATGATTGGTGGGACTACCCTGGGATCCGAATGGCTCAAAAGGGGGCCCTTGGTTGAAGATGTGCTCAGTTGGAGGCATCGCCACCGATGAAACCTCAGTGGGGTCTGAATAGACTAGTAATCCCTTTGTAAAGGCTATTTTGTGATCTCTTGGCCATACACCAAAGGAAGTGTAATTGGCATAAGGGAGGTTCTTTAGTCGCCGACGGGTGATGAAATCACGAACACGTGGGTAAAGAGGTACAAACTATGCAAAGTTAATTAAAACTATCATGATAGCCGTGCTCCCGGTTAAGAGCGCCTGGATGACCTACATGATTAGAGGGAAATTGGGATATGGTTATGGTTATGGTTGGTTTATGGTTATGGGTTGGTAATGGTTATGGATGGTTTTTGGCTTATGGTTACGGATATGAATTTGAGTTACGGTAACTGGACATGGATAATGATGATGTTGGTAATAATTGGATATGGTTTATATTTTGTTAATATGATGGTTATGATGGGATTGTTTCACATAGACATAGTATAATGCTTTTCAAATGTTTTACTGTACTTTTCAGCACTTAGCCATTATTATTGTCGTCATTTAAATCAGCCACATGTCATACTTTCCACACTTGCTGAGTACGACATGTACTCACTCTTGCAATCCCCCCCCCCCAACAGTTGCGGGTCAGAATTATGAGTTTAATGGCGATAATGTGGAGATCTAGGCCGTGTCTACCGTCAGCTTTGCCTGTGGTGTTGCATGGAGCTGCGCTATCCCTTTGCTTAATTGCTTAGTTGCTTAATTAGTTTATTTCCACTGCATTAGTTGAACCTATCATTAATATTCATTAGAGCTTGTATTCGAGGATATAATGAATTATGTAATAAGAGTACTTATTTAATAATTTGAGCTGTGGTAATTTTCTGTATATCGTTTGTGAATCACTCGTGTATGTGTGTTGAACATCCTGGGCACACATATGCGATAGCTTGGTTCATTTTCGGAACCGGGCGTCACAGGTTTCCATCCAAGCGTTGTGAGGGCTTACTTAAGAAGGAAGGCGCGCACCGTCGGGAGTTCTTTACGCCTTTCATCTGATCTTGCGCTCAAACTCCCAACTCGTGCTTCGCTCTTCTTCTCTTGCCTAGCTGTGCCGCGATGGAGTTGGGTCTGCGTGAGAGTCGCTTGAAGACCGACAATGATTTGAAGAAGGTCCGGGCCCTCATGGGGTGGTCCTCGGACTTCTTCAACCCCTTGGTCCGTGCTGGCAGAGAGCTCCCCTTCGAGAAGGAGCGCGCCGGTGAAATGGTGTAC
This sequence comes from Tuctoria greenei, assembly GCA_036927565.1. Lineage (NCBI taxonomy): Eukaryota > Viridiplantae > Streptophyta > Magnoliopsida > Poales > Poaceae > Tuctoria > Tuctoria greenei. The sequence goes on along the minus strand of JAYESD010000011.1, from coordinate 24,143,101 downwards.
TTTTCCCCGTACGCCATGGTGGGGTTGATCCCACCTTTTTCTTCTTTCTTCTTGATGCTGCTAGACTTCTATGGTCTGCAGCTATACCACCTTGGCCCTCACTCCATTCTCCTCGTATCCATCTTTGTCCACTTCTGTGAGATGTGGGTGGGCATTCCCCCCGGCATCGAACTCTTCCGGACCTTCTTCACCGTCTACACCACAGGCCGGAGCAATGAGTATCTTGGCTTCTACTACTTTGTGAAGCGCAAGAAGTGCCCATTCAAGTACCTCCAGTTGTTCCCTTCCGGGAAGTGGGATGACTGGAAGAAAGATTGGATAGTCGTCAGGGTGGAGGAGCATGAGCGGTTGGAGCTGCCCGATGGTCTGCCCGACATCGACACGACGATCTGGAGTGAGGTTCCGGTGCTGGCGGAAGCTTTCGACCCCGCCTTGACCAGGATCCGCCAATGCGTGGAGGGGGGATTGACCCCTCAGGCGATATTTTGCAACTTCCTGGCCAACAGGTGGGCGCCGCTGAAGAGGAGGGAGAAGCTCGCTTGGGCCCTCAACAGCGTGATGGACGAGGACCGGGTTGAGACCGGGTTGAAGTCCAACATGGTGGGGAAGACCTTGGAGTTCCACCTCAAGAAATTCCAGCACGGCATTGACGTCGACGGTGATGACTTGACTCCGCCGTCGGCCTTTCTCCCTCTGAACGTGGAAGTGGAGTTCAGTAGGGAGCTCCAGCGGATGATGCCCTTAGTTGACGACCTTGGTGTCGTCGAGAGAAGATCAACCACCCGGGTGGCGATCCCCGGGATGCCCGAAGGCGGCTCCGCCCCTGCCCCACAGCCGAGGGTAGAGGTCGTCGGCAAGGGCAAGGAGCTGGCGGATGAGCCGGAGGGCCGGAAGAGGAAGCTGCAACATGCCGACGGAAGGTCCGTCAGGCCCGCTACTCCCGCCTTGGTCCCTTCTCCCCAGGGGGGAAGATCTGCCACCGTGGCGATTGTCCCCGTAGTGGGGTCCTTCCAGGACAATACCGTTCCTGCAGTGGGATCCTCCCGGAGCGCATCTGTCCCCGTGGTGGAACCCTCCTGGGGTGCTAGCTCCGGGCGCACGACTCCGGCACCTGGGACGGTGGGAGCCTCCAGGTCCAGGGGTTCCTCCCGATCGAGGAGAGCCTCGACCCGGGAAATGCCCGTAGCTGCGACAAGTTCCGGGGGGCCTTCTGGAGCTTCTACGCCGACCGTGGCCAGCCCGGAACGTCCAGGAAAAAGGTTCCGCGCAAGCTGGTGCGGAAGCCTTCCAAGGTAATTTTTAATCTTTACCTTGGTTAACTTTTTAATTGTAGCGATTGTCTGTTGATTTTCTTCATCCATCATCTGCAGCGTACCCAAGAAGGGGAGTGAAGCTCCACCCTCAGCCACGATGTCTGAGGCTGTGGGAGCTTCTGCTCCTGTCTCGGTGCCGCCCCAGGTGGTGGCTGAGGCTGCGACAGCTCCGGCGCCGGCTGTCGTGGTCATGGACCTCGACTCGTCCCCAGAAGTCCCCGTGGTAGCGCCGGACCACGGGAGTGAAGACACGCCAGCGGCACCTGTCTCGGAGGTTGAAGTTCCGGGTCCAGGTGCTGCAGTGATGGAAGCTCCGGCTGTTGAGCCGGAGGAAGTAGTAGTCCCGGCCTCGGAGCTGGAACTTGTCGAAGCCCTGGCGGTTGAGCCGGAGGTAACTGAAGCCCCAACATGCGAGCCGGAAGTTGAGGTAGTTCTGGCAGTTGAGCCGGCTATCTCCGAAGCACCGGCCGTTGAGCTGGTTATTTTTGGAGCGCCGGTCATAGAGCCGGTGGTTGAAGAGGCGATGGAGCTCGATCCTCCCTCAGAAGAGGTGTCAATGACGCGGCCAACGCTCGGCACGAACAGCTTGAGGCCATCAACACCGCACTCATCAAGCGCCGAGAGGCACTTGAAGAGAGGGAGAGACGGCTCGAGGACGAAGAGCAGAAACTCCTGGAGCTGCGGGATGACATCCTGAGGAGGGAAGAGGAGCTTGCCGAGAAAGTAGCTCTGGCTGACAAGGGCCTCGAGGGGCGCACCAAGAGGTTGGAAGAGCGTTGCCAAGAGGAAGAGGAGAAGACCTGGGTGCGGGGGCAGGAACTCTACGAATACGAGTGTGCCCTTGTTGCCCGGGAGAAAAAAGTGGAGGCTAGGGAGAATGACCTGGTCGATCGTCGGAACAAGATCCACCTCCGGGAGGAGGAGCTCGGAAGACTTGAGAGGCGGGTTGCTGCAAAGATTTAGCAAAACGCCAAAGAAGTTGAGCGCCTCGCCCGTGAGAATTCCGAACTGACGGCGGCCAAGAGATCCCTGGAAGAGATGAAGAGCTTGAGGACGGTGGACTCCCTAAAGATTTGGGAGTTCTTGGGCAAGGCCAATGATGCGCTGACGCCGATGGGTTTCAGCCCCGTGCGCCCGGATGATCCGGAGCCGGAGCCAGACCTTGCGCTGCAGGCGTTGAGCGCAGCAGGTAGCAAGCTCTCCAAGGTGGGCGATGTCATCGCGGACCAACTGGAGGTTGAGGGGCAATCCCTGGCGAAGAACGTCGCAGAGTATGTGCTGACGTGCTACACCAGCCGGAACCCCCAATTTCCTCTGGACCCGGTGCTTGAAGGCCCCGTCGAAGGAGAAGGCGAAGCTACCCGAGCCAGCGTATCGGAGGTCGCCCAGAAAGTCGCCGAGTTCTTACATAGGGTCTAGGACCATCTCTTTAGCTCTCACTTGTATTTTCTCTTCTTCTTCCTCAATTTTGTAATCCCTTGTCTCCAGATGTAATCTCCTGTCTCCAGATGAATGAAATCCCCAAATTTTTGCGAATTTCACTTTTTGTCTTCAACATCTTTATCTTCACTTGGCCCCCTGGTAGATGTACACAATTTGATTATGAACATGTACCAAAAGGATATTGAGTTTTGTTGAAGACTCATTTGCTCCGAACTTGTAGCATTTAGGTACGAAGTCTTCGATAGTGAAGGTCCCCTGAGGTTGTCGGAGCTTAGAAGCTCCGGCATTGTCCATCGCTGGAGCTTGGTAGCTCCGGCAATAGCCTCTATCAACACGTAGAGCGTCGATAGTTAGTCCTCCGAGGTGTCGGAGCTGAGTAGCTCCGGCAGTGACCTTTGCCAAAACTTGGTTTGTTGGCAGCGGACTCCATTTACGGGGTCTTCTCACCATCTTATACTCAGCGTAGACTTTATTTTTCCTGCACAGTTAAGTCAAGAAAAATAGTAAAATTCGTTCCTTGTCTATAATTTCGTCGCGGCTTACGATTCTCAAGAATATTTTAAGTTGAACGCGATTTTAAATACAACCGGATGCGTTGCCTTTTGTCTTAGATTCAACTGTTCATGGACTCGCCTTACTTCGGCCTGCCGGGGTGTAGGTAGAGTGGCGTACTTAGGGTGCTTGACCAGGCTAAGTCGATAGCACACTCCGGCCCTAGATTGGCTTGGCGGCTTTCGGGCAAGTTGGCCATGAGCGATATTTGAATCCAAAAGAACTGACAATACAACTCGAATCGTATATAAACCGGTCAAACTAAAATTTCTTAAGAATTGCACGTCTTTGTTATAGACAAGAAAGAGAAAAATAAAAATTTCGAGCCTGTACAAAATAAATGCACGTGGAGTCTATTTCACATGAAGATGTCTTTCATTATAGGTCCGGGGTACAGGGGAAACAAGTACACTCTTAGGGTACAGAACCAGGCTAAGTGTGTTTGGTTTCTCGTTTGACCCAGGGTAGTTAGCCACACTTTTAGTCCGAAGACTGTGACAAGTGCTGCATGAGCTTTGCAGACCTTTCGAGAAAGGTCCGGCTGCTCTCCCGGAGGAACTACCCGACTCTGTACAATGACTCTATAACATACATCTGAAGTTACTCAAGACTCACCTCCGTGGTATTAAGTGTAGAACTTACGGAGGTGCTCGATGTTCCAAGGATTTGGGAGAGGTGTCCCATCGTCGGTAGCCAAGCGAACGCTTCCGGGACGGGATACTTTGATCACTCGGAAGGGCCCCTCCCAGTTGGGGGAGAGTTTGTTTAACCCTTCTCTGGATAGTATTCTCCGTAGCACCAGATCGCCTTCCTCGAGCTGTCGGTGATGTACATGCCGTTGGTGATAGCGCCGAAGAGCTTAGCGGTATCGGGCATTCCGAACAGCTGCTTGGCACCTTCCCTCCTCAAGGAGGTCTAGGTCTTCACGCCGGAGGTGGTCCTGCGCGGCTTCGTCGAAGGTTCGGACCCGGAGTGAACCCAAGGTGATTTCCGGAGGAAGGATTGCTTCAGCTCCGTACACTAGGAAGAAGGGTGTTTCTCCAGTTGACCGTTTTTGAGATGTCCTGTTGGCCCACAAAGTAGGCGGAAGCTCTTCGATCCAGTTGGCTCCATGTTTCTTCAAGCGCTCATAGGTGCGCGTTTTTAGTCCTTTAAGGATTTCTGCATTTGCTCTCTCGGCTTGGCCATTGCTGGCTGGGTGAGCTACGGAGGCGTAGCAAACTTGTATGCCGAGGACTTTGCAATATCCTTGGAATGCGGAGCTTGTGAATTGAGTCCCATTATCAGTGATGATATTGTTTGGGACTCCAAATTTGCTCACAATGGATTGCAGAAAGTTGATAGCAGATTGCTTGTTGATCGTCACAACTGGAGTTGCTTTCGGCCACTTGGTGAACTTGTCAATGGCGACATACATGAACTTGTAACCTCCGACGGCTCTTGGGAAGGGTCCCAAGATGTCCATCCCCCACACAGCGAAGGGCCATGTAGGAGGTATCATTTGTAAGGGCTGAGCCGGTGTATGAATTTGCTTTGCATGAAATTGGCATGCTTCGCATTTCTTCACCAGCTCAGTGGCATCCTGGAGCGCTGTAGGCCAGTAGAAGCCATGCCGAAAGGCTTTTCCGACCAGCGTGCGGGAAGACGCGTGGTTCCCACACTCGCCTCCATGGATTTCTGCGAGGAGCTCGCAGCCTTCTTCCCTTGTGATGCACCGCATTAGGATGCCGTTGGCACCGCGCTGGTAGAGATCCCCTTCTACCAACGTGTATCTTTTAGCCAATCTGACTATCCGGTCAGCGGATACATCATCGTCGGGAAGGATGTTGTCTTTCAAGTAGCTCCGGATCTCCGAGATCCATGCATCGAAGCTAGCTTGAGTATTTGAGTCTTGCGTGCTGGGTTGCTCGGAGCTTCCGGCAGCACCTACGACCCTTGATGGCTGCCATGGTAACAGGGCCATCGGGACCGTCAGCTTCGGGATGCTGATCTCGCCCCCTTTGCTCAGTTCGGCAGGTTGAGCTGTGGGTTTTGACAACCTCCGGACGAAGATTCCATCAGGAGCCGGAGCTCCGGTTGATGCTTTCGTCGAGAGTTCGTCGGCTTCAGCGTTGAGAGCACGCTGAACATGGTGAAGATCTAGGACTTCAAAGTCCTTTTGAAGCTTCTGGACTTCAAGGAGGTAAGCAGCTAGCTGGAGATTATTGCAGGAGCATTCACCCTTCACCTGCTTGATGATGATGAGCTGTGAATCTCCTTTGACCAGCAGTTGCTTGACACCATATGACTGTGCCATCTTTAGTCCGTAGATGAGTGCTTCATACTCCGCCATGTTGTTGGTTGCCTTGAAGTCAAGGTGTACCATGTATTTTACCTTCTCCCCAGTTGGTGCAAGGAGAAGGATTCCAGCTCCGGCTCCCTGCTTCTGCATGGAGCCATCGAAGTAGAGGGTCCAGTGAGGCTCGGTGAAGGTTGGAGCTTGATGCTCCGTATTCTGCTCGATGGGGCCCCCAGGATTTGATGGAGAGGGAGTCCATTCCGCCACAAAATCTGCCAACGTTTGACTCTTGACAGCTTGTCTTGAAATAAATTCAAGATCGAATTCAGCCAATTCTGCTGCCCACTTTGCAATATTCCCAGTTGAATTGGGCTTATGCAAGATTGCTCGAAGTGGATAGGAGGTCACCACCGAGACTATGTGAGCTTGGAAGTAGTGTCGAAGCTTCCTGGAGGCAATAAGAACTGCATAAAGCAGCTTATGCACCTCTAGGTATCGAGTCTTGGCATCATGTAATACTTCACTGATGAAGTATACCGGGCGTTGAATGGTCCGGACCCTCCCGGAGGGGTCCGGAGCTTCCTCTTCATTGATCCGGACCCTCTCGGAGGGGTCCAGATTCTCTTCGGGGACCTCCGGGTTCTGGCTGGAGGAACCCGGAGCTTCTTCAGAAATGACATGGACCCTCCCAGAGGGGTCTGGGTCTTCTGAAGTGACTTCTTGTGGGTTTGAGTCTGGGAGCTGGGACCCAGACTCGCTTTTAGGAACCTCCGGACCCTCTCGAGGGGGTCTGGATTCCTGAGTATGGGGTAGTTCCGGTCTCTTCGCAACCAGAACCATACTGACGACTTCGTCAGTAGCTGAAATGTAAAGCAACAAAGGCTCACCAGGGTTCGGAGCTACCAGAATTGGTAGGGTGGTGAGGAACTGTTTCAGCTCCTGGAATGCCTTCTCTGCTTCTTCGGACCATTGGAATGGTCCGGACTTCCTCAATAACTTGAAGAAGGGAAGTGCCCATTCCGCCAGTCTTGATATGAACCGGCTGAGGGCTGCTAGACACCCAGTTAACTTTTGGACGTCTTTGATGCGGGTTGGTGGCCGCATGTCTTCAATGGCTTTTATCTTTGCCGGATTAGCCTCTATGCCCTGGTGACTTACCAGGAAACCAAGAAGTTTTCCGGAGCTAACCCCAAACACGCGCTTGTCCGGGTTTAGCTTTGTGCGGGTGGCCCGCAGCTTGTCGAAGACAGCCTGCAAGGTGTCTAAGAGGGACTCCTTGTTCTTGACCTTGACCATGATGTCATCGACGTACACTTCCACTATGTCTCTGATGAGTTCTTCAAAAGTTTTGTACATAGCTCGCACAAAAGTTGAAGCTGCATTCTTGAGACCAAATGGCATGGTTGTGTAACAGTACAATCCATCTACTGTGATGAATGAAGTATGCTCTTCATCCTCCCTAGACATCCTGATTTGATGATACCCAGAATATGCGTCTAGGAAACACAGTAACTCACACCCGGAGGTGGAATCCACTATCTGATCTATTCTAGGTAGTGGGAATGGATCTTTTGGACATGCCTTATTCAGTGTGGTGTATTCGATGCACATCCGAAGCTTCCCGCCGGCCTTGGGCACAACGACTGGGTTCGCCAGCCATTTTGGATGGAAGACTTCTCGGATGAATCCGGCTTCGAGTAGCTTCTTCACTTCTTGTCGGATGAAGTTCTGCCGCCCTACGGATTGCTTCCGAGGCTTCTGATGCACAGGCCGAGCATCGGGGTAAATCTTCAGATTGTGCTCAATCACTTCCCTGGGGATCCCAGGCATTTGTGACGGTTGCCTAGCAAACACGTCAACATTAGCCCGGAGGAAAGTGATGAGCGCGAGTTCCTATTTGCCGTTCAACCCTCCCGATATACGGGTGGTTTGAGCGGCATCGGAACCAATTTGGACGACTTTGACGGGAATGTCGGTGTTGCCGCTTGGCTGCACACGGGGTGCAGAGGTCGAGCCTCGTTGACGAATGCTCGGGGGTTTCGGAGCTTGCTCCTGTCTGGAGTCCTCCTGTTGTGCCGTGGTGAGTGCATGGAGTTCCTCCAAAGCAGTTACTCCGGCAGTGCGATCTCCGCGGATCCGGAGAACGCCTACTGGTGTTGGCATCTTCAACACCAGGTATCCATAATGAGCAGCTGCCATGAATTTGTATAGGGCATGTCTACCCAAGATGGCGTTGAATGGTAAGTTGATCTGAGCGACGTCGAAGACCAACTTCTCGGTGCGATACTTCTCCCGGGTCCCGAAGGTAACAAGAAGGATAATAGCTCCGAGTGGGGTAATGGCCCCCGGACCTACTCCGGAGAAAGGTCGAGAGGGCTGGAGATCCGAAGGTCGGAGCTGAAGCTTGGTAAAAGCTTCAAAGCTTATGAGGTTCAGCCCCGAACCTCCGTCCACCATAACATGATGGAGCTGGATGTTATTGATGGTGGGATATACCATCAAAGGTAATTGTCCAGCTCCGACCATGCTTCGAGGACAGTCCGAAGCATCAAAAGTGATGGCTGTGTCCATCCACTTTTGATGTGGCTCCAGTCTTGCTGTAGGAGCTACAGCGGCCATATCCCGACGCATAGTCTTGATGATGCGGCGGGAGGTGATGTCCCATGATCCACCAAAAATAGTGTTCATGGTTTTCCGACGCTCGTTGTCGGAGACGTCGGAATCGTCATCGACGGAGGTGTAGACGGCTTTCAGGACCTTTTTGGGATCCTGAAACCCTAACTCCTCTTCAGCCGGAGCTTCGTCAACTTTCTGTTTTCCTTCCCTCTATCGGAAAGGAGATCCTTCCCGGCGCTTGCTGTAGCGCTCGGCAAGGTTTTGGACCTCCCGGCAGTCTTCCAAACCGTGGTTGCCCGTTTTGTGAATGGGACACCACACTTTGGGTTTGCCACCGTCTTCAAAAGACGGTCGAGGTCGCTTCTCGGGGCGTGGCCCCCGGCCACCCAGAGTTGCAGCATCTGCAACGTTGGATGTGTCGGCCGACGGCTTCTTCTTGCCGTTGGTCTTCTTTTTCTTCTTGCCACCCCCGGAGGTAGCGGCTTCTTCTTTGGAGGATTTCTTGTGATCCTCCGAGGCTGGTTTGGATTGCATCTCACGGCCCTCCGCAGCTCTGGCACATTTGTCTACCAGGCTGAAGAGTTCCGTGACACTGGTGATCTCTTTGATCGCCAGCTTCTCCAACATCTTATTGTCCCGTACGCCCTGTCTGAATGCCACAATGACAGAAGCGCTTGAGATAGAAGGGATAGTGTTGCGTACCTGAGAGAACCTCTGGATGAAGGACCGCAAAGATTCTCCCCCTTTTTGCACGACCGCAAAAAGGTCCAGTTCAGTGCCTGGTCGGGTGTATGAACTCCCGAAGTGGGCAGTGAAGTGACGGCACAGCTCCTCCCAACTGTTGATAGAGTTGGGTGGAAGGCTCATAAACCAGGACCTGGCGGTCCCAGTTAAGGCCACTGGAAAGTAATTGTCCATCACAGCCTCGTTTCCTCCAGCTGCCAAGATTGCAGTGGAGTATATCTGAAGGAATTCGGCGGGGTTGACAGTCCCGTCGAATTTTTCCGGCAGGTGTGGCCGGAACTTCTGTGGCCATCTAACCATGCGCAGGTGCATGGCTAGGGCTGAACAGCCCCCTCCTACCCCTTCCAGAGTAGAAAGGTCCTGAGCTTCCCGTCTTTCACGAGCAGGCTCAATATGGACACGGCCATCCTGCTGGCGGTATCGGCGATCAAGCTCCGCCCGGAGGTCATGAGTCGAAAGCCTGGATACCGTATGGGTGCGTCGTGCCCCAGAGGGCAACGATGTCACCTGTTGTGACGCAACTCGTCTCCTGTTGTTGGAGACATGCGGACCAAGTCTACCAGACAAAGTCTGTCGCTGCGACGGGGCCCGTCCTGAAGGAGGAGGACCCTGGTTGTTGAGGCGTTCGGCCGCTGCTGCGACCAAATGCTCCACATTGGCCCTCCACTGCTCCATTGCATCTCGAGATGCATCCGGAGGTGGTGGACATTGGAGAAGAGCACGCGCTGCATGGAGCGCGTGTTCCGGGTTGTCATGACTTGCCGACGCAGTAAGTGACGCCGGCGCACCATCACGTTGCCCAGCACGATTTGCTGGAGAAGATGGTGGTGGTGGGAGTGTGGCTCCTGCTGGTGCTGAGGCTCCTGCTGGTGGCTGCCTGTTGGAGGGATTGCCCCCAACAGCCTGAGCGGCAGGTTGGCCGTTGGATGATCCAGCCGCGGAGTTCACCATTCTCGAAAATCTCAGGCACCCCCCTACCTGGCGCACCAACTGTCGGCGGTTGAAGCCGGCAGATCTCCCTACACTACTAAAGTAATAGGGGAGTTTGATGTTCGGTGTGGGCGCGCGGAGATTCAAGAAGGTGAATTGTAGTTTAACACAGGAGACATAAGGATTTACGTGGTTCGGGCCGCCTGAGCGTAATACCCTACTCCACGGGTGTGTTGGTGTTGTATTAGTTTGTCACGAGTGTGTCGGGTGCGTGAGTTCGTCTGTCAACGTCCCTGAGTGTATCGTCGGCCTGTCCTTTTATAGTGCAAGGACAAGTCGTTACAAGCTAGCCTGGCCCGACATGTGGCCCCAGCGGTTACTAGTATTGATACACGCTTAATTGCTCTTAATAACCTTGTAACGGGCTTTGACAGCACCGTTACTGGTGTTAAGATTGTCTGTTTAAGTGTCATTAATATGACATTAATGACACTTAATTGGGTCTTGAAGTCCCTGGCTCTCCTTTGAAGATCCGGAGCCGTTACAAGGTCTTCCGAAGGTTAGAAGCTGAAAGGTCCGATGATTTGACACGTGGCTGCTCCGGAGCTTGCTGTGGGAAGCAGGTAGCTCCGGGACTACCAGACACGTGTCAGGTCCGGAGCTTCTCTTGGTCTGGGGTTAAGTCCGGAGGTGCCGTTTCGGTACGTGGCCCGGAGCTTCCCCCTTGTGGGCGGTAGCTCCGGGTTAGTCGTACACGTGGCGACCCAGGGATTAACCATGTTGGAGAAGCGGGTCCGGTTATGTCTGACAGGTGGGCCTCCGAGGGTCTTCAAACCAAGTAGATGACTTTCCTTTGAGATCTTTGTAACCTCAAGGGGTGTACGGTTTTTAGGGTACCGACAAGAACCGAAAAAACGAAAATAGAAAATATTAGGTTTGTTACCTGTGAGTAGCTCATATGATGTCTTCTTGAGTAAGCGATGAAGATAGAGTCGGTTTATGGCGTGACAAGTGATGTTAACCGCTTCTACCCTAAACCGATCTGAGGTCTTGTACTCATCAAGCATTGTCCTCGCCATCTCGATGAGGGTTCGGTTCTTACTTTCGGCTATTCCATTTCGTTGAGGTGAGCACGGTACTGAAAATTCATGTTTGATGCCCTCTTCGTCTAGGTACTCCTCAACTTGAGTGTTCTTGAACTTCGTGCCGTTGTCGCTTTGTATGTTCTTGATCTTCAACGGGAACTCATTTTGGGCACGCTTGAGAAACTTCTTGAGGGTTCCTTGAGTTTCTGTCTTATCATGCAAAAAGAAAACCCACGTGAAGCGCGAAAAGTCATCAACAATTACTAAGCCGTATTTGTTACGGCCGATGCTTATGTAAGCGATGGGACTGAATAGGTCCTTGTGAAGTAGCTCGAGCGGTCTTGTCGTTGTCATGACATTCTTCAGGGGATGGGGTGCTCCTACTTACTTCCCAGCTTGGAACGCGTTACAAGGCCTGTCTTTCTCAAAAACAACATCCTTCAAACCTCGAATGAAGGGTCACTTCGCTTGAGTGACTCAACTTGAACTTCAAGGATCTTGTTAAATTTGGTCAAGTTAGCAAGTTCATCCTTGATAATTACATTTGAGTCACCTAACTTCAAGCAAGCTTCCTTGCTTGAAGCTAATTCAAGCTCTAGTGACTTGCTTCGCTCCTTTTCAAGTTCAAGGAGCTTTTTTATCTTAAGATACTCCTCCTTTTGAAGGATGCACATAAGTAAAGTAGTGATCCAATCATGGAGCGATATACCTTTTGATCGACGTTTGGTCCATCTTCATTGAGATCCAAGTGTCCATTTGTTGCCATGGGAGTCTTTATAGGCTTTGCCTTGTCCATTCCAAACTTCTTGAGTATGTCTTGAGTATACTTGGTTTGGCTTATGAACGTCCCCTCCTTTTGTTGCATTACATGGAATCCAAATAAGTATTTCAGCTCTCCCATTATAGACATTTCAAACCTAACTGTCATAATCTTACTAAATTCTTCACAGAAAGATTTGTTAGTTGAACCAAAAATGACATCATCAACATAAATTTGGCAAACGAAGAGATCATTGTCAAAATGCTTTGTGAATAATGTATAATCAGCTTTGTCAATTTTAAAACGATTTTCAATCAAGAAATCTCTAAGGCACTCATACCAAGCTCTAGGAGCTTGTTTGAGGGCATAGAGAGCCTTACGCGGTTTGAACACGTGGTTGGGGAACTCTTGATCTTCGAATCCGGGGGATTGCTCCACGTACACCTCCTCCTTGATTGGTCCGTTGAGGAAGGAGTTTTTCACGTCCATTTGATAGAGCTTGAAATCATGGTGAGTATCATATGCAAGTAATATTCTAATAGATTCAAGCCTAGCTACGGGAGCAAAGGTTTCGTCAAAATCCAAACCTTCGACTTGTGAATACTCTTTGGCCACAAGTCGTGCCTTGTTCCTTTTCACCACTCCGTGTTCGTCTTGCATGTTGCGGAAGACCCATTTGGTGCCGACGATGTTGAACTTGGGTCTTTCGACTAGTTCCCACATCTCGTTCCGTTTGAAGTTGTTAAGTTCTTCTTGCATTGCCACCACCCAATTCGGATCTTTCAATGCATCCTCAATCCTGCGCGGTTCCAAAAAGGATACAAAAGAGTAATATTCACAAAATTAGCAATTCGAGATCTAGTAGTTACTCCCTTTTGGATGTCCACGATTATGTTGTCGACGGGGTGATCTCTTTGGACGCATTGGTGTACTCTTGTGTGTGGTACTTGTGGTCTTGAGTCTTCATGGTCATCTTCTACTCCCCCTAAATGGTTGCCCTCATTGATTTTTTGGTCATCTTTGTCTTCTTGAGGTTGATCTTGTGTAGAAGATCCCCCTTGATCCATTACCTCCACTTGTTGTTCATCTTCTTCATTTTCATTTGGAAGTGGCGCTTGTGGTCGAACATCGCCCAATGCCATTCGTCTCAACACTTGACAAGGGGCTTCTTCTTTATCTAGCACACATTGATCAACTTGCTCTTCTTGAGAGCCGTTAGTTTCATCGAACACTACGTCACATGCAACTTCAACAAGTCCAGAGACCTTGTTGAAGACACGATAGGCGTAAGAATTCGAATCGTAGCCAAGCAAGAAACCTTCATCGGACTTCGAAGAGAACTTTGAAGTCCTAGGCTTCTTGTTCAAGATATAGCATTTAGAACAAAAAACACTAAAATAGGAAATATTAGGTTTGTTACCCGTGAGTAGATCATATGATGTCTTCTTGAGTAGGCGATGAAAATAGAGTTAGTTTATGGTGTGGCAAGCGGTGTTGACCAGTTCAGCCCAAAACCGATACGATGTCTTGTACTCCTCAAGCATTGTTCTCGCCATCTCTATGAGGGTTCAGTTCTTTCTTTCGGCCACTCCATTTTGTCGAGATGAGTATGGTGCTGAAAATTCATGTTTGATGCCCTCTTCGTCTAGGTACTCCTCACCTTGAGTGTTCTTGAACTCCGTGCCATTGTCCCTTCGTATGTTCTTGATCTTCAATGAGAACTTATTTTGGGCACGCTTGAGAAACTTCTTGAGGGTTCCTTGAGTTTCTGTCTTATCATGCAAAAAGAAAACCCACGTGGTGCGCGAAAAGTCATCAACAATTACTAAGCTATATTTATTACCGTTGATGCTTATGTAAGCAATTGGACCGAATAGGTCCATGTGAAGTAGCTCGAGCGATCTTGTCATTGTCATAATATTCTTCGCTGGATGGGGTGCTCCTACTTGCTTCCCAGCTGGGCACACGCTACATGGCCTATTTTTCTCAAAAACAACATCTTTCAAACCTCGGATGTGATCGCCCTTAAGTAGTTTTTGAAGATTCCTCATACCAACGTGTGCTAGCCGTCTATGCCACAGCCAACCCATGTTGGTCTTTGCAATCAAGCATGTGTCAAGTTCGGCTTTATCTTTGTTGAAGTCAACAAGATAAAGTTTTCCCTTTAACACACCCTTGAATGCAACCGAGTCATTACTCCTTATAGAAACGATCACACCCTCATTAGTGAACAAGCAATTATAACCCTTGTCACATAATTGAGATATGGACAGAAGGTTATAATCTAAGGAGTCGACATGCAAAACATGAGAAAGCGTGTGTTGAGATGATATTGCAGTTTTACCGGTATCGAGCACCCTTCCTTGACTATTGTCTCCAAAATAGATGCCCTCGCTTGGATCCTCATTTTCTTCATGCTCAATGAACATCCTTCTTCCTCCGGTCATGTGGTTGGTGCATCCACTGTCTAGCACCCATTTTGCTCCACCAGAGGAATTGGCCTGCAAAAACAAGTTATGCCTTAGTTTTAAGTACCCAAGCTTGCTTGGGTCCTTTGAGGTTAGTTACAAGTGATTTGGGCACCCACACATGGGACTTGGTGTTCCCATGGCGTGGCCCAACATATTTGGCATGCACTTTACCAAAAGCGATTTTCATAAGAACATAAGATACATCGAAAGTTCTAAATAATAATTGTTGCTCATATGTGTTAACATTTTTGAACTTATCAACATTGTTAGGTTTTCTAACTTGAGGGGAGTTTCCCTTCACAAAGACAATATGCTCCTTGTTATTCTTATAATTTCTAGCATTTTGCTTTTCACCATAGGAATACCCAATGCCATATTTGACATTAGGAGGTCTTGTGGCCAAGTTTGCACTGCGTGCATACTTGACCTTCTCCTTGTCAAATATGCCACCATGGGAAGGATACTTGTCCTTGGTCGAGGTTGACTTGTCCTTCAAGCTAGTATCAATTTTAGAACATGCACAAGTAGTAGTAGGTTCAGTTTTAAGGGGTTGAGAAGGAGAGCTTGAAGAGGATGAAGGTTCACTTTTCTTGAGTGACTCAACTTGTACCTCAAGGATCTTGTTAACTTTGGTTAAGTTAGCAAGTTCATCCTTGATGATAGCATTTGAGTCGCTTAACTTCAAGCAAGCTTCCTTGCTTGAAGTTAGCTCAAGTTCAAGTGACTTGCTTCGCTCCTTTTCAAGTTCAAGGAGCTTTTTGATCTTAAGATACTCCTCCTTTTTAAGGATGATCATATCTTCTTGTCGATCAACAAGCTCCTCCTTATCAATAAGTTTATCCATTAAGAATTTCATTCTTGTGGCAGTTTTCTTATCAAGGCCAACACGCATATCTTCATTATCACTATTGGCATCACTATCGCTAGAGTAAGAATGCGAGGAGGAAGGTTTAGATGTTACCTTTCTTTTACATTCCTTTGCCATAAGACAGGTGTCATTGTCCTTCCATGCGCCGATAGTTGGGAAGATGGTCGATTTCTTGGTTGTCTTCTTGATGGCTATGCTATCCATCTCCTCTTCCTCTTCGGACGAGGACTCATCATTTGAGTCCCACTCCTTTCCTTGGTGCACCTGTCCAGTTTGCTTTAACTTGATGAACTTCTTAGGTTGAGAATTTGTTTCCTTGGTCTTCTTCTTGTTTTCTTCATATGGGCAATCAATTATAAAGTGGTCATATTCGCCACAGTTATAGCAAGCCCGCCTAAACTTCGGTCTTGACTTTTCTTTGTGTTTTCCTTCACTTGATTTACCCCTTTGTCTTCTTTTTATCATCCTCTTGAATTTCTTCATGAAGAGGATCATGTATTCCTCATCTATGTCGCTGCTCTCATCATCGCTATCATCTTCATCTTGAGCCTCTCAAGCTTCTTTTGACAAGGGCTTGCAAGTGGATTTTAAGGCGACCACTTTATTCTTTTGCCGAAGTGAGGTCGGCAATTTCCTTGACATTTTTTGCTTGCTTCTCCATCATTTCTGTCGGTACCCTGGGTACCGTATACCCCTTGAGATTGCAAAGACCTCAAGAAAATGTCATCTACTTGATTTGAAGACCTTCGAAGGCCCACATGTCAGACATAACCGGACCCGCTTCCCCAACATGGTTAGTCCCAGGGTCGCCACGTGTACCATCAAACTGGAGCTACCGCCCGTAAGGGGGAAGCTTCGGGCTATGTACCATAATGGCACCCCCGAAACTAACCCCAGACCAAGGGAAGCTCCAGAACTGACACGTGTCTGGTGGCACCGGACCTATCTATTCCCCACAGTATGCTCCGGAGCTGCCACATGTCCAATCGTCGGATCTTTAGCCTCAAACATCCGGTAGACTCCACAACGGCTCCGGATCTTCAAAGGAGAATCAAGGACTTCAAGACCCGATTAAATGTCATTAATACTATATTAATGACACACAATCAGACGACCTTAATTACTAGTAACGGTGCTGTCAAAGCCCGTAATTAGGTCATTAAGGGTAATTAAGTGTATCAAATGTGTATCAATATTAGCAACCGCCAGGGCCACATGTCGGGCTAGGCCAACTTGTAACGGCCTGTCCTTGTACTATAAAAGGACAAGTCGACAATACATAGGACACACGCTCACTCTACGCTCACTAGACTGATCTGACCTGCTCTGATCTGATCTTTGAGTCCATACATCCAATACAACACCAACACACCCCGTGGAGTAGGGTATTAAGCTCAGGCGGCCCGAACCACGTAAACCTTCGTGTCTTCTGTCATTTTACACTTCACCTTCTTGAATCTCCGCGCGCCCACACCGAACTTCAAACTCCGTAAACACTTTAGTAGTGTCGGGAGATCTGCCGGATCAAAACCACCGACAGTTGGCGCGCCAGTTAGGGGTGCCTGAGATTTCAAGAATGGTGAACTCAGCTGCTGGATCATCCAATGGTCATCCTGCTGTTCAAGCTGCTGGGGGGAATCCCTCCAATATGTAGCCATCAGCAGGAACCTCAGTGCCAGCAGGAGTCACACTTCCACCACCGCCGCCTCCACCAACAAATCAAGCTGGGCAGCGCGATGGTGCACCGGCGTCAATCACTACATCGGCGAATCATGACAACCCGGAACACGCGCTCCATGCAGCACGTGCTCTCCTTCAATGCCCACTACCTCCAGACGCATCCCGGGATGCAATGGAGCAGTGGAGGGCCGATGTGGAACACTTGGTTGCAGCAGCAGCCGTCCGCATCAGTAACCAGGATCCTCCTCCTTCAGGACAGGCCCCATCGTAGCGACGGACCTTGTCTGGCAGACTTGGTCCGCACGTTCCCAACAACAGGAGACGTGTTGCATCACAACAAGTGATGTCGTTGCCCTCCGGGGCGCGACACACTCATACGGTATCAAGGCTTTCAACTCATGACCTCCGGGCAGAGCTTGATCGCCGATACTGTCGGTACCCTGGGTACCATATACCCCTTGGTATTGCAAAGATATCAAGGGAAAGTCACCCACTTGATTTGAAGACCTTCGGAGGCCCACATGTCAGACATGTCCGGACCCTCTTCTCGAACATGGTTAGACCCAGGGTCGCCACGTGTACTATCAAACCGAAGCTACCGCCCGCAAGGGAGGAGGCTCCGAACTATGTACCGAAGTGGCATCCCCGGACCTAACCCCAGACCGAGGGAAGCTCCGGTGCTGACACGTGTCAGCTAACCCCAGAACTATCTGTTCTCCACAGCGTGCTCCTGTGCTGCCACGTGTCCAATCGTCGGATCTTCACCCTCTAACCTCATGAAGACCCCACAACGGCTCCGGATCTTTAAAGGGGAATCGAGGACTTCAAGACCTGATTAAGTGTCATTAATACCATATTAATGACACTTAATCGGACGAACTTAATACTAGTAACGATGCTATCAAAGCCCATTACACGGTCATTAAGGGCAATTAAACGTGTTGAAGAGGTATCAACACTAGTAAGCGCTGGGGCCACATGTCGGGTCTAGCTAATTTGTAACGGCCTGCCCTTATACTATAAAAGGACAGGCCAACGACGTTTACAGACACACGAGACACACGCAAGATAGACGCTGAGACGCGTTCCATAGACGCTCGGTACAAGCTCATACAGCTAATACAACACCAACACACCCGTGGAGTAGGGTATTACGCTCAAGCGGCCCGAACCACGTAAACTTCCGTGTCTCCTGTGTCATTTACAATTCACCTTCTTGAATCTCCGCGCACCCACACCGAACATCAAACTCCTCTAACACTTTAGTAGTGTCGGGAGATTTGCCGGTTCCAAACCACCGACAGTTGGCGCGCCAGGTAGGGGCGCCTGAGATTTTGAGAATGGTGAACTCAGCTGCTGGATCATCCAACGGTCAACCTGCTGCTCAGGCTGTTGGGGGCAATCCCTTCAATATGCAGCCACCAGCAGGAGCCTCAGCACCAGCAGGAGTCACACTCCCACCACCACTGCCTCCACCAGCAAATCAAGTTGGGCAACGCGATGGTGCGCCGGCGTCAATCA
The DNA here is from genome assembly GCA_036927565.1 of Tuctoria greenei. NCBI lineage: Eukaryota > Viridiplantae > Streptophyta > Magnoliopsida > Poales > Poaceae > Tuctoria > Tuctoria greenei. The sequence continues at coordinate 24,124,840 of JAYESD010000011.1, read as the reverse complement.
CTACGTCGGCAAATCATGACAACCCGGAACATGCGCTCCATGCAGCGCGTGCTCTTCTCCAACGCCCACCACCTCCGGATGCATCCCGGGATGCACTGGAACAGTGGAGGGCCGATGTGGAACATTTGGTTGCAATAGCAGCCGAACGCCTCAGCAACCAGGGTCCTCCTCCTTCAGGACGAGCCCCGTCGCAGCGATGGACTTTGTCTGGTAGACTTGGTCCGCACGTTTCCAATAGCAGGAGACATGCTGCATCACAATAAGTGACGTCATTGCCCTCTGGGGCACGACGCACTCACACGGTATCCAGGCTCTCAACTCATGACCTCCGGGCGGAGCTTGATCGCCGATACCGCCAACAAGACGGCCGAGTCCATATTGAGCGTGCTCGTGAAAGACGGGAAGCTCAGGACCTTTCTGCTCCTGAAGGAGTAGGAGGAGGCTGTTCAGCTCTGGCCATACATCTGCGTATGGTCAGGTGGCCACAGAAGTTCCGGCCTCATCTGCCGGAAAAATTCGACGGGACTGTCAATACCGCCGAATTTCTTCAGATCTACTCCACTGCAATCTTGGCAGCTGGAGGAAACGAGGCCGTGATGGCCAATTATTTTCCAGTGGCCTTAACTGGGACTGCCAGGTCCTGGTTTATGAGCCTTCTACCCAACTCTATCAACAGTTGGGAGGAGTTGTGCCGGCAGTTCACCGCCAACTTCGGGAGTTCATACACCCGACCAGGCACTGAACTGTACCTTTTTGCAGTCGTGCAAAAAGGGGGAGAATCCCTGCGATCATTCATCCAGAGGTTCTCTCATGTACGAAACACTATCCCTTCTATCTCTAGCGCCTCTGTCATTGTGGCATTCAGACAGGGTGTACGGGACAAGAAGATGTTGGAGAAACTGGCGATCAAGGAGATCACCAGCGTCACGGAACTCTTCAGCTTGGCTGATAAATGTGCCAGAGCTGCGGAGGGCCGTGAGATGCACTCCAAACCAACCCCGGAGGGTCACAAGAAATCCTCCAAAGAAGAAGCCGCTACCTCCGGGAACGGCAAGAAGAAGAAAAAGACCAACGCCAAGAAGAAGCCGTCGGTCGGTACATCCAATGTTGCAGCTGCTGCAGCCCCGGGTGGCCAGGGGCCACGCCCCGAAAAGTGACCTCGACCGTCTTCTGAAGACGGTAGCAAGCCCAAGGTGTGGTGCCCAATTCACAAGACGGGCAGCCACAGTTTGGAAGACTGCCGGGAGGTCCAAAACCTTGCCGAGCACTACAACAAGCGCCGGGAAGAATCTCCTTTCCGACAGAGGGAAGGAAAGCAAAAAGTCGACGAAGCTCCGGCTGAAGAGGAGTTAGGTTTTTAGGATCCCAAAAAGGTCCTGAAGGCCGTTTACACCTCCGTCGACGATGATTCTGATGTCTCTGACAACGAGTGTCGGAAGACCATGAACACCATTTTTGGTGGATCATGGGACATCACCTCCTGCCGCGTCATCAAGACTATGCGTCGGGATATGGCTGCTGTAGCTCCTACAGTCAGGCCGGAACATCATCGGAAGTGGATGGACACAGTCATCACTTTTGATGCTTCGGACTGCCCTCGGAGCATGGTTGGAGCAGGTCAGCTACCTTTGATGGTATCTCCTACCATCAACAACATCCAGCTCCACCACGTCATGGTAGACGGAGGTTCGGGGCTTAACCTCATAAGCTTCGAAGCTTTTACTAAGCTTCAACTCCGACCTTCGGATCTCCACCCCTCTCGGCCTTTCTCCAGAGTAGGTCCGGGCGCCATTACCCCACTCGGAGCTATTACTCTCCCCGTTACCTTTGGGACACGAGAGAAGTACCGCACCAAGAAGTTGGTCTTCGACGTCGCTCAGATCAACTTACCCTTCAATGCCATCTTGGGTAGGCCTGCCTTGTACAAATCCATGATAGCTGCTCATTATGGTTATCTGGTGTTGAAGATGCCAACGCCAGTAGGCGTTCTCCGGATCCGCGAAGATCGTACTGCCGGAGTAACTGCTCTGGAAGAACTCCATGCACTCACCACGGTGCAAGAGGAGGACTCCAGGCAGGAGCAAGCTCCAAAACCCCGAGCATTCCTCAACGAGGCTCGACTTCTGCACCTCGTGTGCAGCCGAGTGGCGACACCGACATTCCCGTCAAAGTCGTCCAAATTGGTTCCGATGCCGCTCAGACCACCCGTCTATCGGGGGGATTGACCGACAAATAGGAACTCGCGCTCATCACTTTCCTCTGGGCTAACGTCGACGTGTTTGCTTGGCAACCGTCACAAATGCCTGGGATCCCCAGGGAAGTGATTGAGCACAATCTGAGGATCTACCCCGACGCCTGTCCTGTGCATCAGAAGCCTCGGAGCAATCTGTAGAGCGACAGAACTTCATCCGACAAGAAGTGAAGAAGTTACTCGAAGCTGGATTCATCCGAGAAGTCTTCCATCCAAAATGGCTTGCAAACCCAGTTGTTGTGCCCAAGGCCGGCGGGAAGCTTCGGATGTGCATCGACTACACCACACTAAATAAGGCATGTCCAAAAGATCCATTCCCACTACCTAGAATAGATAAGATAGTGGATTCCACCTCCGGGTGTGAATTATTGTGTTTCCTAGACGCATATTCCGGGTATCATCAAATCAGGATGTCTAGGGAAGATGAAGAGCATACCTCATTCATCACAATAGATGGATTGTACTGTTATACAGCCATGCCCTTTGGTCTCAAGAATGCAGCTTCAACTTTTGTACGAGCTATGTACAAAACTTTTGAAGAACTCATTAGAGACATAGTGGAAGTGTACGTCGATGACATCGTGGTCAAGGTCAGGAACAAGGAGTCACTCCTTGACACCTTGCAGGCTGTCTTCGACAAGCTACGGGCCACCCGCACAAAGCTAAACCCAGACAAGTGTGTCTTCGGGGTTAGCTCTGGAAAACTTCTCGGTTTCCTAGTAAGTCACCGGGGCATAGAAGCTAATCCGACAAAGATTAAGGCCATTGAAGACATGCGGCCACCAACCCGCATCAAAGACGTCCAAAAGTTAACTGGATGTCTAGCAGCCCTCAGACGGTTCATTTCAAGACTGGCAGAACGGACACTCCCCTTCTTCAAGTTATTGAGGAAGTCCGGACCATTCCAATGGTCCGAAGAAGCAGAGAAGGCATTCCAGGAGCTGAAACAGTTCCTCACCACCCTACCAATTCTGGTAGCTCTGAACCCTGGTGAGCCTTTGTTGCTTTACATTTCAGCAACTGACGAAGTCGTCAGTATGGTTTTGGTTGCGGAGAGACCAGAGCTACCTCATACTCAGGAGGGTCCGGAGGTACCTAAAAGCGAGTCTGGGTCCCAGCTCCCAGACTCAAATCCACAAGAAGTCACTTCAGGAGACCCAGACCCCTTCGGGAGGGTCCAGGTCGCTTCTGAAGAAGCCATGGGTTCCTCTAGCCAGGACCCAGAGGTCCCCGAAGAAAATCCGGATTCCTCCGGGAGGATCCGGGTCAGTGAAGAGGAAGCTCCGGACTCCTCCGGGAGGGTCCAGACCATTCAGTGCCCGGTGTACTTCATTAGTGAAGTACTACATGATGCCAAGACTCGATATCTAGAGGTGCATAAGCTGCTCTATGCAGTCCTTATTTCCTCTAGAAAGCTTCGCCATTACTTCCAAGCTCACAAAGTCTCAGTGGTGACCTCTTACCCACTTCGAGCAATCTTGCATAATCCCAATTCAACTGGGAATATTGCAAAGTGGGCAGCGGAATTGGCTGAATTTGATCTTGAATTCATTTCAAGGCAAGCAGTCAAGAGTCAAGCATTGGCAGATTTTGTGGCGGAATGGACTCCCTCTCCATCAAACCCTGGGGGCCCCAGTGAGCAGAAGACGGAGCATCAAGCTCCAGCCTTCACCGAGCCTCACTGGACCCTCTACTTCGACGGCTCCATGCAGAAGCAGGGGGCCGGAGCTGGAATCCTTCTCCTTGCACCGACCGGGGAGAAGGTGAAATACATGGTACACTGAAGCTGACCAACAACATGGCAGAGTACGAAGCGCTCATCTACGGACTAAAGGTGGCACTGTCATATGGTGTCAAGCAACTACTAGTCAAGGGAGATTCGCAGCTCATCATTAAGCAGGTGAAGGGTGAATGTTCCTGCAATAATCTCCAGCTAGCTGCTTACCTCCTTGAAGTCCAGAGGCTTCAGAAGGACTTCGAAGTCCTAGATCTCCACCATGTTCAGCGTGCCCATAACGCTGAAGCTGACGAACTCTCGACGAAAGCGTCAACCGGAGCTCCGGCTCCTGACGGAATTTTTGTCCGGGGGTTGTCAAAACCAACAGCTCAGCCAGCCGAACTAAGCGAAGGGGGCGAGATCAGCATCAAGAAGCTGACGGTCCCGATGGCCCTGTTACCATGGCAGCCATCAAGAGTCGTAGGTGCTGCCGGGAGCTCCGAGCAACCCAGCACACAAGACTCAAAAGCTCAAGCTAGTTCCGATGCATGGATCTCGGAGATCCGGAGCTACTTGAAAGACAACATCCTTCCTGACAATGATGTATCCGCTGACCGGGTAGTCAGATTGGCTAAAAGATACACGCTAGTAGAAGGGGATCTCTACCGGCGTGGTGCCAATGGCATCCTAATGCGGTGCATCACAAGGGAAGAAGGCTGCAAACTCCTCGCAGAAATCCATGGAGGTGAGTGTGGGAACCACGCGTCTTCCCGCACGCTGGTTGGTAAAGCCTTTCGGCATGGTTTCTACTGGCCTACAGCACTCCAGGATGCAACTGAGCTGGTGAAGAAATGTGAAGCATGTCAATTCCATGCAAAGCAAATTCACACACCAGCTCAGCCCCTACAAATGATACCTCCTATGTGGCCCTTCACTGTGTGGGGGATGGACATCTTGGTACCTTTCCCAAGAGCCGTCGGAGGTTACAAGTTCCTGTACGTCGCCATTGATAAGTTCACCAAGTGGCCGGAAGCAACTCCAGTTGTGACAATCAACAAGCAATCTGCTATCAACTTTTTGCAGTCCATTGTATGCAGATATGGAGTCCCAAACAAAATCATCACTGATAATGGGACCCAATTCACAAGTTCTGCATTCCAAGGATATTGCGAAGACCTCGGCATACAAGTTTGCTACGCCTCCGTAGCTCACCCAGCAAGCAATGGCCAAGCCGAGAGAGCAAGTGCTGAAATCCTTAAAGGACTCAAGGCGCGCACATATGAGCACTTAAAAAAACATGGAGCTAACTGGATTGAAGAGCTTCCGCCCACTTTATGGGCCAACAGGACATCTCTAAACCGGTCAACTGGAGAGACACCCTTCTTTCTGGTGTACGGAGCAGAAGCAATCCTTCCTCCGGAAATCACCTTGGGTTCACTCCGGGTCCGGACCTTCGACAAAGCCACGCAGGACCAGCTCCGGCGTGAAGACCTAGACCTCCTTAAGGAGGGAAGGTGCCAAGCAGCTGTTCGGAATGCCAGATATCGCCTAGCCCTACGACGTTATCATCAGCGGCATGTACACAACCTACAGCTCGAGGAAGGCGATCTGGTGCTGCGGAGAATACAATCCAGAGAAGGGTTAAACAAACTCTCCCCCAGCTGGGAGGGACCCTTCCGAGTGATTAAAGTATCCCGTCCTGGAAGCGTTCGCTTGGCTACCGAGGATGGGACACCTCTCCCAAATCCTTGGAACATCAAGCACCTCCGTAAGTTCTACACTTAATACCAAGGAGGTGAGTCTTGAGTAACTTGAGGTGTATGTTATAGAGTCATTGTACAAAGTCGGGTAGTTCCTCCGGGAGAACAGCCAGACCTTCCCCGGAAGGTCCACAAAGTTCATGCAACACTTGTCACAGTCTCAGAACTAAAAGTGTGGCTAGCTACCCTGGGACAAACAAGAAATTAAACACGCTTAGCTTGGTTCTGTACCCTAAGAGTGTACTTGTTTCCCTTGTACCCCGGACCTATAATGAAAGACATCTTCAGGTGAAACAGACTCCACGTGCATTCATTTTGTACAGGCTCAACATTTTTTATTTTTTATTTTTCTCTTTCTTGTATATAACAAAGACGCGCAATTCTCAAAAAAAATTTAGTTCGACCGGTTCATATACGATTCGAGTTGTATTGTCTATTCTTTTGAATTCAAATATTGTTCATGGCTCACTCGCCTGAATGCCGCCAAGCCAATCTAGGGCCAGAGTGTGCTATCGACTTAGCCTTGTCAAGCACCCTAAGTATGCCACTCTACCTACACCCCGGCAGGCCGAAGTAAGGCGAGTCCAAGTACAATTGAATCCGGAAGAAAAGGCAACGTATTCGATTGTGTTTAGAATCGCGTTTGACCTAAAAATTTCTCGAGAATCTTAAGCCGCGATGAAGTTATAGGCAAGAAATGAATTTTACTATTTTTCTTGACTTCAGTGTGCAGGAAAAATAAAATACACATTGATGGAGAAAAGTCGGAGCTAACAAAGCTCCGACTCCTCTAGTGTGACACCCGGTTCTGAATATGAACCAAGCGTAACGCATATGTGTGCCCAGGAAGTTCATCACACATATACAGTTGCATCACAAACGATATACAGAATTTAACCACGTCTTAACTAATAAATAAGTACTTTATTACAATAATCCAATAGTTCACGAATGATAAAACTCTAAATAATTGCAGCAGAAAATAAACTAAACAGCACGACTCCAATCCACAGGCAATTGACGGCGGTACGCAACCTAGTACTCCACGTGATCCTCAGGGTACTCCCAATTGTCTCCAGTAGCTGTTGCGGGGGATTGCAAGGGTGAGTACATGTCGTACTCAGCAAGTGTGGAAAGTATGACATGTGGCTAATTCAAATGTCGAATGTAATAATGGCTAAGTGTTGAAAAGTACAGTAAAACATTTGAAAAGCATTATACTATGTCTATGTGAAACGATCCCATCATAACCATCATATTAACAAAATATAAACCATATCCAATTATTGCCAACATCACCATTATCCATGTCCAATTACCATAACTCAAATTCATATCCGTAACCATAATCCATAAACCATAACCATTACCAACCCATAACCATAAACCAACCATAACCATAACCAGACCATAACCATCCCAAATCCCAATTCCAACTCTAATCATGTAGGTCATCCAGGCGCTCATAACCGGGAGCACGGCTATCATGATAGTTTTTAACACTCTGCAGAGGTTGTACCACTTTACCCACATGTTTGTGATTTCATCACCTTTCGATGACTAAGGAACCTCCATTATGCCATCTCACACTTCCGAAGGTGTGTGGCCAAGAGATCACAAAATAGCCTTTCAAAAGGGACTACTAGTATGTACGGGCCCACTAAGGCTTCACCGGCAGGCTTGAATCTCCATTCTCCCACCCACGGGCCCCCTCGTGTGCCATGCGGATCCCAGGGCAGTCCTCCTCGACTCCCATTCCCCGCGCCATCCAATGGTCCATACAATACTAGCAGCGCTCCTAATTATTCAGCTACGCCGCACCCATACTTGGCCTTGTGGTGGCACTGTTGACCTGGCATATTCTCGCATGAACCGGTCCTTAGATCTAAAGCAAGCAAATCACCATAACATCCAACCCATCCACATACCAGGCTTGCTTAGATCACCCATTGTATTGACCAGTTCACATTAACCATAATATCATTGATGCATAATTAAATGTGTAGTGTTGTTTGCCATCCCAATTAATTAAGCAAAGCAAAAAGGTAAAAACCCTTCCCGACTCTCTACCATAAATTCCAGGTGACAAGGGTGGTCAAACAAAACTAGTAAACTTCCTACCATAGGATTCCCATCAATTTGACACAAGCATGCAAGTTTGCAAACAAAACATTTATTTTAAAATAGGATCAATATGCTTCAAGGACACTTGCCTTGCTCCGGCGGATGGGGTTGCTCAAGCGCTTCAAAGTCTTGATTTTGGAAATCCTCGTATGCGGCCTCTTGAGCACGTTCCTCTACGCGTGATCATACATACAAGAAAACATATACAATTCAACATGATGCACGCAAAATAATCAACATGCAATGACATGCATGCATGCACAATCCAATAATTAATTTACTACAGTTGTTTAATAATTAGATGCAACTAGTTCATACTTGTTCATATGAGTTAATGCTGCTGAAAATAAAATTATGACACAACTACGATCAAGTTACGCCTATTAGGTTCAATATGATCGCTAAAATTCGCATCGGGAACATGGCCTACCGTAGATGCGATGGCTTTGATGATCGCGGGATGGGGACAATGCGTAGACGAAGTAGATGCGTTCTCTAGCGGCACGACGACGGCGGCGCGATGTCGACGACGATCTCCGGCAGACGGTGGGGCCCTCCTCTTTTTCTTCCTCTTCTTCCCCTTCTTTTTCTCCTTTTTCTTCCATGGTCGCAGCCCTCTGGTCCCTGGTGCTTTTCCCGGCGGCTAGGTTTTTCCCTTGGCGATTCTGGCGTCGAGATTGTGAGCCTTCGGTCCCTTTTTATAGGGGCGGCGGGACAGGCGATCGGTACCGACTCGGTACCGGCCCAGCGCGAGATTCGCGGCATCGGAGGCGGGGTTCGTACGCGGGAGGGAATCGGGGTCGGGGGGGCGGGGGGGGGGGGGGGGGGGGGGTGGGGCACGCGGAGTCGTACCGGGGGAAGGCGACCGAGCCGGGCGGGAGGCGGTTAGCGCAGGGCGGGGTCGGCGCTGGCGGGAGTGGGGATCGGGGGCGGGCGAGCGCGCCGGGGCGGGGTCGCAGCCTTAGCGCGGGGCCCAGGCGGGAGCTGCGCGCTGCGGCGTCAACTGGCTGGGCCGGCTTCGGCCGCCTGGCCAGCGGTTCCCCTTTTTCTTTTTTTTTCTTTTTTTTCTTTTTTTTCTTTCTTTTATTATATAATTTATTATATATATTTTCTTATATATTATTATTTATATTATATATATGTTATCTATTATTAATTATTTTTATAACATATATTATTAATATTAATATTTTATCTATTTTTATATATTGTTATATATATTATTTATATTTATATTTATATATATATTTATTATTATTTTTATACTTATTCCTTATTACAAGTTTTAGGTTATTTTTATTTCTTTTCCTCTATTCATGTTTAATGAAAGAATATATATGCAATGCGATGCATGATGCAAAAATTTAGGGTCTTACAAACCTACCCCCCTTAAAGTGAATCTCACCCTCGAGATTCGACAGCGTGGAGAAAAGATGCGGGAATTCTGCCTTCAGGTCTTCTTCACGTTCCCACGTAGCTTCGGCTTCTGTATGGTGTTTCCATTGCACTTTACACCAACGAATCCTCTTATTTCTCGTGACCCTTTCCTTCATGTCCAAAATTTTGATAGGTTGCTCTACATAGGACAAATCCTCTTGAAGTTCTAACTCGTCCATCGGCACTTGTTCTTCCGGTACCCTGAGACACTTCTTGAGTTGAGAGACGTGAAATACGTCGTGTACATCGGAGAGATACGTCGGCAGCTCAAGTCGATAGGCTACCTCTCCTCGCTTGTCCAGAATCTTAAATGGTCCGATGTAACGTGGTGCCAGTTTTCCTTTGACGTTAAACCGTCGCTGACCTCTGATAGGTGACACTTTGAGGTATACAAAATCTCCAACTTCAAAAGTCAGACTCCTTCGCCTATTATTAGCATAACCTTTCTATCGAGATTGGGTATCCTTTAAGTTTTCCCATATTATTTGGACTTGCCTTACAGCTTCTTGTAACACGTCGGGACCAAACACTTGATTCTCTCCAGTTTCATTCCAAAACAAGGGAGTCCTACACTTCCTTTCGTACAATGCTTCGTAGGGTGACATTTTCAAACTTGCTTGGTAGCTATTATTGTACGAGAATTCAGCGTACGGCAAACTTTTATCCCAACTTTTCCCATGCTTTAATGCACAAGCTCTTAACATGTCTTCCAAAATTTGGTTGGTCCTCTCGGTTTGTCCATCTGTTTGAGGGTGATACGCCGAACTGAAGTTCAACCTTGTTCCCATTGCTTCATGCAATTTCTGCCAAAATCTGGAGGTAAACTGAGAACCTCTATCCGAGACTATCTTCTTCGGTACTCCATGTCGACACACAATATGTTCCATATACAATTCTGCTAGCTTCGCGGTGGTATATGTGGTCTTGACAGGGATGAAATGAGCTGATTTTGTCAATCGATCCACAATAACCCATATTGAATCATAGCCGGACTGAGTTCGCGATAATCCAACTATAAAGTCCATACCAATCTCTTCCCACTTCCACTCCGGGATCTTTAGTGGTTGTAACAATCCGGCTGGCCTTTGATGTTCAGCTTTCACTCATCGACACACATCACAAAGTGCAACATATTCGGCTATGTCCTTTTTCATGCTGGCCCACCAATAGCATGTCTTTAAGTCCTTGTACATCTTCGTACAGCCAGGATGAATTGAGTAAGGCGAGTCATGTGCCTCCTTCAATATTGCTTCCCGAATATGCCTAACATTAGGTACCACAATCCTCTTTCCAAGCCATAAGGTACCCTGTTCGTCTTCATCAAATCTGAATTCTCTTCCTTCCTGGGTCTTTTCCTTGATTTCCTGTATTTCCTTGTCCTTTGTTTGTCCTTCCCGTATTTCCTGCTCTAATGTTGGGTTGACTTCCATCGTTCCCATCTCATTTATGAATCCAAGGTTCAACCGTTCAAACTCCTTGCATAACTCGGATGGCAGCTCTCGTACTGTGAGTTGATGACTTACTCCTTTTCGGCTCAAAGCATCGGCCACTACGTTGGCCTTCCCTGGGTGATAGTTTATTCCCACGTCATAATCCTTGATGAGCTCCAACCATCGGCATTGCCTCATATTCAGATCCGTTTGCGTAAATATGTACTTGAGACTCTTGTGATCCGTATAAATCTCACATCGGTGACCAAAAACATAGTGTCTCCATATCTTCAAGGCGTGTACCACGGCTGCGAGTTCAAGGTTGTGTGTAGGATAATTCAACTCATGCTTCTTTAGTTGCCTCGATGCATAAGCTACCACTTGGCCTTCTTGTATGAGCACACATCCTAATCCTTGTCTTGATGCATCACAATATATATCAAAACTCTTGCTCACGTCCGGTAATACTAACACCGGCGCGGTTGTCAACCTTTTCTATAACTCCTCAAAGCTATCCTGACAAGCTTGAGTCCATCGGAATGCCTTACCTTTCATGAGTAATTCGGTCATAGGCTTGGCTATCTTGGAAAAGTCCTTGATGAACCGGCGGTAATATCCAGCCATTCCAAGGAAACTCCGAATTTACTTAACATTCTGCGGCGGTTCCCACTTAAGCACATCTCTCACCTTCCCTGGGTCAACTGATACTCCTCCTCCGGAAATAATATGGCCTAAGAAAGAAACTTCCCGTAACCAAAATTGACATTTACTGAACTTGGCATACAATTGATGTTCCCGTAGCTTCTGCAATGTAAGCCTCAAGTGTTCTTCATGTTCCTTCTCATCCTCCGAGTAGATCATAATATCATCGATGAACACTACAACGAACTTATCCAGATATTCCATGAAGACCTTATTCATGAGATACATAAAGTACGCAGGTGCGTTCGTCAGTCCAAATGACATGACGGTGTACTCATAAGATCCATATCGTGTCCGAAATGCTGTCTTGGGTATATCCGATGGTCTAATCTTCATTTGGAAGTATCCTGACCGCAAGTCGATCTTGGAGAAGATACAGGCACCCTTCATTTGGTCGAACAAATCCTCTATATGGGGCAGTGAGTACTTGTTCTTAATTGTTACTTCGTTGAGAGACCTATAGTCCACACACATCCTCTGAGTTCCATCCTTCTTATCTACGAAGAGCACTGGGGCTCCCCACGGGGATGAACTTGGGCGTATAAAACCCTTCTCTAGCTGCTCTTGAATTTGCTTCTTGAGCTCTGCTAATTCCTTAGGAGGCATCCTATACGGCCTCTTAGCTATAGGTGCAGTTCCGGGTGTCAACTCAATGGCGAATTCTATGTCACGATCAGGTGGCATACCTGGCAACTCATCTGGAAACACATTCGGGTACTCGCGAACGATCGGAATGCTTTCCAATGTCACTTCTTCCACGTGATTCAACATCGCTTTCTCTCTTGCAGGTTGGGCTGCCTCAACTTCGATGCGTGTACCATGTTCACTTGTCAACTGCACAATCCTCTCGGCACATTGAATGACTCCATTATACTTGCTCAGCCAGTCCATTCCAAGTATTATGTCTATTCCTTGGGAGTCCAAAACTATGAGGTTTGCGAGGAATTCTACCCCCCTTATTTTAATGCTTACTTTCGGACATACTATATTTGTCCTCATCTCTCCGCCAGGAGAACTTACTAGCATAGTTTGCTTCATATGAGATATAGGCAAATTGTACTTGGCAACATACTTTGACGAGACGAATGAATGAGATGCTCCCGAATCAAATAAAATAGTCGCGGGGTTGGAGTTGGCGAGAAACATACCAATCACGACGTCATCAGCTTGCTGGGCTTCCTCAGTAGAGACATGATTCACATTGCCACGAGCAAAATTCTGCTGTCCACGGTTGCCTTACGGTGCTCCTCCATTTGGTCGCGGGTTATTTGGCCTTGGTGCATTGTTCATAGGTCAATAGTTCCTTCTGGGGCATTGACTTGCAAAGTGTCCAGGTTCTCCACACACATAGCATGTCTTACCGCCTGTAGCATTAGGGAAGTTTGGGCGCAACTGGTTTTGAGCATTTGCCGCCATGTTAGGACGCGGCGCAGGTGGCACAGGATAGCGAGGCGCTTGCATGGCGGGGCGTTGCTGCGGTCGCTGATTTGGGCGGGGCGGATAAGCAGCACGGTATGCAGGAGCAGATGGGTTGTGGTGGGGTGCAGTAGGTGGTGCATAGCAGGGGCGAACATTGCTTCCTTGCTGCGGTCCATGATGTGGCATCTTCCTCTTGTTGTCCTGCTCCATCTCACGAATCTTGTTCTCAACCAGAATAGCCTTGTCAACCAGCTTTTGGAAGTTTGGATAATCAGTATTGAGCAACTGGACTTGAATTTCATTGTTGAGACCCCTCATAAATAGATACTGCTTCCTACTATCAGTTTTGATGTCTTCTGGAGCATATCTTGATAATTGAGTGAATTTGTTGAGATACTCACTCACGCTCATCCTTCCTTGCCTGAGATTTTCAAAATCTTGTCTTCTCAGTATCATAACTCCTTCAGGTACATAGTGGGAACAGAAACTCTGCTTAAACTCAGCCCAAGTGATTGCCTCCTGATTATCATGAGCGTTGCAAAGAGCTTCCCACCAGTCAGCGGCTGCTCCAACTAGGTGATGTGATGCAAAGAGAACCTTCTCCCTATTAGTGCACTGGACAATAGAAAGTTTCTTCTCAACAGACTTCAGCCAATCATCAGCTTCCATTGGGTCTGTGGCTTGTGCAAAGGTGGGCGGTCTGGTCCTCATGAACTCTCCCAAACGGTTGTGATGTGGCGGGGGTGGCGGCGGGGGCGGTATATGAGGCTGATTGTTGTTGCCAGCTTGCAGCTGTCCCACGGTCTGTATCATGGTCTGCATGAGCTGGTTATGCATAGCTAAGAGTTGTTCAATGTTGATAGCTCCATGAGCATGTCCCTGGTTGTTCTGAGGTACTTCATTGCGCTCCTCCTCATCGTTGGCATCCCTCTGGTTACGAGTTCTCACCATCTGTTGGCGAAAGAAAGGTAGGGACAGAAGGATTCAGAATTTGGAAAGAAACGTCCCAACTATATGCATCAAGGTATGCGACACTAAATAATCCTTTATTAATATAGACCTATATTATGAGGATGTGGACAAGTGCCGAAGCATTCCACAACTCTCTACTAAGCACACAAGCACTCAAACAAGCACCAAACAAAATTGGCAAAGATCCTAAAAGAAGTAACACAACTCAAGGTCGCACAAGTATGTCTACGTCGCTCTTATTTAACTAATGGGGGTGTGCCTATCCTTGAGTCGTGGCATAGGTCGAGGACTACTCGTCGTCAAGCAGGAACTCATTCGGGTCCTCGTCATCGTCGTCGTCGTCGGGGTCCTCGGGGTCCTGTGGTGGTGAGGCAGCAGGCGGCGGTGGTGCGGTAGACGCCACACTGGAAGGCTCCTCGTCAGAGGACTCCTCAGAAGACGACTCACGCTGGCCGTTGCGACGGTCTGGAGAGTCTGGGGTCCACGTCGGGGTGTCGGACGCGTAGTCGTCCGGGTTCTCGTCGGTGATCTGACGATACCTCCTGATTATCGCCTCGTGGCGCTGGGCGAGGTCACGTCCATCCTGAATCTCCTGCTGCGCCCTCTGAAGTCGGGCACTGAGCTGGGCCACATCGTCAACAGTCTGACGAGACTGCTGGAGTTCCTGGGGTCCCTCCACGTGCCTGGAGACGAAGCACGCAGTGCCACTGGGACGCTGCGGAACGAAGGCGTGCACCGTGTCCTCCAGACAGAAACGGCGGGCGTGACTCCAAAAGGTGGCTGCTTCCCAGCTAGCATCCTGCTCCGCAGATCGGCGGGAGCTCCTCCAAGCAGGACAGTTGTGGGTCTTCACCAACTCATCACCATAGTAGATATAGATCTTGCAGCTCCACTCCTTCCTGCCGGGGCGCTGCACTCCAGTGGTGTGGTAGGAGAGCGAGAGGCCGTGGTGACGGTAGCCAGCCTCACGGAGTAGGGCACGGAGACGGTGTCGCAGTTGTCCTGCGGCCCTGCCATCAGAACGGATCACCCTAGGGTGACGGGGGTTGATGGCCGGAGAGCGACTGGCCAACCTACACGGGGGCACAAGTCCACCGGTCGACTTACGGGGGGTTGTCTTGGTGCGGGCCATCTACAGAAAACAAGAATACATTAGAAAAAAAATATGAAAAACAAATCTGAAAATTTCAGCAGTTAAAATGGCGGAAAAAGAGCGGTGCAGTGGTTCCAAAAGAACGAAAAATAGAGAGAAAAATGCAGCAGCCAACACAATAATTTTACCCACACATAACAGCAGCAAAACACACCTTTTTCGCGAAAATTTACGCAGAAAAACAGCAGCACTTATTATTGCTCACTTCTGAAAATTTTTATCAAAAACGCAGCAGTGATCAATACTTTTTGCAGCTGAAAATAAGGGAAAACAAAACAGCAGCAAAAAATTTCGAAAATAGCAGATTAGAAGGGTGTTCCTAAGTGTTCTAGAGTGTCCATTCTACCTAGGCTTGCGTCCTACGGTCAACCTGTGGCTCTAATACCAATTTGTGACACCCGGTTCCGAATATGAACCAAGCGTAACGCATATGTGTGCCCAGGAAGTTCATCACACATATACGGTTGCATCACAAACGATATACAGAATTTAACCACGTCTTAACTAATAAATAAGTACTTTATTACAATAATCCAATAGTTCACGAATGATAAAACTCTAAATAATTGCAGCGGAAAATAAACTAAACAGCACGACTCCAATCCACAGGCAATTGACGGCGGTACGCAACCTAGTACTCCACGTGATCCTCAGGGTACTCCCAATTGTCTCCAGTAGCTGTTGGGGGGGATTGCAAGGGTGAGTACATGTCGTACTCAGCAAGTGTGGAAAGTATGACATGTGGCTAATTCAAATGTCGAATGTAATAATGGCTAAGTGCTGAAAAGTACAGTAAAACATTTGAAAAGCATTATACTATGTCTATGTGAAACGATCCCATCATAACCATCATATCAACAAAATATAAACCATATCCAATTATTGCCAACGTCACCATTATCCATGTCCAATTACCATAACTCAAATTCATATCCGTAACCATAATCCATAAACCATAACTGGGTCCCAGCTCCCAGACTCGAATCCACAAGAAGTCACTTCAGGAGACCCAGACCCCTCTGGGAGGGTCCAGGTCGCTTCTGAAGAAGCCATGGGTTCCTCCAGCCAGGACCCAGAGGTCCCCGAAGAAAATCCGGATTCCTCCGGGAGGATCCAGGTTAGTGAAGAGGAAGCTCCGGACTCCTCCGGGAGGGTCCGGACCATTCAGCGCCCGGTGTACTTCATTAGTGAAGTACTACATGATGCCAAGACTCGATATCTAGAGGTGCATAAGCTGCTCTATGCAGTCCTTATTGCCTCTAGAAAGCTTCACCATTACTTCCAAGCTCACAAAGTCTCAGTGGTGACCTCTTAGCCACTTCGAGCAATCTTGCATAATCCCAATTCAACTGGGAATATTGCAAAGTGGGCAGCGGAATTGGCTGAATTTGATCTTGAATTCATTTCAAGGCAAGCAGTCAAGAGTCAAACATTGGCAGATTTTGTGGCGGAATTGACTCCCTCTCCATCAAACCCTGGGGGCCCCAGTGAGCAGAAGACGGAGCATCAAGCTCTAGCCTTCACCGAGCCTCACTGGACCCTCTACTTTGACGGCTCCATGCAGAAGCAGGGGGCCGGAGCTGGAATCCTTCTCCTTGCACTGACCGGGGAGAAGGTGAAATACATGGTACACTGAAGCTGACCAACAACATGGCAGAGTACGAAGCGCTCATCTACGGACTAAAGGTGGCACTGTCATATGGTGTCAAGCAACTGCTAGTCAAGGGAGATTCGCAGCTCATCATTAAGAAGGTGAAGGGTGAATGTTCCTGCAATAATCTCCAGCTAGCTGCTTACCTCCTTGAAGTCCAGAGGCTTCAGAAGGACTTCGAAGTCCTAGATCTCCACCATGTTTAGCGTGCCCATAACGCTGAAGCGGACGAACTCTCGACGAAAGCGTCAACCGGAGCTCCGGCTCCTGACGGAATTTTTGTCCGGAGGTTGTCAAAACCAACAGCTCAGCCAGCCGAACCGAGCGAAGGGGGCGAGGTCAGCATCTCGAAGCTGACGGTCCTGATGGCCCTGTTACCATGGCAGCCATCAAGAGTCGTAGGTGCTGCCGGGAGCTCCAAGCAAACCAGCACACAAGACTCAAAAGCTCAAGCTAGTTCCGATGCATGGATCTCGGAGATCCGGAGCTACTTGAAAGACAACATCCTTCCTGACGATGATGTATCCGCTGACCGGGTAGTCAGATTGGCTAAAAGATACACGCTAGTAGAAGGGGATCTCTACCGGCGTGGTGCCAATGGCATCCTAATGCGGTGCATCACAAGGGAAGAAGGTTGCGAACTCCTCGCAGAAATCCATGGAGGTGAGTGTGGGAACCACGCGTCTTCCCGCACGCTGGTTGGTAAAGCCTTTCAGCATGGTTTCTACTGGCCTACAGCACTCCAGGATGCAACTGAGCTGGTGAAGAAATGTGAAGCATGTCAATTCCATGCAAAGCAAATTCACACACCAGCTCAGCCCCTACAAATGATACCTCCTATGTGGCCCTTCGCTGTGTGGGGGATGGACATCTTGGTACCTTTCCCAAGAGCCGTCGGAGGTTACAAGTTCCTGTACGTCGCCATTGATAAGTTCACCAAGTGGCCGGAAGCAACTCCAGTTGTGACAATCAACAAGCAATCTGCTATCAACTTTTTGCAGTCCATTGTATGCAGATATGGAGTCCCAAACAAAATCATCACTGATAATGAGACCCAATTCACAAGTTCTGCATTCCAAGGATATTGCGAAGACCTCGGCATACAAGTTTGCTACGCCTCCGTAGCTCACCCAGCAAGCAATGGCCAAGCCGAGAGAGCAAATGCTGAAATCCTTAAAGGACTCAAGGCGCGCACATATGAGCGCTTAAAAAAACATGGAGCTAACTGGATTGAAGAGCTTCCGCCCACTTTATGGGCCAACAGGACATCTCCAAACCGGTCAACTGGAGAGAAACCCTTCTTTCTGGTGTACGAAGCAGAAGCAATCCTTCCTACGGAAATCACCTTGGGTTCACTCCGGGTCCGGACCTTCGACGAAGCCACGCAGGACCAGCTCCGGCGTGAAGACCTAGACCTCCTTAAGGAGGGAAGGTGTCAAGCAGCTGTTCGGAATGCCAGATATCGCCAAGCCCTACGGCGTTATCATCAGCGGCATGTACACAACCGACAGCTCGAGGAAGGCGATCTGGTGCTGCGGAGAATACAATCCAGAGAAGGGTTAAACAAACTCTCCCCCGGCTGGGAGGGACCCTTCCAAGTGATTAAAGTATCCCGTCCCGGAAGCGTTCGCTTGGCTACCGAGGATGGGACACCTCTCCCAAATCCTTGGAACATCGAGCACCTCCGTAAGTTCTACACTTAATACCACGGAGGTGAGTCTTGAGTAACTTGAGGTGTATGTTATAGAGTCATTGTACAAAGTCGGGTAGTTCCTCCGGGAGAACAGCCGGACCTTCCCCGGAAGGTCCACAAAGTTCATGCAACACTTGTCACAGTCTCAGAACTAAAAGTGTGGCTAGCTACCCTGGGACAAACAAGAAATTAAACACGCTTAGCTTGGTTCTGTACCCTAAGAGTGTACTTGTTTCCCTTGTACCCCGGACCTATAATGAAAGACATCTTCAGGTGAAACAGACTCCACGTGCATTCATTTTGTACAGGCTCAACATTTTTTATTTTTTATTTTTCTCTTTCTTGTCTATAACAAAGACGCGCAATTCTCAAAAAAAAAAAAAAAATAGTTCGACCGGTTCATATACGATTCGAGTTGTATTGTCTATTCTTTTGAATTCAAATATTGTTCATGGCTCACTCGCCTGAATGCCGCCAAGCCAATCTAGGGCCAGAGTGTGCTATCAACTTAGCCTTGTCAAGCACCCTAAGTACGCCACTCTACCTACACCCCGGCAGGCCAAAGTAAGGCGAGTCCAAGTACAATTGAATCCAGAAGAAAAGGCAACGTATTCGATTGTGTTTAGAATCGCGTTTGACCTAAAAATTTCTCGAGAATCTTAAGCCGCGATGAAGTTATAGGCAAGAAACGAATTTTACTATTTTTCTTGACTTCAGTGTGCAGGAAAAATAAAATAAACGTTGATGGAGAAAAGTCGGAGCTAACAAAGCTCCAACTCCTCTAGTGTGACACCCGGTTCCGAATATGAACCAAGCGTAACGCATATGTGTGCCCAGGAAGTTCATCACACATATACAGTTGCATCACAAACGATATACAGAATTTAACCACGTCTTAACTAATAAATAAGTACTTTATTACAATAATCCAATAGTTCACGAATGATAAAACTCTAAATAATTGCAGCAGAAAATAAACTAAACAGCACGACTCCAATCCACAGGCAATTGACGGCGGTACGCAACCTAGTACTCCACGTGATCCTCAGGGTACTCCCAATTGTCTCCAGTAGCTGTTGCGGGGGATTGCAAGGGTGAGTACATGTCGTACTCAGCAAGTGTGGAAAGTATGACATGTGGCTAATTCAAATGTCGAATGTAATAATGGCTAAGTGCTGAAAAGTACAGTAAAACATTTGAAAAGCATTATACTATGTCTATGTGAAACGATCCCATCATAACCATCATATTAACAAAATATAAACCATATCCAATTATTGCCAACATCACCATTATCCATGTCCAATTACCATAACTCAAATTCATATCCGTAACCATAATCCATAAACCATAACCATTACCAACCCATAACCATAAACCAACCATAACCATAACCAGACCATAACCATCCCAAATCCCAATTCCAACTCTAATCATGTAGGTCATCCAGGCGCTCATAACCGGGAGCACGGCTATCATGATAGTTTTTAACACTCTGCAGAGGTTGTACCACTTTATCCACATGTTTGTGATTTCATCACCTTTCGATGACTAAGGAACCTCCATTATGCCATCTCACACTTCCGAAGGTGTGTGGCCAAGAGATCACAAAATAGCCTTTCAAAAGGGACTACTAGTATGTACGGGCCCACTAAGGTTTCACCGGCAGGCTTGAATCTCCATTCTCCCACCCACGGGCCCCCTCGTGTGCCATGCGGATCCCAGGGCAGTCCTCCTCGACTCCCATTCCCCGCGCCATCCAATGGTCCATACAATACTAGCAGCGCTCCTAATTATTCAGCTACGCCGCACCCATACTTGGCCTTGTGGTGGCACTGTTGACCTGGCATATTCTCGCATGAACCGGTCCTTAGATCTAAAGCAAGCAAACCACCATAACATCCAACCCATCCACATACCAGGCTTGCTTAGATCACCCATCGTATTGACCAGTTCACATTAACCATAATATCATTGATGCATAATTAAATGTGTAGTGTTGTTTGCCATCCCAATTAATTAAGCAAAGCAAAAAGGTAAAAACCCTTCCCGACTCTCTACCATAAATTCCAGGTGACAAGGGTGGTCAAACAAAACTAGTAAACTTCCTACCATAGGATTCCCGTCAATTTGACACAAGCATGCAAGTTTGCAAACAAAACATTTATTTTAAAATAGGATCAATATGCTTCAAGGACACTTGCCTTGCTCCGGCAGATGGGGTTGCTCAAGCGCTTCAAAGTCTTGATTTTGGAAATCCTCGTATGCGGCCTCTTGAGCACGTTCCTCTACGTGTGATCATACATACAAGAAAACATATACAATTCAACATGATGCACGCAAAATAATCAACATGCAATGACATGCATGCATGCACAATTCAATAATTAATTTACTACAGTTGTTTAATAATTAGATGCAACTAGTTCATACTTGTTCATACTTGTTCATATGAGTTAATGCTGCTGAAAATAAAATTATGACACAACTACGATCAAGTTACGCCTATTAGGTTCAATATGATCGCTAAAATTCGCATCGAGAACATGGCCTACCGTAGATGCGATGGCTTTGATGATCGCGGGATGGGGACAATGCGTAGACGAAGTAGATGCGTTCTCCGGCGGCACGACGACGGCGGCGCGATGTCGACGACGATCTCCGGCGGACGGTGGGGCCCTCCTCTTTTTCTTCCTCTTCTTCCCCTTCTTTTTCTCCTTTTTCTTCCCTGGTCGCAGCCCTCTGGTCCCTGGTGCTTTTTCCGGTGGCTAGGTTTTTCCCTGGGCGATTCTGGCGTCGAGATCGTGAGCCTTCGGTCCCTTTTTATAGGGGCGGCGGGACAGGCGATCGGTACCGACTCGGTACCGGCCCGGCGCGGGATTCGCGGCATCAGAGGCGGGGTTCGTACGCGGGAGGGAATCGGGGTCGGGGGGGGGGGGGGGGGGGGGGCACGCGGAGTCGTACCGGGGGCGGGCGACCGAGCCGGGCGGGAGGCGGTTAGCGCGGGGCGGGGTCGGCGCTGGCGGGAGTGGGGATCGGGGGCGGGAGCCGAGGCGCGGGACCGGGCCTCGGGGGCGGGCGAGCGCGCCGGGGCGGGGTCGCGGCCTTGGCGCGGGGCCCAGGCGGGAGCTGCGCGCTGCGGCGTCAGCTGGCTGGGCCGGCTTCGGCCGCATGGCCAGCGGTTCCCCTTTTTTTTGTTTTCTTTTGTTTTCTTTTTTTTCTTTTATTATATAATTTATTATATATATTTTTTATATATTATTATTTATATTATATATATGTTATCTATTATTAATTATTTTTATAACATATATTATTAATATTAATATTTATTTATTTTTATATATTGTTATATATATCATTTATATTTATATTTATATATATTTATTATTATTTTTATACTTATTCCTTATTACAAGTTTTAGGTTATTTTTATTTCTTTTCCTCTATTAATGTTTAATGAAAGAATATATATGTAATGCGATGCATGATGCAAAAAATTAGGGTGTTACATCTAGATGGCTTGTAATCGATGTTAACAAGCATCACCGGAGCAACCAAGCCCCGGTAAAGCTAGGGGGGCCAGCCGTCGAGGTAAAAGATGGTGAGAAGACCCCATAAGTGGAGTCTGCTATCGACAAGTTACGTGTTGGCAAAGGTCAGTGTCGGAGCTACTAAGCTCCGACACCCCAGAGGACTAACTGTCGATGCTTTATGCGTTGATAGGGACTATTATCGGAGCTACTAAGCTCCGACGGTAGTCAGTTTGACCTCAGGGGGCCTTCACCATCAAAGACTTCGGACCTACGCTCTACAAGCTCGAAGAAAATGAGTCTTCAACAAAACATAATATCCTCTTGGTACATGTTCACAATCAAATTGTGTACATCTACCAGGGGGCCAAGTGAAGACAAAAGTGTTGAAGACAAAAAGTGAAATTCGCAAAAATTTGGGGATTTCATTCATCTGGAGACAAGGGATTACTAAATTTAGGAAGAAGAATAGAGGATGCAAGTGGGAACTACGGAAATGGTCCTAGACCCTATGGAAGAATTGAGCGACTTTCTGGGCAACTTCCAACACGTTGGCTCGGGCAGCTTCCCCTTCTCCTTCGACGGGACCTTCAAGCACCGGGTCCAGAGGAAATTGGGAGTTCCGGGTGGTGTAGCATGTCAGCACGTACTCTGCGACGTTCTTCACTAGGGATTGCCCCTCAACCTCCAATTGGTCCGCGATGACATCGCCCACCTTGGAGAGCTTGCTACCAGCCGAGCTCAGTGCCTGCAGCGCTAGGTCCAGCTCCGGCTCCGGATCATCCGGGCGCACGGGACTGAAGCCCATTGGTGTCAGCGCGTCGTTGGCCTTGCCCAGGAACTCCCAAATTTGTAGGGAGTCTGCAGTCCTCAAGCCTTTCAATTCTTCCAAAGATCTTCTGACCGCCACCAGTTCGGAATTCTCACAAGCGAGGCGCTCAACTTCTTTGGCGTTTTGCTGAATCTTCTCAGCAACCCGCTTCTCGAGTTTTCCGAGCTCCTCCTCCCAGAGGTGGATCTTGTTCCAGCGGTCGACCAGGTCCTTCTCCCTGCCCCTCACTTTCTTTTCCCTGGCAACGAGGGCACACTCCCGTTCATGGAGCTCCTGCCCTCGCACCCAGGCTTTCTTCTCCTCCTCTACGCAGCGCTCTTCCAATTTCTTGGCGCGCTCCTCAAGGCCCTTGTCAGCCAGAGCCACCTTTTCTGAGAGCTCCTCCTCAAGGCGCAGCTCTAGGAGTTTCTGCTCTTCATCTTCGAGCCGTTTCTCCCTCTCTTCAAGTGCCTCTCGGTGCTTGATGAGTGTAGTGTTAATGGCCTCAAGCCTTTCGTGGCGTTCATCGGCCGCACTATTGGTTGCTTTGACCTGATCGTAGATCTCCCGGGATTGAGCGTTGAGGGCGCGAGTCATGCTCTCCCTGTCAATCAATAATTTACCCCAATACTCCAGGCGGACCTTCTCCCGCTTGATCCACTCTTTGTCATCCGCTAGCCTTGACTGCGCCAGCTTGGTCTCGAAGTAGAGCCGGTTACGCCACCTCCTAAGGGTTTGGCGCTCCTCTTCAAGAGCCTTGCTGTCATGGAAGAAGGCCAGTTGAACTTGACGCAGACTGGAACATGCGTTGTCAATGGACAGTGACAACGGGATAGGTTCCGGACCAGCTGGGGTCTCCTCTGCTGGTTCCAGCGGGTTTTCAGATACAAAAATTGGGTCCCACTCCACAAGAGTGGTCCCCTGCGTCTCCATGGCACTAGGGCCGTCCTCCGGGATGGCCACAGTCGCCATCAAGGAGGGCCTCGCTGCCAGGTCTTCATTCACCCCCTCAGGCAGGGGGCCAGCGACTTCACCAGGGCACTCCGGCTCAGCCGTGGGTACCTCCGACGTCATCACTTCTGGAGCAGGGGCCGCTTCTGGCTCCAGCCTTGGCACCTCCTCCGATGGGGGCTCGAGCTCCGACACTTCTGTATCAACCGGCTCGGGAGCCGGAAGATCTTCATCTTCAATCGGCCCTGCAGCCAGAGCTCCAGCAACTACCGGCTCTGCGGTCAGTGCTTCTGAGGTAGCCGGCCCAACCGCCGGGACTTCCTCAACATCCGGCGCGCACGTCGGGACTTCAATCACCTCCGGCTCGACCGCTGGAGCTTCGACACTTTCCGACTCTAGGGCCGGAATCACAGCTTCTTCCGGCTCAACGGCCGGAGCTTCCATCATCTCAGCACCAGGACCCAGAGCTTCAACCTCCGGGACAGGTGCCGCTGGCGCATCTTCACTTCCGCGGTCCGGCGCTACCACGGGAGCCTCTCGGGAGGAGTCGAGGTCCATGACCACGACAGCCGGCGCCGGAGCTGTCGCAGCTTCATCCACCACTTGGGGCGGCACCGGGACAGGAGCAGAAGCTTCCACCCTCACGGCTTCAACCGACTGTGGCTGAGGGTGGAGCCTCACTCCCCTTCTTGGGGACACTGCAGATGATGAACGAAGAAACTTAAAAAATAGTTACTACAATTAAAACAACTATTCAAGGTAAAGATTAAAAATTACCTTGGGAGGCTTTCGCACCAGCTTGCGAGGAACCTTTTTCCCGGGCGTTCAGGGCTGGTCATAGCCGGCGTGGAAGCTCCGGAAGGCCCCCCGGAACTCGTCGCGGCCACGGGTGTTTCCCGAGTCGAGGCCCCCCTCGATCGGGAAGAACCCCCGGACCTGGAGGCCTCCATCGGCCCAGGTGCTGGAGTCGCATGCCCGGAGCTAACACCCCGGGAGGACCCCACTGCGGGAACACTCGCGCTCTGGGAGGACCCCACTGCGGGAACAGTCGCGCCCCGGGAGGACCCCACTACGGGAACAATCACTGCAGTTGTAGAAGACCTTCCCCTCCGGGGAGAAGGAGCCGACGCAGAAGTAGCGGGCCTGACCGACCTTCCGTCGGCGTACTGCAACTTCCTCTTCCGGCTCACAGGTTCATCCGCCAGCTCCTTGCCCTTGCCGACGACCTCTTCCCTCAGCTTCGGAGCACGTTCGGAGCCATCCTCGGGCATTTTGGGGATCACTACCCTGGTGGTTGATCTTCTCTCGACGACACCAAGGTCATCAAGCACGGGCATCTTCCACCGGAGCTCCCTGCTAAACTCCACTTCCACGTTCAGAGGAAGAAAAGCTGATGGCGGAGTCAAGTCGTCACCATCGACGTCAATGCCGTGCTGGAACTTCTTGAGGTGGAACTCCAAGGTTTTCCCCACCATGTTGGACTTCAACCCGGTCTCGACCCGGTCGTCGTCCATCACGCTGTTGAGGGCCCATGCGAGTTTCTCTCTCCTCTTCAGTGGCGCCCACCTGTTGAACAAGAAGTTGCAAAACACCGCCTGAGGAGTCAATCCTCCCTCCACGCATTGGCGGATCCTGGTCAAAGCAGGGTTGAAGGCTTCCACCAGCACCGGAGCTTCACTCCAGATTGTCGTGTCAATGCTGGGAAGGCCTTCGGGCAGCTCCAGCCTCTCGTGCTCCTCCACCCGGACGACTATCCAGTCCTTCTTCCAATCATCCCACTTCCCAGAGGGAAATGATCGGAGGTACTTGAATGGGCACTTCTTGCGCTTCACGAAGTAGTAGAAGCCAAGGTACTCATTGTTCCTGCTGGTGGTATGGACGGTGAAGAAGGTCCAGAAGAGTTCAATGCAGGGGGGGATGCCCACCCACATCTCACAGAAGTGGACGAAAATGGACACAAGAAGAATGGAGTGGGGGCCGAGATGATACAACTGCAGACCATAGAAGTCTAGCAGCATCAAGAAAAAGGTGGGATCAACCCTACCATGGCGTACGAGGAGAAGTACACCATTTCGCCGGCGTGCTCCTTCTCAAATGGGAGCTCTCCACCGGCGCGGACCGAGCGGTTGAAGAAGTCCGAGGACCATCCCATGAGGGCCCGGACCTTCTTCAGGTCGCCGTCGGTCTTCAAGCGACTCTCGCGGAGGCCCAACTCCATCGCGGCACGGCTAGGCAAGAGAAGAAAAGCGAAGCACAAGTTGGGAGTTTGAGCGCAAGATCAGATGGGAGGCGTAAAGAGCCCCAAATGGTGCGCGCTTTCCTTCTTAAGTAAACCCTCGCGACGCTTGAATGGAAACCGCAGAGAAGTCGAAGATACCACTCAAAAATTCCACCCAGCCGATGACAAGAGGGCCCGGGACTACCCCGACGATCAAGTTGAGGTTCTTACCCAGGCGAACGGTTGCCATCATGAGGCGGGAAGCCCGAAGGCGGCGGCCTGACAAGGTGCGCGGAACTAATACAATTTTCGTATCGGGAACAGGCGACCTTCAATTGCGTGAGATCCGCACTCCAAAGATCTCACCTGCTGCACACAGGATATGCCACGCGGCAAAGATTTAACTCCGGACCATCGCCAACGGCGCATCTGAAGACCTTTGAAGACTCAGTTTAAAAGTCGAAGAATGGACCCACCTCCGGCGGAACAACTTCATCCAAGGGGTCTTCCCCAGAGGTGGGCCCAGGGGGCCACTGTTGGTACCCTGGGTACCATATACCCCTTGGTATTGCAAAGATATCAAGGGAAAGTCACCCACTTGATTTGAAGACCTTCGGAGGCCCACATGTCAGACATGTCCGGACCCGCTTCTCCAACATGGTTAGCCCCAGGGTCGCCACGTGTACTATCAAACCGGAGCTACCGCCCGCAAGGGAGGAGGCTCTGAACTATGTACCGAAGTGGCATCCCCGGACCTAACCCCAGACCGAGGGAAGCTCCGGTGCTGACACGTGTTAGCTAACCCCGGAACTATCTGTTCTCCACAGCGTGCTCCTGTGCTGCCACGTGTCCAACTGTCGGATCTTCACCCTCTAACCTCCAGAAGACCCCACAACGGCTCCGGATCTTCAAAGGGGAATTGAGGACTTCAAGACCTGATTAAGTGTCATTAATACCATATTAATGACACTTAATCGGACGACCTTAATACCAGTAACGGTGCTGTCAAAGCCCATTACATGGTCATTAAGGGCAATTAAACGTGTTGAAGAGGTATCAACACTAGTAGCCGGGGCCACATGTCGGGTCAGGCTAATTTGTAACGGCCTGCCCTTATACTATAAAAGGAAAGGCCAACGATGTTTACAGACACACGAGACACACGCAAGATAGACGCTGAGACGTGTTCCATAGACGCTCGGTACAAGCTCATACAGCTAATACAACACCAACACACCCGTGGAGTAGGGTATTACGCTCAGGCGGCCCGGACCACATAAACTTCCGTGTCTCCTGTGTCATTTACAATTCACCTTCTTGAATCTCCGCGCGCCCACACCGAACATCAAACTCCTCTAACACTTTAGTAGTGTCGGGAGATCTGCCAGTTCCAAACCACCGACAGATACCGTCAACAAGACGGCCGAGTCCACATCGAGCGTGCTCGAGAAAGACGAGAAGCTCAGGACATTCCTGCTCCTGAAGGAGTAGGAGGAGGCTTTTTGGCCCTGGTCATGCATCTGCGTATGGTCAGGTGGCCACAGAAATTCCGGCCTCACCTGCCGGAGAAGTTTGATGGGACTGTTAATCCTGTCGAATTTCTTCAGATTTACTCCACTGCTATCCTGGCAGCTGGAGGAAATGAGGCTGTAATGGCCAATTATTTTCCAGTGGCTTTAACTGGGACCGCCCAGTCCTGGTTTATGATCCTTCCACCCAACTCCATCGACAGTTGGGAGGAGTTGTGCCGGCATTTCACCGCCAACTTCGGGAGTTCATACACCCGACCAGGCACCGAACTGGACCTTTTTGCATTCGTGCAAAAAGGGGGAGAATCCCTGCGATCATTCATCCAGAGATTCTCTCAGGTACGAAACACTATCCCTTCTATGTCTAGTGCTTCTGTCATTGTGGCATTTAGACAGGGCGTACGGGATAAGAAGATGTTGGAGAAACTGGCGATCAAGGAGATCACCAGTGTCACGGAACTCTTCAGTTTGGCTGACAAATGTGCCAGAGCTGCGGAGGGTCGTGAAATGCACTCCAAACCACCTCCGGAGGATCACAAAAAATCCTCCAAAGGGGAAGCCACAACCTCCGGGAGTGGCAAGAAGAAGAAAAAGACCAACGGCAAGAAGAAGCCGTCGGCCGGCGCATCTAATGCTGCTGCAGCTGCTGCAGCTCCGGGTGGCTGGGGGCCACGCCCCGAGAAGCAACCTCGACCGTCTTCTGAATACGGTGGCAAACCCAAGGTGTGGTGTCCAATTTATAAGACGGACAGGCACAGTTTGGAAGACTGCCGGGAGGTCCAAAACCTTGCTGAGCGCTACAACAAGCGCCAGGAAGAAGTTCCTTTCCGACAGAGGGAAGGAAAACAAAAAGTTGACGAAGCTCCGGCTGAAGAGGAGTTAGGTTTTCAGGATCCCAAAAATATCTTGAAGGCCGTCTACACCTCCGTCGACGATGATTCTGACGTCTCTGACAACGAGTGTCGGAAGACCATGAACACCATATTTGGTGGATCATGGGACATCACCTCCCATCGCGTCCTCAAGACAATGCGTCGGGACATGGCCGTTGTAGCTCTCACAGCCAGGGCGGAGTCTCATCGAAAGTGGATGGACACAGCCATCACTTTTGGTGCTTCGGACTGCCCTCGAAGCATGGTTGGAGCAGGCCAGTTACCTTTGATGGTATCTCGTACCATCAATAACATTCAGCTCCACCATGTTACGGTAGACGGAGGTTTGGGGCTGAACCTCATAAGCTTTGAAGCTTTTACCAAGCTTCAGCTCCAACCTTCGCACCTTCATCCTGCCCGACCTTTCTCCGGAATAGGTCCGGGAGCCATTACCCCACTTGGTGCTATTACCCTTCCCGTTACCTTCGGGACCTGAGAGAAGTATCGCACCAAGAAGTTGGTATTTGACGTTGCTCAGATCAACTTACCCTTCAATTCCATCTTGTATAGGCCTGGCTTGTACAAATTCATGGCAGCTGCTCATTACGGCTACCTGGTGTTAAAGATGCCAACACCAGTAGGCGTTCTCCGGATCCGCGGAGATCGCACTGTCGGAGTAACCACTCTAGAAGAACTTCATGCGCTTAGTACGGCGCAAGAGGAGGACTCCAGGCAGGAACAAGCTCCAAAACCCCCGAGCATTCGTCAGCGAGGCTCGACTTCTGCACCTCGTGTGCAGCCAAGCGGCGACACCGACATTCCCGTCAAAGTCGTTCAAATCGGTTCCGATGCCGCTCAGGCCACCCGTATATCGGGAGTACTGAATGACAAATAGGAACTCGCGCTCATCGCTTTCCTCCGGGCTAATGTCGACGTGTTTGCCTGGAAACCGTCAAAAATGCTTGGGATCCCCAGGGAAGTGATTGAGCACAATCTGAAGATCTACCCTGACGCCCGGCCCGTGCACCAGAAGCCTCGGAAGCAATCCGTGGAGCGACAGAACTTCATTCAACAAGAAGTGAAGAAATTGCTCGAAGCCGGATTCATTCAAGAAGTCTTCCATCCGAAATGGCTGGCAAACCCAGTCGTTGTGCCCAAGGCCGGTGGGAAGCTTCGGATGTGTATTGACTACACAACACTAAATAAGGCATGTCCAAAAGATCCATTCCCACTACCTATAATAGATCAGATAGTGGATTCCACCTCCGGGTGTGAATTACTGTGTTTCCTAGACGCATATTCTGGGTATCATCAAATCAGAATGTCTAGGGAAGATGAAGAGCATTCCTCTTTAATCACAGTAGATGGATTGTACTGTTATACAGCCATGCCATTTGGTCTCAAGAATGCAGCTTCAACCTTTGTACGAGCTATGTACAAAACTTTTGAAGAACTCATTAGAGACATAGTGGAAGTGTACGTCGATGACATCGTGGTCAAGGTCAAGAACAAGGAGTCACTCCTTGACACCTTGCAGGCTGTCTTCGACAAGCTGCGGGTCACCCGCACGAAGCTAAACCCAGACAAGTGTGTCTTTGGGGTTAGCTCCGGAAAACTTCTTGGTTTCCTGGTAAGTCACCGGGGCATAGAAGCTAATCCGGCGAAGATCAAAGCCATTGAAGACATGCGGCCACCAGCCCGCATCAAGGATGTCCAAAAGCTGACTGGATGTCTAGCAGCCCTTAGCCGGTTCATTTCAACACTGGCGGAACGGGCACTTCCCTTCTTCAAGTTATTGAGGAAGTCCGGACCATTCCAATGGTCCGAAGAAGCAGAAAAGGCGTTCCAGGAGCTAAAACAGTTCCTCACCCCCCTACCAACTCTGGTAGCTCCGAACCCTGGTGAGCCTTTGCTGCTTTACATTTCACCAACTGACGAAGTCGTCAGTATGGTCCTGGTTGCGGAGAGACCAGAACTGTCGGTGGTTTTGATTTGGCAGATCTCCCGACACAACTAAAGTGTTTACAGACTTTGAAGTTCGGTGTGGGCGCGTAGAGATTCAAGAAGGTGAAGTGTAAAATGACAGAAGACACGAAGGTTTACGTGGTTCGGGCCGCCTGAGCGTAATACCCTACTCCACGGGGTGTGTTGGTGTTGTATTGGATGTATGGACTCAAAGATCAGATCAGAGCAGGTCAGATGAGTCTAGTGAGCGTAGAGTGAGCGTGTGTCCTATGTATCGTTGGCCTATCCTTTTATAGTACAAGGACGGGCCATTACAAGTTGGCCTGGTCCGACATGTGGCCCTGGCGGTTGCTAATATTGATACACATTTGATACGCTTAATTACCCTTAATGACCTAATTACGGGCTTTGACAGCACCGTTACTGGTAATTAAGGTCGTCCGATCGTGTGTCATTAATATAGTATTAATGACATTTAATCAGGTCTTGAAGTCCTTGATTCCCCTTTGAAGATTCGGAGCCGTTGTGGAGTCTACCGGATGTTTGAGGCTGAAGATCCGACGATTGGACACGTGGCAGCTCCGGAGCATACTGTGAGGAACAGATAGGTCCGGTGCCACCAGACACGTGTCAGTTCTGGAGCTTCCCTCGGTCTGGGGTTAGGTCTGGGGGTGCCATTATGGTACATAGCCCGGAGCTTCCCCCTTACGGGCGGTAGCTCCGGTTTGATGGTACACGTGGCGACCCTGGGACTAACAATGTTGGGGAAGCAGGTCCGGTTATGTCTGACATGTGGTCCTCCGAAGGTCTTCAAATCAAGTAGATGACATTTTCTTGAGGTCTTTGCAATCTCAAGGGGTATACGGTATCCAGGGTACCGACAAGAACTATCCCATACTCAGGAATCCAGACCCCTCCGGGAGGGTCCGGAGGTTCCTCAAAGCAAGTCTGGGTCCCAATTCCCAGACTTGAGTCCACAAGAAGCTTCGGGTCCCTACAACAAAGACCCGGAGGTCCCCGAAGAAGGTCCGGATCCCTCCAGGAGGATCCGGATCAATGAAGAGGAAGCCCCGGGCCCCTTCGGGAAGGTCCATACCATCCAGCGCCCAGTGTACTTCATCAGTGAAGTACTTCATGATGCCAAGACTCGATACCTAGAGGTGCATAAGCTGCTCTATGCAGTTCTTATTGCCTCCAGGAAGCTTCGACATTACTTCCAAGCTCACAAGATTTTAGTGGTGACTTCTTACCCGCTTCGAGCAATCTTGCATAATCCCAATTCAACTGGGAATATTGCAAAGTGGGCAGCGGAATTGGCCGAATTCCATCTCGAATTCATTTCAAGGCAAGCAATCAAGAGTCAAGCATTGGCAGATTTCATGGCGGAATGGACTCCCTCTCCATCAAACCCTGGGGGCCCCAGTGAGCAGAAGCCAGAACACAAGGCTCCGGTCTTCACCGAGCCTCACTGGACCCTCTACTTTGACGGCTCCATGCAAAAGCAGGGGGCTGGAGTTGGAATCCTTCTCCTCGCACCAACCGGGGAGAAGGTAAAATACATGGTACACCTTGACTTCAAGGCGACCAACAATATGGCGGAGTACGAAGCACTCATATACGAACTAAGGGTGGCACGGTCATACGGTGTCAAGCAACTGCTGGTCAAGGGAAATTCACAGCTCATCATTAAGCAAGTGAAGGGTGAATGCTCCTGCAACAATCTCCAGCTAGTTGCTTACCTCCTTGAAGTCCAGAGGCTCCAGAAGGACTTTGAAGTCCTAGACCTCCACCATGTCCAGCGTGCCCACAACGCTGAAGCCGACGAACTCTCGACGAAAGCGTCAACCGGAGCTCCGGCTCCTAACGGAACTTTTGTTCGGAGGTTGTCAAAACCCACAGCTCAGCCTGTCGAACTGAGCGAAGGGGGCGAGATCAGCATCCCAAAGCCGACGGTCCCGATGGCCCTGTTACCATGGCAGCCATCAAGGGTCGTAGGTGCTGCCGGAAGCTTCGAGCAACCCAGCACGCAAGACTCAAATGCTCAAGTTAGCTCCGATGCATGGATCTCGGAGATCCGGAGCTACTTGAAAGACAATATCCTTCCTGACAATGATGTATCCGCTGACCGGATAGTCAGATTGGCTAAAAGATATACGTTGGTAGAAGGGGATCTCTACCGGCGTGGTGCCAACGGTGTCCTAATGCGGTGCATCACAAGGGAAGAAGGTTGTGAGCTCCTCGCAGAAATCCATGGAGGCGAGTGTGGGAACCACGCATATTCCCGCACGCTGGTCGGTAAAGCCTTCCGGCATGGCTTCTACTGGCCTACAGCACTCCAGGATGCAACTGAGCTGGTGAAGAAATGCAAAGCATGCCAATTTCATGCAAAACAAATTCACACACCGGCTGAGCCTCTACAAATGATACCTCCTACATGGCCCTTCGCCATGTGGGGGATGGTGTAGGATCGAAGAGAACGTGAAAAGCTACCAGAGGGGGGGTGAATGGTAGATTTAAAAATCTTACGCAGCGGAAACAATTAAACCCCAAACCCTTTCGGCAGAAAAACGATCTGTTGAAGAAATTGTGTGTGAGACTAATCTAAACATGTTTCACCGTGACAAAAGTGATAGATATCAGAGAGAATCAAGTCACGAAGACAACACAAAAATAATTACTCAAATCCGTCGAGGAAAACTCAAGTTATGATCGAAAGAACAAACAAAGGTCAATCTGCCCTACCCGAGAAAAACAGTTCTGGAACGCTGCAAAGAAACTCGAGTAGATCATAGACCACAAATCCAATGACCGTGAAATTTTGACATATGATAGACAATCAAGTTGTGAAGACAACCCAAAAAGAATCACGTCAATTGGATCAGAAAAACTCGAGTTTTTATAAAACCACCTACGAAAGGTAGTGCTGTCCAGAAACTCGACGAGTAAAACTTGTCTAGAACAAGTTAGACGAACAAGGCACAAAAGTTCCTTCAAACTACAAATTTTATTCAATAGAACACAAGAGGAACAGCCCCAAAGTCGTGAACCACGAGCTCTTGGCTCCCTTGTTTATATAACCAGCCCTTAGGCCAACCCAATATCAACTAGGACTCCAATCCTGCTCAGATCACGAATTGTAACTTTCCATAACTGCTCAAGATTCTTCTATGCGCAGATAGAAGCAATCTTAAGACTTCCAAACACCTTAGGAACGTATCCCACATTCCTAAACAACTTAAATTCGTGACCCACACGAAATCCTATCATAACCAACTCAAATCTTTCCATATTTGAGTCAAACCCAACTCAGCTGCAGCTTGAGTCCATAACCTAGTCGGTTGGACCTTTCTGACCAATTCTTTACGTCCACATCTCTTCATCACGTATCGGAACCATGTAGCCACGTCCATGCACTCCTTGCACACGTGCAAACATCTTCCAATGACGTCCACGATACCTTCACATTCATTGTTCTTGATTCAATCATGTTGCGCAACCTCCTGATCAGCTCAACCACAATTCCTCCTGAATTTGGTTGTTGGAACCTCATCTCCTCCCTGAGACTAGTCCAATGGATCCCGTCACCAGCCATGTCTTGAACTCAAGCAACACCTGCACATGAATAAACAACCAATCCATACAAGCCCAAGTCCTCGACTTGACTCAAGTTAGTTCCGAACACAACACCTTACGTGAGCACCTCACATAAGAATGTTGCGAAGCATATCAAAACGAAATCATCCATATCAACCAAAATGCACCAAAAACTTAGCAAATGAATACTAAGCAATCTTTCCAACAATGTAAAGCAAGTACGAAACATTGCAAATGAAAAGCAGAAGCACTGTGGTCAAGTTCCGGACCTTGCCAGAGCAACCCAGACCTTGAGCCGGAGCTAACAAAAGCTAGTAGAACCTAGCGCTGGAGCTTACCAAAACTAGTACAATGAAGCACCTGCCGGAGCTTACCAAAACTAGTAGATCCTAGCACCGGAGCTTACCAAAAACTAGTCAAAACTAGTCAACCCAAAATCGGAGCTAGACAAAGTAAGTCGGAGCTTAGCAAAAGCATGTCGGAGCTATCAAATATATGCCAGAGCTAACAAAGACATGTCGGAGCTATCAAATATATGTCGGAGGTATCAAAGACATGCCGGAGCTATCAAAGACATGCCGGAGCTAAAGATAAAGCTCACCAGAGCTAACCAAAGCTAGTCGGACCTAGCATCTAACGTAGCCGGAGCTACCCAAAACAAGTCGGACCTATGGTCGGACCTTGCTATAGCTCAGAGCTAGAGTCGGACCTTAATAAAAAGGTGTTTTGGTGATATTAAAAACTTTTATCATCAAAGCCAAGTGTATTCACTACAAGCCAATGTATTCAGCAACCATAGGTCTTACAGATGGACATCTTGGGACCTTTCCCAAGAGCCGTCGGAGGTTACAAGTTCCTGTACGTCGCCATTGACAAGTTCACCAAGTGGCCGGAAGCAACTCCAGTAGTGACAATAAACAAGCAATCTGCTATCAACTTTTTGTAGTCCATCGTATGCAGATTTGGAGTCCCAAACAAAATCATTACTAATAACGGGACCCAATTCACAAGCTCTGCATTTCAAGGATATTGCGAAGACCTTGGCATTCAAGTTTACTACGCCTCCGTAGCTCACCCGGTAAGCAATGGCCAGGCCGAGAGAGCAAATGCTGAAATCCTGAAAGGACTCAAAACATGCACCTATGAGCGCTTGAAAAAACATGGAGCCAACAGGATTGAAGAGCTTCCGCCCACTCTATGGGCCAACAGGACAACTCCAAACTGGTGAACTGGAGAGACACCCTTCTTCCTGGTGTACAGAGCTGAAACAATCCTTCCTCCGGAAATCACCTTGGGGTCACTCTGGGTCCGGACCTTCGACGAAGCCACGCAGGACCAGCTCCGACGTGAAGACCTAGACCTCCTTGAGGAGGGAAGGTGCCAAGCAGCTGTTCGGAATGCCCGATACCGCCAAGCCCTTCGGCGCAATCATCAGCGGCATGTACACAACCGACACCTCGAGGAAGGCGATCTGGTGCTACGGAGAATACAATCCAGAGAAGGGTTAAACAAACTCTCCCCCAGCTGGGAGGGACCCTTACGAGTGATTAAAGTATCCCGTCCCGGAAGCGTTCGCTTGGCTACCGAGGATGGGACACCTCTCCCAAATCCTTGGAACATTGAGCACCTCCGTAAGTTCTACACTTAATATCACGGAGGTGAGTCTGTAGTAACTTGAGGTGTATGTTATAGAGGCATTGTACAGAGTTGGGTAGTTCCTTCGGGAGAACAGCCGGACCTTTCCCGGAAGGTCCGCAAAGTTCATGCAACGCTTGTCACAGTCTTAGGACTAAAAGTGTGGCTAGCTACCCTGGGTCAAACGAGAAATGAAACACGCTTAGCCTGATTCCGTACCCTAAGAGTGTACTTGTTTCCCCTGTACCCCGGACCTATAATGAAATACATCTTCATGTGAAACAGACTCCACATGCATTTACTTTGTACATGCTCAACATTTTTTATTTTTCTCTTTCTTGTCTATAACAAGGATGTGCAATTCTTAAGAAATTTTAGTTCGACCGGTTCATATACGATTCGAGCTGTATTGTCGATTCTTTTGGATTCAAATATTGTTCATGGCCCACTCGCCTGAATGCCGCCAAGCCAATCTAGGGCCGGAGTGTGCTATCGACTTAGCCTGGTCAAGCACCCTAAGTACGCCACTCTACCTACACCCCGGCAGGCTGAAGTAAGGCGGGTTCAAGTACAATTGGATCCGGAAGAAAGAAGGCAATGCATTCGTTTGTATTCAGAATTGTGTTTGACCTAAAATTTTCTTGGGAATCGTAAGCCGCAACGAAGTTATAGGCAAGGAGCGAATTTTACTATTTTTCTTGGCTTCAGTGTGCAGGAAAAATAAAGAACCCACGTTGATGGAGAAAAGCCGGAGCTGACAAAGCTCTGACTCCCCCTAGGTGGCTTGTAATCGATGTTAAACATTGAAAACGAGCATCACCGGAGCAACCAAGCTCCGGTAAAGCTAGGGGGGCCAGCCGTCGACGCAGAATAAAAGATGGTGAGAAGACTCCACAAATGGAGTCTGCTGCCGACAAACTACGCGTTGGCAAAGGTCACTGCCGGAGCTACTAAGCTCTGACACCCCGGAGGGCTAACTATCGATGCTCTACGCGTTGATAGGAACTATTGCCGGAGCTACCGAGCTCCGACGGTAGTCAATGCCGGAGCTTCTGAGCTCCGACAACCTCAGGGGGCCTTCACTATCGAAGACTTCGGACCTACACTCTATAAGTTCAAAGCAAACGAGTCTTCAACAAAACACAATATCCTCTTGGTACATGTTCACAATCAAATTGTGTACATCTACCAGGGAGCCAAGTGAAGACAAAAGTGTTGAAGACAAAAAATGAAATTCATTAACAAATTGTGGATTTCATTCATCTGGAGACAAGGGATTACAAAATTGGGGAAGAAAAAGAGAGAATACAAGTGGGAGCTACAGGGATGGTCCTAGACCCTATGGAAGAACTGGGCGACCTTCTGAGCAACCTCCGACACGTTGGCTCGGGTGGCTTCAGCTTCTCCTTCGACGGGACCTTCAAGCACCGGGTCCAGAGGAAATCGGGGATCCCGGCTGGTGTAGCACGTCAGCACATACTCTGCGACGTTCTTCGCCAGGGACTGCCCCTCGACCTCCAACTGGTCCGCGATGACGTCACCCACCTTGGAGAGTTTGCTACCCGCCGAGCTCAACGCCTGCAACGCCAAGTCTGGCTCTGGCTCCGGATCATCCGGACGCACGGGACTGAAGCCCATCGGTGTCAGCGCGTCGTTGGCTTTGCTCAGGAACTCCCAAACCTGTAAGGAGTCTGCAACCCTCAAGTCCTTCAATTATTCCAAGGATCTTTTGGCCGCCGCCAGTTCAGAATTCTCACGAGCAAGGCGCTCAACCTCTTTGGCATTCTGCTGAATCTTTTCAGCAACCTGCTTCTCGAGTTTTCTGAGCTCCTCCTCTCGGAGGTAGATCTTGTTCCGGCGGTCAACCAGGTCCTTCTCCCTGCCCCTAGCTTTCTTCTCCCTAGCAGCAATGGCACACTCTTGCTGGTAGAGTTCCTGCCCTCGCACGCAGGCCTTCTCCTCCTCCTCAACGCAACGCTCCTCCAATTTCTTGGCGCGTTCCTCGAGGCCCTTGTCAGCCAGAGCCACCTTTTCGGCGAGCTCCTCCTCCCTCTTCAAGACGTCATTCGCAGCTCTAGGAGTTTTTGCTCTTCATCTTCGAGCCTCTTCTCCCTCTCCTCAAGTGCCTCCCGGCGCTTGATGAGAGTAGTGTTAATGGCTTCAAGCCTTTCTTGGCGATCATCAGCCGCACTATTAGTTGCCTTGGTCTGCTCATAAATGGCCCGTGATTGAGCGTCGAGGGCACGAGTCAATCTCTTCCTATCATCCAACAATTTGCCCCAGTATTCCAGGCGGACCTTCTCCTGCTTGATCCACTCCTTGTCGTCTGCCAGCCTCGACTGCGCCAGCTTGGTATCGAAGTAGACCCGATTACGCCACCGCCTAAGGGTTTGGCGCTCCTCTTCAAGAGCCTTGCTGTTGTGGTAGAATGCCAGCTGAACTTGACGCAGACTGGAGCAAGCGTTGTCAATGGACAACGATAGGGGAATAGGGTCCAGACCTGCCGGGGTCTCCTCCGCTGGTTCCAGCGGATTCTCGCTTACAAAAATTGGGTCCCACTCTACAAGAGTGGTCCCCTGAGCCTCCACGACACTAGGGTCGTCCTCCGGGATAGCCTCAGTCGCCACCGAGGAGGGTCCCGCAGAAGAAGTTCCGACCTCCGGAAGTGGTTCCGAAGGCCCTGCCGCCAGGTCTTCATTTGCCCTCTCAGGCAGGGGGCCGGCGACTTCATCTGGGCACCCTGGCCCAGCAGCAGGCACCTCTGCCGTCATCACTTCCGGAGCAGGGGCCACTTCAGGCTCCGGCCTGGGCTCCTCCTCCGCTGGTGGCTCGGGTGTTAGCACCTCGACCACCATGGGTTCGAGTGCTGATGCCTCCGCAACAACCGACCCTGAGGCCGGAGCTTCAACCTCAACTGGCTTAGGCGCCGGAATGTCTTCAACCGCAACTGGCTCTGCAGGCGGAGCTTCAGTGGCAACCGACTCTGAGGCCGGAGCTTCGGAGGTAGCCGTCCCAACTTCCAAGACTTCAATAACCTCCAGCTCAACCGCCAGGGCTTCGACAATTTCCGGCTCTGGGGCCAGAATCACTGCTTCCTCCGGCTCAATAGCCGGAGCTTCCAACATCTCAGCATCAAGACCCAGGGCTTCAACCTCCGGGACAGGTGCCGCTGGCGCATCTTCTCTCCCGTGGTCTGGCGCTACCACGGGAGTCTCGGGAGATGAGTCAAGGTCTATGACCATGACAGCTGGCGCCGGAGCTGCCGCAGCTTCAGCCACCACTTGGGTCAGCACCGGGACAGGAGTATAAGCCTCCGCCCTCACAGCTTCAGTTGCTGTGGCTGAGGGTGAAGCCTCACTCCTCTTCTTGGGGACGCTGCAGATGATGGATGAAGAAACTTAAAAAACAATTACTACAACAAAACAACTATCTGAGGAAAATATTAAAAATTACCTAAGAAGGCTTTCGCACCAGCTTGCACGGAATCTCTTTCCTGGGCATTCTGGGCTGACCATAGCCGCCGCCGGCGTAGTAGCTCTAGAAGGCCCCCGGAACTTGTTGTAGCCGCAGGCATTTCCTTAGCCGAGGCCCCCCTCGACTGGGAAGGACCTCCAGACCCAGAGGCCTCAACTGGCCCTGGTGCTGGAGTCGCATGCCCGGAGCTAGCACCCCGGGAAGACGCTGCTGTAGGTACAGCCGCCGCAGTTGTAGAAGACCTCCCCCTCCGGGGAGAAGGAGCTGCTGCAGAGGATGCAGGCCTGACGGACCTTCCGTCGGCATGCTTCAGCTTCCTCTTCCGGCTTGAAGGTTCGTCTACCGGCTCCTTTCCCTTGCCGACAACTTCGGTCCTTGGCTTCGGGGCAGGGACGGAGCCACCTTCAGAAGCCCCAGGGATCACCACCCTGGAGGTCGATCTTCTCTAAACGACATCGAGGTTGTCAAGCACCGGCATCATCCGCCATAGCTCCCTGCTGAACTCTACTTCCACGTTCAGAGGGAGGAAAGCTGGTGGCAGGGTCAAGTCATCACCCACAACGTCGATGCCGGGCTGAAACTTCTTGAGGTGAAACTCAAGGTCGCCCCCTCCACGTTGGACTTCAGTCCGGTCACGACCCGGTCGTCGTCCATCACACTGTTGAGGGCCCAAGCGAGTTTTTCTCTCCTCTTTAGCAGTGCCCACCTTTTGACCAGGAAATTGCAAAATACCGCCTGAGGAGTCAATCCTCTCTTCACACACTGGAGGATCCTGGTCAGAGCAGGGTTAAAGGCATCCGACAACACTGGAGCTTCACTCCAGACTGCAGTGTCGATGTTGGGGAGGCCTTCGGGCAACTCCAGCTTCTCGTGCTCCTCCACCCGGATGACTATCCAGTCCTTCTTCCAGTCATCCCACTTTCCAGAGGGAAACGACCGCAGGTACTTGAATGGGCACTTCTTGCGCTTCACGAAGTAGTAGAAGCCGAGGTACTCATTACTCCTACCGGTGGTATGGATGGTGAAGAAGGTCCGAAAAAGCTCAATGCAGGGGGGATGCCCACCCACATTTCACAGAAGTGGACGAAGACAGACACTAGAAGAATGGAGTGGGGGCCAAGGTGGTACAGCTGCAGACCATAGAAGTCCAGCAGCATCAAGAAAAAGGAGGAAAAAGGTGGGATCAACCGCACCATGGCGTACAAAGAGAAGTACACCATCTCGCCGGCGTTCTCCTTCTCGAATGCGAGCTCTCCCCCGACGCGGACCAGGCAGTTGAAGAAGTCCGGGGACCACCCCATGAGGTCCCGGACCTTCTTCAGGTCACCTTCGGTCTTCAAACGGCTCTCGCGGAGACCCAACTCCATCGCGACACAGCGAGGCAAGAGAGGAAAAGCAAGCACAAGTTGGGAGTTTGGGTGCAAGATCAGATGAGAGGCGTAAAGAACTCCAGACGGTGTGCGCTATCCTTCTTAAGTAAGCCCTCGCAACGCTTGGATGGAAACCGCAGGGAAGTCGAAGATACTACTAAAAAATTTCACCCTGCCGATGACAAGAGGACCCGGGACTAACCCGATGATCAAGTCGAGGTTCTTACCCAGGTGAACGGTTGTCATCATGGAAGGCGGGAAGCCCGAAGGTGGCGGCCTGACAAGGCGCGCGGAACCGATACGATTTTCGTATCGGGAACCAATGACCTTCAATTGCGTGAGATCCGCACGCCAAAGATCTCATTTGCCGCACCCGAGATATGCCACGCGGCGAGGATTTAACTCCAAAACTATCGCCAACGGCACATCTGAAGACCTTTGAAGACTCGGCTCAGAAGTCGAAGGATGGACCCACCTCCGGCAGAATGACTTTGCCCAAGGGGTCTTCCCCAGAGGTGGGCCCAGGGGGCCACTGTCGGTACCCTGGGTACTGTATACCCCTTGAGATTGCAAAGACCTCAAGAAAATGTCATCTACTTGATTTGAAGACCTTCGGAGGCCCACATGTCAGACATAACCGGACCCGCTTCCCCAACATGGTTAGTCCCAGGGTCGCCACGTGTACCATCAAACCGGAGCTACCGCCCGTAAGGGGGAAGCTGCGGGCTATGTACCATAATGGCACCCCCGGACCTAACCCCAGACCGATGGAAGCTCCGGAACTGACACGTGTTTGGTGGCACCGGACCTATCTGTTCCCCACAGTATGCTCCGGAGCTGCCACGTGTCCAATCGTCGGATCTTCAGCCTCAAACATCCGGTAGACTCCACAACGGCTCCGGATCTTCAAAGAGGAATCAAGGACTTCAAGACCCGATTAAATGTCATTAATACTATATTAATGACACACGATCGGACGACCTTAATTACCAATAACGGTGCTGTCAAAGCCCGTAATTAGGCCATTAAGGGTAATTAAGCGTATCAAATGTGTATC
The DNA here is from genome assembly GCA_036927565.1 of Tuctoria greenei. Lineage (NCBI taxonomy): Eukaryota > Viridiplantae > Streptophyta > Magnoliopsida > Poales > Poaceae > Tuctoria > Tuctoria greenei. The sequence continues at coordinate 24,083,522 of JAYESD010000011.1, read as the reverse complement.
AATATTAGCAACCGTCAGGGCCACATGTCGGGCCAGGCCAACTTGTAACGGCATGTCCTTGTACTATAAAAGGACAGGTCGATGATACATAGGACACACGCTCACTCTACGCTCACTAGACTGATCTGACCTGCTCTGATCTGATCTTTGAGTCCATACATCGAATACAACACCAACACACCCCGTGGAGTAGGGTATTAAGCTCAGGCGGCCCGAACCACGTAAACCTTCGTGTCTTCTGTCATTTTACACTTCACCTTCTTGAATCTCCATGGGCCCACACCAAACTTCAAACTCCGTAAACACTTTAGTAGTGTCGGGAGATCTGCCGGATCAAAACCACCGACAATTTCGAAATTGATGATCTTTCCAAGCAATTCATCCAGAGTCATTTTCTTGGACCCGGGGCTTTCTCTAATCATTGGGCACGGGGTAACATTGCGAGCCATGAATGCTCTAAGGATGAGCTTCACCACCTCATGATCGTTCCACTTTTTACTTCCATATGCTCGAACCTTGTTGATGAGAGTCTTCAACCGGTTGTACATGTTTTGCGGCGACTCGTCTTCTTTTATGGCAAATCTTCCCAATTCGCCTTCGATCATTTTGATCTTCACCTCTCGCACATGACGATCACCTTCATATGCAGTTTGCAATGTGTCACATATTTCCTTTGCAATCTCGAGTCCATCCACCTTGGTGAACTCGTCCCGACTTAGTGACGATGTGATGACCGCTGCAGCTTGAGCGTTTCGATGAATTGCTTGCTCTTGGCTTGGTGTGAGCTCTTCATCGTCGTCTAGGATATCTATACATGTGCACACTATATGCCACAAGCTGGGGTTAAGAGAGATTAGATGCATTTTCATGTTTTGCCTCCACATTGAGTAATCATTGTCGTCAAAGTGTGGGGCTTCTCCTAGAGGAATAGACAAATAATGGCTATTCTTAGAATTTAGACAATCGTAGTTGAAAGGAAATTGGGAGTAGTCGGTGTGACTACTCCCCTTCTTCTTCTTCTCGTCCTCGATATTTATTTTCCCCTTGGAGAGGGCTTTCTTCCTTAGGAGCGCCTTGAGTTCAAGCGTCTCCTCATCATCATCCTCGAAGTCCTTAATGGCGTAGAGGAGCTTCTCCAATTTTTGAGCCTTTTCGTCTTCAACCTTCTCTTGGTTGAGGCCCTTGTGCACATCCTTCATGTCCAACATTTTCTCTTCGAGCGATTAGTCTCCTCTTGAAAAGCATGACTCTGATACCAATTGAATGTGGCCTAGAGGGGGTGAATAGGCCTTTTTGAATTCTACTCGGAACCTGCAACACTTAGCAACTTGATCAAATACCAAGAAATTGGACTAGTCCGGTAGAGTGCGGACTAGTCCGGTGCGTGCGGACTAGATTGATCTAGTTAGATCAATGATCTCAATACCAGCACAGTACACAGCGGAATATAGTATGTAACTTGAAAGTATTGAGTCATTGAAATTAAATGTAGCATAAACTAACTTTGGTTTCAATGTTTTAACGTAAAATATGCAAGACCAAGTAAACCCTAGAATGTGATATGAAAAACTAAGAACAAGATTGACACAAGAGTTTATCCCGTGGTTCGGTTCCCACAGAGGCAACCTGCATCCATGTTGAGGAGCCCACGAAAGGACTGGGTCATCTCCAACCCTACCCTCGTTGAATCGCCACGGAGGACGATTCTCTTCCACTAATCACAAAGGGTAAATCACCAATTTCAAGGGGCCTTCTCACAAGTTGAGGGCTCCTCAAGATTACAAATTGAACACCACCAATAATACACTCGTAAGATCCACAATAAAACAACAGGAGTGTGTTAGACAATCAAACCCAAGAGCTCAAACGTGAAGAATTGTGTCTCTCCTTTGATCTAGAGTTGATCCACACAGATTTGATCTTTATTTCGTTGGATTGTGTGGAGAGACGTGTTTTCTGACCTCTTGGAGGGTGTGACGGCGCAGGGGGTCGAGTGGTATCAAAGTAGGGCCGTGCACATCTATTTATATGGAGGTTTCCAAAGGCTACCGTTAGGGTTTCGAGAGTTTGGACTAGTCCATGGTGGAGTCTGGACTAGTCCGTGTGCGGCGTGTAGGAAACCCTAAGTTCTCAAGAACATCAGACTTGTCCGGCCTTGGGCGGACTAGTCCGATTTAGGCTCTGGAGAAGTTCGGACTAGTCCGGTCATTATCGGACTAGTCTGTCTGTGGTGAACCCCTTAGTGAATTGGGGACAAGTCCGCACTTGGAGGACTTGTCCGATCTTAGTTAGAGAGGTTATCGGACTAGTCCAGATTTTACTGTACTTGTCCGATTTTGTGCAAAGCTATGAAGTGTTGAGGACTAGTCCGCACTGGGGAGGACTAGTCCGATCTTAGTCAGAAAGATATCGGACTAGTTCGTGGTGATATCGGACTAGTTCGGTCTGTGTAAACCTGAACTGTGCAGATAAGTCCGCACTGGGGGACTTGTCCAATTTTGAACAGAGGGATTATCGGACTCGTTCGGCGTATATCGGACTAGTCCGGTCTTGTGTAAATTTGTGCAGTGAATGAGTTTTCTTGTGCTTGAGCTCTTGGGGTGTGTTTCTCCAACACACTCCATACCCAATGATCTAATCTATTCAGCTCTTGAGCTCTTTTTTCATATAGATCCTCATTCTCCTTTCTTTTTGCGCTTTCTTCATAATTTCATTAAAATCTGCGCTCATCTCAACAATTTGGTTAGGATTTCATTTGCTTGTCATAAATCAACCAAAACCCACAAGGGATGCCTATATGCACTTTCACATACCCGGTTGCATCTGACCTTGCTCTTCTCCGCTTGCACTTGCTGATTTGCAGACAAAAGAAAGCGTCGTCGGAGTTTATCAAGGTCTGTGATAAATCGCTTTGGCGACTGCAACACCGTGAGCATGTAGGTGGAGATTTTGCTGAGAATTCCAACGAACCAATTCCATTGAGCTCCGAATGAGAGAAGCTTGCTCTGCCATCCGGCTAATTGGCTAACCACCTTATCTGTGAGTGCTTGCAAGTCTGACATGCGCATCCGTGCCACTGAGAGTGGCAAGCCTAAATACGTGATAGGAAGGCTCTGACGCGCTACAGGGAAGTGTTGCATAGCCGATGTCACCTGCTGCTCCGAACAATGAATCGATGAGATGGAGCTCTTTGCTAGGTCGATGTGCAAGTTGGTCGCTTCACCAAAATGATTCATTAAGTTAATGACGAAGTCCACTTCCTGTTGGACCGGATTGAGGAAGATCAATGTGTCATCCGCATACAGTGAAAGCCTCATTCGGGTCGACATGTGGCTTAGCAGTGATAGCAGTCCATCATGTTCGGGTAGCTCCAACACCCGATGCAGTGTATCATCACCGAAATGAAGAAATATGATGATAGGGGATCACCTTGGCGCAATCCCCGTGCATGTTGTATACTTGGCCCCGAATGCCCGTTTAGCAAGACCTTGGATGAAGATGAAGCTAAGAGGATGGCAGTCCAATCCCTCCACTTTGTTGGGAATCCCCTGACCTCTAGCAACTCGAAAAGATGTTCCTAGGAAACCATATCAAATGCTTTTGAAATATCCATCTTCAACAGCAAGACAGGCTTGTTGCATTCAACTTTTCTTGTCGTGACGGGACTGCTTTAGGCACACACTCATTGTTACACAAAATTCTATCATATATTGATCTATAAATTGGAATTAGACCTCCTAATACAATGTTATTGTTAGATTTAGCTAATCATCCCTAGCGATTAGATCTACTATGAACAAATTGCTTATGGGATAAATCATATAGATCCGAGAAATTAGAGGATAGGGGGAAGAGAACGAGCACACCTTTTGAGGATGAACTCGCTATGACATGGCAGCGGCTTGGTGCAAGTGTCACGTGCAGTCGGTATGTCGCCTCGGGATAGATCCGTGCTGGGGATATGGTCGTCGTTGAGGGCTCTTTCCCTCGCTTTCCCTCAAAAGTTGATTGGGTTGGTTAGAAATTAGGGAGTTTGGACGTTGTCGAAGCGTATGAACGACACTTCCCCCGTTACTACTAAATGTAGCCCGCGAAGGTTCTTGTATTGGTTTGAGCGCGCGGAGATCTAGAACAAGATGATGACACAAAGAATTTACGTGGTTCGGACCGCCTGAGCGTAATACCCTACTCTATGGGGTGTGTGTATGTTATATTGAGAGTTGTAGTCGTGCTGGTATGTGTATCAGCTTGGATCCCATGTACCGTGCGGCACAATCCTTTTTATAGTCTAAGGTCTGACCATTACATCACTTGTCTGACCCGACATGTGGCCCTGGCGTATTTAAGTGCCTAATACATGGTCTACGGGTATTAAGAATGATTAACAGTGTGATAACGTGCCTTAATAACAGCGTTACCCCTATTAACAGCCCACTGATCGTGTGTCATTAATACATCATTAATGACACGTAATTAGATCTTGTAACTGTCACTTTAACTGTCTTTTGAATGTCCGTGCTGTTGGAGATCCGCCAATATTCCGTTTGGTGTAAGGTCCGGAGGGTCCACACGTGGCAGCTCTGGAGCTTCCCCTCGCGGAGAGATAGGTCCGGAGCTATTATACACGTGGCGGCACCGGAACTTTCCTCTACGGGTGGTTAGGTTTGGGGTCATTATACACGTATCAACAGTAGAGTTTTTCTATGTTGAGAGTTCAGCTCCGGTCTTACTTTACACGTGGCAGTCCCGGAGCTACCCATATGAGGGAGGCGGGTCCAGTGTCGTGTGACACGTGAGGCCTGAGGAAGCCTTCAACTCTGACAGGTGAAACTCTCTTGCACTTCTTGTGGTATCATGGGGTACCTGGTACGCACGGTTCCGACGGACGTAATTAGAACAAGATCATTATTCTAACAGCTATGTACCTTTGTTTAATATGAATTGTAGGGTCGCGAGAGGGGACATTGCAATTGATTCGATTGGATGTGTTTCTTTGATCTTTAATTCAAAGGGATATATCCATTCGATTGGGTTGTGCAAAGGACATGTGATTAAGAAGACCTAAAACGAGATCAACACTAACAGTTTTATTAGTGACTGCACTGAAGGAATTCTCTGGTTCCTCATAAACCAAAATCGTAGCCGCCGCATGAGATGAAATTGAAAAGTTCATTTCGCAGCATCATGAACCCGACAACGTAACTGCCGCGATCAGATGCCCCGATCGTGGGTCGATGGATGAACTGTTCCACAGAAGCGGTTCACGTAGCTCGTAGCTCTGAACACCCCGGGAATCATGATCCATGATGAGCCCGCCTGCACCCGTGGATGGGCAAAAGACCTTCCGCCGTCGAGTTACCACGCCACTCTTCTCGCAGCATTCCCGCCATCCCGCCATCATAATCATGGCGCCGTGAAGGCCGGAACAGAAGAGGGAGCCCGCCAGAAGAGGGAGCCCGCCTGAGCTCCGCCCGTCAGCCTTGCCATTTCCGCGGCCATAATGATGCCGCCCACCGGCTGCTCGGCAGTGAAGGAGATTCAATTCAAGGCGCCTTGCCATGGTCCACCTGACTCTCTGCCGGATTTGCCGCCGTGTCGATCGGTCCGATCCCATCGGTGCGCCCATCGATCCCGACGGGGTTTCTTCTCGGATCCGACCGTGCTGCTGACGACCACGCCGTGTGTTGGACCATGAACTAATCGTTCTGGCTCAAGCGTCCGTCGGCTTGGGCGAAGGTGTTTGTAGAGCAGAGGCAGAGGTTTTACACACATGATGTCTCTTCCAATTGTCGCGTTTACCTGATACGCCGGGCTCGTATGTGTCGCAAGTACGTTCTCCGACTTGGACAGCATGTTAGCAATACTCGAAATGGTGCGCTTCTATTTCGTTTTCTTCTTTTTTGAACGGTGCTCCTAACTGGACGTAATTCTTGAATACGTGTTGAGACTTGTACCACCAGACAGATGGTCAAAGCCACAGATCATACGACATACGGTACATATCAGCAAGCAAACAGACACATCGCACAGAGCACTTAAATGATAGTTTATGCAAAGGTCCGTCCTACACTCGTGCTCTACAAACACAGACACCACGAGACGGGACGGAGTGCATCAGCTTTCGGCTTTACTTTACAGCAGCAAAGTGAGGGGGGAGCTACAGCTACAGATAAACAAGAGGACACAACAGCTAAACAAGAGGATATATTTCATCAGAAAGGAAACACAAGAGGATACAGAACTAAACAACATCAGATCACAGCGTCACGCATACACACAATTAAAGAACAGATCAGCAAGCACACGCACAGACACAAAGGCACACTAGGGTTGTCGATGTTATTTGTACTGGTCACATATTGACCTTGTTGTAAAAGCTAGGGAGTAGTAGTTGCCTTGGCGGTAAAATTTCGCGGGAGGCCTGCCGTCACCGTCAGCCCCTTGGCTTCTTCAAGCCAGGAGCCAGAAGTTCTTCTGCCACCGGGTGCTGACGAGGTACCCGCCGACGCCGTTGCTCTGCCGCCGCACCGCCATCGTCAGGCACTCCGCCCGGTTGATGCACTCCTCCACCAACTCCTCGCCGCTGCTCCGCATGAAGCTGCATTTGCATACGAGTAATTCGTAGTAGTAACTTTCAGCAATGGCACTTGGTAACTTTTTTTTCTGACAGCTAGTGTAAGCTTTTTCGTGTGGTTTTTAAACGCTCAGTAGACGTTACTTTCACACTAGTACGGCAGCAACAGGGAGGTCAGCAATGGCAGGGGGGGCGCAGGTACTCGTACTCCTACGTTTCTTGCTCTGGTTGTTCCATTCGGGAGACCGGATTTAAACGGCGAAGGACAAGGAAAGGCATCTTCGGTTTATGGAAGGCACATGCCTATCGCTGTCCGCTAGTTTTTGATTTGAGCCAACGCAGAGACCGCCATCTCCTGCTCTGCTGCTGCTGCTGCTCTCTGGTAAAGTCTCTCTTCTTCCTACACTTGCCGGCTCGCAGAACAGTTCTGGGCTCATCGAAGGGAAACTCGACCAGCTAAGGATATTCACGCTTGGGTATTTGGCCAAGACGACAATCACACACACGTCACATGTGTTTCTGAAATCTGAGGTAAAAGGGGCACGCACGAACGAGAACGAAACAGTAGTGTGCGTGATAGGCTGTGCCAGCGGTGTTAGATTCTATTCTTTCACCTTTGCACGGAGCAGCAGAGCTGGTGATCCGTCGTGACGAGAGCGGCATGGACGTGAACGTGGTGCCCGCACATGACGTGCGCTCGTCGTGCGGTGGCAGGAGCAGGACTAGCGGTTGAGGTGAGGTGAGGTGAGGTGAGCTGAGCGTACCAGCAGAAAGGCGAGCGCTTGGGTTGGCTGAGCACGAGCACGGAGGCCTCCAGCTTCTTCACCTGGCTCAGGACGGTGGACAGCTTGGGGCCCTGGATCACAAGCGCTTCCACCTCCACCTAGCAACATTCACACAGACAAAGTCAGTTCAGTTTCGCATACGAGATGCTGTGATGCTTGAGTTGAGCCCGCCCATTTCACGGGCTAAATCCACTGCTAACACAGTGAACTGAAGTACACTGAAATGTTAGTGTAGTTTTTTTTTTTTTTTGGCCAGATGACAAGTACTGAAAGAAATGTGTCTGACTGTACGTGATAGCACTCCAAAAGGGACTTGTACTGTAGACAGTTACGGAGAGCAGGCTATCATGCATGGGCATCCGGAGGAACCCACAATTTGATGTTTTTCTAGACTTCGCTTTTATGAACTTTGAAGCCTTTTTATCTTTAGCCTGCCATGATCCATCAATGAAACGCTGGCTATGATACCCCTGCCTCTTTTCATGAATGTTCTGATCTGATCTATCCCACCTACTAGAATAACTCTTGCCTCAGGGCGCCCCTGTTTCCAAGACCCAAAAACACTTTTTGATCTAGGGAAGGCAACGGAACCCAACTGTAACTCTCTTAAGTAGAAATTTTCGGTTGCAAGGACTACATAAAGAAGCAATCTTTTGACTTACTAAATCGGTATAGAACTAACACTTCTGTCCTTTAGACTGTTCGGATTGGTTTACTCTAAAGATTAGAGGAAGTTGAAATGTTGAAAGTATAAAATAAGTTTACAGAGTGTATTACTGGAAGTGTAGAGTACGAAAGTGTAGAGTACAGCTCCTTCTACCATCCGTATCAGCTCCCCCTAAAACCAACTTTATCTCTAAAGCATACTTTATATTTTCAGTTTTCCCTCTCTAAATTTCCAGTAAACTTTTCAGTAGCTTTTACAACGTTTTTTACAGTTTATTGGTGCGGATGGACTAAGTTTTAGAGGAAATAGCCGCGGATGGTCTTAGTCACTGCAAGTGTTCATCTTGGAACTTACTGTTGGTCACAATGCACATTGCAGAAACACCTCCAGATTTGGTTAAAAGTTATACGAGTGGCATTAGTAAATTAATAATCTGTATCAGTACCTAACATAATGAAGGTCTTAATAGAAATGCAGAACACCGCGTAACACTGTACGACTGAAGGTTTTGAAACAAAAAAGAAAGGCAATTGCAAAACAACGTGTAACTACATGTCACAAAACGCTGAAACAGGCGGTAAATTTACCACAAGCTGTGCATGAATAAGAATGACGAAGTAGGTAGAGTACTACCTCAGGCTTGCAGGCCTTGCAGAGCGAGCCGAGAGAGTTGGTGAGCGCGGAGGCGTCGTCCGCGCCTCCGCGGCCGGTGCTCGGCGGCAGGACGTGGAGCAGGGTGAGGAAGTCGCCCTTGCTGGCGACGTGGGTGAGCGCCCACATCATGGCGTGCTTGGCGCCGGAGCTCTGGTCCACCACCACCACCACCCGCTTCCGCCCGGCCGCGGTCTGCTCCTCCCTCCGGCGGAACCCGCCGCCGCGGCGGTGGCCTCGCTTCGGCGCCTTCTTCTTGGACCACCGGCGCGACCCGCCGCCCCTGCCGCCGCACTCGGCCTGCTCCCACTCCTGCCGCCGCGGGAACTCCGAGGTGCCGCCGTCGCTCGAGCTCAGATGGCGCAGGAAGTGCTCGCTGCTGCCGCCGCTGCTGCCCATGGAGAGATCTCCTTCCTCCGGCCGTGCAGTGCAGTGGAGTGGAGTTGAGTGCGCGGCTCGGTGCGCGTACGCGCGGCGCGGTGGTCGTGTCGAGTGTTTGGCGGGCCTTGGTGCGCGTGTGTGCGTGATGTAACGTTCTTTCTTGGTTTTTTAAAGCAAAGGCAGCAGGCACAGGTACTAGAATGCGTGCGGTCACTATCACATTATAGGGTGCAGCTGCAGTGTGAGTAACTAGCAAAGCTAATGACAAACTTCTCGTTTACGAAGCTCAGTAAATATGTGCTGAGCAGGGGACCTGGATTAACAAGGCCAAATGCGTTATGATATGGGACCACTAACGCACTTTTGGTTAACGAGTTCCCTGATTGCCGTAGGTAGGCCTGAAGATTGTCCTCTCATGCAACTGCATCGCGTACCGCAACGTCTCCTGCATGTATGTCACCAATCACTGTACATCCATCTTCTAAGCATCGGCGCGTGGGGACGGGGCGGGACGCGGTGGAACGGCACGGCATATGTCGGTAGGTGGACAGTCGTTGGCGCCGGCGGCCATGCGAAGAGGATCCACCGCTCTGTTCGCAGCTGGGACGAGGAGCGCCCGGCGCCCCTATGATTTCTTCGTATGAAACTAGGATGAACAGAACAAACAGGAAACTAGGATGAACAGAACAAACAGCATCACGTGAACACATAGTAGACCTGTGAAGTGAATGTTCAGTCGGCTCACGGCTCAGCCTGCAAGCAAACCAGATCATGCATGCCAGGGCAATCCTTATCCATTCCACGGCTCGGATTACGAAACACATGCAGGATTCCAATTGCCGTGCCGATTTGATTATTCCTCGTTGAGTTGATATAGACCGGCTGTTGAAGGATATTCATGGTGTTTATTCACCGAAGCCAGCAGTACAAATAGGCAGAGCGGTGTGCCCGATAAAATGCGGAGCTGCGCAACGGCCGCACGTAAGGTGCGGTGAGTGTATGCATGCACGCGCTACGTGCGCCATGGAGCTGGGAGCCGCGCGCCCGATGCGAAACCGACTCGACGCTGAGTCACCGTCCAACACGCCCTCAGTTTATACTCTATTACGCATAAGCTGTTCCTAAAATCTAAAAACAGAGACGTGGATAAGCCCTTTGTCATGATATCAGTGCACTGTAGTCTAGTGGGGACGTGTAGTACACGTAGTTCGTAGATTGTCATCTTCTCACGGAGGAAGTGTACGTCAAGCTCGATGTGCTTGGTATGACGATGATGAAACGGGTTCTGGCAGGGGGTTTCACGATTCTTCGCAAACTCACGAAGCTTAGTTTTGTAGGTCCTTCATGCATGAGATATCATCTTCATAGCTAGCTTCTTTCCCTTCTATTTCATATGTTTCAGATATTGAATATAGGGTTGGATAGAGCATTCGAAGAGTTCATCCCTTTGATTTTCGGTCAAGCGATTGAATCTCTCCAGGTATAGCAGCACTGTTTCTCGAGCAGCTAGACCACAAATTTTGGACGGTCTTGTATTCACATCATGGTCCAGAGGTACGCCTTCATCATTGGACTCATCAACAGTCACAACGCATGTCGGCCACGTCGTCCGCGACCTTTTCTTTCTTGTGTTATCATAGGCATATGCATCCTCTTCATGTGTCTGCTACTGGGCCTCCTATTCAATATGTTGTTGATGATTCGACTGAGACATCTTCAAATTCACAAAAAAACACTGAAATCCTGTAAAACATTATCAAATTTCAGTCACATTCGCACAAACGGTCACATAAAGGAGCAATTTCTCTTATGGCATTTGTACCAAAGCGCGATTTCGACTCGAACCAAAGCGCGAACAAACCTTATTAAGGCAGTGTCAAGCTGGTCGACGGGGAGTCAGGGATCGACGACGGCAGCGCGACAATGATCAAGAAGGCAGTGTCAAGGCGACGATGAGCTCCGGGGAAGCGGACCGACGCGGCGGTGTTTTTCGGGGAAGGGGTCGACGCGGCGGCATGCTCCAGGGAAGGGGACGACGTGGCGGCAGTTTCTAGGCCGAGAAGTGATCAGCGCGCGCGATAAAAGTGAAAAGTTGTGCTAAGTGTTGCGAAGAGAGCGTGCGAAAGAGCTAAAACTACCTTTCAAGGCGGCGATAAGCTCCGAGGAAGCGAACTGACGCGGCGGCGTGCTCCGGGGAAGGGGACGACGCGGCGGCGATTTCTAGGGAGAGAAGTGATCAGCGTGCACGAAAAGTGAAAAGTTGTGTTAAGTGTTGCGATGAGAGCGTGTGAAAGAGCTAAAAGTACCTTAGAGCAGTGTCAAGGCGGCGACGAGCTCCGGGGAAGCAGACCGATGTAGCGGCGTGCTCCGGGGAAGGGGACGACGCAGAGGCGGTTTCTAGGGCGAGAAGTGCTCAGCGCGCACGGAAAATGAAAATTTGTGCTAAGTGTTGCGAAGAGAACGTGCGAGAGAGGTAAAAATACCTAAGGGCAACTATTGCAGACACGCCTCAGAAGAGCCACCGCTAAGCGCGTATCACTTTCGGAAAGGGCGTCTCTTTTCTTTTGAATTGATGTGCGTATGTTGCTGTAATGCCATTCACACAGAATTTGAAGCACTCCGACCTCATTGTCGATGACATGTGGGACCATGCCAAAACTAAATAACAAATGAGAAGTTTCGCGTGGACCGTCCCTCTCAAGGACCGTCCACGCAGAACTTCATGCAAACGTTGCAACGCCACGCCTTATATCCCCGTTGCAACGCGCTTGGAGCACCGAGGTGGGACAAAATCAAGGGTCTAAGTCGGAGACGTGTTTTTTGGAAACACGTCTCACATTATCTTGCCTGGGAGACGCGTCTTCAGGAGGCGCGTCTCGCATCACTTTCGTAGGCAGATCAATGGTCTAAATTGGAGACGAGTTTTTTGCGAACGCGTCTCACATTATCTTTCCTGGCAGACGCATCTTAATGAGGTGCGTCTCGCATCACTTTCGTAGGCAGAGCAATGGTCTAAATCGGAGACGAGCTTTTTGTGAACGCGTCTCACATTATCTTTCCTGGCAGACGCGTCTTAATAAGGAGTCTCTCGCATCACTTTCATAGGCAGAGCACATTAACTTGTGAGGCGTGTCTCGCATAACTTTCCCAATTTTTCAGGGCAGAGCAAGTGCTATATTTCGGTATTGCTACCTTAAGAAACAAAACACAAGACATCAGTACTTCTCCATAAGAAACAGAGCACATGGCATATTTTCACACATTTGAGCATATATCACACAAATATCCAAATGGAAGTCCATTTTACACTCAATCGACCATATTTTCACATATTTACACACAATCAATTTGGTACTTTACGTTGCGGTCTTGGTTTATTGAAATTCTTAACTTTTTCATGGTGACCGTTTTGCAAGTAAGGAAGTTCGTTGGCTGATGGTATTCTTAGCTTGATCATCGGGGTGGCAAAAGGAGGAATCTCATCAAATTGGTCAAACTCTTCCTCATCGATGGCATTCTCGACTCTGATGATTCGTTGTTTTCCATGTATAACCACCTTAAGTATTTTATTTGTTGTGTCTGGAACATAGAACACTTGATCAACGTGTTCTGCTAACACGAAAGGCTCCCACTTATATCATTGACAGTTAAGATCAACGCTAGTGAAACCGTACTTGTTTTGTACAACACCTTTGGTTCTATCAACCCAATTGCAACGGAAAAGAGGAATCTTGAATCCTTGAAAGTCAAGCTCCCAGATCTCTTGTATTTGACCATAGTACATTTCTTTGTCTTGGCCCGTAGCATTATAGGCATCAACACGAACACTATCCTGATACGTGCTTTTCTTATCTTGTTCTACAGTGTAGAACGTGTATCTATTTATGTCGTACCCTAGATATGTAATAACTGTAAATATAGGACCACGAGCCAACTTTTTTAGGTATTCACTTGTTTGAGTATCTGATGAGTGAGAAATCCGATCCCGGAGCCAGCCAATGAATTTTCTCCCGTGTTCATTTGGTAATCATGATTCATTGTGGCCAGGATTGTCTCTAAGCACCACCTCCTTGTGCTCATCGAGGTACTCTAACACAATGGACATGTGTTACAACACGTGAAAATAAGCGCAGAAGAATAAATATGAATCTGGAGTTATAACCTTCTTCCCAATGGTTCTTTTTCCTGTGAGCCTCCCCTCATGACGAGACTTGAGAACACCAATTGGGTTACTTGGGTCAGTGTAGTTTCGAGCCCACTCCACAGCTTCCTCTGTAGAGTATCCTTGTACCATGCTGCCCTCAGGGTAAGCTCGATTTCTAACGAAGAACTTCAGTATGCCGTTGAATCTCTCGTAAGCATACATCTGGTGAAGGAACACAGGGCCAAATAGCTTTATCTCCTTAATAAGATGAGTTGTGAAATGAACGTTTATGTCGAGAAAGGCAGGTGGAAAATACATCTGAAGGAAGCATAAAGTTTCATAGTGCCTATTTTCCAATGACTCGAGATCTTCTTCACATAGTACTTTTTGACCAATTGCATTGAAGAAAAAGCAAAAGTTCATTATAGCCTCCCGAACATTGACCGGTAGGATATTCCGAATTCCAACAGCAATCATCTGCGTAAGCAATACATGGTAATCACGAGACTTCACACTGGGAGCTACTTTTAGATCTGGAAATGAAATAAGCCTTGAGACGTTCGTCGAGTAGCCTGATGGTACTTTCACATTTTTCAAGAACCCACAAAACTCCTTTTTTTTTCATTTTTTGAAAGGGTGATGCATGATGTGGGTAGTTCCATTCCTTTTATCGAGTCATCGATCCACAACTCAGGCCTAATTCCCATTTTCTTTAGATCTGCCAGTGCATGTCCATGGTCCCGAGTTTTCCCATCTATGTTAAGCAATGTTCCGAGTAGGCTCTCGCACACATTCTTCTCAACATGCATCACATCAATCGAATGAAGGACGTCTAAGTATTTCCAATACGGTATGATATGCACCGAATTCGGTTCGGCGAAGGGTGGCCCGATCTTCACGACAGCAAGAAAAAGAAAACTTGCTGTAGAAACAGCGCGGATAACTAGCTTTATACCTGACCAAGGTTGGATGCGACCAAGCGACGGGGAGAGAGACACCGAAACCGCGAAGACTTCGACTCGATCTCCGAACGACCGCAGAACCACAACCGGAGCTAATCCACACAAGACGGGGCAGCCGTACTGGAACCCGCAGAGCACGAATTAGTGGATCTCAGAGAGATCTCCCCACAAGTTCAAGAAGAACAAGGAAGAACAAGGGTTGAGTAAGACACTCAAGCAGCTCGGCTGCAAATTTCACTGGAATAATCTTAATTCATCAAAGAGTTCCCTTGGCTTACAAAAGAGGGATATTTATACCAACAACTAGTCTAAGAATAGGTGTGAACTGAAAAAATCCACGTGGGAAGGTGGAAGGCCAACTGGCCTGATCATTCATGCAGTGGTCATCAATTTCCCGCATGTCTTCTGACCTTCTGGGTGGTCTTCAGTGTTTTAATCATAACTCCACCTAGAGACATCCAAAAGACATGGGACCAGATGCGTTGGAAAGATAATTTGATAACCTTTCACACAATGTGTAGCATGCTTCACGAAATATTGTAGAGTGATACAGTTTCTCACGGAAACTTGGATATCAGGCTGACTGTTGATCTTCTGAACAGTCTGCACCAAAAGCACTCGGCTGCCAAGCTAGAACCTCTAAAGCACTCGGCACTTAGTGGCATTTGAAAGTTGACTTCAACACCTTTCCAACAAGTACTCATGGACCTTCACAACTTCTATGAATCAAGAGATATGACTGTTTCTTCATGACAGTTCTGCCAGGCCGAACTGGTTCGACGTAGTTCTCCTCTCTGGTTCAGTCTTGGCGTGTCCTTGTCATCCTCCTTGGTGAACCTGAGTAACAGAAACATGTACGATTTAGGAAGTATATAATTCTCATTAATAAATGGAATTTCACAATGTAGCGCGTGCACCTCTTGTTGTAGCTGTTTAGCTCGGCTACGAGTAATTGGTCCATCGACAACATGAGCTGGTGCAGCTTGACTTGATGATTGTTCCATCTTGCTTGATGTAATCGGTATACTTGATGGTATGGTCGGTGTGGGCATATCATCCTCCCCCCCTTGAAAAAGAGTCGTCCTCGACTCTTCCAATCCAAAGAATGGAGAGAGGTCAGACACATTGAAACTGGTACTTACACCATAAGTACTTGGCAGATCAATTTCATAAGCGTTGTCATTGATCTTGCGCAGAACTTTGAATGGTCCGTCAGCCCGGGGTTGCAACTTGTTCTTGCGCAGCTCTGGAAAACGATCCTTTCGAAGGTGCACCCAAACCAAGTCCCCTGGTTCGAACAACACCTTCCTGCGACCCTTGTTAGCGTGCTTCTCATACTTCTTGGTCATCTTTTCAATATTGGCCCGAGCCCTATCATGAATGTTCTTGACAAATTCAGCTCGCTTGCTTGCATCAAAGTTCACACGTTCCTGCATGGGTAGAGACAAAAGATCTATGGGAGCAGTGGGTGTGAATCCATATACAATTTCAAATGGACAAAATTTAGTGGTTGAGTGTACTGCCCTATTGTATGCAAACTCAACGTGTGGCAAGCTTTCTTCCCATAGTTTCAGATTCTTCTTAAGGACAGCTCGGAGCAACATTGATAGTGTTCGATTCACAACTTCAGTTTGGCCGTCCGTTTGCGGATGACATGTTGTGGAGAACAACAGTTTTGTCCCAAGTTTGCCCCACAATGTCTTCCAAAAGTAGCTCAAGAACTTGGTGTCACGATCCGACACAATGGTACGTGGCATTCCATGTAGTCGCACGATTTCCCTGAAAAATAATTCAGCAATACGGGAAGCATCGTCGCTCTTGTGGCAAGGAATAAAATGTGCCATTTTGCTGAAACGATCAACCACAACAAAAATTGAATCCCTTCCCCCTTTGGTTCGTGGTAACCCAAGAACAAAATCCATTGAAATATCCTCCCAAGGTGCATTAGGAATAGGAAGGGGAGTATATAAACCATGAGGGTTCAGACGAGACTTAGCTTTGTGACAGTTTTCGCAGCGAAGAACATGTCTCTCTACATCTCGTCGCATTTTTGGCCAAAAGAAATGGTCGGCCAGCACTTGCTCCGTCTTCTTGGCTCCAAAATGGCCCATAAGTCCACCTGCATGAGCTTCCTGCACGAGTAAAAGTCGAACAGAGCAATCTGGAATACAAAGTTTGTTAGTGCGAAATAAAAATCCATCATGCACATGATACTTTTCCCATCCTTTTCCAATACGGCACTTGGCATATGGTTCAGCAAAGTACGAATCAGTGGCATATAATTCCTTTATACTTTCCAATCCAAGAATTTTAGCATCAAGTTGTGTGAGCAAAGCATGACGTCGAGATAAAGCATCAGCTACAATATTGTCTTGACCTTTCTTATATTTGAAAATATAAGGGAAGGACTCAATAAATTCACTCCACTTAGCATGTCGTTTATTCAGTTTTAGTTGTCCCTTAATATGTTTCAATGATTCATGGTCTGAATGTATTATAAATTCTTTAGAATAAAGGTAGTGTTGCCAAGTTTCCAAACTCCGAACGAGAGCATATAATTCTTTATCATAAACTGAATAATTCAAAGTCGGGCCACTTAGCTTTTCACTGAAGAATGCAATTGGTCTCTTTTCTTGCATCAGCACGCCTCCAATCCCAACTCCACTTGCATCACATTCAATTTCAAATGTCTTGTTGAAATCAGGAAGTGCAAGGACTGGGGATGTTGTGAGCTTCCTCTTTAATTCTTCAAAAGCATTTTGTTGTGCTTCTCCCCATTTGAATGGTATGTCTTTCTTGGACAGCTCATTGATTGGAGCAGCGATCGTGCTGAAATCTTTCACGAAGCGCCGGTAGAAACCAACAAGTCCAAGGAAGCTTCTCACTTGGCTCACGTTCTGTGGGGGCCTCCATTCGTGTATAGCCTTGACTTTCTCAATATCCACCTCCACGCCTTGTCCTGAAACAACAAAACCAAGGAAAACTACCTTGTCGGTGCAGAAGGTGCACTTCTCAAGGTTAGCGTACAATTTTTGTTTACGCAGGACAACAAGTACGCTCTGGATATGTGCAACATGTTCTTCAAGTGTCTTGCTGTAGATTAGGATGTCATCAAAATAAACCACAACAAATTTACCAATGAAAGTTCTAAGCACATGATTCATTAATCGCATAAATGTACTAGGTGCATTGGTTAAACCGAAGGGCATCACTAACCATTCATACAATCCAAATTTTGTTTTGAAGGCTGTTTTCCACTCATCTCCTTTTTTCATACGAATCTGATGATAGCCACTTCTTAAGTCAATTTTAGTGAAAAATTTAGCACCACTAAGTTCATCAAGCATGTCATCTAAGCGAGGAATGGGATGCCTATATCTTACTGTGATGTTGTTAATTGCACGACAATCCACACATAGTCTCCAAGACCCATCTTTCTTAGGCACTAAAAGAACAGGGACAGCACAAGGGGAAAGACTTTCCTGTACATACCCTTTTTTCATCAATTCCTCCACTTGTCGCTGAATTTCTTTTGTCTCCTCTGGGTTGGTGCGGTATGCAGCCCTGTTCGGAAGTGAGGCACCAGGAACCAAGTCAATTTGATGCTCGATCCCTCTCTTAGGTGGCAGTCCTGGTGGTACTTCGTCCGGAAAGACATCTTCATATTCCTGCAAAACATTCAAAAGAGTACTCGGCAGGGTAGAGGGTAAGGCATTAGTAGAAAGAAAAGTGTCCTTGTACATAAGTACAAAGAACATGGCATTGGGTTCACTCAATGCTTTGATATCCTCCTTCCTAGCCATCATTACTAAACCCTCTTTTCCCAGTTTCTGGGTTCCTTGCAGCTGTGGGGTTTGATTTGGCTGTGGACACTCTTCCTTACTATTTTTGTGGCTCACTCGCAAGTGGTGCTCGCTCTCGCGCTGTTTCTTCCTGATATCATCCTTCAAAATTTCTTCCGGTGTCAAAGGAAGCAAGGAAATTCGCTCTCCTTTGTACACAAAAGACAGCTTGTTGGTCCTTCCAAAAATCTGGACATCACGATCATATAGCCATGGTCGACCGAGCAGAAGCTGGCAGGCTTGCATAGGCACCACGTCGCACTCCACATGATCATTATATTTACCAACAGAGAATGGTACAGTCACAGTATGACTGACACGTAGCGCACCACAATCATTAAGCCACTGCATCTTGTATGGACTAGGATGACGCCGTGGTTTCAGTCCCAATCTGTCCACCAATTCTTGGCTAGCAATATTGTTGCAGCTACCATTATCAACGATGATGCGACACACCTTATCTTTGATTATTCCACGGGTATGGAACAAATTATGTCGCTGCCCGTTGTCTTCCTTTTCTGCTGTTACACTAAGCACTCGTAGAGAAATAAAGCAATTATGTTCTCCTTCTTCAGGCTGGATCTCATTCCCTTCCTCCTCAATTTCTTCATCACATATCTGTCCAGCATCCTCCGGATCACTCTCGGATTCCCATTCACCTTTCTCATTCAACAACATGGTCCTCTTGCTTGGGCATTGGGCAGCAATGTGCCCATGGCCGTGGCATTTATGGCATACAATTTCTCTGCTTCGAGAAGAAGATGTAGCTCCCGAGGCATTGCTGTGGGCTGCTGAACTTGCAGCGGGTCGCTGCTGAGTTGTTGGTGATGACGCGGTGGAGGCTGCCATCTTCGATGGAACAAATGATTGAGAAGACCTGGCTGCAGCCCCTTGAGATCGTCCACCACCATAGGAAGTACTTGACTGCTGTTTGCGCCATGGGGCAGAAATAGAATAACTTCCATAAGATTTTCCACGTGACTCTTGCAGAATCTTTTTCTCTGTTTGCATAGCTTGATCAACAAGATCCTGCAATGTACGATATGGAAACATCTCCACAAAACTAGAAATTTCTTCATTAAGACCTCCTAGAAATCTTGCCATTGTTGACTCTGCATCTTCTCTTATTCCCGCCCGCACCAACAGCAGCTCCATCTCCTTGAAATACTCATCAACTGATCTCTTCCCTTGCTTTAACATTTGCAACCGGTTCCTGAGATCACGCTGATAGCTAGATGGCACGAATCGCCTTCTCATCACTTGCTTCATCTCCTCCCATGTATTGATATATCCACGTCCCAAATCACGTTGATTCTCCTGCACTTGGTTCCACCAAGTGAGAGCGTATCCAGAGAATTCCACCGAAGCAAGATTCACACGGCGTTGAGCCGAAAGATTATGTACTCGGAATATTTGATCACACTGCTCAACCCGTTCAAGAAATTCATCAGGATTCTCCTTTCCAGTAAACTTTGGAATACTCAATTTGACACGAGCGATGTTATCTGGGTTGTCATGAGGACGTCGACCACGATGGTATTCCCTTTCTTCAAAATCAGCAGGCCGGCGATGATGACGCCGAACAAACCTGCCACGTCGACCGAAAGGATTTTCATCATCATGAGATCCTTCTTCATGATCTTGATCTTGAAACTCATCGTCTTCAAAATGCACGCGGCGACCATCAGCATTGCGCCTATGTGCGCGACGCCCACCATGGTAATTATTAAAATCAGCATGGCGACCACCACCAGATCCGTCAGGGCCATGTCCGAAGCGATTGAATTCATGGCTGAAACCAGAATTCTCATCGCCGGACTCCTCTCGATGACGGTCCTCTTGATCACGACATGCTCGACGTCCTCCAGCCGCGGGAAGACGCTCATCGAGGAGCCTGCCCATGGCCTCCATTAGTGAATCAGCCATGCGACGCATCTCATCCCGTGAGACAGGGGGTTCCCTATCACCATGGTGTCCACCATGAACACTTGAATCTGAGCCTGCCATGTTAGGAGCAGCAAGAAAAAAAATATATATGTGGACACACTCGATCTCACCTCTTACTTACCCAAGTTCTTGCCTGATCTCAAGAACTGTGATGGTGCTGGTGTGACAGCTTCAACGGAGGTGGTAAAGAGGCCGTAAGGAGTACAAATCGAAAGTCCCGGTTTATGTTTTTAGTGGAGCTATAGGTGGCTGAACAAGGCAGGCTAAGGTACTGCCAATCAAGTGAAAAAATGATGTGCTCAAAAGATAATTTTTTTTTTGCTGCTATCAAGATTACCACCAACTTGGATTTGAAAACTGAAAATTTCAACACCCAACCGTAACACAAAATTCTTCACAATCTTTTCACTTGTGCTCTCTTTTTTTTTTACTGTATTCGTTTTTTTTATAACACTAACAGGGATGCTGATTACAAAAGATATAGGTAACCGGTGGTGACGAGCAACTGGAAGAAAACAAACACAAGATAACAGTACCGTCAAAGGGCTATAGGTATATTTTTTTTAGGCTTTGGACTATAGGACAAACAAATATATGTAAAAGATAAACACTGGAATGAATATGTGGATGGTGAAAACTGTAACGGATTGAAAAAGGGTGGGAGGGTGGGTGATAAAAAAATGAACCTACCGTGACAACGATAGCTCTGATTACCACATGATATGCACCGAATTCGGTTCGGCGAAGGGTGGCCCGATCTTCACGACAGGAGGTTCAAGAAAAAGAAAACTTGCTGTAGAAACAGCGCGGATAACTAGCTTTATACCTGACCAAGGTTGGATGCGACCAAGCGACGGGGAGAGAGACACCGAAACCGCGAAGACTTCGACTCGATCTCCGAACGACCGCAGAACCACAACCGGAGCTAATCCACACAAGACGGGGCAGCCGTACTGGAACCCGCAGAGCACGAATTAGTGGATCTCAGAGAGATCTCCCCACAAGTTCAAGAAGAACAAGGAAGAACAAGGGTTGAGTAAGACACTCAAGCAGCTCGGCTGCAAATTTCACTGGAATAATCTTAATTCATCAAAGAGTTCCCTTGGCTTACAAAAGAGGGATATTTATACCAACAACTAGTCTAAGAATAGGTGTGAACTGAAAAAATCCACGTGGGAAGGTGGAAGGCCAACTGGCCTGATCATTCATGCAGTGGTCATCAATTTCCCGCATGTCTTCTGACCTTCTGGGTGGTCTTCAGTGTTTTAATCATAACTCCACCTAGAGACATCCAAAAGACATGGGACCAGATGCGTTGGAAAGATAATTTGATAACCTTTCACACAATGTGTAGCATGCTTCACGAAATATTGTAGAGTGATACAGTTTCTCACGGAAACTTGGATATCAGGCTGACTGTTGATCTTCTGAATAGTCTGCACCAAAAGCACTCTGCTGCCAAGCTAGAACCTCTAAAGCACTCGGCACTTAGTGGCATTTGAAAGTTGACTTCAACACCTTTCCAACAAGTACTCATGGACCTTCACAGCTTCTATGAATCAAGAGATATGACTGTTTCTTCATGACAGTTCTGCCAGGCCGAACTGGTTCGACGTAGTTCTCCTCTCTGGTTCAGTCTTGGCGTGTCCTTGTCATCCTCCTTGGTGAACCTGAGTAATAGAAACATGTACGATTTAGGAAGTATATAATTCTCATTAATAAATGGAATTTCACAATGTAGCGCGTGCACCTCTTGTTGTAGCTGTTTAGCTCGGCTACGAGTAATTGGTCCATCGACAACATGAGCTGGTGCAGCTTGACTTGATGATTGTTCCATCTTGCTTGATGTAATCGGTATACTTGATGGTATGGTCGGTGTGGGCATATCACGGTAGCTCCCAAAAAATTGATTGTTTTTTCCACATGTCATCTTCGCTAGTATTTTTACTACTCCTTTTGCGCTTACCAAGGACAACGTGGATATCCTTGACCATTTCATAGAAATCATGACCCGTGATGTGAGGTGGAGGATGCCTCTTCTCGGTGTCACTATTGAAATTATCCTTCATACTCCGAAGTGGGTGCTTCATTGGAATGTAGCATCGATGTCCCATGTACACCGTTTTTCGTGACTCGCTCAAGTACTGTGAGTCTGTTTCTCTCAAACAATGTGGACATTCGCAACCTACTTTTTTACTCTGTCCGGACAAGTTACGTGCTACTAGAGAATCACTAACAGTCACAAATAAAATGACTTTGAGTCGAAAGTACTCACGCTTGTGGTCTCCCAGGCCTGCACTCAGTAGTTGTACCACAACTGCTTCAGATCTTCAACCAGAAGCCTGAAATAAGTGTTGATGTCATTCCCAGGTTGTTGTGGCCCGAGTATCAGTCCTGACATCATAATATATTTCCGTTTGTTGTACAACCAAGGAGGAAGGTTCAAAATTGTAAGCACAATTGGCCATGTGCTATGTGTGCTACTGTTCAAAAAAGGATTCATGTCGTCGGTGCTCATTGTGATCCTAACATTCCTCGGATCAATGGCAAATTCAGGATTTCATGAATCAATGTTTCGCTATTGTGTGGCATCAGCAGGATGTCTTATCATTCCAGCATCCTGCTTATGCTTCTCTTTGTTCCATCGCAACAATTCTGACTCCTTCTTGTTTGCAAACCAAAGCTTCGAACGAGAAATGATAGGAAAGTACCAAAACACCTTTTTAGGCCCTATTTTTCTTCTATTGCAGTTCTCGTCATCACCGTCGTCTTTCCTACGATTGAATCTATCCACTCCACAAATAGGGCATTTCTCAAGGTTTTCGTACTCAGGTCCATGATATAAAATACAATCATTCTTGCATGCGTGGGTTTTCTCCACCTCCAAACCCAGTTGACAAATTATCTGTTTTGACTCATAAACTGTCGTAGGGACTGTGTTGCCTTGGGGTAACATGTTCTTAAGGAGCGTCAACAATTCCTTAAAACTACAATCACTCCATCTGTTGCTCGCCTTCAACTCGAAAAGTTTTACCATCGCAAATAGTCTAGTGTACTTAGCCGCACAACCATGATACAATGGCTTCTTCGAGTCTTCGATCATCTTTTTGTAATTTGCAAGTTCACCATTACTGTACCGATCATCGTCACCATGTCTCTCGATATTGCGTACCATCTCCTCTATGTTATGCACCTGAAACTCAATGTCATCACCAGTGAACCCTGATATATTTGGCTCGTTCACATCCTCGTCATGATGTTCTTGGACACTGGTAGGGACCTCCCTCTCCAGATACGAATCTATCATCTCTGTTTCATTAAGCCCTTCCTCCCCATGTTTGTTCCAACATCGATAATCCACCATGAATCCATGCGCGGTCAAATGTGACCTCAACACTTCATTTGTGCGATATCTCTTCTCATTCTTGCAGTGTTTGCAAGGACAACTAATAGTCCCTCTAATGTTGTCCAACATGTCTTTCTTCGCGAAAGTGAGAAATGCATCTACCCCTTGGATATATTCATTGTAAAGGCGCGACCCATACATCCAACTTCGATTCGATGACATCTACATACAGAAAAGAAGAGCTAAATCAAAGAAATTCGGAGCCACTGATAATCACCGCAAGCCAACTTCAATCAAAGAAGATCTAAAGTAAAAAATAGTAAGGAACAGGAGAGGAGGAGAGGACTAACCCTTTTGTTTTAAGATCCACTGATAATCACCACAAGACTTTTAGAATAAAAGAGGGAAAGAATATGGCAAGAATAGGGCAGATCTGGTAGCCACTTGTTCTACCACAGCAGAGAGGTCATAAAAGGGCAACAAAAAATCGAGATGGGTCAATATAAAGCACGTCTCTCTATAGAGGGGATGGGAGACAGACCAGCTTCCACAACTAAAGGAGACGAGCCAAACAGGTGGTTATGGGAGACGCGCCTTATTCCACAATGAAAGGAGGCGATCTGAAACCAAAGTCCGTCTCAATTACCTAAAATATATGAGTCGCGCGTAGTTAAACCGCGTCTCCCGTTTTTCAGAGAGGAGGGTGTGTCGTGGATATCTACTTAACTAAGACAGATTGTATTGTAACGCGTCTCCTTGTACGTTCAACCGAGCCATGTCAGATCCTCGCTGAAGCGGGCTCGTCTCGCTTAAGCTTATCAGAGACGTTCTCCTTTTAGCTTGTCGCCCATCTTTATCTCCTATTTAGGTTTCTTACATAGTGACATAAAGTAAATTTTGGACTAAGTTTCGCGAGAGAAGAACATTATTGAGTTGAAATGTGGTAATGGGTGTAGATAAAGTGGCATGTCCGACGCGTTGTACGAGCAATGATGCTCTGTTGCCAATGACGATGGAGGAAGAGTAGCGAGGTGTGCGTGAAGAAGAAAGGATATCGGGATGGTTGACCATATGCGAGCTTGCACTAGTGTCTAGGACCCAATCATTGCCCGAGTATTGGCCAGGAGCCAGCACACCTTGAAGTGTAATCAGCAGCCCTGTGGGCGCTTGCTGTTGGCCGATGTTGCTCACGTCGAAGAATTTGGGCGACGCTGTCATGTAGAGGGCGTGTTGCGACGGGAGCCTAGGACGAGGGCCAAGAAGACCAGAGTTGGACGATCACTAGAGTGACATCTGCCACGCTTGGACGACACCGATCCATGGGCCGTACGCAGCGTTCCACGTGGGGCGTGGTGCACCACTGGTCATGTTGCCACTGGTTGTAGCGTCATTGGTGGCGCCCATGGCAGGCGTTGTGGTGGTGCGACTGCCATTCTGGCAGCACCGCCGACTCCCGTTCCCACTGTTTTTGTTGTCGGACGTCTGCTGTGGTGGACTAGGACAAAGGCTGAGGAAGTGGTGCATGTTGATTTGCAGTCGCCTTGCTGGTGGCCAGTAGGGCTGTGTTAGCCTCCATCTTAGCCATGTGTGACTGCCGACTCATTGCCGACTCTTGTCCTACAGAAGGTAGTCGCGGACAAAGAGGAATGTCCGCAGCGGCTTCAAGGCGGTCAACACAGAGATCGCATGGCTGAATTAGGATGACAGCCCACGAAGCGCGTTGATGACCATCGAAGATTCAAAGATGGGGTGTCCGACGTTGCAAAGGAGGTCTGCAAGCTCTTTTAGGCGAGTGAAATAGGACGAGATGCTGAGTTCACCTTGATAGAGCCGTGAAATTCCTGTAGAGTGTAGACGGCGCGTTGATCCGCGTTATCGAGGAAGAAACCTCGTATAGCCGACCATAGCAGGTAGGCGTTTGGGGGCGGCACATGAACCATCTTAATAAGGTTCAGAGTGATCGAGTTGTAGAGCCATGACACAATGCTTTTGCCGACTTGGTACCACTCAGCATTGTGCCACATGGTGTGGGCATCGATGGTGCCATCAATGTGGTCGATCAATCCGAACTTCCGAATTGTGGCTTCAAAGAAGGAGCTCCAGATCGAGAAGTTCAAGTCGCCGAAATCCAGGACAATGGGAACATGTGACCGAATGTTCACATGTTGTATGGCGGATGCGGTGATGGAGGTAGGTGTAGACGAATCAGCAAATGGGTTGGAGTCGTGTGTGGAGGCAAAGGAGTCAGCAACGCAGAACGTATGGCTAGTAGCCATGACAGAGATGTGGAAGGGAAGAGGATAGATGTTAGCGAGATACCATGTGGAAGGATATTCATCATGTTTATTCATCGAAGGCAGCAGTACAAATAGGCAGAGCGGTGTGGCCGATGAGCTGCGGAGCTGCACAACGGTCGCACATAACGTGCGGGTTAGTGGATGCACGCACGCGCTACATGCCATGTATTCGGGAGCCGCACGCACAACATTGGGCGTGCAAAACAGACTCGATGCTGAGTCACCGTCCAACACTGACGAAACAAAAACACTCTGTTAGGACGTTGATGGAACGAGGTGATGTAGCAGAACCTCATTCCATGATAACTTCTGTTTGAGCAACTAAATGGATTGATTCAATACCAGCTGCTCGTAGTTTAAATTAACAAGATTATTATTAGTTTCAAATAGGACGGTGTTATACCTGGGAATTGGGCCAGGCCAAATTCGAGCGGCCCGAACCATGGCCCAGCCTAGCACAAAAGCTTTTTGGGACGTGTTGTGCCTGACATTTGGCCCCATCGGGAGACACGGAACGGCACACCAAATTGGGCCATGCTTGGGCCGACATGACCCGAATAAGGTCCGACGGCACGATTAAAGGCCGGAAAAAATGGACCACCGAAAGCAGACAAGAACCAACAAGTGCGCGCTCTGTGAAATAAGGCCCGACAGGCCTTCAAAGCATACATGTCACTCCCGATCATCGAAAGGATGAACAGACGCTAATCACATGTACGCCAGGATCAGTTGAATCGTACATGCATTGACGGAAGTGAAATATCATTACATAACCATGTTCGAATACATAATAAGTCTTACAATATGACCCGAAGGTCTACAAATACACACCACAAACCTATTTACATCATCTAAACTAGTTACATAGTCCATACTATAGCGGAAGATTAGATAGATAGTTAGTGCTCCATCCATCTTCACAGGCAGTCGCGCGAAGGATCGCCAGCCTAGATCAAGTCCTCCGAGTGGATGAAGTAATCTTCCGGTGTTGCTTATTCTTCATATTCTAATGGAAAAATAAATGATTGAGTACATAGAGTACTCAGCAAGTTTGGGAAGAGAATGACATGATTGGCTAGAACAAGGGTAGGCCAAATATGGCTTAAGCACTATGCTTAGATCCTAACCTTAGCTTTCAGTTATCAATATCATAATTCAAAAAATAATCCAACACATTTTAATGATGATAAATATAACTTAAATCATAAATAACCACCATTTCCCAACCAGACTAATTATGAACTGGCCCCAAGCCGCTCTTGTCAGTGAGCACAGCTGTCATGACAGTTTTACCAAATCTCTGTAGAGAGTGTACCCTTTACCCACAAGCAGTGATTTCATCCCCTGTTGCTAGGTGGACTGAGTAAACCTCCATGTAGCCTGTGGTGATCAACCACATTTCACACTTTCGTTGGTGTGTGGTCAGGAGATCACTACATGGTCTTTACAAAAGTACTCCCAACTAGTGCTAGCCCTCTAAGGTTTCCACCACTGATGCATTTCTGGAGTAACCCTCTGCCTCAGAGCCCCCTCTTGAGCCTTGCGGTTCCCAGAGCAGTACCCCTGCATCATTCCCCGCACCATCCAACTACTAGCAGTTCATCGGGAGAAACCTAATTAATTGACCAAGCTGTCCCATCTCAGTCTTGTGGTGGTACTATAAAGCTTAGTGGTTCCCTCCATAAACCGGTCCTTAGAATCTGGTGGTACCAAACCTAATCTCGGGTCTCGTGCAAACTGCACCGTACCAAATCTATCCAACCACCAGATTCCTATCAACTACTATTGTGTGTCCATCATGATTAAAGTACTCATAAAGTATAATATGTCACATGTGTATAAAATCCCATTCCCAAAGTTTAAGCATGGCTAAGCATAATTATAACCCGTCTACTTCCCAACCCAAACCAGGTGACAAGGAATTATGTGGAACAGGACATGTAACATGAGATAGGACATCATTTTATGTAGCATGCAACTAACTAATATCCTAGAATTGGTACAAGATGGTCAAGAGCACTTGCCTTCTTCGAAGACCTGGTTGTTGTTGAAGTCTTGGTCTTCAAGATTAAAGTTGGGGTCATAGTACGACTCTAAATATATTGCCCAAGCATGGCAAAAAGAAATAAAAGCTAAATAAGTATATAGCACACAATGCATGGCATCACAACATTCACATAAGCAGAAAATTCTATACTAATGCATCCCTATGAAGAATTTATTATTTTACATAGCCAAAATATGCATCTAACATTTATTTTACATTTTTAGGATTTATTTATGGGTTAAAATCATTTTTATTGAATTTTCTACATCTAAAATATATTTTAAACATTTTTAATAAATTTTCTATAGTCAAAATATATTTTATGTGCACTCTACAATTTTATTACAACATAAAAACATTTTATACAAATTTTCCTACTATTTTTATATTTATCTACCATTTTTATCTATTTTCTATACATTAAATACAGCTTTAAACAATATTCAGCAATTAAATAAAACATCTGGGCTAGCTGGTAATTTTCCCACACTGTACAGGGGTTAAAAACATAATTTAGCAAATTTCCAAG
The DNA here is from genome assembly GCA_036927565.1 of Tuctoria greenei. Lineage (NCBI taxonomy): Eukaryota > Viridiplantae > Streptophyta > Magnoliopsida > Poales > Poaceae > Tuctoria > Tuctoria greenei. The sequence continues at coordinate 24,055,350 of JAYESD010000011.1, read as the reverse complement.
GGCTAGATCTATAAATTTCTATGTTTAAACCTATTTTCAGAAAGTACAGGGGGTAGATCGTTAATTTGAGGGCTAGAACATGATTACCTGAAAGTCCAGGGGGTAGCGCCTAAATTTCCGAGGGCCTGCGTGAAAATATGCGGTGGGAAAAGAAATTTGAATGCGGGCCGTTGGATCTAAGATCTATAGCCCGAATTTTATTAACCGAAGGGGTACGCCCGCTTCTAATCGTGGCCGTTGACTCCAAACCGAAGGCTAGGATAGGGCCACGTTGCCCTATGGCTGGCGCCAGCGCTCTCTGCAATGACGCACGACGGCTGACGACGGCGACCTCGCCGGAATCGGCGCAATCTAATGCAATTCAACCTGATACTTGAATCTAAGCACGAGAAATCGAACGGGGAGGCATTGCGAACTCACCGGAGGTGTCAGCGAGGCTTGGAAAGGTGCAGAGGGTTCTCGACGTCGAGGGAAGGCGGCAGAGCTCGTCGGTTATCGATGAAGTCGGCAATGCAGCTCCAATCCCGACCGACGAAGACGTCCGGCAGCCTAAGGGCGATATCGCGCACGAGATAAACCGATTAGGATGTGAGCTCGATGGCCAAAATGATGATGCGACAAGGAACGACAGCGAGAACTCACCGACGGCAATGGCGCTAGGGTTAGATGCGAAGAGGGAGAAAGAGAGGGGGAGAGCGGCAATTTAAAGAGGGGTTCGAGGCGGTTGACATCGCGTGCGAGGGGCAGTTCCCGGGGTTAATTGGCGCAGGGTGGGTCGGTTGGAGGGGGGTGGCACGACGCAGCGCGGGTTAGAGGGAGGGAGCGGCGGTTGCCAAGGTGGGGGGTGATAGGTGGGTCCCGCGCGACAGAGAGAGAAGAGAGGGAGGGAAGGGCTGCTGGGCCGTGGGTGAGAGAGGGGGAAAATGGGCCGAGGTGGGGTTTTGGCCCAGGGGCGGTTTTACTCTTTTTCTTTTTCCTTTTCTTTTATTTTAATTTGATTTCAAATTCAAACTTCAACGTTTTCTACTAGTTTGAATTCAGAAATTCACACAAAAATGCACACTTGAATACACTATGTTTTTTCATTTTTATTTACATGAAATATGGGTGTTACAACTCTACCCCACTTAAAAGGAATCTCGCCCTCGAGATTCGGACGTCCTAAGATAAAAGATGAGGGAATTCGGCCTTGAGTTCTTCTTCTCTTTCCCATGTTGCTTCTGCCTCTGAGTGATGTTTCCATTGCACTTTACACATACGAGTGACTTTATTTCTGGTAACCCTTTCAGATGTCTCAAGTATCTTGACAGGTTGTTCCACATAGGACAAATCTTCTTGTACATCAACCGCTTCCATAGGTAATTGTTCCTCAGACACTCTCAGGCACTTCTTAAGCTGTGACACATGAAACACATTATGTACATGTAACACCCTCATTTTCATGCATCATGCCTTGCATACATTCATATACATGTTTAACGTTAATCCACATAAAGAGGAACAAGTTTAAAATTGATTTGGAACAAAACCGCACTTAAAACGCAGGAAAGTGCGGACTAGTCTGATTTCTGGCACTCGAAACTTTCGGACTTGTCCGATTTTGTGCGGACTAGTCCGATGCTCCATGAATCCTTGAAGAATTTGCTAAGTCCCTAGACTTTTCTGGACTAGTTCGGTGTTCCAGCGGACTTGTCCGTTTTCTTTTCTGTTCAAATTCGGACTTGTCCGATGTTTGGACAGACTTGTCCGATTTTCTCTCTGGACGACTTCGGACTAGTCCGGTCCTGTCCGAACTTGTCCGATATTTCGCGACTCCAAGTTGTTATTTTGTTTTACGACTTGTTTCTTGGGTTTCACGTTAAGTGGGCCTAGGGACGTCGTGCCTAACTCTTTTAGAGCCCATGTGGGACTCTAAACCGGCCTCTACTCATCCCAAAACTCGAAATCCATCTAACCCTAGCCTCCACCTCTATATAAACAACCCCACCCTTGGATTGACATCTATTTGCCACTTTTCCACCCACCCAAACCATAGTTCGTGGAGAGCCACCATCAAGGAGGGAGGAGAAGATCCCAAGCAAGAAGAAGAAGAGGAGGAAATGAAAGAGGATCAAGATCTCCACCGAGTTTCGTCCTTCACCACCAATTCATCCCCAAGTTCATCACCAACCCTAGATCATCAAGATCCAAGTGCTACCTCCAAGTTTCTTGATTCATTTGAGTCCTAAACACCTGGTATACCTTCTATTCTCTTTTCCTTACGTGAATTCAACCCCTAATCTCCAAATTCACATCGATCTAGAAAACCCTAATCTGCTGATCTCGCAGAGTGCGGACTTGTCCGGTCCCTAGCAGACTAGTCCGATCTTCCTGGTTAAATTATGTTAAATTAATTCTAAAATTTGATCTATTTGAATTCAAACCTGTAAAAACTTGTTAAAAGCTATTAGAACTAGTTAATGATCATTAAAAGTAATCTAGTAACAAGTTCTACCTTGCATTTGCATTAATCATGCATGTCATGACATATTGAGTAATATTTGTGCACTCTTTGAATGTGTTTCTTGTCTTGTATGTTATTGTGTGGATTAGACGGATTTGCGCTAGAGAGTGCCACGGAGGATCTCCAACACCAAGAGTTTGAAGGCTTTGATCCTAATCATCAGCAAGAGCAAGGCAAGTGTCCTTGAAGCATATTGATCTTGTTTTAAAATAAATGTTTCGTTTGCAAAACTGCATGCTTATGTCAATTTGATGGAAATCCTATGATAGGAAGTTTACTAGATTTGCTTAACCACCCTTGTCACCTGGAATTTATGGTAGAGAGTCGGGATGGGTTTTTGCCTTTTCGCTTCGCTTAATTAACTGGGATGGGAAAACGACTATACCACTCCATTTAATTATGCATTAATGAGATTGTAGTTGATATGAACTGGTTCAATATGATATGGTAATGGGTGATCTAAGCAAGTCTGGTATGTGGATGGGTTGAATGTTATGGTGGTTTTGCTTGCTTTAGATCTAAGGATCGGTTCATGCGAGAATAAGCCAGGACTACAGTGCCACCACGAGGCCAAGTATGGGTGCGGCGTAGCTGATTAATTAGGGCTTTGCTAGTGCTCTTTGGACCATTGTGGATGCTCAGGGAAGGGGTAGTCGGATTGGGTTTGTTGATGATTGGTGGGACTACCCTGGGATCCGAATGGCTCAAGAGGGGGCCCTTGGTTGAAGATGTGCTTAGTTGGAGACATCGCCACCGGTGAAACCTCAGTGGGGTCTAAATAGGCTAGTAATCCCTTTGTAAAGGCTATTTTGTGATCTATTGGCCATATACCAAAGGAAGTGTAATCGTCATGAGGGAGGTTCTTTAGTCGCCGACGGGTGATGAAATCACAAACACGTGGGTAAGGTGGTACAAACTCTGCAGAGTCTAAATAAAACTATCATGATAGTCGTGCTCCCGGTTATGAGCGCCTGAATGACCTACATGATTAGAGGGTACTCAGTATTGGGATGGTAATTAGGATGGTAATGGTTATGGTAATGGTTATGGATGTTTATGGATTTATTTCTGGTATTGAATATGGTTATTGGCAAATGTGAAAACTGGAATTATGGATGAGGGTGGTGAATTATAGACTAGTATTATGATATTACTTATGATTATGATGGGTTTACTTCACATACATGTAATATATTGCTTTTTAAATGTTTTTATGTACTTTTCAGCACTTTGCCATTATTATTGTCGTCATTTGAATCAGCCTCATGTCATACTTTCCACACTTGCTGAGTACGACATGTACTCACTCTTGCAATTCCCCCCAACAGTTGCAGGTCAGGTTTGGGAGTTTAATGGTGATAATGCGGAGTTCTAGGCCGTCTCTACCGTCAGCTTTGCCTGTGGTGTTTTTGGAGTTGCGCATATATATACCCTATCGCTTATGCTGCTTAGTTGCTTAGTTTGCATAATTAGTTTATTTCCGCTGCATTAGTTGAACTTGTCATTAATCTTCATTAGAGCTTGTATTCGAGGATAATCTGGTTCTTGTAATAAAATTTGGTTAATTAATCTTGTTTTGTGGTAATTTTTTGTATACTCTTTTGTGATTGCACTCGTGTATGTGTGATGAACATCCTGGGCACACATATGCGTTAGCTTGGTTCATTTTTCGGAACCGGGCGTCATAGTACATCTGACAAGTGCGGCGAAAGCTCAAGCTGATAAGCCACTTCACCTCGTCGTTATAATATCTTGAACGGACCAATGTAGCGGAGTGACAACTTGCCGCTTACTTTAAATCTTCTCAAACCTCTCATAGGTGACACTTTCAGGTACACATAATCACCAACCTCAAATGTTAGATCACGTCTTCGAGTATCCGCATAACTCTTCTGTCTTGTTTGAGTTGCCTTTAGATTCTTCCAAATTTTGTACTTGTCTTTCAGCCTCTTTCAATACATCAGGCCAAAAAACTTGACTTTCTCCAGTCTGATTCCAAAACAACGGTGTCCTACATTTCCGCCCATACAATGCTTCAAAAGGAGACATCTTCAAACTGGCTTGATAACTATTGTTATAAGAGAATTCAGCATATGGCAGATTCTTATCCCAACTTTGGCTATTCTTTAAAGCACACGCTCTCAACATGTCTTCTAATATCTGGTTGGTGCGTTCTGTCTAACCATCCGTTTGGGGATGATACGCTGAACTAAAATTTAAATGGGTATCCATTGATTCATGCAACTTCTGCCAGAATCTTGAGGTAAATTGAGTGCCTCGATCTGAGATAATCTTCTTAGGAACTCCATGTAAACATACAATCCTGGAGATATACAGTTCCACTAACTTGGGGCCATTGTAGGTTTCCTTCACATGAATAAAGTGGGCAACTTTACTCAAACGATCCACTATAACCCATATAGAATCATATCCAGACTGTTTCCTTGATAGTCCAACAATGAAATCCATGCTGATTTCTTCCCACTTCCATTCTGGTACTTTGATTGGTTGCAGTAACCCTGCTGGTCTTTGATGTTCCGCCTTAATCAGTTGACATGTATCACATATGGCCACATATTCTGCTACATCTCGTTTCATTCCATGCCACCAATATTGATCTTTAAGATCTTGATACGTATCCGAGCTTCCGGGGTGAGGAGTATGACGAGTCATGAGCTTCTCTTAGTATCAACTCCCTAATATCCTTTATATCCGGAACACAAATCCTCTTTCCAAGCCATATGGTTCCTTGATCATCATCTCTAAAGTTCGGAGCTTTTCCTTTCTTCATTAATTGCTTGATCTCCTTGACCTTCTCATCATTATTTTGTCCTTCTCGTATATCACGCTCAAGGGTTGAATCCACTTCCATAGCAACTGCTTCAGCGCTAGATACTATGCATAAGTTTAACCTTGCAATTTCTTCACATAATTGGGGTTGAAAAGCTTGTACAGACACATTATTACATTGCCCCTTTCTACTTAAAGCATCTGCGACCACATTAGCTTTTCCTAGATGGTAATTGATTCCCACATCAAAATCATTTATTAACTCCAACCAACGACGTTGTCTAAGATTAAGATCTGGTTGTGTGAATATGTACTTCAAGCTCTTGTGATCCGTGTATATCTCTGTTCTTTTTCCCATTAAGTAGTGTCTCCATATCTTCAATGCATGGACAACAACTGCCAACTCTAAATCATAGGTTGGATAATTCCTCTCATATTTCCGAAGCTGTCTTGAAGCATAGGCTACAACATGTCCTCCTTGCATTAAGACACATCCTAAACCATGACTGGATGCATCACAATAAACCACAAACTCCTTCTGCATATCAGGCATCACCAATACTGGCGCACTGGTTAACCTCTTCTTCAGTTCGGCGAAGCTCACTTCACATTTGGGGGTCCACTTGAAAGCAACTCCTTTCTCAAGCAACTTGGTTAGTGGACGAGAGATCTTTGAAAATCCCTCGATGAATCGACGATAATAACCAGCCATGCCCAAGAATCTTCGTATATCATGTACACTCTCAGGCGTCTCCCATTTAAGGACATCTGCCACTTTGCCCGGATCCACTGCTATACCTCCTTCTGATATGACATGACCCGAAAATGATACTTCCTTTAGCCAAAACTCACACTTACTAAGTTTGGCATATAGCTGATGTTGGCGAAGCTTATGTAGAGCCATCCTGATGTGCTCCTCATGCTCTTCTTCAGTCTCGGAATAGACAAGTATATCGTCGATGAACACCACCACAAACTTGTCCAAGTACTCTATGAATACCTTGTTCATCAGATACATAAAATAGGTAGGAGCATTGGTTAACCCAAATGACATAACATTGTATACTCATATAGTCCATATCGAGAAACAAATGGAGTCTTGGGGATGTCTGAGATTCGAATCTTCAGTTGGCGGTAACCCGAGCGAAGGTAAATCTTAGAGAAACACATGCTCCTCGCAACTGATCAAACAAATCTTCAATTCTTGGGAGTGGGTATTTATTCTTGATTGTTACCGCATTTAAGGCACGGTAATCTACACACAACCTTTGGGTACCATCCTTCTTAGGTACAAATATAACTGGTGCCCCCCAAGGCGATGAGGTAGGACGAATATATCCTTTCCCAGTAACTCCTCAATATGATCCTTTAGTTCAGCTAGTTGTTTAGCATCCATTCTATACGGTCCCTTATATATTGGGGCCGTTCCAGGTACTAACTCAATGATAAACTCAATCTCTCGATCAGGGGGCATACCTAGTAAGTCATCTGGAAATACATCTGGAAACTCACTCACAACCCTAATGCCTTCTGTACTCTCAAGATGGTTGAGTTGTACAACTGCCTCTTGTGTCTGATCTGGCCTGAACTCCACTGTAGTACCATCTGGATGCATTAAACAAACTGTCCTAGTTGCACAGTGAATTAATCCTTGATTCCCATAATGATGTCTAATCTTTGCTAGTCCAACACTATTATGTTGGCCCAAAAGACTACCCCTCTTATATTTATACTCACTTTACGGCATAAATGCCTTGCCACCATCTCTCCTCCAGGAGAGTTTATTAGCAAAGGCCGATTCAAGAATGTAACTACCATGTCATGCCTCTTTATGATCTTTAGATATGAATGAATGTGTAGCACTTGAATCAAACATTACTGTGGTAAGGTGGGAATTAGCGAAAAACATATCGATCACCACATCGGGTGCTTCTTGAGCCTGCTCCAATGTCACATGATTGACACGTCCAGGTGGGTTCTGCTGCTTCTTTGGACAATTATTGGAGTAGTGTCCCATTTCTCAAAACTTGTAGCACTGAACTTCTGCACCATTGTTCTGACCTTTGTTACCTCCTGGTTGATTCCTCGGTGGTTGACCATTGGGACGGTTAGCTGGTGTTGAAGGGCGAGGTGGTTGCATCTGCTAGCGAGGGGGTTGCATTGGTTGGCGTGGAGGTTGTTGTTATTGGTGCATCTACTGGTTGTAGGGTGTGGGTGGCCTGTAGATGGGGTTTGGGAATCTCTATCTCGAGTAGGAGTTCATAGGGTGAGTCATGGGTATTGCAGGCTGAGGGGTGAAACGAGGGCGTACATTGCTACCAGAGGCATGTCCTAGAGCCAACTTCCTCTTCCTGTCATCACCATACAACTCCTTCTTGGTCCTCTCTACTTCAAAAGCCTTGTCAACCAACTTCTGAAAGTTGTTGTAGTCGCTGGAAGACATGGCGAACTTCAACTCCTTGTCAAGTCCATTCTTGAAACGGAACTGCTTCTTTGAATCAGTATCCACATCTATTGGTGCATAGCGAGATAACTGTGTGAATGCATTCAAGTAAGCTCGCACAGTCATACGACCCTACTTTAACATGAGAAACTCCTCACGTCTTGCTTGGACTTCTCCTTCAGGCACAATATGATTGCAGAAATTAGTCCTGAATTCTTCCAAAGTGATGTTCTCCAGATTCTGATGGGCTTCAGTGAAAGTAGTCCACCAGTCGCTTGCAGGTCCCTGGAGTTGGTAAGAAGCTAGCAGTACCTTCTCCCTTCCTTCACATGAATAAGCCTCAACTTGCTCTCAATTGCTCTAAGCCAATCATCAGCATCCATTGGCTCACTAACTGTGGCAAAGGTGGGTGGATGGGTGTTAAGAAATTCCCTTAGAAATGACCTGGGTGGAAAGGGTGGTGGTGGTGGAGGGTTGGGTGGTGGTGGTGGTGGTGCTTGCTGCATATTGGTTACTATCTGGGTGAGATTGTTGAGCAGTTGGGTCTGAATGGCCATCATTTGTTGCATTTGTTGTGCTGCTGGGGCTCCCCGAGCACCCCTACCCATCCATCCTGGTAATCCTCCAAATCCATCATCTTGGGGTATGACACCCCTTCCACGACCTCTGCCTCTACCAGCCATTTGTATCAGGAATAACTGAAACTTTAGGATAATAGACGTGATATAGAAGGGTACACTATGGTAAACGGTCCCAACTACATGCATCAAGGGAAACATATATATAGCAAGCAAATCCATTAATCAACTAGTGAGGATGTGGACAAGATGCCTAAGCATTCCACAACTCACGTTGCACACACACACACCATGAAGCAAACCACTAATACAATACCATAAATAACACAACTCAAGACTAGAGAGGTCGTAGCTACACGCTTCTACACACTACGGGTAGGTGTCCTGAGCTGTCCAACAGGGTAACAAGTCTACTCATGCTCGTCTGGGTCCTCGTCGGAGTCCTCCTCGGTCTCCTCCTCCGGGTCCTCCTCTCGGTCCTCCCTCGATTTCAGTGGTGAGACCTAGCGGCGGTCAGGTGAGTCTAGGTCCCAGCGCTAACTGTCCGACGCATACTGAGGGGAGTCCAGGTCAGCCGCAGTAATCCTCTGGTAGCGTCGGTGAAGCTGCTCATATCGGTCAACGAGCTCCCTGCTGTCCTGAAGCTCCTCCTGACAACGTTGGAGTCGTGAGGACAACTCTACAACGTCGTCAACAAGCCTCTCGCTCTGAGCGAGGTACAGAGGCCCCTCGACGTCACGTCCAGTGAAGTCGACTCTGCCACTAGGGCGCTGAGGGGTGAACGCGTGCTCCATGCACTTGAGACGGAACCTGTGGGTGTGACTCCAATATGTAGTCGCCTCCCACGTAGCATCCTCCTCAGCAGCATGCTGGGAGCTCCTCCAAGCCGGAGAGTATTGTGAGTGTAGCAGCTCTGAGTCGTAGTAGATCGACAGCTGGGTAGTCCACTCTAGTCCACCAGTAGAGGGTATAGAGACCCTAGTAGTGTGGTAGATGAAGTGAACACGGTACTCACGGTATCCTGCAGCACGGAGGAGGGAGCGAAGGCAGCTACGCATCCTCGATGCAGCACGTCCAGAAGAGATCAGCACTGTCTCCCTGCTAGGCACGTGAGGTGCGGAGCGGCTGGCTAGGGTGTGTTGAGGAACACGACCCCGAGTCGACTTGCGTGTCGTCTGCTTGGTGCGCGCCATCTTCAACCATTTGAAAAGGAGAGAGTGAGATCAATAATCAATAAATAAAGTTAGAATAAAATCAATAAGTATAGCAAGGTAAGAAGCACAAGGATTGAGGTGGGAAGCACAAAGTTTTGGAAATACTATTTTATAAGAAAATAGTATAGTCCTTATTTTCGACCATTTCTAACTAGGCTTGCGTCCTACGGGCAACACGGCTCTGATACCACTTTGTCACGCCCGGTCATCGAAAGGATGAACAGATGCTAATTACATGTACGCCAGGATTAGTTGAATTGTACATGTGTTGACGAAAGTGGAATATCATTACATAGCCATCTTCAAATACATAATAAGTCTTACAATATGACCCGAATGTCTACAAATACACACCACAAACCTATTTACATCATCTAAACTAGTTACATAGTCCATACTACAACAGAAGATTAGATAGATAGTTAGGGCTCCATCTTCACAGGCAGTCGTGCGAAGGATCGCCAGCCTTGACCAAGTCCTCCGGGTTGACGAATTAATCTTCCGGTGCCGCTTCTTCTTCATATTCTAATGGAAAAATAAACACTTGAGTACATAGAGTACTCAGCAAGTGTGGGAAGAGAATGACATGATTGGCTAGAACAAGGGTAGGCCAAATATGGCTTAAGCACTATGCTTAGATCCTAACCTTAGCTTTCAGTTATCAATATCATAATTCTAATAATAATCCAACACATTTTAATGATGATAAATGTAACTTAAATCATAAATAACCACCATTTCTCAACCATAGACTAATTATGAACTGGCCCCAAGCCGCTCTTGTCACTGAGCACGACTGTCATGACAGTTTTACCAAATCTCTGTAGAGAGTGTACCCTTTACCCACAAGCAGTGATTTTATCCCCTGTTGCCAGGTGGACTGAGTAAACCTCCATGTAGCCCGTGGTGATCAACCACATTTCACACTTCCGTTGGTGTGTGGTCAGGAGATCACGACATGGTCTTTACAAAGGTACTCCCGACTAGTACTCGCCCTCTAAGGTTTCCACCACTGAGGCATTTCTGGAGTAACCCTCCGTCTCATAGCCCCCTCTTGAGCCTTGCAATTCCCAGAGCAGTACCCCTGCATCATTCTCCGCACCATCCAACTACTAGCATTTTATCGGGAGAAATCTAATTAATTGACCAAGCTGCCCTATCTCAGTCTCGTTGTGGTACTATAAAGCTTAGTGGCTCCCTCCATAAACCGGTCCTTAGAATCTGGTGGTGCCAAACCCAATCACGGGTCTCGTGCAAACTGCACCATACCAAATCTATCCAACCACCAGATTTCTATCAAATACTATTGTGTGTCCATCATGATTAAAGTACTCATAAAGTATAATATGTCACATGTGTATAAAATACCACTCCCAAAGTTTAAGCATGACTAAGCATAATTATAACCTGTCTACTTCCCAACCCAAACCAGGTGACAAGGAATTATGTGGAATAGGGCATGTAACATGAGATAGGACATCATTTTATGTAGCATGCAACTAACTAATATCCTATAATTGGTACAAGGTGGTCAAGGGCACTTGCCTTCTTCGGAGACCTGGTTGCTGTTGAAGTCTTGGTCTTGAAGATTAAAGTTGGGGTCACAGTATGACTCTAAATATATTGCCCAATCATGGCAAAAAGAAATAAAAGCTAAATAAGTATATAGCACACAATGCATGGCATCACAACATTCACATAAGCATAAAATTCTATACTAATGTGTCCCTACGAAGCATTTATTATTTTACATAGCCAAAATATGCATCTAACATTTATTTTACAATTTTAGGATTTATTTATGGTTTAAAATCATTTTTATTGAATTTTCTATGGCCAAAATATATTTTAAACATTTTTAATAAATTTTCTATAGTCAAAATATATTTTATATGCACTCTACAATTTTATTACAGCATAAAAACATTTTATACAAATTTTCCTACTATTTTTATATTTATCTACCATTTTTATCTATTTTCTATACATTAAATACAACTTTAAACAATATTGAGCAATTAAATAAAACATCAGGGGCTAGCTGGTAATTTTCCCACACTGTACAGGAGTTAAAAACATAATTTAGCAAATTTCTAGGGGCTAGATCTATAAATTTCTGTGTTTAAACCTATTTCCAGAAAGTACAGGGGGTAGATTGTTAATTTGAGGGCTAGAACATGATCATCTGTAAGTCCAGGGTGTAGCGCCTAAATTTACGAGGGCCTGCATGAAAATACGGCGGCGGGAAAAGAAATTTGAATGCGGGTCGTTGGATCTAAGATCTATGGCCCGGATTTTATTAACCGAAGGGGTACGCCTGCTTCTAATTGTGGTCGTTGACTCCCAACCGAAGGCTAGGATAGGGCCACGTCGCCCTATGGCCAGCGCCAGCGCTCTGCGTGGCGACGCACGGCGGCCGATGGCGGCTACCTCATCGAAATCGACGCAATCTAACGCAATTCAACCTGATACTTGAATCTAAGCACGCGAAATCGAACGGAGAGACATTGCGAACTCATCGGAGGTGTTAGCGAGGCTTGGAAAGGTGCACAGGGTTGTCGGCGTCGAGGGAAGGCGGCAGAGCTCGTCGGTTATCGATGAAGTCGGCAATGCAGCTCCAATCCCGATCGACGAAGACGTCCGGCAACCTGAGGGCGATATCGCGCACGGGATAAACTGATTAGGATGCGAGCTTGACAGCCAAAACGATTATGCGACGAGGAACGGCGGCGAGAACTCACCGACGGCAATGGTGCTAGGGTTAGATGCGGAGATGGAGAAAGAGAGGGGGAGAGCAGCAATTTAAAGAGGGTTTAGAGGCGGCGGTTGACAGCGCGTGCGAGGGGCAGTTCCCCGGGGTAAATTGGCGCGGGGTGGAGCGGTTGGAGGGGGGGTGGCGCGACGCAACGCGGGTTAGAGGGAGGGAGCGGTGGTTGCCAAGGTGAGGGATGACAGGTGGGTCCCGCACGGCAGAGAGAGAAGAGAGGGAGGGGAGGGCTGTTGGGCCGCGGGGGAGAGAGGGGGAAAGTGGGCCGAGGGTGGGGTTTTGGCCCAGGGGCGGTTTTATTCTTTTTCTTTTTCCTTTTCTTTTCTTTTGATTTGATTTCAAATTCAAACTTCAACGTTTTCTACTCGTTTGAATTCAAAAATTCACACAAAAATGCACATTTGAATACACTATTTTTTGTTCATTTTTATTTACATGAAATATGGGTGTTACAATACACAGCTAGTGCCCAATCGTCCGAGGCCCAAGAAGGATTCAAGTGAGGTCAAACTGGCAACAACGCCCAAGTATATAAGTAATGCAACCCTTCCTATGATGTGTGGGGCCCAAGTGTCGGCGCAAGACTTCTTCCCTATGACGTGTGGGGCCCAGGGGAGAGTTCTTCACCGGATTTTGTTTGAGTGCAGTTTTCTTATTTTGATCCAGTTTTCCGAACTAAAAGTTGTTTAACTTCCTCAAATTAGGTCTAAATTCAATGATTCTTTTTCTATATTATTCAACATATATTATCTTGCATCCGGAACAATTATGTTCAAATTTATATAGGTAACTTTGATATGTTTTGGTAAACCTCAATTTAATTCTTATGCACATTCACTTTTTTATATCTCTTAAAAAATGATTTTTTAACTGAAATTTTGTGTGTATGTACATATTCTCTATGTCTCCATATTGGATTTTTTATAATTTATTTTGAAGCACTCACACATGTGTAACGTGGCATTGCTTCTCATTTAACTCAAAAGCTCATACCAAATATGGTGTTTACTAAACAAATCAAACACACATTCATTCAAATAAAATTTTAAAAATCTCTAAGAAATTATAGAGGTTGGTATTATCATTCAGAAGTCTCATAAAAAATTTGACTCACAAAATTAGTAAACACCATATTAATGAGAACAATTAATGAGGCTTTTTAAAGTCAAATTTAATAAGCACATGTATTTGAAATCCTTTTACATTCATATTTCTGAATTTTTTATTCATATATTATCAAAAAAATTGACCTCAATTGAAGTGTTTGACTGACAGTCAGGCAATGGATCAAATCTGCAGGTAGTGGGCCGTGCTCGGGCCAGCCACGACCCGAACATGGACTTTCGTATTGCGGGTTGTGCCTGGACCGTAGTTTCTCACCTCGTGCCAGCCGGCCCGGCACGAAACAGTCCGACGGGCTGCTGGGCCATGTGCTTTTTCGACGTCGAGCACGGCTGGAGCGTGAACGGTCCGAGTTCCATCTCTAGTCATACTACCATTCCACCAAATTTTATAGGATGAACCCATGATGCACTACTATCCCGTCTAAGAGGGGCTCGTCGTTAAGCCAAACACCATATAAGTTGATCAATATATATACTATTGGGCATAATATAGCTTTCCAAATGTGAAATGACAACCGAGACACCAAATCAGAGGGGTGACACTTCTCACGTCCCCTGAGTCCATGTCATAGCGAAAACCTGGTACAGTACTAGTGAAATGTACTACTGTAGAATAATCTTAAGTGTTATGATGAATCCACCGAGCCCGTCGACGCCAACCTTCTGAGATGCTCTTCGGTGACCACAAACAGCTTGTCGTTGTCCCGGATCACGTCAATCGAGTCGATCTCTGCTCCTTCGTCGTTCACGATCATCGCCTTCTCTGCATCGACTTTGAGTTTCTCACCTGAAGATCAAAGAAAGGGAACGACACGATAATATCATTCAGTCTGCACTGCTATTACCACGCCATCGCAGCAGAAACAAATGGTTCCGGCGCCTACCGATGATGGCTTTGAATTCTTGCATCGCGCCGGGAAGGTTGATCAGTTTGCCAGCCTCTGAGCTGTGGTTTCTCAAGAACGGATAGCCCTTGTATATGCTCACCCGAAGGCAACGCACGCTGCCCGATTTTGCGCCAAGGAGCCTGCCTTGACGGCCGTTCCCCGACGAGCCGCCGTCCCGGACCACCGCCGGCGTGTCGTGGATGGTGATCTGGTGGCCGACTTCCCGCTTCTGCAGGAGCTCGCGCAGCTCGGCCGGCGACAGCGGGCCGCCGTCTTCGAGGCTCGCCCTGTCGACGCTGGCCCCGTTCATTATCAGGAACCGGGCGGAGGCGGCGTGGCCCGCGGCCAGCGCGACGCGCAGGGCCGTGGCGCCGTCGTGGTCCTCCGAGTCGACGTCCAGGCCGTGCTTCAGCAGCTCGCGGAGCATGTCGAGGTCGTTGCGGCGCGCGGCGAGGCAGAGGAGGTCGCCGCCGGCGTGCGGGGTGGACACGCGCGCGAAGTGGTACAGGATGTTGAAGATCTTGTGGTGCCTCGCTGCGATGGCGTTCCACAGCGCCGTGTTGCCCTGCGCGTCTACAGGCCATCGATCATGTTAGCGCTTCTGTCAGATTGAAGTGGGTGCGGTAGTGGATTGCTGGTGATCATCACCTCTGATGTTCACGTTGCACGCGTGCTTGAGCAGCACCAGCACGCAGTCCTCGTACCCCTTGGACGCCGCGATGTGCTGTGAGTGGCATCGGCAACAGCAGAGGAGTCCAAATCAGCACGATGCATCATAAAATCTGAATGGTTTCGATTCTTTTTTTTTGTACTTCTTGTTCGCTTACCAACGCAGTTCTGCTCTTGGCGTCACCGACGTCAGGGTCCATCCCTGCCCTTAGAAGGTCCTCGAGGAACCCGCTGTTTCCCATCGCGGCGACTGCCAGCAGATTGCTATCGTCGTGCTCACCGGTGTTCTCTCCCAGCAAGTCTTCCACTTTCATGTCGTGCATTTCGATTTGATGCTGCAAGCAACACCAAACCAGAGATCATCATCAGCATTCAGCACAGAGCACGTTCTAATTTGTCAGATAACAACTGCGTGACCATGACTGACAAACCGAATCGCGACCTTAAGGAAGTTCCTGATGATGACGACGCTATCCTCGGGCCTGCTCTGCATGGCCTCCTTGAGCGTGGCCTGCTTCAGCCGCAGCAGCTGGCTCAGCGTCCTCGTCCGGAACGTAAAGCTCTGCTTTCGGTCACTCAGCGCGCTCACCTCGCCGAAGATGTCCCCCGTCCCCAGCGCCGCCACCACCTGCTCGCCATCGCCGTTGAAGAATATCACCTCCACCTCGCCGGAGACGACCACGTACACGTCATCCGGCGCTTCGTTCTGCACGATCACGTCCTCCCTCGGCGGTATGTACTCGGGTTTCATCTTCGTGACCTGCATTGCATATTTGCATGCGAGCGCGTACGTTGAAATTTGAATTTATTTTTTGGATGGCTCATTTATTTCTTGCCAGTTTTGTAGAAACAGAATCACAATTCACAAATGAATTGGTAGTATACTAGGATGTGATGAGATTACCAGGCATAGGAGCACTTCTTTGGAGACCCCCTTGAAGAGGTAGACGTGCTTGACGACCGGGAGGAAGAGGTAGTCGCAGATGCTCTTGCAGATGGACTTGGGCAGCTGGTCCATGAGCTGCTGCTGGTTCAGGCTCTCCGCCCTGAACTTGAGGCACATGTAGGCCAGTATCTGCTGCTTGAGCCGCGGTGGGAGGTGGTTCCGGCCGACGAAGCTCGACGCAGCCCTGATGCTGTTCCTCTGCAAGCAAATAATGCAAGATCGTGTCAGCCGAACAGTGCCGCGGCCGGGTGCGATGCCAAGGCATGAGCAGTTAGTGCTTACGAACTCCATGGTGCGGCGGGTTCCCTCGACGACGAGGTTGGTCATGTTGCCGATGAGGTAGGCGGTGAGGCCGAGGTTGAAGAGCATGTAGAAGATGTTGAAGACCATCTCGACGGTGTTCTCGGCGTGCAGGTCCCCGTATCCGACGGTGGTCATGGTGGTGATGGACCAGTAGACGGAGGAGATGTACCGGATCCGCAGGCTCGCCTGCCGGAAGTTGGGGATCACCGCGCCGATCCACGTCTTCTCCCGGTGCGGGTACCGGTCGGCGATCAGGTAGTACAGGCACCCAGCGCAGTGCACCAGGAACAGAGTCACCTGACGAAACAATGGTGCTTCCATGTTCAGTCAATTCAAGCTCTGCACGAAACGATATACAGTTGGAGTTGATCATTTACCGCGACGAGGCGCGCGCAGCGGATCCAGAAGTAGCTGAACCTGATGTCCTTCTCGAGCCTGGTGAAGAACTGCTTGACCTTCCGGAGACGCCACAGCCGGAGGATGCCGAGCAAGCTGTACGCGGCGCTCTCCCTGACCTGCCCGGTGGCGAGGTAGGCCAGGCCCTGGAAGGGGATCGTCGACGCCACGTCCATGACGAAGAACGTCGACAGGTACCTGCGTGCGCCGCGCACAGAAAGCTTTGCAGCGTCAATTGCCTGATGAAGCAGTTTGGATCAGGGTCCGGCCCATCGCCTGTCAGGGCGGCCTGGCCCTGGTGTTTGGCCCAGCAATATAGGCTTTGCGAGGCCCGTATTCCTGGCCCAACAAGCTATAGGCTTTGCACGGTCCGGCCCATCTTCTCTTATTTTTTTTCATTTACTCAAAGCATGTGGGCCAATAAATATCTAGAGGCCCATTTGTTGAGGCGAGTTGAAATCTTCATTTTGGGCGTATTCTGAAACCAGTATTGCATGGCTTATACCAGTCCACGTGTCCATTTGTATAACAAGCATTGCATGGTTTTTAAAGCTTCTAGTATACTCCCTCCGGTTTCAAAAAAGAAGTCGTTTTAGCTATGTACTCAAAGTTACATAAAAGAAGTTATTTTCATTTTCCAATGCATTTTTGTCAAATATACCCATATATGGTTCCCTTCGTTCCACGTGCTCAACCAATCAGTCAAGATTTGTATGTAGATGTAACTGTATTTATTATGGATAAAGAAGGGAAACTGTGGTAAAATTAATGACTCCTTGGTATGCGAAATCTTGTCTAAAACGACTTCTTTTTCGAAACGGAGGGAGTAAGTTTATAGCCAGATTCAGATTCCAAAATATCGAACCCATCATATCATAAACGAACAAAAGACACCTGTCACTATTTCGATGACGACGTGCACGGTCCATTTGGTCCGTTATTATTAGAGGCTGCACACATACCTCCATGCTACTCGTGTTTTGCACAAAGCAGAAATTACAGGATGTGTACTGCGCGTGGAGACCCTGGATACTAACCCATGATTGTAATGTGATAACCAATAAGGCAATAATGCAGTTTGGTTTGGGTCCCATACTTGAACTTGTCGCTCGTCTTAATTCTGTTTTTGTGGTCTCCCTGCGTTTAATTTTCGTGACCTGTGATGCAGCTTTATTGACTAAAATGAGTAAACGTACTTCTCCAAATATCCCTCTAGGATACTGTGCGAATTTGAGACATTGCATCTCTCAGAGAAGCTTGAAGTTGAGATGATTATGGTACACGGGCACTATTCAAAAGCAGATGACTTAGTCCCGCATATTTCCACATCAGGGAAGTGAAGATCAGATGGAAATTTGGCAGCAGAACTTATATATTATTTCTACCGCCGGGTCGAACTACCCTTGCCATTTCCTGCCGGATGCAAAAACGTGAAGAAACTTGCAGTTGCATCCAAGAAAGGTGATGTCCCTGATATCTATATTCAACTTTACTTTGAAATCGCTGCTATCTTAAGTCAACTTTAGTCCGTAATCGCTGACGTGCCACCCAGTAACTAAGTGCGTATCATAAAAAGTGCTGCTACACGTGAAGTGTGAAACGTACGCAAATAGAGGGGCATTGATGTGAGATATGCGCGAACCTGAAAGCTATCCTCTTCCTGTCGCGGACGAGGAGCTGCGTCCTGGAGTCGATGTAGGCGAGGAAGAAGGTGAGCACGATGTCGAAGGCGAAGAAGAGGTCGACGATGATGTCGGCCACCTCCAGCCCGCCCTTAGGGACGGCGTTCATGAACGCAACCTCGAACGGGTACACCCACGCCGAGTACGCCACCAGGAGCACCATGAACGTCTCCCAGCACCTTGCCATATATGAGTAGATATACCAAGTTCAATTCAGACGGTCATGCGCCCACGTTGCATGCATGCAAAGGTCACAATGATGAGATCAATGAACCATTGACAACATATTGCAGGCGGTTTCGTTACCTGTATGTGGAGTCGAGCGGCGAGATGACCCACTTGTCGTCATTGCCGCCATGGCACTGGCTGTGGCCGGACGTCACGCCGCCGAGGGGTGGCAGGATGACCTTGGACAGGTTCCGGAGGTTGAAGGAGCCACCAGAACCGGAGCCAGAGACGCCGGAGCCGGAGCTCCCGGCGCTTCCTGGCTGGGCGCCCGTGCTCTCGAAGCTTGAGCTCTTCATGGCGCTCCCGCGGTCCCGGCGCCACACAGCAACGCTACGACCTTTCCGCGCAGCTGCCTAGCTAGCAACTAGCTATAAGAGTAGCAGAGATGGAACTCCAAGTCCAGCCAAGAAAGGCGAATCAGATCAGAGGGGGCATCGAAATAATGGAGCTAGGCATCCGCTCATCATCAATAATGGAGGATGGTAAAAGGGAGAGGGTGCTGGCTCTGTCCGGGACGACAGCGACCACCAGGCGCCTCACGATGCAGGCTGCGGATGCGAGGGCTCTGGCAATCAGCCAGAGCCAGATATATACACACACGTAGCCGATCGACGCAACTGTGCAGGGAGCAGAGTCAGCAGAGACCGGTAGTTGTGGCCGATAGAATTCACCGCTGACAGTGCACTCACTGTCACTGGATGGGCGCCCCCGGCCCGCATATGGAATGTTCCTTGATGTTACTTGATGCGCCTGGTCCATGGCTGCGATGCTAGCCTGTGGCCCTGTGTGCCAATCGCCCAGGTCGTTTCTCGATTTGGAGTTTTGCGTCGTAGAATTGATGGTTGAATGGTGACAATTTATCTGACGGCTCAGTCTGCGGAGTCCGCACGCATATGAGGTGATGCTTCGATCTCCATGTGTATCACGATCTCGTTGATGCCACTGCAATTAGCTACCTGAAATTGTTCCTTTGATTACACGTACTTCAGGCATACATGTCCTCCGCTTTTCCTGCTTTCTTAGGTAAACACTTTTTGGTACAGAGGGGGTCTCACCCGAAATGCAAGAAAGTTAACTTGTCGCTGTTTTCACGGCTCTGTTTTGCCAATTTCAGAGCTAATCAAATCTGGAAGGACAGAGTAGGGAATAGATTCGGTTGTTCGCCAAAAAGGAGCCAATACTCCGGACAGTCTGACAAGAGAAAACTGCCGAAACAATTTTTTTTCATCCTACTTTGGTGACCAAGCTATGGGTAAGGTCAAGAATCAGGGATCCATGATCCAGAGGACTTTTACGGTCCAAAAAATGATCAGTATTCTTTTAGAACTATTATTCCAGTATTTTAATCCAACGGTGTAGATATGTTATCTTCTACCCATCTGTACTGGCTAGTATTTTATCATTGGTACTGGCTAGTATTTATTAAATCAGAAAAAATAAGATTGTCACACTAGTAATTATTTTATAAATTCGCATTAGTGATCTGATTACCATTCTAAATCCAATTATTTTTTACTTGTTGGGCCGCTGGAAAACACATTTTTTCCTTTTAAGTGTCAAGGTTTTCTAACGGTCTAGAGATTGTTCGTTTTTCTTCAACGAATGGTGCCATGTTTTTGAAACAATGCGCTGTTAAACCATAGTGCACTTTTTTGAAGTTAAAAAGGTAAATATTTTAAATCTCGAGTGCCAGAATAAGAGATAGATTTGACAGGTGATCTGGACATTGAAACAGCAGCAGGAGACAGTTGACTGGACACTAGCCAATAAAATGCTTTAAAGTTGATCTATGGTCTGCAGCTTGACACCACAAAGATTTTTGTGGCCCAGTAAGAGCCCTTCCATGAGCTCGGGAGCATTTGCTTGCTGAAATTGGGCCGATCTCTAACGGACGAATATTGGGCCTTTCAGAAGGGCCCGAAATTGGTACTCCCTCCTTTCTCAAAAGATTGTCACCTTTAGTTCAAAAAATGAACTAAAGGTGACAATCTTTTGAGAAAGGAGGGAGTACTTAACTTTTGAAGTCCATAGACCCTGGTCAGTGGAGTTCTACATCATGTCCAATCTTCTAGCAATCTATCTGGCCCAGTAACAAACCACAGAGAAACACGATGAGCCGATCCATAGGCCTAAGCTTGTCTGTTGCGAAACCAAAGATTTTTCACGTGGACGTTTTCCTTCCGTCTCAAAATATTTATCATTTTCAAAAATAAACTAAAGAGTAACAAATATTTTGGAACGAAGTAATATATAGAAGTACTTTTGGATGGTGAGAAATTATCCAGTTCTAGTTATTTTGGTTTGATGTTCTGCTCTAAATTTCAAACTGCTCTACCTACTTCGGGATGCATATTCGCTACAGTGCTGCACACATATCAATGACTGTTATTGCACCTACAATACTGCAGGTGATTTCAAATGCCTAGTTTCACAGACAGATTCGAGGTGGACATAAGCATAGGCTGCTTGTTTGAAGCACAACAAACAAGCAACCAGATTTTGGAAAACCTTGCCTGCCCTTGTAGTCTCACTCTCACAGTCCGTGCATTATTCTTGCCGAAACTTGCTTAAAGAGCTTTTGATTCCAACAACGAAGCTGTGTTCTGAAACCTGCTCCCTGAAAAGGACAGCGGCCGGGGCCATGACTTGGATAACTCCCTGTCCCAGCTTCTCGGGTGCTCCATCCAATCTGGACAGCCAGAGCACACTGTTAATAAGAGCAAGCTCTTTCTTTGGAGTGACTAAAGGTGGCAATCGGGCCGTGCCGGGCCAGCAAGGTCCGGCCCGTTCGTGCTTCGGGCCGAAATGGCCTGCGGCCTGAAAGCATGGCAGGCCGCCTTGTGCCGGGCCGACCGTGCCGGCTGCGGAGAAATAGGGCCCAGGCACGACCCAAAACACGTCGGACTGGCTTCAGGCCGTGCCGGCCCAAGCACGGCCCACAAGGATGGTTTGGTCTACAAAATTGAAATGTGAACAAAAATTGAGTATTTTATAAAATAAATAGACAAAAAAATATAGAAAAATTCGGAGGTGATAGAGAATATTATTTGAAGAATTTAGGAAAAAAACCATCGAATTTCACCCATATTGACGAAAACTATAATATTTGAAGTTTCACTTTTGAATATAAATAAAAAAGCCACAAAGGCCCATCAGCAGCCCAAAAGCAGCACACATGGCCCATCATGTTTAAAATTCGATTTTGAGAGAAATTCAGTTAGAGTACATAGACAAAAATACTTCAAAAAATATGAAAAAAATTAGAGAAGGTATGAAATATTGAATTATACGTTCTTGCAAAATTTGACATTCAAAAACATGATATATTGTTGGTAATAAAAAAACAAAGAATAAGCAATATTTGTCTTTTTTATCTCAAAAAGTAAATCAAATTTTGACATGAATTTTTTTGGTGCAGTTGTTAAATCACAATAAGAACCTCTATGATTTTTTGAGATTTTTTGTTTATGTTTGCACTAATGTGTGTTCAAAATTTAGAAATGGTTAATATGTTAATAGAGTTTGAATGAAATGAGAAGCAATACGAATTTTCACATGTTGGAGTGCTTTAAAAAAATTATACAAAATTCATGTATGTAGACATATATAACAAGTATGCACACAACAAATTTCAGCTCAAGATCCATTGATTTTGATGAGATATAAAAAATGAACAATATATGCATAAGGATTATTTTGAGATTTACCTAAACAAACAAAATTTATCATTATAAGTCTGAAAATAACTCATCCAAGTGGTAGATATTGTTTTTTGAAGAATATAGAAAAAAGAATCATCGAATTTGGATCTAACTTGCGTATTCTATACAAGTTTGAATATTTTAATTGGAATTAAAAAAAAGACTAGCAAACTGAAGAACAGCTGCGTTCGGGCCTCAGTCCTATTTTCGTGCTTCGGGCCTATTTCGTGCTTCGGGCCTATTTAGAGCCGTGTCGGCCCGGGCACAGCCGAAATCCCGTGTCGTGTCGTGCCGCCTCGCTGGACCCAATATCACGGCCGGGCACGACCCGATTACCCGTGTCGGGCTGGCACGACCCGAAAAAAAATTGTGCCGGGCCGTGCCCATCCTCGGGCCGGCGGTGCGTGCTTCGTGCCGCCCGTTTTGGGCCCGGCCCAATTGCCAGGATTAGGAGTGACGGATACATAGCCATAGGAAATGGAACGGAGAAGAATCTTGTTGCGGCCCCGAGAACCAAGGCCTGAATCGTGGAGGTTTTGGTCCGTTCCCCAGGGTAACGCGTGTGGAACCTCTGCTTTCGCCACTCTTGGGTAGAATCCAATGTCCTCCAAACGGTCGACTGTTTCCCAGGGAATGCAGTATTGCAGTACGACACCCTTGTTCAGGATCTACAGTTAGCTGCGGAACTCCAGGGACTGCTGCTCAAATCTCCAGCAGTGGCGAAGCTTGGACAAATAGTGAGGGGGCCGTCTTACTAACTGCGCACAAAATATTAATAAACGGTAGGAATTTACCGTTCACTTAGTGTTAAACAATGGTCGAATGTGCATGTGCGTGTCACGACATCGTATATTACCACCCAAAGACTTACGACTTGCCACGTACAGAATCCGTTTGGTAAAGGGAGGTAGCAGCGGGAAACTTTACCTCTTCCCCATAACATGCTGGCTTTGGACCTCCCCTCCCGTTCCCTTTTCTCACGTATCGCGGTGACAGTCCATCTCGATCAGTCTTCTTTCTGTCCTGCGTTCTCTCGCTGAACGCGTCACTCCGTTCTTTCACTTCCTTTTCTTTCCGTGTACTGCTGGTGATTATGGGAGATGATGGGCGTTACGAAACTATCAGCTGCTCCTATCCTCTGCCATCTAGGGCAGGCGTCCATGCCGGCCGTTGCATTGCCACCCGGATTCCGTGTTGCCGAAAACATCCAACGGGCCGCTCTGCCACCGCTTCCCGCGCTGCGCGAGTGATCGGACGGATCGCGAGCTTTTTTGCCAGAACGGTGCGGTGCGGCACGGCACGACACGCTTTGTCGCACGCACCTGTACGTCGCAAACCGCTTTGTCCAAAATCGCTTTCCTTTCCTGCTGCACTGCACTGGCTGCGGGTACGGGTCTCATTGGAGTAAATCGGAGGGTTGAAACGAAAGTGGTATATAGTGTAAAGGAAAAAGTTTACATAACTCCCATACTATGACCTTCATACTATGGTACGGTGACTACTTAACCTTCTCAACTTTAAAACTGGTTATTTAGCATCACAAACTTTGTAAAACCGTTTTAATAACTCCTAATCTAATTTTGTATGGTGGTTTTGCTATAATAACAGATAGGATGACATTTTACCCCTATCTATTATTCCCTCTCTTTTAAAATGTTTAATTATCTAAACATAGTAATTATGTAACCAACAAATCTCTCAATTGTTTGTAAAGAGAGGTCTTATCTTTATTGTACCATGAGTAGATCCATACAAGGATTGAAAATGAAGTTCAAGAGATGATAGTGATAAGATTCAACGGAAAGCGACACTCTAAAATAAAGAAAAAAGTAAAATTATTAGGGGCATAAATATCATCTTAACTACCAACCATAGCAAAAAATAACTATAAAACCAAGTTAGGGAGTTATTTAAATGGTTTTGTAAAGGTTAGAGTGCTAAATAACCAATTTTAAAGTTGAGGAGGTTAAGTGATCACTATATCTTAGCTTAGAGGGTTATTTAGACTTTTTTCTACTATAAATGATACTAGATAAGTGTAAATTCAATATATATATTAAAGTAGAAGAAGAACTAACAAGTGCGGATAACCTCAACCTTCTACGCAGACATAAATGGAAGAAGCTGGAGATGAATGATAGACAGGCGATGCGAACAGGCACGCGCTGGACCCATCCAGAACACAGTGGCAGTACGGGAGGGAGCAGATGAGGTGTGGGGAGGATGAATTGTACAGATGTACCCACCAAGTCACCAACCATCATCACCATGCGTGACAGCCCATTTGCAAGATCACATTCAGGTTACGCGACTCTCGCCGTATAATCGTGCTCGACTGCGAAGACCAGAGAAGCGAACCCATTCCGACCGAGGTATATGTAGCGAGCCCCGTGGCACGGGACACGCCGCCCATCCGCCATTCCGCCTGCTGGCAATCAGCGAACGACACCAACCAAGCGCGTCAGTCAATTAGTACTCCATTAGCAGCAACAGCAGCGGCGCCGCCCGTCTGTCCATGCCACGAGCCCCGATCATTTATTTAGAAGCGGGCCGGGGGCCTCCGGAGAAAGACGCGCGCTGCATTATTCGTGCGGGAGGAGGCGAGGAGCAGCAGGTGGGGGAGGTCGACCGATCATGGTCATGGCGTCGTGGCCGCGCTGGACACTCCATGACCATGATGAGCCCCGGCAGGCGGCGCGCGCGCCCTTTTGGGTTTTATTGATTGAGCCGCACGGTACAGGCAGGCAGGCCTCGTCCCTGACCTGATTGGTGACCGCGGTCAAAGTTCTCCTTCTCGCGGTTGCGGAGCCACGCAACAACATTCTCCTCCGCCCCCTTCCCAATTGCTATTGCTACTCACGCTACCTATCTCTTCACAGCTCGCTCCCTTTATTACCCTGGCTTTCTTTCGTTCGGCCACTTTGCTGCTTCTCCACCTGCCTTCCACAAAGTGATGGATCATGGATGAGAACAACCTAAGCATGGTTCATTTATGCCCATCATTAGCGCCACGAACGCTTTGGAAGATGCCTATCATTACCAAGTTACGTATGCGGATGAGGTGTAAAGATGCTGTTTCGCCTGATTAGGAATGCCATCAGTACTAAAGATTTCCAGGGTGATTCAGTTTCCGGTAGTAGTGTTCCACATGCAGCTTTGCCAGCTGATCGCGAAGAGATATCGTTCAGTCTTGGCATATTCGGAAGCCGGCAAACGGCTAAGATCCTGGCGTCCATCACAAGCAAGTGGTTTTTGTCTTGAAGGTGGAGTTTCTTATGGTTGCCAATCGCAAACCACCAAGAGCAACGACAAAATGGAATCAGGCGGAAGAACATGCATGGGGAGCTGATGACGACAAAACCGGATGCTTTCTAAAATCAACATGTTGATGGAATGCAATCCAGGAACGAAATCCTCTGCAGTAAGCAGTTACTGCAGCTGACTTGTGGGACCAGCCAGCCTAGGACCCACCTGTCAGATGCAGTAACTGCACTGCAGTTACTGCAGAGGATTTGAGTCCATACAACTCACGGGTGAAATGTACAATAGGAAGATATACGAGGAGCAGCCAGAAACTATCCTGCCTTTCAGTCCCTCCCCCCAGCTGTCCCAACCTCACAGAACAAAAGCTCGCTTCGGTTCAAGTAAAAAAACGTACAAATGTGACACCAAGAAACAGCATACCAACAAATCAAAGGAACAAACACAAAATGGACCTAAAAACTCTTAGTGTCCTCTTCTATCATGCAACATGTTCAAATGGCGGTGGTGATATGGACCTGTGGTGGACCGGGTTGGAGATCAAATGTGTGGTCAAGTAGCAGCTGGAACCTCAGGCGGACTCGGTGGTGCTCTTGACCTTGAATCGGTATAGTAGCTTCTTCTTCTTGGATGCTGGGTTGTTGACGTTGAGCACAAGCTTGCCGGGCTCGCCAACCTTGAAGCTACCCTTCATGATCGGCTCCTCGTTGGCGGGCACCTTCCTCGTCTTCTGCACGATGACAGTGTAGCCACCCTCGGCATCAGGGGTAAATTCAGCACCGTAGCTCACCTCCCATCCAAGCACGCGGAGCTCCCACACAACCGTGGAGTTCTGCAATGGTAACACATTTCACGTGCAATAACAGTTAGTTTCGTCATTGTAGGATTTGTACGAAATTCAGGTGCAATAACAGTTAGTTTCGTCATCGTAGGATTTGTACGAAATTCAGGATGCATGAACGTAGAGGTGACCTCTGTGGCCGGAATCTCAATGGTTTCTTTGGATGATGGTTTCACTGTGAGCTCGGTGACAGCATCAGAAGTGGAGAATTCAGTATCATCCTCTTTGTACAGGCCACCAAATTGAACAGGAACTTGCTCAGGTGCGATGTACCTGCATCAAATTAGATATGCAGGAATTCAGGATACACTCAAGTGTACAGTTTCAGTAAATTTTGACTGTCACATATATACTTATGTGCAGACCTGAAAAGGGTCTCTGCCGATTTCCCAGGGCTGCAGAAGACGATCTTGCTCTTGGTGCGCTGAGTGAGGAATGGGCTCATCACTTTGTTCGCAGCAAGGTACCACCATGGCACATTGATGAACACCTACAATTGATCAATGATCCAGACAAACCAATTACCCCAGTTAGAACATTCAATACCTGACATATCTGAAGTCACAGTAATCTCAATGAACTGAACTTCCTAGTATGTAGCATAACATTTTACAGCAAGGAGCATGTATAGCTGTCAGTTACTGCACTTGCACTAGGCAAGCAACAGTAAGAACCCAGCTTGCTTGCACCACCATATCTAGTAAGATTACTGCACTTGTACTAGGCAAAAAGGAAGCGTGGCAACCAAGATAATTTAAATTCCTATTTCTAACCAAGCACAAGCAGAATGCGAATGTTAAATTTTGAACTGCAGATTTCAAATTCTGGACAAGATTATAGTATATGTTTCGGTTGTTGATCAATGCAAAAGAAGAAGATATATACCTTCTTGGCGATGAACTCAGGGTAGTTGTCCTGGAGCAGGGCGACCGCCTGGCGGGTGACCCCGCGGTGCTTGCCCAGCATGGGCGGCGAGTTCTTGAGGTCGGTGACCTGCACCATCGAGCAAATGCCGCTGGGCGCAAAGTCCAGCTGCTCCAGGATGCCACGCTCAAGGAGCTGGATGCGCCACTTGAGGAAGCGATCCCGCTTCTCCTCGTCGCCAAAGGCCTTCTCATACAGCTCCTTGTCCTGGAACTCGCCGTAGACGTTGTAGCAGACGGGGTGGCCCTCGCGGTCGGCCCCACGGTAGAACACCACGTTCTCCAACTCCGGCAGGGCGAGGTCGGCGTCGAGGAGCGCGTCGATGCCGAAGCGTTTGCGCCACAGCACCGCCGACTTGAGCATCGCCATGGCCTCCTTCACCTTGAACTCCCGCGCGCGCAGGAACTTGAGCAGCACCGTGTCCGTGCGCTCGTCGTCGCCCACCAGCGGCACCCCCCAGATCAGTTCCTCCTTCGGTTCGGCCGCCGGCGCAGGCGCGGCCTCAGGTTCTGCGGCCGCGGCGGTCTCCTCGATGGCTTCCGCCGGCTTGGTTGTTCCCTCCTCGGTGGCCGCGACGGTCTCCTCCTCCGGCGCGGCTGGCTTGGCCTGCTCTGCCGCGGCCTCAGCTTTGGGCTCCTCGACGGCCACCTCCGCCGGCGTCTCCGTCTTCGACTCCTTGACAGGCTCGTCGGCCTTGGGCTCCTCCTTGGCTGGTTCCTCAGACTTGGGCTCCTCGGCCTTGGGCTCCTCCGGCGCGGGCGCCTCCGTCTTGGGCTCTTCCGCGGCCGTCACCTCGGGCTTGGGCTCCTCCTCCTTAGCCGGCGCCGCGTCCTTTGCCTCCTCCTTGGCCGGCTCCTCCGCTTTGGTCTCCTCGGCCGTAGGCGCCGCCACAGCGGGCTGAGCCGGCGGCGGAGGGGGCGGGGGCAGGTCGAACTCCCCGTTGGCGAGCGCGGCGGCGACGAGCTCCTTGAACTGCGCGAGCGCCGTGCGCTCCGGGTCGGGGAGCTCGGACACCAGGTTGCTCTCCTCCTTGAACGACCCGGTGCCGTCGATCACGGCACCCTCGTCCGCCGCGGCCGCCTCCTCGGCCTCCTCCGCCTTCTTCTCCTCCTCAGAATCCTCATCAGCCTTCTTCTCGGCCTCCACTGCCTTCTCCGTCACCTCAACGACCTTCTCCGCGGGCGCGGGATCGTCCACCTTCGTCTCCTCCGCGGGGGCAGGCGCCTCCGCCTTGTTCTCGGTCTCCGTCACGATCACCTCGGCCTCCGTGGCGGCGGCGGCGGCGGTTTCATGCTTGGTCTCCTCGGCCATGCCTGACCGATCAAACTGAATCGAATGGCTCCTGTGGAAAGGCGAGCCGGCGGCGTTGGCGAAAATTTGGAGCGCGAGATGGAGATGGATGGACGAGGAGAGAGAGAAGTGGGGTGAGAGATTTGTAGAGAGAGGGAGGTGCCGAGGCGAGCAGGCTGTCACGGTGGCGGACCAGCTTGCTTTGGTTGCTGGGGAGCGTGAGCTATGCAAGTAGCACGAGACGCGTAATTAGTCTGAGGACGGGACCCACGGTCGTGCAGAATTAACATGACACGTCTTTTCTCCCACGGAACTAAAGCATTTCCTTGTAGTTCACATAAAAGAGTTCCATTTCTCATTGACTTCGTTGTAAACTTTATCATCTGATCTCCAAAGGAGTGAATTACTGTACGCTTAAGTTTTTAGCGCTCTGAATACAAAACTATCTTTTAGTGAATTTCTCAACCCTACCTGAAAATCAGCTTCCCTTGTACCGATGATCTTCATGCGACCGATTAGTGCTTGTCTTCTTGACTTCTCCCCCAGCCCAAACATCATTTTCTCCATTCGCAGCAACGTCCGAGCTTACCTCCCCGCCTCCCCTGCTCCTCTTTCTTTAACCTATGGTTTGATAGTTCACCACTTCACCTGCACCGGCGCTAGCTCACCGGTTGCCTCCGTAGGCCGCGACCAGCTGCGCTCCCACCGCCTCGCCCACGATGAAAATCGTCGAAAACGGACCGAAAATAGTGAAATTGTTTTCATTTTTATATAAAATTTTTGAAAACAAAATCAAAAACGGTATCATCGGAAACGGTTACGGTATCAAAAATTTCGGAAATATCGAAAACAGACATATCGGATCGGAAGTATGTGGATATCGGAATGGTTCCCTATTTTATTTGGAAACCTCGCACCAAAATATTATTCATCTATAACATCAACGATTTAAGTATAAAATATGAGACAACAACATTTAGTTTCATTTTATAAAAAAATTTAATATGAAACGAAATCACTTTAGAAACACATTTTTTAGTAAATAAATATTTGTATGTAATTAAAGTTAACTTCTTATTCAAACTAGTGCCTGAATAAAAAAATTAAAGAATTGAGCTTATTACGTGTCAGCCTATTAGACCCAACCTACTATTCAGAAATTATTCGGTTATTGTTCGGAAATTTTCCGATAAATTACGGTATTTTGACAATTCGGTCAGAAATCAGTTCAAATAGTTTTCGTTCCGTTTACCAAATTTCAATGTCCGGTAAAAACTGTAATCGGGTCCGGTAAAAACGGTAATCTGATCGAAATTTTCAGAAATTGTCGAAATAATAATTGCATCGGAAATTTTTGAAAACGGTATCGGATGATCCAAAAATTTATCGTACTGTTTTCATCCCTACACCAATCTTAGCCTCATCCTTGAGACTGGGGTCGAGTGTATAAGGCTATGTGTGGAATAGAGGATCAAAAAACATAAGAATAGGAGAAATCGTAGGAATGGAGAAAGTGATAAAACCACAGGAATCCACAACAAAGGAACAAGTAAATTAACTTGTTTGGAACAGAGGAATAGAAACACGGGAATTAGAAAGGATAAGAGAGATAGAGAGTGAACATGTGTTTCCTTAGGTTGGAATGGAGGATTCGTTTCCCATGAAATATGGAGGATTTGCTTCCTTTCCTATGGAAATGAAAGTTGTTTTCCTCCGTTCCAAACACCTCTCGTTAATCCTTTCCACATGAACGAAATTCTTCGAAAAATCTTGGGAAAATCCCGTGTTCCAAACAGGGCCGAAGTGAATTGTGTAAGCTTTGAGTGAAATTGGTTATTGTATATGTCGAAGTGTGGACTAGGACACTTCCCTCGGTACTACTAAAATGTAGTCCGCAGAGGTTCGTATTCGGTTTGGGAGTGCGGAGATTAAGAACGAGATGGATACACAGAGAGTTTTACGTGGTTCGGGCCGCCTGAGCATAATACCCTACTCCACGGGGTGTTTGTTGATGTATCAGTATGCGGTGGCTTGTGTACATATGAGCTTGGTTGTCTCTGTAATATGTGGTGCAACTCTTTTATAGTCTAAGGGTTGGTTGTTATATCATTAATCTGACCCGACATGTGGCCCCGACGGTGTTTAATTCCCTAATACACGATCTGCATATATTAAGCGTAATTAATAGTGTGATAACGCGTCTTGATAGCGGCGTTACTGGTATTAAGAGTCATTTGATAGTGTGTCATTAATATAGCATTAATGACACGTAATCAGGTCTTGTAACTGTAGCTTTAACTGCCCCTTGAATGTTCGTGCCGTTGGAGATCCGCAAGTCTTCCCGTTGTTGCCTTAGGTCCGGAGGTTCGACACATGGCGGCTCTGGAGCTTACCATCGTGGAGAGGCAGGTCCGGAGCCATTATACACGTGGCAGCAACGGAGCTTCCCTCTGCTAGGGGTTAGGTCCGGGGCCCCTAGACACGTGGCAAGACCGGAACTTCCCTATACAGAGAGTTAGGTTGGGCCTTGTGTTATATGTGGTGGCGCTGGAGCTACCCAGATCGCCTTCTTCAAGTTGTCGGTTGCGCACGTGCCTTTGGTGATAACACTGGAGCACCCGACGATATCGTGCATTCCGAATAGCTGCTTGACACCTTCCCTCGTCGACGAGATCAAAGTCTTCACGCCAGAGCTTGTCCTGCCCGGCTTCGTCGAAGGTCCGGAACCGGAGCGACCCCATGGTGATCTCTGGAGGACGGACTGCTTCAGCTCCGTACACCAAGAAGAAATGTGTCTCTCTAGTTGACCGGTTTGGTGTTGTCCTGCTCGCCCACAGTGCAGACGAAAGCTCCTCTATCCAGTTGGCTCCATGTTTCTTCAAGCGCTCATATGTGCGCGTCTTGCGTCCTTTCAGTATTTCTGCATTTGCTCTCTCTGCTTGGCCATTACTTGTCGGGTGAGCTACTGAAGTGTAGCTGACTTGTATGTCGAGGTCTTCGCAATATTCTTGGAATGCTGCACTTGTGAATTGGGTTCCGTTGTCAGTTATGACTCTACTCGGAACTCCAAATCTGCAGACTATGGACTTCAAGAACTTGACAGTTGATTGCTTGTTGATAGTCACAACTAGAGTTGCTTCCGGCCATTTGGTGAACTTGTCGATGGCGACGTACAGGAACCTGTAACCTCTGACGGCTTTTGGGAAAGGTCCCAAAATGTCCACCCCCCCACACAGCGAATGGCCATGTAGGAGGTATCATTTGCAGTGAGTCAGGCGGTGTGTGAATTTGTTTCGCATGGAACTGGCACGCTTCACACTTTTGTACCAACTCAACTGCATCCTGGAGTGTTGTAGGCCAGTAAAAGCCATGCCGGAAGGCTTTACCAACCAACGTGCAGAAAGACGCGTGGTTTCCACACTCGCCTTCATGGATTTTTGCGAGGAGCTCGCGACCTCCTTACCGGGCAATACACCGCATTAGGACGCCGTTGGCACCGCTCTAGTAGAGATCCCCTTCTACCAGCATGTATCTTTTATCCAATCTTACGATCCGATCAGCGGATGCACCGTCTTCATGAAGGATGTTGTCTTTCAAGTAGCTCTAGATTTCTGAGATCCATGCATCAGAGCTATCTTGAGCTTCTGAGTCTTGTGTGTTGGATTGCTCGGCGCTTCCTGCAGCACCTACGACCCTTGGTGGACACCATGGTAACAGGGCCACCGGGACTGCCAACTTTGAGGTGCTAGTCTCGCCCCCTTTGCTCAGTTCGGCAGGCTGAGCGGTTGGTCTTGACAATCTCCTAATAAAAAATCTGTCGGGAGCTTGAGCTCCGGTTGAAGCCTTCGTCGAGAGTTCATCAGCTTCAGCGTTGTTGAGACGCTGGACATGGCAGAGGTCTAGGACGTGCAAGTCCTTCTAGAATTTTTGGACTTCAAGGAGATAAGCAGCAAGTTGAGGGTTGTTGTAGCTTCATTCACTTTTGACTTGCTTGATGATGCGTTACAAATCGCCCTTCACCAGCAACTGCTTGACGCCATATGATAGCGCCACCTTGAGCCCATAGTTTAGAGCTTCATACTCTGCCATGTTGTTGGTTGCCTTGAAATCAAGGTGTACCATATATTTAACCTTCTCCCCGGTTGGAGAAAGGAGAAGGATTGCAGCTCCGGTCCCCTGCCTCTCCACGGAGCCCTCAAAGTAGAGAGTCCAGTGAGGTTCGGTGAAGACTGGGACCTTGTGTTCCATCTTCTGCTCACTGAGGCCCAGGATTTGATGGAGAAGGTGTCCACTCCGTCATAAAATCATCCAATGCTTGACTTTTGATAGCTTGTCGTGGCACGACTTCGAGATCGAACTCTCCTAATTCCGCTGCCCACTTGGCGATGTTCCCAGTAGAGTTTGGGTTGTACAATACAGCACACAGTGGATATGAGGTTACCACTGATATCTTGTGGGCTTGGAAGTAGTGACGTAGACTCCTTGAGGCAATAAGGATTGCGTAAAGCAGCTTATGTACCTCAATGTATCGAGTCTTGGCGTCATGGAATACTTCGTTGATGAAATACACTAGCCGCTGGACGGTCCGGACCCTCCCGGAGGGGCCCGGAGCTTCTTTACCATCAACCCGTACCCTCCCAGAGGGGTCTGGAGCTTGTTCTTGAGCTGTCTGGACCCTCCTGGAGGGGTCCAGATCTTGTTCTTGTTCAACTCGGACCCTCCTAGAGGGGTCCGAATCTTCTTGTTCAACTATGAGAACTCCCTTGGATGAGAGAGGTTGATCCTATGGTATCTCGCCTTGAGGATCCGCCCCTGGGGGTTGGGACCCCGACTCGCCTTCAGGTAGCTCCGGACCCTCCCAGACGGGTCTAGACTCCTGAATTGGAGGTGGTTCCGGTCTTTTCGCAACCAGTAGCATACTGAAAACCTCTGTAGTTGTCAAAATGTAAAGCAAAAGAGGCTCACCTGGGTTCGGAGCTACCAAGATTGGTAGTGTGGTGAGGAGCTGTTTGAGCTCTTGGAACACCTTTTCTGCTTCTTCGGACCAATGGAATGGCCCGGACTTCCTCAATAGTTTGAAGAAGGGAAGCACCATTCTACCAATCTAGAGATGAACCGGCTGAGCGCAGCTAGACATCCAGGTAGTTTATGAACATCCTTACTGCGGGCTGGGGGCCACATGTCTTCAATAGCCTTGATCTTCGCTGGGTTTGCGTCAATTCCTCAGTGAGTCACCAAGAATCCGAGGAGCTTCTCAATGGTAACCCTGAAGACACATTTGTCGGGGTTAAGCTTGGTACGCGTGATGCGCAGCTTGTCGAAGACGGCTTGTAGGTTGTCAAGGAGTGACTCCTTATTCTTCACCTTCACGACGATGTCATCGACATAGACCTCCACCAAGTCCCCGATGAGCTCTCCAAAGGTTTTGTACATGGCTCGCACAAATGTTGAAGCAGCATTTTTAAGACCGAATGCCATGGAAGTTGTCAGTACCGGATACCCCTTGAGATTGCAAAGATCACAAGAAAACTCCATCTACCAGATTTGAAGACCTCCGAAGGCCTCACATGTCAGCCATAACCGGACCTGCTTCCCTGAAATGGTTAGTCCCAGGGACGCCACGTGTATCATAAGATCGGAGCTACCGCCCACACATGGGAAAGCTCTGGACTTGATACCGGTATGGCACCCCCGGACCTAACCCCAGACATAGGGAAGCTCCAGTATCGACACGTGTCCAACAGCACCAGACCTACCCGTCCACGACGGTAAGCTCCCGAGCTACCACGTGTCCGAACCCCCGGACCTTCAACCTCAACAATCAGGCTAGTGGGCCCCCAACGGCTCGGACCTTTAAGGGACAATCAAGGACTTCAAGACCTGATTAAGTGTCATTAATACTATATTAATGACACATGATCGGAAGACCCTTAATACTAGTAACGGCACTGTTAAGACCCGTTACCACGCTATTAAGGGTAATTAACCTCATTTATTGTGCATTAAACATTAGTAACCGCCAGGGCCACATGTCGGGTCAGGCTAACGGTGTAACGACCAGTCCTTGTACTATAAAAGGACTGGTCGACGATACACAGGAGACATATACTCTAGACACTCGGACGCGCTCTCAAGCACACACAAGCACTGAAAGCTCTTAGACGCTCAATAAAATAGCTACACACCCTGTGGAGTAGGGTATTACGCTCAGATGGCCCGAACCATGTAAACCTCCGTGTCAATTTGCCACCATCTCTTGAATCTCTGCGTGCCCATTGCCGAACTATAAACTCCACGGACTACTAACAGTAGTCTCGGGAGATCTGCTGAATTCACCCACCGACAGTTGGCGCGCCAGGTAGGGGGGTGCCCGAGATTTCAAGAATGGTGAACTCAGCTGCTGGATCGTCCAACGGCAACCTCGCTGCGCAACCTGCTGGAGACAATCCCTCCAACATGCAACAACCAACCGATGCCGTGGCTCCAGCAGGAGTCATGCCTCCGCCTCCACCGCTTGCACCAGCAAATCAAGCTGGACAGCGGGACGGAGCATCTACGTCGGTCACCGCATCGACGAATAACAACAACCCCGAACACGCGCTCCATGCAGCGCGTGCTCTCCTCTAATGCCCACCACCTTCGGGTGCATCCCAGGGTGCAATAGAGCAGTGGAGGGCTGATGTGGAACACTTGGTTGCAGCAGCAACCGATCGCGTCAGCAACCAAGGTCCTCCCCCCTCGGGGCGGGCCCCATCGCAGCATCAGACTTTGTCGGGAAGACTTGGTCCGCATGATTCCCAGAATAGGAGGCGTGCTGCGTCTCAACAAGTTACGTCGCTGCCTGCTAGCGCGCGACGCACCCATACATTAACCAGGCTTTCAACTCATGACCTCCGCGCGGAGCTTGATGGTCGTTACCGTCAACAGGACGATCGTGTCCATATCGAGCGTGCTCGCGAAAGGCAAGAGGCTCGGGACAGTCCTGCTCCCGAGGGAGTAGGAGGAGGCTGCTCTGCCCTGGCCATGCACTTGTGCATGGTCAAATGGCCACAAAAGTTCCAGCCTCACCTGCCGGAGAAATTTGACGGGATTGTCAATCCCGCTGAGTTTCTCTAGATTTACTCCACTGCAATCCTTGCAGCCGGAGCTAACGAGGCCATAATGGCCAACTACTTCCCCGTGGCTTTAATTGGGACCGCCAGGTCCTCGTTCATAAGCCTCCCACATGACTCCATCAATAGTTGGGCAGAATTGTGCCAACAGTTCACCGCCAATTTCGGGAGATCATACACCCGACCAGGCACCGAACTGGACCTTTTTGTTGTAATGCAGAAGGGGGGAGAATCCTTGCGTTCCTTCATCCAGAGGTTCTCCTAGGTACGAAACACTATTACTTCTATCTCTAGCGCCTATGTCATTGTGGCATTTAGACAGGGCGTATGAGACAAGAAGATGCTGGAGAAGCTGGCGATCAAGGAGATCACCAGCGTCACGGAGCTCTTCAGCTTAGCAGACAAGTGTGCTAAAGCTGCGGAGGGCCGTGAAATGCACTCCAAACCACCTCTGGAGGATAACAAAAAATCCCCCAAGGGCGAAGCCACTACCTCCGGGAGTGGCAAAAAGAAGAAAAAGTCCAACTACAAGAAAAAGCCGTCGGCTGCCACACCTACTGCTGCAGCTGCTGCAGGTCCGGGTGGCCGGGGGCCACGCCCCGAGAAACGACCTCGACCTTCATCTGAAGATGGCAGCAACTCCAAAATGTGGTGTCCTATTCATAAGTCGAACAACCACAACTTGAAAGACT
The DNA here is from genome assembly GCA_036927565.1 of Tuctoria greenei. Lineage (NCBI taxonomy): Eukaryota > Viridiplantae > Streptophyta > Magnoliopsida > Poales > Poaceae > Tuctoria > Tuctoria greenei. Next base: position 24,018,999 of record JAYESD010000011.1, on the reverse strand, counting down.
GCCGAGAGGTCTAGAACCTTGCCGAGCGCTACAACAAGTGCTGGGAAGAAGTTCCTTTTCGACAAATGGAAGGAAAGCATAAAGTCGACGAAGCTCCGACTGAAGAGGAGTTAGGTTTTCAGGACCCTAAAAAGGTCCTGAAGGCTATATACACCTCCGTCGATGATGACTCCGACTTCTCCGACAATGAACGTCGAAAGACCATGAACACCATCTTTGGTGGTTCGTGGGACATCACTTCCCGCCATGTCCTCAAGACCATGTGGCGAGACATGGCTTCGGTAGCTCCCATCGCCAGGATGGAGCCGCACTGGAAGTGGATGGATACTGCCATCACTTTCTACGCGTCAGACTGCCCTAGGAATATGACTGGAGCTGGCCAACTCCCATTGATGGTATCTCCGACCATCAACAACATCCAACTCCACCATGTAATGGTGGACGGAGGTTCAGGGCTGAACCTCATAATCTTCAAAGCTTTTGTCAAGCTTCAGCTCTGACCTTCGGATCTTCGCCCCTCTCGACCTTTCTCTGGAGTAGGTCCAGGAGTCATAACCCCACTTGGTGCCATTACTCTCCCCGTAACCTTCAGGACTCGGGAGAATTATCGCACTGAGAAGTTGGTATTTGACGTTGCTCAGATCAACTTACCCTTTAACGCCATTCTGGGCAGGCCAACCTTGTACAAGTTTATGGCTGCGGCTCATTATGGCTACCTGGTGTTGAAGATGCCGACACCAACTGGTGTTCTCCGGATCCGCGGAGACCGCACTGCCGGAGTGACTGCTCTGGAAGAACTTCACGCGCTTGCTACAGCGCAGGAGGAAGAGTCCAGGCAAGAACAAGCTCCAAAACCCCCGAGCATTCGTCAACGAGGCTCGACCTCCGCACCCCGTGTGCAACCAAGCGGCGACACCGACATTCCCGTCAAAGTTGTCCAAATCGGTTCTGATGCCGCTCAGACCACCTGCATATCGGGAGGTATGAATGACAAATAGGAAATCGCGATCATCACTTTCCTCCGGGCTAACGTTGACGTGTTTGCCTGGCAACCGTCGCAAATGCCTGGGATCCCTAGGGAAGTGATCGAGCATAATCTGAAGATCTATCCTTACGCTCGGCCGGTACACCAGAAGCCTCGGAAGCAATCATTAGAGCGACAAAGCTTCATATGACAAGAAGTGAAGAAGTTGCTCGAAGCTGGATTCATCCGAGAAGTCTTCCACCCAAAATGGCTGGCAAACCCAGTCGTTGTACCCAAGGCCGGCGGGAAGCTTCGGATGTGTATCGACTACACAACACTGAATAAGGCATATCCAAAAGATCCATTCCCACTACCTAGAATATATCAAATAGTGGATTCCACCTCCGGGTGTGAATTACTGTGTTTCCTAGACGCATATTCTGGGTACCATCAAATCAGAATGTCTAGGGAAGATGAAGAATATACTTCTTTTATCACAGTGGATGAATTGTATTGTTATACTGCCATGTCATTTGGTCTCAAGAATGCAGCCGACATTTGTACGAGCTATGTACAAAACCTTTGGAGAGCTCATCGGAGACGTAGTGGAAGTGTATGTTGATGACATCGTCGTCAAAATCAAGGATAAGGAGTCACTTCTTGACACCTTGAAAGCTGTCTTCGACAAGTTGCGGGTCACCCACACAAAGCTGAACCCAGGCAAGTGTGTCTTCGGGGTTAGCTCCGGAAAGCTTCTTGGATTCTTGGTGAACCACCGAGGCATAAAGGCGAATCCGGCGAAGATTAAAGCCATTGAAGATATGCGGCCACCAGCCCGCATAAAGGACGTCAAGAAGCTGACTGGATGTCTAGCTGCCCTCAGCCGGTTCATCTCAAGATTGGCGGAACGGGCACTTCCCTTCTTCAAGCTGTTGAGGAAGTCCGGACCATTCCAATGGTCTGAAGAAGCAGAAAAGGCGTTCCAAGAGCTGAAGTAGCTCCTCACCACCCTACCAACCTTGGTAGCTCCAAACCCTGGTGAGCCTCTACTGCTTTACATTTCGGCAACTGACAAAGTTGTTAGCATGGTCCTGGTTGCGGAGAGACCTGAACCCTCACAAGCTCAGGAATCTAGACCCCTCCGGGAGGGTCAAGAGGTTCCTGAAGGCGAGTCTGGGTCCCAGCCCCCAGACTTGGATCTACAAGGAGTTACTCTTGTTGAACAAGAGGATCCGGACCCCTCCGGGAAGGTTCGGGTCACTCTAGAAGAAGCTTCGGGTTCCTTCAGCAAGGACCCGGAGGTCCCCGAAGAAGGTCCGGACCCCTCCGAGAGGGTCCGGGTCGATGAGGAATAAGATTCGGGCCCCTCCGGGAGGGTTCGGACAGTCCAACGCCCAGTGTACTTCATCAGCGAAGTACTCCATGGCGCCAAGACTCAATACCTAGAGGTGCATAAGCTGCTCTATGCAGTTCTTATCACCTCCAGGAAGCTTCGCCATTACTTCCAAGCTCATAAGATCTCAGTGGTGACCTCTTATCCACTGTGTGCGATCTTGCATAATCCCAATTCCACTGGGAACATTGCAAAGTGGGCAGCGGAATTGGCCGAATTTGATCTTGAATTCATCCCAAGACAAGCGATCAAGAGTCAAGCACTGGCGGATTTTGTGGCGGAATGGACCCCCTCTCCATCAAACCCTGGGGGCCCTAGTGAGCAGAAGCCGGAACTCAAGGCTCCGGTCTTCACCGAGCCTCACTGGACTCTACTTCGACGGCTCCATGCAAAAGAAGGGGGCCGGAGCTGGAGTCCTTCTCCTCGCTCCAACCGGGGAGAACGTAAAATACATGGTCCACCTTGACTTCAAGGCGACCAACAACATGGCAGATTATGAAGCACTCATTTACGGACTAAAGGTGGCACTATCATATGGTGTCAAGCAGCTTTTGGTCAAGGGAGATTCGCAGCTCATCATTAAACAGGTGAAGCGTGAATGCTCCTGCAACAATCCCCAACTAGTTGCTTATCTCCTTGAAGTCCAGAGGCTTCAGAAGGACTTCGAAGTCTTGGACCTCCACCATGTCCAGCGTCTCCATAACGCTGAAGCTGACGAACACTCGACGAAAGCGTCAACGAGCTCCGGTTCCCGACAGAACCTTTGTCCGGAGGTTGTCAAAACCCACAGCTCAGCCTGCCAAACTGAGCGAAGGGGGCGAGACTAGCATCCCGAAGCTGGCGGTCCCGATGGCCCTGTTACCATGGCAGCCATCAAGGGTCGTAGGTGCTGCCAGAAGCTCCGAGCAACCCAGCACGCAATACTCAAATGCTCAAGCAAGCTCCAATGCATGGATCTCGGAGATCCGGAGCTATTTGAAAGACAATATCCTTCCTGATGATGATGTATCCGCTGACTGGATAGTCAGATTGGCTAAAAGATACACGTTGATAGAAGGGGATCTCTATCGGCGCGGTGACAACGGCGTCCTAATGCGGTGCATCACAAAGGAAGAAGGTTGCGAGCTCCTCGCAAAAATCCATGGAGGCGAGTGTGGGAACCACGCGTCTTCCCGCATGCTGGTCGGTAAAGCCTTTCGGCATGGCTTTTACTGGCCTACAGCGCTCCAGGATGCAACTGAGCTGGTGAAGAAATGTGAAGCATGCCAGTTTCATGCAAAAAAAATTCATACACCAGCTCATCCTCTACAAATGATACCTCCTACATGGCCTTTCGCTGTGTGGGGGATGGATATCTTGGGACCTTTCCCAAGAGCCGTCGGAGGTTACAAGTTCCTGTATGTTGCCATTGACAAATTCACCAAATGGCCGAAAGCAACTCCAGTTGTGACAATAAACAAGCAATCAACTGTCAACTTCTTGCAGTGCATCGTATGCAGATTTGGAGTACCAAACAAAATCATAACAGATAATGGGACCCAATTCACAAGCTCCGCTTTCCAAAAATACTACGAAGACCTCGGCATCCAAGTCAGCTACGCTTCCGTAGCTCACCCGACAAGCAATGGCCAAGCTAAGAGAGCAAATGCAAAAATCCTAAAAGGACTCAAGATGCGCACTTATGAGCGCCTGAAAAAACATGGAGCCAACTGGATCGAAGAGCTTCCGCTCACTCTATGGGCCAACAGGACAACTCCAAACCGGTCAACTGGAGAGACACCCTTCTTCCTGGTGTACGGAGCTGAAGCAGTCCTTCCTCCGGAAATCACCTTGGGGTCGCTCTGGGTCCGGACCTTCGATGAAGCCACGTAGGACTAGCTCTGGCGTGAAGACCTTGACCTCCTTGAAGAGGGAAGGTGCCAAGCAGCTGTTCGGAATTCCCGATACCGCCAAGCTCTTTGGCGCTATCACCAATGGCATGTTCACAGCCGACAGCTCGAGGAAGGCGATCTGGTTTACGCAGAATACAATCCAGAGAAGGGTTAAACAAACTTTCCCCCAGCTAGGAAGGACCTTTTCGAGTGATCAAAGTATCCCGTCCTGGATGCGTTCGCTTGGAAATCGAGGATGGGACACCTCTCCCAAATCCTTGGAACATTGAGCACCTCCGTAAGTTCTACGCTTAATATCACGGAGGTGAGTCTGTAATTACATGTGATGTATGTTATAGAGTCATTGTACAGAGTCAGGTAGCTCCTCCGGGAGGACACCTAGACCTACCCCGTAAGGTCCGCAACGTCCATGCAACACTTGTCACAGTCTCAGAACTAAAAGTGTAGCTAGCTACCTTGGGTCAAACGAGAAACGAAACACACTTAGTCTGGTTCCGTACCCTAAGAGTGTACTTGTTTCTCCTGTACCCCGGACCTATAATGAAAGACATCATTGTGTGAAAACAGACTCCACGTGCATTTATTTTGTACACGCTCAACATTTTTTATTTTTCTCTTTCTTGTCTATAACAAAGTTGTGCAGTTCTTAAGAAACTTTAGCTCGACCAATTCATGTAAAATTCGAGTTGCATTGTATTTTCTTCCGGGTCCAAACATTGTTGATGGTCTACTCGTCTGAATGCCGCCAAGCCAATCTAGGGCCGGAGTGTGCTATCGACTTAACCTGGTCATGCACCCTAAGTACGCCACTCTACCTACACCCCGACAGACTGAAGTAAGGTGAGTTTAGAAACGATCGGATCTGAAGGAAACAAGGCAGTGCACTTGTTGTATTTAGAATTGTGTTCGACCTAAAAATTTCTCGGGAATAGTAAGTCACAATGAAGTTATAGATAGGAAAATGGATTTTACTGTTTTTATTGACTTCAATGTGTAGGAAAAATAAGTATTTCATGATGATGGTGAATGCAGCCGGGGCTGCCAAAGCTCTGACATCCTCTAGGCGGCTTGTGGTCGATGTCCAAACATTGATAGCGAGCGTCGCTGGAGCTGCTCAGCTCCGGTAAAGCTAGAGGGCCAGCCGTCAACGTGAAGAAAAGATGGTGGGAAGACTCTATAGTGGAGTCTGCTGTCGACACACCACGTGTTGACAGAGGTCACTGCTGGAGCCACCAAGCTCTGACACCCCAGAGGACTAACCGTCGATGCTTTACGCATTGATAGAGACTACTACCGGAGCTACTAAGCTCCGACAATGGTCAATGCCGGAGCAACTAAGCTCCGACAACCTCAGGGGGCCTTCACTATCGAAGACTTTGAACCTACGTTCTACAACTGTTACATCCTCTTAGTACATGTTCACAATCAAATTGTGTACAATCAACCAGGGGGGCAAGTGGGACAAGGGTGTTGAAGACAAAAAAATGAAATTCACAAAAAACTTGGATTTCATTCATCTGGAGACAAGAGATTACAAAATTGGAGAAAGAGAAGAGAGGATACAAATGGGAGCTATAAAGAGATGGTTCTAGACCCTATGGAAGAACGAGGTGACCTTCTGGGCAGCCTCTAATATGTTGGTGTAAGGATCGAATGCCCAAGAGGGGGTTGAATTGGGTTTCTTTTCAAAAAATTAAAGCAATAAAAACTTAACAACTAAAAGCCCAATTCCCTATGCAAACAACCTATGCATTTAATTGAATAGTAAGATTGTGGTATATGAAATGCATAAGTGTAACAGGAGAGGAAGAAAGCGCAAACTCCTGAGGAGACAAGAAGACACGGAGATTTATCCCGTGGTTCGGCAAGATCGTCAAGACCTTCCTACATCCATGCTGTGGCACCCACCAAAGGGTACAGCCACTCCCAAGTCACCGAGACCAGGGATCTTCACTAAACTTCTCCGTTCGCCAACCCCGGCAAAGTGGAGCTCAAGCCTTGTACAAGTTGGATCCTCCGGGCTTCCACAACCGTCTTGGCAAGCTCCGGAAGGCTCTCTCCAATCACTGACTCTTACACGGTGAATACAATCACCAAGAGACACTCCCTTACAGCTCTCACTATACTAGAGACTCCAATCACCAAGAATGAAAGCACACAAGCGTTATCTCTAGCAAGTTCTAGCCTATCTCTTGGTGTACAAGTGGTGTAAATGATATGGAAGTGGTAGCTCAATGCCTTGAATGCTTGGTAATGTGTAGAGTAGGTCTGGGCTTCAAGTCATATCGAAATGACTGGTTGAAGGGGTATAAATAGCCAGCCTCCACGAAATAGCCGTTGGAAAAGTAGGCTGACATCACTGTTCTACGAACACCGGATGATCCGATGTTCTCCCTTCAGTTGTCATCGGTCGAATCCAAATTAGCTGATGTCATTGTGTCAGATATGACCGTCGATCGACTGATGTAACACTTGCCTCCTCATCGGATGATTCGGTGACACTTCATCCAGAATGGTCCAGAAATAATGCTTACTGGAGTGATTGACCGATGTGTTATAGTTGTACATCGGATGGTCCGGTGTTACACTTGGTCCAGGATAATTGCTTACTGGAATGATCGACCGAAGTAACACTTTCTTCATCATCGGATGATCCGATGAGTACTTAGTTCTAAGGTCTTTTTCTTCTGTTAAGCCAACTCGACCGATGTATTGTTTTCTGGAAACATCGGTTGATCTGGTGAGTTGATTTTGTCTGCTTCGAGTTGTTCTAAGTGATTCTTTTGGAATTTGCTCGAGTGACCTCTTATACATTGGTTTGAAATATTCTTTGACATATGAGATTACCAAGTCTTGGGTGTTGTCAATTTTGATGGAATAACTTTGACATATGAGATTTTTCTTTTAGTTTTCATAAAAATCGATTGACCTCGTGAAATAGTTTGTTTAGGGGTCTCAAATTATATACAATGAGCAGTAGGTGATATACATATAGAATTCATTAAGTATGATGAGTGATATGAGAGACCTTGCATCCACAAACTCATTAGTAATATCCAACGGTTGTCATTAATCACCGAAACCATACCTCATGGGGGCCTATATGCTTTCAATATCCCCCTTTTTGGTGATTGATGACAACACAACGAGTAAAGCATAATTGTAATGAAATTAAGAATACGATACTCAAGAGGATATGCAAAAAGTACAAGATCCAGCACACGAAACTTGAAGACTCAAAAGCGATCAATAAAGCACAAGAGAATTAAGAGGCACACGAATACTCAATGAATTGCAAAAAAGTAGAAAATCTCCCAAATTACAAAAGACTCCCAAAAAATATATACTCCCCCTACAACTAGGACTCCCCCTGGGACTAAGCTATCCCTCCCCCTGACTCTTCTCCCCCTTTGGCATCAAGACACCAAAAAGGGAAGCCGAGGGCCTAAGGATCCTGATCGCTCGGGGCGATGACGCGGAGCTACTACGTGCTGCTGCTGAGGGTGGAGTGGAGGTGACAGGTGTTGTAGGGGCTGCTATTGGTGCCTACTGAGTCTGGACTGCAGGTAGTGGGGCACTGACAATGGATGACGGAGTCTGCTGGAAGAGCATCATAGCCGGCAGGAGAGAGTCGATCGGTGCACCTGGAGCAAGCAGTGGTGACATACTGATCGTTGGAATCGGCATGGTCGGCACTGGTGCTGAGACTGGAGCCAGGACAGGCGGATCTGGAGCTAGACCCGGAAGCTGTGACGGCAGAGCAATCCCGGTCTGAGTGTAGAGGTTGGTGATCAACTCCAGGATTCCCATCATAGCCTGCTGCGTCTGCTGCTGGTGGTCAAGAGAACGCTGGTGCATCTGATCAATCAGCCCAGTGAGCCTGTCAGTGTCCTCTCGCCTCTCGCGGGCAATCTGTCGCTGCATCTCCTTCTGCTGCTGCTGGAGCTCCAAGAGACGTGCAGCCTCCTCAGCTCTGGACTGCTCAGCTGCAAGTCGATCTAGTCGCTGCTGCTCAACCATCTACTGTAGAAGAGAGGTAAGCTCGGACGGCTGAGAGACCTGTGCCTCGGACATCGGAGGTGGAGTAGGAGGTGGCACAGTCGAGCCTCCAGCCTCCGCGTCGTGTTGCCTGGGTGTGGGAGGAGGTGGGAAGTACCCCTTGACACTGTCACTGGTGTCACTCTCGGACCAGATGTGCTACAGATCCCCACCCTGAGCCTCAGCCTATGCTAGGATCTCATCTTCCTTCTCCAGGTCTGACCAATCTTCCTCAGATAGACGAGCACGGACCTGACGCTCAACTGGACGGCCAAGGTGACGATCTCCAGGAGCTGGAGCACGGTAGTGCCCGAACCGTGTGACGCTCTCGTCGGTGAGACTGTCACGCACGGCGGACCCCTCTGGAGCTATTAGGTAGAGCAAGTGACTGATCCAGTGGCCAAACACAAGCTGCCTCATCATCCCAACTCCATCAGTGATGACATCCTCCATCTCACAAATGAGAATATCCACAATATTGAACTCCATCCCGTTCATGACATAGAACAGGAGGGTCTGCTGCAGACTGGTGAACCCCTCAAGGTACCCGGACCTTGGTAGAAGTGTGCGGTGCAAGGCGAGGTGCACAGTGCGCGCAGCTGGAGAGAGTAGAGCGGGTACCCTCGGCTGGTCAGGTGAGAAAGGTTGAGCAAACAGTGATCGTATCTCCTCAAAGGGTGGTGCCACACCTCCAGTGAGCGGCCTCCTCGGTGGGTCATCCTGTTCATATACTCTCTCGTGTAGGCATGTGTCGTGAAGATCCACGCCTAGCAGCTGTCCCAAGGTCTGACGAGTCATATGGTGATGCTGGCCCATGAACATAAAGTCAATGGATTTGCGGCCCTCGGAAACGTAGAGTGTGGCATAGAATACTCGGACCCAGTCCTCCACGAAGGCACCCCGCTGGTAATACATCAGCTCCACTAGCCCTCTGTACCTCTCAAAGTAAGGGCGAATCTCCGTCCCGGCTGCAAGTGCAAACTGATCCCAATCAAGAAAGTTATGCTGGAAGAGCTTATGGCCCCGACGTTTGTAAGTCTCATACAGCGACGCCTGTGTCAGGGTCCAGAAGAGGCTGTCCACAAGTGACTCTCTGGGCTGCGGGAACCACTCCTCAAGTAGAATACTCCATCTGAGCTTCCTGAGCTGCTTGACCTTCAACTTCCTGTAATCTGTCAGGCAGACACCTTCACTAACCCAGACATTGGTGTCCATCTCATAGACGACTCTCTGGGCCACCCTGTCCTCCCGAACCTCAGTTGCAGAGGGTCTCGGTCTCAGGGCTGCAGCTGGATGACCCCCATGGGTCCTGACTGAGCACCAGCGAACAAGTGACACTTCAAGCTCCTCTTCCTCCTCTGGCTCCTTAGGCACCAGAGGCTGCCTTTGTCGGGCCTCCTGGATCCTCAACGATCCTCCGCGGCCACGCTCTCGCTCCTCAGCGGCGCGAGCGGCCATCAGGGCTTTCTTCTCCTCCTTCGACAGCTTCTGCTTCTTAGCTGTCGGCTCCTCAATAGCTTTGCCCTTTCCTTTCTTGTCACGGCCCATCTCGAGTGACGACGGTGAAGATGAGAGCGCAGGACAAACGATGTCGGGCACACGAGACGGCGACGCAAAGATCGTCGCGGCCGGGCGAACCCTAGCGACGAAGCGGTGCGACGGAGAGCACGGTGACCGAAGGGGGGCAGCACGGCGGCGCAGAGGGCGGCAGTGCGGCGCCTAGGACGGCGGCGCGGGGTGGCGGCGGCAGCACTACATGGAGCGGCGGTGGCGGCGCTGCGTGGGGCGGCGGCAGCAGCGCTGTGTGGGGCGGCGGCGGCCGGAGGGCGGCGGTGGCAGGAGGGCGCGTAGTGGCGGCGATGGAGGTGAGGGCGCGGAGCGTCGGTGGCGGAGAGGAGGGTTGGGGAGAGAGAAAATGAAATGAAGCGGTGCGCTAAATAGGTGGGGCTCGAACCCTAGCTCAAATTTTTACATCGGATGAACCGACGTTAGCTGAGAGGTGCATCGATCGAATGGTACAGTAAGGGTATTCCAGAGGCACCATTGGCATCGGATGATCCGACGTGGAAAGCATTAGCATCAGTTGAATTTTTCACAACTCCAGAAATTTGAACATCGGATGCTCCGATGTTTCTCAGGATGAACTCATCGGTTGATTTGACTTTCTAACTGAGCTGATCCTTGGCACTTGAGCACAAACTGATCCGATGAAGCTTCTGCCCTAAGCATCGGATAATCCGATGACTACAAAACAGCAACATCCCATATATGTCCTTTGACTCAAACAAACAAACAAGGAGAAACACATGTCTTAGGACTTTTTGGGCAACCCCTAACCCCTCAAAAAGACTAGTTGCCAATAACTTGGCTAAGCCCTAAATCAAATAGAACACCGAAGAAATTAAGGAAGAAATCCAAATAAAATGTAAGGCCCATGCTTTGTGAGCTAGAGGATGAAGACTTCTATCTCTTTAAAGCATGTTCCTTTAGGCATTAACGCACCTAAAATTTTGTTCTTTCCACATCATATGAGTTGAGATATTGCATTTCAAACAAGTCTCTTTCTCATGAGGTGGGTTCCCCTTTGTGACAATCTACCGTATGCAATGCCAAACAATTTTTAATGCAAGAAATTAAACGTGAGTGCAAGTCTACATGGCAGGCATCATGCAAGACACAAATTAAATCTATCTTGCCAATTTTGAACCTTTCAAAGGCTTGTTCAGGGAGAGCCACTCTCCAAGTCTTGGGGAAACCCAAAAGAACCTCCATCCCAAGCTAACCCTTGCTCACCCCTATCCTTTGAAAGTTAGACAAGACCTATATGTGATGCATTCTTACATGACCATGGTAACTTACATGACGTTTGATGCATCTAGCACATTTAATTCACTTCTTAGTCTAGAAAAAGTTTTCTCATCAAGTGGTTTAGTGAAGATATCCGCCAATTGTTCTTTGGACCTAACTCCTCGCAAGGAGATGTCTCCCTTAGCTTCATGGTCCCGCAAGAAATGATGGTGAATATCAATGTGCTTAGTGCAGAAGTGTTGAATGGGGTTTTTAGCAATCTTAACCGCACTTTCATTGTCACAAAGGAGAGGCAAACAACCAAGTTTAATACCAAAGTACAACAGGGTTTGCTTCATGTAAAGGATTTGGGCACAACATGCACCGGCCGCTATATATTCCGCTTCCGCAGTGGACAAAGCAAAAAAAATTTGCTTCTTGCTAGACCAAGATACTAGGGAACGCCCAAGCAAGTGGCACCCACCGGAGGTACTCTTGAAATCCACACGGCATCCGTCAAAGTCCGAATCCGAGTAACCCAAGAGATGGAATTTAGCACCTTTAGGGTACCACAGGCCTACACTTGGGGTATGCTTGAGATATCGAAGTATCCTAAAGACCGCCATCCGATGCGATTCTTTAGGTGCCGCTTGAAAGCGAGCACACAAGCATACACTAAACATGATATCGGGCCTAGATGCGGTAAGATAAAGCAATGAAACAATCATAGAATGGTAATTAGATTGGTCAACAGGTTTACCGTCCTTATCCGCGTCGAGATGACAATTTGTTGCCATTGGAGTACTTCTTGAGCTACAATCTCCCATCTCAAATTTCTTCAAGAGGTCCTTGGTATACTTTTCTTGATAGATGAAGGTTCCCTCTTGAAGTTGCTTGATTTGAAATCCAAGGAAGAAGTTGAGATCTCCAATCATCGACATCTCGAATTCCCTAGACATCATTTTGCCAAACTCATGGCTAAGAGCTTTGTTAGTTGAACTAAAAATAATATCATCGACATAAATTTGACAAATAAATAGTTCTCTGTCGATGTCTTTGGTGAAGAGTGTAGTGTCCACCCTCCCGATCTTGAATCCTTGCATGATCAAGAAATCTCGTAGTCGTTCATACCATGTCCTAGGTGCTTGCTTGAGCCCGTAGAGCACCTTGTGCAACCTAAACACATGATTAGGATTCCTCGGATCTTCGAACCCGGGAGCTTGTTCAACATAAACAAGCTTGTTAATATAACCATTAAGAAAGGCATTTTTCACATCCATTTGATAAAGCTTTATGTTATGATGTGATGCAAAAGCAAGAAGTATACGGATGGCTTCTAGTCGAGCAACTAGAGCAAATGTTTCTCCAAAGTCTAGTCCTTCAACTTGCGAGAAACCCTTGGCCACAAGTCTTGCCTTGTTGCAGATCACAACACCGTTCTCGTCTTGTTTGTTGCGGTACACCCACTTTGTTCTGATGACGTTCTTGTCCTTGGGTCGCTCCTCCAACACCCAAACTTCATTGCGGATGAAGTTTTTAAGTTATTCTTGCATGGCCATCACCCAATTTGGATCTTGGAGTGCTTCCTCAATGTGAGTGGGTTTCTACACATGAAACAAATGAGTAGTGCTCACAAAATGTAGTGAAATGGCGAGAACGTGTACTTACTCCCCTTGATGGACTTCCGATAATTTGGTCAATCGGATGCTCCTTGGAGATGCATCCATGCCTCATAAGTGGTTGTGAAGCACTTGGCGGTGGTGATGCGTGTTGCTCTTCTTGTGGTTGGACTTGATCATGGACTTCTTCTTCTTCTTCTTGATGTTGTGTGGCTTGTGAATCTTTTGTCGGCAATGGATCATCCTTTTCTTCTTCATCAAATTGAGGTACCAAGGATGTGTTGATGTTGGAACTTGAAGCTCCCCCTTGATCATGGCTCTCCTCAACTTTAGGCTTGATGTCTCCAATGGTCATGTTCTTCATAGCTTCTCGTAGAGGCTCATCATCTATTTCATCATGACCAAAACTCTCCTCTTGGGAGCCATTAGTTTCATCAAACTCAACATCACAACTTTCCTCAACTAAACCGGAGGTTTGGTTGAATACTCGATATGCTTTTGAGTTTGATGCATAACCAAGAAAGATACCAACATCACATCTTCTTTCAAACTTACCGAGCCTTTTCTTGCGGTAGATGTAGCACTTGCACCCGAAGACTCGGAAATAGGAGATGTTGGGCTTTCTCCCAATGAGAAGTCCGTACGGGGTCTTTTGAAGTAGTCGATGTGGGTAGACCCGATTTGCGGCATGGCACGTCGTGTTGATTGCTTCGGCCCAAAACTTCTCGGACGTGCCATAGTCATCAAGCATTGCTCGTTTCACTAGTCACAACAACATCATTCTTGCTAAAGGTGCACGTTAGTCCAAGATCACAAAATTGTGCAATAGAAAGCAAATTGAAACTAAGTGACTTAACATACAACACATTTGAAATAAATAAACCATGTGAAAATGCAATCTTACCCAACCGAATTACCTTCCCCTTAGAATTATCACCAAAGGTGACTTGTTCATGATTGTCGGGGTTCTCTATGGAGGTGAACATACCATCGTTGCCTGTCATGTGTTGAGTGCACCCGCTATCGAGTACCCAATGCTTTCGTCCAGCTTTGTAGTTCACCTACACACATGAACTCAATTTTTGATTTTAGGCACCCAAGCCAACTTAGGTCCTTGTATGTGTGATACAAGTGTTTTTGGGACCCAAAGTTGCTTGGGGAGCTTCCCCTTCATGCCCTTCATGTCCTTGTGAAAGCATCTAGGCCCCCATGAGGTACGATTTCAGTGATTAATGACAACCATTGGATTTTACTAATGAATTTGTGGATGCAAGGTCTCCCAATCAAATAGAATATATGAATATGAATATCAATTACTGATCATTGGAGACCCCTAAACAATCCTTTTATGAGATCAATGAATATTATGAAGACTAGAAGTAAAAGCTCATATGTCAAAGTCATTCAACCATAATTGACAACACTCAATGCTTGAAAATCATCAGAAGAATATTTGCAACAAATGTCTAAGAGGTCAATACAGCAAAATAAAAAAGAATCACTTAGAAACAACTCGAAGCAAACAAAATCAACTCACCGGATCAACCGATGTTTCCAGAGAACAACACATCGGTCGAGTTGGTTCAGCAGAAGAAGAAGACCTCAGAACAAAGCACTCACCGGATCATCCGATGATCAAGGGCATGTTACATCGGTCCATCAGTACAATAAGCAATATCCTTGGACTAAGTGTAGCACCGGATCATCCGATGTACAACCTTTGAACACATCGGTCAATCACTCCAGTAAGCTTCAAGTTTGAACCAATTCTGGAGAAGTGCCACCGGATCATCCGATGAGAAGACAAGTGCAACATCGGTCTAACAACGGTCATATCTGACACAATGACATCAACTAAAGTAAACTTGACCGATGATAACTGAAGGAAGAGCATCGGATCATCCAGTGTTCGCAGAGCAGTGATGTCAGCCTACTTTTCCAACGGCTATTTCGTGGAGGCTGGCTATTTATACCCCTTCAACCTGTCAAATCGACGAGTCTTGACCACCAGACATACTCTACACATCCTCAAGCATTCAAGACATTGAGCCATCACTTCTACATCCTTTAGACCACTTACACACCAAGAGATAGGTTAGAACTAGCTAGAGAGAGAGCTTGTGTGCCTCCATTCTTGGTGAGTGGAATCTCTAGTGTAGTGAGAGCTTTAAGGGAGTGTCCCTTGGTGATTGTAATTGAGAGAGACTTTCGGAGCTTGCTAAGATGATTGTGGAAGCCCGGATGATTCAAAGTGTACAAGGCTTGAGCTCCACCTTGCCGAGGTTGGCAAACGAAGAAGAATAGTGAAGATCCCCAGTCTCGGTGACTTGGGTGTGGCTATACCCTTTGGTGGGTGCCACAACGTGGATGTAGGAAGATCTTGACGATCTTGCCGAACCACGGGATAAATCCTCGCGTCTCCTCGTGAGTTTGCTTTCTCATCCTCTCACCCTACATTTATGCATTTTATATACCGCGAAGTTGCTATTTACTTGAATGCATAGATTGTTTGTGTAGGGAATTGGGCTTTGAGTAATTAAGTTTTATAGCTTTGATTTTTGAAAAGAAGCCCAATTCACCCCCCCTCTTGGGCATTCGATCCTTACAATTGTTATCAGAGCCAGGTTGCTCATAGGATCATTCTAGCTTCACTGCTAGAGAGCTAAAATAGCCAAGGTTGGGGGTTCGGTTCCTATCTTCAAGGGCAAGAACTTTGCCTATTGGAAAGCACACATGCGCGCTTATCTAGAGGCTATTGCTCCCGAAGTATGGGAAGCGACCCACACGGGGTTTGGTGAGCACAATTATGTTGGTGATCAAATTAAATGAGATGCTAAAGCTAGGAATGCAATTTATGAATGTATTAGTCAAGATGTGTTTGCTAGGATTGCTAGCAAAGAAAAGGCATGTGAAATTTGGGCTTGCTTGATATAAATACATGAGGGTTCGTCTCGTGTCAAAGAACTCAAATATCACATGCTTAAAGCCAAATATGATGAATTTAAGATGCTATCTCATGAAAATGTCAATGAGATGTTCTCTCGCTTGAATGCACTTATTGAAGAAATTAATGCTCTTGACATTGCTTCTCTTGGCAAGGGACTCATCAACCGCAAGATCCTCATGCTCCTTCCCAAGCCAAAGTACAACATCATCAACTCCATGCTTCAAAAAGAGTCTCTTGACCACATTGAAGTTTCGGAGATCATTGGAGAAATTCACGCTCATGAGATGAGTGTACTTGGGATGATGGAGCAATCATCTTCAAAAGCAATTGCCCTAAAGGCCTCCACCAAGAAAACAAGCCTCAAGAAGAAGAAGGTGGTTGAGCCTAGCTCAAGTGAAGAAGAGCAAGCATCAAGTGAAGATGACGATGATGAGCTTGCATTGATGATGAGAAAGTTCTTACGCTTGAACTCCAAGATTACTAAGAAGGGATACACATTTGATCCCAAGAAGAAAGCGTTTCTACCAAGGAGAGATGATCACAAGACTTGCTACAATTGTGGTGATCAAGGCCACATCTCCTATGATTGTCCAAAACCGGACAAAAGAAGAGAGAATCACAAGAGCAAGCATCGCAAGCTTGAAGATAGTGAAGAAGATGAGGAGGCCAAACCCAAGCCAAGATCCTTTGGGAAGAGGAAACATGACAAGGGCAAGAAGGCAAAACTCTTCCCAAAGAAGAGAAATGGCCCACAAAAGGTGTTCATGTGTGAGGCAAATGAATGGGTCACTGACGAAGAAACAAGTGATGAAGAGAGTGAAGCAGAAGAAGAAAGTTTGGCCGGCCTCGCCATTGCCAACAATGATGACTCACCTCTTCATCCACCGCCCATGTGCCTCATGGCAAAAGGTAATACCAAGGTATGTGACGACTCTAGCGATGATGAGCTTTTCCCCGATGATTTAACTTCTTTAATAAATGAATATCATGCTATCATTAAGAGGGAAAAGAGTAAGGTTAAAGTCCTTGAAGAGACTTGTGCTAGGCTTGAGAGTGCTAACCTCGATTTGCTTGACAAGTATGAAAGCATACTTAAAGAGCATGACACGCTCAAATCCCATGTCAAGCAAATTGAAGAGGATAAGGCTAAAATCAAGCTAGATCATCATGAGCTTAACTTAGCACACCAAACACTCTTGGGAGAGCACAACAAGTTAGTACAAGAGCATCAAACACTTAGCCTTGCTCATGAAGCTCTTGATCAAGAATTGAAAAATATAAAGAAACAAACTCTTAATGATAGGATATCCATTACTTCTCATGTCACTAATGCCTTGAACAAGTCTTTGCCTTTGAAAGCAAATGCTAGGGAGAAGGACTTGTTGGAAGAAATTGAGAGTCTCCGCACTAGTGTGGCTAGACTTTCAAAAGGGGAAGTCAAACACAAGGAAATCCTCTTCCAACAAGCAAAGGCCTTCAACAAGAGAGGACTTGGATCCTTCCCGGTGCCCAACAAAGGAAAGGTTCCCTCACCGGAGCTTAGAACAAGCTTCATCAAGGAAGTTGGTTCTTATTGCCAACATTGTGAGGTCACCGGTCACCACACAAGGGAGTGTCCTCTTCCTAATCGACCTTCTCCAAAATTGCCCATTAATTACAAATCTACTTTCAATGATCGTTATTATCTCTTAAGTAAAGTAGATGGCAAGGTGAAGGCAAGGTTCATTGGCAAAGACATGAAGGGCATGAAGGGGAGGCTCCCCAAGCAACTTTGGGTCCCAAAGACACTTGTATCACACATACAAGGACCTAAGTTGGCTTGGGTGCCTAAAGTTAAAAATTGAATTCATGTGTGTAGGTGAACTACAAAGCCGGAGGAAAGCATTGGGTACTCGATAGCGGGTGCACCCAACATATGACCGGCAATGATGGTATGTTCACCACCATAGAAAACCCCGACAATCATGAACAAGTCACCTTTGGTGATAACTCTAAGGGTAAGGTAATTGGGTTAGGTAAAATTGCTATTTCAAATGACTTATTTATTTCCAATGTTTTGTACGTTAAGTCGCTTAGTTTTAATTTACTTTCTATTGCACAACTATGTGATCTTGGACTAACGTGCACCTTTAGCAAAAGTGATGTTGTTGTGAGTAGTGAGACAAGCCAAGAACTAGTCTTCAAAGGATTTCGGCATGGACACCTCTACCTAGTAGACTTCTCCAACAAGAATGCTAGCTTGACCACTTGCCTTTTCACTAAGACAAGTTTGGGATGGCTATGGCACCGACACATAGCGCACATAGGGATGAGCAAACTCAAGAAGTCATTCAAGCTTGGGATGGTGACCGGCGTGAAGGATGTTACATTTGAGAAGAACAAGCTTTGTAGCGCTTGTCAAGCCGGGAAGCAAGTTGCTTCACACCACCTAATGAAGACAATTGTGTCAACCTCCAAGCCACTTGAACTACTCCACATGGACCTCTTCGGACCGTCCACATATCAAAGCCTTGGCGGTAACCTCTATTGTCTTGTTATAGTTGATGACTCTCTCGCTATGCTTGGACTTTATTTCTAGGTGACAAGAGTGAAACTCCGGAGATGTTTAAGACCTTCGCCAACCGCGCTCAAAGGGAATTTCAACTTCCATCATCAAGGTCCGGAGTGACAACGACACCGAATTCAAGAACTACAACATTGGGGAGTGGTGTGACCGTGAAGGTGTGAAGCATGAGTTTTAGGCCACATACACTCCTCAACAAAACGGTGTTGTTGAAAGAAAGAACAAGACTCTCATCACTCTTGCGCGAGCAATGCTTGATGACTATGGCACGTCGGAGAAGTTTTGGGCCGAAGCAATCAACACGGCGTGCCATGTCGCAAATAGGGTCTACCTTCATCGACTACTTCAAAAGACCCTGTACGAACTTCTCATTGGGAGAAATCCCAACATCTCCTACTTTCGAGTCTTTGGGTGCAAGTGCTACATCTACCGCAAGAAAAGGCTCGGTAAGTTTGAAAGAAGATGTGATGTTGGCATATTTCTTGGTTATGCATCAAACTCAAAAGCATATTGAGTATTCAACCAAACCTCCGGTTTAGTTGAGGAAAGTTGTGATGTTGAGTTTGATGAAACTAATGGCTCCCAAGAGGAGAGTTTTGGTCATGATGAAATAGATGATGAGCCTCTACGAGAAGCTATGAAGAACATGACCATTGGAGACATCAAGCCTAAAGTTGAGGAGAGCCATGATCAAGGGGAGCTTCAAGTTCCAACATCAACACTTCCATGGCGCCTCAAGTTGACGAAGAAAAAAAGGATGATCCATTGCCGACTCAAGACTCACAAGCCACACAACATGAAGAAGAAGAAGAAGTCCATGATCAAGTCCAACCACAAGAAGAGCAACACGCATCACCACCGCCAAGTGCTTCATAACCACTTATGAGGCATGGACGCATCTCCAAGGCGCATCCGATGGACCAAATCATCGGAAGTCCGTCAAGGGGTGTGAGTACACGTTCTCACCATTTCGCTTTGTTTTGTGAGCACTACTCGTTTGTTTCATGTGTAGAACCCACTCACATTGAGGAAGCACTCCAAGATCCAAATTGGGTGATGGCCATGCAAGAAGAACTTAACAACTTCATCCGCAATGAAGTTTGGGTGTTGGAGGAGCGACCCAAGGACAAGAACGTCATCAGAACAAAGTGGGTGTACCGCAACAAACAAGACGAGAACGACGTTGTGGTCCGCAACAAGGCAAGACTTGTGGCCAAAGGGTTCTCGCAAGTTGAAGGACTAAACTTTGGGGAGACATTTGCTCCGGTCGCCCGGCTAGAAGCCATCCGTATACTTCTTGCCTTTGCATCACATCATACTATTAGACTTTATCAAATGGATGTGAAAAGTGCCTTTATTAATGGTTACATTAACGAGCTTGTTTATGTTGAACAACCTCCCGGGTTTGAAGATCCGAGGAATCCTAATCATGTGTATAGGTTGCACAAGGCGCTCTACGGGCTCAAGCAAGCACCTAGGGCATGGTATGAACGACTACAAGATTTCTTGATCATGCAAGGATTCAAGATCGGGAGGGTGGACACTACACTCTTCACCAAAGACATCAACAGAGAATTATTCATTTGTTAAATTTATGTTGATGATATTATTTTTGGTTCAACTAACGAAGCTCTTAGCCATGAGTTTGGCAAAATGATGTCTAGGGAATTCGAGATGTCGATGATTGGAGAGCTCAACTTCTTCCTTGGATTCCAAATCAAGAACCTTCAAGAGGGAACATTCGTCTATCAAGAGAAGTACACCAAGGACCTCTTGAAGAAATTTGAGATGGGAGATTGTAGCTCAAGAAGCACTCCAATGGCAACAAATTGTCATCTCGACGCGGATAAGGACGGTAAACCTATTGATCAATCTAACTACCGTTCTATGATTGGTTCATTACTTTACCTTACCGCATCTAGGCCCGATATCATGTTTAGTGTATGCTTGTGTGCTCGCTTTCAAGTGGCACCTAAAGAATCGCATCGGAAGGCGGTCTTTAGGATACTTAGGTATGTTAAGCATACCCCTAGTGTGGGCTTGTGGTACCCTAAAGGTTCAAAATTCCATCTCTTGGGATACTCGGATTCGGACTTTGCCGGATGCCGCGTGGATCGCAAGAGTACCTCCGGTGGGTGCCACTTGCTTGGGCGTTCCCTAGTATCTTGGTCTAGCAAGAAGCAAAATTTCGTCGCCTTGTCCACGGCAGAAGCAGAATATATTGCGGCCGGTGCATGTTGTGCCCAAATTCTTTATATGAAGCAAACCATTTTGGACTTTGGTGTTAAACTTGGTTGTGTGCCTCTCCTTTGTGACAATGAAAGTGCGGTTAAGATAGCTAAAAACCCCGTTCAACACTCCCGCACTAAGCACATTGATATTCACCATCATTTCTTGAGGGACCATGAAGCTAAGAGAGACATCTCATTGCGAGGTGTTAGGTCCGAAGAACAATTGGCGGATATCTTCACTAAACCACTTGATGAGAAAACTTTTTCTAGGCTAAGAAGTGAGTTAAATGTGCTAGATGCAACGAACATCATGTAAGAATGCATCTCATATAGGTCTTGCCTAACTCTCAAAGGATAGGGGTGAGCAAGGGTTAGCTTGGGATGGAGGTTCTTTTGGTTTTCCCAAGGCTTGGAGAGTAGCTCTCCCTGAAGAAGCCTTTGAAAGGTTTAAATTTGGCAAGATAGATTTATTTTATGCCTTGCATGATGCCTGCCGTATAGACTTGCACTCACATTTAAATTTCCTGCACTACAAATTGTTTGGCATTGCATACGGTAGATTGTCACAAAGGGGAACTCACTTCATGAGAAAGAGACTTGTTTGAAATACAATATCTCAACTCATATGATGTGGGAAGAACAAAATGTTAGGTGCGTTAATGCCTAAAGGAACATGCTTTTAAGAGATAGAAGGCTTCATCCTCTAGCTCACAAAGCATGGGCCTTACATTTTATTTGGATAATTTCCTTCCTATTTTCTTCGGTGTTCTATTCGCGTTAAGGCTTAGCCAAGCTATTGGCAAATTAGCATTTTTGAGGGGTAAGGGGTTGCTCAAAAAGTCCTAAGACATGTGTTTCACATTGTTTGTTTGTTTGGTCGAAGGACATATATGGGATGTTGATGTTTTATAGTCATCGGATTATCCGATGCTTAGGCTAGACCATCATCGGATCACTTTGTGTTCAAATACCAAGAGCCAGTTCAGTCAGTAACACAAATCAACCGACGAGTTCATTATGAGAAACATCGGTTCATCCGATGTTCACACTTATGAAACTGTGCCAAATTCCACCGATGCACATCAGTTCAACGTCGGTCCATCCGATGTCAACAGTACCTTTTTGAATACCCTTACTGTGCCATTCGACCGATGATCCTAACTTTCAACGTCGGTCCATGCGGTGTTAAAATTTCGGCTAGGGTTTGGGACCCACTTTTTAAACTGCCCTTCGCCTCCCTCTTTTCTCTCTCCCCGACCCCGACGTTCCCTCACCTCCGGTCGCCGCTCCTCTCACCCAAGCGCCGCCACCTCCGGCCGCCGCCGCCCTCCGACCACCGCTGCACCACAGCAGCCGCGCCGCCGCCGCTGCTTCCTCCACCGATGACTGCCGCTCCACCCAAGCGCCGCCGACCGCCGCTCGTGCACCACCGACGCCGCCCCCAGCAGCCACACCACCGCCCTTCGCGTCGCCGAGGTGCCTCCCTCTACGGCCGCCGCTAGGGTTTCTCGGCCCTGACGATATTCGTTCACCGTTCCGTGCGCTTGACATCGTCAACTCCATTCATGCGCACTGCCTCATTGCAATGGCTCATGACAAGAAGAACAAAGGCAAGGCCATTGCGGAGCCGGCCGCAAAGAAGCAAAAGTTATCAAAGGAGGAGAAGAAGGCGTTGATGGCTGCTCGCGCCGCCGAGGAGCGAGAGCGTGGCCGAGGAGGATCATTGAGGATCCGTGAGGCTCGTCAGAGGCAGCCTCCCGTGCTAGATGAGTCTGAGGCAGAAGAAGAGCTGGAAGTGCCACTTGTTCGCCGGCGCTCAGCCAGGACCCGTGGGGGTCATCCGCCGGCAGTACCACGTTCACGACCGTCAGCTGCCGACCTTCGAGAGGACAGGGCGGCCCATAGAGCCGTCTACGAGATGGACACCACCGTCCATGTTGGTGAAGGTGTCCGGCTGACAGATTACAGGAAGATGAAGGCCAAGCAGCTCAAAGGACTCAGATGGAGTGTTTTGCTTGAGGAGTGGTACCCGCAGCCCAGAGAGGCTCTTGTGGACAGTCGTTTCTGGACTTTGACACAGGCGTCACTATAAGAGACCTATAGACGTCGAGGCCACAAGCTCTTCCAGCACAACTTTCTGGATTGGGATCAGCTTGCCCTGGCAGTCGAGACGGAGATACGCCCCTACTTTCCGAGGTACAGAGGACTGGTGGAGCTGGTGTCCTACGAGAGGAGTGCCTACGTGGAGGACTGGGTACGCGTATTCTACAAGAGCCTCTACATCTCTGAGGGCCGCAGATCTATAGACTTCATGTTTATGGGCCAGCACCATCACTTGACGAGGCAGACGTTGGCACGGCTGCTAGGAGTGGACCTGCACGACACTTGCGTGCATGAGAAGGTATATGGACAGGCAGACCCGCCAAGGAGGCTGCTCACTGGAGGAGTGGCACCACCACTAGAGGAGATACGCTCTCTGTTTTGACCGTCCTTCTCTCCAGACCAGCCGAGGGTACCGACACTGCTGACTCCAGCTGCGCGCACAGTGCACCTTGCCTTGCGCTGCACTCTCTTGCCGAGGTCCGGGTATCTAGAGGGGTTCACCAGCCTGCAGCAGACCCTCCTGTTCTACATCATGAACGGGATGGAGTTCGATATTGTGGACCTCCTCATATGTGAGATGGAGGATGTGATCACTGACGGAGTTGGCATGATGAGGCAGCTTGTGTTTGGACACTGGATCAGCTACCTGCTCTCCATGATGGTTCCTGAGGAGTCCACCATGCGTGACCGTCTCACTGACGAGAGTGTCACACGGTTCAACCACTACCGTGCTCCAGCTCCTGGAGACCGCCGCCTTGGCCGTCAAGTCGAGCGTCAGGTCAGGGCTCGTCTATCCGAGGAGGATTGGTCAGATCTGGAGAAGGAGGATGAGAGGCTGGCAGAGGCAGAGGCTCAGGGTGAGGACCTTCAGCATATATGGTCCGAGAGCGACACTGATGACAGCGTTGAGGAGTAATTTCCACCTCCTCCCTCACCCAGGCAGCACGACACGGAGGATGGAGGCTCGACAGTGCCACCCCCTACTCCACCTACCGTCTCAGAGGCACAGGTCTCTGAGCCGTCAGAGCTCACCTCACTCCTGCAGCAGATGGTTGAGCAGCAGCGCCTGGACCGGCTTACAGCTGAGCAGGCCCGAGCTGAGCAGGCAGCGCGCCTTTTGGAGCTCCAGCAGCAGCAGCAGGAGATGCAGCACCAGATCGCCCGTGAGAGGCGAGAGGACATAGACCGGCTAACAGGGCTGATCGACCAGATGCACCAGCACTCCCTCGACCAGCAGCAGCAGACGCAACAGGCGATGATGGGCATCCTGGGGTTGATCACCAACCACTACACCCAGACCGGGATTTCCCTGCCGACGCAGCTGTCAGGCTTTGCTCCACCCCCGCCTGTCCTTGCTCCAGTTGCAGCTCCAGTGCCGACCACGCCGATCCCGACGATCAGCATGTCTCCACTGCTGGCTCCCGGCGCACCGATCCACTCTCCGCTGCCGGCTACGACGTTGTTCCAGCAGACGCCGGCATCCGTCGTTAGTGCCCCATTGCCAGCAGCTCCGACTCACCAGGCACCGATGACGGCTCCTACGGCACCTACAGCACCCTCTACCTCTACTCCAGGCAGCAGCTCCGACGACAGCACCCCCGACGGTGACCAGTTCGTCATCGCTTCGAGCACTCAGGGTTCTTAGGTACTCGGCTTCCTTTTTGGTGTCTTGATGCCAAAGGGGGAGAAGAGTTAGAGAGTCAGGGGGAGGGTTGCTTAGAGGGTTGCTTAGTCTTAGGGGGAGTTTTTATCTCTATCTTCTGTAATTTGGTGTTTTTGCTACTCATTTGCTATTCTTTATGTATCCATGTGCCACTTATTCTATTGAGTTATTAATCGATTGAGCTTTCGCGTTATTAATCTCTTTTGAGTCTTATGCCATATCTTGTACTCATTGCACATCTTCTTAAGTATCGCTCTATCAAATTCATTATTATGCTTCACTCGTTGTGTTGTCATCAATCACCAAAAAGGGGGAGATTGAAAGCATCTAGGCCCCCATGAGGTACGGTTTCGGTGATTAATGACAACCATTAGATTTTACTAATGAATTTATGGATGCAAGGTCTCCCAATCAAATGGAATATATGAATATGAATATCAATTACTGATCATTGGAGACCCCTAAACAATCATTTTATGAGATCAATGAATATTATGAAGACTAGAAGTAAAAGCTCATATGTCAAAGTCATTCAACCATAATTGACAACACTCAATGCTTGAAAATCATCAGAAGAATATTGCAACAAATGTCTAAGAGGTCAATCTAGCAAAATAAAAAAGAATCACTTAGAAACAACTCGAAGCAAACAAAATCAACTCACCGGATCAACCGATGTTTCCAGAGAACAACACATCGGTCGAGTTGGTTCAGCAGAAGAAGAAGACCTCAGAACAAAGCACTCACCGGATCATCCGATGATCAAGGGCATGTTACATCGGTCCATCAGTACAATAAGCAATATCCTTGGACTAAGTGTAGCACCGGATCATCCGATGTACAACCTTTGAACACATCGGTCAATCACTCCAGTAAGCTTCAAGTTTGAACCAATTCTGGAGAAGTGCCACCGGATCATCCGATGAGAAGACAAGTGCAACATCGGTCTAACAACGGTCATATCTGACACAATGACATCAACTAAAGTAAACTTGACCGATGATAACTGAAGGAAGAGCATCGGATCATCCGGTGTTCGCAGAGCAGTGATGTTAACCTACTTTTCCAACGGCTATTTCGTGGAGGCTGGCTATTTATACCCCTTCAACCTGTCAAATCGACGAGTCTTGACCACCAGACATACTCTACACATCCTCAAGCATTCAAGACATTGAGTCATCAATTCTACATCCTTTAGACCACTTACACACCAAGAGATAGGCTAGAACTAGCTAGAGAGAGAGCTTGTGTGCCTCCATTCTTGGTGAGTGGAATCTCTAGTGTAGTGAGAGCTTTAAGGGAGTGTTCCTTGGTGATTGTAATTGAGAGAGACTTCCGGAGCTTGCTAAGATGATTGTGGAAGCCCGGAGGATTCAAAGTGTACAAGGCTTGAGCTCCACCTTGCCGAGGTTGGCAAACGAAGAAGAATAGTGAAGATCCCCAGTCTCGGTGACTTGGGTGTGGCTATACCCTTTGGTGGGTGCCACAATGTGGATGTAGGAAGATCTTGATGATCTTGCCGAACCACGGGATAAATCCTCGCGTCTCCTCGGGAGTTTGCTTTCTCATCCTCTCACCCTACATTTATGCATTTTATATACCGCGAAGTTGCTATTTACTTGAATGCATAGATTGTTTGTGTAGGGAATTGGGCTTTGAGTAATTAAGTTTTATAGCTTTGATTTTTGAAAAGAAGCCCAATTCACCCCCCCTCTTGGGCATTCGATCCTTACAATTGTTATCAGAGCCAGGTTGCTCATAGGATCATTCTAGCTTCACTGCTAGAGAGCTAAAATAGCCAAGGTTGGGGGTTCGGTTCCTATCTTCAAGGGCAAGAACTTTGCCTATTGGAAAGCACACATGCGCGCTTATCTAGAGGCTATTGCTCCCGAAGTATGGGAAGCGACCCACACGGGGTTTGGTGAGCACAATTATGTTGGTGATCAAATTAAATGAGATGCTAAAGCTAGGAATGCAATTTATGAATGTATTAGTCAAGATGTGTTTGCTAGGATTGCTAGCAAAGAAAAGGCATGTGAAATTTGGGCTTGCTTGATATAAATACATGAGGGTTCGTCTCGTGTCAAAGAACTCAAATATCACATGCTTAAAGCCAAATATGATGAATTTAAGATGCTATCTCATGAAAATGTCAATGAGATGTTCTCTCGCTTGAATGCACTTATTGAAGAAATTAATGCTCTTGACATTGCTTCTCTTGGCAAGGGACTCATCAACCGCAAGATCCTCATGCTCCTTCCCAAGCCAAAGTACAACATCATCAACTCCATGCTTCAAAAAGAGTCTCTTGAACACATTGAAGTTTCGGAGATCATTGGAGAAATTCACGCTCATGAGATGAGTGTACTTGGGATGATGGAGCAATCATCTTCAAAAGCAATTGCCCTAAAGGCCTCCACCAAGAAAACAAGCCTCAAGAAGAAGAAGGTGGTTGAGCCTAGCTCAAGTGAAGAAGAGCAAGCATCAAGTGAAGATGACGATGATGAGCTTGCATTGATGATGAGAAAGTTCTTACGCTTGAACTCCAAGATTACTAAGAAGGGATACACATTTGATCCCAAGAAGAAAGCGTTTCTACCAAGGAGAGATGATCACAAGACTTGCTACAATTGTGGTGATCAAGGCCACATCTCCTATGATTGTCCAAAACCGGACAAAAGAAGAGAGAATCACAAGAGCAAGCATCGCAAGCTTGAAGATAGTGAAGAAGATGAGGAGGCCAAACCCAAGCCAAGATCCTTTGGGAAGAGGAAACATGACAAGGGCAAGAAGGCAAAACTCTTCCCAAAGAAGAGAAATGGCCCACAAAAGGTGTTCATGTGTGAGGCAAATGAATGGGTCACTGACGAAGAAACAAGTGATGAAGAGAGTGAAGCAGAAGAAGAAAGTTTGGCCGGCCTCGCCATTGCCAACAATGATGACTCACCTCTTCATCCACCGCCCATGTGCCTCATGGCAAAAGGTAATACCAAGGTATGTGACGACTCTAGCGATGATGAGCTTTTCCCCGATGATTTAACTTCTTTAATAAATGAATATCATGCTATCATTAAGAGGGAAAAGAGTAAGGTTAAAGTCCTTGAAGAGACTTGTGCTAGGCTTGAGAGTGCTAACCTCGATTTGCTTGACAAGTATGAAAGCATACTTAAAGAGCATGACACGCTCAAATCCCATGTCAAGCAAATTGAAGAGGATAAGGCTAAAATCAAGCTAGATCATCATGAGCTTAACTTAGCACACCAAACACTCTTGGGAGAGCACAACAAGTTAGTACAAGAGCATCAAACACTTAGCCTTGCTCATGAAGCTCTTGATCAAGAATTGAAAAATATAAAGAAACAAACTCTTAATGATAGGATATCCATTACTTCTCATGTCACTAATGCCTTGAACAAGTCTTTGCCTTTGAAAGCAAATGCTAGGGAGAAGGACTTGTTGGAAGAAATTGAGAGTCTCCGCACTAGTGTGGCTAGACTTTCAAAAGGGGAAGTCAAACACAAGGAAATCCTCTTCCAACAAGCAAAGGCCTTCAACAAGAGAGGACTTGGATCCTTCCCGGTGCCAAACAAAGGAAAGGTTCCCTCACCGGAGCTTAGAACAAGCTTCATCAAGGAAGTTGGTTCTTATTGCCAACATTGTGAGGTCACCGGTCACCACACAAGGGAGTGTCCTCTTCCTAATCGACCTTCTCCAAAATTGCCCATTAATTACAAATCTACTTTCAATGATCGTTATTATCTCTTAAGTAAAGTAGATGGCAAGGTGAAGGCAAGGTTCATTGGCAAAGACATGAAGGGCATGAAGGGGAGGCTCCCCAAGCAACTTTGGGTCCCAAAGACACTTGTATCACACATACAAGGACCTAAGTTGGCTTGGGTGCCTAAAGTTAAAAATTGAATTCATGTGTGTAGGTGAACTACAAAGCCGGAGGAAAGCATTGGGTACTCGATAGCGGGTGCACCCAACATATGACCGGCAATGATGGTATGTTCACCACCATAGAAAACCCCGACAATCATGAACAAGTCACCTTTGGTGATAACTCTAAGGGTAAGGTAATTGGGTTAGTTAAAATTGCTATTTCAAATGACTTATCTATTTCCAATGTTTTGTACGTTAAGTCGCTTAGTTTTAATTTACTTTCTATTGCACAACTATGTGATCTTGGACTAACGTGCACCTTTAGCAAAAGTGATGTTGTTGTGAGTAGTGAGACAAGCCAAGAACTAGTCTTCAAAGGATTTCGGCATGGACACCTCTACCTAGTAGACTTCTCCAACAAGAATGCTAGCTTGACCACCAGACATACTCTACACATCCTCAAGCATTCAAGACATTGAGCCATCACTTCTACATCCTTTAGACCACTTACACACCAAGAGATAGGCTAGAACTAGCTAGAGAGAGAGAGCTTGTGTGCCTCCATTCTTGGTGAGTGGATTCTCTAGTGTAGTAAGAGCTGTAAGGGAGTGTCCCTTGGTGTTTGTAATTGAGAGAGACTTCCAGAGCTTGCCAAGACGATTGTGGAAGCCCGGAGGATTCAAAGTGTACAAGGCTTGAGCTCCACCTTGCCGAGGTTGGAAAACGAAGAAGAATAGTGAAGATCCCCAGTCTCGGTGACTTGGGTGTGGCTATACCCTTTGGTGGGTGCCACAACGTGGATGTAGGAAGATCTTGACGATCTTGCCGAACCACGGGATAAATCCTCGTGTCTCCTCGGGAGTTTGCTTTCTCATCCTCTCACCCTACATTTATGCATTTTATATACCGCGAAGTTGCTATTTACTTGAATGCATATATTGTTTGCGTAGGGAATTGGGCTTTGAGTAATTAAGTTTTATAGCTTTGATTTTTGAAAAGAAGCCCAATTCACCCCCCCCCTCTTGGGCATTCGATCCTTACACCTTGCCAATGAACCTTGCCTTCACCTTGTCATCTACTTTACTTAAGAGATAGTAATGATCATTAATGGTAGACTTGTAGTTGGTAGGCAATTTTGGAGAAGGCCGGTTAGGAAGAGGACACTCCCTTGTATGGTGACCGGTGACCCCACAATGTTGGCAATAGGAACCAACTTCCTTGATGAAGCTTGTTCTAAGCTTCGGTGAGGGCACATTTCCTTTGTTAGGCACCGGGAAGGATCCAAGTCCTCTCTTGTTGAAAGCCCTTGCTTGTTGGAAGAGGATTTCTTTGTGCTTGACTTCTCCCTTGGATAGTCTTGCCACACTAGTGCGGAGACATTCAATTTCTTCCAACAAATCCTTCTCCCTAGCATTCTCTTTCAAAGGCAAAGACTTATGCAAGACATTAGCGGCATGAGAAGTAATATATACCTTATCATTAAGGGTTTATTTCTTTATATTTTTCAATTCTTGATCAAGAACTTCATAAGCAAGGTTAAGTACTTGATGCTCTTGGATTAACTCATTGTGCTTTCCCAAGAGTGCTTGGTGTGCTAAGTCAAGCTCATGATGATCTAGCTTGATTTGAGCCTTATCCTCCTCAACTTGCTTGACATGAGATTTGAGTGTGTCATGCTCATTACGTATGCTTTCATACTTGTCAAGCAAATCGAGGTTAGCACTCTCAAGCTTAGCACGAGCTTCTTCAAGAGCCTTGACCTTACTCTTTTCCCTTTTAATGATAGTGTGGTATTCATTTATCAATGAAGTTAAGTCATCAGGGAAAGCTCATCATCGCTAGAGTCATCACATACCTTGGTGTTACCTTTGTCCATGAGGCACATGGGAGGTGGATGAAGAGATGAATCATCATTGTTGGCAATGGCAAGGCCGGCCAAGCTTTCTTCTTCCGCTTCACCCTCTTCATCACTTGATTCTTCGTCGGTGATCCATTCATTTGCCTTACACATGAACACCTTTTGTGGACCTTTTCTCTTCTTTGGGAAGAGTTTTTCCTTTTTACCTTTGTCATGCTTCTTCTTCCCAAAGAATCTTGGTTTGGGATTGTCCTCTTCATCATCCTCACTATCCTCAAGCTTGCGATGCTTGCCCTTGTGGTTCTCTCTTCTTTTGTCCGGTTTTGGACAATCATAGGAGATGTGACCTTCATCACCACAATTATAGCAAGTCTTTTTGTCATCTCTCCTTGGTAGAAATGCTTTCTTTTTGGGATCAAAGGTGTATCCCTTCTTGGCAATCTTGGAGTTCAAGCGAGAGAATTTTGTTCAAGGCAAGCTCATCATCGTCATCTTCACTTGATGCTTGATCTTCTTCACTTGAGCTAGGCTCGACCACTTTCTTTTTCTCGAGACTTGTTTTCTTGGTGGAAGCCTTTAGAGCAATTGTCTTTTAAGATGATTCCTCCATCATCCCAAGTACACTCATCTCATGAGCATGAATCTCTCCAATAATTTTCGAGACTTCAATGTGATCAAGAGATTCCTTTTGAAGCATGGAGTTGATGATGTTGTACTTTGGCTTAGGAACGAGCATAAGAATCTTGCGGTTGATGAGTCCCTTGCCAGGAGAAGCAATATCAAGAGCACTAATTTCCTCAATAAGCACATTCAAGCAAGAAAACATTTCATTGACATTTTCATGAGGTAGCATTTTGAACTCATCATATTTGGCCTTAAGCATATGATACTTTAGTTCTTTGACACGAGAAGAACCCTCATGAATTTCAATCAAGCAAGCCCAAATTTCACAAGCTTTTTCTTTGCTAGCAATCCTAGCAAACACATCTTGACTAATGCATTCATAAATAGCATTTCTAGCTTTTGCATCCCACTTGACTTGATCACCAATATAGTTATGCTCATCAAACCCCGCATGGGTCGCTTCCCATACCTTGGGAGCAATAGCCTCTAGATAAGCACGCATGTGTGCTTTTCAATAGGAAAAGTTCTTGCCCTCGAAGATGGGAACCGAACCCCCAATCTTGGCCATTTTAGCTCTCTAGCGGTGAAGCTAGAATGATCCAATGAGCAACCTTGGCTCTGATACCAATTGTAAGGATCGAATGCCCAAGAGGGGGGGTGTGAATTGAGCTTATTTTCAAAAAATTAAAGCAATAAAAACTTAACAACTAAAAGCCCAATTCCCTATGCAAACAACCTATGCATTTAAGTGAATAGTAAGATTGTGGTATATGAAATGCATAAGTGTAACGGGAGAGGAAGAAAGCGCAAACTCCCGAGGAGACAAGAAGACACAAAGATTTATCCCATGGTTCAGCAAGATCGTCAAGACCTCCCTACATCCATGTTGTGGCACCCACCAAAGGGTATAGCCACTCCCAAGTCACCGAGACCAGGGATCTTCACTAAACTTCTCCGTTCGCCAACCCCAGCAAGATGGAGCTCAAGCCTTGTACAAGTTGGATCCTCCAGGCTTCCACAACCGTCTTGGCAAGCTCCGGAAGGCTCTCTCCAATCACCGATTCTTACGCGGTGAATACAATCACCAAGAGACACTCCCTTACAGCTCTCACTATACTAGAGACTCCAATCACCAAGAATGGAAGCACACAAGCGTTATCTCTAGCAAGTTCTAGCCTATCTCTTGGTGTACAAGCGGTGTAAATGATATGGAAGTGGTAGCTCAATGCCTTGAATGCTTGGTAATGTGTAGAGTAGGTCTAGGCTTCAAGTCATATCGAAATGACTGGTTGAAGGTGTATAAATAGCCAGCCTCCACGAAATAGCCGTTGGAAAAGTAGGCTGACATCACTGTTCTGCGAACACAAGATGATCCGATGTTCT
Source organism: Tuctoria greenei (assembly GCA_036927565.1). Taxonomy (NCBI): domain Eukaryota; kingdom Viridiplantae; phylum Streptophyta; class Magnoliopsida; order Poales; family Poaceae; genus Tuctoria; species Tuctoria greenei. Next base: position 23,987,052 of record JAYESD010000011.1, on the reverse strand, counting down.
CCCTTCAGTTGTCATCGGTCGAATCCAAATTAGCTGATGTCACTATGTCAGATATGACCGTTGATCGACCGATGTAACACTTGCCTCCTCATCGGATGATCCGGTGACACTTCATCCAGAATGGTCTAGAAATAATGCTTACTGGAGTGATTGACCGATGTGTTATATTTGTACATCGGATGGTCCGGTGTTACACTTGGTCCAGGGTAATTGCTTACTGGAATGATCGACCGACGTAACACTTTCTTCATCATTGGATGATCCGGTGAGTACTGAGTTCTAAGGTCTTTTTCTTCTGTTAAACCAACTTGACCTATGTATTGTTTTCTGGAAACATTTGTTGATCCGGTGAGTTGATTTTGTCTGCTTCGAGTTGTTCTAAGTGATTCTTTTGGAATTTGCTCGAGTGACCTCTTATACATTGGTTTGAAATATTCTTATGATGATTACCAAATCTTGGGTGTTGTCAATTTCGATGGAATAACTTTGACATATGAGCTTTTTCTTTTAGTCTTCATAAAAATCGGTTGACCTCGTGAAATAGTTTGTTTAGGGGTCTCCAATTATATCCAATGAGCAGTAGATGATATACATATAGAATTCATTAAGTGTGATGGGTGATATGGGAGACCTTGCATCCACTAACTCATTAGTAATATCCAACGGTTGTCATTAATCACCGAAACCATACCTCATGGGGGCCTAGATGCTTTCAATCTTCCCCTTTTTGGTGATTGATGACAACACAATGAGTAAAGCATAATTGTAATGAAATTAAGAATACGGTACTCAAGAGGATATGCAAAAAGTACAAGATCCAGCACACGAAACTTGAAGACTCAAAAGCAATCAATAATGCACAAGAGAATTAAGAGGCACACAAATACTCAATGAATAGCAAAAAAGTAGCAAATCTCCCAAATTACAAAAGACTCCAAAAAAAGATATATTCCCCCTACAACTAGGACTCCCCCTGGGACTAAGATATCCCTCCCCCTGACTCTTCTCCCCCTTTGGCATCAAGACACCAAAAAGGGAAGCCGAGTGCCTAAGGATCCCGGCTTGTGTAGCACGTCAGCACGAATTCTGCGACGTCCTTCGCCATGGATTGTCCCTCGGTCTCCAGCTGGTCCGCGATGACATCACCCATCTTGGTGAGTTTGTTGCCTCCCGAATTCAACGCCTGCAACGCCAGGTCCAGCTCCGGCTCCGAATCATCCGGGCGCACGGGACTAAAACCCATTGGCGTCAGCGCGTCGTTGGCTTTGCCCAGGAAGTCCCAAACTTGTTGGGACTCCACAGTCCTCGAGCCTCGCATCTCCTCCAAGGATCTTGTGGTCGCCGCAAGTTCCAAATTCTCACGGGCAAGGCGCTCAACCTCTTTGGCGTTCTGCTGAATCTTTTCAGCAACTTGCCTTTCGAGTTTTTCGAGCTCTTCCTCCCGGAGGTGGATCTTGTTCTGGCGGTCGACCAGGTCCTTCTTTCGACCCCGCACTTTCTTCTCCCTGGCAGCAATTGCATTATCCCTCCTGTGGAGTTCCTGCCCTCTCTCCCAGGCCTTCTTCTCCTCTCTCTCTCGCAGCGCTCCTCCAATTTCTTGGTGCGCTCCTCGAGACTCTTGTCACCCAGAGTTAGCCTCTGAGTAAGCTCTTCTTCCCTCTTCACGACGTCGTCCCGCAGCTCCAGGAGTTTTTGATCTTCATTCTCGAGCTTTCTCTCCTGCTCCTCAAGAGCCTCCTGGCGCTTGACGAGACTAGCGTGGATGGCGTCGAGCCTCTCCTGGTGATCGTCCGCTGCGCTATTAGTAGCTTTGGCCTGCTCGTATATGGCCCGAGACTGGTTGTCAAGCGATCATGTCATGCTTTCCCTCTCATCCAGCAGCTTACCCCAGTATTCTAGGCGGACCTTCTCCCTCTGCACCCACTCCCTATCATCAGCCAGCCTCGACTGCGCCAGCTTGGTCTCGAAATGGAGCCGGTTGCGCCACCTCCTAAGAGTTTGGCGCTCCTCCTCGAGGGCCTTGCTGTCGTGGTAGAAAGCCAGCTGGACCTGACGAAGACTGGAGTAGGCGTTGTCAATAGACAACGATAGAGGGATCGGGTTAGGACCTGCCGGGGTCATCTCCGCCGGTTCCAGCAGGTTCTCCATGACCAAAATTGGGTCCCACTCTACAAGAGCGGTCCCCTGAGCTTCCACGGCACTAGGGCCGTCCTCCGAGATAGCCTCAGCCGCCGCCGAGGAATGTCTTGCAGTAGAAGTTTCAACCTCCGGAATTGGCTCCGAAGGTCCCACCGCCAGGTCATCAACAACTGGCCCCTCTGGCGGGGGGCCGGCAGCTTCATTATGGCACCCTGACTCACGTGCGGGCACCTCCGAGACCACTGCTTCTGGGGCGGGCGTAGAAGATTCCGCCGGAACTGGAGCCACGTTCGGCTCCAACGTTGGCGCCTCCTCCATCGCCGGTTCCGATGCTGACGCCTCGACCACCATGGGCTCGAGCGCCGGCACCTATACAGCAACTGGCTCAGGCGCCAGTACTTCTTCGACGACCAGCTCTACCGTCAGAACTTCTGCAGCAACCGGCTCTACCGCCGGAGCTTCCTCAACACCCGGCTCTAGCGCCGAGACTTCATCAACACCTGGCTCTATTGCCAAGACTTCATCAACCACCGGCTCGACTGCTGGGGCTTCAACAACATCCGGCTCTAGGGCCGAAATTGCAGCTACCTCCGGCTCTGAGGCCGGAGCATCCATCATTTCAACATCCGAGCCCGGAGCTTCAACCTCCAGGGCCGGTGCCGCTGGTACATCTTCATTCCCGTGGTCCGGCGCTACCACGGGAGCTTCTGGGGATGAATCGAAGTCCTAGACCATGACAACCGGCGCCGGAGCTGCCGCAACCCCAGCCACCTCTTGGGGCGGCGCTGGAATCAGAGTCGGAGCTTCCGCCTGCACAGCCTCAGCTGCTTATGCAGGAACCGGAGCTTCAGCCCTTTTCTTGGGCACTCTGTGGATGAAGGACGAAGAAACTCAAAACACAGTTACAACAAAAAACAATCAACCGAGGTAAAAAAATAAAAAATTACCTCGGAAGGCTTCTGCACCAGTTAGCACGGAACCTCTTTTCCAGACGCTCGGAGCCGGACCCTGTCGCCACTGGCGTGGTGGCTCCGGAAGGTTCCCCGAAGCTCGCTGCTGCTGTCGGCGTCACTTTGGTTGAGGCCCCCCTCGACCGGGAAGGACCTCCGGACCCAGAGCCTTCAGCTGGCCCTAGTACTGGAGCCGCATGGCCGGAGCTAGCACCCCGGGGAGATGTCGATGCTGGAGTAGTTGCCGCCGATGAAGACCTTCCCCTACGGGAAGAAGGAGCCGCCGTGGAAGGAGCAGGTCTGACGGACCTCCCGTCAGAGTGCTTCAGCTTCCTTTTATGGCTCGAGGGCTCGGCCAACTCTTTGCCATTGCCCACGACTTCAACTCTCTGTTCCAGGATGGAAGGGGGACCACCCTCGGAAGCTCCGGAGATCGCCAACCCGGTAATCGAACGCCTCTCAACAAAACCAAGGTCGTCAAGCACACGCATCTTTCGCCGGAGCTCTCTGCTGAACTCTACCTCCATGTTCAGAGGGAGGAAAGCCACTGGCGAAGTCAAGTCGTCACCCTCGACGTCGATGCCATGCTGGAACTTCTTGAGGTGAAACTCCAAAGTTGCGCCCTCCATGTTGGACTTCAAACCGGTCTCGATTCAGTCGTCGTCCAGCACACTGTTGAGGGCCCAAGCAAGCTTCTCCCTCTTCTTCAGCGAAGCCCACCTGTTGGTCAGGAAGTTGCAAAATACCGCCTGAGGAGTCACCCCTCCTTCCACGCATTGGCGAATCCTGGTCAGAGCAGGGTTGAAGGCGTCCGATAACACCGGAGCTTCGCTCCAAGCCACAGTGTCGATGTTGGGGAGGCCCTCGAGCAGCTCCAGCTTATCATGCTCCTCCACCCTGATGACGATCCAATCCTTCTTCCAGTCATCCCACTTCCCAGAAGGGAACGACCGCAAGTATTTGTACGAGCACTTCTTGCGCTTCATAAAATAATAGAAGCCAAGGTACTCGTCACTCTTGTCGGTGGTCTGGATGGTGAAGAAGGTGCAAAAGAGCTAAACGCAGGGGGGAATGCCCACCCACATCTCGCAGAAGTGGACAAAGATCGACACTAGAAGAATGGAGTAGGGGCCAAGGTGGTGCAACTGCAGACCATAGAAGTCTAGCAGCATCAAGAAAAAGTAGAGAAAGGTGGGATCAGTCCCACCATGGCGTACACGGAGAAGTACACCATGTCGCCGGCGTGCTCCTTCACGAAAGGAAGCTTGCCGGTGCGGACCAGGTGGTTGAAGAAGTCAGAGGACCACCCCATGAGGGCCCGAACCTTCTTCAAATCACCGTCAGTCTTCAGGAGGCTCTGGTGAAGACCCAACTCCATCGCAACACAGCGGGGCGATATATGAAAAGCAAGCGAAAGTTTGGAGGATTTGAGCGCAAGTTCGAATGAAGGCGTAAAGAACCCCCAAACAGTGCGTGCTTTCCTTTTGAAGTAAGCCCCCGTAATGCTTGGATGGAAACCGCAGAGGAGCCGACGATACCATTCTAAAACTTTACCCTACCAATGAGAAGGGGGCCCTGGACCACCTCGACGATCTAGTCAAGGTCCTTACCCCAGGCGAACGGTTGTCATCATGAAAGGCGGGAAACCCGAAGGCGGCGGCCTGACAGGGCGCGTAGAACCGATACGATTTTCGTATTGGGAACCGGCGACCTTTAATTGCGTGAGATCCGCACGCTAAGATCTCACCTGTCGCATCCAGGATATGCCACGCGGCGGTGGTTTAACTGCGAACTACCACCAACGGCACATCCGAAGACCCTTGAAGACACGGCTCAAAAACCGAAGAATGGACCCACCTTCGACAGAATGACTTCATCCAAAAGGTCTCTCCCAGAGGTGGGCCCAGGGAGCCACTGTCGGTACCCTGCATACCGGATACCCCTTGGGATCGAAATGATCACAAGAAAACTCCATCTACCAGATTTGAAGACCTCCGAAGGCCCCACATGTCAGCCATAACCGGACCTGCTTCCCCAACATGGCTAGTCCCAGGGCCCCCACGTGTATCATAAGACCGGAGCAACCACCCACACATGGGAAATCTCTGAACTTGATACCGGTATGGCACCCCCGGACCTAATCCCATACAGAGGGAAGCTCCGGTACCTATACGTGTCCAACAGCATCGGACCTACCCATCCACGATGGTAAGCTCCGGAGCTGCCACGTGTCCGAACCCCCGGACCTTCAACCTCAACAATTAGGCTGGTGGGCCCCAACGGCTCGGACCTTCAAGGGGCAATCAAGGACTTCAAGACCCGATTAAGTGTCATTAATACTATATTGATGACACACGATCGGAAGGCCCTTAATACCAGTAACAGCACTGTTAAGACCCGTTACCACGCTATTAAGGGTAATTAACCTCATTTATTGTGTATTAAACATTAGTAACCGCCAGGGCCGCATGTCGGGCCAGGCTAACGGTGTAACGACCAATCCTTGTACTATAAAAGGACTGGTCGACGATACATAAGAGGCATATACTCTAGACACTCGGACGCGCTCTCAAGCACACACAATCACTGAAAGCTCTTAGACGCTCAATACAATAGCTACACACCCCGTGGAGTAGGGTATTACGCTCAGGCGGCCCGAACCACGTAAACCTCTGTGTCAATTTGCCACCATCTGTTGAATCTCTGCGCGCCCATTACTGAACTATAAACTCCACAGACTACTAACAGTAGTGTCGGGAGATCTGTCGGATTCACCCATCGACAACAGTATAGCAATATAATCCATCTACTGTTGTGAAAGCAGTATGCTCTTCATCTTCCCTAGACATTTGGATCTGATTGTAACCAGAATATGAATCTAGGAAACACAATAGATCAAACCCAGAGGTGGAGTCCACTATCTGATCTATCCTAGGTAGTGGAAATGGATCTTTTGGACATGCCTTATTCAAGGTGGTGTAGTCGATACACATCCAAAGTTTCCCACCGGCCTTGGGTACAACAACTGGGTTTGCCAGCCATCGTGGATGATAAACCTCTCGGATGAAACCAGCTTCGAGCAACTTCTTAATTTTTTGTCGGATGAAGTTCTAATGCTCGACTGATTGCTTTCGGGGCTTCTGCTGTATTGGTCGTGCATCGGGGTATTCTTCAGACTGTGCTCAATCACCTCCATAGGGATCTCAGACATTTGTGATGGTTGCGAGGAAAACACATCAACATTTGCTCGGAGGAAAGTGATGAGCGCGCGTTCCTATTTGTTGTCCAGTCCTCCCGATATACGGGTGATCTGGGCAGCGTTGGAACTAATCTGGACGACTTTGACGGGAATGTCAGTGTTGCTGCTTGGCTGCACGCGTGGTGCATAGGTTGAGCCTTGGTGACGAGTGCTCGGAGGTTGAGCAGCTAGCTCATTGCCGGATGTTTCCTCCTGTGCTGTTGTAAGCGTGTGGAGTTCTTCCAGTGCAGTAACTCCCGCAGTGCAATCCCCGCAGATCCGGAGAACACTTGAAGGTGTTGGCATCTTCAACACCATGTAGCCATAGTGGGCTGCGGCCATAAACCTATACAGGGCAGGCCTGTCTAGGATGGTATTGAAGGGCAAGCTGATATGCGCCACATCGAAGAACAGCTTATCAGTCCTGTAATTCTCCCAAGTCTCGAAGGTTACCGGGAGAGTGATCAAACTGAGAGGACTGATGGCCCCCGGACCTACCCCAGAGAATGGACGTGAGGGATGAAGGTCCAAGAGTCAGAGTTGGACCTTCATAAACGCTTTGTAACTGAGGAGGTTGAGCATTGAACCTCCATCCACCAAGACATGGTAGGGCTGGACATTATTGATGGTAGGAGACACCATCAACGACAGTTGTCCAACCCCGATCATGTTTCTTGGATAGTCTGTAGCATCAAAAGTGATGGGAGTGTCCATCCACTTCCGATGGGGCTCTGCCTTGGCGGTTGGAGTTGTGGCGGCCATCTCCCGACGCATGGTCTTGAGGACGCAGCGGGAGGTGATATCCCAAGACCCTCCATAGATGTTATTGAGGGTCTTTCGACGCTCGTTGTTGGAGATGTCAGAGTCGTCGTCGACAGTGTTGTACACAACCTTCAGGACCTTCTTGGGGTCCTGGAAGCCTAGCTCCAGATCAGCCGGAGCTTTGTCGACTTTCTGCTTTCCTTCCCGCTGGCGGAAAGGAGCTTCTTCTCGACGCTTGTTGAAGCGCTCGACAAGGTATTGGACCTCTTGGCAATCTTCAATATTGTGAGTGTCCATCTTGTGGATCGGACACCACATCTTCGGACCGCCGCCATCTTCAGACAAAGGTCGAGCTCATTTTTCGGGGCGTGGCTCCCAACCACCCGAAGCTGCAGTTGCTGCAGCAGTAGGCGTATCGGCCGACGGCTTCTTCTTGCTGTTGGACTTTTTCTTCTTCTTCTTTCCACTACCAGAGGTAGTGGCTTCAGCCTTGGAGGACTTTTTGCTAGGCTCCAGAGCTGGCTTGGAATGCATTTCACGACCCTCCGCAACACTGGCACATTTGTCGGCCAAATTAAAGAGTTCCGTGATGCTGGTGACTTCTTTCATCGCAAGCTTCTCCAACATCTTCTTGTCTCTGACGCCCCATTGAAATGCTACAACAACAAATGCATTGGAGATAGAAGGAATGATGTTCCGTACCTGGGAGAAACGCTGGATGAATGATCGCAGCGACTCCCCTGATTTCTGTTGTATGGCAAACAGATCTAGTTTTATGCCAGGCCGGGTGTAGGAGCTCCCGAAGTTGGCGGTGAACTGGTTGCATAGTTTCACCCAACTGTTGATGGAGTCAGGCGGGAGACTCATGAACCAGGACCTGGTTGTCCCAGTCAGAGCCACGAGGAAATAATTGGCCATCACGACCTCATTGCCACCCGTCGTGAGGATGGCGGTAGAGTAGATTTGGAGGAACTCTACAGGATTAACAGTCTCGTCGTACTTCTCTGAAAGATGAGGCTGAAACTTTTGCGGCCATCGGGCCATGAAGATGCATGGCCAGGGCCGAACAGCTGCCCCCTACTCCCAAATAAGAAGGGTTTTCCCGAGCCTCTCGTGAGCACGCTCGATATGGACGTGGTCGTCCTACTGCTTGTATCTTCGGTCGAGCTCCGATCGGAGATCATGCATTGAGGGTCTCGACGCAGTGTGGGTACGACGTGCCCCAGAGGGCAGAGACGTCACTTGATACGTGAGGACCAAGTCTTCCAGATAAGGTCCTACAATGAGAAAGTGCCTGCCCTGAGGGAGCGGACCTTGGTTGCTGATGGCATCGGCTGTGGCTACAACCAGATACTGCACATCAGCGCGCAACTACTCCATCGCACCCTGAGGTGCTCCGGGCGTCGGTGGGCGCTCAAGAAGATGCGCAACATTGATCGTGTTCTCTGGGTTGTTGTGTGCCGATGCAGTGACTGACACGAAGACACCATCCTGTTGTCCGGCGTTGATTGCCAGAGCAGGTGGTGGTGGTGGTGGTGGTGCAACAACACCCGCCGGGACAACAACACCGGCTGACCTTTGAATGTTGGAGGGATTCCCTCTGTCAAGTTGTCTGGCGTTGCCGTTGGACGATGTTGCTGGTGAGTTCACCACCTCGAAATCTCAGGCGCCCTTTCCTAGCGCGCCAAATGTCGAAGTGTGGACTAGGACACTTCCCCCGGTACTACTAAAATGTAGTCCGCGGAGGTTCGTATTTAGTTTGAGAGCACGAAGATTAAGAACGAGATGGAGACACAAAGAGTTTTACGTGGCTCGGGCCGCCTGAATGTAATACCCTACTCCACGGGGTGTTTGTTGATGTATCAGTATGCGGTGGCTTGTGTACGTATGAGATTGGTTCTCTCTGTACCGTGCGACGCAACCCGTTTATAGTCTAAGGGCTGACTGTTACATCATTAGCCTGGGCCCGACATGTGGCCCCGTCGGTGTTTAATTCCCTAATACACGATCTACATGTATCAAGCATAATTAATAGTGTGATAACACATCTTAATGATGGCATTACCAGTATTAAGAGTCCTCTGATTGTATGTCATTAATATGACATTAATGACATGTAATCAGATCTTGTAACTGTAGCTTTAACTACCCCTTGAATGTCCTTTCCGTTGGAGATCCGCCAGTCTTCCTGTTGCTGTCTTAGGTCCGGAGGCTCCACACGTGGCGGCTCCGGAGCTTCCCATCGCAGGAAGGCAGGTTCGGAGCCATTATACACGTGGCAGCACTAAAGCTTTCCTCTGTTGGGGGTTAGGTTCGGGGCCCCTGGACACGTGGCAAGACTGGAATTTCCCTATACAGGGAGTTAGGTTCGACCTTGTGTTACACATGGCGGTGCTGGAGCTACCCAAACGAGGGAGGCAAGTCTAGTGTTGTGTAACACGTGGAGCCTTTGGAGGTCTTGATGGGTGGAACTCAGGAGACTTTTCTTGCTGTATCGTGAAGTACCCGGTACGCAGGGTACCGACAGTATAGTAACTTCATATGGTGTCATAGCTAGAAGTCTCAACTTCTAATCTTTCTCTATCAACTTAAGTTTTTGGATGAAACCGATTAATACATAATAGTTCAATCTCAAACTATAAGTGGCTAAATGGATCGACCCAATTAGGCTGGTTCGAAGACCGGCGTGAGAAAATCGGGACCAGATCATCGCGAATCTCGTGGATGGACCGTGCTCGGGCTTCACTCCAGCTGTTGGGCTGGTGTGACACACTCCGTTTAAGGTTGACCCGGTGGTATGGCTCAGTTAGCCCACGGGGTGCTCAGTCCGGTACGATCCATATAAGCTCGTATAATTTATTTTTTTTTACCATTTTAATGTATTGTCAAATAAACGGAATTCAGACCTGCACAGCCGGCACTGCCCGTTTCAGATCCTACACGGAACAAGACGCATAAAGTGAATTCGGGTTATGGTCGGACCGAGATGAGGACCTGCCAAGCTCGCCGGTCATGACCCGATTCATTTTTGAACCATGCCAGACTAAAGATTTTAAGGCTCGAGTCAAACTATGCACGAGCCGAACCAACCAGGCACAACTATATCTGAAACCCAAAGTCCAGTTAACTCCAGCCAAAATCCAGTACCGCAACGGCAAACTGAACATATGCTTCGCCGACTTCAGTCGATTGATGAAAATAAAAATTTTTTTGAGGAAAGCGGCAGTGACACTGCCTATGCATTGAAAGGAGGAACAAAATACAATTACAGGAGTATAGTCCAAACTTAGAAAATAAAAAAAGACAAGAGAAAGGCGCCCAAGAACCAGTAGTTCTGGGGTGACAGAAACAATAACAAGAGTCAATGGTGGCACACCCACAGCTAGAGAAGACTCTCCGCTCCTCCCCGAGCACGGCGCACATCGTCGATATCTTCTTTGGCCAACACGGCCACTGAGAGTTGATCCTTCCTTTTTTTCCATCGAAGATTCTTCTATTTCTTTCCTTCCACACGTTCCACCAGATGTAGAGGAAGTATCCCATTTGGTTGCGTCGCAACTCTCTTCTTGTGCATTTATTCCATTCCTGAATCCAGTCTTTCATGGAAGTTGCTCGGGCCTATAGAACTTGTTGTTCACCTAACATTCCTAGCCATCGTGCGACCATACGAGCTATTTCTTTGGTGAACTCACAGTGCAGTGCAAGATGCGGCACCGTTTCCGCCTCTTGGAGACAGAGCGGGCACACGATGTTATTATCCCAGCCTCTTCGATCCAAATTGTCAGCTGTCAGGACCTTTTCATGCATGAGCGTCCATAAAAAAAAAAGGACCTTTGGTTCTGCTCTGGCAGTCCAAAGTTTTTCTGCTTGGAAAGGTTTTGTCAACCCCTGAAACTGAAGGATATATGCCGATTTAGCTGAGTATTGTCCATTCGAGGTCCATTTCCATGAGATCTTGTCTTGAACAGTGCTATCAAGTGTAATTCTCTGAGCAAAATTCCACACCAAGAGAAATTCTATGCATTGCTGCACGTTTGATATCCTTCTCATAATCTGCATCCACCTGTTGCCTATCAACTCGTCCTCCAGCGATTTATTTTTGCGGCGTGCCAAGGCGAACAGATTCGGGGCTAGCTCTTTTAGAGTCCCCTCTTAGGTCAAATTATCTTTCCAGAAGAGGGTCTTCTTGCCATTTCCGATTGTGATCTTTATGGATGCTTGGAAGAGGGCATGATCGATCTCATTGCATGGTAGAAGCATGCCCATCCATGGTTTGTGTTGGGCTGTCCAGGTCTGCCATAGCCAAGATAGGCGCAACGCTGAGCTGAATTTGCAGAAATCCAGGACTCCCAGACCGCCGAGGTGTTTGGGTCTGCAAACGGTGCTCCAATCCACAAGGTGAACACCCCCTATTATGGTTGTCCGCCTCTCCGGACCAAATAAAATGCTTCCTGTAGGAGTCAGTCTTTTTTATGACCCATTTTTGAAGAATCATCGCCGTTGCATAATAGATGACGGTTGATGTTAGGACGGATTTTGCCAAAGTTGTCCTGCCCGCCTTGGAGAGGAATTTCTCCTTCCATCCGCTCAGTTTTGCTCTCACTTTATCTATCAAAGGTTGGAAATCATCTCTCCTGAGCCTGTTGACGTGCACGGGTAAGCCCAGATACCTGCAAGGGAAAGAACATAATTTTCCGGGGATGCAATCTGTTATTAGTTGGGTATTCTCATTATCCACATTGAGGGGGTACAATTCAGTTTTCTGCAAGTTGATTTTCAAGCCCGATGCCCTCCCAAAAACTTCCAAGATCCTTTTCGCTGCTGTCAGATCTCTGTTGAAAGGCTTGATTATTAAAGCGGCATCGTCTGCATACAAGGAAATATTGCCCCCTGTCATTCTTGTTGAGGTCCTCTTAATCACGCCCCTCTCAGTGGCTAGCTTGAGAATTTGTTGCAGCAGATCTATCGCTAGGATGAATAACATAGGGGAAAGCGGGTCTCCCTGCCTAAGATGAAAATAATTTTCCTATCTTTTAATCTTTGAACACAAGAATATTCTCTATTTCTCTATAAAAAAAAGCAATGTTAAAAGCTCCGAGTGGCAGTACTAAAGTTTATATGAAGTGACCTTTATCAATTTACTTAATCGAAAACTTTACTCTCTGGGTCACATCCAACCAGTCCCTGTTGTCTGGCAAGCACAGCTAAATATCCATCTATTTTCCAATCGATATGGATCACTATCACATTTGTCATCAGCAACCCCTCGTCTCATCTCATTGTAATCCAAGCAACAGTTAAGCAAAAGTTGCCTTCAGTGGAGGGCAAAAGTTAAGCAGATGAAAACGAAGTTCACTTCTTCAGTACAACTAGTACAAAGAAACTTCCGCTTCCATAAATTCAGTGGATCTGCTGCCGATTTTCCGTCTTTCGGCTATTGACTGCTGACTATAAACTGAACTTTGATCATGCACAGTTCCGCCATTTTACTAAAGGATGCTCACTGTTAACTTGTGTCTGGTTTTAGACAAGGGTATCAAAGTGAGGAGACATCCAGGCTGCTTCTGATTGGCCGTTGAGAACAACGATCGGGAGGAATTCAGAACACTCGGATAATAGAATAACAAAAGAATTTCGATAAAAATAATAATTACAAAATGGGGCTCACTCATTCAGTCCTCTCTTCCAATTGTCGTGTCTGGTCACTGGTCCTTTCTATACTCATCTCACAAGGACCGCTCTGACCCGTAACGGAATCCAAAGAACCCGCCCGCCGCACCTTGGTCGGCGCCGGAGGCAGCGGGTCCCATCATGCATAAAAAAGACTCTTCTATCTGTATGTACAATCAAAACCTTTTACCTGATCGCCGTTGGCCGCCAAGAGCAAGCATGTACTGGATTAGCAATTGTTTCATTCATATGAATTGGAACATATTTTTGTAGGCCTTCGAAACAAAAGAGATAATACACGGTAGTAGAGAAACAGCGATGCAATTTAAGACTAAACTTTGACACATATTGCGTTCCATGCATTTTCTATTAATATGTTCATCTTAGCATGATACCCCTTCGTTCTTATAAATAATGTTTATGATAAAAAATCTAGCTTAATTTGAACTAAATTATTTTATCTAAACATTATATTTATTTCAGAACAGGAGAATATATACGCGACATGCACCGACTATCCTACAATCTTATTAAATTTATATTTCTGATTATAAAAATGGTTTTAGAATCTTGGTAAAACTTATTCATGGTTTTAGCACAGGGGCATGCACCCCTTAGATTCCAATTTTATTAGGATCGAATTCTTTATTAGATGCACACATGTTTTAGATTTGAATATTTTAGGTCCAATTAATTTATGTCAAATCTAATTCATTGCATCTCGATCAGATAATTGTCAGGCCATCCACGGCACTCCATGTAATATGCCACCTGTGGAAATAGCCACAACAGATTACGTGTTGATTATAAATAGAAGAGTACATCTAAAGGATCTGCGGTTGTTACAATATGCACCGTGTGCAAGCAACCGGGGATCAAACGAAAATTACGGAAGATAAAGTCCTACTCGGTTACAATAGTATCTAAAACAGACTTATCTATTCCTAACAAACCATATCTAAGAGAACCAACGTTTTCTTGATAGAAACAAAGAGGATCTAGATCATAACAGCAAGCCCAGGCGTGTGTGTGTGTATATATATATATATATATATATATATATATATATATATATATATATATATATATATATATATATATGATTCTATGTGACGATGTCTCTAGTCTTGGATCCCAAGTCTGCCTCGGTCTTCAAGTCTTTCAACACCACACCATGCTCAAAAGAACTCATACTTATTTTTCTTTTTTCCCGTAATGTTGCATTAGCTCAAAGTAAATATGAAAAAATGAAATTAATGTTGCATTCAAAATATAAGGCACAAATCATATGCACTTGAGATTAACTAACTAACAGTCCCATCCAAAATTACAGAAACGACATATTACTTTTTATTTGTTGCCTCAGAATTGAACTAGTCCCCATTCAAACATCTTCTTAAGTTAAAATATAATCATATTTGCACATCAGTATTTACCAACTGCTACAAGCGGAAACAGAACACTTCCTCAGGCTAAAACATAGTGCCACCGGACAAGAATCTTGGGTTCAACTTTATTCATGTGCATGTAATTTCTAGTACTACTCTCTCCATCCAAAAATAATTGTCTCTTTATAGTTCAAAAATGAACTAGAGAGTGATAAATATTTTTTGAATTAGGGAATGATAAGTATTTTAGAATGGAAAAAGTGGTATCCAATGAAGCAACGGACACTGACCGGACATGCATGCATACGGGTTTGTAATCCTGAGCACGCACGAAAGCGCTGCTGCCTCTGATCTGTCGACGGAGCTGCAGGCTGCAGCAAATCGTGGATCTGGCTGGTCTATGCTTTGCAGCCTCTTCGTTTCGGAAGACAAAGAAAAACAATGCAGCGGCTGGGACTGGGAATCCAATGAAAAAACTGTCGTGAGTGGCAGTAACTAGACGTTGGATCCGCAGCCGCAAGGCGTACTCGACTTCGTGTCCTGGGTATACTATACGTTTTTATCAGTACTACAAAAGACGCATAGCAAGATTCCAATATTCCACCAGGTCTTATGTCTTAACCCGTTCTTATAATTCACCGCCAAATAACAGGTGTCAGTAAAAACTTTGAAGCCTCGTCTGAACCCTGAAGCCTCGTACCTTGTGGGCTTGTGGCGGGAGGATTATTAGTTCGACAAATCAAGTGACCTGGAACGATATTCCCTGGATCTCCCTAAAACGAATCGTCAGTAGTATCATGCTGCAATCCATGAACACGATTCCAAATTGAAACAAGTTTCAAATTACTGAATGATAGAGCAGCTCCCGGCCCAGCTCCTAATTAAAGCCGAAATGAGCAATGATTGATGCAGGCAGAAAACAAGGCTGGAGTTAGGACTTTGTCGATCGCCGCTGATTGCGACGGGTGACAACGAACAATGGGGTTGAGAAAGAGGGGAAGTTGGATTGTTGGGAGCTCGGAATAAAGCCACCATATTCCTATAACCAATCATACATAGCCAGCTGGTGCAATTAAGCCAGGACAGCCAGCTGCTACGCATTCTTCTCTTTTTCTTCTTCATAGTTTTTTCCTTTTTGAAAGTGTCAGTGTTAATCATGGTACTAATCTGCGTTTAGATAAGCAACTACTCCAGCATTATATTAACACTTAAACAGCTCATAGCATGCACATATACGTATCTTCGTTCAAGCACTTGCTCCGAATAAATAAAATAAAATGTGGTATCTACTACCGAACGTGTAGCTGTAGCTTGATGAACAGCGGGTCCCGAGGGACGACAAGTGTGCCTGGACAACGCATGCCAACTGCTGCCTGCCGAGTGTTGTGCCGGCCATGAACACGGCATACCGAACCCACATCATTCATGGCTCCAGCCAGCTCCGGATTCCCGTAGTCGTCGTTCCCGTGCGTTCTCCTCGCGCACGAACCTCCGCGAGCTGGTCGTCGGCCATGCATGGCCGTTGGTTCCGTCCTCGCTGGGACGCCGCGTCGCCAGTCTGGTAAACGACGAGGAGCTCCAGCTCCGTCGTTGCAGGCTTGCACGCACCACCGCTTTCTTTGGAGGAAAACGTGACGCTGCTTCTGATTGCTCAATCATTGCTGCCGTGTGCGTGGAACACAGGTTGTTCCGTTCTGTTAGAACTCGAAATGGAAACTATAGTAAATATAAGCACATCATTGATCACGCCCTCTGTTTTTTTTCTTCGGGTGGTACTGTGCTTTCAGCTGCGACAGCTATGTCCTTGGAATGGCTTCAGAAGGCCACGTCGTGATGACGTCCTGCGTCGAGGCCGATGTTTACGTGCCAGGACGCAGTACTCGTTAAATTAAATCAGAATTCAGAAGAGACTGAGAGACGATGTGCTAATGGAGAGGTATTGGTCGATCCCATCTCGCGGTTCGCGGTTCGGTAAGAGAGACAGGATGCTTCTCGCTCCGGTCGGTTTTGGCTTGCGGTTGCAGAGTTTCCCACGGAGTTTGGTACCACTGCTTCTCTCCACGGAGTTCCCTTTCATCTTTGCCTTTTTGAGCTGGTACTGGATTAGGTACACAAGTACGCACAAACTGTTATCTTCTTGTAATATTACAACTTGTGTTATTCCGGATGTATTCTCAGATGATCTTTGTACTGATGTTCATTGATCAATATAATATAGTATCCTAAAAAAAAAAGTACGCACAAACTGTTCATGTTGTCATCAGTGTCACACGGTTTCCTTCTCACCGCGGACAATATATCGAACAATTTATTTCAACAGGAGCGTGATTTTTTTAGCACAAGGGCATATGCCCGTCCCTGTTTGACTTTTAATTACGGAAAGACTACTTTTCAGTACCGTCTGAACAGCAGGATCTTGGCCTCAATCACCAAATCAGCAACATTTCAAGTTAGTTTTTTTAATTGTTAATCTGTAATTTGTAAGGATTATGTTAATTGTAAAATAAAGAAATAAAAAAATTATGATTGATTAACCTATAGAATGAAGTGTTAATGGTTAATTACAAGGATTAGTGGTTAATAATACTAAGTAGCTGCTAATTACCCGTGCTTGAAATTTTTCTAAATTTCAGACACCTGAAATCTAGATAGTCCCTTTTAATTAAGGTCAAATTTACTGATCAGGTCCATAATTTAATACTTACATATGTCTCATTGATAGTCAAGCTATCTGATAAATATATCAGATCATGATTAGACATACGCATGTTTTAGGTGTAAGTATTTCTAACGGATTTAGTCACAATGAGGCTGTGCTGTGCCTGTGCTACGTTCGGACCCGTGCGGCCGTGCGGCAGTATGCGCACATCAGATATGGCCTTGGGCCTAGTTTTCCAGAACATGAAGCCCGACGTCAGTTCCTTGGGCTTGTACTGGCCCTCCTTTTTTGAATCTTAGCTTCTTCTCCTGGGAAGTACAACTCGGCCACGTCAGACTGCTTCGATTTGGTTTTCAATTGGGCCGAAGTTGTTCTACGCCACGATCCACAAATTATCCAACTAAATTCATGACCCCAAAAAAACTTTACCATGTTCCAAGTCGGGTAAAAGTACAAGCAACCAAAGAAGATTGGGTTTTGTTGGTATTCACTTCCCGGTAACCTGGCAAAGGTGAATTAGGTGGTGGTTCATCGGAGCCCTCTGGCTACTAGTTGAGACTTGCAATGAGTTGGTGAACGAACTCGGAAAATACATGCTGATAGCGCACGTCCAATATCTTATGGTTTTGTCTATGCTCTTGTTCTGAAGATATCGAGAACACTACACGTCCAGAAAAAGCGTGTGCTCTGGCAACTGGAGTTCAAGGGGAAAAAACTCTAGTTCCGAAAAAATGGTACGCTTTCTCCTCGTTCTGGTAAATTATTAGTTGCGGCCCCCAAGGAAGGAATGCATGGTAGATTTGGTCACACTACATCATAGTACATGGGTCAAAGGATGCTTCCTGGTCCTTGGTTGCATGCCATCCGTTATCTGGATTTCCTATGTTAGTCGCAGGAGAACCGGGCGTTTCTTCAATCAGAACGTACTGGCATGTATCAGCATCCAGAGAGGCAGAAAACTGTGGCTTCATTTCCGGACTACACCACGGAAATCCACAATTCGTGCAAGAACAGAACACGGCACCGCGGTCAAAGAGTAACCGACCAAAACAAACTTGTAGCTGTAGGCCATATAGAGATGATGAAACGCTGATAGGGCCAACAGAAATTTTCTCACCGAACAAACATAGCAGAAATCCACCTACAAAGGATCCAATTGCAGCAAGCAGAGCATGACGACTTGACCAGCAAGCGAGCGTTTCTAACAGCATAGCACACACTGTGCTAAAAAACGGCAGCATCAGTTGAAGTTTCAACGACCAACAGTTTTGCAAGCCACAGCAAACTACGTATTATGTAAATGCCAGCAGGATCTTCTAACCAAACAAACATCCACCAGACAAGGAGCGCAGATGCAGCAAGCCAAGCATGACCACTGAAACAAAGAAGGTGAGTTGTTTAAAAAGCGTAATACACAGAAATACAGAAAACATATGATCCATGGCAGGCATATGAACTACGAAACTGAACAAAACTAAAGAAATACTGTACATTAACAAATACACTGAAGATAAGCTTGTTCCTACATTCTGTTATACACTAGAAATCTGAAACTAGATATCAGAGCCGAAAAAAAAAACTTAAAAAAAACTCTTCTCCCTGTCCCAAAACTAAAGGGATTCTGTCCCAAAACTAAAGGGGTCCAGTTGATACCTTCTTTGCAGTAACCACGCAAATAAGTTCAAACTGACACCTTATTCATGGGCCACAGATCCTCTAATTTACCAACTCATCAGGCATATTCACATCTGATCTGATGCCTATCAGAAGGAACAGATTGAAATAGACAACTTCCCTCCATTTCTCTTCCGTTGAATGCTCAAAGCAGCATATCAGATTTTGCAGGCAATCTCCGGTAGAAGTTGAAAGGCACAGAGGGCATCCTGCTTCGGAACCGGGGATGACGCAAGAGGTATAGCATAGTTATCACCATCAAAACCTGGAACGGTGTCACATACAGCACAATGGCGACAACCAGGGACAGGAATATGAAGATGGCGGTGGCCCGAGGGTCCCTCCAACTCAGCAATGCATGGGCTCTCTCACCTTGCGTCGCCAGGTCACCAACCACTGTCTGCACACGACCCCCGACGCTCCTCAGCCTGTCATAGCGCATTCTTACAATGTCAGCAGGTCTGGATGTTGGGAATGTGTCGAATTCCTCATCAAGCTCATCCGGGTGTGTCATTTCAGCGTGAGATAGCTTAGTATCCATGTGTGATGGGTGCCTTGGCCTGTAACGATAGTTCCAAAGACCAATCATGAACATATAGAGGAAGACGGTAGGCAGGATGAGCTCCGGGTAGCAGATCAGTATCAGAAAAAGCATGTGCACTAGCATTGTCGTAACCGGGTTCCGCCAGCTCCTGATGCCATCATACCACTTGACCATCGCCGCAAAACCATAGAACAGTGTGGTAATACGATAAAAGTTAGCCTTGCTGCGTCGCAGGCTAAACATGTGTGAATCCACATCTAGCATGTACTCCACAACCTCCCTCCGCAGCGGGGGCTCTGCTCGGCTAAGCCTTGCTGCAACATTCTGCATTGCCTGGTGCCTCAGGTAGTCCAATTGCATCACGGATATTGGCTGCGTGTAGTGCATCTTTGGTAGCAGTGGTCGACCATACATTGCCATCATGTTCACCCAAGCTGTACAAGTAAATCGCAGAGCCAAATGCAGTTCACCAGTCTTTTTGAGCCCACTAGGATGCAGAACTAGCAAAGGGTAGAAATGCGTGTACACCCTGTCAGTCTCCAGCGTTGAGAGGCGGATACGGACCTTTCCAATCCGCTGATCTGGGCCACCACCATTCTTGCTCCCGATCTGCGCATTGTCAAACACAACCACTGTAATCACGGTGCAAGGATCGAACACCTCCCAAGTATATTGTTCATTCCACTGCGGATTCAGCGTGTCAAGGATAGTTCTTGTGCGCACCCACTTCGGTCCATACTTGGCAACACAGTAGGCATCGGTGGCACGCCCATCCTTGGCCTTCATCGGTATCAGGTTGCGAGCACCCAGAATTCCCACCTCAAGCATCCCAATGCTCGGCTTCCTTGCTGGCTTCGATGATGGCTGTAGATCACTACTGTAGTAAGTGGACTCGTCGAGAACATGGTACCCAAAATCTAAAGACATCCGAAGTTGTATCTTGCTCGCGAACTTGGCCTCCTTCTTCTCAGGATCATCCATGGGGCGCGCCAGGCTGTACCAGCGCGGCTCCACTGGCTTACCGAAGTGGTCGTGGCGTGGCATTGCGGCTTGGAGGGGCAGGATAATGCGGCCGAGCGGCTCGTCGCGCCCCGGCGCGATACGGTCGTCGACGGTGACGACCAGCGGCTCGTCGAAGGGCTCCGAAGCAACGAACATGAACTCCTCGTTCCAAATCGGGTTGGGCGACCCCGGTGGGCCGCCGGGGCGCGTGCGCCGGACCTGGCCTGCGAGCTGCAGCTTGACGCAGGCGCTCATGGGGCGCGAGGTGTCGTGCGGCACGAGGTCCTGCGCCCCGATGGCGGCGACGCGTAGGTACACGAGCTTGGGCGAGAAGTACACCTTGGCGCGCGTGGAGGCGACGGCAGCCGGACCTGCCGCCGCGTGCGCGTCGGAGTGCCAAGCCTCCGGGAACGCCTCGTCGGCCTGGGTCCCGAGCCAGACGGAGAGCATGAGCTCGCCGCGGGGAAGCTTCTCCCCGCGCCTGGTCTGGAGGCGGTACCACTGAGGCGCAAGCGGCGAGTCCGGGGGCACGCGAACGGGGACCTCAGCGAGGTCGAACGGGACGAAGCCCACGAGGTCGTCGCCGGCGAGATCCTTGGCCTTGACGGCGACCTCGAGCAGATGCGACTGCAGGTGCGTGGCGGAGAAGGCGAAGACCTGGTGCCAGGCCGGGTTGTGGTTGGCCCCGAGCACGGAGGTGGTCCCCTTGAAGTTCCCGAGCTTGACCTCGACGAAGGGGTCGATGGCGCCGGTGGGCGACGTGGCGGGGAGGTCCCGTGCCTTGACGACGTGCACGTAGAGGAACCGCATCGACTCGACGAGGTCGTAGGTGGAGGCGATCTTGCCCGCACCGGTGGCCGCGGCGGCGGAGGGGTTGAACCCCGGGATGTTGAAGCGAGGCCGCAGCACGGCCGCCAGCGGGGGCCGCGTCTCCACGAGCCCGAACTGCTGCGGCGGCGGCATCGGGCCACCGGGGCCCGGCACCATGAACGGCCGCGGCGGCATTGCTCCCTTCATCCCGTCACACAACCAGCGGCGTTGGTTTGCTCGGTGGGGGAGCGGGCAGCGGCGAAGTTGGTTTGCTCGGTGGGGGAGCGGGCAGCGCCGGCGTTGCTTTGCTCGGTGCGGGAGCGGGGCAGCGGCGGCGTGCGTGGGGAGCGTGTGCTTGCTGGGTTGCAGCCCAAAGAAACAGTCGTGTGAAGTGAGAACCGAGTGGGTTACTGCGCTGCCGCTGCGCTGAAGTGTCTGTCTGTGTGGGACTGCAATGGGGTGCGTACATGACCCCAGGAGGCCAGGACGTGCAAGAGCTCGAGATGGATGTGCACTATCATCTATCATCATTCTATGGTCCCGAAAAGTTTCTTGTGATGAATCATCGTTTCCCAGAACTGGAAACGGAAGACATGTGCCATGTTTGTTTGCGCGCAAGGTGAAATCGAGCCCATTTTTACTCTCTTCCTCCTCAAACATTCAAAGAAAAAGGTGCACGAGAGTTTCTTCTGTTTGACGTCGTGCAGAGCGCGCACACGACTAGTTAGTTGTCTTGTAGGTCCATATTTTTCCCTTATCAACAAATTTCTTGTGCTCAATCTATCTCTGAGTAGAATCGTGAATAATTTCAGAAGTGTCTTCCGGAGCTTAAAATGTTTTTGCCGTCTTGGATCTCAAGGCCAGAGCTACGGGGCAGTTGTTGTTGCAACCGATGTGTTTACGCTCCGCAGCGTCCTTGTCAAGCTTGCCGTTCCCGGACAACTTTTTCGCTGGCTGGTTGACAGTTGGCACACAGCGCCTTAAGTAGCCGTTGCCATTCCAGCATTTGGAAAAAAAACGCTGCTCATTGACGACTACGACTACTACACACGAAAGCCATTTGCGTTCCGCCCCCCGAGCTACTCCTAAATCCTCCTCAACCACGTTGCTCTCTCTTTTGTTGCGTCCATGTGCGGCCACACCGTCCCTGCACGTCGAACAGGCAGCGATTGTACCCGACACGACACGCTTTTTGGGGACCCTGAATATAGAACGCGCTGCCGTGACGTGGAACAGTGTACTGCGTAACTATATCATATTTGCTACGACGTGAGCTTTTTCAAAAGCGTCTCCTCCTCTCTCTCTCTCTTTTCTTTTTCCTGTATGCATAAAGTCGGCCTTGCCGTTTGAGTTTCCTGCTGCGAGCGAAAGAAGCGCAGAGTTGTTTTCTTTCTCGGGCGCGTGCGTGAGCGTGGGCGTGGGCGTGGCTCGTACCTACCTTAGCTCTGAGAAAGTGCGGAGTACGCAGAGCGATTTCGGCGAGGACGTGCGGTTTTCCTTATCTACTACTCCCTCTAGATTCTTTTAATTGACGTTAGGACAGGAAACTTAGTTCATTTTTAGTTCAAATCTTTGTCTGAAACGTCAATTAAAAAGATAAGGAGGGAGTATACTGCAAGTGTTGACGCGATCACGGATCGAGGGCCGTCACGCCGAAGATCACCTCAGACGAGTAGACGACGAGCGATGCGCAACAGACACTTCCGTTTACTGTTCTTTTCTGTACGTAAGCGGCAGCGGTTGGCGTGATGCGGTGGCTTGTTTTGGACGTGACTGGCAGGCTCGTGAACGCGCGCGTCGTGTCCCGCCCGCGGCGGATCTACTACCCGTCATGTAAATAATCCGGTGGTCGCACGCGCGCGGCGTTGGCGTTGCTGCGGCTGGATCGGACCAACCCCGCGCGAAGCGAGCACCGGAAACGGAGGCGCCGAGTAATGGAAAAAAGCGCATGTGAAGTAGAGGACCCGGGAGGCGGGAGCGCACTTCTTCCTCCACCCCACTCTGTCCCAAGTCCCAACCGGCGTCGGGGGAGGGGCGCACATGGCATGAACCGTTCCACCCTTCGATTTGGGGAATACTTGACCACACGGACCCGTAACATTTGAGCGTGGTTGGTGCCGGCGAAGTATGGAGTGGGTAAGTAAACAGTGTGAAATGCGGCAACTCCACCCACATGTGCGCGCGCACGATCTGCCGCCATCCACGTGTTTCACCGGAGAACAAGTGATTGTTACGAATAACAAGTGAAAGGGAAAACGCGCTAAACAAATCGACCGCCCCGCGACTGCTGTCGCAACTCTCTACCAGCCGTGTGCCGCTGATCCATCCATCACGTGGCCGCTCTGCCCCAGCCCGGGGGAGTGGGACGCCGCGCTGCAGCAGAGGAGAATGGAGCGATGACGACGAGGGAGGATAAGGGGGAATCGAGCCTACCTACCTACCCGTACCCGTGTGCGCACGGGTGCCTGGCGAAGCGGCGGAGGTCTTTGTGTTGTGCGTTTCCCCACGGCATGGCGACAAGCTCGCGCACAAGCATTTTTGTCAGTCCATGCCCCTGATGGAACCGGACGGTGACGGTAGGGGCCGTTGTGTTGCGTGTGTAAGCGACTCGAGAACAGGGAGAGAACACGTAGGTGTCGTCGCGGTGAATTTTCCCGTCGTTTCCTCCATTCCAGGCAAGGCAGCAGGCAGTACTAAGAGTAGTACCATGTTGGTGGTCTTCACAGACAGAATCGACATGTGTACCGTCGCTCATGTTCGATACCGATTGCTCATGGCGACGTGCACCTAAACTGACTGTTGCTCAAGGCTTACATGTGCGTCCGGCCGGCAGGCTGGTTGGTACGGCCGTCCCGAGGAACGGCAGCAGTTTTGTGCATCAGCTCGGAGTTATAAGGCCACAGCATCAACCGACAGAAACGGTAGCTGTGGGAAGCAGGACGCCTCGTCCTCAAGCTGAGAACCAAACAGCACAAAAACTCGAATTCCAACATCCGGACCAAGAACTGAACAGGAGTGAAAGAGTAAAGGGCTAATTGTATATGTGTAATTAAAAATTGTCAGAATAGAAATATACAATTCAAGAAACGTACGTGGGTACCGGCGTGCCTCCCACGGCACGGCACGCCGGTCGAACCGCGCCGTGACCTATGCGGGACCGAGGCGTGTTTTGTTTGCCTTGCCGTTTATGGGCCACACGAATATATATGGGCCTCGCGCAGCCCCTAGCTTTGGGCGTCTGTCCGCAGCACACGGACCACTAACAGCAACCCATGCTGCCTCGGTGCGGCCCAGTAGCACTTGCCCAGTGGTGCTCCCGGCCTTTCGTGACAAAGCAGGCCGTCGTTGATCGGTTGCAAATCACTGCAAACAAAAGGGATTTCCCCGCACGTCCATCTTTAGCGGGCAATGTGTAAGACGTGTGCCAACGCTCATCTGCCTAGCACTCCTCCCGATACAAGTTTGACTCCGGCCTTGTGCATATGGCATATGCCTACCAAAGGACACGCCCAATGGCCCACCAGAATTCTGTTTGCACCAACCTCCTCCTGCAACATCCAGCCAACGTGCGCCATATTGCTGCTCGGGGCAAGCCAAAGAATTAACGCTGCATCTCCGAGGAGAGGCGGGTGCCAAGGCGAGTCAGACATACGCTCACATGCCCGGAACCGAACATGCAGCGAGCGACGGATCAAAATCCTCTGCATTGCTTCACTAAATGCAGAGGCAGCATTAGCTCTTATCCTAGCCACACAATATGATCAGAACGTCAGTAGCTTTTTCTAATAAATTTTTTCTCACTACCGACGAGTGGTGGGTGCACCGCATGGCTCTGGGTTTCCACCGAGCAGCGTGTGATTTGACTTTCTAGACTTTGAATATCTACTGCAAATTTAAATATTATTTTTTCCTTTTATTTCTTACAAGGAATAATTTTTCGTGCTGCTGAGTCCGGGTGACATGGATACATGATCAAGTGGGGCTGCATGCTGTGTACATGATTTTTTTTTCAATTTTTAGCTGGTTATTTTAATCATTAAATAATAATAATAATATCTCACGGATTTGTTTACAAAAATAGGCACCTTGTTGCCATGTTACAACA
The DNA here is from genome assembly GCA_036927565.1 of Tuctoria greenei. Classification (NCBI taxonomy): domain Eukaryota; kingdom Viridiplantae; phylum Streptophyta; class Magnoliopsida; order Poales; family Poaceae; genus Tuctoria; species Tuctoria greenei. Next base: position 23,962,111 of record JAYESD010000011.1, on the reverse strand, counting down.
TGACTGGTGACATGACAGTCGAAGTTGCTGACGTGGCGACTGTAGGACGACTGGTGATGTGGTATCACAGATCGCATGATAGTTGGACAATTTTGAAATTCAAATCATCAATTTATGAATTTGAATTTTGAATACAAAATTTATTTTAAATTTGATGAAATGTTAAATTCAAATCATATGTTGTGCTGACGCGCCAACAAGTCGCTGACTAATTTTCTCGTTAGTCAAAAAATATTTTAAGTCTGAGTGTAATACCCTACTCTACGGGGTGTGTTGCTGTTGTATTGAGCATCTAAGAGTGTCTGAGTGTGTCCGAGAGCGTGTATCGTGTATCTATTCTCGTATGTCCCTATGTGTGTCGTCGACCAGTCCTTTTATAGTACAAGGACTGATCGTTACACCGTTAGCCTGACCCGACATGTGGTCCTGGCGGTTACTAATGTTTAATACACAATAAATGAGGTTAATCATCCTTAATAGCGTGGTAACAGGCCTTAACAGTGTCGTTACTGGTATTAAAGGCCTTCCGATCATGTGTCATTAATATGGTATTAATGACACTTAATCGGGTCTTAAATTCTTTGATTGCCCCTTAAAGGTCCGAGTCGTTGGGGGTCCACCAGCCTGATTGTTGAGGTTGAAGGTCCAGCGGTTTGGACACGTGGCAGCTCTGGAGCTTACCGTTGTGGACGGTTAGGTCCGGTGCTGTTAAACACGTGTCGGTACCGGAGCTTTCCTCTGTCTGGGGTTAGGTCCGGGTGTGCCATACTGGTATCCAGTCTGTAGCTTTCCCATATGTGAGCGGTAGCTCCGGTCATATGATACACGTGGCGGTCCTGGGACTAATCATGTCGGGGAAGCAGGTCCAGTTACGGCTGACATGTGGGGTCTTCGGAGGTCTTCAAATCTGGTAGATGAAGTTTCCCTGTGATCTTTACAATCTCAAGGGGTATCCGGTACGCAGGGTACCGACAATACTCCCTCGTTTTTTGTTTGTCACGAGCTAGTTTATTTTAAAACTAGCCGGTAACAAATAAAAAAGAACGGAAGGAATAATAAATATTCCACTTGCTAATATATTAAATTATTGAAATAATCGGGTAAAAATAAAAAATGGGATGACAAAGTGGCCAGGGTAAAGTAAAGCAATAGAGTCTAGAAGATACAATGTTCCCAGCATAAAAATATGTTTCTTGTAAAAGAAAAAGATAATATTTAAATTTGCAGTAGATGCTTAGAGTCGTAAGTGTCGTAAGCAAATTATGCGCGTTACTGGCCATGACCAAGCTAGTAGTAAGTGTCGTAAGCAAATTATGCGCGTTATTGTAAATCATAAGAATCGTGGCTGCCGTTACCCTTTGTTTGATGCACTGAAGTTGTCGTTGTCTCCCGAAAGGTCTCAGAAACCAAAACCACTGTCACAGGAACACACAGTGGACGAGGAACATGTTAAATAAATAAAAAAAAGCAGGCACTCAAAGGCAAGGTCGCCGGCAATATGACTAGATGAACGTATTGGCGATGGTAGAGGAAAAAAATTGCAACCGTTCGTTTCATCCTGTACGTTCTAGATTCTAGCTAATGCACAAAAGGGCTTCTCTGCATTAACTGAACAAATGCAGAGGATATGGACCCGCGAGCGACATGTTTCTAGACGCATACGCACACCCGCTACTGGCGGCTCGCGGCTGGCTCTGGACAAAACGCGAGGTTCCTACGAGAAACCCTCTTGCCAAGCCAGCAAAACAGCGTTTCTAGAAATTAGCAACCGCTTTTCCTCTACGAGAAGCCTTGCCTCAGTTGATTTGGTGGCCGACGCAGCGCAGGAGCCAATGCCATCCGCCTGGAGCAAACCATCCTGATTCCTGTCTGCCGTTTGATTTACCGCGCGTCAGGAAACCGGGCTGGGTCGCCACTACAGGAATCCCGACGATTTACGACGGCCACGGCCGTCGCAAATAAGGCATATACCATCGCAAATAAGCTATTTGCGACGGCTTTCTTTATTTGCGACGGTTTTTGGCCGTCGCAATTAAATCGTCGCAATTAAGCTTATTTGTGACGGCCACCGTCGCAAATAATCTTAATTGCGACAGCTAGGTTCGGCCGTCGCAAGTTACTGCCGCGGGCCGGTGGGCCCCGTAACGTTATTTGCGACGGTCCGACTGTCGCAGTTAAAGCTTATTTGCGACGCCCTGTCCGTTGCAATTAAGTGCTTCTATTTGCGACGGCCGGGCCGTCGCAAATAAGTTCAGTGGACAGGACCCACATGTCCCCCTTCGGGACCCACTCTGCTATTTGCGACGGCCGCGCCGTCGCAATTAAACCTTATTTGCGACGGCCAGGCCGTCGCAAATAGCAGTGGCTTATTTGCGACGGCTTTGTACCTTATTTGTGACGGTACTGTATAAAAAGCCGTTGCAAATAAGGTTTTTTATTTTTTTTAAACAGAAAACACTAACCGGCTCGATGGCCAGATTTACAGAACATTCACAGAACACATACATCACAACAGTTTCAAAACACATCGTACAAACATCGCATCAACATCAACAAACTAAACATGGGCTCACTCGCCTGTTTGACCTCCGTATCCACCTCCGTAGCCACCTCCGGAGCCGCCTCCGAAGTCGAAGTCCTCGTCGCGCCTCATTCCAGGCGGCGGTAGCGACGGCGTTTGTGCAGCCGTCGCGGATCCCTGCAATTAATGAAACTTAGAGTTAGAATATAAATGCATCAACATCTCTCTCCCTCCCTTCCTCTCCCTCTATCTTCATCTAAATCCCCCTCTCTTCTTCTCTTTTCATTTCCCTCTTTGTCTCTCACTCTATCTTTCTTTCTCACTCTATCTCTCTATTGCTATCCTTTTCCCTCTATCTTCCTCCCCTCCCTCTATCTCCATCTACATCTCCCTCCCTCTATCTTCCCCTCTCTCTATCTCCATCTACATCTTACTCTCTCTCTTCATTCCCATCCTACTCTATCTATCTTTCACTCTTTTTTCTGTCTCCCTTTCTTCTATCTCTATCTTTCTTCTATCTCAATCATTTTCTTCTATCTAACTATCTCTCTCTTTCATCTATCTCGATCTTATTACGCTGGAGAAGAAGGATTACATAGAAACTTACCTGACCCACTGAAGAAGGATCGCCTGGGAGGACCGGTGGTAGTACCGGTAGCTGGATTCCCATACCTTGCGCCCAAGCGATGGCCTGTCATTGCAAACATTAAATGCTACCTATTAGTAAGTCATTTACGCTGAATTAATGAGAATTTTAGTTTTTATTTTGTTACCTCCATTGCTTCCCGCATCTGCGCCAACGCTGCTGCCTGGGTTTGGATCGTGGCCTCCATCGCCCTCCTTTCCTCCTCATGTCGCCTTTCGTTTTCTTCTACAGTTTCTCGGAGGGACTGCATCTCAATGTCCCTCTGCGATACGCGGCGACCTCCCGTGCCCGAAGCCTGCGTGGAGCTGCCTCTCGCAGGTCTACCCGCCCTCGAGTCGACAACTCCGTCAAATATGGCGAGCCTATAAAAAAAAGAGTCAGTAATATGAAATTGAAATATCTTGAATACTTTGAATTGAAAATGATAAAATGACTTGTAAACTCACCTTCCGTGTGCTTTTCCACCACCGGTTGCATACGCGGCTTGAGGATCGATCGGTTGACGTTCCCAATCGAAATCCTCGCCGTGTATCTTCCTAGCCTCCTCCCCGTACTTAGCCTGCAAAACAATAAAACCGTGTAAGTTGAACAATCTATATAGTTATATTTAATATGAATCATTTCTAAACTTACCAACCGCTCGGCTGCAGCCTGACTGCACCCCGTCGGCTGAGAAGGGTCCCTGTGACCTCTCTTCCAGACCTCAGCAGGGGTGGGCGGCACCCCCGTCTCGCGCTCCTGTCAATACGTGTTAGTACGAACAATATATTATTAATATATAAACATAAGTTACACACACTTACCATGCGTTTAGCTAAACGCAAGTGGTTATCTTGCCCGTGCCTGCTCTTGCCTGTGGTTATCTAATTTCATGAGATCATTGTAGCAGTTGATGGAAAAAAAGTACTTGGACTTAATTGCCATAAATCTGGTCAAGAAAGCAAGTACGGTCACAACCGTGTGTTCATGCAACGGCTCTTGTGATTTCTTCAGCTCCTCGAAGAACTTTTCTGCCTCATTTGTAAGAGGATCCTCCGCTTCAAGAGCTTCTAGCATCTCATTCATCCTATCAACCTCTATTATATCATCATCCTCATCCACTTCGGCTATGACTCGAGAATTAGTCTCGCCGTGAAAGGTCCACACTTCATAATGTGGAGTGAAACCGTTTCGACATAAGTGAAACGAAAGCTCCAATCTTCTCAAAAACTTGGTGTTCTGGCACTTTGTACATGGGCACCGCACCATATCTTCCGTTGACAACGAAAATGCTTGATCCAAAAATTGATCTAACTTGATAAACCACTCATCAGAGTGACCACCAGTTCTGCTCTTCCAGCCAGTATACATCCAACTGCGGTCTTCACCCATGTTTGACTCTGCATTTTAACGCGAAATAAATTGTCGTTAATGTATTGTTGTGTTATGTCACGACCCTACAACCTAGGCAAATAGATCCTAAACCCATCCAAGAGTGACCGAGCGGAGCGTGCCCATGACGAGACGCGTGATCCGGATTCGAACAAAATTTCGGCAGCATAACCCCGTTGTTCTCCACTGCACGCCCAAAAATGGTGCAGCAGAGAACAACAGGGTTACGCCACCAAAATCTCGTCCAAATCCGGACCCGCGTCTCGTCACAAGCCACGCCCCCTCGGTCACTCCGAGGCTGTCCAAAAAGGGACAATTCCGAACCTGCACGTCTCACATGCCAATGGCATGTGAGACGTGCCGATCCAAAACGGGTAATACATTGCTATAGGTTACGTTGCTCATTTTCATTTTCAGGTCATTTAAGAGAGAGGAAAGAACTAGAGAAAGAGTGAGAGGAAAGTTGGTCTTAGATGACAATTCCACATCCATTTCCACCGTCCACGCAATCGCGGGTCATTGACGTCCTTACCAACCCGTTCGCTTCCGTGTCGACTTGACGCATACGGTACCACTACAATGGTCTACACGGCACAATCACACTTATTACGTGTCGTGCCCTTCCGGGTTGGTCCGAGCCGACCTAAAACCCCTTTATTTATATATATTAAGTAGTCACTCAAGAACATTATATGAATGCACTAAAGTCCAAACATACACTAAACATAATAGAAATTCAGAATGATAGACCAAACTATAGACAAAAATATATAAAGCATATAAAGCATTTACAAAATCTAATTATGCATTTACTACAAAATCTGAATAAAAAACATATTAGCCACAATGGACAAGTGTGAAATCACAAGTGTAATACAAGAGAGCATATAAAGCATATTAGTCAATTATGCAAGACAAAAACATATTAGCAAAAAAGATAGCCTACAATCCAATCCATTTTTTGGATAGTGGACTAACTCAACCCGGCCAGGACCTGGACTAAACCCAAACCCAATCCATTTTTTCTGTATCAATCAACCCGGCCCAACCCAGCCTATAAAATAAACATACAAAACCAATGGCGACGATGTTCGCCGCGCAGGCACCAATGTTTTCAAGTCGCCTAATCGACCCTAGTCGCCTAAGGGTCGATTAGGTCGATCAGGACGATTAGTCATCGCTTAGGGCGACTAATCGATCCTAATCGATGCCTAATCGATGTCCAGCCATCCTCTACTTTTTTAGAGATGTAACAAGTCGATAAAGAGCAGGGGAGAGGCGGAGACGGCGAGCATGGGAGAGGCGGAGGCGTTGCGCAGGGGAGGGGCGGCCATGCAGTAACCAGACGACGGCGGCGGGCGTCGGCGAAGACTGGCGGCGGCAGGCGCGGAGCGGTGACAGAGGTTGGAGACTGGAGGCGGGCACCGAGCGGCTACGGAGGTGGAGGGGCAGCGGCGTTGCACAGAGGACGGGCGTCCCTGCGATGGCGGCACCCACGGGCGGCTAGACGGCTGGCGGCGTTTGGAGCAGATGAAGGGCGAAGGCGGCTTGGAGTTGGGTCGAGGTGGAATGGATCGGACTGGACCTGATTTGTTTAAGTCGGATGTACGTGAACCGTCAATCTCGATCCGACGGTCCACATTGTAGATGGGCTATATAAAACTGTATCCCAACTTTACCCTAACCCTAACTCCTCACTTCACTCCTCTATGGCGGCGTGACGGCGCTAGCAGGCGGCGACGATGGCGTCCAGGCCCGCGGCGGCGGCGATGGCATCCATGCCCACGACGGCGACGCCGTCCAGGCGCGGCGGCAACGTTGGCCAGGCCTGACGGCTAGGCGCGGCGGCGCCGGCCAAAGTTTGTGGTCGCTAGACCCCCTAATCGGACGACTTTGTTAGTCGAGACACATCTGCACCGAAGATTTAGCCTTGTATACTTAAGCTATCCAGTGTAAATAAGGGCACATGAATCATATTTCCTATCCTATCATACAAGGATTAAAATCACAGCTTTAGCTTAATCTCCTAAAAAGTTTGAGGAAATCACAGCTTTAACTTGGTTAGGCCCACATGAAACTACAACTCTGAGAGAAACTCCACTATGATTTCTTCCATGAGGTCACCATGTTCAAAAATGACACAACACTTGACTGAATTTCTACAAAAAAAAGCAAATACGCAGGGGTATTAGGGTTTACAGGGGGCGCTCACTTCGGAGGCGTCGGGGGCCGGGGGCGGCGGGGGCGCAATGGGGACACGGAGCTCTAGGGCCGACGAGGCCGGCGGCGACGCCGGGGGCGCGGCGGGACAGGGCGGCGGGGGGCGCGGCGGGCCGGGGCGTCGGGGGCGCGGCAGGCCGGGGCGGCGGGGGGCGCGGCGAGCCGAGGCCAGGGGCGGCGACGCCTGGGCCGCGACGGACCTGGGGCGGCGAGCCGGGGCGACGGCGGGGCAGCAGCGGGGCGACGACGGCGGGCGCAGTGGATGGTGAGTGAACGAGTGAACGAGAATGAACTGTCGGGTCGGGATAAAGACCCTTATTTGCGACGACCCTTTAAATTGCGACGGCCAGACCATACGGCTGTCGCAATTAATGTTACTTGCGACGGCCTTTTTAGCAGCCATCGCAAATAAACCTTTATTTGCGACGGCTACCTTATTTGCGACGGCACTAGGGTTGGCCGTCGCAAATAAGTTGTTATTTGCGACGGCTCTGTGGATGACCGTCGCAAATAAGCAGTTATTTACGACGGCCGTTTTATTTGCGACGGCCAGAGGCGTGCCGTCGCAATTTAATCTATTTGCGACGGCTGGCCGTCGCAAATGAATCTAGCCGTCGCAAATGATCGCTTTTCCTGTAGTGCGCACACGGCAGCGTCTGCGACCCGGCTGCACCGTTTTTTCCCTTCATGGTAAAAAAACTCAAAAAAAATAATGAAAAAAAGATTCCAGCCTTCTCCTCGTAAGAGGTTATGACCACATTATTACATCTTACTCTCTCCATCTCCAAATGTTTGACGTTTTTAAAACTAAAATTAGTTATAAAAACGTCAAACATTTAGGTATAGAGAGAGTAGTTTAAAATGAACCTCAAACAGTGAGGTATTAAAAACAGAATGTTTTCCACCATTTAACAAGTGGAACAATTATTCAATCATCAATCCTGTTCCTAAAACTCCATCCATGGTGAGCGAAGACATGCATCACTGTAGCCTCCAGTCTTTGACATGCCTCCCTCAGCAAAATCTTGTGCTCCTCACGCTTTTGTAGTGGTGCTAATGTGCGACACCAGTGAGTTCCTCTAAAGACCACCTGCATATAATTTTTTATAGAACTTTTGTTAAAAACAAGATCATTCCTGGAGATCCAGATCAACCAAAACATAGCACCTATAGCCACAATAATTACATGTCTTGTCTCCCTTTTGAAATTGTAAACCCAGGAATTAAATCAGTCAATATTAGAACCTGGAATATCAATATTAAAAGAGACTTGAATAGCCCTCCAAATAAATCTAGCAAAATGACAATCGAAAAAGAGATGTATCAATTCATTCTTTGAACAAAATACGCATTTCTTGTCTTCTTTCCAATTACGTCTAACGCGATTATCTTTTGTTAGAACTACTCCCCTATACCATAAGTTGTTTTTCAATGGTATGTTCATTTGCCATATTATCTATCATAACAAATATTTGTATTCCCAGTTAGAAAACTGTACATCGATCACACAGTAAACATCATCCCTATCATTCAACGTCACATGAGCTACCTCAGTTACTAATTCATTCCAATATATCAGATTGTGTCGTGCAAGCCCTCGGCTGAAAGATACGTTTGACGGAATCGAGCTAAAGACGGCTACCGTAGTTTGTTTCCTCTGTATGATATTATAAAGTGATGGGTACTGGTCTTTTAAAGAGTAATTTCCTATCCACTTGTCCTCCCAAAATCTGATATTCCGACCATTGTTAACCTGAAAATAACCCAAGCTTATGACATCTTCCTTGATTGTCATAAGACTTGACCAAAATTGTGAATCTCCAGGTTGTCTGCGAACCTGCCTCAAAGTTTTATTTTTCAAATATTTATTTTTCAACAGAGTCTGCCATACCCCCTTTTCATTCGGTAGCTTGAATATCCACTTACCCAATAAGCTTTTATTTTGAGCATCTAAGTTTAGAATACCCAACCCTCCCTGATCTTTTGACTGACATAGCACACTCCACTTTGCCAACCTGTATTTCTTTTTGTGTTCATCCCTGTTGGTATCCTGCGTACCAGGTACCTCATGATACCGCAAGAAAATCTAAGGAGTTCCACCTTTTAAAGTTGAAGACCTCTGAAGGCCACACGTGTTACACAGTACTGGACCCGCCTCCCTCGTTTGGGTAGCTCCGACTTTGACACGTGTAACACAAGGCCGGACCTAACTCCTTTCATAGGGAAGCTCCAGTCTTGCCACATGTCCAGTGACCCCGGACCTAACCCCCAGTAGAGGGAAGCTCCGGTGCTGCCACATGTATACTGGCCCCGGACCTACCTTCCCACGATGGGAAGCTCCAGAGCCTCCACGTGTCGAACCTCCAGAGCTAGGAATTCAACGGAAGGCAAAGAGATCTCCAACGGCTCAGACTTACGAGAGACATTTAAAGCGATAGTTACAAGACCTGATCATGTATCTTTAATGCTATATTAATGACAAACGATCAGTGGACTGTTAATAGGGGTAACACCATCATTAAGGCGCGTTATCACTTTTAATTACGCTTAATACCTATAGATCATGCATTAGGCTATTAATTATGCCAGGGCCACGTCGGGCCAGACAAGTGATGTAATGGCCAATCCTTAGACTATAAAAGGGTTGCACCATACGATACATGAAAAAAAGCGGATACGCTCACAAGTGCCACAGATATTCATACATACAACACAGAACCCGTGGAGTAGGGTGTTACGCTCAGGTGGCCCGAACCATGTAAATCTCTCGTGTCATCATCTTGTTCATAATCTCACTCGCGTCCCAACCAATCAAGAACCTTCGCAGGCTACGATCTAAATAGTACCGGGGGAAGTGTCGACCGCACACTTCGACATTTGGCGCGCCAGGTAGGGGCTGTCGTGATTTGAGATTTCAAGATGGTAAACTCCACCGCAGGGTCATCCAACGACAATGCTGTGCAACCTGCTGGGGGAATCCCCCCAATGTGCAATAGCCAGCAGGAGCTGTTGTCCCAGCGGGCGTTGTACCACCTCCACCTACTCAAGCTAACAATGCTGGACAACATGATGGAGTCCTAGTATCAGTCACTGCATCGACACACAACAATCTGGAGAACGCGCTGATCACTGCGCGTACTCTTCTGGAGCGTCCACCAGCGTACGAAGCACCTCAGGGTGCAATGGAGTAGTGGCTCACTGATGTGCAACATCTGGTTGCAGCTGCAGCCGATGCCATTAGCAACCAAGGTCCTCCCTCTTCTGGGTAGGCACCTTCTCAGCATAGGACCTTATCAGGGAGACTTGTTCCTCATGCATCACAGCATCGGAGGCGTGCTATGTCTCAACAGGTGACTTTGATGCCTTTCGGGGCGCGTCGCACCCACACTGTGTCGAGACTCTCGATGCATGATTTGCAGTCGGAGCTCGACCGTCACTACAGATAGCAAGACGGTCGTGTCCACATCGAGCGCGCTTGCGAAAGGTGAGAGGCTCGGGAAAACCCTCCTCCTTCGGGAGTAGGGGGCGGCTGTTTAGCCCTGGCCATGCACTTGCGCATGGTCCGCTGGCCCTAGAAGTTCTGGCCTCATCTGCCGGAGAAATTTGATGGGACTGTCAACCCTGCCAAGTTTCTCCAAATATACTCCACCGCCATTCTAGCGGCAGGTGGCAATGAGGCCGTGATGCCAACTACTTTCTAGTGGCTTTGACTAGGACTGCCAGGTCCTTGTTCATGAGTCTACCGCCCGACTCTATCAATAGTTGGGCGGAGCTATGCCAGCAGTTCACCGCCAACTTCGGGAGCTCCTACATCTGACCAGGCACCGAACTAGACCTTTTTGTTGTGAAGCAAATATCGGGATAATCGCTGTGGTCCTTCATCCAGCGATTTTCTTAGGTACGCAATACTATTCCCTCTATCTCCAACGCATCTGTCATCGTGGCATTCAGACAGGGCGTCAGAGACAAGAAGATGTTGGAGAAGCTGACGATGAAGGAGGTCACTAGCGTTACGGAGCTGTTCAGCCTGGCTGACAAGTGCACCTGGGCTGCTAAGTCTGGGAGATGCACTCCAAGCCAGCTCTGGAGACTAATAAAAAGTCCTCTAAAGCTGAAACCACTAACTTCGAGAGTGGCAAGAAGAAGAAAAAGTCCAACGGCAAGAAGAAGTCATCGGCCGACACACCTACTGCTATGGCAGCTGCAGCTCCGGGTGGCCGGGGGCCACGCCCCGAAAAGCGACCTCGACCTTCGTCAAAAGACGGCAGTGGTCCAAAGGTGTGGTGTCCGATCCACAAATTGGACAAACACAACCTTGAAGACTGCTGAGAGGTCCAAAATCTTGTCGAGCGCTACAACAAGCACCTAGAAGAAGCTCCTTTCCGCCAGCGGGAAGGAAAACAAAAAGTTGATGAAGCTCCGGCTGAAATGGAGCTAGGTTTTCACGACCACAATAAGGTCCTGAAGGCCGTGTACAACACAGTCGACGACGATTCTGACATCTCTGACAACGAGCGTCATAAAACCCTCAACACCATCTATGGTGGGTCCTGGGACATTACATCTCGCCGCGTCCTCAAGACAATGCGGCGGGAAATGGATGTCGTAGCTCCTGCTGCCAAGGCTGAACCGCGTTGGAAGTGGATGGACACTCCCATCACTTTTGATGCAATAGACTGCCCCTGGAACATGGTCGAAGCGGGCCAACTGCCACTGATGGTGTCTCCAACCATCAACAACATTTAGATCTACCATGTCTTGGTAGATGGAGGTGCATCGCTCAATCTCTTGAGCTTTGAAGCATTCATGAAGATCCAGCTTCAACTCTCGGACCTTCGCCCTTCAAGACCTTTCTCCGGGGTGGGTCTGGGGGCCATCAGTCCTCTCGAAGCCATTACACTCTCAGTAACCTTTGGGACTCGGGAGAAGTATAGGACCGATAAGCTCGTCTTTGACATCACTCACATCAGTCTGCCCTTCAACGCCATCCTGGGCAGGCCCGCCCTATACAGGTTCATGGTCGCAGCTCACTACGGCTACTTGGTGTTGAAGATGCCGACATCTTCGGGCGTTCTCCATATCCACGGAGATCGCACTGCAGGAGTCACCGCGCTGGAGGAACTCCATGCACTTGCCATGGTGCATGAAGGAACCTACGGCAAAGAGCTAGCTACTCAACCTTCGAGCACTCGTCATCGAGGCTCGACCTCTGCACCACGTGTGCAGCCAAGCGGCGACACCGACGTTCCCGTCAAAGTCATCCAAATCGGGTCTGATGCTGTCCAGACCACCCGTATATCGGGAGGCCTGGATAACAAATGTTGACGTGTTTGCCTGGCAACCATCAAAAATGCCTGGGATCCCTACGGAGGTGATTGAGCACAACCTGAAGATTTATCCTGACGCACGGCTAGTACATCATAAGCCTTGAAAGCAATCAATCGAGTGATAGAACTTCATCCGAAAGGAAATTAAGAAGTTGCTTGAAGCTGGTTTCATCTGGGAGGTTCATCACCCAAGATGGCTGGCAGACCCAGTCGTTGTACCCAAGGCCGGCGGGAAGCTTCATATGTGTATCGACTACATCACCTTGAATAAGGTATGTCCAAAAGATCCATTTCCACTACCTAGAATAGATCAGATAGTGGACTCCACCTCTAGGTGTGAGCTATTGTGTTTCCTAGATGCATACTCCGGATACCACCAGATCCAAATGTCTAGGGAAGATGAAGAGCATACTGCCTTCATAACAGTGGATGAATTGTATTGTTATACTACCATGCCCTTTGGTCTCAAAAATACTACTTCAACTTTTGTGCGAGCTATGCACAAAACCTTTGGAGAGCTAATCAGGGACTTGGTGGAGGTGTACGTAGACGACATCGTTGTGAAGGTCAAGAACAAGGAGTCACTCTGTCGGTATCCTGCGTACCGGATACCCCTTGTGTGACGCTCGGTTCCAAAAAATGAACCAAGCTAACGCATATGTGTGCCCAGGATGTTCATCACACATACACGAGTGCAATCACAAACGATATACAGATAATTACCACAGAACAAGATTAATTAACCAAATTTTATTACACAAACCATAATATCCTCGAATACAAGCTCTAATGAATATTAACGACAAGCACTAATGCAGCAGAAATAAACTAATTAAGCAAACTAAACAGCTAGGCAGCATAAGCAATAGGGTATAGCGCAGCTCCAATCAACACCACAGGCAAAGCTGACGGTAGACACGACCTAGAACTCCGCATTATCACCATTAAACTCCCAATCCTGACCTGCAACTGTTGGGTGGGGGATTACAAGAGTGAGTACATGTCGTACTCAGCAAGCGTGGAAAGTATGACATGTGGCTGATTCAAATGACGACAATAATAATGGAAAAGTGCTGAAAAGTACATTAAAACATTTGAAAAGCAATATATTATATGTATGTGAAGTAAACCAATCATAATCATAAGTAATACCGTAGTACCAAATATGAATTCATTACCATCATCAATAATTCCAGATTTCACCATTTGCCAATAACCATATTCAATGCCAGAAATAAATCCATAACCAACCGTAACCATTACCAAACCATAACCATCCCAAATACCAAGTTCCCTCTAATCATGGAAGTTGTGCAGGTGCTCATAACCGGCAGCACGGCTATCATGATAGTTTTATTTAACTCTGCAGAGTTTGTACCTCTTTACCCACGTGTTTGTGATTTCATCACTTTTCGATGACTAGAACCTCTATTATGCCGTCTCACACTTCCGTCGGTGTGCGGCCAAGAGATCACAAAATAGCCTTTACAAAGGGATTACTAGCCTATTTAGACCCCACTGAGGTTTCACCGGTGGCGATGTCTCCCGCAGAGCACATCTTCAACCAAGGGCCCCCTCTTGAGCCATTCGGATCCCAGGGTAGTCCCACCAATCATCAACAAACCCAATCCGACTACCCCTTCCCCGAGCATCCTTAATGGTCCAAATAGAACTGGCAAAACCCTAATTAATTAGCTACGCCGCACCCATACTTGGCCTCGTGGTGGCACTGTAGTCCTGGCTTATTCTCGCATGAACCGGTCCTTAGATCTAAAGCAAGCAAACCACCACAACATCCAACCCATCCACATACCAGGCTTGCTTAGATCACCCATTACCATATCATATTTAACCAGTTCATGTTAACCATAATCTCATCCATGCATAATTAAATTGAGTGGTATAGTTGTTTTCCATCCTAGTTGATTAAGCGAAGCAAAAGGTAAAAACCCTTCCCGACTCTCTACCATGTATTCCAGGTGACAAGGGTGGTTAAACAAAGCTAGTAAACTTCCTATCATAGGGTTCCCATCAAATTGACACAAGCATGCAATTTTGCAAACAACACATTTATTTAAAACAGGATCAATATGCTTCAAGGACACTTGCCTTGCTCTTGCTGTTGATTAGGGTCAAAGCCTTCAAACTCTTGGTGCTGGAGATCCTCCGCGGCACTTTCTAGCACAAATCCGTCTAATCCAAACAATAAATATACAAAACAAGAAACACAATCAAAGAGTGCACAATTATTACTCAATATGACAGGACATGCATGATTGATGCAAATGCAAGGTAGGACTTGTTAATAGATTGCTTTTAATGATCACTAACTAGTTCTAGTAACTTTTAACAAGTTTATACAGGTTTGGATTCGATTAGATCAAATTTTAGAATTAATTCAACCCAATTTAACCAGGAAGATCGGACTAGTCCGCTAGGGACCGGACAAGTCCGCACTCCGCGAGATCAGCAGATTAGGGTTTTCTAGATCGACGTGAATTTGGAGATTAGGGGTTGAATTCACGTAAGGAAAAGAGAATAGAAGGTATACCAGGTGTTTAGAACTCCAATGAATCAAAAAACTTGGAGGTAACACTAGGATCTTGATGATCTAGGGTTGGTGATGAACTTGGGGATGAATTGGTGGTGAAGGACGAAACTTGGTGGAGATCTTGATCCTCCTTCGTTTCCTCCTCTTCTTCTTGCTTGAGATCTTCTCCTCCCTCCTTGATGGTGGCTCCCCACGAAATAGGGTTTGGGTGGGTGGAAAAGTGGCAAATAGATGCCAATCCAAGGGGTGGGGCTGTTTATATAGAGGTGGAGGCTAGGGTTAGATGGATTTCGAGTTTGGGATGAGTAGAGGCCGGTTTAGAGTCCCACATGGGCTCTAAAAGATTTAGGCACGAAGTCCCTAGGCCCACTTAACGTGAAACCCAAGAAACAAGTCGTAAAACAAAAGATCAGCTCGGAGTCACGAAATATCGGACAAGTCCGGACAGGACCGGACTAGTCTGAAGTTGTCTAGAGAGAAAATCGGACAAGTCTGGCTTAAAATCAGACAAGTCCGACTTTAAACAGAGAGGAAATAGGACAAGTCCGCTGGAACACCGGACTAGTCCGGAAAAGTCCAAGGACTTAGCAATTTTTCAAGGATTCATGAAATGTCGGACTAGTCCGCACAAAATCAGATAAGTCCGAAAGTTTCCAGATCCAAAATCGGACTAGTCCGCAGCAAAAACGGACTAGTCCGTTTTTACTCAGAGAGAAATCGGACTAGTCCTCAGTAAAATTGGACTAGTCCGCAATTTCCTGCGTTTTAAGTGCAGTTTTGTTCCAAATCAATTTTAAATGCTCCAAATCAATTTTAAACTTGTTCCTCTTGTTGTGGGTTAATGTTAAACATGTATATGAGTGTATGTAGGGCATGATGCATGAAAATTAGGGTGTTACAAACCTACCCCCCTTAAAATGAATCTCGCCCTCGAGATTCGATGTGGAAGAGAAGAGATAGGGAAAGTCCTTCTTGATATCATCCTCCAATTCCCACGTTGCTTCTTTTTCGGTGTGGTGCTTCCATTGAACTTTACACCATCTAATGACCTTGTTCCTTGTGACTCTTTCCTTGGTTTCCAAGATTTTGATCGGTTGTTCGGCATAAGTCAAATCTTCCTCTAGTTCCAATTCTTCCATTGACACTTGTTCTTCTGGTACTCTCAAGCACCTCTTGAGCTGGGAAACATGAAAGACATCATGGACATCCGAAAGATGAGCTGGCATCTCCAACTTATACGCTACTTCTCCTCTTTTGTCCAAAATCTTGAATGGTCCAATATAACGAGGTGCGAGCTTGCCTCTTATATTAAACCTCTTATGACCTCTCATTGGTGACACCTTGAGGTAAACAAAATCTCCTATTTCAAAGGCTAATTTCCTTCTCCTATTGTCCGCATAGCCTTTTTGCCTTGATTGGGCAGCCCTCAAGTTTTCACGAATTATTTGGACTTGCTTTTCGGCTTCTTGCAACACATCCGGACCAAATACTTGAGTTTCTCCTGCCTCATTCTAGAATAAAGGTGTCCTACACTTCCTCCCATAAAGCGCTTCATATGGTGACATCTTCAAACTTGCTTGGTAACTATTGTTGTATGAAAATTCCGCATATGGCAAGCTTTTGTCCCAACTTTTCCCATGCTTTAAAGCACAAGCTCTTAACATGTCCTCTAAAATCTGATTGGTCCTCTCGGTTTGTCCATCCGTTTGAGGATGATATGCTGAACTAAAATTCAACCTCGCTCCCAAAGCTTCATGCAATTTTTGCCAAAATCTGGAGGTGAACTGAGAACCTCTATCCGAGACTATCTTCTTCGGGACTCCGTGTCGACACACAATATGCTCCATGTAAATTTCGGTTAATCGTGCAGCTGTATATTTGGTCTTCACAGGGACAAAATGAGCCGACTTGGTTAAGCGATCCACAATTACCCAAATTGAGTCATACCCAGACTGAGTACGTGGTAACCCAACTATGAAGTCCATTCCAATTTCTTCCCACTTCCATTCTGGAATCTTCAACGGTTGCAATAATCCGGCTGGCCTTTGATGTTCCGCCTTCACTCGTTGGCACACATCACACAATGCTACATATTCAGCTATGTCCTTCTTCATGCTATCCCACCAATAGCAAGTCTTCAAGTCTTTGTACATCTTGGTACAACCAGGGTGAATTGAGTAAGGTGAGTCATGTGCCTCCTTTAATATTGTCTCCCGAATATGCTTCACATTAGGCACAACGATCCTCTTTCCAAGCCATAAGGTACCATGTTCGTCTTCATCAAATCTGAATTCTCCCCCTTCCTCGATCCTTTCCTTGATTTCCTTGATCTCCTCATCTGCGGTTTGTGCCTCTCAAATTTCTTGCTCCGAGGTTGGGTTTAACTCCATCATCTCCGTCTCATTTACAAACCCGAGGTTCAACCATTCAAACTCCTTGCATAACTCGGATGGTAACTGTCGAACTGTGAGTTGGTGACTTATTCCCTTTCTACTCAAAGCATCGGCCACTACATTGGACCTTCCCGGATGATAGTTGATCCCCAAATCATAGTCTTTGATGAGCTCCAACCATCTCCGTTGCCTCAAGTTCAGATCCGTTTGTGTGAAAATATAATTCAAACTCTTATGATCCGTATAAATTTCACACCTATGTCCAAGAACATAGTGTCTCCAAATCTTCAATGCATGTACCACGGTTGCAAGTTCTAAATCATGCGTGGGGTAATTCTGCTCATGTTTCTTCAATTGTCTTGATGCATAGGCGACCACTTGACCTTCTTACATCAATACACATCCAAGCCCTTGTCTTGATGCATCGCAATAAATATCAAAACTCTTGCTCACATCCGGCAATACCAAAACTGGGGCTGTTGTCAACCTCTTCTTTAACTCCTCAAAACTATTTTGACAAGCTTGGGTCCATTGGAAAGCTTTTCCCTTTATTAGCAACTCTGTCATAGGCTTGGCTATCTTGAAAAAGTCCTTGATGAATCTACGATAATATCCAGCCATCCCAAGAAAACTCCTTATTTCCTTGACATTTTGCGGTGGTTCCCACTTCAACACGTCTCTCACTTTTCCGGGGTCAACCGATACTCCTCCTCCTGAGATTATATGACCCAAAAACAACACCTCTCTCAACCAAAACTGACACTTGTTGAACTTGGCATACAATTGATGCTCCCTCAATTTCTGTAGCGTAAGCCTCAAGTGTTCCTCATGTTCCTTCTCGTCCTTTGAGTAGATCATAATATCATCAATAAACACCACAACGAATCTATCCAAGTACTCCATGAAGACCTTATTCATGAGGTACATAAAGTAGGCAGGCGCATTTGTCAATCCAAAAGACATTACGGTGTACTCATAAGATCCATACCATGTCCTAAAAGCTGTCTTGGGTATGTACCATGGTCTAATCTTCATTTGAAAGTATCCCGACCTCAAATAAATCTTAGAGAAGACACAAGCACCCTTCATCTGATCAAACAAGTCTTCTATACGTGGCAAGGTATACTTGTTCTTGATTGTTACCTCGTTGAGAGCTCGGTAGTCCACGCACATCCTTTGGGATCCATCCTTCTTGTCCACAAATAGAACGGGCGCTCCCCAAGGTGAAGAGCTTGGACGAATGAAACCCTTCTCTAATTGCTCTTGAATCTGCTTCTTGAGCTCTGCTAATTCCATAGGAGGCATCCTATACGGCCTCTTAGCTATAGGTGCAGTTCCAGGTATTAAATCAATAACAAACTCAATGTCTCAATCGGGTGGCATACCTGGCAACTCGTCCGGAAAAACATCCAAAAATTTACACACCATCGGAATCTCCTCAATTGCGGCACCGTCCATATGATTCAACTCCAATTGCTTTGGTGCGGTTTGAGATGCTTCAAATTCTACGGTGATCTCTTCCTCGTTGGTCAACTTCACCGTTTTCGTGGCACACTCAATGACTCCATTGTGCTTCCTCAACCAGTCCATACAAGTATAATGTCCAATCCTTGAGAAACCAAAACAATGAGGTTGGCGGAGAAGTCTACCCCCCTTATTCTAAGGCTTACTTTTGGACATACTATATTTGTCCTCATATCTCCTCCAGGAGACTTAACCAATAGAGTAAACTTCATATGAGAGATAGGCAAACTATACTTGGCAACATAATTTGATGCAATGAATGAATGCGATGCTCCAAAATAAAAAAACATAATCGCGGGGTTGGAGTTGGCGAGAAACATACCAATGACCACGTCATCCGCTTGTTGAGCATCCTCCGTAGAGACATGGTTCACGTTGCCACGAGCAAAATTCTGCTGTCCATGGTTCTCTTGTGGTTGTCCTCCATTGGGTCTTGGCTTAGGACATTGATGAGCAAAGTGTCCAACTTCTCCACAAGTATAACACTTCTTAACTCCACCAGAATTATTGGGACGGGCTTGGTTTTGAACACTTGCAGCAGGAAAATTAGCAGGGGGCGCATAAGGCATTGGAGGCCTAGGTGCTTGCATAACAGGGCGCTGCTGCACAAACTGAGTTGGGCGTGGTGCATAACCAGAGCGTTGAGCAGGAATAGAAGAGCTGTAATGAGGCGCATTGGGCGACGCAGAGTGAGGGCGCACATTACTTCCTTGTTGCTGTCCTTGATATGGCGCCTTTCTCTTATTGTCTTGCTCCATCTCACGAATCTTGTTCTCAATCACAATTGCTTTGTCCACAAGCTTCTGAAAATTGGCATAATCGCAGTTAAGTAGTTGCACTTGAATCTCATTGTTGAGGCCTCTCATGAACAAACATTGCTTCCGGCTGTCCCGACTAACATCCTCAGGCGCATACCTTGAGAGTTGAGTGAACTTATTGAGATATTCACTCACGCTTGATCTCCCTTGCCTTAAGTTCTCAAATTCTTGCCTCTTCAAGATCATAACACCCTCGGGCACATAATGAGAACGAAAATTCTCCTTGAATTCGGCCCAAGTAATTCTCTCTTGGTTCTCATGAGCATTGCAATAAGCATCCCACCAATCTGCAGCTGCTCCAACTAGTTGATGAGAAGCAAACAAGACCTTCTCCTGGTCACTGCATTGGACAATAGCTAGCTTCTTCTCCACGGACTTGATCCAATCATCCGCATCTATAGGGTCAGCAGCTTGAGCAAAGGTCGGCGGCCTAGTCCTCATAAACTCTCCCAATCGGTTATGAGGAGGCAGGAGTGGCGGTGGAGGCATGTGGGGCTAATTATTGATATTGCCAGCCTGCAGCTGTCCCATAGTCTGTATCATGGTCTGCATGAGCTGGTTTTGCATAGCCAATAGCTGCTCAATGTTGATAGCTCCCTGAGTTGATCCTTGTCCAATGTTGTTCTGAGGCACTCCATTGTTCTCCTCCTCATCATTGCCATCCCTCTGGTTGCGAGTCCTCACCATCTGAAGAAAAGCAATAGGTAAGAATTAGAAAACTTCCCCAACTATATGCATCAAGGGATATAACTAAACAGCTAGCTACACTAGCCTAGGTGGACACGGCAATGCTAAAGCATCCCAAAATCCTCTATTAAGCACACAAGCAAGCAATATATATAGCAAACAACACACCAACAAAATCAAATCGATTCCTAGTGCTCCTATGTGCTCTAAAGTGTCCATTCTATCTAGGCTGCATTCTACGGTCAACCTGTGGCTCTGATACCAATCTGTGACGCCCGGTTCTGAAAAATGAACCAAGCTAACACATATGTGTGCCCAGGATGTTCATCACACATACACGAGTGCAATCACAAACGATATACAGATAATTACCACATAACAAGATTAATTAACCAAATTTTATTACACAAACCATAATATCCTTGAATACAAGCTCTAATGAATATTAACGACAAGCACTAATGCAGCGGAAATAAACTAATTAAGCAAACTAAACAGCTAGGCAGCATAAGCAATAGGGTATAGCGCAGCTCCAATCAACACCACAGGCAAAGCTTACGGTAGACACGGCCTAGAACTCCGCATTACCACCATTAAACTCCCAATCCTGACCTACAACTGTTGGGTGGGGGATTGCAAGAGTGAGTACATGTCGTACTCAGCAAGCGTGGAAAGTATGACATGTGGCTGATTCAAATGACAACAATAATAATGGCAAAGTGTTGAAAAGTACATTAAAACATTTGAAAAGCAATATATTATATGTATGTGAAGTAAACCCATCATAATCATAAGTAATACCATAGTACCAAATATGAATTCATTACCATCATCAATAATTCCATATTCCACCATTTGCCAATAACCATATTCAATGCCAGAAATAAATCCATGACCAACTTTAACCATTACCAAACCATAACCATCCCAAATACCAAGTTCCCTCTAATCATGGAAGTTGTCCAGGTGCTCATAACCGGGAGCACGGCTATCATGATAGTTTTATTTAACTCTGCAGAGTTTGTACCTCTTTACCCACGTGTTTGTGATTTCATCACCTTTCGATGACTAGAACCTCTATTATGCCGTCTCACACTTCCATCGGTGTGCGGCCAAGAGATCACAAAATAGCCTTTACAAAGGGATTACTAGCCTATTTAGACCCCACTGAGGTTTCACCGGTGGCGATGTCTCCCGCAGAGCACATCTTCAACCAAGGGCCCCCTCTTGAGCCATTCGGATCCCAGGGTAGTCCTACCAATCATCAACAAACCCAATCTGACTACCCCTTCCTCGAGCATCCTTAATGGTCCAAATAGAACTGGCAAAACCCTAATTAATCAGCTATGCCGCACCCATACTTGGCCTCGTGGTGGCACTGTAGTCCTGGCTTATTCTCGCATGAACCGGTCCTTAGATCTAAAGCAAGCAAACCACCATAACATCCAACCCATCCACATACCAGGCTTGCTTAGATCACCCATTACCATATCATATTTAACCAGTTCATGTTAACCATAATCTCATCCATGCATAATTAAATTGAGTGGTATAGTTGTTTTCCATCCTAGTTGATTAAGCGAAGCAAAAGGTAAAAACCGTTCCCGACTCTCTACCATGTATTCCAGGTGACAAGGGTGGTTAAACAAAGCTAGTAAACTTCCTATCATAGGGTTCCCATCAAATTGACACAAGCATGCAATTTTGCAAACAACACATTTATTTTGAAACAGGATCAATATGCTTCAAGGACACTTGCCTTGCTCTTGCTGTTGATTAGGGTCAAAGCCTTCAAACTCTTGGTGCTGGAGATCCTCCGCGGCACTTTCTAGCGCAAATCCGTCTAATCCACACAATAAATATACAAAACAAGAAACACAATCAAAGAGTGCACAATTATTACTCAATATGACATGACATGCATGATTGATGCAAATGCAAGGTAGGACTTGCTAATAGATGTCTTTTAATGATCACTAACTAGTTCTAGTAGCTTTTAACAAGTTTATACAGGTTTGGATTCGATTAGATCAAATTTTAGAATTAATTCAACCCAATTTAACCAGGAAGATCGGACTAGTCCGCTAGGGACTGAACAAGTCCACACTCCGCGAGATCAGCAGATTAGGGTTTTCTAGATCGACGTGAATTTGGAGATTAGGAGTTGAATTCACGTAAGGAAAAGAGAATAGAAGGTATACCAGGTGTTTAGAACTCCAATGAATCAAGAAACTTGGAGGTAACACTTGGATCTTGATGATCTAGGGTTGGTGATGAACTTGGGGATGAATTGGTGGTGAAGGATGAAACTTGGTGGAGATCTTGATCCTCCTCTTCTTCTTGCTTGAGATCTTCTCCTCCCTCCTTGATGGTGGCTCCCCACGAACTAGGGTTTGGGTCGGTGGAAAAGTGGCAAATAGATGCCAATCCAAGGGGTGGGGCTGTTTATATAGAGGTGGAGGCTAGGGTTAGTTGGATTTCAAGTTTGGGATGAGTAGAGGCCGGTTTAGAGTCCCACATGAGCTCTAAAAGAGTTAGGCACGACGTCCCTAGGCCCACATAATATGAAACCCAAGAAACAAGTCGTAAAACAAAAGATCAACTCGGAGTCACGAAATATCGGACAAGTCCGGACAGGACCGGACTAGTCCAAAGTTGCCCAGAGAGAAAATCGGACAAGTCTGGCCTGAAATCGGACAAGTCCGACTTTAAACAGAGAGGAAATCGGACAAGTCCGCTGGAACACCGGACTAGTCCGGAAAAGTCCAAGGACTTAGCAATTTTTCAAGGATTCATGGAATATCGGACTAGTCCGCACAAAATCAGACAAGTCCGAAAGTTTCCAGAGCCAAAATCGGACTAGTCCGCAGCAAAAACGGACAAGTCCGTTTTTAGTCAGAGAGAAATCGGACTAGTTCTAAGTAAAATCGGACTAGTCCGCACTTTCCTGCGTTTTAAGTGTGGTTTTGTTCCAAATCAATTTTAAATGCTCCAAATCAATTTTAAACTTGTTCCTCTTGTTGTGGGTTAATGTTAAACATGTATATGAGTGTATGTAGGGCATGATGCATGAAAATTAGGGTGTTACACCTTGGGATCGCAAAGATCACAAGGAAACTCCATCTACCAGATTTGAAGACCTTCGAAGGCCCCACATGTCAGCCATAACCGGAACTGCTTCCCCGACATGGTTAGTCCCAGAGCCGCCACATGTATCATAAGACCGGAGCTACCGCCGGCACATGGGAAAGCTCCGGACTTATACCGGTATGGCACCCCCGGACCTAACCCCAGACAGAGGAAAGCTCCGGTACCGACACATGTCCAACAACACCGGACCTACCCGTCCACGACGGTAAGCTCCGGAGCTGCCACGTGTCCAGACCATCGGACCTTCAACCTCAACGATCAAAATGGTGGGCCCCCAACGGCTCGGACCTTCAAGGGGCAATCAAAGACTTCAAGACCCGATTAAGTGTCATTAATACATATTAATGACACATGATCGGAAGACTCTTAATACCAGTAATGGCACTGTTAAGGCCCGTTACCATGATATTAAGGGTAATTAACTCCATTTATTGTGTATTAAACATCAATAACCACCAGGGCCACATGTCGGGTCAGGCTAACGGTGTAACGACCAGTCCTTGTACTATAAAAGGACTGGTCGACGATACACAAGGACATAGGCTACATACGCGAGACACGCTCTCGAACACACTCAGACACTCTTAGACGCTCAATACAACAGCAACACACCCCGTGGAGTAGGGTATTACACTCAGGCGGCCCGAACCACGTAAACCTCTGTGTCAATTTGCCATCTCTTGAATCTCTGTGCGCCCATTACCAAACTACAAACTACATGGACTACTAATAGTACCGTCGGGAGATTTTCCGGATTCAACCATCGACAGTTGGCGCGCCAGGTAGGGGGTGCCCGAGATTTCAAAAATGGTGAACTCAGATGCTGGATCGTCCAACGGCAACCTCGCTGCACAACCTGCTGGAGGCAATCCCTCCAACATGCAACAACCAGCCGGTGCTGTGGCTCTAGCAGGAGTCATGCCTCCGCCTCCATCGCCTGCACCAGCAAATCAAGCTGGACAGCGGGACAGAGCATCTGTGTCGGTCACCTCATCGGCGAATAATAACAACCCCGAACACGCGCTCCATGCAGCGCGTGCTCTTCTCCAATGCCCACCACCTACGGATGCATCCCAGGGTGCAATGGAGCAGTGGAGGGCTGATGTGGAACACTTGGTTGCAGCAGCAGCCGATCGCATCAGCAACCAAGGCCCTCCCCCCTTGGGGCGGGCCCCATCGCAGCATCAGACTTTGTCGGGCAGACTTGGTCCGCATGCTTCCCAAAATAGGAGGCGTGATGCGTCTCAACAAGTGACGTCGTTGCCTCCTGGGGCGCGACGCACCCATACGGTAACCAAGCTCTCAACTCACGACCTCCGGTCGGAGCTTGATCGCCGTTACCGTCAACAGGACGGCCGCGTCCATATCAAGCATGCTCGCGAAAGGCGAGAAGCTCGAGACAGTCATGTTCCTGAGGGAATAGGAGGAGGCTGTTCTGCCCTGGCCATGCACCTACGCATGGTCAGATGGCTACAAAAGTTCCGGCCTCACCTGCCGGAGAAATTTGATGGGATTGTCAATCCCGTTGAGTTTCTCCAGATCTACTCCACTGCAATCCTTGCAGCCGGAGGTAACGAGGCCGTAATGGCCAACTACTTACCCATGGCTTTAGCTGGGACCGCCAGATCCTGGTTCATGAGCCTCCCGCCCGACTCCATCAATAGTTGGGCTGAACTGTGCCAACAATTCACTACCAATTTTGGGAGTTCGTACACCCGACCAGGCACCGAACTAGACCTTTTTACTGTAATGCAGAAGGGGGGAGAATCCTTAAGTTCCTTCATCCAGTGGTTCTCCCAGGTACGGAACACTATTCCTTCTATCTCTAGCATCTCTGTTATTGTGGCATTTAGACAGGGCGTACGAGACAAGAAGATGATGGAGAAGCTGGCGATCAAGGAGATCACCAGTGTCACGGAGCTCTTCAGCTTGACAGATAAATGTGCCAAAGCTACGGAGGGCCGTGAAATGCACTCCAAACCACCTCCGGAGGATAACAAAAAATCCTCCTAGGGCGAAGCCACTACCTCCGGGAGTGGCAAAAGGAAGAAAAAGTCCAACAACAAGAAAAAGCCGTCGGCTGGCACACCTACTGCTGTAGCTCCTGCAGCTCCGGGTGGCCGGGCGCCACGCCCCGAGAAATGACCTCGACCTTCATATGAAGATGGCGGCAACTCCAAGATGTGGTTTCCTATATATAAGTCAAACAGCCACAACCTGGAAGACTGTCGAGAGGTCCAGAACCTTGCCGAGCACTACAACAAGCGCCGGGAAGAAGTTCCTTTCCGACAAAGGGAAGGAAAACAGAAAGTCGACGAAGCTCCGGCTGAAGAGGAGTTAGGTTTTCAGGACCCTAAAAAGGTCCTGAAGGTTGTATACACCTCCGTCGATGATGACTCCGACGTCTCTGACAATGAACGTCGGAAGACCATGAACACCATCTTTGGTGGTTCGTGGGACATCACTTCCCGCCGTGTCCTCAAGACCATGCGGCGGGACATGGCTTCGGTAGCTCCCACCGCCAAGGCAGAGCCGCATCGGAAGTGGATGGATACCGCCATCACTTTCGACGCGTCGGACTGTCCTCGGAATATGACTGGAGCCGGCCAACTCCCATTGATGGTATCTCCAACCATCAACAACATCCAACTCCACCATGTAATGGTGGACGGAGGTTCGGGGCTGAACCTCATAAGCTTCGAAGCTTTCGTCAAGCTTCAGCTCCGACCTTCAGACCTTTGCCCCTCCCGAACTTTCTGTGGAGTAGGTCCGGGGGCCATAACCCCACGTGGTGCCATTACTCTCCCCGTGACCTTCGGGACTCGAGAGAATTATCGCACTGAAAAGTTGGTCTTTGACGTTGCTCAGATCAACTTACCCTTTAACACCATTCTGGGTAGGCCAGCCTTGTACAAGTTCATGGTTGCTGCTCATTATGGCTACCTGGTGTCGAAAATGCCAACACCAGCTACTGTTATTCGGATCCGCGGAGATCGCACTGCCGGAGTGACTGCTCTGGAAGAACTTCACGCGCTTGCTACAGCGCAGGAGGAAGAGTCCAGGCAGGAGCAAACTCCAAAACCTCCAAGCATTCGTCAACGAGGCTCAACCTCCGCACCTCGCGTGCAACCAAGCGGCGACACCGACATTCCTGTCAAAGTCATCCAAATCGGTTCCGATGCCGCTCAGACCACCCGTATATCGGGAGGTCTGAATGACAAATAGGAACTCGCGCTCATCACTTTCCTCCGGGCTAACATTGACGTGTTTTCCTGGCAACCGTCGCAAATGCCTGGAATCCCTAGAGAAGTGATTGAGCATAATCTGAAGATCTATCCTGACGCTCCCCCTATACACCAGAAGCCTCGGAAGCAATTAGTAGAGCGACAAAACTTCATACGAAAAGAAGTGAAGAAGTTGCTCGAAGCTGGATTCATCCGAGAAGTCTTCCACCCAAATTGACTGGCAAACCCAGTCGTTGTACCCAAGGCTGGCGGGAAGCTTCGGATGTGTATCGACTACACAACACTGAATAAGGCATGTCCAAAAGATCCATTCCCACTACCTAGAATAGATCAGATAGTGGATTCCACCTCCGGGTGTGAATTACTGTGTTTCCTAGACGCATATTCTGGGTACCATCAAATCAGAATGTCTAGGGAAGATGAAGAGCACACTTCTTTTATCACAGTAGATGGATTGTATTGTTATACTGCCATGCCATTTGGTCTCAAGAATGCAGCCTCAACATTTGTACGAGCTATGTACAAAACCTTTGGAGAGCTCATCAGAGACGTAGTGGAAGTGTATGTTGATGACATCGTCATCAAAATCAAGGACAAGGAGTCACTTCTTGACACCTTGCAAGATGTCTTCGAAAAGTTGCGGGTCACCTGCACAAAGCTGAACCCAGACAAGTGTGTCTTCAGAGTTAACTGTAACACTCTCATTTTCATGCATCATGCCTTGCATACATTCATATACATGTTTAACATTGATCCACATAAAGAGGAACAAGTTTAAAATTATTTCAGAGCATTTAAAATTGATTTGGAACAAAACCGCACTTAAAACGCAGGAAAGTGCGGACTAGTCCGATTTCTCTCTGACTAAAAACGGACTTGTCTGTTTTTGCTGCGGACTAGTCCGATTTTGGCTCTGAAAACTTTCGGACTTGTCCGATTTTGGGCGGACTAGTCCGATATTCCAAGAATCCTTGAAAAATTGCTAAGTCCTTGGACTTTTCCGTACTAGTCCGGTGTTCCGGCGGACTTGTCCGTTTTCCTCTCTGTTGAAAGTCGGACTTGTCCGATTTTAGGCCAGACTTGTCTGATTTTTCTCTCTGGACAACTTCGGACTAGTCCGGTCCTTTCCGGACTTGTCCGATATTTCGTGACTTCGAGATTGATCTTTTGTTTTACAACTTGTATCTTGGGTTTCACGTTATATGGGCCTAGGGACGTCGTGCCTAACTCTTTTAGAGCCCGTGTGGGACTCTAAACCGGCCTCTACTCCTCCCAAAACTAGAAATCCATCTAACCCTAGCCTCCACCTCTATATAAACAGCCCCACCCTTTGGATTGATATCTATTTGCCACTTTTCCACCCACCCAAACCCTAGTTCGTGGAGAGCCACCACCAAGGAGGGAGGAGAAGATCCCAAGCAAGGAGAAGAAGAGGAGGAAACGAAAGAGGATCAAGATCTCCACCAAGTTTCGTTCTTCATCACCAATTCATCTCCAAGTTCATCACCAACCCTAGATCATCAAGATCCAAGTGCTACCTCCAAGTTTCTTGATTCATTGGAGTTCTAAATACCTGGTATACCTTCTATTCTCTTGTCCTTATGCGAATTCAACCCCTAATCTCCAAATTCATGTCGATCTAGAAAACCCTAATCTGCTGATCTCGCAGAGTGCGGACTTGTCCGGTCCCTAGCGGACTAGTCTGATCTTTCTGGTTAAATTGTGTTGAATTGGTTCTAAAAATTGATCTAATCGAATCCAAACCTGTATAAACTTGTTAAAAGCTATTAGAACTAGTTAGTTATCATTAAAAGCAATCAATTAACAAGTTCTACCTTGCATTTGCATCAATCATGCATGTCATGTCATATTGAGTAATATTTGTGCACTCGTTGATTGTGTTTCTTGTCTTGTATGTTTATTGTGTGGATTAGACGGATTTGCGCTAGAGAGTGCCGCGGAGGATCTACAGCATCAAGAGTTTGAAGGCTTTGACCCTAATCAACAGCAAGAGCAAGGCAAGTGTCCTTCAAGCATATTGATCTTGTTTTTAAAATAAATGTTTTGTTTACAAAATTGCATGATTGTGTCAATTTGATGGGAAACCTATGGTAGGAAGTTTACTAGGATTGTTGACCACCCTTGTCACCTGGAATTTATGGTAGAGAGAGTCGGGAAGGGTTTTTACCTTTTGCTTCGCTTAATCAACTGGGATGGGAAATAACTATACCACTCAATTTAATTATGTATGGATGAGATTATGGTTAATATGAACTGGTCAAATATGTTATGGTAATGGGTGATCTAAGCAAGCCTGGTATGTGGACGGGTTGGATGTTATGGTGGTTTGCTTGCTTTAGATCTAAGGACCGGTTCATGCGAGAATAAGCCAGGACTACAGTGCCACCACGAGGCCAAGTATGGGTGCGGCGTAGCTGATTAATTAGGGCTTTGCTGGTGCTGTTTGGACCATTGTGGATGCTCGGGGAAGGGGTAGTCGGATTGGGTTTGTTGATGATTGGTGGGACTACCCTGGGATCCGAATGGCTCAAGAGGGGGCCCTTGGTTGAAGATGTGCTCTGCGGGAGACATCGCCACCGGTGAAACCTCAGTGGGGTCTAAATAGGCTAGTAATCCCTTTGTAAAGGCTATTTTGTGATCTCTTGGCCACACACCGATGGAAGTGTGAGACGGCATAATAGAGGTTTTAGTCATCGAAAGGTGATGAAATCACGAACACGTGGGTAAAGAGGTACAAACTCTGCAGAGTTAATTAAAACTATCATGATAGCCGTGCTCCCGGTTATGAGCATCTGGACAACTTCCATGATTAGAGGGAAATTGGAATTTGGGATGGTTATGGTTTGGTAATGGTTATGGATGGTTATGGATTAATCTCTGGTATTGAGTATGGTTATTGGCAATGGTGAAATCTGGACTTATTGATGATGGTAATGAATTCAGTTTGGTATTACGGTATTACTTATGATTATGATGGGTTTACTTCACATACATATACTATATTGCTTTTCAAATGTTTTAATGTACTTTTCAGCACTTTACCATTATTATTGTCGACATTTGAATAAGCCACATGTCATACTTTCCACACTTGCTGAGTACGACATGTACTCACTCTTGCAATCCCCCCCAATAGTTGCAGGTCAGGATTTGGATTCTAATGGTGATAATGCGGAGTTCTAGGCCGTGTCTACCGTCAGCTTTGCCTGTGGTGTTGGTTGGAGCTGCGCATACATACCCTGTCGCTTATGCTGCATAGTTGCTTAGTTGTTTAATTAGTTTATTTCCGCTGCATTAGTTAAACTTGTTAATAGTATTCATTAGAGCTTGTATTCGAGGATAATCTGGGTTGTGTAATAAAATTTGGTTAATTAATCTTGTCTTGTGGTACTTTTCTGTATACTCTTTTGTGATTGCACTCGTGTATGTGTGTTGAACATCCTGGGCACACATATGCGTTAGCTTGGTTCAGTTTTCGGAACCGGGCGTCACAGATTGGTATCAGAGCCACAGGTTGACCGTAGGATGCAGCCTAGATAGAATGGACACTTTAGAGCACATAGGAGCACTCAGGAATCGATGTGTTTTCGCTTGGAGTGCTGTTTGCTATATATATTGCTTGCTTGTGTGCTTAATAGAGGATTTTGGGATGCCTTAGCATTGCCATGTCCACCTAGGCTAGTGTAGCTAGCTGTTTAGTTCATATCCCTTGATGCATATAGTTGGGGACGTTTTCTAATTCTCATCTATTGCTTTTCTTCAGATGGTGAGGACTCGCAATTAGAGGGATGGCAATGATGAGGAGGAGAACAATGGAGTGCCTCAGAACAACATCGGACAAGGATCTACTCAGGGAGCTATCAATATTGAGCAGCTATTGGCTATGCAAAACCAGGTCATGCAGACCATGATACAAACAATGGGACAGCTGCAGGCTGGCAATATCAACAATCAGCCCCACATGCCTCCACCGCCACCCCCGCCTCCTCATAACCGATTGGGAGAGTTTATGAGAACTAGGCCGCCGACTTTTGCTCAAGCTGCTGACCCTATGGATGCGGACGATTGGCTCAAGTCTGTGGAGAAGAAACTGGCTATTGTCCAATGCAGTGACCGGGAGAAGGTCTTGTTTGCTTCTCATCATCTAGTTGGAGCAGCTGCGGATTGGTGGGATTCTTATTGCAATGCTCATGAGAACCAAGAGAGAATTACTTGGGCCGAATTCAAGGAAAATTTTCGTTCTCATTATGTGCCCGAGGGTGTTATGATATTGAAGAGGCAAGAATTTGAGAATTTAAGGCAAGGAAGATCAAGTGTGAGTGAATATCTCAATAAATTCACTCAACTCTCAAGGTACGCGCCTGAGGATGTTAGTCGGGACAGCCGGAAGCAATACTTGTTCATGAGGGGCTTGAACAATGATATCCAAGTACAATTGCTCAATTGTGACTATGCAAATTTCATGAAGCTTGTGGACAAAGCAATTGTGGTTGAGAACAAGATCCGTGAGATGGAGCAAGAAATCAAGAGGAAGGCGCCATATCAAGGACAGCAACAAGGAAGTAATGTGCGCCCTCGCTTTGCGCCACCCAATGCGCCTCATTTCAGCTCTTCTATTCCTGCTCAGCGCCCTGGTTATGCACCACGCCCAACTCAGTTTGCGCAGCAGCGCCCTGTCACGCAAGCACCTAGGCCTCAAATGCCTTATGCGCCTCGTGCTAATTTTCCTGGTGCTAATATTCAAACCAAGCTCATCCCAATAATTCTGGTGGGGTTAAGAAGTGTTATACTTATGGAGAAGCTGGACACTTTGCGCATCAATGTCCTAAGTCAGGTCGTGGTCAAGGAAGTAATGCGCCGAGGAAAAACTCAAGACCCAACGGGGGACAACCACAAGGGAACCGTGGACAGCAGAATTTTGCTCGTGGCAACGTGAACCATGTCTCAACGGAGGATGCTCAACAAGCGGATGATGTGGTCATTGGTATGTTTCTCGCAAACTCCAACCCCGCGACTATGTTATTTGATTCCGGAGCATCGCATTCATTCATTGCATCAAAGTATGTTGCCAAGTATAGTTTGCCTATCTCTCATATGAAGTTTACTCTATTGGTTAAGTCTCCTGGAGGAGAGATGAGGACAAATATAGTATGTCCAAAAGTAGGCCTTAGAATAAGGGGGGGTAGACTTCTCCGCCAACCTCATTGTTTTAGATTCTCAAGGAT
Source organism: Tuctoria greenei (assembly GCA_036927565.1). Lineage (NCBI taxonomy): Eukaryota > Viridiplantae > Streptophyta > Magnoliopsida > Poales > Poaceae > Tuctoria > Tuctoria greenei. Next base: position 23,930,412 of record JAYESD010000011.1, on the reverse strand, counting down.
TGGACATTATACTTGGTATGGACTGGTTGAGAAAGCACAATGGAGTTATTGAGTGTGCTACGAAGACGGTGAAGTTGACCAATGAGGAAGGGATCACCGTAGAATTTGAAGCATCTCAAACCGCACTGAAGCAATTGGAGTTGAATCATATGGACGGTGCCACAATTGAGGAGATCCCGGTGGTGTCTGAATTTTTGGATGTTTTTCCGGACGAGTTGACAGGTATGCCACCCGATCGAGACATTGAGTTTGTTATTGATTTAATACCTGAAACTGCACCTATAGCTAAGAGGCCGTATAGGATGCCTCCTATGGAATTAGTGGAGCTCAAGAAGCAGATTCAAGAGCAATTAGAGAAGGGTTTCATTCGCCCTAGCTCTTCACCTTGGGGAGCGCCCGTTCTATTTGTGGACAAGAAGGATGGATCCCAAAGGATGTGCGTGGATTACCGAGCTCTCAACGAGGTAACAATCAAGAACAAGTACACCTTGCCCCGTATAGAGGATTTGTTTGATCAGATGAAAGGCGCCTGTGTGTTTTCCAAGATTGATTTAAGGTCGGGATACTTTCAAATGAAGATTAGACCATCGGACATACCCAAGACAGCTTTTAGGACACGGTATGGATCTTATGAGTACACCGTGATGTCATTTGGATTGACAAATGCGCCTGCCTACTTTATGTACCTCATGAATAAGGTCTTCATGGAGTACTTAGATAAGTTCGTTGTGGTGTTTATTGATGATATTATGATCTACTCGAAGGATGAGAAGGAACATGAGGAACACTTGAGGCTTACGTTGCAGAAATTGAGGGAGCATCAATTGTATGCCAAGTTCAACAAGTGTCAGTTTTGGTTGAAGGAGGTGCCATTTTTGGGTCATGTCATCTCAGGAGGAGGAGTATCGGTTGACCCTGGTAAAGTGAGGGATGTGTTGAAGTGGGAACCGCCGCAAAATGTCAAGGAAATAAGGAGTTTTCTTGGAATGGCTGGATATTACTGTAGATTCATCAAGGATTTTTCCAAGATAGCCAAGCCTATGATGGAGTTGCTAATGAAGGGAAAGGCATTCCAATGGACTCAAGCTTGTCAAGAGAGTTTTGAGGAGTTGAAGAAGCGGTTGACAACAGCCCCAGTTTTGGTATTGCCGGATGTAAGCAAGAGTTTTGACATTTATTACGATGCATCAAGACAAGGGCTTGGATGTGTATTGATGCAAGAAGGTCAAGTGGTCGCCTATGCATCAAGACAATTGAAGAAACATGAGCAGAATTACCCCACACACGATTTGGAACTCACGGCCGTGGTACATGCATTGAAGATTTGGAGACACTATATTCTTGGACATAGGTGTGAAATTTATACGGATCATAAGAGTTTGAAGTATATTTTCACACAAACGGATCTGAACTTGAGGCAACGAAGATGGTTGGAGCTCATCAAAGATTATGATTTGGGGATCAACTATCATCTGGGGAAGGCCAATGTAGTGGCCGATGCTTTGAGTAGAAAGGGAGTAAGTCACCAACTCACAGTTCGAGAGTTACCATCCGAGTTATGTAAGGAGTTTGAAAGGTTAAACCTCGGATTTGTAAATGAGATGGAGATGATGGATTTAAACCCAACCTTGGAGCAAGAAATTCGAGAGGCACAAACCACAGATGAGGAGATCAAGGAAATCAAGGAAATAATCGAAGAAGGGAGAGAATTCATATTTGACGAGGATGAACATGGTACCTTATGGCTTGGAAAGAGGATCGTTGTGCCTAATATAAAGCATATTCGGGAGACAATATTAAAGGAGGCACATGACTCACCTTACTCAATTTATCCCGGTTGTACGAAGATGTACAAAGACTTGAAAACTTGCTATTGGTGGGATAGCATGAAAAAGGACATAGCTGAATACGTAGCATTGTGTGATGTGTGCCAACGAGTCAAGGCGGAACATCAAAGGCCAGCCGGATTATTGCAACCGTTGAAGATTCCGGAATGGAAGTGGGAAGAAATTGGAATGGACTTCATAGTTGGGTTACCACGTACTCAGTCCGGGTATGACTCAATTTGGGTAATTGTGGATCGCTTAACCAAGTCAGCTCATTTTGTCCCTGTGAAGACCAAGTATACAGCTGCACGATTGGCCAAAATATACATGGAGCGTATTGTGTGTCGACATGGAGTCCCTAAGAAGATAGTTTCGGATAGAGGTTCTCAATTTACCTCCAGATTTTGGCAAAAATTGCATGAAGCCTTGGGAACGAGATTGAATTTTAGTTCAGCATATCATCCTCAAACGGATGGGCAAACCGAGAGGACCAATCAGATTTTAGAGGACATGCTAAGAGCTTGTGCTTTAAAGCATGGGAAAAGTTGGGACAAAAGCTTGCCATACGCGGAATTTTCATACAATAATAGTTACCAAGCAAGTTTGAAGATGTCACCATATGAAGCGCTTTATGGGAGGAAGTGTAGGACACCTTTATTCTGGAATGAGGCAGGAGAAACTCAAGTATTTGGTCCAGATGTGTTGCAAGAAGCCGAAAAGCAAGTCCAAATAATTCGTGAAAACTTGAGGGCTGCCCAATCAAGGCAAAAAGGCTATGCGGACAATAGGAGAAGGAAACTAGCCTTTGAAGTGGGTGATTTTGTTTACCTCAAGGTGTCACCAATGAGAGGTCATAAGAGGTTTAACATAAAAGGAAAGCTAGCACCTCGTTATATTGGACCATTCAAGATTTTGGACAAAAGGGGAGAAGTAGCGTATAAGTTGGCGATGCCAGCTCACCTTTCAGACGTGCATGATGTCTTTCATGTTTCCCAGCTCAAGAAGTGCTTGAGAGTACCGGAAGAACAAGTGCCAATGGAAGAATTGGAACTAGAGGAAGATTTGACTTATGCCGAACAACCGGTCAAAATCTTGGAAACTAAGGAGAGGGTCACAAGGAACAAGATTATTAGATGGTGTAAGATTCAATGGAAGCACCACACAGGAAAAGAAGCAACTTGGGAGCTAGAGGATGATATCAAGAAGGAATTTCCCCATCTCTTCTCTTCCGCATCGAATCTCGAGGGCGAGATTCATTTTAAGGGGGGTAGGTTTGTAACACCCTCATTTTCATGCATCATGCCTTGCATACATTCATATACATGTTTAACATTGATCCACATAAAGAGGAACAAGTTTAAAATTATTTCAGAGCATTTAAAATTGATTTGGAACAAAACCGCACTTAAAACGCAGGAAAGTGCGGACTAGTCCGATTTCTCTCTGACTAAAAACGGACTTGTCCGTTTTTGCTGCGGACTAGTCCGATTTTGGCTCTGAAAACTTTCGGACTTGTCCGATTTTGGGCGGACTAGTCTGATATTCCAAGAATCCTTGAAAAATTGCTAAGTCCTTGGACTTTTCCGGACTAGACCGGTGTTCCGGCGGACTTGTCCGTTTTCCTCTCTGTTGAAAGTCGGACTTGTCCGATTTTAGGCCAGACTTGTCCGATTTTTCTCTCTGGACAACTTCGGACTAGTCCGGTCCTTTCCGGACTTGTCCGATATTTCGTGACTTCGAGATTGATCTTTTGTTTTACGACTTGTATCTTGGGTTTCACGTTATATGGGCCTAGGGACGTCGTGCCTAACTCTTTTAGAGCCCATGTGGGACTCTAAACCGGCCTCTACTCCTCCCAAAACTCGAAATCCATCTAACCCTAGCCTCCACCTCTATATAAACAGCCCCACCCTTTGGATTGATATCTATTTGCCACTTTTCCACCCACCCAAACCCTAGTTCGTGGAGAGCCACCACCAAGGAGGGAGGAGAAGATCCCAAGCAAGGAGAAGAAAAGGAGGAAACGAAAGAGGATCAAGATCTCCACCAAGTTTCGTTCTTCATCACCAATTCATCTCCAAGTTCATCACCAACCCTAGATCATCAAGATCCAAGTGCTACCTCCAAGTTTCTTGATTCATTGGAGTTCTAAACACCTGGTATACCTTCTATTCTCTTGTCCTTATGCGAATTCAACCCCTAATCTCCAAATTCACGTCGATCTAGAAAACCCTAATCTGCTGATCTCGCAGAGTGCAGACTTGTCCGGTCCCTAGCGGACTAGTCCGATCTTTCTGGTTAAATTGTGTTGAATTGGTTCTAAAAATTGATCTAATCGAATCCAAACCTGTATAAACTTGTTAAAAGCTATTAGAACTAGTTAGTTATCATTAAAAGCAATCAATTAACAAGTTCTACCTTGCATTTGCATCAATCATGCATGTCATGTCATATTGAGTAATATTTGTGCACTCGTTGATTGTGTTTCTTGTCTTGTATGTTTATTGTGTGGATTAGACGGATTTGCGCTAGAGAGTGCCGCGGAGGATCTACAACATCAAGAGTTTGAAGGCTTTGACCCTAATCAACAGCAAGAGCAAGGCAAGTGTCCTTGAAGCATATTGATCCTGTTTTTAAAATAAATGTTTTGTTTAAAAAATTGCATGCTTGTGTCAATTTGATGGGAAACCTATGGTAGGAAGTTTACTAGGATTGTTGACCACCCTTGTCACCTGGAATTTATGGTAGAGAGAGTCGGGAAGGGTTTTTACCTTTTGCTTCGCTTAATCAACTGGGATGGGAAATAACTATACCACTCAATTTAATTATGTATGGATGAGATTATGGTTAATATGAACTGGTCAAATATGTTATGGTAATGGGTGATCTAAGCAAGCCTGGTATGTGGACGGGTTGGATGTTATGGTGGTTTGCTTGCTTTAGATCTAAGGACCGGTTCATGCGAGAATAAGCCAGGACTACAGTGCCACCACGAGGCCAAGTATGGGTGCGGCGTAGCTGATTAATTAGGGCTTTGCTAGTGCTATTTGGACCATTGTGGATGCTCGGGGAAGGGGTAGTCGGATTGGGTTTGTTGATGATTGGTGGGACTACCCTGGGATCCGAATGGCTCAAGAGGGGGCCCTTGGTTGAAGATGTGCTCTGCGGGAGACATCGCCACCGGTGAAACCTCAGTGGGGTCTAAATAGGCTAGTAATCCCTTTGTAAAGGCTATTTTGTGATCTCTTGGCCACACACCGATGGAAGTGTGAGACGGTATAATAGAGGTTTTAGTCATCGAAAGGTGATGAAATCACGAACACGTGGGTAAAGAGGTACAAACTCTGCAGAGTTAATTAAAACTATCATGATAGCCATGCTCCCGGTTATGAGCACCTGCACAACTTCCATGATTAGAGGGAAATTGGAATTTGGGATGGTTATGGTTTGGTAATGGTTATGGATGGTTATGGATTAATCTCTGGTATTGAGTATGGTTATTGGCAATGGTGAAATCTGGACTTATTGATGATGGTAATGAATTCAGTTTGGTATTACGGTATTACTTATGATTATGATGGGTTTACTTCACATACATATACTATATTGCTTTTCAAATGTTTTAATGTACTTTTCAGCACTTTACCATTATTATTGTCGACATTTGAATAAGCCACATGTCATACTTTCCACACTTGCTGAGTACGACATGTACTCACTCTTGCAATCCCCCCCAACAGTTGCAGGTCAGGATTTGGATTCTAATGGTGATAATGCGGAGTTCTAGGCCGTGTCTACCGTCAGCTTTGCCTGTGGTGTTGGTTGGAGCTGCGCATACATACCCTGTCGCTTATACTGCATAGTTGCTTAGTTGTTTAATTAGTTTATTTCCGCTGCATTAGTTAAACTTGTTAATAGTATTCATTAGAGCTTGTATTCGAGGATAATCTGGGTTGTGTAATAAAATTTGGTTAATTAATCTTGTCTTGTGGTAGTTTTCTGTATACTCTTTTGTGATTGCACTCGTGTATGTGTGTTGAACATCCTGGGCACACATATGCGTTAGCTTGGTTCAGTTTTCGGAACCGGGCGTCACATTAGCTCCGGAAAGCTTCTTGGATTCTTGGTAAACCACCGAGGCATAGAGGCGAATCCGACGAAGATTAAAGCCACTGAAGATATGCGGCCACCAGCCCGCATCAAGGACGTCCAGAAGCTGACTGGATGTCTAGTTGCCCTCAGTCGATTCATCTCAAGACTGGCGGAATGGGCACTTCCCTTCTTCAAGCTGTTGAGGAAGTCCGAACCATTCCAATAGCCTGAAGAAGCAGAAAAGGCGTTCCAGAAGCTGAAGCAGCTCCTCACCACCCTACCAACCTTGGTAGCTCCGAACCCTGGTGAGCCTCTACTGCTTTACATTTCGGTAACTGATGAAGTTGTCAGCATGGTCCTAGCTGCGGAGAGACCAGAACCCTCACAAGCTCAGGAATCTAGACCCCCTCGGGAGGGTCAGGAGGTTCTTGAAGGCGAGTTTGGGTCCCAGCCCCTAGACTTGGATCTACAAGGAGTTACTCTTGTTGAAAAAGAGGATCCAGACCCCGCCGGGAGGGTCCGGGTCACTCCAGAAGAAGCTCTGGGTTCCTTCAGCAAGGACCCGGAGGTCCCCGAAGATGGTCCATACCCCTCCGGGAGGGTCCGGGTCGATGAAGAGGAAGCTCCGGGCCCCTCTGGGAGGGACTGGACAGTCCAACGCCCAGTGTACTTCATTAGCGAAGTACTCCATGACGCCAAGACTCGATACCTAGAGGTGCATAAGCTGCTCTATGCAGTTCTTATCGCCTCCAGAAAGCTTCGCCATTACCTCCAAGCTCATAAGATCTCAATGGTGACCTCTTATCCACTGTGTGCGAGCTTGCATAATCCCGATTCCACTGGGAACATTGCAAAGTGGGCAGCGGAATTGGCCGAATTCGATCTTGAATTCATCCCAAGTCAAGCGATCAAGAGTCAAGCACTGACAGACTTTGTGGCAGAATGGACCCCCTCTCCATCAAACCCTAAGGGCCCTAGTGAGCAGAAGTCGGAACTCAAGGCTCCGGTCTTCACCGAGCCTCACTGGACTCTCTACTTCGACGGCTCCATGCAAAAGCAGGGGGCCGGAGATGGAGTTCTTCTCCTCGCTCCAACCAGGGAGAAGGTAAAATACATGGTCCACCTTGACTTCAAGGCGACCAACAACATGGCGGAGTATGAAGCACTCATTTACGGACTAAAGGTGGCACTATCATATGGTGTCAAGCAACTGTTGGTCAAGGGAGATTCGCAGCTAATCATTAAACAGGTGAAGGGTGAATGCTCCTGCAACAATCCCCAACTAGCTGCTTATCTCCTTGAAGTCTAGAGGCTTCAGAAGGACTTCGAAGTCCTGGACCTCCACCATGTCCAGCGTCTCCATAACGCTGAAGCTGACAAACTCTCGACATAAGCGTCAACCGGAGCTCCGGCTCCCGACGGAACCTTCGTACAGAGGTTGTCAGAGCCCACAGCTCAGCCCGCCGAACAGAGCAAAGGGGGTGAGACTAGCATCCCGAAGCTGGTGGTCCTGATGGCCCTGTTACCATGGCAGCCATCAAGGGTCGTAGGTGCTGCCGGAAGCTCCGAGCAAACCAACACGCAAGACTCAAATGCTCAAGCAAGCTCCGATGCATGGATCTCAGAGATCCGGAGCTACTTGAAAGACAATATCCTTCCTGACGATGATGTATCCGCTGACCGAATAGTCAGATTGACTAAAATATACACGTTGGTAGAAGGGGATCTCTACCGACGCGGCGCCAACGGCGTCCTAATGCGGTGCATCACAAAGGAAGAAGGTTGCGAGCTCCTCGCAGAAATCCATGGAGGCGAGTGCGGGAACCACACGTCTTCCCACACGCTGGTCGGTAAAGCCTTTCGACATGGCTTTTACTAGCCTACAGCGCTCCAGGATGCAACTGAGCTGGTGAGGAAATGTGAAGCATGCCAGTTTCATGCAAAACAAATTCATACACCGACTCAGCCTCTACAAATGATACCTCCTACATGGCCTTTCACTGTGTGGGGGATGGATATCTTGGGACCTTTCCCAAGAGCCGTTGGAGGTTACACGTTCATGTATGTTGCCATTGACAAATTCACCAAATGGCCGGAGGCAACTCCAGTTGTGACTATAAACAAGCAATCAACTATCAACTTCTTGCAGTGGATCGTATGCAGATTTGGAGTCCCGAACAAAATCATAACAGATAATGGGACCCAATTCACAAGCTCTGCTTTCCAAGGATACTGCGAAGACCTGGACATCCAAGTTAGCTACGCTTCCGTAGCTCACCCAACAAGCAATGGCCAAGCCGAGAGAGCTAATGCAGAAATCCTAAAAGGACTCAAGACGCACACTTATGAGCGCCTGAAAAAACATGGAGCCAATTGGATCGAAGAGCTTCCGCCCACTCTATCGGCCCACAGGACAACTCCAAACCGGTCAACTAGAGAGACACCCTTCTTCCTGGTGTACGGAGCTGAAGCAGTCCTTCCTCCGGAAATCACCTTGGAGTCGCTCCGGGTCCGGACCTTCGACGAAGCCACGCAGGACCAGCTCCGGTGTGAAGACCTTGACCTCCTTGAAGAGGGAAGGTGTCAAGCAGCTGTTCGGAATGCCCGATACCGCCAAGCTCTTCAGCGCTATCACCAACGGCATGTTCACAGCCGACAGCTCGAGGAAGGCGATCTGGTGTTATGGAGAATACAATCCAGAGAAGGGTTAAACAAACTTTCCCCCAACTGGGAAGGACCCTTCCGAGTGATCAAAGTATCCCGTCCTTATGCGTTCGCTTGTCTACTGAGGATGGGACACCTCTCTTTAATTCTTGGAACATTGAGCACATCCGTAAGTTCTACGCTTAATATCACGGAGGTGAGTCTGTAATTACATGTGATGTATGTTATAGAGTCATGCACCTTAAGTACGCCACTCTACCTACACCCCAGCAGGCCGAAGTAAGGCGAGTCCAGAAACGATCGGATCTGAAGGAAACAAGACAGTGCACTTGATTGTATTTAGAATTTTGTTCGACCTAAAAATTTCTCGGGAATAGTAAGTCACAATGAAGTTATATATAGGAAAATGGATTTTACTGTTTTTCTTGACTTCAGTGTGCAGGAAAAATAAGTATTTCATGATGATGGTGAATGAAGCCGGAGCTGCCAAAGGACTAACCGTCGATGCTTTACGCGTTGATGGAGACTACTGCCGGAGCTACTAAGCTCCGACGATGGTCAATGCTGGAGCCACTAAGCTTCGACAACCTCAGGGGGCCTTCACTATTGAAGACTTCGAACCTACGTTCTACAACTGTTACATCCTCTTGGTACATGTTCACAATCAAATTGTGTACATCTACCAAGGGGCCAAGTGGGACAAAGGTGTTGAAGACAAAAAATGAAATTCACAAAAAACTTGGATTTCATTCATCTGGAGACAAGAGATTACAAAATTGGAGAAAGAGAAGAGAGAATACAAATGAGAGCTACAAAGAGATGGTTCTAGACCCTATGGAAGAACGAGGCGACCTTCTGGGCAGCCTCCGATATGCTGGCTTGGGCAGCTTCTCCCTCTCCTTCGATGGGGCCTTCAAGCACCGGGTCCAGGGGGGATTGAGGGTCCCGGCTTGTGTAGCATGTCAGCACGAATTCTGCGATGTCCTTTGCCAGGGATTGTCCCTCGGTCACCAGCTGGTCCATGATGACATGACCCATCTTGGTGAGTTTGTTGCCTGCCGAACTCAACGCCTACAACGCCAGGTCCAGCTCTGGCTCCGGATCATCCAAACGCACGGGACTAAAACCCAATGGAATCAGCGTGTCGTTGGCTTTGTCCAGGAAGTCCCAAACTTATTGGGACTCCACAGTACTCGAGCCTCGCATCTCCTCCAAGGATCTTCTGGTCGTCGCAAGTTCTGAATTCTGACGAGCAAGGCGCTCAAACTCTTTGGTGTTCTGTTGAATCTTTTCAGCAACTTGCCTTTCGAGTTTTCCGAGCTCTTCCTCCCGGAGGTGGATCATGTTCCGGCGGTCGACCACGTCCTTCTCCCGGCCCCATACTTTCTTCTCTCTGGCAGCAATGACATTCCCCCTCCTGTGGAGTTCTTGCCCTCACTCCCAGGCCTTCTTCTCCTCTCTCTCGCAGCGCTCCTCCAATTTCTTGGTGCGCTCCTCGAGACTCTTGTCACCCAGAGTTAGCCTCTGAGTAAGCTCTTCTTCCCTCTTCACGACGTCGTCCCGCAGCTCCAGGAGTTTTTGCTCTTCATTCTCGAGCTTTCTCTCCCGCTCCTCAAGAGCCTCCCAGCGCTTGACGAGACTAGCGTGGATGGCGTCGAGCCTCTCCTGGCGATCATCCGCTGCGCTATTAGCAGCTTTGGCCTGCTCTAAGATGGCCTAGGACTGGTTGTCAAGGGATCGCGTCATGCGTTCCCTCTCATCCAGCAGCTTACCCTAGTATTCCAGGCGGACCTTCTCCCTCTGCACCCACTCCTTGTCGTCAGCCAGCCTCGACTGCGCCAGCTTGGTCTCGAAATGGAGCCGATTGCGCCACCTCCTAAGATTTTGGCACTCCTCCTCGAGGGCCTTGTTGTCGTGGTACAGAGCCAGCTGGACCTGACAAAGACTGGAGCAGGCGTTGTCAATAGACAACGACAAGGGGATCGGGTCAGGACCTGTCAGGGTCATCTCCGCTGGTTCTAGCGGGTTCTCCGTGATAAAAATTGGGTCCCACTCTACAAGAGCGGTCCCCTGAGCTTCCACGGAACTACAGCCATCCTCCGGGATAGCCTCGACCGCCGCCGAGGAAGGTCCTGCAGTAGAAGTTTCAACCTTCGGAATTGGCTCTGAAGGTACCACTGTCAGGTCATCAACAACTGGCCCCTCTGGCGGGGGGCCGACAGCTTCATCTTGGCACCTTGGCTCAGGTGCGGGCACCTCCGGGACCACTGCTTCCGGGGCGGGCGTAGAAGATTCCGCCGAAGCTGAAGCCACATTCGGCTCTGATGTTGGCGCCTCTTCCACTGCCGGTTCCGGTGCTGATGCCTCCACCACCATGGGCTCGAGCGTCGGTACCTCTACAGCAACTGGCTCAGGTGCCAGTATTTCTTCGATGACCGGCTCTACCGTCGAAACTTCTGTAGCAACTGGCTCTACCGCCGGAGCTTCCTCAAAAACCGACTCTAGCGCTGGGACTTCATCAACACCCGGCTCTATCGTCGGGACTTCATCAACCACTGGCTCGACTGCCGGGGCTTCAACAACATCTGGCTCTAGGGCCAGAATTGCAGCTACCTCCGGCTCTAAGGCTAGAGCGTCCATCATTTCAGCATCCGAGCCCGGAGCTTCAACCTCCGGGGCTGGTGCCACTGGTACATCTTCATTCCCGTGGTCCGGCGCTACCACGGGAGCTTATGGGGATGAGTCAAGGTCCAAGACCACGACAGCCGGTGCCGGAGCTGCTGCAACCTCAGCCACCTCTTGGGGCAGCGCTGGAATTGGAGCTGGAGCTTCTGCCTGCACAGCCTCAGCTGCTGCTGCAGGAATTGGAGCTTCAGCCCTTTTCTTGGGCACTCTGTGGATGAAGGACGAAGAAAATCAAAACACAGTTACAACAAAAAACAATCAACTGAGGTAAAAAAAATCAAAAATTACCTCGGAAGGCTTCTGCACCAGTTAGCACGGAACCTCTTTTCCGGACGCTCAGAGCAGGACCCTGTCGCCACTAGCGTGGTGGCTCCGGAAGGTTCCCCGGAGCTTGCTGCTACTGTCAGCGTCACTTGGGTTGAGGCCCCTCTCGAACGGGAAGGACTTCCGGACCCAGAGCCTTCAGCTGGCCCTAGTACTGGAGCCGCATGGCCGGAGCTAGCACCCCGGGCAGATGTCGATGCTGGAGTAGTCGCCGCCGATGAAGACCATCCCCTCCGGGGAGAAGGAGCCACCGTGGAAGGAGCAGGTCTGACGGACCTCCCGTCAGAGTGCTTCAGCTTCCTTTTACGGCTCGAGGGCTCTTCCAACTCTTTGCCCTTGCCCACGACTTCAACTATCTGTTTCGGGGCGGAAGGGAGACCACCCTCGGAAGCTCCGAAGATTGCCAACCCGGTGATCAAACGCCTCTCAACGACACCAAGGTCGTCAAGCACTGGCATCTTCCGCCGGAGCTCTATGATGAACTCTGCCTCCATGTTCAGAGGGAGGAAAGCCGCTGGCGGAGTCAAGTCGTCACCCTCGACGTCGATGCCATGCTGGAACTTCTTGAGGTGAAACTCCAAAGTTGCGCCCTCCTTGTTGGACTTCAAACCGGTCTCGATCCGGTCGTCGTCCAGCACACTGTTGAGGGCCCAAGCAAGCTTCTCCCTCTTCTTTAGCGGAGCCCACCTGTTGGTCAGGAAGTTGCAAAATACCGCCTGAGGAGTCACCCCTCCTTCCACGCATTGGCGGATCCTGGTCAGAGCAAGGTTGAAGGCGTTTGTCGGTACCCCGCAGACCGGGTACCCCCGCGCACAAGGACAAAACGGCAAAGGACTTGGCCTCTACTTGGAGGCAGAGTCCGAGGCTGCCACGTCGTGGAGGGAAGGACCAGATCCTACCTCCCCGCCGGGGCGGGCTCCCGGGCTGCCACGTGGCCGGCAGGACCGGACCCTCGCCTCCCCGCCGAGGCAGACTCCGGGGCCGCCACGTGGCCGGCAGAACCAAACTCTCGCCTCCCCGCCGAGGCGGGCTCCAGGGCTGCCACGTAGCCAATGGAACCCCCGGGACCATGCCCGTCTCCCCACAAGGAAGGGCTCCTGGACTACCACGTGGCCCGCAGGGCTGAGCCTCTGCCCTCCCGCTGAGGTGTGCTCCGGAGGCGCCACGTGACCTGTACAGCAGGGCGCTCAACTCCCCGCAGGGGCAGGCTCCAGTGCAACCACGTGGCGGTGGGCCAACTCGATGCAATAGGAGGCCACAGTAAAGGAAAGAGTGCGTCGCTCAGACAAGCATTATGTACGCGCGCCTTCCCCAGGTGAAGCAGAGTCACGCATGCAAAAGTCAAGGCTCCAGTGTCCTGTCTTGTCCAAGTAGCCGGTACAAACCCACGACGCAAGGAGGACGAGTAAGCCGTGAGGACAAGACGGACGGGACGGGCCCTGCCATCATCAGCAACTATGTGTAGCCCTGGCACACGACGCGGCGGGACGGCACATTGAAGCCCCTGACAAAGGGAAGTAGATAGCATTTAATCCTAGATCTTGTATAGGATTTGGCTCTCCCCGGGACCACCTGTCGAGCCTCGGGACCCACCTTGTGACTGCAGAGTCCTAGGACTATAAAAGGACTCGACATACGACCTTCACAGGGGACGGCATCAGACCGATTGAAACCCATACACGCTCAAGCAAGGCAATACACTTACACTCCCGTGGACGTAGGGTGTTACGCTCCGGCGGCCCGAACCACGTAATCCCTCTGTGTTCACCATCTCGCTGTGCTCAATCTTCTGGGACTAGCCCTCGTGAATCCAAAGAACCTCCGCGAGCTGCTCTCTAAGCAGGCCCAGGGGAAGTGTCGTTTAAGACCTTCAACATTTGGCGCGCCAGGTAGGGGGCTTTTTTCCCCGTGAAGATTTCCACCAGCAGCAATGGTGAACGGCCATTCCAATGCCGGTACATCTAGGCCGCAGTCACGGCGACAGGCAGTAGCTGAGGACCAGGCATCATCTTGCTCTAGAGCGGGATCCCGCTGTAGAACAGCAAGGTCGGGACCTCTACGTCGCCCTGCTGTCACCTCGCTGGCTGTAGGTCGGCACGCCACACCACGGCGTACTCCAGCCGTGACGACAGCTACGGCGTCGCTGACAGCGAGCTCAAAGAGTGCGCTCGCAGCAGCGTGCGCTACTCCACAATCCACCTGCTGGAGATGCTCCTCGGGGAGCAGCTCAGCAGTGGATCAACGACGTCAACCACCTCGTCACTACTGCACTCAACGCACCTCCACCAAGGGAGACACATGCCCAGCCGATGCATGTGTCATTGTCACGGACTCCAATAGTTGACCGATGGACGGCAGACTCGTGCTCGACCAGGATCTCAGCAACAGTCCTGAGAACCGGGCTGCAGCGCTGCAGGTGGGGAGAAGACTGCCGAGTTACCATCGAGTGACAGAGGGAGCGGCGGCGCAACCTTGAGGCGGACTACAGTGCGCCAGACCCTGTTCCCCAGGCTCACGCGGTGCCTCCGCCGAATCCGGCGTATGTTACGCCACCTCCGTACCAGGCGTACGTCGCGCCTCCACCTCCACAGACGTACGCTGCACCGCTCCAGAAACAAGTGTACGCAGGCCCACCTGCACACCAGGGATATGCCGTACCACGACCGGTGCCAGCCAGTCCCAGTCAAGGGTGTGCAGCTCTGGCACCTCACCTCTGTTTCGTGGTCTGGCCACGAAAGTTCTGGCCACACATGCCAGAGAAGTATGACGGGAGTGTCAACCCGAGTGAGTTCCTGCAGATCTACTCCACCGCGATACTAGCTGCAGGAGGCGACGAGGCCGTCATGGCCAACTACTTCCCCGTCGTCCTGACCGGCCCAACCCGGTCATGGCTTATGAACCTGACCCAGAGGTCCATAACCTCCTAGGATGAACTGTGCCGACAGTTCATGGCGAACTTCGGCAGTTCCTACAAGCGCCCCGACATAGAGCTTGACCTCCACGCCGTCAGACAGCGCGCTGGAGAGTCGCTGCGATCATTCATCCAACGGTTCTCTCAGGTACAGAACACCATCCCTCATATCGCTAGCGCATCAGTTATTGTTGTGTTCAAGTAGGGTGTGAGGGACAAGAAAATGCTCGGGGAGCTAGCCAAGCATGAAGTGCGTGATGTCTCCGAGCTGTTCGTCCTGGCAGACAGATGTGCAAGGGCAGCTGAGGGACGCAACTGGCACTCCCAACCTTCCTCAGAGGCAAGGGAAGCCACACCGACTGAGGAAGGAGCCTCTGCAAAGAGCAGCGGCAAGAAGAAGAAGAAGAAGAAGGGCAATGGCAGGAACAAGCCAAAACCCGGAGCCCATGCAGTGGCAGCCGCGGCTCCCGGCGGAGCCCGGCCGCTGCGCCGAGACAAGCGCCCTCGGTAGTCACCAGAGCTCGAGGAGCCTGACTTCAAGTGCCCGGTGCACCGCACAAATAGCCATAGCGCTAGCGAGTGTCGGGAAGTGAAGAAGTTCGCGGAGCGCTTCCGCGAGCAAAAGTAGAAGCAGCAGCGCCAGGAGGGCGTGCCTTCCCGCCAGAGGGAGGGCAAACAGAAGGTCAATCCCGAAAAGGAGGGTGACAGCAAGATGGGGTTCCAGGAACCCCAAAGGGCGGTGAAGACCGTCTTCAAGGGTGGCGACTTCGACTCCAGCAGCGATAAGGAGCACCGCAAGACTCTCCATGTCATCTACGGGGGAGCCACAGATCCCACGTCCTGAAATGCAGTGAAGACTCTGCGACGGGCAGTGGCTGCAGTGGCCCCCGCTCCGAGCCTGGCTCCCCACCACAAGTGGATGAGCACGGCAATCAGCTTCGACGCCTCTGACTGCCCGAAGAACATGGCGGGAGCAGGCGTACTCCCGCTGCTGGTGTCCCCGACCATCGCCAACGTGAAGGTCTTTCACGTGTTGATTGATGGTGGGGCAGGCCTCAACCTCATCTCCACGGCGGCCTTGTGGAAGCTGCAGCTGCCAATGTCCCGGCTCACACCTTCGAGCCCGTTCTCAGGTGTCGGACCAGGGCAAATCCTCCCGTACGGTAACATTCACCTCCCGGTGACCTTTGGGACCCCGGAGAATTACCGTACGGAGAGCATTTTCTTCGACGTGGCGGATGTCGACCTCCCCTTCAACGCAATCATCAGGAGGCCGACGCTCTACAGGTTCATGGCCGTAGCCCACTACAGCTACCTCGTCCTGAAGATGTCGACGCCTTCCGGCGTCCTCAGGATCAGAGGGGACCGCTCAGCTGCAGTATCCGCCTTGGATCAGCTCCAGGCGCTCGCAGCAGGGAGGGCTCCAGCTCCAGGGGGCGCGAAGGAGAGTCGACCAGAACAGGGTCCAACGCAGCGGACCTCCACTTCTGCACCCCGTGTGCAACCAGTTGACGACGACGTACCAGTAAAGGTCGTTAGGATTGGTTTCGAGGCTGCCCAGACAACCCGCATCGCGGGGTACCTGGACAGCAAATAGGAACTCGCGCTTGTCTCCTTCCTCTGGGAAAATGTTGATGTGTTTGCATGGCAACCATCACAAATGCTCGGGATCCCTAGGGAGGTGATTGAGCACCATTTGAAGATCTACCCCGACGCCCGACCGGTACAACAGAAGCCCAGGAAACAGTCCATCGAGCGGCAGAACTTCATTCGTGAAGAAATCAAGAAGCTGCTCTGTAAGTGCATCTAGGATATCCCTTGTGGGTTTTGGCCAATTGATGACAAACATATGAGATCCTAATGAAACTACTGAGATGATTGCAGGACAAACAAGTGAAACATCTTGATGCACACAAAAAGGTGAAAAATGGAGTGGTGTTCAAAGAGAGTGTCGACGTTTGGGGCCGGCAGATCTCCCTACACTACTAAAGTGATAGGGGGGTTTGAAGTTCGGTGTGGGCGCGCGGAGATTCAAGAAGGTGAATAGGAGTTTGACACAGGAGACACAAGAATTTACGTGGTTCGGGCCGCCTGAGCGTAATACCCTACTCCACGGGTGTGTTGGTGTTGTATTAGCAGTATGAGCTTGCCACGAGTGTATGGGGGTGCAAAGGTGGGATTAGACCCACCATGGCGTACGCAGAGAAGTACACCATGTCTCCGGCGCACTCCTTCTTGAAGGGGAGCTTGCCGAAGCGGATGTCGCAGTTGAAGGAATCACTGGACCACCCCATGTTGGTCCGGACCTTCGACAGACCTTCCTTGGTCTCGATCCTGCTGCGGGGAAGACCCAATTCCATCGCGACAAAGTGGAGTGAAAGAAGAGAAAGTTATGTGAGGGTTGGGAGGCTTTGAGCGTGAGTTTGATTGAAAGCCTAAGAGTCCTCAAACCGTGAGGGCTTTCCTTCTTAAGTAAGCCTCCACAATGCTTGGATGGAAACCTGAATGCGACCGAGATCACATTTTCAAAAAATCTACCCTGCCAATGGCAAATGGGCCCAGGTCCACTTTGGCGGAAAGGCCAAAGTTATTACCCTAGGTGAACCGTTGTCATGGTGGGAGGTTGGAAGCTCGAGGCCGGCGGCCTGACAAGGCGCGCATAACCGATACGGTTTTTGCATCGAGAACCGGTGACCTTGAACTGTGTGAGATCTGCACGCAAAGATCTCACCTGCCGCATTCAAAAGAATCCACGTGGTGATGGTTTAACCACGGAGCATCGTCCCATCAGCACATCAAAAGACCTTCGAAGCCGCAGCACGAGAATCGAAGATGGCCCCACCTCAGGTAGAATAACTTAACCCATAGGATTTCTTCCGCAGGTGGGCCTAGGTGCCACTGTCGGTACCCTGCGTACCAGGTACACCATGATACCACAAGAAAAGCTAAGGAGTTCCACCCTTTAAAGTTGAAGATCTCTGAAGGTCGCACGTGTTACACAGTACTGGACCCACCTCCCTCGTTTGGGTAGCTCCGGCTCTGACACGTGTAACACAAGGCCAGACCTAACTCCTTTCATAGGGAAGCTCTAATGAGGAAGGCTCCAGCACTGCCATGTGTCCCACGGTTCCGGACCCAGCCTCTCCGCTGAGGAGGGCTCCAGTGTTGCCACGTGCTCCGCAGCTCTAGACCCCACTTCCTCGCCGTGGAAGGCTCCGATGTTGCCACGTGTCCCACGGTAAAGGAAAGCGACGTGTGCACTCAAGACCATATTAACGCGCCTTCAAGACAGCATTACCGCACTATCAATACCTATTAACGTGTCATCAAGACCATGTTAATACGTTATCAAGATCCATTAATGTGCCTTCAAGACCACGTTAATGCGCTTTCAAGACCAGCTAACCCGGAGCCACCTGTCGGGTCCCGGTCATAATGTAAGTTGTCGGCCCTTGGCATATAAAAAGGACCAAGCAGCCACCAACAAAGAACCTGAACCAGACTCTCGCACACACAGACACACGCAATACAACACACATACTCCCATGGATGTAGGGTGTTACGCTCCGGCGGCCCGAACCACGTAAATCTCTCGTGTTCACCTTGTTCTTAGTTCTTGAGTTTACGCCCCACCAAAAGAGCAAAAATATTGTAACTAGTGAGCAGTTGTCGAAGTGTATACTAAGACACTTCTCCCGATACTACTAAGAAGTAGTCCGCAGAGGTTTGTATTCGGATGGGATGCTAATCAAGATCAAGAACAAGGATGAACACCGAGAATTTTACGTGGTTTGGGCCGCCTGAGCGTAATACCCTACTCCACAGGGTGTGTGTTGATTGTATGAGTATGAAATAAGTGTGTATGAGCTTAGCTGAGATCAGCCTTTCTACCGTGCAGTGCAACCCTTTTATATGCCAAGGACCGTCTATTACAGTGTGCACCCTAGACCTACATGTTGCCCTGGCTATAATAACCGCCCTATACACGATCTATGGTGTTATGGGTTGTTATTAGCATGATAACGTGCCTTGGTGGCAGTGTTACCAGCCTTGACAGTCCTCTGATCATGCGTCATTAATATAGCATTAGACGAGTTAACTAGGTCTTGTAACGACCAATTGATAGCCCTCCAATGTCCGTGCCATTGGAGATATCACAGTCTTCCCGTTGCGGACACAGGTCTGGGCGTGTGATACGTGGCAGCTCCAGAGCTTTCCTGTGCGGGAAGGCAGGTCCGGAGCTACTAGACACGTGGCAGCACTGGAGCTTCCCTTGTCGGGGAGGCAGGTCCGGCGCCCCTGGACACATGGCAGTACTGGAGCTTCCCTTGTCGGGGAGGTAGGTCTGACGCCCCTGGACACATGGCAGTGCCGGGGCCACCCTAAGGAGGGAGGTAGGTCCGTCACTGCGAGAAACGTGTTGCCTCTGGAAGTTTACGATACTGGAAGATGGAACTCAACACATCTTCTTTTGGTACGAAGGGATACCTGGTATGCAGGGTATTGACAACAGTATTACTCTTTCTACCATCACTCTTGTGTCGGTCGTAGTTCACCCTTCTTCGGGCTCTGCAGTCCGACCTCAAGCTCCCACACTGGCACCTCCCAAGGGGCCCGTCGTCGATGTTTTTAGCGTTGATTATGTTTGCCCCATCTACGAGATTGTCGCCTCTCTCAAGGTGGGCCTGGGGGCCACTGTCGGTACTCTGCTGACCAGGTACCCCCACATACGAGGAAGAAAAGACGATGGATCCCACCTTCCAAGAGGAGAGGTACCCAAAGGCTACCACGTGCTTCGCGAGGCCGGACCCCGCCTACCCACCGAGGAGGGCTCCGACACAGCCACATGACCTGCAGCTCCGGAACCAGCCTCCCCGCTGAGGAGGGCTCCAGTGCTTCCATGTGTCCTGCAGCTCTGGACCCAGCCTCCCCGCTCAGGAGGTATCCAATGCTGCCACATTTCACACGGCTCCGGACCCAGCCTCCCCGCTCAGGAGGGCTCTAGTGCACGTGTCTCGCGACTCTGGACCCAACCTCCCCGCTGAGGAGGGCTCCAGCACTGCCACGTGTACCGCGGCTCCGGATCTAGCCTCCTTGCTGATGAGGGCTCCGGTGTTGCCACGTCCTCCGCAGCTCTGGACCCCACTTCCCCACTGAGGAGGGCTCCGGTGTTGCCACGTGTCCCGCGATAAAGGAAGGCGATGTGTGCACTCAAGACCATATTAACACGCCTTCAAGACAGCATTACCGTGTTATCAAGACCTATTAAATCTCTACAAATAAGAAAATACACTGGGTCCCACCTCCCAAGAGAAGAGATACCTAGAGTCTACCACGTGATTTGCGAGGCCGGACCCCGCCTCCCCGCCGAGGAGGGCTCCGACACATCCACATGACCTACAACTCTGGACCTGGCCTCCCCGCTGAGGAGGGCTCTAGTGCTTCCATGTGTCTTGCAGCTCTGGACCTAGCCTCCCCGTTGAGGAGGGCTCCGATGCTGCCACATGTCCCATGGCTCCAGAGCCAGTCTCCCCGCTGAGGAGGGCTCCGGTGCTGCAATGTGTCCCATGGCTCCAAAACCGACCTCCCCGACGAAGAGGGCTCCAACGCTGCCATGTGTCCCGCGATTCCGGACCCAACCTCCCCACTAAGGAGGTCTCTGGTGTTGCCACATGCTCTGTAGCTTCGGACCCCGCTTCCCCGCTGAGGAAGGCTTCGGTGTTGCCACATGTCCCACGGTAAAGGAATGCGATGTGTGCACTCAAGACCACATTAACGCGCCTTCAAGACAGCGTTATCGCGCTACCAAGACCCATTAATGTGTCATCAACACCATGTTAATACGTTATAAATACCCATTAACGTGCCTTCAAGACCATGTTAATGCGCTTTCAAGACCAGCTAACCCGAAGCCACCTGTTGGGTCCCGATCATAATGTAAGTTGCCGGCTCTTGGCATATAAAAAGGATTGAGCAACCACGACAGAGAACCTAAACTGGACTCTTGCACACACAGACACACGCAACACAACACACGTACTCCCGTGGATGTAGGGTGTTACGCTCCGTCGGCCTGAACCACATAATCTCTCGTGTTCACCTTGTTTTTAGTTCTTGAGTTTACGCCCCACCGAAAAAGAACCTACGCGGGCTAGTTCTTAGTAGTACCAGAGGAAGTGTCATTGCTGCACTTTAACAACCTGGATCTATAATAATCTAGCTTTTTTAGCACACCTCGAGGGATTTAAAAAAAATACAACATAAATAAAGCTATGCTAGTCAGTACCGAGTTAATTAAAACAAGGTGTCCACAAACTGACAAATGTTTGCCTTTCCGGCTACTAAGTTTACTCTCAATTTTTCTTCCACAGTTTTTCAGTCATTGTTACTCAATTTCCTGTAATGCATGGGGATTCCTAAATACTTAAAAGGATAAGTACCTACTTTGCATCCGACAGGATAGAGTACTGATCCTCATAATGCCTTGCTTCCCCAAAACACATAATCTCACTCTTATGGAAATCGATTTTCAGACCAGAAAGTTGTTCGAATGCACTTAATATTAACTTTAGGTTCGCTGCTCTCTCCAGGCTATGGTCAATAAAAATAATTGTATCATCCGCATATTGTAGTATCGATAATCTATCATCGACAAGATGCGGGATGATACCATTTATAAGGCCAACCCTATTAGTTCTCTTTATCAATCGGCTAACATATCGGGCACTATGTTAAACATAATTGGAGACAGAGGGTCACCTTATTGCAGTCCCTTTTTAGTCTGGAAATTCTCACCCACCTGGTCATTTATCTTAATACCCACATTACCCCCCTGTGTATATGCCTCTACCCACTGGCACCATTTTTCAGAAAATCCTTTCATCTGTAATGTCTGCTTAACAAAGACCACTTTACCTTATCATAAGCCTTTTCAAAATCAATTTTAAAAATAATGCCATTGCATTTTTTCCTATGTAGCTCATGCAACGTTTCATGTAAAATTACAACACCTTCCATAATGTTCCTCCCAGGTAGAAGCGTTGTCTGCGTTGGATTAATCAGCTTGGGGGCTATGGTAATAATTCTATTCGTCACTACCTTAGTGAAAATTTTGAAACTCACATTTAATAAACAAATCGATATGTATTATTGTATCGTGTTCACTTGCACACATTTAGGTATGAGGACAACTGTCCCAAAATTCAACCTAAATAGCGGCAAATTGTCCGCATGAAATTCATAAAACATTTCCATTAAATCTCTTTTATTAGATCCCAAAAAGCCGGATGAAACTCTATTGGAAAGTCATCAGACCCAGGAGCCTTATTCTTTTCCATTTCAAGTATTACTTTTTTCACCTCTTCAACTGAAAACTGCTGAGTCAGTAACTCATTCTCTAACTGAGACACTTGTAGAATATCCTCTGTACAAGTCGCATCCATATGGAAGGCACTCTCCATTGGAGGTCCGAAGAAGTTTTTGTAGTACCTAGTACTAATATATCTCTTTAACTCATCATTCCCATTTATTTCTCAATCTCCATCCTGCAGTTGGTAAATTTTTTATTTCCTATGCTTTCCGTTTGCCACTAAGTGGAAACATTTTGTGTTTAAATCGCTTTCAAACAAATGTTTCTTTTGCCCGTTGATACCATTTAATCTCTTCTTCTCGTAGCAGTTTAGCTAAACGGTCGTTGAGATAGTTTTCTCTATTCATATCAACCTCCGTTAGCAAAGTTACCTCTGCTTTTTTATCTAGTATGTCCAATTAATCTAGTAAATATTTGTTTTCTTTCTTATACTCACCACTAGTGTTCTTCGTCCAACCTCTAAGACATTGTCTAAGACGCCTTATTTTTGCCTGCCAACGGTCTAGAGGTGTTGTGCCTTCTCCAACTGAGGTCCACACCTTTCTCACCATGACACCATATCATGGAAGCCTTCCTTTAGTAACCATCTCAGTTCAAACTTGGACACTGGTTGTTGTACTCTGGAAGGAACTCCTGAATCCAGTAATAGTGAGGTATGGTCCGAAATCTCCCTCTTTATTGCCGTGGACAGTGGGAATTTTTGTTCTCAGACTGTAGACATTAATATCCTATAGAATTTTTCCAAAGTGGGATTATGCATTGAATTGGCCCATGTAAACCTGCCGCAGTAAGTTCTAACTCTCTCAGGTTAAGTGAGTCAATTACTGCATTGAACAAAAATGGCCACCTGGAGCTAAAAACTCAAAATGCATGAGAGTACAAGGACAAGGACAGCAACGTCAGTTTTTGACAGATCAGCTACTGAGGTACATTTTCCTGTAACTCTAGTGTGACAGTGCTAAAGAAACGGGGTGCGAAAATCGAGAGGGATTGATAACCACAGCTTCGTTTGGGTTTGGCACGCAAGGGCCGGTTTCGGTAACTAATGCGCGCGTGCACGGCTCTGACTGAAAAAAATGGCAATGCAAAAATGGCGAGTAGTTGCATCGCCGCAGACCCGCAGTGCACCAAATCCACACCCATTACTCTTCACCACCGGCTCAGAGCTCACATGACGCACATTCTCTTATCTTTCCCTTTAGGTTGTCAGGTCTTTTAACTTCGTACCGCATAGGATTCGGCTACCTACCGAAACGCAAACATCCAGGTTCCACTTCCACCGCGGTCGTCAGGGTTTGAAAGCAATCTCGTCTGTCTCGGACTGAAGTCGTTCGAATGGTTGGTTACCTTGACTTCATATTTCCGCTCTCATGGTACTGTCACATTGAAAGTACATGGAATAATTCTGCCGCTCAATCAAAGTACGATTGAACTTGGAATCGTGGGTTTGGCAAAATGAGTCATATTTTTTCCTCTGCGAAGTAGAGGAGTTTGTACTTAGCAACAAGGGGACACAATATGAATGAAGTTCATAAAAGTTTTGAGGAGCAGACCAGAATTCCGTTTTGCATTTTTTTATTAGAATAATTGTGTTTTGACCACGACTTTAAGATCCAATTGTGATTTAGACCCAGATTTCTAAATTTTGTGTTTTAGCTATAATTTTTTAAGCTAAGTGTGTCGTTAACCATAGTTCTGTAATACCGTTAGGAAGCTTGGAATAAAGAGAATTAAAAAAAGAAAAAATTTGTTGGAAACCAATGAAGGACCAAAGTGCCCCTCGGCACGATGGCAACCCTAGCGGCGTCCGCGTGTCCTACCGCACCAGATTCCGATGCGATGCACCTCGGCATTTCCTGCACTTCGGTTCGTTGCTAGTCATGGTTCCCGCCCATTCCGCCGCGCTCGTTCAAAAAAGGAAAAAAAACAGAGGCGGTTGGATCGGTCGTATGGGCGCTGGCTGGAATAAGAGGCTGTTTGGATCGCGACCACAACGCGCCACAGCGGTCAAAGCTGCAGCTGTGGTGCGCGCGACCGCTGTTTCGCTCACCGCTGAAGATTAAGTGTTCTGCAATTCAGCCACAACACTCGCGTTGATTTTGCCCTTCGCAGCCCGCGCAGGTGTGGCGCTGAATTTGGCCGCCACACTTTGTGGCGCCGCCACACTTGCGGTCCGACGATTTCTGGCTGCAATCCAAACAGCCCCTAATTCTCCGCTGTCTTTATGAGATGGAGTGGTAGGAGCAGGGAGGTTGCCTTTATGAGATGGAGTGGTAGGAGCAGGGGAGGTTGGGCCCTGTTTGTATTGTTTCCATTGCCTACTGTCGGTACCCTGCGTACCGTATACCCTTTGGGATTATAAGAAGACCAAAGGAACTTCACCTGTCTGAGTTGAAGACATTTGAAGGCCCCACGTGTCGTACGGGACCGGACCTGCCTCCCTTCTATGGTAAGTCCCCGGTCCTGCCACGTGTATACTGCAACCGGAGCTACGTCCCACACATAGGAAAGCTCCAGGCTAAACACCAGCGCAGCATGCCCAGACCTAACCTCCGACAGAGGAAAGCTCCAGATCTGCCACGTGTCCAACCGCCGGACCTTCAGCCTCAACAATCAGACTGGTGTACCTCCAACGGCTCGGACCTATGAGGGACAATCAAAGACTTCAAGACCCGATTAAGTGTCATTAATACCACATTAATGACACACGATCGGATGGCCCTTAATTCCAGTAACGACACTGTCAAGGCCCGTTACCACACTATTAAGGGTAATTAACCTCATTAATTGTGTATTAAGCATCAGTAATTGCCAGGGCCACATGTTGGGCTAGGCTAGCGATGTAACGATCAGTCCTTGTGCTATAAAAGGACTGGTCGAGCGATACACAAGGGCCTCTCTGGGAACTCTCGACTCTTAGACACTCTCATACTAGGCTCTGACACACGCTCACAAGTGCCAAGACACTCAATACAACAACTACACACCCTGTGGAGTAGGGTATTACGCTCAAATGGCCCGAACCACGTAAATCCTTGTGTCTACTTGCCATCGTGTTCTGAATCTCTGCGCGCCCAATACCTAACTACAAACTCTGCGAGCTACCAACAATAGTATCGGGAGAATTGCCGGAACAACACTCCGACAGTTGGCGCGCCAGATGGCCACAAAAGTTCCGGCCTCACCTACCGGAGAAATTTGACGGGGCTGTCAATCCTGCTGAGTTTCTCCAAATCTACTCTACCGCAATCCTTGCGGCCTGAGGCAACGAGGCCGTAATGGCCAACTATTTCCCCGTGGCTTTGACTAGGACCGCCAGGTCCTGGTTCATGAGCCTTCCGCCCGACTCAATCAACAGTTGGACAGAACTGTGCCCACGGTTCACCGCCAATTTCAGGAGTTCATACACCCGACCAGGCACACTGGACATTTTTGCTATCAAGCAGAAGGGGGGAGAGTCCCTGCGATCCTTCATCCAGAGGTTCTCCCAGGTACGAAACACTATTCCTTCTATCTCCAGCACCTCTGTTATTGTGGCATTTAGACAGGTCGCACGAGACAAGAAGATGCTAGAGAAGCTGGCGACCAAGGAGATCACCAGCGTCACAGAACTCTTCAGCTTGGTAGACAAATGCACCAAAGCTGCGGAGAGACGTGAAATGCACTCCCAACCACCTCTGGAGGACAACAAAAAATCCTCCAATGGTGAAGCCACTACCTCCGAGAGTGGCAAAAAGAAGAAAAAGTCCAACGGCAAGAAAAAACCGTTGGCCGGCACACCAACTGTTGCAGCTGCCACAGCTCCGGGTGGCCGGGGGCCACGCCCCGAGAAATGACATCGTCCATCATCTGAAGATGGTGGCAGCTCCAAGATGTGGTGTCCTATACACAAGTCGAACAACCACAACCTGGAAGACTACAGGGAGGTCCAGAACCTTGTCGAGCGCTACAACAAGTGCCGAGAAGAAGTTCCTTTCCGTCAAAGGGAAGGAAAACAGAAAGTCGACGAAGTTCCAGCTGAAGAGGAGTTAGGCTTTCAAGACCCTAAAAAGGTCTTGAAGGCTGTTTACACCTCCGTCGACGATGACTCCGACGTCTCCGATCTCGGAAAACTATGGACACCATCTTTGGTGGTTCATGGGACATCACCTCCCGCCGTGTCCTCAAGACGGGACATGGCCTCAGTAGCTCCCACCGCCAGGGCAGAGCCACACCAGAAGTGGATGGACACTGCCATCACTTTCGATGCATCAGATTACCCTCGGAATATGATCGGAGCTGGCCAACTCCCATTGATGGTATCTCCGACCATCAACAATATCCAACTCCTCCATGTAATGGTGGACGGAGGTTCGGGGCTGAACCTCATAAGTTTCGAAGCTTTCGTCAAGCTTCAGCTCTGACCTTCGGACCTTCACCCCTCCCGCCCTTTCTCAGAAGTAGGTCCGGGGGCCATAACCCCACTTGGTGCAGTTACTCTTCCGGTGACCTTTGGGACCTGGGAGAATTACCGCACTGAGAAGTTGGTCTTCGACGTGGCACAGATCAACTTACCCTTCAACGCCATTTTGGGCAGGCCAGCCTTATACAAGTTCATGACTGCTGCTCATTATGGCTACTTGGTGTTGAAGATGCCAACACCAGCCGATGTTCTCTGGATTCGTGGAGATCGCACTGCTGGAGTGACAGCTCTGGAAGAACTCCACGCTCTTGCTACAGCGCAAGAGGAAGAATCCGGAAAGGAGCAAGCTCTGAAACCCCCGAGCATTCGTCATCGAGGCTCAACCTCCGCACCTCGCGTGCAACCAAGCAGTGACACCGACATTCCCGTCAAAGTCGTCCAAATCGGTTCCGACGCCGCTCAAACCACCCGTATATCGGGAGGTCTGAATGACAAATAGGAACTCGCGCTCATCACTTTTCTCCGGGCTAACGTCGACGTGTTTGCCTGGCAACCCTCACAAATGTCTGGGATCCCTAGGGAAGTGATCGAGCATAATCTGAAGATCTATCCCGACGCTCGGCCTGTACATCGGAAGCCTCAGAAGCAATCAATAGAGCGACAGAACTTCATACGTCAAGAAGTGAAGAAGTTGCTCGAAACAAGATTCATCCAAGAAGTCTTCCATCCAAAATGGCTGGCAAACCCAATCGTTGTACCCAAGGCCGACGGGAAGCTTCGGATGTGTATCGACTACACTACACTAAATAAGGCATGTCCAAAAGATCCATTCCCACTACCTAGAATAGATCAGATAGTGGATTCCACCTCCGAGTGTGAATTACTGTGTTTCCTAGACGCATATTCTGGGTACCATCAAATCAGAATATCTAGGGAAGATGAAGAGCATACCTCCTTCATCATAGTAGATGGATTATATTGTTATACTGCCATGCCATTTGGTCTCAAGAATGCTGCTTCAACATTTGTACGAGCTATGTACAAAACTTTTAGAGAGCTCATCAGAGACATAGTGGAAGTGCATGTCGATGACATCGTCATCAAGATCAAGAACAAGGAGTCATTCCTTGACACCTTGCAAGTTGTCTTCAACAAGTTGCGAGTCACTCGCACGAAGCTGAACCCAGACAAGTGTGTCTTCGGGGTTAGCTCCGGAAAACTTCTAGGTTTCTTGGTGAACCATCGAGGAATAGAAGCAAATCCGGCGAAGATAAAAGCTATTGAAGACATGCGGCCACCAGCCCGCATCAAGGACGTCCAGAAGTCGACTGGATGTCTAGCTACCCTCAGCTGGTTCATCTCAAGACTGGCGGAATGGGCACTACCCTTCTTCAAGCTATTTAGGAAGTTCGGACCATTCCAATGGTCTGAAGAAGCAGAAAAGGCATTCCATAAGTTGAAGCAGCTTCTCACCACCCTACCAACCTTGGTAGCTCCGAACCCTGGTGAGCCACTCCTGCTTTATATTTCAGCAACTGACTAAGTTGTCAGCATGGTCCTGGTTGCAGAAAGACCAGAACCATCTCCAATTCAGGAATCCAGACCCCTTCGGGAGGGTCCGGAGTTACCTGAAGTTGAGTCTGGGTCCCAGCTCCCAGACCTTGATCCTCAAGGCGAGATGTCGAAGGATCCATCTCCTTCAAATGAAGGAGTCACTGCTACTGAACAAGAAGATTCAGACCCCTCCAGAAGGGTCCGGATCACTTCAGGAGAAACTCCGAGTTTCTCCAACTGGAACTCGGAGGTTCCCGAACAAGGTCCGGACCCCTTCGGGAGGGTCCGAGTAGATGAGGAGGAAGCTTCGGGCCCCTTCGGGAGGGTCCGGATGGTCCAGCGCCCAGTGTACTTCATCAGCGAAGTACTTCATGACGCCAAGACTCGGTACCTGGAGGTGCATAAGCTGCTCTATGCAGTTCTTATTGTCTCTAGGAAGCTCCAACACTACTTCCAAGCTCACAAGATTTCAGTGGTAACCTCTTATCCACTACGTGCAATCTTGCATAACCCCAATTCCACTGGGAACATTGCAAAGTGGGCAGCGGAATTAGCCGAGTTCGACCTTGAATTCGTTCCAAGACAAGCGATCAAGAGTCAAGCATTGGCAGACTTCGTGGTGGAATGGACCCCTCTCCATCAAATCCTGGGGGCCCCAGTGAGCAGAAGTCGGAACCCAAGGTTATGGTCTTCACTGAGCCTCACTAGACTCTCTACTTCGACAGCTCCGTGCAGAAGCAGGGGGTCGGAGGTTGAATCCTTCTCCTCGCTCGGGGAGAAGTTTAAATACATGGTGCACCTTGACTTCAAGGCGACCAACAACATGGCGGAGTATGAAGCACTAATTTATGGACTCAAGGTGGCACTATCATATGGTGTCAAGCAGCTATTGGTAAAGGGCGATTCACAGCTTGTTGTAAAACAAGTCAAAGGTGAATGTTGCTACAACAACCCTCAACTAGCTGCATACCTACTTGAAGTCCAGAAGCTTCAGAAGGACTTCGACGTCATGGATCTTTGCCATTTCCAGCGTCTCAACAACGCTAAAGCCGATGAACTCTCATTGAACTGAGCTCAGCTTGCCGAACTGAGCGAAGGGGGCGAGACCAGCACCTCAAAGCTGGTGGTCCCGATGGCCCTGTTACCATGGCGTCCATCAAGGGTCGTGGGTGCTGCTGGAAGCTCCGAGCAACCCAGCACGCAAGACTCAAATCCTCAAGCTAGCTCCGATGCATGGATCTCGGAGATTCGAAGCTACTTGAAAGACAATTTCCTTCCTAAAGATAATGTATCCGCTGACCAGATAGTCAGATTGGCTAAAAGATACACACTGGTAGAAGGGGATCTCTACCGGCGTGGTGCCAATGGCGTCCTAATGCAGTGCATTACAAGGGAAGAAGGATGCGAGCTCCTCGCAGAAATCCATGGAGGTGAGTGTGGGAACCATGCGTCCTCCCGCACGCTGGTCGGTAAAGGCTTCCGACATGGCTTTTACTGGCCTACAGCGCTCCATGATGCAACTGAGCTAGTGAAGAATGCGAAGCATGCCAGTTCCATGCGAAACAAATTCACACACCGGCTCAGCCTCTACAAATGATACCTCTTACATGGCCTTTTGTTGTGTGGGGGGTGGATATCTTGGGACCTTTCCCAAGAGCCGTCGGAGGTTATAAGTTCTTGTACGTTGCCATTGACAAGTTCACCAAATGGCTGGAAGCAACTCTAGTTGTGACAATAAACAAGCAATCAGCTATCAACTTCTTGCAGTCCATCGTATGCAGATTTGGAGTCCCAAACAAGATCATAACTTATAATGGGATCCAGTTCACAAGCTCTGCATTCCAAGGATATTGCGAAGACCTCGGCATCCAAGTTAGCTATGCTTCCGTAGCTCACCCAGCAAGCAATGGCCAAGTCAAGAGAGCAAATGCAGAAATCCTAAAAGGACTCAAGACGCGCACATATGAGCGCCTGAAAAAACATGGAGCCAACTGGATCGAAGAGCTTCCGCCCACTCTATGAGCCAATAGGACAACTCCAAACTGGTCAACTGGAGAGACATTGTCGGTGGTTTGGATCCGGCAGATCTCCCGACACTACTAAAGTGTTGGAGGAGTTTGAGGTTCGGTGTGGGCGCGCGGAGATTCAAGAAGGTGAATTGTAAATGACACAGGAGACACAGGAATTTACGTGGTTCGGGCCTCCTGGGCGTAATACCCTACTCCACGGGTGTGTTGGTGTTGTATTAGCTGTATGAGCTTGTACCGAGCGTCTATGGAATGTGTGTGTAGACGTGTCCTATGTATCGTCGGCCTGTCCTTTTATAGTACAAGGGCAGGCCGTTACAAGTTAGCCTGGCCCGACATGTGGCCCCGGCAGTTACTAATATTGATATACATTCAACATGTTTAATTACCCTTAATGACCGAGTTATGGGCTTTGATAGCACCGTTACTGGTAATTAAGGTCGTCCGATCGTGTGTCATTAATATAGTATTAATGACACTTGGTCGGGTCTTGAAGTCCTTGATTCCCCTTTGAAGATCCGGAGTCGTTGTGGAGTCTTCCGGAGGTTAGAGGCTGAAGATCCGACGGTTGGACACGTGGCAGCATCGGAGCACACTGTGGAGAACAGATGGTTCCGGTGTTACCCGACACGTGTCAGCACCGGAGCTTCCCTCGGTCTGGGGTTAGGTCCGGGGGTGCCACTTCGGTACATAGCCCGGAGCTTCCCCCCTTGCGGGCAGTAGATCCGGTTTGATAGTACACGTGGCGACCCTGGGACTAACCATGTTGGAGAAGCGGGTCCGGACATGTCTGACATGTGGGCCTCCGAAGGTCTTCAAATCAAGTGGATGACTTTCCCTTGAGATCTTTGCAGTCCCAAGGGGTATATGGTACCCAGGATACCGACAGTGGCCCCCTGGACCCACCTCCAGGGAAGACCCATTGGGTGAAGTCATTCCACCGGAGGTGGGTCCATCCTTCGACTTTTGAACTGAGTCCTCAAAGGTCTTCAGATGTGCCGTTGGCGATGGTTCGGAGTTAAATCCTTGCCACGTGGCGTATCCCGTGTGCGGCAGGTGAGATCTTTGGCGTGCAGATCTCACGCAATTGAAGGTCGTCGGTTCCCGATACGAAAATCGTATCGGTTCCGCACGCCTTGTCAGGCCGTCGCCTTCGGGCTTCCCGCCTCATGATGACAACCGTTCGCCTGGGTAAGAACCTCGACTTGATCGTCGGGGTGGTCCCGGGCCCTCTTATCATCGGCTGGGTGGAATTTTTGAGTGGTATCTTCGACTTCCTTGCGGTTTCCATCCAAGCGTCGCAAGGGCTTACTTAAGAAGGAAAGCGTGCACTGTTTGGGGTTCTTTACGCCTCTCATATGATCTTGCGCTCAAACTCCCAACTTGTGCTTGCTCTTCCTCTCCTGCCTTGCTGTGTTGCGATGGAGTTGGGTCTCCGCGAGAGCCGTTTGAAGACCGACGGTGACCTGAAGAAGGTCCGGGCCCTCATGGGATGGTCATGGGACTTCTTCAACCGCTCGGTCTGTGTCTGGGGAGAGCTCCCATTTGAGAAGGAGCACGCCGGCGAAATGATGTACTTCTCCTCGTACGCCATGGTGCGGTTGATCCCACCTTTTTCCTCCTTTTTCTTGATGCTGCTAGACTTCTATGGTCTGCAGCTGTATCACCTTGGCCGCCACTCCATTCTTCTTGTGTCTATCTTCATCCACTTCTGTGAGATGTGGGTGGGCACCCCCCCTGCATTGAACTCTTCTGGACCTTCTTCACCGTCCATACCACCGGCAGGAGCAATGAGTACATTGGCTTCTACTACTTCGTGAAGCGCAAGAAGTGCCCATTCAAGTACCTCTGGTCGTTTCCCTCTGGGAAGTGGGATGACTGGAAGAAGGACTAGATAGTCGTCCGGGTGGAGGAGCACGAGAGGCTGGAGCTGCTCGAAGGCCTCCCCAACATCGATACGACAATCTGGAGTGAAGCTCCGGTGCTGGCGGAAGCCTTCAACCCTGCTCTGACCAGGATCCGCCAATGCGTGGAGGGAGGATTGAATCCTCAAGCGGTGTTTTGCAACTTCCTGGTCAACAGGTGGGCACCGCTGAAGAGGAGAGAAAAACTCGCCTGGGCCCTCAACAGCGTGATGGACGACGACCGGGTCGAGAACGGGTTGAAGTCTAAAATGGTGGGGACAACCTTGGAGTTCCACCTCAAGAAGTTTCAGCACGGCATCGACGTCGCGGGTGACGACTTGACTCCGCCATCAGCTTTTCTCCCTCTGAACGTGGAAGTAGAGTTCAGCAGGGAGCTCCAGCGGAAGATGCATGTGCTTGACGACCTTGGTGTCGTCGAGAGAAGATCAACCACTAGGGTGGCGATCCCTGGAGCTTCCGAGGGTGGCTCCGACCCTGCCCCGAAGCCAAGGGCCGAGGTTGTCGGTAAGGGTAAGGAGCCGGCGGAAGAACCCTTGAGCCGGAAGAGGAAGCTGCAGCATGCCGACGGAAGGTCTGTTAGGCCTGCCACCTCTGCATCGGCTCCTTCTCCCCGGAGGGGGAGGTCTTCTACAACCACGGTGACTGTACCCGCGGCGGGGTCCTCCCGGGGTGCTAGCTCCGGGCATGCGACTCCAGCACCAGGGCCGGTGGAGGCCTCTAGGTCCGGAGGTTCTTCCCGATTGAGGGGGGGGGGGGGGGCCTCGACTAGGGAAACGCCCGTGGCTGCAACGAGATCCGGGGGGACTTCCGGAGCTTCCACGCCGGCTATGACCAGCCCAGAACGCACGGGAAAGAGGTTCCGCGCAAGCTGGTGCGGAAGCCTCCCAAGGTAATTTTTAATCTTTACCTTGAACAGTTGTTTAGTTGTAGTAACTATTTTTTTTAAGTTTCTTCGTCCATCATCTGCAGTGTTCCCAAGAAGAGAAGTGAGGCTCCACCCTCAGCCATAGCAGTTGAAGCTGTGAGGGCGGAAGCTTCTGCTCCTGTCCCGGTGCCGCCCCAAGTGGTGGCTGAAGCTGCGACAGCTCCGGCGCCAGTTGTCGTGGTCATGGACCTCAACTCGTCCACAGAGACTCCCGAGCTAGCGGCACCTGTCCTGGAGGTCAAAGCTTCGGGTCCTGGTGCTGAGATGATGGAAGCTCCTGCCGTTGAGCCGGAGGAAGCAGTAATTCCGACCCCAGATCCAGAAATTGTCGAAGCTCCGGCGGTTGA
This sequence comes from Tuctoria greenei, assembly GCA_036927565.1. Taxonomy (NCBI): domain Eukaryota; kingdom Viridiplantae; phylum Streptophyta; class Magnoliopsida; order Poales; family Poaceae; genus Tuctoria; species Tuctoria greenei. The sequence goes on along the minus strand of JAYESD010000011.1, from coordinate 23,897,361 downwards.
GCCGGAGGTGATTGAAGTCCCGGCATGCGCGCCGGATGTTGAGGAAGTCCCGGCAGTTGGGCCGGCTACCTCAGAAGCACCGGCCGCAGAGCCAGTAGTTGTTGGAGCTCCGGCCGCAGGGCCGGATGATGATGAAGATCTTACGGCTCCCGAGCCGGTTGTTGCAGAGGCGTCGGAACTCGAGCCCCCATCGGAGGAGGTGCCCAGGCCGGAGCCAGAAGCGGCCCCTGCTCCGGAAGTGACAACGTCGGAGGTACCCGTGGCTGAGCCGGAGTGCCCTGGTGAAGTCGCTGGCCCCATGCCTGAGGGGGTGAATGAAGACCTGGCGGCGAGGCCTTCCTCGACGACGACTGAGGCCATCCCGGAGGATGGCCCTAGTGCCATGGAGACCCAGGGGACCACTCTTGTGGAGTGGGACCCAATTTTTGTATCTGAAAACCCGCTGGAACCAGCGGAGGAGACCCCAGCAGGTCTGGAACCTATCTCGTTGTCATTGTCTATTGACAACTCTTGTTCCAGTCTGCGTCAAGTTCAACTGGCCTTCTTCCACGACAGCAAGGCTCTTGAAGAGGAACGCCAAACCCTTAGGCGATGGCGTAACCGGCTCTACTTCGAGACCAAGCTGGCGCAGTTGAGGCTAGCGGATGACAAAGAGTGGATCAAACGGGAGAAGGTCCGCCTGGAATACTAGGGTAAATTATTGGATGATAGGGAGAGTATGACTCGCGCCCTCGACGCTCAATCCCGGGAGATCTATGAGCAGACCAAAGCAGCTAACAGTGCGGCCGATGAACGCCACGAAAGGCTTGAGGCCATTAACACTACACTCCTCAAGCGCCGGGAGGCACTTGAGGAGAGGGAGAAACGGCTCGAAGATGAAGAGCAGAAACTCTTAGAGCTGCGGGATGACGTCCTGAGGAGGGAGGAGGAGCTCAACGAAAAGGTGGCTCTGGCCGACAAGGGCCTCAGGGAGCGCGCCAAGAAATTGGAAGAGCGCTGCATTGAGGAGGAGGAGAAGGCCTGGGTGCGAGGGCAAGAACTCTACGAGCAAGAGTGTGCCCTTGTTGCTAGGGAGAAGAAAGTGAGGGGCAGGGAGAAGGACCTGGTTGACCGCCGGAACAAGATCCACCTCCGGGAGGAGGAGCTCGGAAAACTCAAAAAGCGGGTTGCTCAAAAGATTTAGCAAAACGCCAAAGAAGTTGAGCGCCTCTCCCGTGAGAATTCTGAACTGGTGGCGGCCACAAGATCCCTGGAGGAATTGAAGGGCTTGAGGACTGCGGACTCCCTACAGATTTGGGAGTTCCTGGGCAAGGCTAACGACGCGCTGACACCGATGGGCTTCAGCCCCGTGCGTCCGGATGATACGGAGCTGGAGCTGGACCTAGCGTTGCAGGCGTTGGGCTCGGCAGGTAGCAAACTCTCCAAGGTGGGCGACATCATCACGGACCAATTGGAGGTTGAGGGGCAATCCCTGGCGGAGAACGTCGCAGAGTATGTGCTGACGTGCTACACCAGTCGGAATCCCCAATTTCCTCTGGACCCGGTGCTTGAAGGTCCCGTTGAAGGAGAAGGTGAAACTGCCCGAGCCAACGTGTCGGAGGTTGCCCAGAAGGTCGCCCAATTCTTCCATAGGGTCTAGGACCATCTCCGTAGTTCCCACTTGTATTCTTTCTTCTTCCTCCTCAATTTTGTAATCCTTTGTCTCCAGATGAATGAAATCCCCAAATTTTTGTGAATTTCACTTTTTGTCTTCAACACTTTTGTCTTCACTTGGCCCCGTGGTAGATGTACACAATTTGATTGTGAACATGTACCAAGAGGATATTGTGTTTTGTTGAAGACTCATTTGCTTCGAACTTGTAGAGTGTAGGTCCGAAGTCTTCGATAGTGAAGGCCCCCTGAGGTGAAACTGACTACCGTCGGAGCTTAGTAGCTCCGGAAATAGTCCTTATCAACGCATAGAGCATCGATAGTTAGCCCTCCGGGGTGTCGGAGCTTAGTAGCTCCGGCAGTGACCTTTGCCAACGCATAGCTTGTCGGCAGCAGACTCCACTTGTGGGGTCTTCTCACCATCTTTTATTTTACGTCGACAGCTGGCCCCCCTAGCTTTACCGGAGCTTGGTTGCTCCGGTGATGCTCGTTTTCAATGCTTAACATCGATTACAAGCCATCTAGGGGAGTCGGAGCTTTGTTAGCTCCGGCTTTTCTCCATCAACATGGATTTTATTTTTCCTGCACATTGAAGCCAGGAAAAATAGTAAAATTCGTTTCTTGCCTATAACTTCGTCGCGGCTTACGATTCTCGAGAAAATTTTAGGTCAAACGCGATTCTAAATACAACCGAATGTGTTGCCTTTTCTTCCAGATCCAATTGTACTTGGACCCGCCTTACTTCGGCATGTCGGGGTGTAGGTAGAGTGGTGTACTTAGGGTGCTTGACCAGGCTAAGTTGATAGCACACTCCGGCCCTAGATTGGCTTGGCGGCATTCAGGTGAGTGAGCCATGAACAATATTTGAATCCAAAAGAATCGACAATACAACTTGAATCGTATATGAACCAGTCGAACTAAAATTTCTTAAGAATTCCACGTCTTTGTTATAGACAAGAAAGAGAAAAATAAAAAAGAATGTTGAGCCTGTACAAAATAAATGCACGTGGAGTCTGTTTCATATGAAGATGTCTTTCATTATAGGTCTGGGGTACAGGGGAAACAAGTACACTCTTAGGGTACGGAACCAGGCTAAGCGTGTTTAATTTCTCGTTTTACCCAGGGTAGCTAGACACACTTTTAGTTCTGAGACTGTGACAAGTGTTGCATGAACTTTGCGGACCTTCCGGGGAAGGTCCGGCTGTTCTCCCGGAGGAAATACCCGACTCTGTACAATGACTCTATAACATACACCTCAAGTTACTACAGACTCACCTCCGTGATATTAAGTGTAGAACGTACGGAGGTGCTCGATGTTCCAAGGATTTGGGAGAGGTGTCCCATCCTCGGTAGCCAAGCGAATGCTTCCGGGACGGGATAATTTAATCACTCGGAAGGGTCCCTTCCAGTTGGGGGAGAGTTTGTTTAACCCTTCTCTGGATTGTATTCACCATAGCACCAGATCGCCTTCCTCGAGCTGTCGGTTGTGTACATGCCGCTGATGATAGCGCCGAAGGGATTGGCGGTATCGGGCATTCCGAACAGCTGCTTGGCACCTTCCCTCCTCAAGGAGGTCTAGGTCTTCACGCCGGAGCTGGTCCTGCGTGGCTTCGTCGAAGGTCCGGACCCGGAGTGACCCCAAGATGATTTCTGGAGGAAGGATTGCTTCAGCTCCATACACCAGGAAGAAGGGTGTCTCTCCAGTTGACCGGTTTGGAGATGTCCTGTTGGCCCATAAAGTGGGCGGAAGCTCTTCAATCCAGTTGGCTCCATGTTTTTTCAAACGCTCATAGGTGCGCGTTTTGAGTCCTTTAAGGATTTCAGCATTTGCGCTCTCGGCTTGGCCATTGCTTGCTGGGTGTGCTACGGAGGCGTAGCAAACTTGAATGTCGAGGTCTTCGCAATATCCTTGAAATGCAGAGCTTGTGAATTGGGTCCCATTATCAGTGATGATTTTATTTGGGACTCCAAATCTGCATACAATGGACTGCAAAAAGTTGATAGCAGATTGCTTGTTGATTGTCACAACTGGAGTTGCTTCCGACCACTTGGTGAACTTGTCAATGGCAACGTACAAGAACTTGTAACCTCCGACGGCTCTTGGGAAAGGTCCTAAGATGTCCATCCCCCACACAACGAAGGGCCATGTAGGAGGTATCATTTGTAGGGGCTGAGCCGGTGTGTGAATTTGCTTTGCATGAAATTGACATGCTTCGCATTTCTTCACCAGCTCAGTTACATCCTGGAGTGTTGTAGGCCAGTAGAAGCCATGCCGAAAGGATTTACCCACCAGCGTGCGAGAAGACGCGTGGTTCCCACACTCGCCTCCATGGATTTCTGCGAGGAGCTTGCAGCCTTCTTTCCTTGTGATGCACCGCATTAGGATGCCATTGGCACGCGCCGGTAGAGATCCCCTTCTACCAACGTGTATCTTTTAGCCAATCTGACTACCCGGTCAGCGGATACATCATCGTCAGGAAGGATGTTGTCTTTCAAGTAGCTCCGGATCTCCGAGATCCATGCATCGGAACTAGCTTGAGCATTTGAGTCTTGTGTGCTGGGTTGCTCGGAGCTTCTGGCAGCACCTACGACCCTTGATGGCTGCCATGGTAACAGGGCCATCGGGACCGTCAGCTTCGGGATGCTGATCTCGCCCCCTTCGCTTAGTTCGGCAGGCTGAGCTGTTGGTTTTGACAACCTCCGGACAAAAGTTCCGTCAGGAGCTGGAGCTCCAGTTGACGCTTTCGTCGAGAGTTCGTCAGCTTTAGCGTTATGGGCACGCTGAACATGGTGGAGATCTAGGACTTCAAAGTCCTTCTGAAGCCTCTGAACTTCAAGGAGGTAAGCAGCTAGCTGGAGATGGTTGCAGGAGCATTCACCCTTCACTTGCTTAATGATGAGCTGTGAATCTCCCTTGACCAGCACTTGCTTGACACCATATGACAGTGCCACCTTTAGTCCGTAGATGAGTGCTTCGTACTCCGCCATGTTGTTGGTCGCCTTGAAGTCAAGGTGTACCATGTATCTTACTTTCTCCCCGGTTGGTGCGAGGAGAAGGATTCCGGCTCCGGTCCCCTGCTTTTGCATGGAGCCGTCGAAGTAGAGGGTCTAGTGAGGCTCGGTGAAGACCAGAGCCTTGTGTTTCGGCTTCTGCTCGCTGGGGCCCCCAGGGTTTCATGGAGAGGGAGTCCATTCCGCCACGAAGTCTGCCAATGCTTGACTCTTGACTGCTTGCCTTCAAATGAATTCAAGATCAAATTCGGCCAATTCCACTGCCCACTTTGCAATATTCCCAGTTGAATTGGGATTATGCAAGATTGCTCGAAGTTGGTAAGAAGTCACCACTGAGATCTTGTGAGCTTGGAAATAATGGTGAAGCTTCCTGGAGGCAATAAGAACTGCATAGAGCAGCTTATGCACCTCTAGGTATCGAGTCTTGGCATCATGTAGTACTTCACTGATGAAGTACACCGGGCGCTGAATGGTCCGGACCTTCCCGGAGGGGCCCGAAGCTTCCTCTCCACTAACCCGGATCCTCCCGGAGGGATCCGGATTTTCTTCGGGGACCTCCGGGTCCTGGCTGGAAGAACCCGGAGCTTCTTCAGAAGCGACCTGGACCCTCCCGGAGGGGTTTGGATCTTCTGAAGTAACTTCTTGTGGATTCGAGTCTGGGAGCTGGGACCCAGACTCGCTTTCAGGGACCTCCGGACCCTCCCGAAGGGGTCTGCATTCCTGAGTATGGGGTAGCTCTGGTCTCTCCGCAACCAGAACCATACTGACGACTTCGTCAGTTGCTGAAATGTAAAGCAACAAAGGCTCACCAGGGTTCGGAGCTACCAGAATTGGTAGGGTGGTGAGGAACTGTTTCAGCTCCTGGAATGCCTTCTCTGCTTCTTCAGACCATTGGAATGGTCCGGACTTCCTCAGTAACTTGAAGAAGGGGAGTGCCCGTTCTGCCAGTCTTGAAATGAATCGGCTGAGGGCCGCTAGACATCCAGTTAGCTTTTGGACATCCTTGATGCGGGTTGGTGGCCACATGTCTTCAATGGCCTTGATCTTCGCCGGATTAGCTTCTATGCCCCGGTGACTTACCAGGAAACCAAGAAGTTTTCCGGAGCTAACCTCGAATACACACTTGTCTGGGTTTAGCTTTGTGCGGGTGGCCCGCAGCTTGTCGAAGACAGCCTGCAAGGTGTCAAGAAGTGACTCCTTATTCTTGACCTTGACCACGATGTCATCGGCGTACACTTCCACTATGTCTCTAATGAGTTCTTCAAAGGTTTTGTACATAGCTCGTACAAAGGTTGAAGCTGCATTTTTTAGATCAAATGGCATGGCCGTATAACAGTACAATCCATCTACTGTGATGAATGAGGTATGCTCTTCATCTTCCCTAGACATCCTGATTTGATGATACCCAGAATATGCGTCTAGGAAGCACAGTAATTCACACCCGGAGGTGGAGTCCACTATCTGATCTATTCTAGGTAGTAGGAACGGATCTTTTGGACAAGCCTTATTTAGTGTTGTGTAGTCGATACACATCCGAAGCTTCCCGCCGGCCTTGGGCACAACGACTGGGTTTGCCAGCCATTTTGGATGGAAGACTTCTCGGATGAATCCAGCTTCAAGCAACTTCTTCACTTCTTGTCGAATGAAGTTTTGTCGCTCTACGGATTGCTTCCGAGGCTTCTGATGCACAGGTCGGGCGTCGGGGTAGATCTTCAGATTGTGCTCAATCACTTCCCTGGGGATCCCAGGCATTTGTGACAGGTGCCAGGCAAACACGTCGACATTAGCCCGGAGGGAAGTGATGAGCGCGAGTTCCTATTTGTCGTTCAATCCCCCCGATATACGGGTGGTCTGAGCGACATCAGAACCGATTTGGACGACTTTGACGGGGATGTCGGTGTCGCCGCTTGGCTGCACACGAGGTGCAGAAGTCGAGCCTCGCTGACGAATGCTCGGGGGTTTTGGAGCTTGCTTTTGCCTGGAGTCCTCCTCTTGCGCCGTGGTGAGTGCATGGAGTTCTTCCAGAGCAGTTACTCCAGCAGTATGATCTCCGCGGATCCGGAGAACACCTACTGGTGTTGGCATCTTTAACACCAGGTAGCCATAATGAGCATCTGCCATGAATTTGTACACGGCAGGCCTACCCAAGATGGCGTTGAAGGGTAAGTTGATCTGAGCAACGTCGAAGACCAACTTCTCAGTGCGATACTTCTCCCGTGTCCCGAAGGTAACGGGGAGAGTAATAGCTCCGAGCGGGGTAATGGCTCCCGGACCTACTCCGGAGAAAGGTCGAGAGGGGTGGAGATTCGAAGGTCGGAGCTGAAGCTTGGTAAAAGCTTCGAAGCTTATGAGGTTAAGCCCCGAACCTCCGTCTACCATGACATGTTGGAGCTGGATGTTATTGATGGTAGGAGATACCATCAAAGGTAGCTGACCTGCTCCAACCATGCTTCGAGGGCAGTCCGAAGCATCAAAAGTGATGGCTGTGTCCATCCACTTCCGATGAGGCTCCGGCCTGGCTGTAGGAGCTACAGCAGCCATATCCCGATGCATAGTCTTGATGACGTGGCGGGAGGTGATGTCCCATGATCCACCAAAAATGGTGTTCATGGTCTTCCGACGCTCATTGTCAGAGACGTCGGAATCGTCGTCGACGGAGGTGTAGACGGCCTTCAGGATCTATTTGGGATCCTGAAAACCTAACTCCTCTTCAGCCGGAGCTTCGTCGACTTTTTGTTTTCCTTCCCTCTATCGGAAAGGAGATTCTTCCCGGCGCTTGTTGTAGCGCTCGACAAGGTTTTGGACCTCCCGTTAGTCTTCCAAACTCTGGCTGCCCATTTTGTGAATCGGACACCACACTTTGGGTTTGCCACCGTCTTCAGAAGACGGTTGAGGTCGCTTCTCGAGGCGTGGCCCCCGGCCACCCGGAGCTGCAGCAGCTGCAAATTGGATGTACCGGCCGACGGTTTCTTCTTGCCGTTGGTCTTCTTCTTCTTCTTGCCGTTCCCGGAGGTAGCGGCTTCTTCTTTGGAGGATTTCTTGTGACCCTCCGGAGGTGGTTTGGAGTGCATCTCACGGACCTCCGCAGCTCTGGCACATTTGTCAGCCAAGCTGAAGAGTTCCGTGACACTGGTGATCTACTTGATCGCCAGTTTCTCCAGCATCTTCTTATCCCGTACACCCTGTCTGAATGCCACGATGACAAAGGCGCTAGAGATAGAAGGGATAGTGTTTCATACCTGAGAGAACCTCTGGATGAATGATCGCAGGGATTCTCCCCCTTTTTGCACGACTGCAAAAAGGTCCAGTTCGGTGCCTGGTCGGGTGTATGAACTCCCAAAGTTGGCGGTGAACTTCCGACACAGCTCCTCCCAACTGTTGATGGAGTTGGGTGGAAGGCTCATAAACCAGGACCTGGTGGTCCCAGTTAAAGCCACTGGGAAATAATTGGCCATTACGGCTGAAAGCATCTAGGCCCCATGAGGTACGGTTTCGGTGATTAATGACAACCATTCGATATTACTAATGAATTTGTGAATGCAAGGTCTCAATAACACTCAATCAAATGAAATCAAAATTACATTGGAGACCCATATAAAATCAACGAATGAGATCAAATCAAATCATATGAAGACAAGAAGTGAAAGCTCTAACTTGATATCACTCAATGCTTGAAGACAATCAAAACAACAATTTCAAACAAGTGTCAAAGAGGTCACAAGTTCAAAATTCCAAAAGAACAACTCAAAACAACTCGAAGTCAACAAGTTGAACACACCGGATCATCCGATGGTCTTGGAGTTGACTGCATCGGTCGAGTTTGATCAACTGAAGAAGAAGACCTCAGACAAATGTACTCACCGGATCATCCGATGTGAGTGGCTCAGTGACATCGGTCCATCATCACAGATTGCAATACCATTGGACCAAGTGAAGCACCGGATCATCCGATGTGCATACTTACAAACATCGGTCGATCACTCCAGTGAGCCTCAAGATCAAGCAAAATTCTGGAGGAAGAGACACCGGATCATCCGATGAGAAGACAGATCAACATCGGTCTAACAACGGTCATATCTGACACAGTGACATCAGCTAATTTGGCTTTGACCGATGTTAACTGAAGGGGAGACATCGGATCATCCGGTGTTCGCAGAGAAGTGATGTCAGCCTACTTTTCCAACGGCTATCTCGTGGAGGCTGGCTATTTATACCCCTTCAACCTGTCAAATCGACATGACTTGAAGCCCAGACATACTCTACACATCCTAGAGCATTCAAGCAATAGAGCTACCACTTTCACATCATTTGTTCATCATTTGTACACCAAGAGATAGGCTAGAACTAGCTAGAGAAAGTGTTTGGGTGCCTCCATTCTTGGTGATTGGAGTCTCTAGTGTAGTGAGAGCCCTAGGGGAGTGTCCCTTGGTGTGTGCAACTTCCGGAGCTTGCCAAGAAGATTGTGGAAGCCCGGAGGATCCCAAAGTGTACAAGGCTTGAGCTCCACCTTGCCGAGGTTGGCGAACGGAGAAGAATAGTGAAGAACCCCCTTGTCTCGGTGACTTGGGAGTGGCAAAACCCTTCGGTGGTTGCCACAACGTGGATGTAGGAAGATCCTTGTGATCTTACCGAACCACGGGATAAACTCCGTGTCCCTTGAGCGTTTGCATCCCTCTCCCTTTTACTCTTATGCAATCTTCATTCCGCAACTTTAATTTACATTGATTGCATAGTTTAATTGCATAGGGAATTGGGCTTGAGGTCGTTAATCTTAATTGCTTTAAAAATTTGAAAGAAAGCCCAATTCACCCCCCCTCTTGGGCATTTCGATCCTTACAATTGGTATCAGAGCAAGGTTGCTCATTGGATCATTCTAGCCTCACCGCTAGAGAGCGAAAATGTCCAAGGTTGGGGGTTCGGTTCCTATCTTCGAGGGCAAGAATTTTGCCTATTGGAAAGCACGCATGCGCGCTTACCTTGAGGCTATTGCCCCCGAAGTATGGGAAGCGACTCATGCGGGTTTTGGAGATAATGCTTATATTGGTGATCAAATTAAATGGGATGCTAGAGCTAGAAATGTCATTTATGAATGCATTAGTCAAGATGTATTTGCTAGAATAGCTAGTAAAGAAAAAGCATGTGAAATTTGGGCATGCTTAATTGAAATTCATGAGGGTTCCTCTCGTGTTAAAGAACTTAAATATCACATGCTTAAAGCAAAATATGATGAATTTAAAATGCTTCCTCATGAAAATGTTAATGAAATGTTTTCACGCTTAAATGTTCTTATTGAGGAGATTAATGCTCTTGACATTGCGTCTCTTGGCAAGGGACTTATCAACCGAAAGATCCTCATGCTCCTTCCCAAGCCTAAGTACAACATCATCAACTCCATGCTCCAAAAGGAATCACTTGACAACATTGAAGTTTCGGAGCTCATTGGAGAAATACACGCTCATGAGATGAGTGTACTTGGGATGATGGAGAGTTCATCCTCTACAAGGACAATTGCTCTCAAGGCTTTCAAGAAAACGAAGAAAATGATCAAGCCTAGTTCAAGCAAAGAAGAGCAAACATCAAGTGAAGATGATGATGATGATGAGCTTGCATCAATGATGAGAAAATTCTCCCGCTTGAACTCCAAGATTGCCAAGAAGGGATACACTTTTGATCCCAACAGGAGAGCCTTCCTCCCCAAGAAAGAAAGTAGCAAGACTTGCTATAATTGTGGTGAACAAGGCCACATCTCCTACGATTGTCCAAAACCGGACAAGAGAAGGGAGAACCACAAGAGCAAGCATCACATGCTTGAAGATAGCGAGGATGAAGAAGAAGAGGTCAAGCCCAAGGCAAGAACGTTTGGAAAGAAGAAATTTGACAAAGGCAAAAAGTCAAAATTCTTTCCAAAGAAGAGACAAGGACCTCAAAAGGTGTTCATGTGTGAGGGGAATGAATGGATCACCGACGAAGAGCCAAGTGAAGAAGAGAGTGAAGAAGAAGAAGAAAGCTTGGCCGGACTTGCCATTGCCAACAAAGATGATTCACCTCTTCCTCCACCTCCCATGTGTCTCATGGCGAAAGGTAACTTTGAGGTATGTGATGACTCTAGTGATGATGAGCTTTCCCCCGATGAATTAGTTTCATTGATTAATGAATATCACACCATCATTAAAAGGGAAAAGAACAAAGTCAAGGCGCTAGAACAAGCTCATGCTAAACTTGAAAATGCTAACCTTGATTTGCTTGGCAAGTATGAAAGCACACTTAAAGAGCATGACACGCTCAAAACCTATGTCAAGCAAATTGAGGAAGATAAGGCTAAAATTGAGCTAGACAATCATAAGCTTGGCTTAGTTCATCAAACGCTCTCGGATAAGCACAATGAGTTAGTTCAAGAGCATCATGCACTTAATCTCTCTTATGAAGCCATTGAACTACAAATAAAAAATAAGGAGAAAGAAACTATTGATGGCAAGGTATCCATTATTTCAAATGCTACTAATGCTTTCCATGAGTCTTTGCCTTTGAAAGAGAATGCAAGGGAGAAGGAGTTGATGGAGGAGATTAAAAGTCTCCGCACAAGCTTAGAAAGACTATCTAAGGGAGAAGATAAACATAAAGAAATCCTCTTCCATCAAGCAAAGGGCTTCAACAAGAGAGGACTTGGATCCTTCCCGGTGCCCAACAAAGGAAAGGTGCCCTCACCGGAGCTCAAAACAAGCTTCATCAAGGAAGTTGGCTCCTATTGCCAACATTGCAAGGTCACCGGTCACCATACAAGGGAGTGCCCTCTACCTAACCGACCTTCTCCAAAATTACCGACTAACTATACATCTACCTTTGAGAATCACTATTATTTGTTGAGCAAAGTAGGTGCTAAGGTGAAGGCAAAGTTCATTGGCATGAACGTAAAGGGGATGAAAGGGAAGCTCCCCAAGCAACTTTGGGTCCCAAAAGCACTTGTATCACATATACAAGGACCAAAGCTAGCTTGGGTGCCTAAAGTCAAGAACACGTGACCGTCCACGAGGTGACTTCAAGAGGGGACCTCCACCATCAAAGAAAATCTACCAAGGACCTCTTGAAGAAAGTTGAGAATGGGAGCCCAACGCGGATATGGACGGTAACCTTATTGTCAAATCAAATTACCATTCCATAAATAGTCTATTGCTATATCTTTCCGCATCTAGGCCCCATGTCATGTTAAATGAATGCTTGTATGATTATGTGTCTCTCCTTTGTGACAATGCAAGTGCGGTTAGATTTGCTTGAAACCCCATTCCTCTCCCGCACTTGTTGAGAAATTTTTTTTTCTAGACTTAGAAGAGAATTAAATGTGCTAGATGCATCTAACGTCATGTAAGTTGCCATGCTCATGTAAGGATGCATATCATATAGGTCTTGTCTAACTCCCAAAGGATAGGGGTGAGCTAGAAATAGTTTTCCCTGAGGAAGCCTTTGGAAGGTTTAAACTTGGCAAGATAAATTTATTTTATGCCTTGCATGATCCCTGCCATATAGACTTGCACTCTTTTAATCCCTTGCACTATAATTTGTTTGGCATTGCATACGGTAGATTGTCACAAAGGGGAACCCACCTCATGAGAAGGAGACTTGTTTGAAATGCAATATCTCAACTCATATAAGGTGGAAAGAACAAAATGTTAGGTACGTTAATGCCTAGAGGATCATGCTTCAAAGAGATAGAAGTCTTCATACTCTACCTCACAAAGCATGGGCCTTACATTTTATTTGGATATTTTCCTCCATTTTTCTTGGTGTTCCATTTGCGTTAAGGTCTAGCCAAGCTATTGGCATATTAGCTTCTTGAGGGGTAAGGGGTTGCCCAAAAAGTCCTAAGACATGTGTTTCTCCTCGATTGTTTGTTCGGTCAAAGGACATATATGGGATGTTTTCATTCTGTTGTCATCGGATTATCCGATGCCTATGTCAATCCCTCATCGGTCCAATAGGTGTTCAATCCTCAAAGCCCAATTCTGTCTGAATTTCAAATGATCCGACGCGTTCATTCCTAAAACCATCGGTCCATCCGATGTTCACTCTTCTGGAGCTGTGGTCAATTCAACCGGTGTCTACTTCCTCCTACGTCGGATTATTCGGTGTCAACATTCCTCTTTTGAACACCCTTACTGTGCCATTCGACCGATGACCCAAACCCTAAACGTTGGTCCATCCGATGTCAACAGCAATTTTTGAATACCCTTACTGTGGCATTCGACCGATGTGCACTTCACTTATCATCGGACCATCCGGTGTTAAATTTTCGGCTAGGGTTTGGGGTCCACTATTTAAACCCGCGCGACCGCCGCCGACCTTTCTCTCTCCCCGACGCCTCCCGTTCCATCGCCGCAACCTCCGCCGCCCACTGCAGTGCCGCCGCCGGACGCCGCCGCCGCCGCCGTCCACCGGCCGCCGCCGCCGTCCCTCTGCTCGCACCGCCGCCGCCGGCGACCTCGTGCCGCCGCTGCCCGGGCCCGCGCACCGCGCCTTCTCCCTCGGCGCCGCCGCCGCCCGTGCCCGCGCACCGCCGCCTCTCCTCGCCACTTGCCGCTCCACGCACCGTCTCCACCACCCTCAACCTTGCCGCCGTCTCCACTTCACACCCGGTCTCCATTTGATCTCCGTCGCTTAGGTTTGTCCCGTGCCGTGCGACATCCATCGGTGTTTCCGCTATTATTTCTTTGTTCGTCGCTAACCCTAGCTCACCTTTGCATCTAGATGGGTCGTGACCGCAAAGGAAAGGGCAAGGCAATCGCGGAGCCCGCCGCGAAGAAGCGCAAACTATCGAAGGATGAGAAGAAGGCTCTAATGGCCGCTCGCGCCGCCGAGGAGCGTGAGCGAGGCCGTGGGGGATCCCTGAGGATCCGCGAGGCTCGGCAGCCTCCTGTGATCGACAACTCCGACATCGAGGAGGAGCCGGTCGAGCCGCTTGTCCGCCGGCGCTCAGCCCGGACACGGGGAGGTCAGTCCCCGGCCGTTTCTCGTCCAAGACCGACGGCCGCCGACCGTCGCGAGGACAAGGAAGCTCAGAGGGACATCTACGAGATGGACACGGCCGTCCGTGTCGGTGAGGGAGTCCGGTTGACGGACTACAGGAAGATGAAGGCCAAGCAACTCCGAAAGCTCAGATGGAGTGTATTGCTTGAGGAGTGGTACCCGCAACCCCGGGTAGCTTTGGTGGACAGTCGGTTCTGGACGGTCACGCAGGCGTCTCTCTACGAGACATACAGACGCCGTGGCCACAAGCTTTTTCAGCACAACTACCTGGATTGGGCTCAGCTTGAAGTGGCCGCAGGGACAGAGATCAGGCCGTTCTTTGAGAGGTACAGAGGTCTGGTGCAGCTGCTATCTTATGAGAGAAGTGCTTATGTGGAAGAGTGGGTCCGTGTCTTCTACGCGACCCTGTACATCTCAGAGGGCAGGAGGTCGATTGCCTTCATGTTCAATGGTCAGCGCTACCACCTCACGAGGCAGACTTTGGGGCATATTCTTGAGTTGGACCTGCACGACACCTGCTTGCACGAGAAGGTCTATGGGCAGGCAGATCCACCGAGGAGGCCACTTACTGGAGGGGTAGCACCACAGCTGGACGAGATCCGCTCTCTGTTTGGCCCCTCGTTCTCTCCGGACCAGCCGAGAGTTCCAGCTCTCCTGACTCCAGCTGTGCGCATTGTGCACCTCGCCTTGCGTCGCACGCTCCTGCCGAGGTCAGGTTACTTGGAGGGGTTCACGAGCCTGCAGCAGACCCTCCTGTTCTACATAATGAACGGGATGGATTTCGATATCGTGGACATACTCCTCTGTGAGATGGAAGACGTAATCACGGATGGGATTGGCATGATGAGGCAGATGGTCTACGGGCACTGGATCAGTTACATTTGCTCTATGGTGGTGCCTGAGGGACATACAGCACAAGCCCGGCTAGCTGACGAGAGTGTGACTCGCTTTGGTCACTATCGTGCCTCTGCTCCTGGAGACCGTCGCCTTGGTCGTCCAGTTGAGCGCCAGGTCCGGGCCCGTCTGTCCGAGGAAGACTGGTCCGACCTAGAGCGGGAGGACGAGAGGCTTGCTGAGGCTGAGGCTCAGTGGGAGGACCTGCAGCACATCTGGTCTGAGAGTGTCGAGGAGTACTTCCCTCCCCCTCCACCTTCACTGGGGCAGCACGACGTCGAGGCAGGAGGATCAGCTGCTCCGCCACCGACACCACCTCCTGTGTCCGAGGCGCAGGTGATGAAGCCGTCTGAGCTGACGTCGCTCCTCCAGCAGATGATCGAGCAGCAGCGCCAGGACAGGCTCGCTGCTGAGCAGGCCAGGGCAGAGCAGGCTGCTCACCTGGCACAGCTGCAGCGGCAGCAGCAGGAGCTCCAGCTGGAGATCGCCCGTCAGAGGCGAGAGGATACGGACCGTTTCACCAACCTGGTAGATCAGATGCACCGCCGTACCCTCGACCAGCAGCAGCAGACCCAGCAGGCCATGATGGGGATCCTAGGGTTGATCACCAACCTTTACACTCAGACCGGGATCGCCCTTCCTCCACAGCAGCCTGGACTGGGACTGGCTCCAGGTGTTGCTCAGGTGCCTACTACTCCTATCCCTTCAATCAGTATGTCACCACTTCTGGCATCTAGCGCACCGATTCACTCACCACTGTCGGCGACGATCTTGTTCCAGCAGACGCCGGCGTCCGTGGTGAGCGCTCCACTTCCTCCAGCTCCACTGGCACCTCCAGTACTCGCTTCCTCTCCTCCAGCACCGGCAGCGGACCCTCCAGCTCCCGCCGCCCCGGCAGCTCCTACGACCGGCGACTCCAGCTCCGATGACTGCGACGGTGCTCAGTTCGTCCTCGCGCCCAGCTCTCAGGGTCTGTAGGCGTTCTGATCCCTTTTTGGTGTCTTGATGCCAAAGGGGGAGAAGATGTAGAAGAGTCAGGGGGAGTGGTAGTCTCAGGGAGAGTGTAGGGGGAGTGTGTGTGTAGGGGGAGTGTGTGTGTGTGCTTATCCTTTGTATCCTTGCTTGAGTACTCTTCTTTTGTAATTTTAATTAAGCACTCTTTCGCTTGTCTCATTGGTTTATGATTTTAATCAATTGAGCTTTTTGCACCACAATTCTCTTTTGCGTTCTACAAGCTTAATGTGTCCTATGCTGTATTCATTGCATATATACTTGAGTATTATCATCAAATTCATTATTATTGTGCTTTAAATTATTGTGTTGTCATCAATCACCAAAAAGGGGGAGATTGAAAGCATCTAGGCCCCATGAGGTACGGTTTCGGTGATTAATGACAACCATTCGATATTACTAATGAATTTGTGAATGCAAGGTCTCAATAACACTCAATCAAATGAAATCAAAATTACATTGGAGACCCATATAAAATCAACGAATGAGATCAAATCAAATCATATGAAGACAAGAAGTGAAAGCTCTAACTTGATATCACTCAATGCTTGAAGACAATCAAAACAACAATTTCAAACAAGTGTCAAAGAGGTCACAAGTTCAAAATTCCAAAAGAACAACTCAAAACAACTCGAAGTCAACAAGTTGAACACACCGGATCATCCGATGGTCTTGGAGTTGACTGCATCGGTCAAGTTTGTTCAACTGAAGAAGAAGACCTCAGACAAATGTACTCACCGGATCATCCGATGTGAGTGGCTCAGTGACATCGGTCCATCATCACAGATTGCAATACCATTGGACCAAGTGAAGCATCGGATCATCCGATGTGCAGACTTACACACATCGGTCGATCACTCCAGTGAGCCTCAAGATCAAGCAAAATTCTGGAGGAAGAGACACCGGATCATCCGATGAGAAGACAGATCAACATCGGTCTAACAACGGTCATATCTGACACAGTGACATCAGCTAATTTGGCTTTGACCGATGTTAACTGAAGGGGAGACATCAGATCATCCGGTGTTCGCAGAGAAGTGATGTCAGCCTACTTTTCCAACGGCTATCTCGTGGAGGCTGGCTATTTATACCCCTTCAACCTGTCAAATCGACATGACTTGAAGCCCAGACATACTCTACACATCCTAGAGCATTCAAGCAATAGAGCTACCACTTTCACATCATTTGTTCATCATTTGTACACCAAGAGATAGGCTAGAACTAGCTAGAGAAAGTGCTTGGGTGCCTCCATTCTTGGTGATTGGAGTCTCTAGTGTAGTGAGAGCCCTAGGGGAGTGTCCCTTGGTGTGTGCAACTTCCGGAGCTTGCCAAGAAGATTGTGGAAGCCCGGAGGATCCCAAAGTGTACAAGGCTTGAGCTCCACCTTGCCGAGGTTGGCGAACGGAGAAGAATAGTGAAGAACCCCCTTGTCTCGGTGACTTGGGAGTGGCAAAACCCTTCGGTGGGTGCCACAACGTGGATGTAGGAAGATCCTTGTGATCTTACCGAACCACGGGATAAACTCCGTGTCCCTTGAGCGTTTGCATCCCTCTCCCTTTTACTCTTATGCAATCTTCATTCCGCAACTTTAATTTACATTGATTGCATAGTTTAATTGCATAGGGAATTGGGCTTGAGGTCGTTAATCTTAATTGCTTTAAAAAATTGAAAGAAAGCCCAATTCACCCCCCCTCTTGGGCATTTCGATCCTTACAACGGCCTCATTTCCTCCGGCTGCCAAAATAGCAGTGGAGTAAATCTGAAGAAATTCGACAGGATTGACGGTCCCGTCGAACTTCTCCGGTAGGTGAGGCCGGAACTTCTGTGGCCACCTGACCATACGCAGATGCATGGCCAGGGCTGAACAGCCTCCTCCTACTCCTTCAGGAGCAGGAACGCCTTGAGCTTCTCGTCTTTCACGAGCACGCTCAATATGGACTCGGCCGTCCTGTTGGCAGTATCGGCGATCAAGCTCCGCCCGGAGGTCATGAGTTGAAAGCCTGGATACCGTGTGAATGCATCGTGCCCCGGAGGGCAATGACGTCACTTGCTGTGATGCAGCACGTCTCCTGTTATTGGAAACGTGAGGACCAAGTCTACCAGACAAGGTCCGCCGTTGCGACGGGGCCCGTCCTGAAGGAGGAGGACTCTGGTTGCTGATGCGGTCGACTGCTGCTGCAACCAAATGTTCCACATTGGCCCTCCACTGCTCCAGTGCATCCTGGGATGCGTCCGGAGGTGGTGGGCATTGGAGAAGAGCACGTGCTGCATGGAGCGCGTGTTCCGGGTTGTCATGATTTGCCAACGCAGTGATGGACGTCGGTGCACCATCGCGTTGTCCAGCTTGATTTGCTGGTGGAGGCGGTGGTGGTGGGAGTGTGACCCCTGCTGGAGCCGTGGTTCCTGCTGGTGGCTACATATTGGAGGGATTACCCCCAACAGTTTGAACAGCGGCTTGACCATTGGATGATCCAGCAGCTGAGTTCACCATTCTTGAAATCTCAGGCGCCCCTACCTGGCGCGCCAACTGTCGGTGGTTTGGATCCGGCAGATCTCTCGACACTACTAAAGTGTTGGAGGAGTTTGAGGTTCGGTGTGGGCGTGCGAAGATTCAATAAGGTGAATTGTAAATGACACAGGAGACACGGGAATTTACGTGGTTTGGGCCGCCTGAGCGTAATACCCTACTCCACGGGTGTGTTGGTGTTGTATTAGCTGTATGAGCTTGTACCGAGCGTCTATGGAACGTGTGTGTAGACGTGTCCTATGTATCGTCGGCCTGTCCTTTTATAGTACAAGGGCAGGCCGTTACAAGTTACTCTGGCCCGACATGTGGCCCCGGCGGTTACTGATATTGATATACATTCAACACATTTAATTACCCTTAATGACCGAGTTATGGGCTTTGACAGCACCGTTACTGGTAATTAAGGTCATCCGATCGTGTGTCATTAATATAGTATTAATGACACTTGATTGGGTCTTGAAGTCCTTGATTCCCCTTTGAAGATCCGGAGCCGTTGTGGAGTCTTCCGGAGGTTAGAGGCTGAAGATCCGACGGTTGGACACGTGGCACCACCGGAGCACACTGTGGAGAACAGATGGTTCCGGTGTTACCCGACACATGTCAGCACCGGAGCTTCCCTCGGTCTAGGGTTAGGTCCGGGGGTGCCACTTCAGTACATAGCCCGGAGCTTCCCCCCTTGCGGGCGGTAGCTCCGATTTGATAGTACACGTGGTGACCCTGGGACTAACCATGTTGGAGAAGCGGGTCCGGACATGTCTGACATGTGGGCCTCCGAAGGTCTTCAAATCAAGTGGATGACTTTCTCTTGAGATCTTTGCAATCCCAAGGGGTATATGGTACCCAGGGTACCGACAGACACCCTTCTTCCTGGTGTACGGAGTTGAAGCCGTCCTTCCTCCGGAAATCACCTTGGAGTCGCTCCGGGTCCGGACCTTCGACGATGTCGTGGAGGACCAACTCCGGCGTGAAGACCTTGACCTCCTTGAACAGGGAAGGTGTCGAGCAGCTGTTCGGAAGGCGGGTTCCGCCAAGCTCTTCGGCGCTATCACCAAAGGCATATTCACAGTCGACAACTCTAGGAAGGTGATCTGGTGCTATGGAGAATACAAAATCGCAAATGGTTAAACAAACTCTCCCCCAGTTGGGAAGGACCTTTCCGAGTGATCAAAGTATCCCGTCCCGGATGCGTTCGCTTGGCAACCAAGGATGGGACACCTCTCCCTAATCCTTGGAACATTGAGCACCTCCTTAAGTTCTACGCTTAATATCACAGAGGTGAGTCTGTAGTTACATGTGATGTATGTTATAGAGTCATTGTACAGAGTCGGATAGCTCCTCTGGGAGAAGAGTCGGACCTTCCCCGGAAGGTTCGCAAAGTTTAGACAACACTTGTCACGGTCTAAGAACTAAAAATGTAGCTAGCTACCTTGGGTCAAATGAGAAACGAAACACACTTAGCCTAGTTTCGTACCCTAAGAGTGTACTTGTTTCCCCTGTACTCTGGACCTATAATGAAAGACATCATTGTGTGAAAACAGACTCCACATGCATTTATTTTGTACAAGCTCAATATTTTTTATTTTTCTCTTTCTTGTCTATAACAAGTAGTGCAATTCTTAAGAAACTTTAGCTCGACCAATTCAAGTATAGTTCAAGTTGCATTGTCAATTCATCCGGGTCTAAACATTGTTAATGGTTTACTCGTCTGAATGCCGCCAAGCCAATCTAGGTCCGGGAGTGTGCTATCAACTTAGCCTGGTCATGCACCCTAAGTACGCCACTCTACCTACACCCCGGCAGGCCAAAGTGAGGCGAGTCCGAACGATCGGACCTCGAGAAAACAAACCAGTGCACTTGATTGTATTTACAATTGCGTTCGACCTAAAAATTTCTCGGAAATAGTAAGTCGCAATTGAGTTATAGATAGGAAATGGATTTTACTGTTTTCTTGACTTCAGTGTGCAGGAAAAATAAAGATTTTATGATGATGGTGAATGAAGTCGGAGCTACCAAAGCTCCGACATCCCCTATGTGGCTTGTAGTCGATGTTTCAAACATTGATAGCGAGCATTGCTGGAGCTACTCAGCTCCGGTAAAGCCAGGGGGCCAGCCATCAACGTGAAGAAAAGATGGTGGGAAGACTCCACAGTGGGGTCTGCTGTCGACACACCGCGTGTTGACAGAGGTCACTGCTGGAGCTACCAAGCTCCAACACCCCAGAGGACTAACCGTCGATGCTCTACGCGTTGATGGAGACTGCTGCCGGAGCTACTAAGCTCCGACAATGGTCACTACCGGAGCTACTAAGCTCCGACAACCTCAGTGGGCCTCTACTATCGAAGACTTCAGACCTACGCTCTACAAGTTTGAAGCACGCAAGTCTTCAACAACTGTTACATCCTCTTGGTACATGTTCACAATCAAATTGTGTACATCTACCAGGGGGCGAAGTGAGACAAAGATGTTGAAGACAAAAAATGAAATTCATAAAAACTTGGATTTCATTCATCTGGAGACAAGAGATTACAAAATTGGAGAAAAAGAAGAGAGAATACAAGCGGAAGCTGCAAAGAGAGAGTCCTAGACCCTATGGAAGAACGAGGCGACCTTCTGGGCAACCTCCAACACGCTGGCTTGGGCGGCTTCTCCCTCTCCGTCGATGGGGCCTTCAAGCACCGGGTCTACTAGGAACTGAGGGTCCCGGCTTGTGTAGCACGTCAGCACGTATTCTGCGACGTTCTTCACCAGGGATTGTCCCTCGGTTTCCAGATGGTCTGTAATGACATCACCCATCTTGGTGAGCTTGTTACTTGCCGAACTCAACGCCTGCAACGCCTGGTCAAGCTCCGGCTCCGGATCATCCGGACGCACGGGACTAAAACCCATTAGCGTCAGCGCGTTGTTGTCTTTGCCCAGGAAGTCCCAAACTTGTTGGGACTCTACAGCCCTTGAGCCTCGCATCTCCTCCAAGGATCTTCTGGTCACCGCAAGCTCCGAATTCTCCCGGGCAAGGCGATCAACCTATTTGGCATTCTGCTGAATCTTTTCAGCAACCTGCCTTTTGAGTTTACCGAGCTCCTCCTCCCGGAGGTGGATCTTGTTCCGGCGGTCGACCAGGTCCTTATCCCGGCCCCGCACCTTCTTCTCCCTGGCAGCAATTTCATCCTCCCTCTTATGGAGGTCCTGTCCTCGCTGTCAGGCCTTCTTCTCCTCTTTCTCGCGGCGCTCTTCCAACTTCTTGGTGCGCTCCGCGAGACTCTTGTCACCTAGAGTTAGCCTCTGAGTAAGCTCTTCCTACCTCTTCACGAGGTCATCCCGCAGCTCCAGGAGTTTTTGCTCTTCATCTTCGAGCTTTTTCTCCCGCTCCTCAAGGGCCTCCCGGCGCTTGACGAGGCTATCGTGGATGGCGTTGATCTTCTCCCCGCGATCATTCGCTGCGTTATTAGCAGCTACGGCCTGTTCGTGGATGGCTTGGGACTGGTTGTGGAGGAACCGCACCATGCTTTCCCTCTCGTCCAGTAGCTTACCCCAGTACTCCAACCGGACCTTCTCCTTCTTCACCCACTCCTTGTCGTCAGCCAGCCTCGACTGCTCCAGCTTGGTCTCAAATTGGAGCCGGTTGCGCCACCTCCTAAGAGTTTGGCGCTCCTCCTCGAGGGCCTTGCTGTCATGGTAAAAAGCCAGTTGGACCTGATGAAGATTGGAGCAGGCATTGTCGCTAGACAGCGACAAAGGGATTGGCTCCAGGCCTGCTGGGGTCTTCTCCGCTAGCTCTAGCGGGTTCTTCGTGACAAAAATCGGGTCCCACTCTACAAGAGCGGTCCCCTGAGCTTCCACGACACTAGGGCCGCCCTCCAGGATAGCCTCGGCTGCCGCCGAGGAAGGTCCTGCAACAGAAGTTTCGACCTGTGGAGTTGGCTCCAAAGGTCCCGCCGCTAGGTCATCAACAACTGGTCCCTCGGGCTGGGGGCCGACAGCTTCATCTAGGCACCCTGGCTCAGGCGCGGGCACCTCTGGGACCACCACCTCTTGGGTAGGCGTTGAAGGTCCGGTCGGAGCTGAAGCCACTTCCGGCTCCGACGCTGGCGCCTCCTCCACCGCCGGCTCAGGCGCTGGCACTTCGACCATCATGGACTCAGGCACCGACACTTCTGCAGCAAGCGGCTCAGGCGCTGGAACTTCTTCGACGACCGACACAAGCACCGAAGCTCCATCAACCACCGGCTCTACCGCCGAGGCTTCATCAACACCCGGCCCCACGACCGGGGATTCAACAACAACCGGCTCTAGGACCGAAATCGCAACCACTTCCGGCTCTGAGGCCAGAGCATCCATCATTTCAGCATCCAAACCCGGAGCTTCAACCTCCGGGGCAGGTGTCGCTGGTACATCTTCATTCCCGTGGTCCGACGCTACCACGGGAGCTTCTGGGGATGAGTCGAGGTCCAGGACCACGACAGCCGACGCCATAGCTGTCGCAGCCTCAGCCACCTCTTGAGGCAGCGCTGGGATTAGAGTCGGAGCCTCCGCCTGCACAGCTTCAGCTGCTGCTGTAGGAATCGGAGCTTCAGCCCCTTTCTTGGGCACCTTGTGGATGAAGGACGAAGAAACTCAAAACGCAGTTACAACAAAAAACAACCAACTAAGGTAAAAACAAAATTTACCTCGGAAGGCTTCCGCTCCAGCTAGCGCGGAACCTCTTCCCCGGATGCTGAGAGCCGGACCCTGTCGCCACTGGCATGTCAGCTCCACAAGGTTCCCCGGAGCTTGCTGCTACCGTCGGCGTAACTTTGGTCGAGGCCCCCCTCAACCGGGAAGGACCTCCGAACCGAGAGCCTTCAGCTGGCCCTGGTACTGGAGCCACATGGCCGGAGCTAGCACCCCGGGGAGATGCCGATGCTGGAGTGGTTGTCGCCGTTGAAGACCTCCCCCTCCGGGGAGAAGGAGCCGCTGTGAAAGGAGCAGGTCTGACGAACCTCCCGTCAGAGTGCTTCAGCTTCCTTTTACGGCTCGAGGGCTCGGCCAACTCTTTGCCCTTGCCCATGACTTCAACTCTCTATCTCGGGGCAGAAGGGGGACCACCCTTGAAAGCTCCGGAGATCACCATCCCGGTGGTCGAACGCCTCTCAACTTCACCGAGGTCGTCAAGCACCGACATCTTCTGCCAGAGCTCCCTGCTGATCTCCGCCTCCATGTTCAGAGGGAGGAAAGCCACCGACGGAGATAAGTTGTCACCCTCGACGTCGATGCTGTGTTGGAACTTCTTGAGGTGAAACTTCAAAGCTGCTCCTTCCATGTTGGACTTCAAACCGGTCTCGATTCGGTCGTCGTCCATCACGCTGTTGAGGGCCCAGGCAAGCTTCTCCCTCTTCTTCAGCGAAGCCCACCTGTTGACCAGGAAGTTGCAGAATACTGCCTGGGGAGTCACCCCTCCCTCCACACATTGGCGGATTCTGGTCAGAGCAGGGTTGAAGGCGTCTGATAACACCAGAACTTCGCTCCAAGCTTCAGTGTCGACGTTGGGGAGGCCTTCGGGCAGCTCCAACGTCTCATGCTCCTCCACCCTGATGACAATCCAATCCTTCTTCCAGTCGTTCCACTTTCCAGAAGGGAACGACCGCAAGTACTTGTACGGGCACTTCTTACGCTTTACAAAATAATAGAAGACAAGGTACTCATCACTCTTGCCGGTGGTGTGGATGGTGAAGAAGGTGCGGAAGAGCTCGACATAGGGGGGAATGCCCACCCACATCTCGCAGAAGTGCACAAAGATCGACACCAGAAGAATGGAGTGGGGGCCAAGGTGGTACAGCTGCAGACCATAGAAGTCTAGCAGCATCAAGAGAAAAGTGGAGAAGGGTGGGATCAGTCCCACCATGGAGTACGCAGAGAAGTACACCATGTCACCGGCGTGCTCCTTCTCGAATGGAAGCTTGCCGGCACGGACCTGGTGGTTGAAGAAGTCACTAGACCACCCCATGATGGCCCGAACCTTCTTCAAATCACCGTCGGTCTTAAGTCGCCTCTTGCGGAGACCCAACTCCATCGCAGCACAGTGGGGCGAGAGATGAAAAGCAGGCTAAAGTTTGGAGGATTCGAGCGTAAGTTCGAATGAAGGCGTAAAGAATCCTCAAACGGTGCGCGCTTTCCTCCTTAAGTAAGCCACCATAACGCTTAGATGGAAACTGCAGAGGAGTCGGCGATACAATTCAAAAACTTCACCCTGCCAATGACAAGTGGGCCCGAGGCCACCCCGACGATCAAGTCGAGGTCCTTACCCCAGGCGAACGGTTGACATCATGAAAGGCGGGAAGCCCGAGGGCGGCGTCCTGACAGGGCGCGCGGAACCGATACGATTTTCGTATCGGGAACCGGCGACCTTCAATTGCGTGAGATCCGCACGCTCAGATCTCACCTGCCGCATCTTGGATGTGCCACGCGGCGTTGGTTTAACTGCGAATTACCGCCAACGGCACATCTGAAGACCCTTGAAGACACAACTCAAAAATCAGAGTTGCCTCCCTTCTATGGTAAGTCCCCGGTGCTGCCACGTGTATACTGCAACCGGAGCTACGTCCCACACATGGGAAAGCTCCGGGCTAAACACCAGCGCAGCATCCCCAGACCTAACCTCCGACAGAGGGAAGCTCCGGATCTGCCACGTGTCCAACCGTCAGGCCTTCAGCCTCAACAATCAGACTGGTGTACCTCCAACGGCTCGGACCTACGAGGGACAATCAAAGACTTCAAGACTCGATTAAGTGTTATTAATACCACATTAATGACACACGATCGGATGGTCCTTAATTCCAGTAACAACACTATCAAGGCCCGTTACCACACTATTAAGAGTAATTAATCTCATTAATTGTGTATTAAGCATCAGTAACCGTCAGGACCACATGTCGGGCCAGGCTAGCGATGTAACGACCAGTCCTTGTGCTATAAAAGGATTGGTCGAGCGATACACAAGGGCCTCTCTGGGAACTCTCGACTCTTAGACACTCTCATACTAGACTCTAACACACGCTCACAAGTGCCTAGACACTCAATACAACAACTACACACTCCGTGGAGTAGGGTATTACGCTCAAGCGGCCCGAACCACGTAAATCCTTATGTCTACTTGCCATCGTGTTCTGAATCTCTGCGCGTCCAATACCTAACTACAAACTCTGCGAGCTACTAACAGTAGTATCGGGTGAATTGCCGGAACAACACTCCGACACCTACCTTTCCAAAGTTTGGTAATTTCCATGAAATTTGGTCACCATTTGGATCTTTGCCAAAAATTGGCACGCCCTCAACAATTTAGTAAGCTCCCATGAAAAAGAAGCCAACACATCGGCTGTTTCGCGGGCGGCGAAATCCTCCGCCAAATATTGGCGAAGCTGCTGCCGCGTAACCTCCCGCTGCTCTGCACACCGCATATAAAAAGTCTCGTACCTCTTCTGCTCTGCACACCGAAATCTCCCAGCAAGCTGCCGCACAAGCAGTCAGGTTCTTGACTCTCCTCATTGTAGCTCATCCCTCCTTCGTTTTTCCTTTGATTTCAGGTGGATTTGTTCTCACATATCTACTACAACTCAGATTTGCTAGTATTTTTTTGAGCAGGCTGTTGCATGGTTCGGATTTGGGATTGATTGGCTGCTGTGTGGTAGGATTTTGGGGGACAAAATCCACCTGCACCTTAGTTCCATACCTCAGCTCGTGATTATATTTCAGGTGGATTTGCTCTCTCATCTCTACTAAAACTCAAATACGCAAGAATTATGTTGAGCAGAGTGTTGTGTGGGTTGAATTTTGGGGTTGATTGGCTGCTGTGAGGTTTGATTTCGGGGTCAAAATCAATCGGATCTGTTCATTCCTGTTCCAATCAAGGTGAGATGTTTATGTATCTTTTGCTTCACACGATTATGCATATTGATTTGTTGTTAACCTCTATCCTTGTACTCTTATCTATATTCCCCCCTTTGCCCTATGACAGAGAAATCAATATTCGGTGACTTGTGCAAACATTTTGATTTGATTTTTGTAACTCGTTCATATTATGCATGCTATTTTTTTTTCTCAGGTGGACGCCAATGAGCATCAATACCTTTCTTAGAACATGTGGAGACGTAAAGCACTAGTTGTTCTTGTGGTTCTATGTTAGAGGAACAAAGATGGTTGGAGAACTAGAGGTCGGGGGCATGAAGTATGGTCCTCTCATTCAGAGGGATATTTGGAGGGGTAATGAATTGATTAGGATGATTGACACCTCAGATAGGATATGTATTAGTCTGTTGAGGATGGGAAGAGTTGTGTTCTACAAGCTTTGTGCTCATTCTAGAAATAGGGGGTTGTTGAATGATACCTTTCATGTTTCAGTAGAGGAGCAAGTTGCAATGTTTTTGAAGACGGTTGGGCAGCATCATACGAATTCATCCGTAGGATTTTCCTTTTGGCGATCCGGTGAGACAGTGAGTCGATATTTCAATATGGTGCTGCAAGCCATGGGGGAATTAGCACGTGATCTCATATGTGTAAGGTCCACAGATACACATGTTAAAATCACTACCAATCCCAACAAATTTCACCCATGTTTTGACGTAATATAATCAACCACTTATAATAAAGTACATTATCTTAGAATCTCCTAAATAAGATTTAATAGATGTTTTAATGCTATAGGGATGCATAGGAGCACTAGATGGTACTCACATCAGGGCATGTGTACCTGCCAAAATGGTTGATAGGTTTGGAGGTCGCAAGTCATATCCCACACAAAATGTATTAGCTGTTGTTGACTTCGACCTTTGATTCACTTATGTTCTAGCTGGATGGGAAGGTTCTGCTCATGATTCTCTTGTGTTACAAGACGCTCTATCGCGTTCCAATGGACTGAAAATACCAGAAGGTATTCTTAAATATTAAGTCTTATATAGTTAGTCTCACTAGTCATTGTAGTTGACAGTAGGTTTGATTCACATGATTGTAGGAAAATTTTATCCAGCTGATGCTGGATATGCTGCAAGGCCAGACATATTGCCTGCGAAGAAGGCACCCTGGAAAAGCCGCAACGGTAAAGTATCAAGTGATGAGATTGCTGATATTATTAAGATGCTTATAGAGTCAATTAAATATGGTAACGATGCTGTCCCGATTCAACAACCAGCTCCTGCAGACCCTAATGCTAATCTTTGGAAGCGAATTGAAGACCTCACTTTCCCAGCAAAGACAAAAATTGAGATTGCAACATTTCTTGCTAAGCCAGAGCAGGATAGCTTTCGTGGCTATCTCAATTTTGCTAGTGACACAACTTTTCAAGCATGGGTGTTGGACTTCTTTGCCAAGTATGATTGTATTGGGGATGATAATCCATTTTGAACATAAATGATCTTGTGGTTGGCAACATATTTTGGTGGGATTTTGCAAAGTAATAGATATTTTGGAGGCAGTGCATATCTTTGAAGATATAGCTTGGCCACTGTGTAATTATGGTGCCTTTTTAGATGCTTTTTTATATTTAGATAAGATCCATCTTTTGTAACTATATGAATATGGCTATGTTGAAACTATGGCAATCTGTATAACTTCATGCCATATGGCTGACAATGGATCTTGAAAATATCATATTTGCTACTGATTGATGAACTAATGGTATCTATGATTATTTGCTACTTGTTTTTGTTGTTGCTTACATTGGTTCAGAATTTTTTCACAAAGTACATAACACATATATGTTTTGTGTATGGTTGTATGCTGGAGGTAAAGTCACCTTACTCTTTGGTAAGGTGAGCACATTTGACATTGGCCTCAAACCAAACAAAGAGGAAAGAAGTAACCAGAATTTGGTAACTGCATTTGGCTCTAAACCAAACGAGAAACATCGGCTACACCAAAATTTGGCAATCTTCATTGGCTCTAAACAAAACGCTGTGATGTTACCAACATTTTTGGCAATGCCCATGAATTGGAAACACCAAATTTTGGAAAGGTACATGTGGGCTAGCATCCAAACACCTCCTTGGTGCCCGCTGTGATGGATAGGGTGGGGTTTGTAGGACAGGATCAGGAACAGGGCAACACAAATCAGTAATGAATTTGGATGGGGACCCTTCTCTGCTCAACCGAACAAGGAACGCAGACAATACGTGCTCGCTCGCTCGAGTTCGACACCTACGATACGACGGCATTCAGCGAGAGAAAAAGGAATCGAAGCTGTGCATACACGTACGCGGTCTACAAGGGATGGAAGCAATAGTTCATGGCATGATTAGGTAAGACCATGCGTCTGGTTCGGTTAGGAGTTTAGGCCGAGTTTACACTACAGAAATCGCGATAATAGACAACGGCTAGAAACTATCGTCTATAAGGATAATACCGTCGTCTATAAGCTATCGACGACGGTATAGCCTTATCGACGGTATTTGGCCTTCTACAACTATTAGTCGTCTATAAGCTTATCGATGACGGTCACCATCGTCTATAATCTTATCGACGACGGTTGAATTCGACCGTCGTTGATAAGGGACTCCGTCCACATGGCAGGAGGGGGTAATCTTATCGACGACGGTTGAATTCAGCCGTCGTCGATAATACACATATAGACGATGGTGTAGAGGCAACCGTCATCGATAAGAGACTTTATCGTCGACGGTCTTTCGAAGACCGTCGACGATAACTTGCCAGTATCGACGACGGTGCCCCGAAAACCGTCGTCGATAAGCTATGCAATTTTCTTTTAAAAACAGAAAATGTTGCCGTGACTCGATGGCCAGATCACAGAAACAGATTCAGAGACAATTGACGACGGTGTACCATCGTCTTTAAGTAATAGACGCTGGTGCTGGGTCAACCGTCGTCGATAATTGGCTTATTGATGACGGTCGAATTAAGCCATCGTCAATTACTTAAGGGGCGACGGGGCCGTCGTCTACTATCGCGATTCCTGTAGTAGATAAAGAATCTGCCTCCGGTCAAAGCTAACATGCCAAGCTTCCCTTTTTGTTGGGAAACAAACGAACGAACTACTATAGGTTGTATTGGGTCGTGTCGGGCACTCGAGCGGGGCCCCATGCATGTGTCCGACCGAATCCAACTAGAGATGTCAGTGTCCCGCAACCAACTCGGGTCGAACACCTGAATTCCTCGCTGCAACAAGAACAATATACCTGATCGACCATGTCAAATTCGTGTGCAGCAACCTACAAGTTGTTGGTAGTATTGGTAACAAGCAATGTCACGTGGTTTCGTTCTCAAAAAACATGCACTCATCTTTGGTGCCACGGTAGGTCGGAAGCACATCAAAGTACACCGTTATGTGGGGATGAACTTGACATGCCATGTCACGGGAGAGCGAATCCTTGCTGTTCTGGCGACCAACCTTCAGGGACTGCAGCTGACTCGGCTGTTACATATGTTGCCCTTCCCGGCCACACGTCAAACACGTTATTTTCATTGACCCCGGTAGCTTAGCAAGCTGTGTTTACGCGAAAACACGTTGTTAAATATAAATACATTCTTGTGCACCGTAAACAGTCTCACGGTTTTGTTAAATAATTTTACAGAAAAAAATCACACATCCTCATTGTCTCATGTAAAAATAGTGAAATTCTCCGGAGCACTCTGAAAAAAAAAAGGAAAAATTATCTCGAACCTATCGGCCCACGTATGCCCTTGAGCCCTGAAGGCCCGGGACCGAACACGCGCTTTAGCCCATGCGCCCATGCGTTTGTTCCAGCGGCGGCGCGTCCGCCAAACCAGGGCGGCAATACAGCGACAAGCCCACCCATTCCCGTGAAACAATTCGGTTGATCGGGCCCCGTGGTCCAACCGGACCCACTTCTCAGCCGCACGCGCACGGCTCCCCGCAGACCACCAGTCTCGTCTGGCCTCCGTCCTCCGTCCTCCCCTCCCGCTCCCCGACGACACAGTCACAACCCACGACACGAGGGATACCGCCAAACCCAACCAAAACCCCGGAACCCTAGACCGGGTGAGCCCCCACTGATGAGCTCCGCCGCCACCATCACCGCAGATGCACAGGCTCTCCCTCGTCCCCGCCGCCGCCTTCATTGACGCAGCCATGCCCACCCTCCGCCTCGGCTCCCCGGTGCTCCCCCTCGCCGCGCGCCGCCTGGGCCCTCGGTCGCCGACCTGGCTGCGGTTTGGGGGAGGGGGCGCGCGGAACGGGCTGCTCTGCTCCACCACCGAGACCGCACGGCGGGGCGGCGACGAGGAGGAAAGGCGCGCGGGCCGCACCGCCGCGGAGAGGAGGGTGAGGGGCGGGAACGCGGCGGTGGGGAGCGTCGAGCTCCTCGCAATCCCCGGCGTCGGCCCGCGCAACCTGAGGAAGCTCGTGGATAAGGGCTTCGAGGGCGTCGCGCAGCTCAAGCAGCTCTACAGGGATAAGGTGCCCGCGCGGTTGTTTCGCAATCTAATGTTTTTTGTTGTGCGTGTCAGAAATAGGATTTCCTTCTTGCCATTCGTCAGCTTGCGAGATATCAGTATGGTGATTCGCTACTGTTATTGTGCTGCACACGAAAAATTATACATAACCTTTTGTGCATCCACATTTTGACTCGATAGGTGCCAGTCAACCTGAAAGTCATTTCGGCAATTCGTGGCATGTGCGGATGTGACTGCCCTGACCTTACAGTTTTGGGCAGTAACCCCCTTGCAATGTGTACTGTTAACTACATTCATTGGAACTTAAAAAGGAAACCATTCAAATATCATACTGAGGGGTCTAAGCTTTTTCAGTAACCAACGCATATGTGGGAGACCTGATAATTTTAATCAAATTTGTTGGGTTTCATTTCTAGCCGACTCCAACTTGTTTAGGACAAAGCCTTGGTTGTTGTTGTTGTTGTTGTTGTATGTTACACACTTTTGATTTATTGGGAATTTGGGTACTTAAGAAAGTACATGTTTGTTCTTCAATTCTCTTAGAGAAGCAGTCCCATTTGGAATATTTCAATCAGGAGAAAACTAAAATATTTCATGTCCATTATGCTGGAAGTAAGAAGGGCGGACCTGTTGTAGTGATATTGTGTCTCAACTTGTGTCCTGAGGTCTTGGGTTCGAACCAGCCTCTCTGCAAAAGCAGGCGTAAGGCTGTCTAGAAATAACCCTTCCCCGGACTCCGCAATGTGTCGGAGCTTTCGGCACTGGGTACGCCCCATTATGCTGGAAGTAAACAATCTTGCTGGTCTTTGCATTAACCATCATCATGATATTAATGTTGCAGTTTTAGTATATGGCTTTTCAGTGCTTACACAGTGTGTGAACTCAACATATGACACAGCCGTTTTCACAGCTCTGTTCTTTTGTTTGCCCTTTTTTATTTACTCTGTATTTTTTTACGGATTTTTCTATTTGAATACATTGTTCTATACAATTAAATACAATTGCATCCTTCAAACAAGATTGTCTACGTAACATGCAGTTCTTTGGCAAGTCCAGCGAGCAGATGATCGAGTTCTTACAGAGTTATGTTGGCATAGTACACAAAAACCATGCTGAAAGTATAACTTCATTTATTAAAGAGAGTGTTGATGAGGAGCTGAAGGATACAGATTCATCTAAGCCCTCTCAGAAGAAGCGGCTGACCTTTTGTGTTGAAGGGAATATTAGTGTCGGGAAGAGCACCTTTCTCCAAAGGATAGCTAATGAGACTATTGAACTACGTGATCTTGTAGAAATAGTTCCTGAACCTGTTGATAGGTGGCAGAATGTTGGCCCTGATCACTTCAATATATTGGATGCTTTCTATGCTGAGCCACATAGGTATGCATACACTTTCCAGAACTATGTGTTTGTGACGAGGGTCATGCAAGAAAGGGAATCACAAGGTGGAATTAAACCGCTCAGACTGATGGAAAGAAGTGTCTTCAGTGACAGGATGGTAGGTCAATCCTTCTTGCTAATGTCCGTTCTGGCACTGTAATTGAGTTTCAGTTGTCTTCCAATACAAGTGTACCTTTTAACTTATTGGTCTATTAATATTCTCCAGGTATTTGTCCGTGCTGTTCATGAAGCCAATTGGATGAATGAGATGGAGATCAGCATTTATGATTCTTGGTTTGATCCTGTGGTGTCATCGCTGCCAGGACTCATCCCTGATGGATTTATTTATCTAAGAGCTAGTCCAGACACTTGCCACAAAAGAATGATGCACCGAAAAAGATCAGAGGAAGGTGGTGTTACTCTTGAATATCTGCAAGGTTTGCATGAGAAACATGAGAGTTGGTTGTTTCCTTCAAAAGGATCAGGACCTGGTGTATTATCAGTGAGTCAGCTGCCCATGCATATGGAGGGCTCACTACCTCCGGAAATACGGGATCGTGTATTTTACTTGGAAGGAAATCACATGCACTCCAGTATCCAGAAGGTACTTACTCCCAGTGTTTCAACTTCTGGGTTCAGATAAAATATCAGACGCTGGAGTTTCCAATTACTGTCGACAACTGATATTTTCCTGGATGTTAGGGTTTTCCAGAGTTTCGTATAAAAGAATGGTTAAAAGAATATGACTGGGCTTTTTCAAGACTTTTGCGATTATTAGCTGGTTCAGTGTTGTCCAGGCGACGCCTAGGCGGCGCCTAGGCGTCCAGTCGCTCCACGACGGATGCCATGACGCATCGCCTCGCCTGGAGCGGTCCAGTCGGCCGACTGGGACGCCATGGCGTCCTGGCACGGCGTTCGCTCGTCTTGGGCGAGCGACTGACGCCCTTTTCCCATCGGTCTGGCGGCCCAAGGTCCAGAGATGGCGCGGCGAGCAGGAGGAGAGGGGGTGGTGCGGTGAGGAGAGGGAGCGGCGCGGTGAGGAGAGGGGGCGGCGCGGCGAGCAGGGGAAGGAGAGGGGGCGGCACGGCGAGGAGGAGAGGGGGCGGCGCGGCGAGCAGGAGGAGAGGGGGCGGCGCGTCGAGGAAGGAGAGAGTGGGAGACGAAGAGATGCGGCAGAGACGAAGAGATGCCAGGTGCCCTCGGGGTAGGGTTGGGAGGTGGGCTTTTTTTGGGCCAGCCCGCATAACATATAATGTACCTTTAAAACCCTAACTCCCAAAGTCCCAAGTCTATCTACAGCCCTGCTGCCTCTGCACCTGGCGGCTGTTTCCGCTCGTGCTTCTGCCGCCTGATCTGGGCGCTTGTTTCCCTCCCGCCGCCGGTTTTTTTTTTTTGCCTTTCTCCTCCTTATTTCTTTGCAAGCTGTAAATCTAGACGCCGCCTGGACGCCCGTCTAGGCGCCTAGACGCCCAATCGGTGGGCAGGCGCCTAGCGTCCATGCGATGTGAAGATAGAAATTTACAACCTTGAGCTGGTTCCTATTCACGGGATTAATACTATAAATTAATACACAACTGAGATAGAAATATTACTATGCATATATAAATTTCATACAAACTTATTACTGTGGTTTCAATTTGTTAGGGAGAACAGCAAATATTATATAAATATGTATGAAATACCTTTGAATATTGTTATTTTCCTGATGCTATTTAGTGCGTGCATCATTATTTCACATGAACTGTATTTCTATTCTTGCCATATAAGTTCAAATAGTTGTTCATTATTTCTTGCTATTTATGTTGAAACAAGTGTTCAGTGTGAATTATTCCCAATGCAGGATTTTGGGAAAGGAGTAACTATCTTGTTAGAGCTGTATATGCACGATGGTTATTCCTGCTTTGCTTTCAGGTTTCTAGTACTAAACACGTCACCTAAATTGAGGCCTTTTTTCTATGTAGGTCCCTGCTCTCGTCTTGGATTGTGAACCTGACATCGATTTCAACAGAGACATAGAAGCTAAACAACAGTAAGTTTGCAGATCTTACTTACATATATTGTATGTTTGCTAGCCTTGAGTTTTAGCTGTAATGGCAGTGAGCCCTTTTAGATCTAGTTTGTTGCCTTTAGTTCTCCAGTTACTATTTGTGGAATTCCAATACTTTTGTTTCTGATGAAAAAGTTTGACCTATCTTTAAAATTTGGCATTCTCAAACTTTGTTGATCTTTTGCCTGTATAGATATGCTCGGCAAGTTGCAGAGTTCTTTGAATTTGTGAAGAAAAAGAAGGAATCTCCACCTGAGCAAACAAGCAATGACAAGGACCGCATGAACCCACAGATTATGCTCCCTAATGGAGGCCATTTGTGGGTCCCGAAAGGCCCGTTCCCAGATAGTTCCCCTATGAATATGGATTTCAGAAGAGCCATGTCATCCTATCTCTCGACTTAGGATTTTAGCTGCAAAGGAAACTCGGATCACGATTCGCTGGTGCCATCCTTGCTCGCTGACCTCGCAAACCACGTCCACTTGTATGACTTAAGTTAAAATCTAGGTTGCCAGATGCCAGCCACTGATGTATAATAGCCTGTCTGTATCTCCGTCTTGTAAATAATTTACTGCAAGCTTCACATTTAGAAGCACTAGCTTCTGCTTCAGTTTGACAGTTTGTCTGTACTAAGCTGACGATGGCTCTAATCTGTACCTTACGTTTGCTTGCTGGAAGCATTCTGTTGAAGGGATTTGGGGTGCTACTCGTGGAGGGGAGAGGGCCGGAGCTAGATTGCTCCAATCAATTGTGTGCTAGACACCTCTTTCACAAACTCTAAACCGATCTGTTAGGGTGCGGAGTGAGCGCAAGGTTTGTACCTTCCTTTCGGTCGCCGTCAGCACCGTCGTTGTCGGTTTCTGCATCAAGCCTTCACATCGCTGCCTCTCCACTGCGTCAACGAGCTCCTCTGCATGAACATAATCTATTGCAATCATCTAGTTGAGCCTAATGACATTAGGTGGATCTTTTGACGGTAACTCTCATCTCTCTCGCATAATTCCCTAAGTCTCTTCCACTCAACGCTTGATC
The DNA here is from genome assembly GCA_036927565.1 of Tuctoria greenei. Taxonomy (NCBI): domain Eukaryota; kingdom Viridiplantae; phylum Streptophyta; class Magnoliopsida; order Poales; family Poaceae; genus Tuctoria; species Tuctoria greenei. Next base: position 23,862,397 of record JAYESD010000011.1, on the reverse strand, counting down.
TGTTTGCATGTTTAATTGTTAGATTAGCCTAAGTAATTAGATTGATGATTGTTATGCCTAAGAGATCCTTATTAGATGTTTACAGTAGAGATCCCAAGCATAATTAGAACTAACAATGGTATCAGAGTCGTGTTGATGAACACTAATCCAGTAATTAAGTTTTAACTAAGATAAATTGGTTTCTAATCATGTTTTAATTAAGTCCTTGTCTCTGTTAATTAATATTGATTTTAGTTAAGTCATTTTTTGCAGAAATTAGAAGGAGGGGATTCAATTTTTAGTTTCGATTTCGGCTAAGATTTAGAACTCAGAAAAGAACCCGAATTGAATTAAGAGATTAGAGTGTGCCGAACTCAGAATAGATTTTGGGGGACGAGGACTTATCTTAGTTGAGTGCGCCGATCCAGCTTCGGCCACCAAGTCCTTCTCAGTGCAGCCCTAACCCTGTCAGCCTCTTCCCCAAATCGGGTGCCATCCAGTTGAATTCCCCAACGGAGAGTCAACTGTCGGCGTTTTGGGCTTAGGCACAGTGCTAGGGTCTCGAGCTCAAACCCTAACCCTAGTCGCGCAACCCCATCGACGACCGCCTAAGGACCTTCTCACTGGCGGCCCCATGTCGGCGCCATGGTGGAAGTCCTCGTAGCGGCGTCGTGTACCTGCAAAGAAACACTCAGATCACTCAGCACACTAGGCTAGGGTTATGGGTCGAAACCCCAACCCTAGCCGCATGTTTCCTTCGACGGCGACCGACCGACGCCACTTCAACTGACGACGAGCAACCTCTCGGTGTGCTCGCTCGCCGGCGGCGTGGGGGGCGGCCATGTCGAAAGTCCTCGCGACGGACCTCCCTCTCTCAAATCTGGTGAGCGCATCGGTTTTCCTCAACAGCAAAACCAACCGTCGTCATCAGCACCGACAGAGAACGACCCCGTAGGGCTCTCTCGCCGGCGCCGAGGTCCCGAGCTCGCCGCCGCCTAGCTCGCTCTCTCGGCCTCGCCGCCGCTCGGAGTGAAGAGGAAAGAGATAGTGAGGGAGAAAATGAGTTAGGGTTTGCGAAACCCGCGACCGACGGGCTTAAGTACCCTCCGAACTCAGCGCTCAGCCGTTCGATGCTCGATGAATGGATGATCGACTCGCGTTTTAAGTCTTCGACCTATTTAAGCCGTCGGATCAGAATCCGACGGCCCTCAGCGTGCACCGCCACCTAAGCATACCGAGCCCAGAGCCCATGCAGAGATGACATTTGGGCCGTTGGGCCGCCTTTTAATTTTCGGGATTTTTTCTATTTTAGTTTGGACAATTTTCAGCCTTGGGCCGGAGCGCGTCTGGACCTAGCACTGCGATTTTCTTATTTATTTTAGTGATTTCCTGCAGTGGGCTGGGCTGTATTAAGGAATGAGCTGAATTTAGGGTTTTAGGCCCTTTTAGCATTTTCAGTATATTTGAATTTCAGAATTCATTTAAAATGGAAAAATAATTCCAAAAATTAAGAAAATGATTATAAAATTTAAGAAATTTTGTGTGATGATTATGTAATTTTTTATGGTATTATTTTTGTAATTTTTGGTAATTTAGTTATTAAGTGAATTTTCTCAATTATTTAATTCAATTAATTGCTTTTAATTATTTTTGAAATTAATTTCAGAAATTTAATAAATTGTGTATATTAAGCCTCTGTTGTTATTTAGTAGTAAATTTAAGTAAGTAACTAACGTGAAAGTTTAAATTTGCTAACATTTTAAGATTATGTATGTTTTTGCATGAAAATTAAATAAGTAACCAACGTGAAAATTTAATTTTGCCATGTTTAAATTAATTTCAGTATATTTGCGTTATATTGAATATGCCTTCATGAATTTTAAGTATGTTTACATGGAATTTAAAGTAACCAACGTGAAATATTTCCATGTTGTTTAAGTTATTAAGTGAAATGGTTGTGTTAAGTAACCAACGTGAAAGACAATTTTATACCATTTCTAATTGTTTAAGTGTAATTTTAAGTATATGCTGCATTATATGTATTTTAGTCATTTTCTAACTCCTATGTTTATTTTATTAAGGTGTCTCCAATGTGGTAAGTCTCATTGCCACTATAGAGACTTTCACGGGTCACAATTATGGGACATGGAATGAGAGGCTTCATATGAACTTAGCAATTGCAAATCTTGACTTTTGACTAAGGAAGGATCACCCCGTTGATCCTGAAGTCCCTATTGCTCAACTTGAGGAAACTAATGAGCAATTTGTAGTAAGAAAAGAGGAATATATTAAGCTTAAGGAAAAAATACACTAAGGACCTTGAGGCTTGGGAGGAATCCAACAGAAAATGCCTCATGGTCATTAAGGTCACCATTTCTGAGTCCATAAGAGGAGCCATTCCTGACTGTGAGTTGGTCACTGAGTATCTTGCCAATGTCAAAAGTCTGTACACATGCTCCACTAAGATATTAACAAACACTCTTCTAAAGAGACTTGTTAATGAGAGATACACTAGTGGGAGTGTGAGAGATCACATCCTTAAAATGAGTAACTTGAATACAAACCTCAAGACTCTGAACTTAGCCATGCCTGATGAGATACTTGTGCATTTCATCTTCATGTCTTTGCCTAAGGAGTTTGATACTTTTGTAATCAATTACAACTCTAAGGAAGATAGCTGGACATTATAGAAGGACATGACTATGTGTGTTCAGGAGGAGGAACACATAAAGGGTAAGGGTGAAGACTCCATCAACTTTGCTAAGGGTAAGGGTAAGGGAAAGAGAAAGGGAAAGACCTACTTTACCTCTCCCAAACCACCATCTTTCAAAGTGCAAGGTTCCTCTTCTAATGGCAAAGGGATAACTCCTCAGTCTTCTGCTCCTAAGTTAAAGCCAGATCAATGCAAGTTTTGCAAGGAAAAGGGACATCGCCAGAAAGACCGTTTTGGCTTTGTCAAGTGGTATGCTAAGAATAGTAAGGACGCTATTACTTTTGTTAATGAGTACCTGTATTTAGCTTATTCACGATCTACTTGGCGGATTGACTCAGGTGCAACTGTGCACGTTTGTAATTCTATACAGGGATTAAGTATGATGAGAACTATAAGAAAGTGGGAAAGGACCATCAAAGTCGCTGATGGCCATGAAGCTGAAGTAGAAGCCATTGGAGTTTATCCACTTAGACTTAGTAGTGGTTTTGTGCTTAGGCTTCATGATGTTCTTTATGTTCCTAGTTTAGAGAGGAATTTGATATCAGTCTCATATTTAGATAATTGTGGATTTGTATGCCATTTTGGCAAAGATAAATGTTCCATTAGTTTGAATAATGAGATTGTGGGTCTTGCCTTCAGACAAGACATGCTTTATTTATTATCCACTCATGATAATGTGAATGTTCTAAGTAATGATCAAATTCCCGCTAAGAATGACATAGGAAGAAACAACCGCAAAAGAATCGATTTCCAAACATCATCGAAACAATGGAATTGTCGTTTATGCCATATTTCGAGCGGGGGGGGGGGGGGCATAAAACTCTTAGTATCTCAATCGATTCTACCTCACTTAGACTTTTCAGACTCAGAAGAATGCATTGATTGCATTAAAGGAAAATTCGTGAAGACTATTAAGAAGAACGCCATACGCAACATGGGAATTTTAAAAATATTTCACACGAACATTTGTGGTTCATTTCCCGTAGTCTCTATAGACGGATATGATCCGCTCATAAAGTTTACGGATGACTACACTCGTTATGGTTATATTTATCCAATCAAGGAGCGATTCGAAGTATTGGATAAGTTTAAGATATTTAAGGCTGAAGTAGAAAATTAGCACAACGTTAAGATCAAAGTAGTAAGATCTGATCGTGGTGGTGAGTACTACGATCGGCATACCCCGTATGGTCAGGTTCCTGGACCCTTTGCGAGGTTTTTACAGGAACATTGTATAGTTGCCCAGTATTCTACATCGAGCGATCCTCAACAGAACGGTGTTGCGGAACGTAAGAACCGTACACTTATGGACATGGTAAGAAGTATGTTAAGTTACTCTACCTTATCGATTAGCCTATGGATGGAGGCGTTAAAAACCACCATACATGTGCTTAATCGGGTTTCCACTGAGTCAGTACCGAAAACACTGTATGAGATGTGGACAGGACGTAAGCCCTCACTAAACTATTTCCATATTTGGGGTTGTCCAGCTGAGGCTAAGATGTTCAACCCAAACATTAGTAAATTGGAATCTGGAATAGTTAGTTGTCATTTTATTGGTTATCTTGAGAAAAGTAAGGGTTTTAGGTTCTATTGTCCAGATCGGCATACTAATTTCATAGAAACACGACATGCTGTATTTTTAGAAGACGCTATGGTTAGGGGGAGCACGGTATAGCGGGAAATAGATCTTGAGGAGGAACAAATTAGTTTGTAGGATCAAAGAGCACGTGAAAAGCTACCATAGGGGGGTGAATGGTAGTTTAAAAAATCTTACGCAGCGGAAACAATTAAATCCCAACCCCTTCGGCAGAAAAATGATCTGTTAAAGAAATCGTGTGTGAGACTAATCTAAACGTGTTTTACCGTGAAGAAAGTGATAGATATAAGAGAGAATCAAGTCACGAAGAAGGAACAACAAGAATCACTTAAATCCATCAAGAGAAACTCAAGTTACGATCGAAAGATCGAACAAAGGTCAATCTGTCCTACCCGAGAAAAACAGTTCTGGAACGCTGTAAAGAAACTCGTGTAGATCAGAAACCACAAATCCAATGACCGTGAAATTTTGACAGATGATATATAATCAAGTTGTGAAGACAACTCAAAAAGGATCACATCAATTGGATATGTAAAACTCTAGTTATGATAAAACCACCGATGAAAGGTAGTGCTGTGCAGAACTCGACGAGTAAAACTTGTCTGGAACAAGTCGGACGAACAAGGCACAAAAGTTCCTTTCAACTACGAATTTTATTCAATATAACACGAGAGGAACAACCCCCAAAGTCGTGCACCACGAGCTCTGGCCTCCCTTACTTATATAACCAGCCCTTAGGCCAACCCAATCTCAACTAGGACTCTAATCCTACTCAAATCACGAATCGAAACTTTTCATAACTGCTTAGAACTCTTCTATACACAGATAGAAGCAATCTTAAGACTTCCAAACACCTTAGGAACGTATCCCACATTCCTAAAACAACTCAAATTCGTGACCCACATGAAATCCTATCATAGCCAACTCAAAACTTTCCATATTTGAGTCAAACACGACTCAGCCGCAGCCTGAGTCCATAACCTATTCGGTTGGACCTTTCCGACCAATTCTTTACGTCCACATCTCTACATCACGCCTCGAAACCATGCATCCACGTCCATGCACTCCTTGCACACATGCAAACATCTTCCAACGACATCCACAATACCTTCATACACATTGTTCTTGATTCAAACATGCTGCGCAACCTCCCGATCAACTCAACCACAATTCCTCCCGAACTTGGTTGTTGAACCTCATATTCTCCCTAAGACTAGTTCAATGGATCCCGTCACCAGCCATGTCTTGAACTCAAGCAACACCTGCACATGAACAAACAACCAATTCGTACGAGCCCAAGTCCGCGACTTGACTCAAGTTAGTTCCGAACACAACACCTTACGTGAGCACCTCACATAAGCATGTTGCAAGGCATATCAAAATGATATCAGCCATATCAACCAAACGCACCAAAACTTAGCAAATGAATACTAAGCAATCTTTCCAACAATGTAAAGCAAGTTCGAAACATTTCATAGTAAAAGCAGGAACATTGCGATCAAGCTACGAATCTTGTCAAAACTAACCAAAGCTTGAGCCGGAGCTTACCAAAGCCAGTACAACCTAGCGCCGAAGCTTATCAAAGCCTGTGCAACCTAGCGCTGGAGCTTGCCACAGCTAGTCGGAACTAGTCAACCCAAAAGCCGAAGCTAGAAAAACATGTCAGAGCTAACCAACATAAGTTGGACCTATCAAAACATATCAGAGCTTAACAAAGACATGCCAGAGCTATCAAAGACATGCCGGAGCTAAAGGCAAAGCTCACCGGAGCTACCCAAAAACATGTCGGACCTAGACAAAGAAAGTCGGACCTATTGTTAGACCTTGCTAAAGAGGGTATTTTGGCAGAATTTCAGAACTTATATAATCAAAGCCAATGTATTCACTACAAGCAATGTATTCAGCACACATAGGTCTCACATAGTTTACCCGCTCCGATGACTCAATAGCCATATTTCACCTTACCTGCTGTCGTGGTGCCACCAGTGCCTGCTACTAGTGACACAACGCCTATTGTTGCACCTCCATCGACCACAACAGAGAAAAGTGAGGTTCCACCTTTCCAGCCTGTTGAGGATATAGTCGAACAAAATGAGGTTCAGCAACAACCTCCACCCTTAGATGATGCTCAAGTAAGAAGATCACAAAGAGTAAGACGATTAGCCATTACAGACGATTCAGATCTACTTGAGCGAAGAAGTTAAGATGGAGGATGATCCCACCTCCTATGAAGATGCCATGAGGAGACCTCAGTCATCTGAATAGCGTAAGACTATGGAAGATGAAATGAGTTCTATGAGTGCTAACAAGGTATGAGACTTAGTAGAAATTCCTAAAGAAGCCAAAAAAGTAGGATGCAAATGGGTCTACAAGATCAAACATGACTTCAAAGGGAAGATCGAAAAGTATAAGGCCAGACTTGTGGCAAAAGGATTCACTCAGATGGAATATATTGACTATAATAAGACATTTTCTCCAGTGTCGTCTAAGGACTCATTTCAAATCATCATGGCATTATAGCGCATTACGACTTAGAATTGCGTCAATTGGATGTGGCGTTTCTCAATGGGGATCAATATGAGGACGTCTATATGACGCAATCGAAAGGTTTTGTCGTTAAGGGTAATGAACATATGGGATGTTACTTGAAGAAGTCCATTGATGCACTTAAGCAAGCTTCAAGACAAAGGTATCTCAAACTTGATGAGGTTATTAGAAAGTTTGGGTTTAAGGAAAATGAGCAGGATAATTGCATTTATGCTAATTTTAAGAATGGAAAGTTCATTTTCTTAGTTCTTTATGTGGATGAAATACTATTAGCCACTAGTGATGTCAACCTACTCTTAGAAACTAAGAAATTTTTATCCTCAAATTTTGATATGAAGGATCTAGGTGAAGCGACCTATGTGTTAGAGGTTGAGATACACCGAGATCGAGTTAAGGAGGTCTTAGGACTATCTCAGAAGCTATACTTAGAAAGCGTACTTAGAAAGTACAGTATGCATGCTAGTAAGTGAAAGTGCATCTAGGCATCCCCGTGGGTTTTGGATGATTGATGACGACAATTAAGAGACTAATGAGCTAAGTTGATCTTAAGCACATGTGTGATAATTGAAAGGAGACAAAATCCCTCAAAAAGGAAAAGGTTGAAACGGGCGTCAAAGGCTCAAGCGTAGAACTTAGTGTTTCTATGGTGTTGAGTTTAGACGAGCCGTATCATGTGTGAGGGTGGTTGTAGCATGTGCATTGACATCATTCTAGAGGGCTCAAAGTGATGGTTGAGAGAAAAACCTAAGTGAGAAGCCAAAAATTGAGAGAAAACACTAGGAGGTCAGACCAGTCCTGGCCTCAGGGCCGGATTAGTCCGACCAGCGAGAGTAGTCCGTTATGGGTCAGAATAACTATCTCTGATTGAGTTCGCACTTGTCTGTACGGGTACGGACTAGTCCGTTATTCCCTTGGTGAGCAGATATGGAGCTAAGTCCGGGGAGACCGGACTTGTCCGCCACAGAGGCCAGACTAGTCCGAACCCCCCAGAGAAGTCCGTTTTGGGACGGACAAAGCATTCTGGAAGAGTTCGAACTTGTTCGTTGTGCACTAAATAGTCTGTTTGAGACTTAGTGTAAGAAATCGAGCCAAATCCTAGAAGGTGGACTTGTCTGCCCCAGTGGTTGGACTAGTCTGGGCCTACCAAGTTTATTGGGACGGACTAAACCATTCCGTCCGACTTTGGTCTAGTCTATTATTGGTCGGACTAGTCCATATTGTCAGTGGCCGTTTGAAATTCAAACTTTGGCGCACACGGCATCTGTTTTGTCGATCGATGATGTGAAATTGTCGGTGGTCCCAGAAGGCCGGACTAGTCCGAGTTTGCCCTGGTGGCAACGGTTAGTTGTCGGGAACCCTATAAAAAGGGGACCCCGACCCCTATTTGATAACTCTCAAACCCTAGCGCTGCCACAACTAACCTAGAGCCTTCCAAAGCCTTCAACTCGTCCTACTAGCCCTCTAAGACCAAATCTTGAAGAGATTATGGTTTAGGAAGGAGAGTGAAGGAAGATGATCGTGCTTTGGCCTTGCACATTGTGTTGTGTTTTGTGTCTTGTGTGAGTTGAGCTTCGTGTGCTCCTTGCTGTATTCATTTGTGGGAGCCTCAACTTGTGAGTAGCCCCAAGAAACTTGGTGATTACCCCTTGATATAGTGGAAACCAAGCCGGCCATTGTGGTGGCTTGGTGAGAAGAGGGTCAAGTGAGATCCGATCCTTGTGTGGACTTCTCAATGTGGATGTAGGCTTCTTCGTAGAGCTGAACCACGGGATAAATCTTGTCTCACATGTCCCTTTACATTTGGTAATCACTAAAATTGCTTTTAGGGTTCATATTGTTCTTCATATTGATGTTTGTCAAAATCTTGTAACTTAATTGCTTTAACTTGTCAATCTAAGTTGTACTAGGTTACTATACATTGCATACATATTTAGTGATCTTAAATTCCGTAAATAACTTGTAGAAATCAAGTTTTTAGGTTTTCTCCCTGTGCTGAGTGGACTAGTCCGACCCTGTCCAGACAAGTCTGGCCTTAGTGATTTAATCTCGTTTGATTAAGCCATTTCATGTCTTATTTCCTATTCACCCCACTCTAGGTGACTTTCAATTGGTATCAGAGCAGGCCTCTCCACCAAGAGTCTAACAACTCGGAGAGGAAATGGCCAGAAGGGGTGACAACAAGATTCCGGTGATCGTAGATGACGACAAGATGAAGAACGTCGATGTTCTCCATGATGATCCCAATGACGAAGAGGAAGTTTGTCTACTCAAGGCACGACTTCGTGAGAAGCTCAACATCCCCAAGAAGGAGATCAAGTCGATCGCTCCAATCAATACCGACAATGAGAGTAGTTCACAAGACTACTCCCGGTATCCTTACAACTATGAGCGATTAACCACGAGCAACCATTACTTATCTATTCCCATTGGCAAACCTCCTCAATTTGATGGAAATGACTATTCTATGTGGAAGAATAATATGAAGATACATCTCGTTTCCTTAAACCCTAGCTTGTGGAAAATTTTCTTGACAGGTGTGTATATTCCCAAGAATGAGGAAGATATTTCTCTGGAACAAGCCGTCCTCCTCCATCGCAATGCTCAAGCGGTTGGAGTAATCACCTCCTCATTGACTCAAGAGGAGTTCAACCACATTGAAGGATTGGAGGTGGCCAAGGAGATATGGGATACCCTCAAGACAGCACATGAGGGCAACCGTGTCATACGGGAGGCAGATATTGAGATGATTGAAGGAGAACTTGGGAGGTTCACTATCATGGATGGTGAGTCTCCCCAAGACATGTACAACTGCCTCAAGACCCTCATCAACAAGAGTCGATCTTATAGAAGTACCCGATGGACCGACCATGAGGTGGTAAAGAGGATGATTCGGGCATTCATGCCTAGAAATGTCACTCTTTGCTCACTAATATGTGAGAGTCTGAGATTCCATAAGATGACTCCCGAAGAAGTGCTAGGGAGGTTCATCAATCATGAGATGATGGAGCAAGAAGCCATGTTCTACAACGATCTACAAAAGCTCTCCTCCTCCAAGAAAAGAGATGTTGCATTTAAGGGAGAAAGTGATGAAGAGAGTCTCGACACCGATGAAGAAGAGGCACTCTTCATCAATGTCGATGGTTTGGATCCGACAGATCTCCCGACACTACTAAAGTGTTAGAGGAGTTTGAGGTTCGGTGTGGGCGCGCGAAGATTCAAGAAGGTGAATCGTAAATGACACAGGAGACACGGGGATTTACGTGGTTCGGGCCGCCTGAGCGTAATACCCTACTCCACGGGGTGTGTTGATATTGTATTGGGTGTATGTCTAGAGCGTGTAGAGAGTTTGTAGCACAAGTGTGTAGACGTGTGTTATGTATCGTCGGCCTGTCCTTTTATAGTACAAGGCAGGCCGTTACAAGTTAGCCTGGCCCGACATGTGGCCCTGGCGGTTACTGATATTGATATACATTCAACACGTTTAATTACCCTTGTCGGTACCCTGGGAACCATACACCCCTTGAGATTACAAAGATCTCAAGGGAAAGTCATCTATTTGATTTGAAGACCTTCGGAGGCCCACATGTCAGACATAACCAGACCCGCTTCTCCAACATGGTTAGTCCTAGGGTCGCCACGTGTACTATCAAACCGGAGCTACTGCCCACAAGGGGGAAGCTCTGGGCTATGTACCGATATGGCACCCCCGGACCTAACCCCAGACCGAGGGAAGCTCCGGAACTGACACGTGTCAGGTAGCTCCGGAGCTACCTGTTTCCCACAGTATGCTCCAGAGCTGCCACGTGTCCAACCGTCGGACCTTCGACCTCTAACCTTCGGAAAACTCCACAACGGCTCCGGATCCACATGAAGCTCTAACATCGAAGATCCGGAGCCGTTGTGGAGTTTTCCGGAGGTTAGAGGTCGAAGGTCCGACGGTTGGACACGTGGCAGCTCTGGACCATACTGTGGGAAACAGGTAGCTCCGGAGCTACCTGACACGTGTCAGTTCTGGAGCTTCCCTCGGTCTGGGGTTAGGTCCGGGGGTGCCATATCGGTACATAGCCCGGAGCTTCCCCCTTGTGGGCGGTAGCTCGGTTTGATAGTACATGTGGCGACCCTGGGACTAACCATGTTGGAGAAGCGGGTCCGGTTATGTCTGACATGTGGGCCTTCGAAGGTCTTCAAATCAAATAGATGACTTTCCCTTGAGATCTTTGTAATATCAAGGGGTGTATGGTTACCAGGGTACCGACAATCAACAACTTTAAAAGGATGTGGAGAAGAAAGAGGGGGAGCTACCATCGTGAAGGCAAGAGCAAAGACAAGCCCAAGAAAGATCAAAGAGGGCTTGCTATAGTTGTGGGGAATATGGCCACTTCATTGTTGATTGGTCACATGAAGAGAACAAGAAGAAGAAGGAGGGAAAGTCTTAAGAAAAGAAACACTTAAAGAAGAAGAAGCAGTCCAGATATGCCCACCTTGGGAAGGAATGGGACTCAAATGAAGAGTCCTACTTCGATGAAGAAGAGAAGATAGCAACTATTGCTATGAAGAAGTTAACCACGAAGAACAAGCTCTTCCCCAACTTGGAGAACTCAAGGCAAACTTGCCTCATGGCCAAGGAGGGAAGAACGAAGGCATACTCCTCCGGTGGAACCAAGTGGGTTCTTGACAATGGATGCACAAATCACATGACCAGAGAGAGGAAGATGTTTGTGGAGTATGAACAAAATGAATATGAAGGAATCTATTTTGGGGACAATAGCCAAGGAAAAATCATTGGCACCGGTAAAATTGCTATATCCCCTGACCATACTCTTTCAAATGTCTTGCATGTTGATTAACTTGATTATAACCTCTTGTCCATATCACAATTATGTGACAAAGTTTATAATTGTTTGTTCACTAATGAGGGTGTGACCGTCACAAGAAGAAGCAATGACTCAATTGCTTTTAAGGGTGCACTCAAAGAAAAGCTCTGTCTTGTGGATTTCTCCGCAGATAAAGCATAACTTGATACATGCTTAATTGCAAAGACTAACATGGGATGGCTTTGGCATAGAAGGCTAGCCCATGTTGGGCTGAGGAATTTACAAAAACTCCTTAAGGGTGAGCACATCCGAGGTTTGAAGAATGTTGTGTTTGAAAAATATAGCCCTTGTGGCGCATGCCAAGCCGGAAAGCAAGTTGGAGCTCCACATCCATCCAAGAACATCATGATGACAACAAGACCATTGGAGCTTCTTCACATGGATCTCTTCGGTCCAATTGACAACATAAGTATTGGCGGTAACAAATATGGTATTGTTATTGTTGATGATTTTTCACGTTTTACTTGGGTATTCTTTTTGCATGATAAGAGTGAGACTCAAGGTGTCCTCAAGAAATACTTGAGGAAACCTCAAAATGAGTTCTCCTTAAACATCAAGACCATAAGAAGTGACAATGGGTTCGAATTCAGGAATACTCAAGTTGAAGAGTTTTTGGATGAAGAAGGCATCAAGCATGAGTTCTCGGCCCCCTACTCCCCTCAACAAAATGGAGTGGCCTAGAGGAAGAATAGGACCCTCATCGAGATAGCAACAACCATGCTTGACAAATACAAGACGCCGAATCGGTTTTGGGCAGAAGCGGTTAACGCCGCTTGCCATGCCATAAACCGGTTGTACCTTCACCACATTCTTAAGAAGACGTCTTATGAGCTCCTAACCGGTAACAAGCTCAACATTTCTTACTTTCGTGTTTTTGGGAGCAAGTGTTGTATTCTCAACAAGAAGCCTAGGACTTCGAAGTTCGCTTCACGTCCGATGAGGGTTTCTTGCTTGGTTATGACTCAAACACTTACGACTATCATGTCTTCAACAAATCCACCGGAATTGTTGAAGTAGCACGTGACGTAGTGTTTGATGAGACTAATGGCTCCCAAGTGGAGCAAGGTGATCGTCATGTGCTAGATCAAAAAGAAGCTCCACAAATGGTGATAGGAAGGATGACACTTGGAGACATACGACCACAAGAACAACCTTAAGACTCAAGTGATCATCCTATGCCACAAGCAAGTTCTTCCTCAAATAATCAAGCTCAAGTCCCCCAAGATGCACTTCAAGAAGATGAAAATGGAGGCATCAATCAAGGGGAAGACGAATAAAATGAGGTAGAAGATGATGGAGATAGAATACCTCAAGCACCACACCCAAGAGTACATCAAAGCGTTCAACGGGATCATCCCGTTGCCAACATCCTAGGAGACATCTCCAAGGGGGTAACTAATCGATCTCGTGTTGCAAATTTTTGGGAGCATTACTCCTTTGTTTCTTCCTTGGAGCTTCACAAGGTTGAAGAAGCACTACGATATCCGGATTGGATGATGGCCATGCAAGAAGAGATCAACAACTTTGAAAGAAATCTAGTATGGGAGCTCGTGAAGAGACCTAATGTGAATGTTGTAGGCACCAAGTGGGTGTTCCGCAACAAGCAAGATGAACACGGGGTGGTTACAAGGAACAAAGCAAGACTTGTGGCCAAAGGTTATTCACAAGTCGAAGGTTTGGATTTTGATGAAACCTTTGCTCTCGTAGCTAGGCTTGAATCAATTCACATATTACTTGCCTTTGCTACTCACCATGATTTTAAGCTATATCAAATGGATGTCAAGAGTGCATTCCTTAATGACCCAATCAAGGAAGAGGTGTAGGTGGAGCAACCCCCCGATTTTGAAGATCAAGACTTCCCAAACCATGTCTACAAATTGCGTAAGACTCTCTATGGCCTCAAACAAGCTCCTAGAGCTTGGTATGAGAGCCTTAGAGACTTCTTAACACAAAATGGTTTCAAAATTGGGAAGGCAGATTACACTTTATTCACTAAGCATTTTAATGATGATTTATTCATTTGCCAAATATATGTTGATGACATTATATTTGGTTCTACTAATAAAGCTTTTTGTGATGAGTTTTCAAAGATAATGACCGAGAGATTTGAGATGTCCATGATTGGGGAGTTGAAATTCTTTCTAGGTTTTCAAGTGAAGCAAATCAAGAAAGGCACGTTCATTAGTCAAACCAGGTACACAGAAGACATACTCAAGAAAATTGACATGGACAAAGCCAAACCCATCAAGACTCTAATGGAAACCAATGGGCATCTTGATCTTAATGAAGATGATCCAAATATGGACCAAAAGGTATATCGCTCCATGATAGGTTCATTGCTTTACTTATGTGCATCTAGGCCCGATATCATGCTTAGTGTTTGTATGTCTGCTAGATTTCAAGCTGTTTCTAAGTTGTGTCATTTGACCGTCGTTAAGAGAATTCTTAGATATTTGGTTCACACACAAAGCCTAGGACTTTGGTACCCCAAAGACTCTAAATTTAACCTCATCGGATACTCCGATGCAGACTATGCGGGGTGCAAAGTTGATAGAAAGAGTACCTTCAGAATTTGCCAATTCATTGGTAGATCTCTAGTGTCTTGGTCCTTAAAGAAACAAAACTCCAATGCTCTTTCCACAACCGAAGCGCAGTATGTCGCCGCCGTAAGTTGTTGTGTACAACTTCTTTAGATGTGATAAACTATTAGGGACTATGGCATAAACTTGCGCCACATCCCCCTCCTATGTGACAATGAGAGTGCCATCAAAATAGCCCACAATGCAGTTGAACATTCAAGGACCAAACACATTGATATCCGCCTCCACTTCTTGAGAGATCACTCCATCAAAGGAGATATCGCAATTTCCCATGTGAGAACTGAAAAACAATTGGCCGCTATTTCTACCAAGCTCCTAGATGAGAAAAGATTTTGTGAACTTAGGAGTGAGCTCAATATCTTAGATTCTCGAAATGTGGCTTGAATCTTGCACATCTGATTGTTACTTCAAAATTCACACATGATTGCGAAAACTTCCCCCCTCAATTTTCTAGAAAACTATTTTTGAGATTATTCAATCTTTGTGAATTATGGTCATAGTTTGGTTGTTGATTGCTTACTGACCATGTTTACAAAGATCATTTGTGAAAATCTAGTCCAAAAGGATCAAATCTCTTTTAAAAACTCAATATATATGAGTTTTCAGCCTTTGAACCGGACTAGTCCGCAGTATGACCGGACTAGTCCGGCTGCTCAGAGAAGTCCGAACCCAGTCCAAAGGCTGGACAAGTCCGGGTCTCCAACCGAACTAGTCCGGCCCATGAGGACTTAACCTCCCTAGAGAACCCTCAACCTCCTCACTCCCACACCAACTCCCTCTCGCTTCAAACGCACAAAAACCGCCCCTAAATCAGTGATTTTCAATTCCAACCACCAAAACTCGGTTCCAATCTGTGGATTGAATCCTCAAGGAGAGTGGGAACTCTTCCCCAAGCTTCCTAAGGCGATTCTTCATCCACATTGCGTCAATTCGAATATTTGAAGAGGTATTCTTGACCTAACCCCAAATCCTTCAAAATTCAATTCTTTTAGGTCTTTTGATAGAAACCTCTTCACAAAAGTTGTTCTCTATATCATTGTGATCATGTCCCTCAAATTTGGTGGTCGGATCTGTAGATTTTGCAAAATTTCTCAAGATTAGGGTTCTTGTTGTGTGCACCGGACTAGTCCGGCCGTAGGGCGGAAAGTCTGGCACATGCGGACTAGTCTGGCCGTAGGGCGGAAAGTCTGGCACATGCGGACTAGTCCGACCCTTGGGCGGACAAGTACAGGTTACACAGTGAAAGCCCTAACCTTGATCGATTTTGCAAACTCTAATGCAATATTCCACTTCCTTGGACTCATACACTCTCTCTTTGCATCTCTTATCAGTGACAATGTTGGATTCTGACTACATTCCTCTTTCCGATTCCGAAGCCAAGGTAGGAAGGCAAGCACTCTATCAACGGAATCGTGAGGAGCGAGAGCTTGCTATAGCTCTCCTCGTATCCTAGTTGGAGGCAAGAAATGTGAAGAAAAAGTAAAGGGAGGCGCATAACTCAGCTGCTACAGAAGTAGCCCCAAGGAAGAAGAGACTTGTCACTATGGGAGAGAAGACAAGGACTCAAGAGGCTCGGGTATCCAAGGATAAGGGAAAGGCACCAGTGGATGATGCGTCGTCTACTTCCACACCGATGGAGATCGTCGGATCACGTGGATGACCCATCGAGAGCAATACTCCACCACTTATTGGGAGTTTGCTAAATTCCTTGACTTGGAAGATCAACTGGAGAATGAGATCATCATCTCCAACCTAAAGCCAGTTGATCGAGACACCTTGGACTACATGTATCCAAGTCATGGAGTCCAATATGAGGCCGGTCACATTTGGAACAGCAAGCCCTTCAATAGTGTCCTCAATCGAGTGCTTCAGAAGACCATTGCCGCCAAAGATGGAGATGCGAGCATTATTCAAGGAAATTTGAGGCACTTAATGATGCTCATTGATGGAGATGCCCGATTCAAGGTGGTTGACTACATCTTTGATGACATCTTCAACATCTCGCACACTCCTAATCGATCATGTGGCTACACTCCCTACATCATGTTCATGATCGAGAAAGTGTCCGGGCTCACCTTCAAGAAGGACATCATTCATAGAAGACTTCGTCCATAGATTCCTCCTCTGGAGCCAGCTGCCTCTCGAAGAAAGAATGCGGATCCTCCTGCTTCATCTTCTCATTTTGTGCCACCTCCACCTCCTCCTCCATCATAGTACGGCAATGGCTTCTTCAAGTGCTTCAAGGCAATCTTTGCCTCTTTCCGGAAGGCAGAAGTTCGACAACGTCACATGGAGCGTCGCCAAGAGAAGTATCTCAAGGCGATGTGCGACAAGCTCGAAGTTCCCATGTCTCCCACCGTGGAGAGTGATGGAGAGATGACTCCATTCCCGGAGTTCACCGCCGAAGAACTTGCCCAATTTGGTGAAGTTAGCACCTCCACAGAGGCTCAGTCCGAGGAAGAAGATGATGATGATGCCAATGATCCGGAGGCGACGAAGAGCGATAGTGAAGGGCAAGGAGGAGGTGACAACGACGACGATGATGACAAATAGATCTTAGGTCTAGCCTTTTCTCTTTTCATTTCTGGTGTCTTGATGCTAAAGAGGGAGAAATTGGAAGGGGGTACTTAGATAGTTTTTTTATGTTGTTGTCTCTTTTGATCCACTATGGACTATGTTTTAAAACTCTCGCATTTTCAATTTGTGTAAGACTTAATCTATGGTTCATGTACTATACTTAAATTGTGATGTTATGCTTCAAATGACTTGTTTACTGCACATATTTATTATCTTATCACAATTTATGAGCACATCACTTAGGCACCGCACCCCACCATAATATGTATATGTATGATAACTCTCTAAATCTCTCTTACTCATGATGCATACATTGAGGGGGAGTTACTCATACATATACATACTATGAAAACAAATTATTATCCTTTTTGTTAAAGCTTAATGTGTTGTCATCAATCACCAAAAAGGGGAAGTGCATCTAGGCATCCCCATGGTTTTTGGATAATTGATGACGACAATTAAGAGACTAATGAGCTAAGTTGATCTTAAACACACACTACAAGAAACGGGCAAAAGGCCGTCGGCATATAGCCGTCGGTAGCCTCTTAAAGCCGACGTACATACGTTAAATCCATCAATAAATTGACATTCATAGCTGACGTCTCAGATTCGACGTATTTAACAACTATATGCGTTGGTCCCAATGTTTTTAACACCATGACCATCGGGTCTGGCAGCCGACATATTTACAGATTACAGCTGTCGGGTCTGACTCCCAACACTTTTAACTCCTTAAAGCCCTCGGCCTTTTATTCCTACCCGACATTTTTTGTCCGCCAGTCAATTCAATATTGTTCTGCTGTCATTAAACGTTGTACATCTTTTTAGTTTATTAACCATTTTATTTTTTGTTTATACTAATCCGTTTGTGCTTGCAGACATATTTTTCAATGCTTGCCAAACATTGTTTATGCTTGCCGGACATTGACGTTTTCCACGGCCCGTTGTTAGCACATTTCACTTAAGACATTGTTTGGCTCCTACGACTTCCGGACCTTCTACGAGCGAACGGACGCCTCCTCGAGCGAACGGGGTGGATGGACGGGGAAGCGCCTCCTCGAGCAGACGAAGTGCTAGTACGGAGCCTACGAAGCGGATGGGGCGGCGAATGGGGAAGCGGATGGTGAGGCGCCTCCTCGAGCGCGACGAAGAGAGCTGCAAAGGGATCCGACGCCTCGTCGTAGGATTTGAGCGGACTGGGATGCAGCGGCGAAGGGATGAGAAGGCGACAGAGCAGTGCTGGTGGCCGGCGGCACGCCGAGAGAAGCGGCAGCGAGGGGCAGCGCAGCAGCGCTGCGGGCCCGCGGTAGCAGGGCTTCGGTCGACGGGCGGAGCGCCAACGGACGATTGAGTGTTGCGCTCGAGAGTTTCACTCTGTTAGATCTGTGAGCGCTGTGGACTTTCGGGGATGGGGATGAGGCGGGCGCTGGTTATATTAATTTTCGGGGAGGCGGGCGCGACTATTTCAGAGAAGGGGAGGAGCGCGCACACGCTTTCAATTTTAGGGCGGGTGCACAGCGCGCTTTCGATTTTTGGGCGGGCACTTTAGAGCCGTCGGTTAGCCGATGGTTATAGATATATGTGTTGGTCTTTTTTTAAGGCGACACCTTTAATATAGACGTCAGTTAAATACGTTCGAATGACATTTTTAATTTATGTACGTCGGTTTCTTGCGTTCGCCCAACAGTTTTAATATATATATATATATATATATATATATATATATATATATATATATATATATATATATATATATATATATATATATATATATATATATATATATATATATATACGTCAGACCTAATACACCGACGGTGTTACTTTATTTAGAGTCGACGACCTCGATGTTTATAAGTACCCCCAACGTCCTATTACTCGTTTCTTGTAGTGACAGATGTGATAATTGAAAGGAGACAAATCTCTCAAAAAGGAAAAGGTTGAAATGGGCGTCAAAGGTTCAAGCGTAGAAATTAGGGTTTCTATGGTGCTGAGTTTAGACGAGCCGTATCATGTGTGAGGGTGGTTGTATCATGGGAATTGAGATAATTCTAGAGGGCTCAAAGTGATGGTGGAGAGAAAAACCTAAGTGAGAAGCCAAAAATTGAGAGAAAACACTAGGAGGCCAGACCAGTCCGGGCCTCAGGGCCGGACTAGTCCGGCCAGCGAGAGTAGTCTGTTATGGGTCGGACTAAACGTCTCTGGATGAGTTTGGACTTGTCCGTACGGGTACAGACTAGTCCGTTATTCCTTTAGTGAGCAGATATGGAGCTAAGTCCTAGGAGGCCGGACTTGTCTGCCACAAAGGGCGGGCTAGTCCGGACCCCCTAGAGAAGTCTGTTTTGGGACAGACCAAAGCATTTTGGAAGAGTTCGGACTTGTCCGTTGTGGCACTGACTAGTATGTTTGAGACTAGTGTAAGAAATCGAGCCAAACCCTAGAAGGCCGGACTTGTGTGCTCCAGTGGTCGGACTAGTCCGGGCCTACCAAGTTTAGTCCATTTTGGGACGGACTAAACCATTCTGTCCGACTTCGGTCTAGTCCGTTGTTGGCCGGACTAGTCCGTGTTGTCAGTGGCAGTTTGAAATTCAAACATTGGCGTGCACATCATCTG
This sequence comes from Tuctoria greenei, assembly GCA_036927565.1. Classification (NCBI taxonomy): domain Eukaryota; kingdom Viridiplantae; phylum Streptophyta; class Magnoliopsida; order Poales; family Poaceae; genus Tuctoria; species Tuctoria greenei. Next base: position 23,842,893 of record JAYESD010000011.1, on the reverse strand, counting down.
TTTTGTCGATTGATGGCGTGAAATTGTCGGTGGTCCTAGAAGGCCGGACTAGTCCATGGCATAGGGCTGGACTAGTCCGGGTTTGCCCTGGTGGCAACGGTTAGTTGTCAGGATCCCTATAAAAAGGGGACCCCCGACCCCTATTTGATAACTCTCGAACCCTAGTGCCGCCACAACTGACCTAGAGCCTTCTAAAGCCTTCTACTCGTCCTACTAGCACTCTAAGACCAAATCTTGAAGAGACTAGGGTTTGGAAAAGAGAGTGAAGTAAAATCATCGTGCTTTGACTCTCGGTTTGATCTCTTGCACATTGTGTTGTGTTTTGTGGCTTGTGTGAGTTGAGATTCGTGTCCTCCTTCCTGTATTCATTTGTGGGAGCCTCAACTTATGAGTAGCCCCAAGAAACTTGGTGATTACCCCTTGATATTGTGAAAACCAAGCTGGCCATTATGGTTGCTTGGTGAGAAGAGGGTCAAGTGAGACCCGGTCCTTGTGTGGACTTCTCAACGTGGATATAGGCTTCTTCGTGGAGCTGAACCACGTGATAAATATTGTCTCACGTGTCCATTTATATTTGGTAATCACTAGAATTGCTTTTAGGGTTCATTTCATATTGATCTTTGTCGAAATCTTGTAACCTAATTGCTTTAACTTGTCAATCCAAGTTGTACTAGGTTACTATATATTGCATACATCTTTAGTGATCTTAAATTCTATAAATAACTTGTAGAAATCAAGTTTTTAAGTTTTCTCCCTGTGCTGAGCGGACTAGTTCGACCCTGTCCAAACAAGTCCGGCCCCAATGATTTAATCTTGTTTGATTAAGACACTTCAGGTCTTATTGCCTATTCACCCCCGTCGAGGCGACTTTCAGTAAGCCCTCGCCTGCTCTAATAGTTAAGGATGCTAGATTTTCAAACTCTCAATCGTCTAAGAATCAGTATGAGGTTGATCAGATGAAAGAAATTCTTTATACTTCTGTTGTCGAAAGCTTGATGTATGCTCAAGTTTGTACACACCCTTACATAGCTTTTGTGACTGGGATGCTTAGCATATACTAAAGTAATCCAGGATTAGACCACTAGAAAGCCGTTAAGAAGACATTAAGATATATACATGGTACTAAGCACCTCATGCTAACATCTAGTAAGATTGAGTCACTAGAAATAGTGGGTTATTCAGATTTAGATTACGCGAGTTGTGTGGATACTAAGTAATCCACGTCAGGTTATATATTCACCCTCGCGAATGGAGCTATATCATGAAAAAGCTCCAAACAAGCAAACACTACATCTTCCACAATGTATGTTGAGTTTGTTGCTTGTTATGAGGCTACGAGGCAGACATCTTGGCTTAAGAAATTCGTTTCTGGTCTTAAAGTGGTCGACAACATCCATAAACCACTTAAGTTATACAGCGATAATCAGCCAACAATTATGTACTCTCACAACAACAAGTCGAGTGGTGTTGCCAAACACATCGACATTAAGTACTATGTTATGAAAGAGAAAATCCAGGATCACACAATTAGTCTTGAGCATATTAGTACTAAACAAATGCTTGCGTATCTGCTAACTAAGGGCCTCCCACCCAACGTGTACAAAGAACATGTAGCCAACATAGGTTTAAGGGAGACCCTGTGAAAATATCCTAGATTCTAAGGGGCCACCAAAGTGTAAGATTATTTCTAATTGTGAGACATACCGTGATCGTCGAATCAAATAGTGCGTAAATGACTGTTTTGATGCGTCGTGCCCTTTGTGTCAAAGCAAATAGGAATATATGTAAGATAATTTAGCAAATAAGATAATAATTTAAGGTCCCGAGATCAAGGGGGAGAATGTTAGTTATGATCTCGAGGGTGACGTGGACAACAACCATACCCTCCGAGTTGGACTCCCTCTCGCGTCTTGATCGGGGGCGCAACCGACTTGTTCGGTGCGGCCCCCTCTCTCCCGTGCCTCATAAATAGAGGAGAGAGGGCCGGAGCCAGATTGCCCCAATCAATGGTGTGCTAGACACCTCTCCCCACAAACTTTAAACTGATCTGTTAGGGTGCAGAGTGAGGGGAAGATCCGCACCTTCCTTCAAGCGCCGCCAGCACCGCCACTGCCGGTTTTTACATCGAGGCTTCACAGCGCCGCCTCTCCACTGCGTCAACGATCTCCTCTGCATCAATCTAATCTACTGCAATCATCCACTTGAGCCTAATGACATCAAGTGGATTCTCTGACTGTAACTCTCATCTCTCCCCTAATCTCCTAAGTCTCTTCTACTCAATGCTCGATCTGTTTGCATGTTTAACTGTTAGATTAGCCTAAGTAATTAGATTGATGATTGATTATGCCTAAAAAATCCTGATTAGATGTTCACAGTAGAGATCCTAAGCATAATTAGAACTAACAACTTGTGCATGTGTCGTGTTCATGTAAGCGGAGCCTGGAGGGTTCTGTAGAGTGTAGACTGCGTTTGTTTTCCTGATGTTAACTACCAAACGCGTTGCTCTATGTTTCAGAAACATCTTATGGAGCCGCCTTTGTGGATTGGCTCGCGAAGTCTGTTTCGAAGGGCTAGCATTAGCCCATGCATGGAAATGTTCCGGTGATTGCCGTAGACGAGTTGGTACCATCTTCTGTAAATGTGGCCAACGTGCAGTTCAACTTCCGGGCTCCGTGGGTCTGGTGCCTTGAGTAACAGGGCTCAATCCTGAATGTATGCACCGGCAGTCCGAGTCACCAAGATACATTGGCGATTGCAGCACGTACATTTTCGTGCGAAGATAATTCATGACTTTACCTGTTGCAGACATAAATGGCTGCAAATTTTCTGATCCATTCTCTTAGGAATTTCTTGAATCAGACCCACTATATAATTCCAAAATTAACCGTTCCTCCAGATGTGGCATGGTAATTAATTGCAACCGAGCATCCTACCACTGGACATGGCTTGTATGTCCCGTTCATTGCTTTGTCCCGCTAAGGTGTTATGATTTTATTGGTTCTTTCATTTACCCAACATAACATTTAATTTATTTACAACTATTAAGTGCTGGAATAAACGAGCTAGGCCCAATAGTTATTTTAGAATTAATTCCAATAAATCTCAAAGACCCATTAGATCAAGAAAGGATGGTGCTAAATCTTTAGTCCACATGAGAAGTTTGAGGGAAGCAATCCCTCCATATAAGGAAGGTTGTTCTTCTACTCTTTGAGTGAGAGAGTAGAGGAGAAGAGAGCGGTGGCCCGCGCGCGCGTGTTCGTGTGAATTCAAACCTCGAACCGAGCCTATATTTTATATTGAGTTAAATGTATTGATAATACACGAACTTGTAAGGGTGTATCACTTGGGTCCATAAAGTTCTAAAATGCATTTTTAGGTCCCTAAACTAATTAAATGAGTTATTAGACATCCATAGCATGACTGTCATGTGTACGTGGCGCCACGTAGGATGCCACCTAGGATCCATATTTTTTCATACAGGCCCCTAACGTTTTGTTTATTGGGTCCTCAGAAATCAGTTGGTTAGATCCGACACCCTCGGTTACGGCGGCGCCGCCTCCTTCTCGAGCGCTGGCGCCGACCCTTTGCCATCGGCGGCCGTGGTTGGAGGAGCGAGGAAAAGGGCCGAAGAAGGGAGCCGATCTATAAGGGCATCGAAGGGGGCCGCGAGGACGCAGGCTGGGCCCATGGCGTCGGTCGCCGATCTTGCCGGACCCGTGAGTAGCGGCGCCAATCGGTCATCGAAGGAGGCGGGACTCGTGAGGCATCGAAGAGGCTGGGGCACCATTCGTGGTCGGGGCTTGATCGTCCAGAGAAGGTGAGTTTGTTCAGAGAAGGTGAGTTTGTTCTGCATTGGGATAATCGTCTGCCTCAAACATAACCGTCCTCCATTGGGACAATTGTCCTGCATTAGGCATAATCGTCCTCAAACATCAATTGGTAGACTGTTATGTGTTTGAAAAGTTTGTGACTGCGCTTGTTCTTGAGCTTGCAGAGTTTTGAGTCTAGATAGCTATTATGCCCCTGTGTTTAGTTCAGATGGTGTCGTCTATTGTGCAAATACATGGCCATCATTCATTCTCATATACATACTACAATTTCTTTTCGTGCTTTCTGGAGATTGTTGTTAGGTCTTAAGGAATCATATCCTTAAACTAATAGCAGAATTTTATTTTTCCTGATCAGGTAGCAAATTTTATTATTCCTGACCAGAGGTAACTAGAAGGGTTAACATCGGTGAGAATAGTAGCGATATTGCATCAGGAAGGTGATCCAGCACCTGTTTATGGTATGAGTATGAACTATGTTATAATGGCTGCATACATTTACTGTCTACAATTATTTGATAAACTTATAATCATCTTATGAATTGTTGCAGGAACCACTATTATCTCAACCTCCAATTGAGCCACTTATATCACAAAGAGCTGACACAATAATTTCACAGATGCAATCAGAGGTATGCTGCCCACAAAACCTCATTCTGCTCTCAATTTTTTTTTTGAAACTGATCATTATTTATACAATCATGACAGGCATTAAAGCATATCATCAATGAGCTGCAGGTTGAATCTTTGTCAGCGTCCTTCTTCATCATAAACAATCAAGGAGAATCGACACCCGTTTCACATACAACAGCAACCAAGGAGGGCAAATCTACGGCAGCCAATCGTAAAGCTGCTATTCAAGCACAAAAAAAATAAAGGCGCAAAGAAAGTATCAGTTAGAACCAAGAAGTGAAATAAACGTGTGTGAACCTGTGAAAATGGTGTTGCTTTCAAGCCTGGTTCTGCAGAAATGTTCTCTGGTTATAATGTTTTTGGAGTTCTTTTAGAAATCTGGTGATGCTTATGGTCTTGTAGTTACAACATTTACATCTGGTTCTCTTTCTGATCTTTGTAATTACAGTACCTCATTTGGAAGCAGAAGACGCTGGTTATGCTTATGATCTTACAGTTACAGCATTCATAAACAATCAAGGTGAATCGACACCCGTTTCACATACAACAGCAACCAAGGAGGGCAAATCTATGGCAGCCAAGCGTAAAGCTGTTATTGAAGCACAAAAAAATAAAGGCGCAAAGAAAGTATCAGTTAGAACCAAGAAGTGAAATAAACGTGTGTGAACCTGTGAAAATGGTGTTGCTTTCAAGCCTGGTTCTGCAGAAATATTCTCTGGTTATAATGTTTTTGGAGTTCTTTTAGAAATATGGTGATGCTTATGGTCTTGTAGTTACAACATTTACATCTGGTTCCCTTTCTGATCTTTGTAATTACAGTACCTCATTTGGAAGCAGAAGACGCTGGTTATGCTTATGATCTTACAGTTACAGCATTCATATTTGGTTCTGTTTGTTGTCTTTTTAGTTACAGCACTCATTTAGAAGCAGAAGACACTGGAATTTAAAAATAAAATTACGATGTCAAAGATACGTGGGTAATGATATTCGAACTCGAACGCACGACCTCCAGGCCAGCGACCGACTATCAAGCCATCAGACCGCGCAGGCTTTTGTTGCTTACCTACAGTAACGGTAACTATTTTATATCAACTGAAAACCAGATCCGCCCTCCGAACAACATCGCGGATATGCCTCTTCCTCCGCCTCATCCTGATTCAATCGCAATCGGATCGACTCCTTGTACGCGATTCGGCCCCGTCACGCCCTCGCTCCTCCAACCATGGCTGCCGATAGCAGAGGGTCGCCGGCGCTCGGAAGGAGACGGCGACGCTGTAACAGAGGGGCGTCGGATCTAACCGATTAATTTCTAGAGACCGAATAAACTAAACGTCAAGGGCCTGTGTGAAAAATTATGGATCCTACGTGGCGCCGCATACACATGACATTCATGCAATGGATGTCTAATGACCCATTTAGTTAGTTTAGGGACCTAAAAATGCGTTTTAGAAGTTTATGGACCCAAGTGACACGCCCTTACAAGTTTGTGTACTATTAGTGCATTTAACTCTTTTATATTTTTGCAGAAAATTTAATTGGGCTTTTGAGCTTCTGAATTTTTGTGCTTCCGAGACTGAGTCCAAGTCGTTAGAGATGGACGCGTCTATGACTACAGAGTCAGATCAAATGCGGGTCCCCTTGATCGCAACCGAACCGTCTCTGCGGAACTCTATAAATACAAGCAACCGCGGCAGGTAGATCATCTGACGATCAGGTCATTTCTCATGTTCGCGATCCTTGAGCCGCCGTCTAGTCTACTCCATCCCGAGCGTCGGCATGCACCGATGATAGGGAGAGTAGGTCTCCAGAACCGCTCGCCCATGTGATTCTGCATCGAGAGGGGGCGAATAAGGTTTTTGGGAAGCGCTTCGCGTGACTGCTTGCATTCTTCATCATGCGTCGTCTACCGAGGAGATCGGGCACTGCGGTCTAACGTCGCCACCAACATCTGCAGCGCCTATTCATCGCCAGATCTTCAACAATTTCTCCGGCTTCAAATCGGTACACGATATTTCTCGTCCCGTCTGTCTGCCAGTGTTAATTGTTGCTGTTTTTCACGTATTTTTTCGGAATTATTCAGTAAATCGCCTCGTATTTTCTAACAATCCAAAAACCTTATTAGACAATTTCTGAGTTGAACATGATGACTTTAGTCGATGCACTGAGACCGGAGAAATTCTCTTGCGTGCACTTCAAGAGGTGGCAAGTTAAGGTCACACTCTGACTCTAGTCACTTAAGATCTTCTGGGGAACCGATGTCAGGCCTCAAAATCCTTTGTCTGTTGAAGAATAGAAGAAGTTCGAGGTAGCTGATTCTGTCTTGAGAGGATGTGTCTTAAGTGTTCTTTACAACAAACTATATGATGTTTACCTGACAGTCAAAAAAAGTAAAGAGCTCTGGGATGCACTTAACGCTAAGTATGGTGCAGCCAATGCAGGCGGTGAGCTGTATACCATAGAGAATTTTCATGACTACAAGATGGTTAGTAACCGTACCGTAGTTGAACAAGTTCATGAAATACGGTGTCTCGTGAGAGAGCTCAACCTCCTTAAATGTCCTTTACCCGACAATTTTGTGGCTGAGTGCATGATTGCAAAGTTACCTCCTTCATGGAGGAATTTCACCACAGCTCCCAAACACAAGAGACATGAAATATCAGTTGAAAACCTAATAACATCTCTTGATATTGAGGAGAAAACTCGGGCTAAGGGCACTACTGACAAAGAAGGTGAGGGTCAATCTAGCGCCAATGCTAATATGGTGCAGAAATCCAATGTCATGAACAAAGGGAACAACAAGTTGCAATTCAAGCCAAATAAAACTACTGCTTTCAAGAAGAAGAAGAAGTCAAACAAATCCAGTGATGGCTCCTACTATACTTGTGGCGAGCAGGGACATTATTCCAAGGATTGTCTTGACAGGGCAGACCATAGAGGGAAAAAGAATGTCAACATCGTGACGTCTAATAATGCAGATGGGTACGATAATTATTTTACCGTTCTTTCTGTTTCTCAAACACCATCTTGGTGGTTTTATACGGGTGCTAATGTTCATGTATATTTTGACATGCCTATGTTTACTTCTTACCACTTCGTCCGGGATTCCTCTGTCCTAATGGGGAATGGGTCACATGCTCCTGTTCATGATGTTGGCACGGTCGATCTGAAGTTCACTTCAGGAAAGATTGTCCAGCTGAAGAACGTGCATCATGTCTCAACTATGAACAAGAATCTTGTTAGCGGCCCCCGTCTATGCAGAGATGGGTTTAAAGTAGTTTTAGAGTCCAATAAAATAGTTGTCAAAGCATGGACAATTTATTGGTAAAGGCTATGTATGCGGAGACTTGTTCCATTTTTCTCTTTCGAAGTTTAATAATAAGTCAGTGAAAAATATTTATGGCAGTGTTAATGATGATGCGAGTGTTTGGCATTCTCGTTTATGTCAAGTTAATTTTGGTTTAATGAATCAACTATCTAGTCTCAAATTATTTCTGGAATTCATCATTGCCAAAGGTTCTAAGTGCTATAGTTGTGTGCAATCAAATAAACCTCGAAAGCCTCACAAGGCAGTAAAAGAGAGAAACTTGACACCATTAGAACCCATACATTCTGATCTATGCAATATGAATAGTGTGTTGACAAAAGGTGGAAAGAAATACTTTGTGACATTAATAGATGACTCTACTAGATTCTGCTATGTTTACTTGTTGCAAACTAAAGATGAAGCTTCAGACTACTTTAAAAATCTATAAATCTGAAGTAAAACCTCAATTAGAGAGTGTCAATACTCTGCATACCAGGTATTACTTTGTACCAGAAGAAGACGCATCGAGTTCCACTTTCTAGTATTGTGGACTTCCGAAGGCAACACATGTCCCACAGTGCCGGACCTGCCTCTCTCCTTAGGGTGGCTCTGGTGCTGCCGCGGGTCCAGCAGTGCCGAACCTGCCTCCCTCTAGGGTGGCTCCGGTGTCGCCATGTGGCCCACAGTACCGGACCTGCTTCCCTCGGGTGGCTCCGGAGCTGCCACGTGGCCCGGGGTGCCGAACCTGCCTCCCCGACAGGGGAAGCTCTAATGCTGCCACGTGTCCAGTAGCTCCGGACCTGCCTCCCCGCAGAGGGAACCTTCCAAGCTACCACGTTTCACACGCCCGAAACTATGTCTGCAACGGGAAGACAGTGAGATTTCCAACGGCGTGGACATTCAAGGGCTATCAATCGGCCATTACAAGACCTGGTGAGCGCATCATTAATACTATATTAATGACAAATGATCAGAGGACTATCAAGACCGGTAACGCTACCATTAAGACACGTTATCAAACTATTAACCACCCTTAACACCCGTAGATCGTGTATAGGGCGGTTATTACAGCTGGGGCCACCTGTCGGGCCATGTGTGACACCCGGTTCCGAATATGAACCAAGCGTAACGCATATGTGTGCCCAGGATGTTCAACACACATACACGAATGATTCACAAATGATAAACAGAATTTAACCACGTCTTAACTAATAAATAAGTACTTTATTACAATGATCCAATAGTTCACAAATAATATAACTCTAAATAATTGCAGCGGAAAATAAACTAAACAGCACGACTCCAATCCACAGGCAATCGACGGCGGTACGCAACCTAGTACTCCTCGTGATCCTCAGGGTACTCCCAATTGTCTCCAGTAGCTGTTGGGGGGGATTGCAAGGGTGAGTACATGTCGTACTCAGCAAGTGTGGAAAGTATGACATGTGGCTAATTCAAATGACGACAATAATAATGGCTAAGTGCTGAAAAGTACAGTAAAACATTTGAAAAGCATTATACTATGTCTATGTGAAACAATCCCATCATAACCATCATTTAACAGAATATAAACCATATCCAATTATTGCCAACATTACCATTATCCATGTCCATAGTGCATAAACCATAACCATTACCAGACCACAACCATAAACCAACCATAACCATCCCAAATCCCAATTCCAACTCTAATCATGTAGGTCATCCAGGCGCTCATAACCGGGAGCACGGCTATCATGATAGTTTTAAACACTCTGCAGAGGTTGTACCACTTTACCCACATGTTTGTGATTTTATCACCTTTCGATGACTAAGGAACCTCCATTGTGCCATCTCACACTTCCGTAGGTGTGTGGCCAAGAGATCACAAAATAACCTTTCAAAAGGGACTACTAGTATGTACGGGCCCACTAAGGTTTCACCGGCAGGCTTGAACCTCTATTCTCCCACCCACGGGTCCCCTCGTGTGCCATGCGGATCCCAGGGCAGTCCTCCTCGACTCCCATTCCCCGCGCCATCCAATGGTCCATACAATACTAGCAGCGCTCCTAATTATTCAGCTACGCCGCACCCATACTTGGCCTTGTGGTGGCACTGTTGACCTGGCATATTCTCGCATGAACCGGTCCTTAGATCTAAAGCAAGCAAACCACCATAACGACCAACCCATCCACATAACCATGCTTGCTTAGATCACCCATCGTATTGACCAGTTCACATTAACCAGAATATTATTGATGCATAATTAAATGTGTAGTGTTGTTTACCATCCCAATTAATTAAGTGAAGCAAAAAGGTAAGAACCCTTCCCGACTCTCTACCATAATTCCAGGTGACAAGGGTGGTCAACAAAACTAGTAAACTTCCTACCATAGGATTCCCATCAATTTGACACAAGCATGCAAGTTCACAAACAAAACATTTATTAAAACAGGATCAATATGCTTCAAGGACACTTGCCTTGCTCCGGCGGATGGGGTTGCTCAAGCGCTTCAAAGTCTTGGGTTTGGAAATCCTCGTATGCAACCTCTTGAGCACGTTCCTCTACGCGTGATCGTACATACAAGAAAACATATACAATTCAACATAATGCACACAAAATAATCAACATGCAATGACATGCATGCATGCACAGTTTAATAATTAATTTACTACGGTCGTTTATTAATTAGATGCGACTAGTTCATACGTGTTCATATGAGTTTACGGGGGTTTTAGGGTGGATTAATGCTGCTGAAATAAAATTTATGGTGCAACTAAAATTAATTTACGCCTATTAGATTCAATATGATCGCAAAAAATCGCATCGGGAACGAACCCTACCGTAGGTGCGATGGCTTCGATGATCGCGGGATGGGGACGATGCGTAGACGAAGTAGATGCGTCCTCCGGCGGCACGACGACGGCGACGCGATGGCGACGACGATCTCCGGTGGACGACGGCGCCCTCCTCTTTTTCCTCCTCTTCTTCCCCGCGGCGCAGCCCTCTGGTGCTCTTTCCTAGTCGCTAGGGCTTTTTTACCGGCGGCGCTGCGATCGCTTCGGTGGGAAAAGAGACGGAGCCTAAGACGGTTTTTATAGGCGGAGCGGTATCAAATCCAAACCGGCTGCAGCACGACCGAGCCGCAACCGACTCGGAATCCAGTCCTCGGGTGCATGCGCGCTTGGACGCGCTGAACGCGTGGACCCGTTGGCCCTTGGCACGCGCGGGTTCCAGGGAAGTCCCGCTCGTATCATGCCCCTGGCCAGCGGTAGATTCCTCTTTTTTTCTCTTTATGTTTGTGCGGCCTTGGTTGTAGCATGATTGACTTTTAGTATTTTTTTTGTTACTTGCATGGCAGTGGCTGGCGCTTGTGTGGTACGTGCAGTACGTGCGGCCGTGGCTGTAGCTTAAGATCAGATTTGTTGGTGCGGCTTGAGCCTACTTGACCCTTTTTTCTATTCAATTTTTTATTATTTTCTATTATATATATATATATATATATACACCTCTCCATCTTTTATTATTCATATTCTTCTATATTAAATTTCCCTTTTCTTTCATTTCTTTTCTTCCATATTTGTTATGGCCAATTTAATTGCTTTTAATGTATTTATTCTGGTAAATAAATTTTTATACCTAGGGATGAATGCAAATGCAAGATAGATGCAGATATTTTATATTTTTCTTTTATAAAATAATTCTCTTCCTATTATTAATTTGTAAATTCTTATTTAAATTTTTAATGTGCTAAAACAGGGTGTGACACCATGACACACACTTTAACAACCAGTCCTTAGCATATAAAAGGGCAGCACTGCACGGTAGAAGGTAACCCATTCCAGACTAAGCTCAGGCTTACGTATACTCATATAAATAACACACACACACTCTATGGAGTAGGGTATTACGCTCAGTCGGCCTGAAGCACGTAAAAATCCTCTGTGTTCATCCTTGTTCTTGATCTTGATTAGCGCCCCGCCTAAATAGAACCTCTGCGGACTACTTCTTAGTAGTTCCATGGGAAGTGTCTTAGTCTACACTTCAACCGAGAGAAGATCAAACGTCTTAGGTCAGATCGTGGTGGCGAGTATTTTCCCAGAATATTTGATAATTTCTGTGAGGAACACGGTATTATACATCAGAGGACGCCTCCCTATTCACCCCAACCAAATGGGATAGTCGAGAAGAAAAACCGCACATTGTGTGACTTGGTGAATGCCATGTTAGACACATCCGGTTTGTCTAAAGCATGGAGGGGGAGACTTTATTGACTTCATGTCATGTCTTAAACCGCGTTCCAAGTAAGAATAAAGAGAAAACCCCTTATGAGGAGTTAGTTGGGAGAAAACCATCACTTTCATACTCGCGCACTTGGGGATGTTTGGCAAAGGTCAATGTTCCAATTACCAAGAAATGTAAGCTTGGACCAAAGACAATGAATTGTGTCTTTCTAGGATATGCTCATAGAAGCATCGCATGTAGATTTTTAGTAGTTAAATCAAAGGTACCTGATATGCATATTGATACGATTATGGGTCTCATGATGCAACATTCGAGAATATATTTCCTATGAAAGATATGCGTAGCACTGTTAGGATCTCTTCTGAAATTTGTCCTGAATCCACCACAACTAGCGAGTTTCTTGATACAACATTTGAGAGCGTCCCAGAGGAGGAACACAATGAAATAACTCAGTCGAGTAAGAGATCACGGATTGCAAAATCCTTCGGTGATAATTTCATTGTATATCTTGTAGATGATAATAGTAAATCCATAGAAGAGGCATATGCATCACCTGATGCAGATGGCTAGAAAGAAGTAGCTCATAGTGATATGGACTCAATTCTTTGTAATGGAACCGGGAGTTAACTGAACGGACGTACAGGTGCAAACTAGTAGGCTGCAAGTGGGTCTTCAAGAAGAAGCTCATGCCTTAAGGTACTATTGAAAAGTACAAGGCGAGGCTAGTTGCAAAGGACTATACTCAAAAGGAAGGTTAATACTATTTTGACACCTATTCACTCGTCACCAGAATGACGACAATTCGTGTACTACTTTCCATGACTGCCTCTTATGGTCTAATCATCCATCAAATGGATGTGAAGACAACTTTCCTTAATGGAGAGTTGGAAGAGATGATATATATGGAACAACCTAATGGGTTCGTAGTAAAAGGTAAAGAGACAAATGTGTGCAAACTGTTGAAATCCTTGTATGGCCTGAAACAAGCACCTAAGCAATGACATGATAAGTTCGACAATACTTTGATGTCCGCAGGCTTTGTCATTAATGAGGCTGATCGGTGCATGTACTATCGTCATAGTGGGAGCGATAACGTTATATTATGCGTGTATGTGGATTATATACTCTGTTTTGGTACGAGCATTAATATAATTTCTGAGGTCAAGTTCTTTCCATCAAAGTGTTTTGATATCATGATCTGGGAGAAGCTAATGTCATTTTGAACATTAAGCTGAATAAGGATGAGAGTGGTATTACTTTAAGTCAATCCCACTATGTTAAGAAAATCTTGAGCCGATTCGTCTTTGTGGATAGTAAGATTTCCCAAACAACTTTTGATCCTAGCGTGATACTAATAAAGAACAGGAAAGGGGAAAGAGATCAACTTAAGTATTATAAGATGATCGGTTCACTCATGTACTTAGCAAGCATAACCCGTCCTGATATCTCATTTGATGTGAGCAAACTGAGCAGGTTCATGTCAAACCCAAGTAAAGATCATTGGCATGCACTTGAAAGGGTTATGCGCTACTTGAGAGGCACAATGAGTTATGGAATTCACTATACTTGGCATCTGATCGTGCCTGAGGGTTATAGTGATTCAAACTAGATCTCTCATGTTGATGAACTCTGTGCCACGAGTGGATATGTGTTCACTCTAGCTGGTGGCGCTATATCATGAAGGTATTGAAAACAGACCATTTTGACGAGGTCAACCATAGAAGCAGAAGTCACTGCTTTAGAAAGAGCAACTTTAGAGGCAGAATGGCTGTGAGAGCTCTTGATGGATTTGTCTATGGTTGAGAAATCATTGCCGGCAGTCCTTATGAACTGTGACAATCAAACGATGATTGCCAAAGTGACCAATTCTAAAGATAATGTAAAATCATCAAGACACGTCAAGTGACATTTAAAACCTGTCAAAAAAATGACAAACTCTAGAGTTATTACTATTTCGTACATACAAATAGATAAAAATTCGACAGATCCCTTTATGAAGGGTCTATCACGTAATGTGCTAGAAAGTGCATTGATGGATATGGGTTTGATACCCATTGATGTGACGCCATAGTAGTAACCCAACCTATGTGATCGGAGATCCCATGAATTAGGACATGGAAAACAAGCTAGTGGTTCACTGAGGAGAGTACTTCCTTAGACGCTCTTTATGTGAAGATGCACACTTGTACTCTCAAACTGTAAGACATGTTGGCAATTAGCATTAATGTGTTTCTATTGTCTATGTGTATAAAAGATGTCGTCCTACAGGGAAATCTTGAAAGAAACACACCTATATGCGCTCCATCCGTCTAATGTTGAAGTCTGTGAGATTCGGGTGATCTTTGAAAAGCTCATGAAGAGACCAGGTGTTGACGGCTGTTATATGCTAATTTCACCCATCAATATAACTAAATTATGTGAAGGAATTACCATTTCTTGCACACATCACCTTTCTATTTAACCTATTTTAACTCGTCCTTGGAGAAATAGTGCATGCAGAAAATTATTGCAGGAAATGAGGTAAAAGAGGGAGAGCAATCCTATAAAATATTATCCCAGCCAATCATGCATCGACATGTGGCACCACATGGATCAAATGGCCCACAAAGAGAAGTATCCGAGGCCATCCAGTGGTGTAGCACCAATATTAAGGGATGAAACCCACCTGGCAGTGACCTGGTGAAAGCACACATGACACGGTGCAAAGATCAGGTCGGGCGACCCTCCTAGTCGTCCGACTTGGTTCTGGCGCCAAACTCGATCAATCGCCACATGTTGGATCCTCACGACTTCCTGAAGATGATGGTGATTGATTCGTTCACATTTGGTGGCAGGAACTGACCCTTCTCCACCTAAAAATAGGACCCCCTACCCTCACTTCACACACACAACACTTGAGTATTCATTCTATTGTATCCACTACTCTCCATAGATTTAGAGGAGTTTAGACTGTAGAGAGGAGAACCTCTAGTCCATAGTCCAAGTAGGAAAGGAGTAGAAGGAGTCTCTTCCCAATTGGAAAAGGTATGACTCTCATATTTCTATTTGTATTTGTGACTTTATTCTTAATAAAGATATTATCTTTAGTCTTCTTTTATTCATATACTTGGATGAATCGTTTCTTGTTTGATTGTGGATTCCATGTATATGGTAGGAGTAGTATTTCTGATTATGCTATACCACTCTCATTATATCATCATAAACACTAAAAATCCACACTATATTCTAAATAGTTATGACATGATCATGTTAATATGAATGAGTTATGCTATGTTTCAACAGTGGTTCAATGATTCTTAGGTTAGTCATTGCCTTAGGATGGCTTGTGTTGCAGCTCTTAAGGTATTTACTTAATATGCTAGCATGGTGCTAGGATTGAAGAGGTAGGCAGTAGGTGGTGACAACCCTATCTGTCCTTGTAATCCTCCACGTTTGGCAATGCCATAGGCTCTTTGCGTGAGTCGCCCTAGTGTTGCTAGGGGTAAACTTGTGCCCGATATGTTGAACAACTTAGCATGAGAATTCACCATTGATACGATTAGTAACTAATTTAGGCTATGTATATGTATACTAGAAGCATAGTAAGAGTATCTACCTAACTCTTAGCCTAATCCCTCTTTGACCCATTTATCCCCTTAGAATATGATATTCTTGTGTGTATCACACTACCTCCACATATCTCTTACCCATCTTCACTATAACCCTACCTAGACCAACATATCCGTTCCATTTGATGATTGCTATGCTTCCACCTAGCCTTCTTTTGGGAGAATATAAATGACACCCTTGGAATACTCTTTGAAGGGGAAATGCTACAATGATAGTTTCTGTACACTTGCGGATTTTTATCTGTGATGTAAGAAACATCAACACCAGTGAGTATGACATATATGCTCCACCTGTGGGGTAGACTACTGGTAGTCAAGTACTAGTAATGGTCTTTAGATGAAGTCAGTTTGCACAAAACTTGCAATTCAATACGTAGTCCATTGTTCAAGTTGTGAACTGATGTAACTTAATGATCTAGGCAGAAGTTCAACTTAACAGTCTCTACCGAAACACTAGTATATCAAAAAAGGAATGAGAATGTCATCTCTTCTAATGACTTTGAGATCTCATGGGGGATTACTGGAATAAATGTGCTAGGCCCAATAGTTATTTCAGAATTAATTCCAATAAATCTCAAGGCCCATTAGAGCAAGAGAGGGTGGTGCTAAATCTTTAGTCCCACATGGGAAGTTTGAGGGAAGAAACCCCTTGAAAGTTGCCTAGAGGGGGGGGGGGGGGGGTGAATAGGCTAATTGACCTGCAAATGACTCAATAAAACGAGATTAAATTACAGGGGGCGGACTAGTCCGGTCAGGGGGCAGACTAGTCCGGTCAGCCTGCGTGAATAACCCAAAAAAAATGTTTCTAGCAAGTTTTAGGGAATTTTCTCGTTGCTACAAGTGAGTATATGTTTAAGTCAAGTTGAGCAACAACCTACACAAGAGCAAGTCAAGTTTCCACAAGTTTGTAGCAATGCGGAGTATGAAACGAGACTACCAACCCTAGAACAAAGTAATCAATAGAATGAATGCGAAGAACACAAGGGGGCAAGGATTTTATCCCGAGGTTCGATTCCACACAAGGAATCTACGTCCCCGTTGAGGAGTCCACAAAGGATCGGGTCCAACAACCCTTCCCTCACCAAGTTTACCGCACGGGCCTAACTTGGTTCTCCACTAATCACAACGGTGATTACAAAGTCGTTGGGGCTTCTCACAAACTGAGGCTCCCACACCACAAAGGTGATCAACACAATAAAACAAACTCAATACACAACCCACAAAGACTCAACGAGTGCAAGAGATCAAACCGGGAGCACAAGCGCGATGTTCTTCCTCTTCTCCACCTCACTAAACCCTAATCCACTCAAGAATTAGTTTTAGAGGGAAAGTAGGCAAGAAGGTGGCTTAGGAGTGCTCCAAGTTGGCTGTGGCGGCGCTAGGGTTTGAGTTTTTCCAAAGGGTATTCGAAATGAGGCCGGGGGTCCCCTTTTTATAGGGGTCCCAAACCCAATCTGCTGACTTCAGCAAAAGGGCGGACTAGTCCGGCCACTGGCCCGGACTAGTCCGGCCTAGGGGACCACTGACCCCTTTGTCAGGTCTCGACAGCTGACACACTATCGTCACGCTACCCGCCAAACTTCAAATTCAAACGGTCACTTCCAGAACGGACTAGTCTGGTCAACACCGGACTAGTCCGATCTCACACAGAGCCTTCTGCTCCGTGTGAAAACGGACTAGTCTGAGGACCACGGACTAGTCCGGCCCCTAGGGCGGACTAGTCCGGTCCTTCCAGACTTAGCCACAGAAGCACCTTTTCCTAGCCAACCCGGACTAGTCCGGCACCACGGGCGGACTAGTCCGTTCTCACTCAGGACCTCTTGGTCCGGTCCAAAACGGACAAGTCCGTGATTTTGGGACTTCATCCCCAAAACCCACTCACAGCTACTCGGACTAGTCCGTTCACAAACGGACTAGTCCTATCTCGGTCAGACCCTTCTGGTCCGGCCGATAACGGACTTGGCCGGCCAGGGGCGGACTAGTCCGGCCTCCTGCACGGACTAGTCCGGCCCTACGGCCAGACCACTCATTCACTCATTTCTTTCATAGGTTTGACCTCTAAACCACTTTGAGCTCCCAAACTTGATCTCAATGCACTTTACACACACACCCTCCTATTACTACGGCTAGTCTAACTCAATCACGCTAGAAACCCTAGTTTCTACGCTTCGAGTTGACTCCGTTTCCTTCCTTTTCCTTTTTGAGGGTTTGCGTCTCCGATTGAGTCTTCACCTGTGCTAAGATCACTTGAGCTCATTAGCGACTTAATTGTCGTCATCAATCATCCAAAACCCACGGGGAACCTAGATGCACTTTCAATCTCCCCCTTTTTGGTGATTGATGACAACACATTAAGTCCTTCACAAATAAGAGTATAAAGTTTTGGTTTTCATAACATGTGTGCGTATGAATGACTCCCCCTCAATGTATGCAACATGTAAAAGAGATGGAGAAGTTCTTTCATACCCACACACGTTATGGTGGGGTGCCTACGTGATGTGCTCAACAGTTTGTGACAAGACATGAATAACATCAATACATTCATAAGATTGACAATAAGAGCAATATATTGATAGTAAGCAACATTAACGAGTCTTGCACAAATGTAAACATCCAAGAGCATAAATATGTTACATGACAGTCATACATCACAAAACACACTTACATGACAGTCATACATCACAAAACACACCCACAAAAGGACTAAACTCACTAAACTCCCTTAACTCTCCCCCTTTGGCATCAAGGCACCAAAAAGGAAAAGAAGGGGGAACAACTAACTAAACCTAGTCCTCATCTTCTCCACTTTCGCTCTCAGTGGCTTCGGAGTCTTCAATGTTTGCCTCTGGCTCTTCGTCGTTGTCGTCGTTGTCGGAGGATTCCCTTGCCGAGGGAGCTGCCCGAGAGGAGCTTCCATCCTCCTGGAGCTGAGCAAGCTCATCGGCAGTGAAGACGGGGAAAGGAGTGATCTCCCCATCACTCTCCTCAGGAGATGACATCGGAACTTCAAGCTTCTCACACACCGCCTTGAGATACTTCTCTTGGCGCTTGTGTGCCCTCTGAGCGCGAATCTCTTGCTTCCGGCACGAGGTGAAGATGGCCTTGAATCATTTGAAGAACGCACTCATGGACTGAGGCGGAGGCAGGAGACGGAGGCGCCACTGGGCGAGACGGAGGATCAGCATTCTTGCGTCTTGGAGGCACCGACACATTTGGCGGCTTCTGGGGGCGCAGAGGTCGGTGCGATACATCCTTGACAAAGGACACGCCCGACACCTTCTCAATAAGGCACATAATGTAAGGGGCATACCCGCACGCCCTGTTGGGGGTATGCGAGATGTTGAAGATGTCGTCGAAGATGTAGTCGACGAGATTGAACTTCTCTTCCCCATCAATCAGAATGAGTAGGTGCCTTAGGTTTCCTTGAATGACCACTGCATCACCGTCCTTGGGTGCAATGGTCCTCCTAAGTATCCGGTTCATGATGCTGTAGAATGGCTTGATGTTCCGAGCTAGTCCAACATCAAACGGGAGATGGCTTGGATACATGTAAGCCAGCTCCTCACGATCCACTGCCTTGAGGTTCGAGATAATGATCTCGTGGTCCATGTGAGCCTCAAGACCAAGGATCCTTGCAAACTCAGCATAGGTGACAGAGTATTGTTCACCATGAGTCATCCAAATTATCCTCCTGTCACCTGAGCTTGTGAAATAGATTGTGGAGTAGAATTGGAGAATAACTTCCACATTCCAATCATATTTGAAGCCCATGATCTTCTTGAGATCATGGCGCTCGGCAGCTTCAATCACGGCATCAAAGGCCGAGTGCTCCTTCTTCGCCATATAGTCCCAGTCCACCCACTGAGCCTCTATCACTGGCTTCTTCATTTGTTGGTAGACTAGCCTGTAATAGTCACAGTGGAAGTCACACCAAAACCTGGGATCATCTGTGCTCCTTTCAAATTTATAGACCTTCTCGGTCCTTAGCCTTCGGGCCTTTTCAGCCCCTTTGCCATGGAACACATTTGCCGACAGTTCCTTTTGCCGGTTGGGATTCCTTTCCGGTGTGTGGACTTCAAGGGGGCCAATAGAGGTGGCCTTCCCCTTTTCCTTGATCACAACCCCACCAGCAGCCCTCTTAGCTGATATCTTGACTGCGGGGTTCTTCTTCTTTGGCTCGATAGGAGCCGGAGCTTTTCCCTTCTTCGGGTCACGCTCGACCCTAGGGACAGCCTCTTCTTGGGCTGGCTCCTTGCCCTTAGCCTTCTCGCCAAGAGTGACGAGCTTCTTCCTCTTTGGGGCATTGGCCTCAGCGGCCTTGGAGTTATGGGCCTCCCTATCCTCTCTTTTCTTCTTTCGCAGCTCATTCAGTGATTCTGCGGTGGCACGGGCAATGGCTTCATCCTCATTGTAGATGCTCGCAGCCACCTTGGATGCTTCGAGTGCCTTGAGCTTTCTTTCCTCCTTGGCCTTCTGCGCCTCCATTAGCGCAACCTTAGTCCGAGCCTCGGCAATTTGGGCCTTGGTACGCCCCTCGAGGTTGACACGCGGAGGAGAGCGCTCGGAGTTCGACATTCTGTGCAAAGGATGGAGAGAGGAAGATATGAGCCTAGGAAGAAGAAGTATTGCCGAAAAGATCTCGAGAACCAACTAGAAGTAGGGTTTGCCCTGTGCAAACCGGACTTGTCCGCCCCAGGGGCGGACTAGTCCGCCGGCCGAACTTGTCCGCCTGGTGGCCGGACTAGTCCCTGTTACACAGGAAGAACCCTAACCCTAATCGATTCATCGAAAAATTTGTGAACCAATGCGCAATACTCCTAGGCTATGATCGCAAGGGTGTATAGAACAACATTAATGAAGGTGTTCCTATCAAAAACTTGAAGAATCAAGAATGGGGCTAGTTTTTGAGGAACGGTGAAATACCTTCAAAAATCCGCTTGAGTCGTCGAAATCGGCGTGGATCTCGAAGGTGGAGCGCGGGGAAGTGATCCCTCACTCCCAAGGACTTCGATGCGCGGATTGGAGTTGAGTTTTGGTGGTTGGAGCGCAAAATCGCCGATTTGGGGGCGGTTGTGCGCGCGTGGAAGCTTGAGAGTCAAGTGAGAGAGAGAGAGGGGGTCCGGGCCGCCTGGGGGTTTAAGTCCCCAAGGGCCGGACTAGTCCGGTTGAGGGGCCAGACTAGTCCGGTCTGCGGACCAGACCCAGACTAGTCCGGGTCCGGACTTGTCCGGTGGAAGGCCGGACTAGTCCGGTGTGCGGACTAGCCGCGGACTAGTCTGACCCGGACTTGTCCGGCCATAGGGGCGGACTAGTCCGGTCCAGCTGGGCTGAAAAACAATATATTTGGGTTTTGCCCATAAAGATAAGTCCTTTTGGACAGATATAGCAAGGAAAACATGACAAACATGATTATGAGTCAATAAAGAACAACTTATGAACATTTTCATGAAGAAAATAGATTTCTCAAACAAATTTGAGGAGAAATCGACATAGAGAGGAGTTTTTCGAAATGTGGCTCAAAATATATGAGGAATGTGGTTTAAGCCACGTTCCGAGAATCCAACACGTTGAGCTCACTTCTTAGCTCACAGAAACGCTTCTCGTCAAGAGGCTTGGTGAAGATGTCCGCAAGTTGATGTTCCGTCCTCACATGCGAAATCTCAATGTCTCCCTTCATTGAGTGATCTCGCAAGAAATGGTGTCGAATGTCTATATGTTTGGTCCTAGAGTGTTCCACCGGATTATGGGCTATCTTGATTGCACTCTCGTTGTCACACAAGAGTGGAATTTTACGCAGGTTAATCCCATAATCCCCAAGCGTTTGTCGCATCCAGAGAAGTTGTGCACAACAACTTCCGGCTGCAACGTATTCAGCTTCGGCGGTGGAGAGAGCAATAGAGTTTTGCTTCTTAGAGGACCAAGACACAAGAGATCGACCTAAGAATTGGCACGTACCTGATGTGCTCTTCCTATCAACTTTGCACCCCGCATAGTCCGCATCGGAATATCCGATGAGGTTAAACTTGGATCCTTTGGGGTACCAAAGTCCTAGGGTAGTATATGTTTAAGTCAAGTTGAGCAACAACCTACACAAGAGCAAGTCAAGTTTCCACAAGTTTGTAGCAATGCGGAGTATGAAACGAGACTACCAACCCTAGAACAAAGTAATCAATAGAATGAATGCGAAGAACACAAGGGGGCAAGGATTTTATCCCGAGGTTCGATTCCACACAAGGAATCTACGTCCCCGTTGAGGAGTCCACAAAGGACCGGGTCCAACAACCCTTCCCTCACCAAGTTTACCGCACGAGCCTAACTTGGTTCTCCACTAATCACAACGGTGATTACAAAGTTCGTTGGGGCTTCTCACAAACTGAGGCTCCCACACCACAAAGGTGATCAACACAATAAAACAAACTCAATACACAGCCCACAAAGACTCAACGAGTGCAAGAGATCAAACCGGGAGCACAAGCGCGATGTTCTTCCTCTTCTCCACCTCACTAAACCCTAATCCACTCAAGAATTAGTTTTAGAGGGAAAGTAGGCAAGAAGGAGGCTTAGGAGTGCTCCAAGTTGGCTGTGGCGGCGCTAGGGTTTGAGTTTTTCCAAAGGGTATTCGAAATGAGGCCGGGGGTCCCCTTTTTATAGGGGTCCCAAGCCCAATCTGCTGACTTCAGCAAAAGGGCGGACTAGTCCGGCCACTGGCCCGGACTAGTCCGGCCTAGGGGACCACTGACCCCTTTGTCAGGTCCCGACAGCTGACACACTATCGTCACGCTACCCGCCAAACTTCAAATTCAAACGGTCACTTCCAGAACGGACTAGTCCGGTCAACA
Organism: Tuctoria greenei; assembly: GCA_036927565.1. Taxonomy (NCBI): domain Eukaryota; kingdom Viridiplantae; phylum Streptophyta; class Magnoliopsida; order Poales; family Poaceae; genus Tuctoria; species Tuctoria greenei. The sequence continues at coordinate 23,820,457 of JAYESD010000011.1, read as the reverse complement.
CCGGACTAGTCCGATCTCACACAGAGCCTTCTGCTCCGTGTGAAAACGGACTAGTCTGAGGACCACGGACTAGTCCGGCCCCTAGGGCGGACTAGTCCGGTCCTTCCAGACTTAGCCACAGAAGCACCTTTTCCTAACCAACCCGGACTAGTCCGGCCCCACGGGCGGACTAGTCCGTTCTCACTCAGGACCTCTTGGTCCGGTCCAAAACGGACAAGTCCGTGATTTTGGGACTTCATCCCCAAAACCCACTCACAGCTACCCGGACTAGTCCGGTCACAAACGGACTAGTCCTATCTCGGTCAGACCCTTCTGGTCCGGCCGATAATGGACTTGGCCGGCCAGGGGCGGACTAGTCCGGCCTCCTGCACGGACTAGTCCGGCCCTACGGCCAGACCACTCATTCACTCATTTCTTTCATAGGTTTGACCTCTAAACCACTTTGAGCTCCCAAACTTGATCTCAATGCACTTTACACACACACCCTCCTATTACTACGGCTAGTCTAACTCAATCACGCTAGAAACCCTAGTTTCTACGCTTCGAGTTGACTCCGTTTCCTTCCTTTTCCTTTTTGAGGGTTTGCGTCTCCGATTGAGTCTTCACCTGTGCTAAGATCACTTGAGCTCATTAGCAACTTAATTGTCGTCATCAATCATCCAAAACCCACGGGAACCTAGATGCACTTTCACCCCTCCATATAAGGGAGGTTGTTCTTCCACTCCTTGAGTGAGAGAGAAGAGGAGAAGAGAGGGGTAGCCCATGCGCGCTCCTCCTCCCCCTCCTCCCTTGCTTGCCTCACCACATCACTCCCCACCCCGCACACGCGTGCGCGCAGCTGTTCGTGTGAATTCGAGCCTCAAGCCAAGCCTAGATATTATATTTTTGCATAAAATATAATAGGGCCTTTGGGCTTCCGAGACTGAATCCAAGTCATTAGAGACGGACGCGTCTGCGACTACGGAGTTGGATCAGATGTGGGTCCTCCGGATCACAACCAAACCGTCTCCGCAAAACTCTATAAATACTGGCGCGCGCAGCGGACAAATCATCCGACAATCACATCGTTTCCCACGTTCATGATCCTTGCGTTGCTGTCTATTCTACTCCATCCTGAGCACCGACGTGCACCGTCGATCGGGAGAGCAAGTCTATGAAATTGCTTGCCCTTGCGATCCTGCACTAGGAGAGGGCGAATAAGGTTTTTGGGAAGCACTTCGCGCGACTCCTCACATTCTTCATCACGGGTCGTCTACTGAGGAGATCGAGAGCTGCAGCCCAACACCGCCACCAACGTCTTTGCCAGCTGTTCATCGCCAGATCTACAATGATTTCTCCAGTTTCAAATTGGTACGCGATATTTTTCGTCCCGTCTGTCTGCCGGTGTCAATCGCTGCTGTTTTTTGCGTATTTTTCCGAAATTATTTAGTATATTTACTCGTATTTTCAACAATAAGATGATGACACATTAGCAGGAGCACATACGGGAGCACTCACGGTAGCACAAAAGTTGCATCCACGTCATACAAGGCAATAAACACCATCTCCCTCTCAGACTTTTACGAGACAGAAACATCCTATCCTGGAAGATCACTCGATCGACACACGTAGCTAATGTTTTTTTCCTTGCAGGTAAACAGAACGTGAAGAGCCACACTTACTTTTGGTCTTGCAGCAGGTGCCCACGCCTGTTAACGCCAAGCATGTCACACCCGGTTTTATTAAAAATAAAACTAGCTGCAAACTACATGTATGTCAGAATCAATTTTCTCATACATATAAAATAAATAGTGGTAAACAATTCTATATTGAATACAAATAATATTTATATCATTAAAAAATATTTTGAATGGCAGTGATGGAAGAGGAAAAACCTCTAGGGCAACCACGGGCAAATCGACTTGCAGCAACACGACTTTCAAATGCACCGTCTTCAATTAGCATTTGTCTTCATTTGATAGTCTTTTCACTGAGAAACATTTATAAAAGCAAAATCAAACACATGAGTACTGTCGGTGCCCAGCAGACCGGGTATCCTCGCGCACAGGATAAAAAGGCCTAAGTGCCCTGCCTCCCTGTTGAGGCAGGGTTTGATGGCGCTACGTGTCCAGCATGCCCGAACCTCGTCCCTCCTCAGGGGCAGGCCCAGAACTTCCACATGGTCTCAACATGGGACCCGGCTCCCCTGAAGAGACGGGCTTGCGGGCTGCCACAAGTCCAGCGGGACGGGACCCCGCTCCTGGATAGTAGTTGGCTCTGGTGTCACCACATGGCGCATAGCTCCGGACTGGCTTCCCCTGTAGAGGTAGACTCCAGAACCGCCATGTGTCTAGCAGTCCCAGACCCCCGACTCCCCTTGGAGTTGGGCTCCGAGGCTGCCACATGGCTCGCAGCACAGGACTCGGCTTCTCCTGCGGAGGTGGGCTTTGGTGCTGCCACATGTCCTGCAACTTGCCCTAACTGGTAGGTTGCGGGAGTAAATGGGCGGTGCACCTTGTCCAAGTCAGGCTTTGAAGGCATGTGCCTTCCACATACGCATGACGTGGCATACGCCCCATGTTAGGTACCGTTGCGTCCAATCACATTGCAGTGAAGGCGCCGCATGACTACCCCACACTGCCAAGTGGATAGCTTACAACAACAAGACAAAAGGGACATTCCCAGTCATCATCAACGTGTACGCATTTCCACTGGCGTCTGACGAGGCAAGATGCAAGTCTTCAAGCCGTGATCAGAGGTAGCGTACGCAAGAAGCCTTACATCTTGTATAGGATAAGCTCACCCCGGAGCTACCTGTCGGGCCCCAAACTCCACTTGTAAGGTGTTCGACCTTACTATAAAAGGACCAGGTAGCCAATGACTCTAGTCGCTCATACACACACACACACACACACTCAAATCCAATCTCAGATTCACTCAAACACTCACAAGCAATACAACTCTCATTGTGGAATAGAGTGTTACACTCCAGCAGTCTGAACCACGTTAAACCACCGTCTCACCATTCCTCATACGCGCGACCTCACTGAAGACTAAGCCCCCGCCTAAAAAAGAACCTTCGCGGGCTGCTCTCAAAGCAGGTCCGGGGAAGTGTCGTCCGCACACTTCGACATTTGGCCCGCCAGGTAGGGGGTTTTTTCTCTCAAGAAGTTTCGCCTTCACCGCAATGGTGAACATCAGGGCTTTGGATGGCGATTCCTGAGGCCGCTGCCACACAGCGGGTGGTGCTGTGACCAGATCCCACTCCAGAGCGCGGTCTGATTCATCATGCCCGCACACAGTTCCAGCTAGCCAGGCCGGCGCTTTCCGGCTGATGTCGGCCCTGTCAGCGCCCGTGAAACCACCTGTTGCAAGTCTGGAGAGTGCTCTGGCGGCAGCCAGAGCTCTCCTCCACAACCCATGTTCCATGAATGCTTCTAAGGGAGCGATGCAACAGTGGATCAATGACGTCGACCACCTCATCGTTGCTGCCCTCAACTCTCCCGTTAAGGGGATACATCACGTGTCGCTGTCGTGCATACCAACCATCGACCGCTACACGGCCGACTCCCGCTCCACCAAAGTCCCTGACGCTGGCAGGATTCCCACGACCGACCTTAGGGACAAGCTCAACTGACGTCAAGCAAATGAAGACAGCCGCGTCACCATCGAGTGGCAATGGGAGAGGCAACACAACCTTGAGGCTCACTACAATGCTCAAGGGCCTGAGTCACAGGCATCCGCCGTGCAAGTTGCACTGCAGGTAAACCCTGCATCGCCTCCACCTCCAGAGCACACTAGAGAGATAGATCCCCAGCAGTATGCCGTGCAACATGTTCTGCAATAGCATGCTCCGCAGCAGCATGCTCAGTAGCAGTACGCGACACAGCAAGCGCCGTAGCAGCCGTCGTACAGGCTACACCACAAACTTTGTCGTACTGTATTCAACAAGGACCCAGGTGTTCGCTATACCGTACCCATCCCTATCGAAAGCCATCAGATGGTGCACAACCCTGGCTTCACACCTCCGCATGACGATGTGGCCGCACAAGTTACGACCACAACTGCCGGAGAAGTTTGACGATAGTGTCAACCTTGCTGAGTTCCTACAAATCTACACCACGACACTCCTTGCTGCAGGAGCGAATGAGTACATCTTGGCAAACTACTTCCCCGTCGCTCTGACCGGCTCGAACCGATCATGGCTCATGAACTTGCCTGAGGGGTCCATAACCTCTTTGGAAGAGCTCTGCCGGGAGTTCACAGCGAACTTTGGCAGCTCCTACACGCATCTTAGCACAGAGATCGACCTCCATGCCGTGCAACAACATCTCACGGAGACGTTGCGGTCATTCATCCAACATTTCTCCCAGGTATGCAACTCCATCCCTAACATCACAAATGCTTCTGTCGTAGTAGCATTCTGACAGGGTGTGCGGGATAAGAAGATGATCGAGAAGTGACCCATGCATAGTGTGCAAGATGTCTCCAAGCTCTTTCCCATCGTCGATCGATGCACCAGGGCTGCAGAAGGCCATGACTGGCACTCACAGCCTGCCCCCGAGGCAGGTAAGGCCGACGAGCCTGGCCCAGGTGTTGCTCCCAAGGGCAGCGGCAAGAAAAACTAAAAGAACAAGAACAAGGGCGGAAGCCAGAACAAGCCGTTGTAGGGGGCACCTGTCATTGCAACAGCAGCAACCAGTGGTCCCATACTACCACACCTGACAAGCGCCCGCGATAGCCGCTAGTCGGTAGCTACAGCGCCAAGCAATGCCCAGTGCATGGCATTAGCGATGACAACGCTAGTGACTGCCGGAAGATCAATAAGTTCGCAGAGCAATATCGCGAGCGAGCACAACAACGCCCTGGCGGTGCACCCTTCCGCTAGCGGGAGGGCAAGCAGAAGGTCGAACTACAAGCCAAAGAGGACAAGGAGATGTAGTTCCAGAAGCCCGAATGGGTTGTCAAGGAGGTCCACCAGGGCGAGCACTCTGACCCAGCAGCGACCATGAGCGTCGCAAGATGCTCCACGTCATCTACGAGGGGTCTTGGTATCCCGTGTCCAGGAATGCAGTCAAGACCCTACGCCGAGCCATGGCCTCGGTAGCTCCCACCCTCAGTCTAGTGCCGATCAAAAATGGATGGAGACGCTGATCAGCTTCGACGCCTCCGACTGCCCCAAGAACATGGCAGGAGCTGGGCTCCTGCCCCTCCTCGTCGCCCACAACATCACCAATGTCAAGCTCTACCACATCTTAATCGATGGTGGGGGCAGCCTCAACCTCATCAGCCGCGCGACCTTCAAGAAAATGCAGATCCTCCTATCCAGGCTCATGCCCTCGAGTCCGTTCTCGAGGGTGGGACTAGGGAACATCACCCCGTACGGCAACATCCACCTTCGGGTGACCTTCAATACACCCGAGAACTTTAGTATGAAGAATGTGGGGACCGGAATCCCGACATCCGAGGATCTCATTGGGTGGTGTTGTGCGATGCGACACCCAACAGTTATACAAGAATAGAACCTGAATAAGTACAAGACGAAGTCTTTTATTTTTCATACAGCGGAAATTTTTACAATACTAACGGAAGTAAATAAATATATACATATCAGAGCTACGCTCTCAGCACTAGCTATGCAAAAGCAAAGTTATCCATGCCTGGGATACTTTGCACTAGCAACACTCAATTAGGGCGGCGTGCAGGGTTCCCACTCGGCTGTACACCCTGGAGGGGGTGCAGCCTCATCATCAAACCCTTCGTCAACAGTATAACCTGCAAAAACTCGTTAACTGCAAACGTGAGCATAAGGCTCAGCAAGACTAACCCGTCTCACTAGACATATGCAAAGGGGACACTAAACATAGGTAAGGTGAAGCATAAATGACTCACCTACAAGTGGATCCTTATAATCAAGTTCTAAGTAGCAAATGACATTCTCCAAGCACGGCACATCATGGGCTCCACAATCAAACAAGAAACGCTTTACCAATGATATGACATGCTCAGAGCACATAATGCTATTACAGCTAAAGTATGGGGAAATTGTAAACTTTTAATTGTACTATCTCTAAATCATACAAGGTTGCAAAGTAATTATAATGCAATACAATATGATTTTCTGGCTTCTTTAGTATTTACTACGTCACGACTGCGACAAACAAGTGGTACTCTATTACTGCGAGGGACAGTGATTGCAATTAGGACACACCCGGACAACACGACACATACGCACTTTCGGAAATGCCAGCGAGTACTTCGCGCAGTACCTACGTAGCACTTCAGTACTAGTCGTATATGGCAACCTTTCGCGAGACACTCAAATGCCGAACCGGTCGATCCGTCACGGGCAGGAGGTCCCTGCGTGGGGCGTACTCTGACATGCCCACCAGCGGATTTACACCTTGCTGCCCTCAACCCACACATATAAAACGGAACGGTATGCCTCGACACCCAAGTGACCGAACTACGTCAGTTTATTGGATTCCATATGTCCATTATGTTGCCGGTACAATTCAAGCTTGTCCGAAGGGGCCGCACACGAAGCGGGCCTTAATCGACACAGGCAGGGCTATGCGACCGAGACTCACTTCTCACCGCTTCCTATCCATTCCCTGCCCGGTCTCAATTTTATTATATTAATCCATTTTCTATTTAACCCATCCTGTGAGATATGTCCTACATCTCTCGCGAGTAGATTCCAACTACTCGACTTCTACCGGATTTCCTATGCATTAGCAAAGCAGTTACTATAGGTCAAACTGTAACTCATTCCAACCAATCCCTGGGATTTTTGGTCATGCATGTGGAGTATCAATCACCCTATACGTAATGCACACATCAAACTTATGACGTAAGGTGATAAAGACTGTAAAAACTCTGTAAAGCTTTTAAATGCAAACCGGGGCTTGCCTTGTTGCAGGTCAAAGTCTGAGTTAATAATTGGAAGGTCCTCTTCCAAGGCTTCTGGCTCCTCCTCGACTTCGGTCACTATACGATATGCATATAACATGTCTATAAATGACTTTGAAAAATAATAATTATTAAGACCATAATTTAATTCATGGTGATCACTATATGATAGGGACCTTAATTGGCTTTGGAACTTCGATGGTAGATACTATAGAATATGATCAAGGCTTTTGCAAAGAACAGGAGATGATCATAGTAGATTGTGGTCTCCAAAATTATGGCAAGCAATCAACTTCCAAAAATTTCTAGAGAGGAAACTGTAGCTTGAACCTAGCTAACAGTTAAAAATAAAGATAGAGGAAGTGGTTCTGGTTCTAGCAAAATTTGTTTCATAATTTTCTAAGCTTTGGGGAAGGAGTTACTGTATTTCTAATTCAGCAAGAATTTCTGGATTTACTTTATAATTGAATTTCTAGCCATTAAATCAATATTTAGTTTGTAACTGAATTAGGACTAGGATAGTAGGTTAATTAAATCCAAGATTTTAACAGAAGCTAGGATATGACTAAAGGTAGGTTCAGTTTAAATTTGGGACATAATAAAGCAACTTAAAATCTGTAAAAATTCAATAACTGAAAAAGGAAATTGAACTATACAGAGGTTTAAACAGGTGCAATGGCTCCCAAACTTTTTGTGGTGATCAAGAATAGTACACTAAATTTTATGTGAATTTTGGGGATTTTTCCAGTGGCTATCTTTTCTGGAAAAATTGCATTTGAATTTGGAAAGATTAATTCCTACAGAGTTTAACTGTGAGTTTCACAGAACCTAATTGGTACTGGCAGAAACTAGAGCTCAAGAGCTTCCAAAAAAATTGGTTTGAAGATTTTTGGAGCATCCTACAGAAAGTTATGGATTTTCTAAGTTGGAGCCAAATCTGGAATAAATTCCTAATTTGAACTAACTCGTGGGCCCCACTGTTTTATAATGGACCAATGGCATTTAAACCACACGGGGGCCACAGACATCCACCGCGTAGCCACAACCGATCCTGTGGCCACACCTGATCCGACGGGGTTTACAGCCGCTGACACGCGGGACCCGCCGCGTCATCTTCCACCTCCCGACGCGGGCGGCGCGCGGGGCTCCCGCGGCGGTGCTCTCCGGCGAGCCTCACCGGATTTGAGTTCCCGGCCACCGCAGCTCCCACCCTTGGGCACCCGACCGTGAAATCACGCGCTGAGCACGATGGTGGGGTCGGGGAGGTCTGCCGACGGTCGAAAACCACGACGCATCGGCGGCGGCGGATGCTAGGGTTCCGGCCATGTCGGAACTGCCACTCTGTGGCTAAAACCCATCTAAAAAGGCTGGGGAAGTCTTCTGGAACCATGAGGAATGTGCTGGACATGCGATATCGTCGTGTAACGGTCGGCAAAGCAGTCGTCGACGGCGACAGAGGCAACTTCTCACCGGCGGAGGGGAGAACTCGCGATTCTTGGGCTACGGTCGATCATTTCTGGTGATTCCAGTTCGAGAGGGTGCGCAAGAAAGCGTAGAAACTATTTGATAGCAATTGGGGAGAGTGTTTAAGCGTGGAACTCTAATTGCACGAAATACCGAGCGCGTTCATAAGCTTCGGCCAAGAGTAAAACCTAGCTAACTTGCTCGATACTTGCGTAAACAAGGAACGGCTTTCACCGTTGCGTAGAGCGTGTCCCGGCGCACCAGTTTTCTATGGGGGTTGAAGCACGAAACGGCATGCAGCGGCCTGGCAACGTGGAGCAGGGATGGCGCGCGGTGAACACGACGGCGACCTTCGGTATAGCCTCAAAATCATCGGCCAAACCGTCAACCATGCAACGAAAAGATTGATCCGGAGGACAGAGGAGGAAGAGGGGAATCACCTAGCTGTTGGAGGCTTGGCGCGAGAGTCCTCCAGTTGGCCAGCAATGGGGCACGGCGCCGGCAGTCGGAAGCTTGCGCGCGGGAGGGAAATGGTGAAATCCGTCGACTCAGCGAGGTGGGAGGTGATAAGGGCGACTGTGAGTTGATAAGGGAGAGTCTAGGGCACTATTTATAGGGCTCAACGGTGGTGGTGGGATTGTGTCGCGCTGTGCATGCATGCCGTCGTGGTGGCGGGCGCAGCGCGCGCTGAAATGCGGCTGCACGTGGGCTGCTGACTGGTGGGTCCCGCCAGTCAGCCCCACAGCCACTGCACCTTTGGTAATTCACTTAAAAATAGTAAATGAACTCCAAAAATCATGAAACTTCTGGGCTAAGTCAAGAAAATTGTGATGAACACAATGGTGGATTTAGATCTTCATGTTCAAATCTATTTTTACCAGACTTTGAATTTGAATTTAAACTTGATTCAAATTTGTTGAGCGTCTCAAATAAAATAACAAATGAGTTCCTAAAATCTTGAAATTTTGTAGGTAAGCCCTGGAGAATATTAGAATGCAAAGGAAAAATTTAGAGCCTCAAATTTGAATGTTTTTGGCAGGGCCAATTAGTACTGCCCCTTTAAATTGCTTTAATAAACTTCATCCAAAAATTATAAAATCTGAAGTGGAGTAAATAGAATCATTCTAGAATTAGTGGTGAAGTCCAATACTCATGTTTAGCAAAATTTAACCATGAGTGCAAGAAAGGTTTGGATGGCATTAAGTTCATGTGTACCACTATATTGGATTTTTAATATAGTTGAACACCAAACTTATAACTGAATTCACATGCCACAAAAGTGGGGTTTTACATTCCTCCCCCCTTAAAAGAATCTTGTCCCTAGATTACAAAAGAAGGCAAAAGGAAAAGATCTAACGAACATATGCCGCTAACAAGTCTGGATAGTTCGTTCTAAGATACTCCTCGCTTTCCCACGTGGCCTCTTCAGCACTGTGGTTGCTCCACAAGTCCTTGTAGAAACGCATGGTGCGGCTTCTTGTGGTGCGAGTCTTATCATCGACGATCTGAGTTGGATGCTCGGAATAAGTGAGATCTGGTTGGAGAGCTTCCAAATCTTCTATACGGACATCAGCGGGAGTTTTAAGACATTTCTGTAACTGGGAAATGTGGAACACATTGTGAACCCCTGAAAGTGACGGTGGTAACTCCAATTGATATGCCATAGGTCCGCATTGTGCTAGGATTGCGAATGGCCCAATAAAACGTGGAGCTAGCTCCCCTTTCACTCCGAGTCGATGGATACCTTTCATAGGGGATACCTGGAGATAAACTTGATCCCCAACTTCGAAGTGAAGAGGTCGACGTCGTTTGTCCGCATAGCTCTTCTGACGAGAATGAGCGGCTTTGAGATTTTTCTGAATAATGCGCACTTGCTCTTCGACTTCTTTTATTAAGTCGATGCCATATACCACTCGTTCACCAGATTCGCACCAGTTCAAGGGTGTGCGACATTTCCGACCATAAAGAACTTCATATGGCGCCATTTGGATGCTAGCCTGGTAACCGTTGTTGTACGAAAATTCCGCCAATGGTAGATGATCATCCCAATTCCTACCATGGTGGATGACACAGGCGCGAAGCATGTCTTCTAGTACTTGATTCACCCGTTCGGTAGACGAGCTCCGAATTAACTTGGTTCCCAGCGCAGCATGGAGATGCTCCCAGAATCGCGAAACAAATACAATCCACAATCTGAGATGATGGTGCGGGGTATTCCGTGGAGGCATACGGTTCTGGCAATATATAATTCCGCGTACTTTGATGACCGATAGTTGGTATTGACGAGAATGAAATGCGCCGTCTTAGTCAGTCGGTCAACGATCACCCAAATTGAGTCGTGCATATGGAGAGTGGGAGGCAACCCAACAATGAAATCCATGCTGATATCCTCCCATTTCCAAGTCAGTATGCTTAAAGGTTGAAGCTGTCCTGCTGCTTTCATATGGTCGGCCTTCACTCGCCGGCATGTATCACACTCGGATACGTATTTAGCTACTTCCCTCTTCATCCGAGTCCACCAGAACTTATTTCTCAAATCTTGGTACATTTTGTTACTTTCTGGATGAATGGAATACTTGGATAAATGAGCTTCATCCAGTATCTTCCTCCGAAGTTCCATGTTTCGGGGTACCACTATACGGTTGTTAAACCAGAGGGTACCTTCATCGTCACTTCGGAAACATTTCATCTCCCCCTTCTTCATTCTTTGCCGAATATGCGACATCCCCTTGTCCTCCTTCTGAGCTGCCATAATATCCTCCCTGATGGTAGGAATGAGAGCGAGATTGTAGAGTGCCCCATATGGAACCAAGTAGAGACTCAGTTCTTCTTCTCCTTCCATCGAGGTAATGGAAATATTGTTGATATGGGACTTGCGGCTCAGAGCATCTGCGACTACGTTTGCCTTACCTGGATGGTAGTGGATCTCAATTTCATAGTCCTTGATCAACTCTAACCATCTCCGTTGTCGCATATTCAAATCCTTCTGGGTGAAAATGTATTTCAAGCTCTTGTGATCAGTATATAGGTGTACTAGATTACCCAGTAAATAATGCCTCCACATCTTCAATGCCAGTACCACAGCAGCGAGCTCAAGATCATGAGTCGGGTAGTGCTGCTCATGGTTCCGAAGCTGCCGTGATCCGTATGCGATCACTCTTCGCTCTTGCATCAACACACAACCTAAACCAATCCCACATGCGTCGCAATAGACATCAAATGATTTGGTTGTGTCTGGTTGGGCTAAAACTGGTGCCGTTGTAAGGTGTTTCACCAATGCTTTGAAACCATCCTCACATGCCTCAGTACATACATACTTCTGTCCTTTCTTCAGAAGTTCTGTCATTGGTTTAGCTATCTTGGAGAAATTGGGTATAAACCTCTGGTAGTATCCTGCTAAACCCAGGAAACTTCGGACTTCATGTACAGACTTTGGAGACTCCCATTTGAGGACTTGCTTGATCTTGCTTGGATCAACTGCAATCCCTTCTGCTGATATGATGTGCCCTAAAAATGGCACTTGGCTGATCCATAATTCACACTTGCTAAACTTAACATATAGCTGATGGTCCCGTAATCGTTGAAGCACGATATGCAAGTGTTGAGCATGTTCTTCTTCAGATTTTGAATACACAAGTTTGTCGTCAATGAAGACCACGACAAACTTGTCCAATTCCGGCATGAACACCGAGTTCATGAGATACATGAAATGAGCCGGCGCGTTGGTCAATCCGAAGGACATAACAAGGTACTCATATAGTCCATACCTCATTGAGAATGCTGTCTTTGGTATATCTTCTGGTCGGATTCTAATCTGATGATAACCAGAACAAAGATCCATCTCCGAAGATACTTTAGCACCCACCAATTGATCGAAAAGAATATCAATGCGTGGTAGTGGATACTTGTTCTTGATAGTGATAGCATTAAGTGGACGATAGTCTACACACAGCCTCAAGGTCTTATCTTTCTTTTCTACAAATAGTGTAGAACAACCCCATGGTGATGAACTTGGACAAATGAAACCTTTGTTCTCAAGTTCAGTTAACTGCTCCTTAAGTTCTGCAAGTTCCTTGGGTGCCATCTTATAGGGTGGTCTTGAGACTGGTACTGTTCCTAGTGCAAGTTCAATCTTGAACTCTATATCCCTTTCTGGGGGCATACCAGGAAGATCTTCAGGAAATACGTTCGGGTATTCACATACTACCGGAATATCCTTAAGTTCCATAACCTCGATGTTGTGAGTAGATGGGTCCAATGGAATGATATTCTCAAGATTGAGAACTTCAGGCTGATGGAGTGGAGAGTTTAGATAAATCTTTCGAGGAACGATATCAAGAATAGCACCATGGTATTGCAACCATGCCACACCTAAGATGATATCTAGCTTTTGAGTCTCTAGGATAATGAAGGAGGTAGGATAGATGTTCCCATCTAGGTCAAGAGGCACCCTATGGGCCATCTCATATGTTACTACCCTTCCTGCTAGAGTGCAAATCATATATGGAGTTTTTGTGGAGATAACAGGCGGCTGATTTTTAATGACAACAGATTTACTAATGACATTGTGGGAAGCTCCGGAGTTAAAAAGTATGACTACGGATTGATCATAGATAGAGAATGTACCCGTGAGCACGGGCGCGCCTTCCGGAACGTCCTCGATGGCGAGGTGGTGGACGTTGCCGGGTCTGGTGGCTGGCTTCTTGAGCTGGTTGCGGGGTTGGTTGGCCCCCTGGTAGGATGATTGCCCGCCACCTTGTCGATTCTGCGGACAGTCCTTGGCGAAGTGCCCCGTGCGTCCACACGTGAAACACGTGTACGGGGTTTGGACAATACGAATGGGAGGACGGAATCCCAGTGCACGTGGTGGAGGTGGAAGTGCACATGGGATCATCCCTTGTTGTTGCTGCGGCTGGAATCCAGAGTTGCTGAACTGGCGACCACTGAACATTGGTGGTCGTGATGGCGGTTGCGACCTCTGGCCGGATGGTGATCGATACACCATACGGTACTTCTGAGGAGCACCACCTCCGCTGCCCTACGAAGCACTCCTCTTCTTCTTATCTGAGGACAGCTCGCGCGTAGCGTGCTCTTGCATGATAGCGGCATTGACGATGTCGTTGAAGCTGCCGCGGTTGAACAGGACAAGCTTGTCCTTCAACTTGGGGTTCAAACCCCGGTAGAAGCATTCGTGCTTCCGATCTTTGGTATTCACTTGGTCCTGAGCGTATTGGTCCAAGTGGTTGAATGATTTGGAGTACTCGTATGCACTCCTTCCTCCTTGCCTTAGCTCCAAGAACTCTTGAAGCTTCCTCCTCATCATCTCGGGAGGGATGTGGTAGGCGCGGAACGCCTCCTGGAATTCGGCCCAGCTTACGACATGGCCTGCGGGGCGTGTGGCAAGGTAATTGGCCCACCATGCACCGGCAGACCCCTGCAGTTGCTGCGCTGCAAACAGCGTCTTCTGCTGTTCGATTACCTCGAGTAAGCCGAACTTTCCTTCAATGGTGCGGAGCCAATTATCCGCATCCAACGGTTCATCGACCTCTCTGAAGACCGGTGGATGTGTCGATGAGAAATCAGAGTAGGAACTCTGATATTGCTGATGCGGTCCATCATTTTGTCGTCCCCCTTGACGGCACGAGTGCTGCACCAGAGTCCGCAGTAGCTCGGTTTGCTCGTCGCGCGAGCCGAGTACTGCAGCAAGAACCTCCGCAAGACTCCTGGGAAGTGCGGGTGGAGGTGGTGGAGGTGGTTGCGTTTGAGGCGTATTCTATCCCGGGGGAGGTGTGTCATCCCCCTGACCTCCACTGGAACCTCCCCCATCTTGACTGGTACGAGTACGCACCATACTGCAATACAACGATTCATACCATAAGTCTCATTGCCTCAAGTTGATCCTTCCATAAAAATAGTAATGCGGTAGATAACAATAGATGATGCATAACATTCACATATATTGATAAAGCACAAACTTTATACAATCTATATTATCTTGGGCCCAAGTTTGCAATAGATCCCCAAAATTAGACAGACTTCATCTAAATAAGTCATCTCATCTATGCTTGGTCACCACAAGTCGTCATGCCTATATTATTGTACATCAACCTCGCTACTATTTACAACAAGACTCATAAAGTCGCAAAATACGCGTGGTGTTTACTACACATCCTTATACTCGGCCTAAAGTGACAAGTACATCAACACTGCCCTCTACTCATAAAACTCGACCTCCTGAGGATCTTCTTCTTCCTCCTCGTCATCCTTAGGATTAGGCACCACCGGTATGGGTGCTGGAGCAGAAGATGATGCCTCGCTCAAAAGTGACGTCCTTTTGGCAATCATAGTTTGCCAATCTGTCTGTACCATAAACATCCCCCAGGCCTCGTTCTCCTGCTGAGCCTGCTCACAGCTGGTCTTCCAGCTCTGAGCCTCCACTCTGGACTGATCCCTGTCCGCAGTCACCGCGTTCAACTGGGTGTCCTGCTGGTGTCCATAGAGTAGGCTCGCCTCCAGGTCGATGTCCCTCTCTAGAGTCTCCTGGCGAGACGCGGCTAAATCCATAACAGCGTCATGCCACTGATTCTCCCTAAGATTCAAACGATGATTGAGAGGAGCCATCATATCCCTAAGTCCGTCATTCGCCCACTCAAAGTGATTCGCTCGAATCATGGCTTGCTTCAGATTGTTCTTCAATTCCTTTATGCATGCTCTTTGGTTACCCTTCTCGCGATGTGATGCGGCTGCATACATCGCTAAGGCTGTTGCGGATGTTTCACCGTGCTCGTCCACCTCCGCAAGCAAGCGGGTTGCCCAGGCTTCAGAAGCCCTGCCGTTAACTGGAAAGAACTCATACGGAGTACCCACCAGATGATGGTAATGGAGTTTGCAAAACCTCCTATGGCAACACTTGCGGCGTAGCTCCATGTTTCTTCTAATATCAACCCTTTGATCTTGATGGAGTATGGAGCCCATCCGAGGTGCGGTGGACCAGCAGGAACATCGACGTAGATGGTGCAAATCCACATACCGCTCTCCTGGAACTTCTTGCCCCAATATCTAGGCAACACCAGATAGCCAAACTGGCGAAGCAACCTAGCAAACACGTCCGGGAAACCGGCTTGCCCGGTGCACGTGGAGAACACCCATCCATTTGGCAACTGAATTCTTGGTGCTGCCATCTGTGGACAAACATACCCGGAGTCAATACACCGTATAAGTATTCAACTCAATCAATGATGATGTTGGACAAAAGGAAATATCCATAATCATTTGATCCCCGAAAATCTGCAAACCGGAAGTGATCACAGTTCTGTTCAGCTGACCTTCCTGTATCAACCCAAAAGTTTCATACAGGAAATGCCAGAATTCAGAGTTAAGTTGAATATAAAAGTTGTAGTACACTTCAGAAACTTTCCAGATTGTACTCATACAGCTCCAGGTGAACTAATATGAAGAATCTATACAGGTTTTAAGTTGACTCAAGTTTTCTGGAAATTTTGACAGAACCTCCCCTGTATATGGGCTTACCTCCACATTCTATACAGGTTTATCATGATAAGATATTGAGGTAATGTCAAAATAAACATTGTATAACATCGCGTTAACAATCCATAAATACAAGATTTCCACCCTAAAACTTTGTTATACATGTATCACGCACAAATTCACAACCCTGTGCAATCTGTTCCAAGTTCTGGGCTGCAAGAACTAAGTTTACGACAAATGGAATTTGGCATAGTTACACCCAGATTCAGGTCAGGAATGACAAATAAAATTGATAGAGGACTTACTAAGCTTTCCATAAATGTATATATGTGACCATGTCACTATTCGGGAGTAAGAGCTATACTTGTCCAAACTTAACAGCTGAACTGACTGGTCTGCACCAGCAGTCCTGCAGTTTGCTGGGTTGACTTTCCAATTTGGTTTAACTCCAACCCAAATCAGGAAAAACCTCCTACAACAACCTTGTAAAGCTCCTACTACCCTTTCCAAACATGTATCACAATAAGGCAGGGGATTTTTCTACAGCATGTTATGGCAAAAATAAAGAGACTGGTACAATGGGAAGGTCATCTGGAGCAGTTACAATACAGCCCAGATTTCAACAGAGTATCAAGCTTTTCTGTCTTTATGGTCAACAGAGAAGTTGTAGAGATCTTCACGAGCTTTCCCTCCATATATGATACTCCTTTACTCTCTATCAAATAATCAAGATTACAACCCGGCGAAGTCGAGCCAACTTCTGCCAGAAAACAAGAATCTTGATTCTATTTATTCTATTGAGTCGGAACCCTTTTTGCGGAGTCCAACCTACCAGCATCTGATATTTGGACTTTCCAAAGCATTATGCAACCGTTCTGTTGGTGGGGATGGTCTAGTATCATGTTTGATACTGACGGTACTACGTATCTCACCAAAGAAAATTCTATCCGGTATTTCCAATTACGTCTATAGGTGGTCCCTATATCGTTCTCTCGCAAACGGCTTCTACACGGTCTTCTACCGTAGTTAATGCTGCAAAAGACAAACAATCCCCTTTCACACCTTCACACCTCAAGGGCGGCACGGGGAAACACGACAGACAGTCACAATAATACATACGAACATAAATGCATATGACTCTGGTGTGAGTCGTCCTCGAGCGAGGTCATGTCTCGAGGTACATGGCTGTAAATACGTCTGTACAGTAAAGATTCCCATATGATCCGGCTTATACACGCTCGGGCATACGTGTTTCGCATGCTCCCATAGAACACGAATGGTTCTAGAGAGGCATACTATCGGGTTATACACCACCCGACGGGGGCTCCCACTAATTTTGTGTCACGCTGGGGTACCGCGTGTCATAGGTTCTCAGAAACATTGAGAGCTTCAGAGACTCCTATTAACTTCCCGTGTCAAGCCACAGAAATTTCACATACCACTCCTCGTATGCTGAGCTTACCGAGATTGATCCGCTCTCGGTGGCGTACCTTACCTCTTACCTGACGTCGGGGCGTCGTTACAGAATATAATAACACATAGTTAGTTTACCACCTTTATACCTTATACTAATAATACTCCTTATTAAGGCATATAGCTAATTCCTCACTCAAGTCCTAATTTTTGAAAATACGTCCTTTTCAAGTACACTGTTCCCAATGATGCTCTGATACCATGTCTGTGGGGACCGGAATCCCGACATCCGAGGATATCATTGGATGGTGTCGTGCGATGCGACACCCAACAGTTATACAAGAATAGAACCTGAATAAGTACAAGACGAAGTCTTTTATTTTTCATACATCGGAAGTTTTTACAATACTAACGGAAGTAAATAAATATATACATATCATAGCTACGCTCTCAGCACTAGCTATGCAAAAGCAAAGTTATCCATGCCTGGGATACTTTGCACTAGCAACACTCAATTAGGGCGGCGTGCAGGGTTCCCACTCGGCTGTACACCCTGGAGGGGGTGCAACCTCATCATCAAGCCCTTCGTCAACAGTATAACCTGTAAAAACTCGTTAACTGCAAACGTGAGCATAAGGCTCAGCAAGACTAACCCGTCTCACTAGACATATGCAAAGGGGACACTAAACATAGGTAAGGTGAAGCATAAATGACTCACCTACAAGTGGATCCTTATAATCAAGTTCTAAGTAGCAAATGACATTCTCCAAGCACGGCACATCATGGGCTCCACAATCAAACAAGAAACGCTTTACCAATGATATGACATGCTCAGAGCACATAATGCTATTATAGCTAAAGTATGGGGAAATTGTAAACTTTTAATTGTACTATCTCTAAATCATACAAGGTTGCAAAGTAATTATAATGCAATACAATATGATTTTCTGGCTTCTTTAGTATTTACTACGTCACGACTGCGACAAACAAGTGGTACTCTATTACTGCGAGGGACAGTGATTGCAATTAGGACACACCCGGACAACACGACACATACGCACTTTCGGAAATGCCAGCGAGTACTTCGCGCAGTACCTACGTAGCACTTCAGTACTAGTCGTATATGGCAACCTTTCGCGAGACACTCAAATGCCGAACCGGTCGATCCGTCACGGGCAGGAGGTCCCTGCGTGGGGCGTACTCTGACATGCCCACCAGCGGATTTACACCTTGCTGCCCTCAACCCACACCTATAACGGTATGCCTAGACACCCAAGTGACCAAGCTACGTCAGTTTATTGGATTCCATATGTCCATTATGTTGCCAGTACAATTCAAGCTTGTCCGAAGGGGCCGCACACGAAGCGGGCCTTAATCGACAATGGCAGGGCTATGCGACCGAGACTCACTTCTCGCCGCTTCCTATCCATTCCCTGCCTGGTGTCAATTTCATTATATTAATCCATTTTCTATCTAACCCATCCTGTGAGATATGTCCTACATCTCTCGCGTGTAGATTCCAACTACTCGACTTCTACCGGATTTCCTATGCATTAGCAAAGCAGTTACTACAGGTCAAACTGTAACTCGTTCCAACCAATCCCTGGGATTTTTGGTCATGCATGTGGAGTATCAATCACCCTATACGTAATGCACACATCAAACTTATGACGTAAGGTGATAAAGACTGTAAAAACTCTATAAAGCTTTTAAATGCAAACCGGGACTTGCCTTGTTGCAGGTCAAAGTGTGAGTTAATAATTGGAAGGTGCTCTTCCAAGGCTTCTGGCTCCTCCTCGACTTCGGTCACTATACGATATGCATATATTATGTATATAAATGACTTTGAAAAATAATTATTATTAAGACCATAATTTAATTCATGGTGATCACTATATGATAGGGACCTTAATTGGCTTTGGAACTTCGATGGTAGATACTAGGGAATATGATCAAGGCTCTTGCAAAGAACAGGAGATGATCATAGTAGATTGTGGTCTCCGAAATTATGGCAAGCAATCAACTTCCAAAAATTTCTAGAGAGGAAACTGTAGCTTGAACCTAGCTAACAGTTGAAAATCAAGATAGAGGAAGAGGTTCTGGTTCTAGCAAAATTTGTTTCATAATTTTATAAGCTTTGGGGAAGGAGTTATTGTATTTCTAATTGGGCAAGAATTTCTGGATTTACTTTATAATTGAATTTCTAGCCATTAAATCAATATTTAGTTTGTAACTGAATTAGGACAAGGATAGTAGGTTAATTAAATCCAAGATTTTTACAGGAGCTAGGGTATGACTAAAGGAAGTTTCAGTTTAAATTTGGGACATAATAAAGCAACTGAACATCTGTAAAAATTCAATAACTGAAAATGGAAATTGAACTATACAGAGGTTTAAACAGGTGCAATGGCTCCCAACCTTTTTCTGGTCGTCAAGAATAGGACACTAAATTTTATGTGAATTTTGGGGATTTTTCCAGTGGCTATCTTTTCTGGAAAAATTGCATTTGCTTTAGGAAAGATTAATTTCTACAGTATTTAACTTTGAGTTTCACAGAACCTAATTGGCACTGGCAGAAACTAGAGCTCAAGAGCTTCCAAACAAAATTCGTTTAAAGATTTTTGGAGCATCCTACAGAAAGTTATGGATTTTCTAATTTGGAGCCAAATCTGGAATAAATTCCTAATTTGAACTAACTCGTGGGCCCCACTGTTTTAAAATGGACCAATGGCATTTAAACCACACGGGGGCCACAGACATCCACCGAGTAGCCACAACCGATCCCGTGGCCACACCTGATCTGACGGGGTTTACAGCCGCTGACACGCGGAACCCGCCGCGTCGTCTTCCACCTCCCGAAGCAGGCGGCAAGCGGGGCTCCTGCGGCGGTGCTCTCCGGCAAGCCTCACCGGATTCGAGTTCCCGGCCACCGCAGCTCCCACCCTTAGACACCCGACCGTGAAATCACGCGCTGAGCACGATGGTGGGGTCGGGGAGGTCTGCTGACGGTCGGAAACCACGGCGCATCGGCGGCGGCGGATGCTAGGGTTCCGGCCATGTCAGAACTGCCGCTCCGTGGCTAAAACCCGTCTAAAAGGGCTAGGGAAGTCTTCTGGAACCACGAGGAACATGCTGGACATGCAATATCGTCGTGTAACGGTTGGCAAACCAGTCGTCGACGGCGACAGAGGCAACTTCTCACCGGCGGAGGGGAGAAATCGTGATTCTTGGGCTACGGTCGATCATTTCTGGTGATTCCAGTTTGGGAGAGTGCGCAAGAAAGCGTAGAAACTCGCTAGCAATTGGGGAGAGTGGTTAAGCGTGGAACTCTAATTGCACGAAATACCGAGCGCATTCATAAGCTTCGGCCAAGAGTAAAACCTAGCTAACTTGCTCGATACTTGCGTAAACATGGAATGACTTTCACCGTTACGTAGAGCGTGTCCTGACGCACCAGTTTTCTATGGGGGTCGAAGCACGAAATGGCATGCAGCGGCCTGGCAACATGGAGCAAGGATGGCGCACGGTGAACACGACGGCGACCTTCGGTATAGCCTCAAAATCATCGGCCAAACCGTCAACCATGCAACGAAAAGATTGATCCAGAGGATAGAGGAGGAAGAGAGGAATCACCTAGCTGTTGGAGGCTTGGCGCGAGAGTCCTCCGGTTGGCCAGCAACGGGCGCACGGCGCCGGCGGTCGGAAGCTTGCGCGCGGGAGGGAAATGGTGAAATCCGTCGACTCAGCGAGGTGGGAGATGATAAGGGCGACTGGGAGTTGATAAGGGAGAGTCCAGGGCACTATTTATAGGGCTCAACGGCGGTGGCGGGTGCAGCGCGCGCTGAAATGCGGCTGCACGTGGGCTGCTGACTGGTGGGTCCCGCCAGTGAGCCCCACAGCCACTGCACCTTTGGTAATTCACTTAGAAATAGTAAGTGAACTCCAAAAATCATGAAACTTCAGGGCTAAGTCAAGAAAATTGTGATGAACACAATGGTGGATTTAGATCTTCATGTTCAAATCTATTTTTACCAGACTTTGAATTTGAATTTAAACTTGATTCAAATTCGTTGAGCGTCTCAAATAAAATAACAAATGAGTTCCTAAAATCTTGAAATTTTGTAGGTAAGCCCTGGAGAATATTATAATGCAAAGGAAAAATTTAGAGCCTCAAATTTGAATGTTTTTGGCAGGGCCAATTAGTACTGCCCCTTTAAATTGCTTTAATAAACTTCATCCAAAAATTCTAAAATCTGAAGAGGGGTAAATAGAATCATTCTAGAATTAGTGGTGAAGTCCAATACTCATGTTTAGCAAAATTTAACCATGAGTGCAAGAAAGGTTTGGATGGCATTAAGTTCATGTGTACCACTATATTGGATTTTTAATATAGTTGAACACCAAACTTATAACTGAATTCACATGCCACAAAAGTGGGGTTTTACAGAGAACATCCTGTTCGACATTGCAGAGGTCAGCCTCCCCTTCAACGCCATCATCGACAGGCCCACCCTGTACTAATTCATGGCCATAGCCCATTACGGCTACATGGTCTTGAAGATGCCAACTCCCTTCGGCGTCCTTAAGGTCCGCAGGGACCGCTCTGCTGTAGTGTCATCCTTGGAGAAGCTCCAAGCACTTGCAGCGGCCCTAGCATCCGTCTCGGGCGGAGCTGGATTGAGTCAGTCTCCGTCGAGTTCACGCCAACGCGTCTCAACCGCTGCACCCCGTGTGTATCCCTCCGACAATGATGACGTCCCCATCAAGGCTGTTCTAATTGATTTCGATGCTGCCTAAACCACCTGCTTAGCAGGGAGTCTGGATAGCAAATACGAATACACGGTCGTCACCTTCCTGCGGGCTAATATCGACGTGTTTGTCTGGCAATTGCCACAAATGCTCAGGATACCTAGGGAGATGATCGAGCAACATATGAAGATCTACCGCGATGTCCGACCAGTACAACATAAGCCTCATAAGCAGTCAATCGAGAGACAGAACTTCATCCATGAAGAGATCAAGAAGCTACTCGATGCTAGCTCCATACGAGAGGTTCACCACCCTAGATGGCCGACCAATCCTGTTGTCATCCCTAAGGCTGGGGGGAAGCTCCGGATATGCATCGACTACACCAACCTCAATAAGTCATGTCCTAAAGATCCTTTTCCTCTCCCTAGGATAGATCAAATTGTAGACTCAACTTCAAGCTGTGATCTACTGTGCCTTCTAGACACTTACTCAGGGTTCCACCAAATCCCTATGTCTAGAGAGGATGAAGAACATACTGCTTTTGTAACAGTAGATGGTCTGTATTATTATGTCTCCATGCCTTACAGTCTTAAGAATGCTCTCCCTACTTTTGTATGTGCCATGCATAAGACATTTGGGGACCTCTTTCGGGACCTGGTAGAGGTGTATGTCGATGACATCATGGTCAAAATCCAAACACATACATCATTGCTAGACAACCTCGACCTTGTCTATGATAGGCTACGAACCACACACACAAAGCTCAACCTAGACAAGTGAGTGTTTGGAGTCTCAGCGGGGAAGCTCCTCAGTTTATTAGTCTCACACCGAGGGATAAAAGCAAACCCAGAGAGGATCCATGTGGTGGAGTTGATGCGACCTCCAGCCCGCATCAAGGATGTGCAGAAGCCCGCGGGTTTCCTGGCTAAGCTCAGTCGATTTATCTCTAGACGGGCTAAGCAGGCCCTCCCATTCTTCAAGCTACTGCGCAATTCCGAACAGTTCGTCTGGACCGAGGAAGCAGAGGAGGCATTCCGCGAGCTGAAGCGACACCTCATCTCCCTGCCCATCATGGTGGCTCCGGAGCCCAGGGAGCCTATGTACCTCTACATCGCTGCCACATCCGAGGTGGTAAGTATGGTCCTGGTCGCAAAGCGATCAGTTCTCGAGCTTCCTCAAGAGGCGGTTGAGGCCCCTGCCTCCAGTCCGGAGCTCCATGGCTTGGACTCTGCAGGGGGCCCCATCAACCAAGTTGCCTCCGGGTCCCAGCCCTTGGAGGGCGCCTGAGTCCCCTCAGGGGCCCCTAAGATCAATATGTCTCTGGGTCCCAGCCCCTAGAGGATACCCCAGACCCAAGGAGCCTGGAGCCCCTAGGTTTGGCACCGATGGAAGAGGATGCACTGGATACCTCTGGGAGTATCCAGACCATTCAGCGCCCTATCTACTTCATCAGCAAAGTCCCGCACGAAGAAAAAACATGGTACCTTGAAATACATAAGTTGCTATATGCGGTGCTAATCGCGTCGAGAAAGCTCCACAACTACTTTAGGCACACAAGGTTTCAGTGGTGACCTCGTTCCCATTAGGGAGTGTGCTCTGAAGCCGCAACGTGACTAACAATGTTGTTAAGTGGACGGCGAAGTTGGCAAAGCTTGAGCTCCACTTCTTGCTGCAACATGCGGTCAAGAGTCAGGCATTGGCAGACTTGGTTGCTGAAGTGATGCCATTACCAAGAAACCGAGGTGGTCCCGACATCGGCGAGCTGGAGCCCAAGGCCCCAGTCCTCACCAGACCCCACTGGACACTCTACTTCAACGGCTCCTTGCGGAAGCAGGGAGCCGAAGCCGACGTGCTGCTCCTCTCGCCAACAAAGGAGCATTTCAAGTATGCGGTGCGCCATACCTTCAAGGTGACAAAAAACATGGCGGAGTACGAATCCCTCATCTTCGGGTTAACAGTTGCATAGACTCTCGGCATTCAGCAAATGCTGGTCAAGGGAGATTTCCAGCTGATCATCAAGCAAGTCTGAGGAGAATGTTGCTGCAATGACAGCCAGCTCGCGGCGTACCTACTGCATTTCAAGAAGATGGGGAAGGACCTCTGCCATGTGTTGCGTGCTAAAAACTCCATCGCCTATGCCCTCGACAGAATCCATCGGAACCCCGGTCCCCGAGAGTGTCTTCGAAAGGAGGTTGGTACAACCATCCACTAGGCCTACTGGGCCTAGCTCAGGAGGTGAGCCAAGCACCTCAAAGTTGGCGGTCTCGACCGCCCTCCAACCGTGGTGTCCGCCAAGGATCGTATGTGTCACTGCGGACTCTGTGCAACCCAACACCCAAGATCCAAAAGTTCATGAGGATCCCAATGCATGGATCAAGGAGATATGGGACTACCTGAAGGACAACATCCTTCCCAAAGAACATGTATCTGTTGAATGGATCGTTAGGGTGGCTAGATGCTACACGTTGGTTGGGGGAAACCTCTGTCGGCATGGCGCCAACAACATCTATTGTGGTGCATAAACCGGAAGGAGGGTTGCGACTTGCTCGTAGAGATCCATGGAGGCGAGTGTGGGAACCACGTGACTTCCTGCATGCTGGTCGGTAAGGCCTTCTGACATGGCTTCTACTGGCCGACAACACTCTTGGATGCTGTCAATCTGGTGAAAAGGTGCAAGGCATGCCAGTATCATGCTAAGCAGATTCACACACCAGCGTAGATGCTGCAAATGATCACGCTGTCCTAGTCATTCGCGGTCTGGGGCTAGATATCTCTTGACATTTCTTAATGTCACATATCATCTCTAGTAAGAGATGAGGTCCCCAAGCGCACGGAAACTATCGTGTAGCATTTCACCCAAGAGTATTCCCAAGGGTATCGTATTTATCCCAAAGGAAGGCAACAGAGTAAAGTAAACACTACTCTTATGATCAAGCTATCGGATACTAATCAATTGTCAAGACAGGGGTAACTTGAGTTGTATGACACATAACTAAGCAATCTATTCTAAAGGGTAGATGGGTCCTAATGGAGATTAGACTAAGAGTTGGGGAGTTACTCCTACAATGCTTCTAATATACATATACATAGTCTAGGTTAGATACTAATGAGCATGTCAATGGTGAATCCTTAAGCTAAGTTGTTCAACACATCGGGCACGGGTTTGCCCCTAGAGATACAAGGACGACTCCCGCCAAGAGCCTGTGGCATAGTCAAACGTGGAGGATTACACATGACAGATAGAGCTGTCACCACCTACTACCTACCTCTTCAATTCGTGGGTCTATGAGACATCCAATGCTACCTAACTATCCAAGCACCATGCTAGCATATTAGGTAAATACCTTAGGAGCCGCGACACAAGCCATCCTAAGGCAATGGCCAACCTAAACATCGTTGAACCAATGTTGAAACATAGCATAAGTCATTCATATGAACATGATCATATCATAGCTAATTAGACTATAATGGGGGTTTATAGTGTTTATGATGATAGTATAATGGCATTAAGGCATGATCATAAAGACTATTCCTACCACATATATGGAATCCACTATCAAACAAGAAGCATTTCATCCATGTATATGAATAAAAGAAGACTAAAGAAAATATCTTTATTATGTATGAAGTCACAAATATAAGAAAATATACATGAACCATACCTTTCCCAACTTGGACTTGGGACTAGAGGCTCTCCTCTCTATACCCTAACTCCACTAAGGACTAAGAGAACTAGTGTATACAATAGAATGATGCTCAAGTGGTGTGTGTTGAAGTGAGGGATCCTATTTATAGGTAGAGAAGGGTCGGTTCCCGCCACCAAAAGCACGCGAGTCAGTTACCATCGACTTCTTCAAGCTGGGAGGAGCCAACACATGGAAGCTGACCGAGTTTGGCGCCAGGACCAGGTCAGCCGACTAGGGGGGTCGGCCGACCTGGTCTTTGCACCGTTTCGCGTGTGTTTTCTCCAGGTCACTGCCAGGTGGGTCCCATTCCTTGATATGGGTGCTACACCGTTGGATGGCCTCAGATACTTCTGTTTGTGGGCCATTTGATCCATGTGGTGTCACATGTTAACACTTGATTGGCTGGGATGATAATTTTATAGGACCCATCCCCTTGTTTCACCTCAATTCTGTATAAAATACCTGCATGTACCAATTTCTCCAAGTACAATTGGAAATAGGTTAAATAGAAAGGTGATGTGTGTAAGAAATGATATTTCTTTCACATAATTGAGTTATATTGACGGGTGAAATTGGTATATAACAACCGTCAACAATATCCTAGGTTTAACACCCTAATTTTCATCCATCATACATTGCATACATTCTTATACATGTTTAGAATTAAGAAACATAAAATGGAACAAGTTTAAAATCAATTAGAAGCAAAATAACACTTAAAAGTCTGTACAAGTGCGGACTTGTCTGGTTTGTACCCCGGACTAGTCTGGTTTCCCTCTCTGTTGCCCTCCGGACTTGTCCGTTTTCACTGCAGACTAGTCTGATTAAGTCTCTGTTCCATTCCGTACTTGTCCGTGATTGAGTGCGGATTAGTCCGATCTTTGGTCCGGTTTTCCAATAAGTTGCCAAATCCCAGGACTTGTCTGATCTATGCCGGACTTGTCCGTTTTGCTCTCTGGACAAGACCGGACTTGTCCGGACCTTCCAGCGGATTTGTCTGATATTGTTTCTGTTCCAAAACGGACTGTTTGGTCCGTTGTGCGGACTAGTCCGACCTGCTAAGTTCCACTCGATTTCTGTTATTTCCTCACAATTTGTTTTTTGGGTAACCGCCTTATTTGGGCCCAAGAACGCTGTGCCTAACCCATATGGAGCCCATGTGGGACCCCTACACGGCCTCCACCCTCCCCAAACTCGAATCCGTCAAATCCTAGCCTCCACCCCTATATAAACAACCCCATACCTTGACTTTACATCCTTTTGCTCCAATTGAAAGACCACAAACCCTAGCTCGTGGAGAGCCACCATCAAGGAGGGATGAGGAGATCTTGAGCAAGAAGAAGAAGAGGAGGAAACGAAAGAGGATCAAGTAATAAAGATCTTTATCGACTTTGCGTTCTTCGTCGCCAATTCACTTTCAACTCTTCATCACCAACCCAAGATTGTCAAAACCCAAGTTCCATCTTCAATTCTTGATCTTTGGAGTTCTAAACACGTGGTATACCTTCTACTTTCTCTTTTTCCACGACAATTCAACCCCAATTCTCTCAGACCAGAAAAACCCGAAATTGTAGTCTGTCCAGGGCGGACTAGTCTGGCCCTTGAAACCGGACTTGTTCGGCCTCTGAACCTGAATTGTGCTGAATTAATTCCAAATTGACTCGGATTAATTCCAAACCTATTCAAACTTGTTAGAAACCTTTGTAACTAGTTAGTAAACATTAACTTATTAACGAGTTTTACCACATAATCGCATTAATCATGCATGCCATGGCATATTGAGTACTATATGAGCATTATTTGATTGAATTGTGTGTTTTGTATGTTTGTCACTTGGAACAGGAGGTGCTGCACTAGAGAGTGTTGCAGAGGGTCTCCAGTACCAGAATTTTGAAGACTTCGATACAAACCAACCTCGGAGCAAGGCAAGTGTCCTTGAACATATTGATCCTATTTTGACAATAAATGTTTTGTTTTCAAAACTGCATGCTTGTGTCAATTTGATGGGAAATCCTATGATAGGAAGGTTACTAGCTTTGTTTAACCACCCTTGTCACCTGGAATATATGGTAGAGAGTCGGGAAGGGTTTTCACCTTTTTGCTTCGCTTTGTAGTATCGAAGAGCACGTGTAAAGCTACCAGAGGGGAGGGGGTGAATGGTAGATTAAAACTTTTCAGCAGAAGCAACGAAAACACCACTCGACAGAAAACAGATCTGTTAAATAAACCATGTGTGCGACTAATATAAACGTGT
The DNA here is from genome assembly GCA_036927565.1 of Tuctoria greenei. NCBI lineage: Eukaryota > Viridiplantae > Streptophyta > Magnoliopsida > Poales > Poaceae > Tuctoria > Tuctoria greenei. The sequence continues at coordinate 23,792,512 of JAYESD010000011.1, read as the reverse complement.
TCAACTGTGACAAATATAGTATAGATTGTAGAGAATAAAGTCACCAAGACGTCACAACAAGAATCACTCAAGTCCATTGAGAGAAACTCAAGTTACGATCGAAAGATCAAACAAAGGTCAATCTGTCCTACCCGAGAAAGACAGTTCTGGAACACTGCAAAGAAACTCGTGTAGATCAGAAACCACTAATCCAATAACCGTGAAATTTTTATACATGCTAGAAAATTAAGTATTTAAGACAACCCAACAAGAATCATATCAATCGGATCTGTAAAACTCGAGTTATGATAAAACCACCGAAGAAAGGTGGTGTCGTGGAGAAACTCGACGAGAAAAACTTGTCTGGAACAAGTCGGACGAACAAGGCACAAAAGTTCCTTTCAACTACTAATTTTATTCAATAGAACACAAGAGGAATAGCTCAAAATCGTGCTACACGAGCTCTGGCCTCCCTTGCTTATATAACCAGCTCGAAATCCAACTCAACTCAAATCAGAACTCTAATCCTACTCAAATCACGAACCAAAACTTTCCATAACTGCACAAGACTCTTCTATACGCAGATAGAAGCAATCTTAAGACTTCCAAACACATTAGAAACGCATTCCACATTCATAAAACAACTCAAGTTCGTGACCCACACGAAATCCTATCATAACCAACTCAAATCTTTCCGTATTTGAGGCAAACTCGACTCAGCCACAGCATGAGTCCATAGCATAGTCGGTTGTACCTTTCCGACCAATTCCTTACATCCACATCTCTTCATCACGTCTCAGAACCATGTAGACACGTCCATGCACTCCTTGCATACGTGAAAACATCCTCCAACGACGTCCACGATACCTTCATATGCATTGTTCTTGATTCAAACATGCTGTGCAACCTCCCGATCAACTCAACCACAATTCCTCCCGTACTTGGTTGTTGAACCTCATCTTCTCCCTAAGACTATTTCAATGGATACCGTCACCAGCCATGTCTTGAACTCAAGCAACACCTGCACATTAATAAACAACCAATACATCCGAGCACAAGTCCTCGACTTGACTCATGTTTGTTCTAGGACCACAACACCTTACATGAGCACCTCACATAAGTATGTTGCAAACCATAGAAAATTGATAACAACCATAACCACCAAAACACACCAAAAACTTAGTAAAAGAATACTAAGCAATCTTTCCAACAATGTAAAGCAAGTTCGAGACATTTCACAGTAAAAGATGGAACATTGCGATCAAGGTCCGAACGTTGCAAAAGCAAACCAGAGCTTGAACTGGAGCTTATCAAAACTAGTACAACCTAGCCCCGGAGCTTACCAAAAACATGTTGGACTTTGACAAAGCAAGTCGGACCTATTGTCAGACCTTGCAGAAGCTCGGAGCTAAAGTCAGACCTTGCTAAAAAGGGTATTTTGGCAGAATTTCAGAACTTATATCATCAAAGCCAATGTAATTAGTACAAGCCAATGTATTCAGCACACATAGGTCTCACATGCTTAATTAATTGGGATGGGAAAACAACGACATCATTCAATTATGCATTTTTGAGATTGTGGTTAATATGAAGTGGTCAACATGGTATGATAATGGGTGATCTAAGCAAGCATGGTATGTGGTTGGGTTGGATGTTATGGTGGTTTGCTTGCTTTATATCTAAGGACCGGTTCATTCGAGAATAAGCCAGGACTACAGTGCCACCACGAGGCCAAGTATGGGTGCGACATAGCTGATTAATTAGGGTATTGCTAGTATTGAGCGGATCATTTGGCGCACCGGGGTAGGGGAGTCGGATTGGGTTTGGATATGGTTGGTGGGACTCCCTGGGATCCGAATGGCACAAGAGGGGGCCCTTGGTTGAATATGTGCTCAGTTGGAGACATCGCCACCGGTGAAACCTCAGTGAGTCCGTACATGCTAGTAGTCCCTTTGTAAAGGCTATTTTGTGATCTCTTGGCCATGCACCTATGGTAGTGTTTTGTCATAATGGAGGTTTTCTTTAGTCTCTGACGGGTGATGAAATCACAAATACGTGGGTAAAGTGGTAAAACTCTGCAGAGTATTAAACCTATCATGATAGCCATTCTTTTTGATCCACTAGTTCACCATCTTCATCAAGTTCAAGTGTTGTTGCTGTTCCCATTGGTATCCGAAGAGGCTTGCTTTTGTCCATGTTGAAGTGTCTTAGGAGGTCTTTTGTATACTTCATTTGATGCACAAAGGTACCCTCCTTGGTTTGCTTGATTTGCAGCCCCAAAAAGTACGTGAGTTCCCCATCATACTCATCTCAAATTATGAACTCATCATAGCTGAAAACTTGGACACAAGATCATGAGAAGCACAACCAAAGATAATATCATCCACATACACTTGAACGAATAATGAGTCATTGCCATGCTTAAGCACAAAAAGAGTTTTATCAACCTTGCCCATAGTAAACCCCTTTTCAAGTAAGAATGTTTTTAACCTATCATACCATGCTCTAGGGGCTTGTTTGAGACTGTACAAGGCTTTGGACAGTTTGTAAACATGTTTAGGAAAATCTAAATTTTCAAAACCAGGTGGTTGCTTAACATAAACCTCCTCATCTATGTAGCCATTAAGAAAACCACTTTTAACATCCATTTGATAAAGCTTAAATCCTTTAGATGCAGCAAAAGCTAACAAAATTCTTATGGCTTCTAATCTAGCAACAGGAGCAAAAGTTTCATCAAAATCTAGACCTTCAACTTGAGTGAAACCTTGAGCAACCAACCTAGCCTTATTCCTAACCACAACCCCAACCTCACTTTGTTTATTTTTAAACACCTATTTAGTTCCAATTAAAGTGTGACCTTGAGGTGGAGGTACAAGTTTCCAAACATTATTTCTTTCAAAATTTTCTAAATCTTCTTGCATGGCAATAATCCAAGATTCATTTGTTAGTGCGTGTGATATATCTTTGGGTTCAAAAGAAGCAACAAAAGCAGAATGAGCATAAGAGTTTGGATCACAAAACCTGGACCGTGTGACTTGTTCGTGCAAGCTTCCAATAATTTGTTGTGGAGGACAACTTTTGAGAACCCGAAGGGGAGTGGACACTTCACAAGCTTCTTATTCTTCATGTTCATCACAAATAGATGAGCTTGTGACTTGAGGAGGATCTGGACCAGCAATGGTGGTTGTCGGTGCTGGCTGTGAATCAAAATCAGGAGTTGGAACAATGTCATTAGCTGCTGAGTTTTCGAGCAGCAGCACTACTTCTTTCTCTTCTTCAAAGAAAATACTCCCCCCCCCCCCCCCCCCCCCCCCCCCCCCGCAGATATGGATCTGGACCTGCAATGTTTGAGCTAGTACCTGGGCTAGCTTCATCAAAAGACACCTCACAAGTCTCCACAATTTTGTTAGTATCAAGTAGGAGCACACGGTAGCCTCTAGTATGAGATGGATAACCAAGAAACATGCCATCAATAGATCTAGGTTCAAATTTATCAAGATTACCATGTTTCTTAACAAAGCATTTGCAACCTGAGACTCATATGGTGTTTTACCTAGCTTAGCGCGCAAGAAAACACGATTTGAGACATAACAAGCGGTTGCAATCACATCAGCCCAAAATTTCCTAGGAGTTTGATATTCATCAAGCATAGTCCTAACCATCTCAACTAAGGTTCTGTTCTTTCTTTCTACAACACCGTTTTGTTGAGGTACATATGGTGAAGAAAATTGATGATCTATTCCATTTTCAGCACAAAAGTGATCAAAAGATTGATTTTTAAATTCGGATCCGTTATCACTTCTAATTGCTTTTAAAGATCTTGGGTGATAAACTGATAATCTAAGAAATAAAGTTCTAAAGTGACTAAAAGCTTCATTCTTAGATGCCATAAAGTAAACCCAAGAGTATCTAGAATAATCATCAACAATCACAAGAACATACTATTTACCTCCGAAGGATTGAACACGTGAAGGTCCTACGGTATCAAGGTGCAAAGTTGACCCGGTTCAGTTGTCATGATAATTGTGATAGGAGTATGTGAACCCGCAACCATCGTAGCATGTCTACAAGAAGAGCATACAATTTCTTTGCCCCCTTTAAGCTTAGGTAGCCCACGTATGCGATCAAGAGCACTAACACGTGTGAGATGATCAAAGCCTACATGACCAAGTCTACGATGCCACAAATATAAGTCTTTGGAATCATTAGCAACTAGACACCTATGCTTAGAGGAAGACATATCAAAATCAGCTTTAAAAACTCTTCCAAACCATGACATGTTAAAAATAAGCCCACTGTTTGAATTTACAACTTTGCAGCAATTTGTAGTGAAAATAATTTCCAAATTTTCATCTAGCAGTCGTGAAACAGAAAGCAAGTTGTATTTCAAATTTTTAACAAGTGCCACATCCTTCAAAGTGTAGTGATCATTTACTCTAACCGAACCCTTAGCAATTATAGGAGTTGAAGAATTATCGGCAAAAGTGACATTCTCTACACGCGACACAAAAGAGAGGGAGAAGAACCATTCTTTGTTACCGGTCACGTGGCGTGAGCAACCTGAACCCACAATCCAAAAGTTCTCCTTCCTCAAGCGTGTAACCTCTTCATTGTCGCTGTTGTGTTCTGCATCCTCTAAACTTGATCTTGATTTACCAGCCATGAAGCACAAGTTTGCCATATCATCTTCATCTTTGTTACTTCCACTGTCCACATCGCTTGAGCCAAATTCTTGAAGTGGGGTGATGAAGCTGTTTATCATCTTGCGTCCTATAGTACCCTTCTTTTTCTTGTTGGAGTTTCCAGAGGTGGTCTTGACCTTGTTCTGCTTTTCTTCACAGGTAGAAGGACTTGAAAGATTAGGGCATTCTGTACGAAAGTGTCCTGTCTTATCACATTCAAAACATCGCTGAGGTCCGGAGCTTCCTCTCCTTCTAGTTCCCACATTTTGCAATGCTTTTGAGAATCTAGTAGAGATGAGTGCTAACTCCTCTTCTGGAAATTCCTCAATCTGTTCAAGGGTTAGAGAGAACAACAAAGCAAGTGTACCACGAGATGAATATTGACTGGATCTAGGCATGTCACGTTGAGAAACAAAAGCAATAGACTTGTTGGGGTTCTTACGTGATATTATGTCAATTTCATGAGTTTTTAACTTAGAATATAGCACATCTAAAGTAAGTGTACTCATGATAGTAGATTCACGAATAGATGTGACTTTCATCTCCCAAATTGACATATCTAATACACTTAACAATTGCGGGGCATTTTCAACATCTGAAAAATTAATATTGACACTATGCAAGTTGCTGAGAATTTTATTAAAGCGAGCAAAAAGGTCATCAATAGACTCACTAGGTTGCATCTCGAAGCGCATGTATTCTTTCTTGAACGTGTCTTGCCTTACCTCCTTGATTGTGTTGAATCCTTCGTGGTAGTCACAAAGTGCTTTCCACACATCGTATGCAGATCGGAGGTGTGCAACACGATCAAAGTCGCTTTGAGTTAATCCTTGTATGATCAAGTTCTGAGCCTTGTTGTTGTTGTTGTTGTTGTTGTTGTTGTTGTTGTCGACATCTCTCAGATTTGTAGCTGTAATTTGATCATTTGACGGCACTTCGTAAGGCTTGTATACCTTCTCCCATATTGCGAAGCCTTGAGCCTAGATGAAGGCTTCCATACGTGCCTTCCAAACCTGAAAATCAATAGCACTAAACACACAAGGTTTGGCGAAGTATTTTCCCATGATGATTAGTCAAAAAACACGTGCAAATCACAAAGATTAGAGCACCGTGTCTCTTATACCAATTCTAGGATTGAAGAGCACGTGTAAAGCTACCAGAGGGGGGGATGAATGGTAGATTAAAACTTTTCAGCAGAAGCAACGAAAACACCACTCGGCAGAAAACAGATCTGTTAAAGAAACCATGTGTGAAACTAATCTAAACGTGTTAAACTACGAAAAATCTAGTATAGATTTTAGAGAATCAAGTCAAGAAGACGTCACAACAAGAATCACTTAAATCCGTCAAGAGAAACTCAAGTTACATCGAAAGATCGAACAAAGGTCAATCTATCTTACTGAAGAAAAACAGTTCTGGAACACTGCAAAGAAACTCATGTAGATCAAAAACCACAAATCCAATGACCGTGAAATTTTGACAGATGATAGAAAATTAAGTAGTGAAGACAACCCAAAAAGAATCACATCAATCGGATCTTTAAAACTCTAGTTATGATAAAACCACCGAAGAAAGATAATGCTATGCAGAAACTCGATGAGAAAAACTTGTCTGGAACAAGTCGGACGAACAAGTCACAAAAGTTCCTTTCAACTACGAATTTTATTCAATAGAACACAAGAGGAACAGCCCCAAAGTCGTGCTACACGAGCTCTGGCCTCCCTTACTTATATAACCAGCTCGAAAGCCAACTCAACTCAAATCAGGACTCTAATCCTACTCAAATCACGAATCCAAACTTTCCATAACTGCACAAGACTCTTCTACACGCAGATAGAAGCAATCTTAAGACTTCCAAACACATTAGGAACGTATCCCACATTCATAAAACAACTCAAATTCGTGACCCACACGAAATCCTATCATAACCAACTTAAATCTTTCCATATTTGAGTCAAACTCGATTCAACCGCAGCATCAGTCCATAACCTAGTCGGTTGGACCTTTCCGACCAATTCTTTTCGTCCACATCTCTTCATCACATCTCGGAACCATGTAGAAACGTCCATGCACTCCTTGAATATGTGCAAACATCTTCCAACGACATCCACAATACCTTCATATGCATTGTTCTTGATTCAAACATGCTGCGCAACCTCCCGATCAACTCAACCACAATTCCTCCTGAACTTTGTTGTTGAACCTTATCTTCTCCCTCAAACTAGTTCAATGGATCCCGTCATCAGCCATGTCTTGAACTCAAGCAACACCAACACATGAATAAACAACCAATACTTCCAAGCACAAGTCCTGGACTTGACTCATGTTTGTTCCGAAACCACAACACCTTACGTGAGCACCTCACATGAGTATGTTGCAAACCATAGAAAATTGATAACAACCATAACCACCAAAACACACCAAAAACTTAGTAAAAGAATACTAAGCAATCTTTCCAACAATTTAAAGCAATTTCAAAACATTTCACAGTAAAAGCAGGAACATTGCAATCAAGCTCCGAACGTTGCAAAAGCTAACCGGAGCTTGAACCGGAATTTAACAAAGCTAGTACAACCTAGCCCCAGAGCTTACCAAAAACGTGTTGGACTTTGACAAAGCAAGTCAGACCTATTTTCGAACCTTGCAGAAGCTCGAAGCTAACGTCGGACCTTGCTAAAAAGGGTATTTTGGTAGAATTTCAGAACTTATATCATCAAAGCCAATGTATTTAGTACAAGCCAATGTATTCAACACACATAGGTCTCACACACTTAATTAATTGGGATGGGAAAACAACTACATCATTCAATTATGCATTTATGAGATTGTGGTTAATATGAAGTGGTCAACATGATATGGTAATGGGTGATCTAAGCAAGCATGGTATATGGTTGGGTTGGATGTTATGGTGGTTTGCTTGCTTTATATCTAAGGACCGGTTCTTTTGAGAATAAGACAGGACTAGAGTGCCACCACGAGGCCAAGTATGGGTGCGACATACTGATTAATTAGGGTATTGCTAGTATTGAGCGGATCATTTGGCGCACCAGGGAAGGGGAGTCTGATTGGGTTTGGATATGGTTGGCGGGACTCCCTGGGATCCGAATGGCTCAAGAGGGGGCCCTTGGTTGAAGATGTGCTCAGTTGGAGACATCGCCACCGGAGAAACCTCAGTGGGTCCGTACATGCTAGTAGTCCCTTTGTAAAGGCTATTTTGTGATCTCTTGGCCATGCACCTATGGTAGTGTTTTGGCATAATGGAGGTTTTCTTTAGTCGCCGATGGGTGATGAAATCACAAACACGTGGGTAAAGTAGTACAAAGTCTGCAGGGTATTAAAACTATCATGATAGCCGTGCTCCCGGTTATGAGCACCTGGACAACTTCCATGATTAGAGGGAAATTAGGATTTTGGGATGGTTATTGTTGGGTACTGGTTATGGCTGGTTATGGATTAAATTCTGGTATTGGATATGATTAATGGTAATGGTGAAATCTGGTATAATGGATGATGGATATGAAATCTGAACTGGTACTATGTTATTAATTATGGTTTATGATGGGTTTACTTCACGTACTTATAATATATTGCTTTTCAAATGTTTTAATGTACTTTTCAGCACTTAGCCATTATTGTTGTCGTCATTTGTATCAGCTACCTGTCATACTTTCCACACTTGCTGAGTACGACATGTACTCACTCTTATAATTCCCCCACCAACAGTTGCAGGTCAGAATTGGGAGTATAATGATGATAATATGGAGTTCTAGGCCGTGTCTACCGTCAGCTTTGCCTGTGGAGTGTTGGAGCTGCGCTATCCCTTTTGCTTAGTTGCTTAGTTTCTTAATTAGTTATTTCCGCTGCATTAGTTGAAACTTATCATTAATATTAATTAGAGCTTGTATTCGAGGATATTATGCATTGTGTAATAAAAGTGGTTAAATTAATCTCATTCTGTGGTAATTTTCTGTATATCCTTTTGTGATTGCACTCGTGTATGTGTGTTGAACGTCCTGGGCACACATATGTGTTCACTTGGTTCATTTTCGGAACCGGGTGTCACAAATTGGTATCAGAGCCACAGGTTGATCGTAGGATGCAGTCTAGATAGAATGGATACTTTAGAGCACATAGGAGCACTCATGAATTGATATATTTTTGCTTAGTGTGATGTTTGCTATATATTGTTTGCTTGTGTGCTTAATAGAGGATTTTGGGATGCTTTACCATTGCCATGCCCATATAGGCTAGTGTAGGTAGGTTTTTTGTTTCATATCCCTTGATGCATATAGTTGGGGATGTCTTATAAATTCTTATCTCTTGATTTTCTTCAGATGGTGAGGACTCGCAACCAGATGGATGGCAATGATGAGGAGGAGAATAATAGAGCACCTCAAAACAACAATGGACAAGGACCTTCTCATGGAGCTATCAACATTGATCAGCTTTTGGCTATGCAGAACCAGCTCATGCAGATCATGATACAAACTATGGGACAGTTGCAGGCTGGTAAGATCAACAATCAGCCCCACGTGCCTCCACAGCCACCCCCACTTCCTCATAACCGGTTGGGAGAGTTTATGAGAACTCGGCCACCAACCTTTGCTCAAGCCGCGGACCCTATGGATGTTGATGATTGGCTCAAGTCCGTGGAGAAGAAGCTAGCTATTGTCCAATGTAATGACCGGGAGAAGGTGCTCTTTGCATCTCATCAACTAGTTGGAGCAGCTGCGGATTGGTGGGATGCCTATGACAATGCTCATGAGAACCAATAGCGGATTACTTGGGCCGAATTCAAAGAGAGCTTCTGTTCTCATTATGTGTCGGAAAGTGTTATGATCTTGAAGAGGCAAGAATTTGAGAACCTGAGGCAAGGAAGATTGAGTGTGGGTGAATATCTCAATAAATTCACTCAACTTTCAAGGTATGCGCCTGAGGATGTGAGCCGGGACACCCGAAAGCAATATTTGTTCATGAGAGGCTTGAACAATGAGATCCAAGTGCAATTGCTCAATTGTGATTATGCCAACTTCCAGAAGCTGGTGGACAAAGCTATTGTAGTGGAGAACAAGGTTCGTGAGATGGAGCAAGACTACAAGAGTAAGGCGCCATATCAAAGACATCAAGAAGGAAGTAATGTGTGCCCTCATTTTGCACCGCCAAGTGTACCTTACTTCAGCTCTTCTGTGCCAGCTCAGTGCCCTGGTTATGTACCGTGCCTGACTCATTTTGTGCAGCAGCGCCCTGTTATGCAAGCACCTAGGCCTCCAATGCCTTTTGCACCTCGTGCTAATTTTCCTGGTGCAAACGTTCAGAATCAAGTCCGTCCAAATTCTGGAGGAGTAAAGAAGTGCTATACTTGTGGAGAAGCTGGACACTTTGCGCATCAATGTCCTAAGTCAAGCCTTGGTCAAGGAAGCAATGCTCATAGACAAAACCAAGACCCAATGGAGGACATCCGCAAGGGAACCGTGGACAACAAAATTTTGCTTGTGGCAATGTGAACCATGTCTCTACGGAGGATGCTCAACAAGCGGATGACATGGTGATTGGTATGTTTCTTGCAAACTCCAACCCGATGACTATGTTATTTGATTCTGGAGCATCACATTCATTCATTGCATCAAAGTATGTTCCCAAGTATACTTTGCCTATCTCTCATATGAAGTTTACTCTATTGGTTAAGTCTCCTAGAGGAAAGATGTGGTCAAATATAGTATGTCCAAAAGTAAGCCTTAGAATAAGGGGGGTAGACTTCTTCGCCAACCTCATTGTCTTGGATTGTCAAGGATTGGACATTATACTTGGTATGGACTGGTTGAGGAAGCACAATGGAGTCATTGAATGTTCCACAAAGATGGTGAAGTTGACCAAGGAGAAAGGGATCACCATGGAATTTGAAGCATCTCAACATGCACCAAAGCAATTGGAGCTGAATCACATGGACGGTGCCGCAATTGAGGAGATTCTAGTGGTGTGTGAATTCTTGGATGTGTTTTTGGATGAGTTGCCATGTATGCCACCTGATCGATACATTGAATTTGTTTTTAATTTAATACCTGGAACTACACCTATAGCTAAGAGGCCCTATAGGATGACTCCTAAGGAGTTAGCGGAGCTCAAGAAGCAGATTCAAGAGCAACTAAAGAAAAGTTTTATTCACCCCAGCTCTTCACCTTGGGGAGCGTCTGTTCTTTTCGTGGATAAGAAGGATGGATCACAAAGAATGTGTGTGGATTACCGAGCTCTCAATGAGGTGACAATCAAGAACAAGTACACTTTGTCCCGCATAGAAGACTTGTTTGATCAGATGAAGGGTGCATGTGTTTTCTCCAGGATTGATTTGAGGTCGAGATACTTTCAAAAGAAGATCAGACCATCGGATATGCCCAAGACAGCTTTCAGAACACGGTATGGATCTTATGAGTACTCCATGATGTCTTTTGGATTGATAAATGCGCCTACCTACTTTATATACCTCACTAACAAGGTCTTCATGGAGTACTTGAATAAGTTTGTTGTGGTGTTTATTGATGACATTATGATATACTCGAAGGATGAGAAGGAACATGAGGAACACGTGAGGCTTACGTTGCAGAAATTGAGGGAGCATCAATTGTACGCCAAGTTCAGCAAGTGCCAGTTTTGGTTGAAGAGGTGTCATTTTTGGGTCATATCATCTCAGAAGGCGGAGTATCGGTCGTCCGCAGAAAAGTGAGAGACGTGTTGAAATGGGAACCCCGCAAAATGTAAAGGAAATAAGGAGTTTTTTTGGAATGGCTGGATATTACTGTAGGTTCATCAAGGATTTCTCCAAGATAGCAAAGCCAATGATGGAATTGATAATGAAGGGGAAAGCGTTTCAATGGACTCAAGCTTGTCAAGAGAGTTTTGAGGAGTTGAAGAAAAGGTTAACAACAACCCTAGTTTTGGTATTGCCGGATGTGAGCAAGAGCTTTGATATTTATTGTGATTCATCGAGACAAGGACTTGGATGCGTGCTCATGCAAGAAGATCAAGTGATTGCATATGCATCGAGACAATTGAAAAAACATGAGCAAAATTACCCAACACATGATTTGGAACTTGCAGCCGTAGTACACACATTGAAGATTTGGGGACATTATATCCTTGTACATAGGTGTGAAATTTATACGGATCATAAGAGCCTTAAGTATATTTTCACACAAATGGATTTGAATTTAAGACAATGAAGATGGTTGGAGATTGTCAAAGATTATGAAGTGGGAATCAACTATCATCCAGGGAAGGCTAATGTAGTGGCCGATGCCTTGAGTAGGAAAGGAGTAAGCCACCAACTCACAGTTTGAGAGCTGCCATACGAGTTATGCAAGGAGTTTGAACGGTTGAATCTCGGATTTGTGAATGAGATGGGAATAATGGAATTAAAACCGACCTTGGAGCAAGAAATTTGGGAAGGACATGCCAATGATGAGGAAATTCAGGAAATCAAGGAAAGGACCTAAGAGGGGAAAGAATTCAGATTTGATGAGGACGAACATGATAACTTATGGCTTGGAAAAAGCATCGTCGTGCCCAATGATAAGCATATTTGGAATACAATACTAAAGGAGGCACATGACTCGCCATACTTGATTCACCCGGGCTGTACAAAGAAGTGCAAAGACTTGAAGACATGTTATTGGTGGGCCAACATGAAAAAGGACATAGCTGAATATGTAGCTTTGTGTGATGTGTGCCGACGAGTCAAGGCCGAACATCAAAGGCCAGCTGGATTATTGCAACCATTGCAAATTCCGGAATGGAAGTGAGGAATAATTGGTATGGACTTCATAGTTGGATTACCGCGTACCCAATCTGGTTATGACTCAATTTGGGTTATTGTAGATCGTTTCACCAAGTCAGCTCACTTCATCCCTATCAAGACCAAGTATACTGCAATACAACTGGCAGACCTATATATAGAGCATATTGTGTGCCGACATGGAGTACCAAAGAAAATAGTCTCGGATAGGGGTTCTCAATTTATCTCCAAGTTTTGGCAAAAATTGCATCAAGCATTGGGAACAAGGTTGAATTTCAGCTCAGTATATCACCCTCAAACGGATGGACAAACTAAGCGGGCCAATCAGATTTTAAAGGACCTGTTAAGAGCTTGTGCCTTGAAACATGGAAAAAGTTGGGACAAGAGCTTGCCATATGCAGAATTTTCATATAACAATAGTTACCAAGCAAGTTTGAAAATGTCACCCTATGCAGCACTTTACGGAAGGAAGTGTAGGACACCCTTGTTATGGAATGAGACATGAGAGAATCAAGTGTTTGGACCTGACATGCTGTAAGACGCTGAAAAGCAAGTTCAAATTATTCGTGAAAACTTGAGGGCTGCTCAATCGAGGCAAAAAGGCTATGCGGACAATAGAGAAGGAAATTAGCCTTTGAAGTGGGATACTTCGTCTACCTCAAAGTGTCACAAATGAGAGGCCATAAGAGGTTTAACATAAGAGGCAAGCTAGCACCTCGATACATTGGGCCATTTAAGATTTTGGACAAAATAGGAGAAGTAGCATATAAGTTGGAGATGCCAGCTCACTTATCAGATGTACATGATGTGTTTCATGTTTCACAGCTCAAGAAGTGCTTGAGGGTACCGAAAGAACAAGTGCCAATGGAAGAATTGGAATTAGAGGCAGATTTGACTTATGCCGAACAACCGGTCAAAATCTTGGAAACCAAGGAGAGAGTCACAATGTAACACCCTCATTCTCATGCATCATGCCTTGCATACATTCATATACATGTTTAACATTGATCCACATAAAGAGGAACAAGTTTAAAATTGTTTCAGAGCATTTAAAAGTGATTTGGAACAAAACCGCACTTAAAACGCAGGAAAGTGCGGACTAGTCCGATTTTACTGAGGACTAGTCTGATTTCTCTCTGACTAAAAATGGACTTGTCCGTTTTTGCTGCGGACTAGTCTGATTTTGGCTCTGAAAACTTTCGGACTTGTCCGATTTTGGGCGGACTAGTCCGATATTCCAAGAATCCTTGAAAAATTGATAAGTCCTTGGACTTTTCCGGACTAGTCCGTTGTTCCGGCGGACTTGTCCGTTTTCCTCTCTGTTTAAAGTCGTACTTGTCCGATTTTAGGCCAGACTTGTCCGATTTTCTCTCTGGACGACTTCGGACTAGTCCGGTCCTTTCCGGACTTGTCCGATATTTCGTGACTTCGAGATTGATCTTTTGTTTTACGACTTGTATCTTGGGTTTCACGTTATGTGGTCCTAGGGACGTCGTGCCTAACTATTTTAGAGCCTGTGTGGGACTCTAAACCGGCCTCTACTCATCCCAAACCTCGAAATCCATCTAACCCTAGCCTCCACCTCTATATAAATAGCCCCACCCTTTGGATTGATATCTATTTGCCACTTTTCCACCCACCCAAACCCTAGTTCGTGGAGAGCCACCACCAAGGAGGGAGGAGGAGATCCCAAGCAAGGAGAAGAAGAGGAGGAAACAAAAGAGGATCAAGATCTCCACCAAGTTTCGTTCTTCATCACCAATTCATCCCCAAGTTCATCACCAACCCTATATCATCAAGATCCAAGTGCTACCTCCAAGTTTCTTGATTCATTGGAGTTCTAAACACCTGGTATACCTTCTATTCTCTTGTCCTTATGCGAATTCAACCCCTAATCTCCAAATTCACGTCGATCTAGAAAACCCTAATCTGCTGATCTCGCAGAGTGCGGACTTGTCCGGTCCCTAGCGGACTAGTCCGATCTTTCTGGTTAAATTGTGTTGAATTGGTTCTAAAATTTGATCTAATCGAATCCAAACCTGAATAAACTTGTTAAAAGCTATTAGGACTAGTTAGTTATCATTAAAAGCAATCAATTAACAAGTTCTACCTTGCATTTGCATCAATCATGCATGTCATGTCATATTGAGTAATATTTGTGCACTCGTTGATTGTGTTTCTTGTCTTGTATGTTTATTGTGTGGATTAGACGGATTTGTGCTAGAGAGTGCCGCGGAGGATCTACAACATCAAGAGTTTGAAGGCTTTGACCCTAATCAACAGCAAGAGCAAGACAAGTGTCCTTGAAGCATATTGATCCTGTTTTTAAAATAAATGTTTTGTTTACAAAATTGCATGCTTGTGTCAATTTGATGGGAAACCTATGGTAGGAAGTTTACTAGAATTGTTGACCACCCTTGTCACCTGGAATTTATGGTAGAGAGAGTCGGGAAGGTTTTTTTTTTACCTTTTGCTTCGCTTAATCAACTGGGATGGGAAAAACAACTATACCACTCAATTTAATTATGCATGGATGAGATTATGGTTAACATGAATTGGTTAAATATGGTATGGTAATGGGTGATCTAAGCAAGCCTGGTATGTGGATGGGTTGGATGTTATGGTGGTTTGCTTGCTTTAGATCTAAGGACCGGTTCATGCGAGAATAAGCCAGGACTACAGTGCCACCACGAGGCCAAGTATGGGTGCGGCGTAGCTGATTAATTAGGGCTTTGCTAGTGCTATTTGGACCATTGTGGATGCTCGGGGAAGGGGTAGTCGGATTGGGTTTGTTGATGATTTGTGGGACTACCCTGGGATCCGAATGGCTCAAGAGGGGGCCCTTGGTTGAAGATGTGCTCTGCGGGAGACATCGCCACCGGTGAAACCTCAGTGGGGTCTAAATAGGCTAGTAATTCCTTTGTAAAGGCTATTTTGTGATCTCTTGGCCACACACCGATGGAAGTGTGAGACGACATAATAGAGGTTTTAGTCATCGAAAGGTGATGAAATCACGAACACGTGGGTAAAGAGGTACAAACTCTGCAGAGTTAATTAAAACTATCATGATAGCCGTGCTCCCGGTTATGAGCACCTGGACAACTTCCATGATTAGAGGGAAATTGGAATTTGGGATGGTTATGGTTTGGTAATGGTTATGGATGGTTATGGATTAATCTCTGGTATTGAATATGGTTATTGGCAATGGTGAAATCTGGACTTATTGATGATGGTAATGAATTCAGATTTGGTATTACGGTATTACTTATGATTATGATGGGTTTACTTCACATACCTATACTATATTGCTTTTCAAATGTTTTAATGTACTTTTCAGCACTTTACCATTATTATTGTCGACATTTGAATAAGCCACATGTCATACTTCCCACACTTGCTGAGTACGACATGTACTCACTCTTGCAATCTCCCCCAACAGTTGCAGGTTAGGACTTGGATTTTAATGGTGATAATGCGGAGTTCTAGGCCGTGTCTACCGTCAGCTTTGCCTATGGTGTTGGTTGGAGCTGCGCATACGTACCCTGTCGCTTATGCTGCATAGTTGCTTAGTTGTTTAATTAGTTTATTTCCGCTGCATTAGTTAAACTTGTTAATAGTATTCATTAGAGCTTGTATTCGAGGATAATTTGGTTGTGTAATAAAATTTGGTTAATTAATCTTGTCTTGTGGTAATTTTCTGTATACTCTTTTGTGATTGCACTCGTGTATGTGTGTTGAACATCCTGGGCACACATATGCGTTAGCTTGGTTCAGTTTTCGGAACCGGGCATCACAGATTGGTATCAGAGCCACAGGTTGACCGTAGGATGCAGCCTAGATATAATGGACACTTTAGAGCACATAGGAGCACTCAGGAATCGATGTGTTTTTGCTTGGAGTGCTGTTTGCTACATATATTGATTGCTTGTGTGCTTAATAGAGGATTTTTGGGATGCCTTAGCATTGCCATGTCCACCTAGGCTAGTGTAGCTAGCTGTTTAGTTCATATCCCTTGATGCATATAGTTGGGGACGTTTTCTAATTCTCATCTATTGCTTTTCTTCAGATGGTGAGGACTCGCAACCAGAGGGATGGCAATGATGAGGAGGAGAACAATGGAGTGCCTCAGAACAACATCGGACAAGGATCTACTCAGGGAGCTATTAACATTGAGCAGCTATTGGCTATGCAAAACCAGCTCATGCAGACCATGATACAAACAATGGGACAGCTGCAGGCTGGCAATATCAACAATCAGCCCCACATGCCTCCACCGCCACCCCCGCCTCCTCATAACCGATTAGGAGAGTTTATGAGGACTAGGCCGCCGACCTTTGCTCAAGCTGCTGACCCTATGGATGCGGACGATTGGCTCAAGTCCGTGGAGAAGAAGCTGGCTATTGTCCAATGCAGTGACCGGGAGAAGGTCTTGTTTGCTTCTCATCAACTAGTTGGAGCAGCTGCGGATTGGTGGGATTCTTATTGCAATGCTCATGAGAACCAAGAGAGAATTACTTGGGCCGAATTCAAGGAAAATTTTCGTTCTCATTATGTGCCCGAGGGTGTTATGATGTTGAAGAGGCAAGAATTTGAGAATTTAAGGCAAGGAAGATCAAGTGTGAGTGAATATCTCAATAAATTCACTCAACTCTCAAGGTACGCGCCTGAGGATGTTAGTCGGGACAACCGGAAGCAATACTTGTTCATGAGGGGCTTGAACAATGAGATCCAAGTACAATTGCTCAATTGTGACTATGCAAATTTCCAGAAGCTTGTGGACAAAGCAATTGTGGTTGAGAACAAGATCCATGAGATGGAGCAAGAAATCAAGAGGAAGGCGCCCTATCAAGGACAGCAACAAGGAAGTAATGTGCGCCCTCGCTTTGCGCCACCCAATGCGCCTCATTTCAGCTCTTCTATTCCTGCTCAGCACCCTGGTTATGCACCACGCCCAACTCAGTTTGTGCAGCAGCGCCCTGTCACGCAAGCACCTAGGCCTCAAATGCCTTATACACCTCGTGCTAATTTCCCTGGTGCTAATGTTCAAAACCAAGCTCGTCCCAATAATTCTGGTGGGGTTAAGAAGTGCTACACTTGTGGAGAAGCTGGACACTTTGCGCATCAATGTCCTAAGTCAAGTCTTGGCCAAGGAAGCAATGCACCGAGGCAAAACCCAAGACCCAATGGAGGACAACCACAAGGGAACCGTGGACAGCAGAATTTTGCTCGTGGCAACGTGAACCATGTCTCAACGGAGGATGCTCAACAAGCGGAAGATGTGGTCATTGGTATGTTTCTCGCAAACTCCAACCCCACGACTATGTTATTTGATTCCGGAGCATCGCATTCATTCATTGCATCAAAGTATGTTGCCAAGTATAGTTTGCCTATCTCTCATATGAAGTTTACTCTATTGGTTAAGTCTCCTGGAGGAGAGATGAGGACAAATATAGTATGTCCAAAAGTAGGCCTTAGAATAAGGGGGGTAGACTTCTCCGCCAACCTCATTTTTTTTGGATTCTCAAGGGTTGGACATTATACTTGGTATGGACTTGTTGAGAAAGCACAATGGAGTTATTGAGTGTGCCACGAAGACGGTGAAGTTGACCAATAAGGAAGGGATCACCGTAGAATTTGAAGCATCTCAAACCGCACTGAAGCAATTGGAGTTGAATCATATGGACGGTGCCACAATTGAGGAGATTCCGGTGGTGTGTGAATTTTTGGATGTTTTTCCGGACGAGTTGCCAGGTATGCCACCTGATCGAGACATTGAGTTTGTTATTGATTTAATACCTGGAACTGCACCTATAGCTAAGAGGCCGTATAGGATGCCTCCTATGGAATTAGCGGAGCTCAAGAAGCAGATTCAAGAGCAATTAGAGAAAGGTTTTATTCGCCCTAGCTCTTCACCTTGGGGAGCGCCCGTTCTATTTGTGGACAAGAAGGACGGATCCCAAAGGATGTGCGTGGATTACCGAGCTCTCAACGAGGTAACAATCAAGAACAAGTACACCTTGCCCCGTATAGAGGATTTGTTTGATCAGATGAAAGGCGCCTGTGTGTTTTCCAAGATTGATTTAAGGTCGGGATACTTTCAAATGAAGATTAGACCATCGGACATACCCAAGACAGCTTTTAGGACACGGTATGGATCTTATGAGTACACCGTGATGTCATTTGGATTGACAAATGCGCCTGCCTACTTTATTTACCTCATGAATAAGGTCTTCATGGAGTTCTTAGATAAGTTCGTTGTGGTGTTTATTGATGATATTATGATCTACTCGAAGGATGAGAAGGGACATGAGGAACACTTGAGGCTTACGTTGCAGAAATTGAGGGAGCATCAATTGTATGCCAAGTTCAACAAGTGTCAGTTTTGGTTGAAAGAGGTCCCATTTTTGGGTCATATCATCTCAGGAGGAGGAGTATCGGTTGACCCTGGTAAAGTGAGGGATGTGTTGAAGTGGGAACCGCCGCAAAATGTCAAGGAAATAAGGAGTTTTCTTGGGATGGCTGGATATTACCGTAGATTCATCAAGGATTTTTCCAAGATAGCCAAGCCTATGACGGAGTTGCTAATGAAGGGAAAGGCATTCCAATGGACTCAAGCTTGTCAAGAGAGTTTTGAGGAGTTGAAGAAGCGGCTGACAACAGCCCCAGTTTTGGTATTGCCGGATGTAAGCAAGAGTTTTGACATTTATTGCGATGCATCAAGACAAGGGCTTGGATGTGTATTGATGCAAGAAGGTCAAGTGGTCGCCTATGCATCAAGACAATTGAAGAAACATGAGCAGAATTACCCCACGCACGATTTGGAACTCGCGGCCGTGGTACATGCATTGAAGATTTGGAGACACTATATTCTTGGACATAGGTGTGAAATTTATACGGATCATAAGAGTTTGAAGTATATTTTCACACAAACGGATCTGAACTTGAGGCAACGAAGATGGTTGGAGCTCATCAAAGATTATGATTTGGAGATCAACTATCATCCGGGGAAGGCCAATGTAGTGGCCGATGCTTTGAGTAGAAAGGGAGTAAGTCACCAACTCACAGTTCGAGAGTTACCATCCGAGTTATGTAAGGAGTTTGAAAGGTTAAACCTTGGGTTTGTAAACGAGATGGAGATGATGGATTTAAACCCAACCTTGGAGCAAGAAATTCGAGAGGCACAAACCACAGATGAGGAGATCAAGGAAATCAAGGAAAGAACCGAAGAAGGGAGAGAATTCAGATTTGACGAGGATGAACATGGTACCTTATGGCTTGGAAAGAGGATCGTTGTGCCTAATGTAAAGCATATTTGGGAGACAATATTAAAGGAGGCACATGACTCACCCTACTCAATTCATCCCGGTTGTACAAAGATGTACAAAGACTTGAAAACTTGCTATTGGTGGGATAGCATGAAAAAGGACATAATACGTAGCATTGTGTGATGTGTGCCAACGAGTCAAGGCAGAACATCAAAGGCCAGCCGGATTATTGCAACCGTTGAAGATTCCGGAATGGAAGTGGGAAGAAGTTGGAATGGACTTCATAGTTGGGTTACCACGTACTCAGTCCGGGTATGACTCAATTTGGGTAATTGTGGATCGCTTAACCAAGTCAGCTCATTTTGTCCCTGTGAAGACCAAATATACAGCTGCACGATTGGCCGAAATATACATGGAGCGTATTGTGTGTCAACATGGAGTCCCTAAGAAGATAGTTTCGGATAGAGGTTCTCAATTTACCTCCAGATTTTGGCAAAAATTGCATGAAGCCTTGGGAACGAGATTGAATTTTAGTTCAGCATATCATCCTCAAACGGATGGGCAAACCGAGAGGACCAATCAGATTTTAGAGGACATGTTAAGAGCTTGTGCTTTAAAGCATGGGAAAAGTTGGGACAAAAGCTTGCCATACGCGGAATTTTCATACAATAATAGTTACCAAGCAAGTTTGAAGATGTCACCATATGAAGCGCTTTATGGGAGGAAGTGTAGGACACCTTTATTCTGGAATGAGGCAGGATAAACTCAAGTATTTGGTCCAGATGTGTTGCAAGAAGCCGAAAAGCAAGTCCAAATAATTCGTGAAAACTTGAGGGCTGCCCAATCAAGGCAAAAAGGCTATGCGGACAATAGGAGAAGGAAACTAGCCTTTGAAGTGGGTGATTTTGTTTACCTCAAGTTGTCACCAATGAGAGGTCATAAGAGGTTTAACATAAAAGGAAAGCTAGCACCTCGTTATATTGGACCATTCAAGATTTTGGACAAAAGGGGAGAAGTTGCGTATAAGTTGGGGATGCCAGCTCATCTTTCAGACATGCATGATGTCTTTCATGTTTCCCAGCTCAAAAAGTGCTTGAGAGTACCGGAAGAACAAGTGCCAATGGAAGAATTGGAACTAGAGGAAGATTTGACTTATGCCGAACAACCGGTCAAAATCTTGGAAACTAAGGAGAGGGTCACAAGGAACAAGGTTATTAGATGGTGTAAGGTTCAATGGAAGCACCACACAGAAAAAGAAGCAACTTGGGAGCTAGAGGATGATATCAAGAAGGAATTTCCCTATCTCTTCTCTTCCGCGTCGAATCTCGAGGGCGAGATTCATTTTAAGGGGGGTAGGTTTGTAACACCCTCATTCTCATGCATCATGCCTTGCATACATTCATATACATGTTTAACATTGATCCACATAAAGAGGAACAAGTTTAAAATTGTTTCAGAGCATTTAAAAGTGATTTGGAACAAAACCGCACTTAAAACGCAGGAAAGTGCGGACTAGTCCGATTTTAGTGAGGACTAGTCCGATTTCTCTCTAACTAAAAATGGACTTGTCCGTTTTTGCTGCGGACTAGTCCGATTTTGGCTCTGAAAACTTTCGGACTTGTCCGATTTTGGGCGGACTAGTCCGATATTCCAAGAATCCTTGAAAAACTGCTAAGTCCTTGGACTTTTCCGGACTAGTCCGGTGTTCCGGCGGACTTGTTCGTTTTCCTCTCTGTTTAAAGTCGGACTTGTCCGATTTTAGGCCAGACTTGTCCGATTTTCTCTCTGGACGACTTCGGACTAGTCCGGTCCTTTCCGTACTTGTCCGATATTTCGTAACTTCAAGATTGATCTTTTGTTTTACGACTTGTATCTTGGGTTTCACGTTATGTGGGCCTAGGGACGTCGTGCCTAACTCTTTTAAGCCCGTGTGGGACTCTAAACCGGCCTCTACTCATCCCAAAACTCGAAATCCATCTAACCCTAGCCTCCACCTCTATATAAACAGCCCCACCCTTTGGATTGATATCTATTTGCCACTTTTCCACCCACCCAAACCCTAGTTCGTGGAGAGCCACCACCAAGGATGGAGGAGGAGATCCCAAGCAAGGAGAAGAAGAGGAGGAAACGAAAGAGGATCAAGATCTCCACCAAGTTTCGTTCTTCATCACCAATTCATCCCCAAGTTCATCACCAACCCTAGATCATCAAGATCCAAGTGCTACCTCCAAGTTTCTTGATTCATTGGAGTTCTAAACATCTGGTATACCTTCTATTCTCTTGTCCTTATGCGAATTCAACCCCTAATCTCCAAATTCACGTCGATCTAGAAAACCCTAATCTGCTGATCTCGCAGAGTGCGGACTTGTCCGGTCCCTAGCGGACTAGTCCGATCTTTCTGGTTAAATTGTGTTGAATTGGTTCTAAAATTTGATCTAATCGAATCCAAACCTGAATAAACTTGTTAAAAGCTATTAGGACTAGTTAGTTATCATTAAAAGCAATCAATTAACAAGTTCTACCTTGCATTTGCATCAATCATGCATGTCATGTCATATTGAGTAATATTTGTGCACTCGTTGATTGTGTTTCTTGTCTTGTATGTTTATTGTGTGGATTAGACGGATTTGTGCTAGAGAGTGCCGCGGAGGATCTACAACATCAAGAGTTTGAAGGCTTTGACCCTAATCAACAGCAAGAGCAAGACAAGTGTCCTTGAAGCATATTGATCCTGTTTTTAAAATAAATGTTTTGTTTACAAAATTGCATGCTTGTGTCAATTTGATGGGAAACCTATGGTAGGAAGTTTACTAGAATTGTTGACCACCCTTGTCACCTGGAATTTATGGTAGAGAGAGTCGGGAAGGTTTTTTTTTTACCTTTTGCTTCGCTTAATCAACTGGGATGGGAAAAACAACTATACCACTCAATTTAATTATGCATGGATGAGATTATGGTTAACATGAATTGGTTAAATATGGTATGGTAATGGGTGATCTAAGCAAGCCTGGTATGTGGATGGGTTGGATGTTATGGTGGTTTGCTTGCTTTAGATCTAAGGACCGGTTCATGCGAGAATAAGCCAGGACTACAGTGCCACCACGAGGCCAAGTATGGGTGCGGCGTAGCTGATTAATTAGGGCTTTGCTAGTGCTATTTGGACCATTGTGGATGCTCGGGGAAGGGGTAGTCGGATTGGGTTTGTTGATGATTTGTGGGACTACCCTGGGATCCGAATGGCTCAAGAGGGGGCCCTTGGTTGAAGATGTGCTCTGCGGGAGACATCGCCACCGGTGAAACCTCAGTGGGGTCTAAATAGGCTAGTAATTCCTTTGTAAAGGCTATTTTGTGATCTCTTGGCCACACACCGATGGAAGTGTGAGACGACATAATAGAGGTTTTAGTCATCGAAAGGTGATGAAATCACGAACACGTGGGTAAAGAGGTACAAACTCTGCAGAGTTAATTAAAACTATCATGATAGCCGTGCTCCCGGTTATGAGCACCTGGACAACTTCCATGATTAGAGGGAAATTGGAATTTGGGATGGTTATGGTTTGGTAATGGTTATGGATGGTTATGGATTAATCTCTGGTATTGAATATGGTTATTGGCAATGGTGAAATCTGGACTTATTGATGATGGTAATGAATTCAGATTTGGTATTACGGTATTACTTATGATTATGATGGGTTTACTTCACATACCTATACTATATTGCTTTTCAAATGTTTTAATGTACTTTTCAGCACTTTACCATTATTATTGTCGACATTTGAATAAGCCACATGTCATACTTCCCACACTTGCTGAGTACGACATGTACTCACTCTTGCAATCTCCCCCAACAGTTGCAGGTCAGGACTGGGATTTTAATGGTGATAATGCGGAGTTCTAGGCCGTGTCTACCGTCAGCTTTGCCTATGGTGTTGGTTGGAGCTGCGCATACGTACCCTGTCGCTTATGCTGCATAGTTGCTTAGTTGTTTAATTAGTTTATTTCCGCTGCATTAGTTAAACTTGTTAATAGTATTCATTAGAGCTTGTATTCGAGGATAATTTGGTTGTGTAATAAAATTTGGTTAATTAATCTTGTCTTGTGGTAATTTTCTGTATACTCTTTTGTGATTGCACTCGTGTATGTGTGTTGAACATCCTGGGCACACATATGCGTTAGCTTGGTTCAGTTTTCGGAACCGGGCATCACAGATTGGTATCAGAGCCACAGGTTGACCGTAGGATGCAGCCTAGATATAATGGACACTTTAGAGCACATAGGAGCACTCAGGAATCGATGTGTTTTTGCTTGGAGTGCTGTTTGCTACATATATTGATTGCTTGTGTGCTTAATAGAGGATTTTTGGGATGCCTTAGCATTGCCATGTCCACCTAGGCTAGTGTAGCTAGCTGTTTAGTTCATATCCCTTGATGCATATAGTTGGGGACGTTTTCTAATTCTCATCTATTGCTTTTCTTCAGATGGTGAGGACTCGCAACCAGAGGGATGGCAATGATGAGGAGGAGAACAATGGAGTGCCTCAGAACAACATCGGACAAGGATCTACTCAGGGAGCTATTAACATTGAGCAGCTATTGGCTATGCAAAACCAGCTCATGCAGACCATGATACAAACAATGGGACAGCTGCAGGCTGGCAATATCAACAATCAGCCCCACATGCCTCCACCGCCACCCCCGCCTCCTCATAACCGATTAGGAGAGTTTATGAGGACTAGGCCGCCGACCTTTGCTCAAGCTGCTGACCCTATGGATGCGGACGATTGGCTCAAGTCCGTGGAGAAGAAGCTGGCTATTGTCCAATGCAGTGACCGGGAGAAGGTCTTGTTTGCTTCTCATCAACTAGTTGGAGCAGCTGCGGATTGGTGGGATTCTTATTGCAATGCTCATGAGAACCAAGAGAGAATTACTTGGGCCGAATTCAAGGAAAATTTTCGTTCTCATTATGTGCCCGAGGGTGTTATGATGTTGAAGAGGCAAGAATTTGAGAATTTAAGGCAAGGAAGATCAAGTGTGAGTGAATATCTCAATAAATTCACTCAACTCTCAAGGTACGCGCCTGAGGATGTTAGTCGGGACAACCGGAAGCAATACTTGTTCATGAGGGGCTTGAACAATGAGATCCAAGTACAATTGCTCAATTGTGACTATGCAAATTTCCAGAAGCTTGTGGACAAAGCAATTGTGGTTGAGAACAAGATCCATGAGATGGAGCAAGAAATCAAGAGGAAGGCGCCCTATCAAGGACAGCAACAAGGAAGTAATGTGCGCCCTCGCTTTGCGCCACCCAATGCGCCTCATTTCAGCTCTTCTATTCCTGCTCAGCACCCTGGTTATGCACCACGCCCAACTCAGTTTGTGCAGCAGCGCCCTGTCACGCAAGCACCTAGGCCTCAAATGCCTTATACACCTCGTGCTAATTTCCCTGGTGCTAATGTTCAAAACCAAGCTCGTCCCAATAATTCTGGTGGGGTTAAGAAGTGCTACACTTGTGGAGAAGCTGGACACTTTGCGCATCAATGTCCTAAGTCAAGTCTTGGCCAAGGAAGCAATGCACCGAGGCAAAACCCAAGACCCAATGGAGGACAACCACAAGGGAACCGTGGACAGCAGAATTTTGCTCGTGGCAACGTGAACCATGTCTCAACGGAGGATGCTCAACAAGCGGAAGATGTGGTCATTGGTATGTTTCTCGCAAACTCCAACCCCACGACTATGTTATTTGATTCCGGAGCATCGCATTCATTCATTGCATCAAAGTATGTTGCCAAGTATAGTTTGCCTATCTCTCATATGAAGTTTACTCTATTGGTTAAGTCTCCTGGAGGAGAGATGAGGACAAATATAGTATGTCCAAAAGTAGGCCTTAGAATAAGGGGGGTAGACTTCTCCGCCAACCTCATTTTTTTTGGATTCTCAAGGGTTGGACATTATACTTGGTATGGACTTGTTGAGAAAGCACAATGGAGTTATTGAGTGTGCCACGAAGACGGTGAAGTTGACCAATAAGGAAGGGATCACCGTAGAATTTGAAGCATCTCAAACCGCACTGAAGCAATTGGAGTTGAATCATATGGACGGTGCCACAATTGAGGAGATTCCGGTGGTGTGTGAATTTTTGGATGTTTTTCCGGACGAGTTGCCAGGTATGCCACCTGATCGAGACATTGAGTTTGTTATTGATTTAATACCTGGAACTGCACCTATAGCTAAGAGGCCGTATAGGATGCCTCCTATGGAATTAGCGGAGCTCAAGAAGCAGATTCAAGAGCAATTAGAGAAAGGTTTTATTCGCCCTAGCTCTTCACCTTGGGGAGCGCCCGTTCTATTTGTGGACAAGAAGGACGGATCCCAAAGGATGTGCGTGGATTACCGAGCTCTCAACGAGGTAACAATCAAGAACAAGTACACCTTGCCCCGTATAGAGGATTTGTTTGATCAGATGAAAGGCGCCTGTGTGTTTTCCAAGATTGATTTAAGGTCGGGATACTTTCAAATGAAGATTAGACCATCGGACATACCCAAGACAGCTTTTAGGACACGGTATGGATCTTATGAGTACACCGTGATGTCATTTGGATTGACAAATGCGCCTGCCTACTTTATTTACCTCATGAATAAGGTCTTCATGGAGTTCTTAGATAAGTTCGTTGTGGTGTTTATTGATGATATTATGATCTACTCGAAGGATGAGAAGGGACATGAGGAACACTTGAGGCTTACGTTGCAGAAATTGAGGGAGCATCAATTGTATGCCAAGTTCAACAAGTGTCAGTTTTGGTTGAAAGAGGTCCCATTTTTGGGTCATATCATCTCAGGAGGAGGAGTATCGGTTGACCCTGGTAAAGTGAGGGATGTGTTGAAGTGGGAACCGCCGCAAAATGTCAAGGAAATAAGGAGTTTTCTTGGGATGGCTGGATATTACCGTAGATTCATCAAGGATTTTTCCAAGATAGCCAAGCCTATGACGGAGTTGCTAATGAAGGGAAAGGCATTCCAATGGACTCAAGCTTGTCAAGAGAGTTTTGAGGAGTTGAAGAAGCGGCTGACAACAGCCCCAGTTTTGGTATTGCCGGATGTAAGCAAGAGTTTTGACATTTATTGCGATGCATCAAGACAAGGGCTTGGATGTGTATTGATGCAAGAAGGTCAAGTGGTCGCCTATGCATCAAGACAATTGAAGAAACATGAGCAGAATTACCCCACGCACGATTTGGAACTCGCGGCCGTGGTACATGCATTGAAGATTTGGAGACACTATATTCTTGGACATAGGTGTGAAATTTATACGGATCATAAGAGTTTGAAGTATATTTTCACACAAACGGATCTGAACTTGAGGCAACGAAGATGGTTGGAGCTCATCAAAGATTATGATTTGGAGATCAACTATCATCCGGGGAAGGCCAATGTAGTGGCCGATGCTTTGAGTAGAAAGGGAGTAAGTCACCAACTCACAGTTCGAGAGTTACCATCCGAGTTATGTAAGGAGTTTGAAAGGTTAAACCTTGGGTTTGTAAACGAGATGGAGATGATGGATTTAAACCCAACCTTGGAGCAAGAAATTCGAGAGGCACAAACCACAGATGAGGAGATCAAGGAAATCAAGGAAAGAACCGAAGAAGGGAGAGAATTCAGATTTGACGAGGATGAACATGGTACCTTATGGCTTGGAAAGAGGATCGTTGTGCCTAATGTAAAGCATATTTGGGAGACAATATTAAAGGAGGCACATGACTCACCCTACTCAATTCATCCCGGTTGTACAAAGATGTACAAAGACTTGAAAACTTGCTATTGGTGGGATAGCATGAAAAAGGACATAATACGTAGCATTGTGTGATGTGTGCCAACGAGTCAAGGCAGAACATCAAAGGCCAGCCGGATTATTGCAACCGTTGAAGATTCCGGAATGGAAGTGGGAAGAAGTTGGAATGGACTTCATAGTTGGGTTACCACGTACTCAGTCCGGGTATGACTCAATTTGGGTAATTGTGGATCGCTTAACCAAGTCAGCTCATTTTGTCCCTGTGAAGACCAAATATACAGCTGCACGATTGGCCGAAATATACATGGAGCGTATTGTGTGTCAACATGGAGTCCCTAAGAAGATAGTTTCGGATAGAGGTTCTCAATTTACCTCCAGATTTTGGCAAAAATTGCATGAAGCCTTGGGAACGAGATTGAATTTTAGTTCAGCATATCATCCTCAAACGGATGGGCAAACCGAGAGGACCAATCAGATTTTAGAGGACATGTTAAGAGCTTGTGCTTTAAAGCATGGGAAAAGTTGGGACAAAAGCTTGCCATACGCGGAATTTTCATACAATAATAGTTACCAAGCAAGTTTGAAGATGTCACCATATGAAGCGCTTTATGGGAGGAAGTGTAGGACACCTTTATTCTGGAATGAGGCAGGATAAACTCAAGTATTTGGTCCAGATGTGTTGCAAGAAGCCGAAAAGCAAGTCCAAATAATTCGTGAAAACTTGAGGGCTGCCCAATCAAGGCAAAAAGGCTATGCGGACAATAGGAGAAGGAAACTAGCCTTTGAAGTGGGTGATTTTGTTTACCTCAAGTTGTCACCAATGAGAGGTCATAAGAGGTTTAACATAAAAGGAAAGCTAGCACCTCGTTATATTGGACCATTCAAGATTTTGGACAAAAGGGGAGAAGTTGCGTATAAGTTGGGGATGCCAGCTCATCTTTCAGACATGCATGATGTCTTTCATGTTTCCCAGCTCAAAAAGTGCTTGAGAGTACCGGAAGAACAAGTGCCAATGGAAGAATTGGAACTAGAGGAAGATTTGACTTATGCCGAACAACCGGTCAAAATCTTGGAAACTAAGGAGAGGGTCACAAGGAACAAGGTTATTAGATGGTGTAAGGTTCAATGGAAGCACCACACAGAAAAAGAAGCAACTTGGGAGCTAGAGGATGATATCAAGAAGGAATTTCCCTATCTCTTCTCTTCCGCGTCGAATCTCGAGGGCGAGATTCATTTTAAGGGGGGTAGGTTTGTAACACCCTCATTCTCATGCATCATGCCTTGCATACATTCATATACATGTTTAACATTGATCCACATAAAGAGGAACAAGTTTAAAATTGTTTCAGAGCATTTAAAAGTGATTTGGAACAAAACCGCACTTAAAACGCAGGAAAGTGCGGACTAGTCCGATTTTAGTGAGGACTAGTCCGATTTCTCTCTAACTAAAAATGAAATTGTCCGTTTTTGCTGCGGACTAGTCCGATTTTGGCTCTGAAAACTTTCGGACTTGTCCGATTTTGGGCGGACTAGTCCGATATTCCAAGAATCCTTGAAAAACTGCTAAGTCCTTGGACTTTTCCGGACTAGTCCGGTGTTCCGGCGGACTTGTTCGTTTTCCTCTCTGTTTAAAGTCGGACTTGTCCGATTTTAGGCCAGACTTGTCCGATTTTCTCTCTGGACGACTTCGGACTAGTCCGGTCCTTTCCGTACTTGTCCGATATTTCGTAACTTCAAGATTGATCTTTTGTTTTACGACTTGTATCTTGGGTTTCACGTTATGTGGGCCTAGGGACGTCGTGCCTAACTCTTTTAAGCCCGTGTGGGACTCTAAACCGGCCTCTACTCATCCCAAAACTCGAAATCCATCTAACCCTAGCCTCCACCTCTATATAAACAGCCCCACCCTTTGGATTGATATCTATTTGCCACTTTTCCACCCACCCAAACCCTAGTTCGTGGAGAGCCACCACCAAGGATGGAGGAGGAGATCCCAAGCAAGGAGAAGAAGAGGAGGAAACGAAAGAGGATCAAGATCTCCACCAAGTTTCGTTCTTCATCACCAATTCATCCCCAAGTTCATCACCAACCCTAGATCATCAAGATCCAAGTGCTACCTCCAAGTTTCTTGATTCATTGGAGTTCTAAACATCTGGTATACCTTCTATTCTCTTGTCCTTATGCGAATTCAACCCCTAATCTCCAAATTCACGTCGATCTAGAAAACCCTAATCTGCTGATCTCGCAGAGTGCGGACTTGTCCGGTCCCTAGCGGACTAGTCCGATCTTTCTGGTTAAATTGTGTTGAATTGGTTCTAAAATTTGATCTAATCGAATCCAAACCTGAATAAACTTGTTAAAAGCTATTAGGACTAGTTAGTTATCATTAAAAGCAATCAATTAACAAGTTCTACCTTGCATTTGCATCAATCATGCATGTCATGTCATATTGAGTAATATTTGTGCACTCGTTGATTGTGTTTCTTGTCTTGTATGTTTATTGTGTGGATTAGACGGATTTGCGCTAGAGTGCCGCGGAGGATCTACAACATCAAGAGTTTGAAGGCTTTGACCCTAATCAACAGCAAGAGCAAGGCAAGTGTCCTTGAAGCATATTGATCCTGTTTTTAAAATAAATGTTTTGTTTACAAAATTGCATGCTTGTGTCAATTTGATGGGAAACCTATGGTAGGAAGTTTACTAGAATTGTTGACCACCCTTGTCACCTGGAATTTATGGTAGAGAGAGTCGGGAAGGTTTTTTTTTTACCTTTTGCTTCGCTTAATCAACTGGGATGGGAAAAACAACTATACCACTCAATTTAATTATGCATGGATGAGATTATGGTTAACATGAATTGGTTAAATATGGTATGGTAATGGGTGATCTAAGCAAGCCTGGTATGTGGATGGGTTGGATGTTATGGTGGTTTGCTTGCTTTAGATCTAAGGACCGGTTCATGCGAGAATAAGCCAGGACTATAGTGCCACCACGAGGCCAAGTATGGGTGCGGCGTAGCTGATTAATTAGGGCTTTGCTAGTGCTATTTGGACCATTGTGGATGCTCGGGGAAGGGGTAGTCGGATTGGGTTTGTTGATGATTTGTGGGACTACCCTGGGATCCGAATGGCTCAAGAGGGGGCCCTTGGTTGAAGATGTGCTCTGCGGGAGACATCGCCACCGGTGAAACCTCAGTGGGGTCTAAATAGGCTAGTAATTCCTTTGTAAAGGCTATTTTGTGATCTCTTGGCCACACACCGATGGAAGTGTGAGACGACATAATAGAGGTTTTAGTCATCGAAAGGTGATGAAATCACGAACACGTGGGTAAAGAGGTACAAACTCTGCAGAGTTAATTAAAACTATCATGATAGCCGTGCTCCCGGTTATGAGCACCTGGACAACTTCCATGATTAGAGGGAAATTGGAATTTGGGATGGTTATGGTTTGGTAATGGTTATGGATGGTTATGGATTAATCTCTGGTATTGAATATGGTTATTGGCAATGGTGAAATCTGGACTTATTGATGATGGTAATGAATTCAGATTTGGTATTACGGTATTACTTATGATTATGATGGGTTTACTTCACATACCTATACTATATTGCTTTTCAAATGTTTTAATGTACTTTTCAGCACTTTACCATTATTATTGTCGACATTTGAATAAGCCACATGTCATACTTCCCACACTTGCTGAGTACGACATGTACTCACTCTTGCAATCCCCCCCAACAGTTGCAGGTCAGGACTGGGATTTTAATGGTGATAATGCGGAGTTCTAGGCCATGTCTACCGTCAGCTTTGCCTGTGGTGTTGGTTGGAGCTGCGCATACGTACCCTGTCGCTTATGCTGCATAGTTGCTTAGTTGTTTAATTAGTTTATTTCCGCTGCATTAGTTAAACTTGTTAATAGTATTCATTAGAGCTTGTATTCGAGGATAATCTGGTTGTGTAATAAAATTTGGTTAATTAATCTTGTCTTGTGGTAATTTTCTGTATACTCTTTTGTGATTGCACTCGTGTATGTGTGTTGAACACCCTGGGCACACATATGCGTTAGCTTGGTTCAGTTTTCGGAACCGGGCGTCACACACAAGGAACAAGGTTATTCAATGGTGCAAAGTTCAATGGAAGCATCACACAGAATCGGAAGCAACTTGGGGGCTGGAGGATGATCTCAAGAAGGAATTTCCCTATCTCTTCTCTTCCGCGTCGAATCTCGAGGGCGAGATTCATTTTAAGGGGGGTAGGTTTGTAACACCCTAATTTTCATCCATCATACATTGCATAAATTCTTATACATGTTTAGAATTAAGCAACATAAAAAGGAACATGTTTAAAATCAATTAGAAGCAAAATAACACTTAAAAGTCTGTACAAGTGCGGACTTGTCCGGTTCGTACCCCAGACTAGTCTGGTTTTCCTCTCTGTTGCCATCCGAACTTATCCATTTTTGCTGCGGACTAGTCCTATTAAGTCTCCATTCCATTCCGTACTTGTCCGTGATTGAGTGCGGATTAGTCCGATCTTTGGTCTGGTTTTCCAATAAGTTGCCAAATCCCTGGACTTGTCCGATCTATGCCGGACTTGTCCATTTTGCTCTCTGGACAAGACCGGACTTGTTCGAACCTTCGAGCGGGTTTGTCCGATATTGTTTCTGTTCCAAAACGGACTGTCCGTTCTGTTGCGCGGACTAGTCCGGCCTGCTGAGTTCCACTCGGTTTCTGTTATTTACTCACGATTAGTTTTTTTGGGTAACTGCCTTATTTGGGCCCAAGAACGTCGTGCCTAACCCCTGTGGAGCCCATGTGGGACCCCTGCACAGCTTCCAACCTCCCCAAACTCGAATCCATCAAACCCTAGCCTCCACCCCTATAAAAACAACCACATACCTTGACTTTACATCCTTTTGCCCCAATTGAAAGACCACAAACCCTAGTTCGTGGAGAGCCGCCATCAAGGAGGAATGAGGAGATCCCGAGCAAGAAGAAGAAGAGGAGGAAACGAAAGAGGATCAAGTAATCAAGATCTTCATCGACTTTGCGTTCTTCATCGCCAATTCACCTTCAACTCTTCATCACCAACCCTAGATTGTCAAGACCCAAGTTCCATCTTCAATTCTTGATCTTTGGAGTTCTAAACACGTGGTATACCTTCTACTTTCTCATTTTCCACGTAAATTCAACCCCAATTCTCTCAGATCAAATTAACCCTAAATTGCAGTCTGTCTAGGGCGGACTAGTCCGACCCCTGAAACTGGACTTGTCCGGCCTCTGAACTTGAATTGTGCTGAATTAATTCCAAATTGACTCGGATCAATTCCAAACCTATTCAAACTTGTTAGAAACCTTTGTAACTAGTTAGTAAACATTAATAATAACTTATTAACAAGTTTTACCACATAATTGCATTAATCATGCATGCAATGGCATATTGAGTACTATATGAGCATTATTTGATTGAATTGTGTGTTTTGTATGTTTGTCGCTCGAAATAGGAGGTGTTGCGCTAGAGAGTGTTGCAGAGGATCACTATTACCAGAATTTTAAAGACTTTGATCCAAACCAAGCCAGGAGCAAGGCAAGTGTCCTTGAACATATTGATCCTATTTTGACAATAAAGGTTTTGTTTTCAAAACTGCATGCTTGTGTCAATTTGATGTGAAATCCTATGATAGGAAGTTTACTAGCTTTTTTAATCACCCTTGTCACCTGGAATATATGGTAGAGAGTCGGGAAGGGTTTTCACCTTTTTGCTTTGCTTCATTAATTGAGATGGGAAAACAACTACATCATTCAATTGTACATTTATGAGATTGTGGTTAATATAAACTGGTCAACATGATATGGTAATGGGTGATCTAAGCAAGCATGGTATGTGGTTGGGTTGGATGTTATGGTGGTTTTCTTGCTTTAGATCTAATGACTGGTTCATGCGAGAATAAGCCAGGATTATAGTGCCACCACGAGGCCAAGTATGGGTGTGGCGTAGCTGATTAATTAGGATATTGCTAGTATTGAGCGGATCATTTGACGCACCGAGGAAGGGCAGTCAGATTGGGTTTGGATATGGTTGGTGAGACACCCTGGGATCCGAATGGCACAAGAGAGGGCCCTTGGTTGAAGATGTGCTCAGTTGAAGACATCGCCACCGGTGAAACCTCAGTGGGTCCATACATGCTAGTAGTCCCTTTGTAAAGGCTATTTTGTGATCTCTTGGCCATGCATCTATGGTAGTGTTTTGACATAATGGAGGTTTTTCTTTAGTCGCCGACGGGTGATGAAATCACAAACACGTGGGTAAAGTGGTACAAAGTCTGCAGAGTATTAAAACTATCATGATAGCCGTGCTCCCGGTTATGAGCACCTGGACAAGTTCCATGATTAGAGGGAAATTAGGATTTTGGGATAGTTATGGTTGGGTACTGGTTATGGCTTAAATTCTGGTACTAGATATGATTAATGGTAGTGGTGAAATCTGGTATAATGGATGATGGATATGAAATCTGGACTGGTACTATGTTATTAATTATGGTTTATGATGGGTTTACTTTACGTACTTATAATATATTGCTTTTTAAATATTTTAATGTACTTTTCAACACTTAGCCTTTATTGTTGTCGTCATTTGTATCAACTACATGTCATACTTTCCACACTTGCTGAGTACGACATGTAATCACTCTTGCAATTCCCCCACTAACAGTTGCAGGTCAAGATTGGGAGTATAATTATGACAATGTGAAGTTCTAGGCCGTGTCTACCGTCAGCTTTGCGTGTGGAGTGCTGGAGCTGCGCTATCCCTTTTGCTTAGTTGCTTAATTAGTTATTTCTACTGCATCAGTTGAAACTTATAATTAATATTCATTAGAGCTTGTATTTGAGAATATTATGAATTGCATAATAAAAGTGGTTAAATTAATCTTGTTCTCTGGTAATTTTTTGTATATCCTTTTGTGATTGCACTCGTATATGTGTGTTGAACGTCTTGGGCACACATATGCGTTCACTTGGTTCATTTTCGGAACCGTGTGTCACACTGCGGCCCTTCTGCAGGGCCATCGGAGGGCTCTGGTTCCTCTACGTCACCCTAGACAAGTTCACCAAGTGGTCGGAAGCAGCCCCAGTGGTCACTATCAATAAGGAGTCTGCCGTCAAGTTCATCAAGTTGATCATCTGCAGGTTCAGGGTCCCGAACAGGATCATCACCGACAACAGGACCCAGTTCACCAGTGCAACATTCCAAGACTACTGCGAAGACCTTGGCGTTCAAGTTTGGTATGCGTCCGTGACTCACCCAAAGATCAACAGTCAGGTCAAGAGAGCCAACGCTGAGATCCTTAGTGCCTCAAGACACACACTTATGAAAACTTGGAGAAGCATGGTGCCAAGTGGGTTGACGAACTTCTGTGCGCACTGTGGGTAAGCCTGCCATCACCTAGCCAGGCCACAGGGGAAACACCTTTCTACCTAGTGTATGGGGCCGAGGTCGTCCTGCCCCAGAGATCGTCGTGGGTTCCCTCCGGGTTCAGGCATTCAACGAGGCCGTGCAGGCTCAGCCCCAGCGTGAATATGTTGACCTAGTCGATAAAGCAAGATGGCATGCTGCCATTTGAAATGCTTAGTACCAGCAGGCGCTCCATCGCTACCAGGAACAGTTCGTGAACTGTAGAGAGGTACATGTGGGCGACCTAGTGCTGTGGCGCATAGTTACTCGTGAAGGGTCTAACAAACTCTCCCCCAACTGGGAGGGCCCCTTCCAGGTGACACAAGTATCCCACCCGGGTGCGTTTGCTTGGCCACGGAGGAAGGAGAGCTCCTTTCCAACCCTTGGACATAGAGCACCCCCATAAGTTTTACTCCTAGAATGGTGGTAGGACAGTGTAAAGGTGTCACGGAGTCCAGGAGCAGTGCTCAGGACAACCAAGCTCCAGGGGGGGGGGTCCGATCCAGAGTGTGTAGTCTGCTTAGCCTGGTCCTATACCCTAAGCCTGTACACTTTGCCTCGCTTGTCATCCGGAGCAGGTTGTTTCCTTCTTGTAAAGCCCGCCTCCTCCTATGAATACCAAATTGAAAGAATCACTGTTTTCCCTGTGTTTCTCTTATGTTCATCTAATTACTCATTAATTCTATGATCATTAAACTATGCTTATTTTCACATATCGTCTTCGTATGCTCAGTCATTTTCTCTCTATCTCCCCACTCATGGATTATGCAATCCTACTATAGGCGGGCTCGTTTGAGGTACCTGCAATGTGTTTTGGGGTTTCACGCCTTCCCCCTTTCTTGGGGTCCTGTGGTGCCAGATGGTCTCCCACAAAAGGCCTACGCCGAGCCGGAGGTCCTCGGTGTGTAGCCTGCTTAGTCTGCTCGTGTACCCTAAGCGTGCACACTCTGCCTCCCATCGCTACGGCTAAATACTGGGGGTCAGAAGGCTTATAGCCTAGGTAAGGTGGGAGCCGAGCCCCGAACACTAGCGCATCGAATTACCCAAGCCCCACATTTCAGCCAAGGACTGTAAGATGTAACAAAGCTAAAAGAGAAAAGGGGGGAGGGGGTTGACTGGCAAGCAAAATTACTCCTCCTATGTCGTGTGTGCAGGACATACAAGGGGCCCATTGACGTCCATCAAGTTGATGGTAGACGATGTCGGATCATCCAGCTCCAGCACCTCCTAGGGGGCCTGTCGATGCTATTCTACATAATGGCAACAAGCGCCGATTTGTGAGTACACTCTCCCATTCAGTTCTTGTTGCTAATAAGGATTCTCTGGTCTCCGGTCTTCCAGGCCCGCTCATATTCTTCACGTTGATGATAGACAACACCGGATCATCCACCTTTGGCACCTCCCAGGGGGCCTGTTGTCGACGTTCTTAGCATTGGCAGTGGGCGCTGCCGGAGCATGCAACTTTGGCACCTCCCAGAGGGCCCGTCGTCGACGTTCTTAGCATTGATAGTGGGCGCCGCTGGAGCATCCAGCTCCGGCACCTCCCAGGGGACCTGCCGTCGACGTTCAACACATTGAAGGTGGGTGCCGCCTTGGTTCAGCGGCTGCCCAAGTCTGACGCCCCCCGGGGGCCTGCGAGCATCAACCTTCAAGTCCTGCGCTCCCTAGGGGGTCAGCCGGTGTCAACTACCCAAGCTCCCGCGCTCCGCCGGGGGCCTGTCGGTGACATCTTGCGAGCAAGTGGTAGGCGTGCCCAACCACTTGGCCACACCTACTAAGGGACCTCTAAGGGGTTCCTAGACAGGACGTCAAACGGTGCAAAGCGGTTGCTGTTGATGGTCCTTAAGTGCACCTCATCATGTGCACAAAAGAGAAACACAACTTAGTGGTAGGGTTAATAACTAACCAATTCCACAAGTGTTGGTATTTATTTGTATGCAGGTGAATTTAGACCCAAAATACCAAGACATGCAGGGAGTAAGCCACGAAATTGGATTTTTGACAAATCAGGCGATGCCACATGTCATCACATGGATTAAATGGCCCACAAACAGAAGTATCTGAGGCCATACAACGATGTAGCCCCATATAAGGGGATAGGACCCACCTGGCAGGGACCTGGAGGAAGCGCAACCCCAACAGGGCTGAGACCAGGTCAGCGGACCTCCCTAGTTGGCCGACTAGGGAGTGGCGCCAAACCCGGTCAAATGCCATGTATTGGCTCCTCTGGGCTTGAAGAAGTCATGGGTGACTAATTCATGTGCATTTGGTGGCGAGAACCAACCCTTCTTACCCCTATAAATAGAACTCCACACCTCACATCACACACACACCAAAATTTGAGAATAGAATACGAATCCTAAGGTTTAGAGTAGTCCTAGAGGCTGCCAAGTAGAAGGAGAGTGTGGTGAGAGTTTAGGAGGAGGCTTGGGCTTGTCAAGTCCCTCTTCTACACTTGTATCCCTACAAAGGTGTACTCAAATCAAGTAAGCCCTTTGTGAATTCAATTCATGTTTGATTCTCAATCCATAAAAGTTTGCACAAGTAGTTACTTGTGGTTTCATTGCTTTAATTTATTAGAGGCTCTAATTGTAGCTTTGTGTTCAAACAACTAGAATTGTGATTTAGATATAAGCGTGGTGCTTAGGTTAGAAACCACCAGTGAATATCTCGTAGACCCACAAATTAAAGAGGTAGGCAGTAGGTGGTGATAGCCCTATCTGTCCTTAGTAATCCTCCATGTTTGGCTATGCCATAGGCTCTTGGTGGGAGTTGTCCTAGTGTTGCTAGGGGTAAACCCGTGCCAGAAACAAGCAGCTAATGCAAATTCTTTTGAATTAGAATCAAGAGTTTGAATTCCTCTCTCTTCCTTGCCCACCAAACCACTTTGTGTCCTTGGGTGGATTAATTCGTAAGATTATAACATACGTTCCTTGGATTCGATACCCTTGGGAATACACTGTTAAGGGGAAGTGCTACACGAGAGTTTCCGGGCGCTTGCGGATTTTGATCTGTGATGTAAGAAGCGTCAATAGTTACATGAAGTATGCGATTGTTGGTTCCTCAAATCAAATGAAGTCAACGAGGTTCTTCAGGCCCTTACGCTGCTAAGGACTCAGGTGGACAAGTTGAGAAGCACAAGACAGAGACAAGAAACTGGACATGAATTCAAATTCATTAAAGGTCATTTGCAAAGGGGCAAGCCACAGATACAAAGGCGCTCTTCCCAGGGGCCACCATCCTCACTCCTGCTTGAATGCGGAAGCCACCTGCTTAGCGAGGTCCTAGACTCGGGCCCACGCCTCTTCCTCCCGCGCCTCGTAGGGGCCCTTTTCTACCGGGTATAGAGTAATACCTGGAAACTAGCTCTAGTAGCACACCAGTACGTGGGAAGCCACCTTCTCTGCTAATTCCCTCCCTTCGACCTCCAACCGCTTGGCGACGATGGTGTTCGCTGCCCTTATCTTTGAGCAAATGGTGTCCAGGACTAGGAGTAGCTGGTTCACCTCAGGTGATGGCTCCCCATGCAAAACGGGGTCAAGGCCAAGAGTTTGCACCACCTCCTCAGCACAGCCCAGGAAATCCCAGACTCCCTATTCCTCGGCTTTGCGGGAGGCCTGGATGTCCTTTACCTCCTTTCATGTCGCCTCCAGGGCATTTGGGCCGCTCTTGGAGAACTTCGAGTCCTGGGCATCCAACCCCTCCTCCTGCTCAGTGAGCTCCCGAGCGCGGCGCTCCAGGTCGCTCTCTCGGAGCTTGATAGCAAACTCGGAGTTCAGCACGGCTTGGCGTCTCTCCTCCAATGCGTCGTGCTCAAACTAGAGGGCTCAGGAGGCCTCCTTCTCTTTCACTGCTAATGCCTGCTATTGATCGGCAACATCGATCGTGCAACAAACCAGGTCCAGCCATGTATCCTCGCTTGACTTCAAGCGGGTGTTGGCGTCAGCGTGAATCTTCTAAGCCTTCTCCAAGAGCCCCCGCGTCTTGGCATCGACCATCTTTACGAAGCGCCGCTCTTCACCAAGCTGTTCCTCCCTCACACAAAGGCAATACCACACCCAGTCGAGCGCAGCCTATGCTTGGTGCGAACCAGAGTAGGCCACAACAATGGACTCGGGAGAAAGGGATCAGCGCAGCTGTCGCCACTGGTGGTTGTCTTTCGATCTATTCAGATTCCTAGATGAGTGCCACTATCGGTACCCAACATAATGGGTACCCTAGAGCATAGGATAAAAGTACCTAAGTGTCCCGCCTCCCCGTTGAGGCATGGTCTGCTGGCGCCACGTGTCCAATAGGTCATGACCTCGCCCCTCCTCAAGGGAAGCCTCTAGACCTTGCAACGTGGACATCAAGACAGGACCCGACACCCCGAAGAGATGGGCTCCTAAGGTGTCACGTGTTCGACAGGATGGGACCTCACTCCTTCATAGGAGTAGGCTCTGGTGCCGCCACTGGCCCGAAGCTCCAGACTGGCCGCTCCTGTAGAGGCGGGCTCCAGAACCACCATTGTCCCGCAGTATCGGACCCTCAACCCTCCTCAGAGATAGGCTCTAGGGTTGCCACGTGGCCTGCAGTATAGGACCCAACTTCACCACCTGAGGCTAGCTCCGATGCTGCCACACGTCCTGCAACTTGCCCTGAACGGTAGGCTATGAGAGTTAAGGGGCGGTGCGCCCTATATAAATCGGGCATTGAAGACAGACACCTTCCCCAGGCGCACGACGCGGCACATGCCTCCTGTAAGATACCGCTATGCCCAGTTGCATCATAGTGAAGACTCCGCATGCCGACCCCACTCCGCCAAGCGGGTAGCTTACCATGACAAGACAGTTGGACGGGACATTTTCTACCTTCATCAACGACTACGCATGGACCACTGGAGTCTGAGGCGGCAATACGGCGGGTCTTCAAGTTGCAGTTAGAGGTAGCTCATGCGAGAAGCCTTAGATCTTTAGGATAAGATCGCCACGAGGCCACCTGTCGGGCCCCAGACCCCACCTGTAAGGCGTCCGACCTTGTCATAAAAGGACCGGACCACCACCGTTACAAAGGATCCAAAATCCATCTCTACATACGCACTTAGACCATTCAGGCCGAAGAGAGCACACTCTCTGGTAATACAATACACACCGTGGAATAGGGTATTACGCTTCGGTGGCCCGAACCACGTAAACCACCGTCTCACCCATCTCTCAAACGCGTAACCTCACATGAGGACTAAGCCCCCACCGATCAACAACCTCCGTGGGCTGCTCCCAAAGCAGGCCCGTGGGAAGTGTCGCATAAACACTTCGACATTTGGCATGCCAGGTAGGGGATTTTTCCTCTAAAAAGTGGTTGCACTTTCACCACAATGGTGAACATCAATGTGACACCCGATTCCGGAAATGGACCTAGCATGATGCATATGTGTGCCAGTATGTTTAACACACATACGCAAGTGATGTACAAACGATAAAAAAATATAACCATGTATCGAATAATAACACTAATAATAGTACCTTATTACAAACCAAATAGTCTCGATTACAAGCTCTAAAAGACTACAGCAGAAAACACTAAACACTAATGGCTTCAAATGCCACAGGCATGCTTGACGGTAACACGCACGGCTAGAACTCCTCAAAGTCCTCCTGGTACTCCACATTGTCGCTTGCATCTAAATTTGTTGGGGGAATTGCAAGGGTGAGCACATGTCATACTCAGCAAGTGTGGAAAAGTATAACATGTAGCTTTAACAAGGAATTATAATAAACAGTGGCTAATTGCATAAAAGTATTTGCAAAACAGTTGAAAATGCAATTATATGTTCATTAGATGAGGTCCTTCCCAAAATAACCCAATTAACAATAATTCAACTTAAATACCATCACCAGCAATATTAATCCATAACCAGCTCATAACTGTTCATATGTCTCAATTTCATCAATTCCATATTCCAAAACCAATTACCGAACCAATACCAATTCCCAATTCAACTCCAGCCATTAAACCAAGTTAAAGGTCCATAACTCTACTCATTTGAAGGTCCAGGTTCCTCATAACCGAGAGCACGACTATCATGATACTTTTAAAACACACTCTGCAGAGGTTGTACCACTTTACCCACAAGTTCGTGATTTCGTCACCTTTCGATGACTATGGAATCTCAATTATGCCGTCTCACACTTCCTTAGGTGTGTGGCCAACAGATCACAAAATAGCCTTTATAAAGTGATTACTAGCATATTTAGACCTCACTGAGGTTTCACCGGTGGTGATGTCTCCAACTGAGCACATCCAATCAAGGGCCCCCTCTTGAGCCATTCGGATCCCAGGGTACTCCCACCAATCTCTACAAACCCATCAGACTATCCCTTACCCGAGCCTTCTTAATGGTCCATATAGTACTGGCAATACACTAATTAGTCAGCTAAGCTGCACCCATACTTGGCCCTGTGGTGGCATTGTAAATCCTAGATGATTGCTCCATGAAACGATCCTTAGATCTAAAGCAAGCAAAAAAACTAAAACATTCCAACCCATTCCACATAACCGGCTTTAGATCCCTAGGCACCATGTTGCTAAAAGGTAATTACCACCAATTCTCATCATTTAAGTGTTAAATAGTTCATAATTAAGCAATATGATAGTTTCCAAA
The DNA here is from genome assembly GCA_036927565.1 of Tuctoria greenei. Classification (NCBI taxonomy): domain Eukaryota; kingdom Viridiplantae; phylum Streptophyta; class Magnoliopsida; order Poales; family Poaceae; genus Tuctoria; species Tuctoria greenei. Next base: position 23,750,923 of record JAYESD010000011.1, on the reverse strand, counting down.
CCCAGTTGAGTATAGCAAAGCAAAGAGTGTAAAATACCTATCCTGACTCTCTACATTGTATTCAAGCGACAAGGGTGGTCATACAAAGCTAGTAAACTCCTATAATTGGGTTTCCCCATCAATTGACACAAGCATGGAATTTTGTAAACAAAACATTTAAAAACCTGGATCAAAATGATCAAGGACACTTGCCTTGCTCTTGAGCTTGGTTTGGATCGAAGGCTTCAAAACTCTGGTTCTGCAGGTCCTCGAAAGCACTCTCTACAGCGAGACCTTCAATTCCGCGCGACAAATATGCAAAACAAACAATGCAATCAATAAATGCTCATATATTAGTCAATATGCCATGATATGCATGATTAATGCAATTGTGAGGTAAAAACTGTTAATGAGTTGCTATTAATGTGTACTAACTAGTTACAAAGGTTTCTAACAAGTTTGAACAAGTTTCGAATTGATTTGGATCAAATTGGGTTCAATTCAGCATTAACAGATTCAGAGGCTGGACAAGTCTGGTATTAGGGCCGGACTAGTCCGCCCTAATCAGAATGGCGAATTAGGGTTTTCTGATTTGCGAGGTTTTGGGGTAAATTTCACATGGAAAAGTGGATGTGGAAGATGTACCAAGTATTTAGAGATCCAAAGATCAAGAATTGGGCGTGAAACTTGAGTCTTGACGATCTAGGGTTGGTGGAGATGAGTTGATGAAGATTTGGTGATGAAGAATATCAATTGTCAAAAACTTGATGAAGATCGATCTTGATTGATCCTTCTCCCTCTTCTCCTCCTCCTCCTTGCTTCTCGACTTCCTCTTGATGTTGGCACAAGGCAAAAGTGAAAGCACATCTAGGCAATCCCTTCTGGGTTTTGAACGATTGATAACAAACAAATAAGATCCTAATGAACTTGTTGAAATGACTGCAGGTTAAGCTAAATGAGATAGTTTGGTGCACTCAAAAAGGTGAAAAATGAAGTGTTGTACAAAAGAGAAAAGCCCAACAGACGACTGATGCGCAAAATAGATTTAAATGTATAGGATGTGTGTGAGAGACACATCCCAAGAGATAAAGTCTTTGCGTAGGGGTAAGTACTTAAAAACACCTAAAAATTCAGTGAGCATCAGACTAGTCCGTTCATGGACCGAACTAGTTTGTTCAACTCTCTGTTGTCCAAATACTGTAACACCCTCGTTTTCATGTATCATGCCCTGCATCCATCATTAAATATGTTTAACATTGAGAAACATAAAAAGGAACAAGTTTAAAATGAATTAGAAACAAAAAGCACACTTAAGAATCATGGGAAGTGCGGACTAGTCCAATTTTGGTGCGGACTAGTCCGATTTCTCTCTGACTTCAATCGGGCTTGTCCGTTTTGCTGCGGACTAGTCTGTTTTTCTCTCTGGACACTTTTGGACTTATCCAGTCCAGTGCGGACTAGTCCGGTGTTTCAATTCCTTGGAAATTTCACTAAGTCCCTGGACTTGTCTGGACTTGTCCGGTATTCCAGTGGACTTGTCCGTTTTCCCTCTGACTAGAATCGGACTTGTCCGGTTTTGGCCAGACTTGTCCGATTTCCCTCTGGCCAAGTTCGGACTTGTCCGATATAGTCCGTACTTGTCCGATTTCTCTCTGTCTAACTTCAGACTAGCCTGGCCCTTTTCGGACTTGTCCGGTAAATCGCGAGTCCGAGTTGATTTTTCTTCACGACTTGTTTCTTGGGTTTTACATTAAGTGGCCCTAGGGACATCGTGCCTAACTCTTTTAGATCCCATGTGGGACTCCAAACCGACCCCTACTCTTCTCAAACCCGAAATCCAGCCAACTCTAGCCCTCCACCTCTACATAAACAACCCCACCCCTTGGCTTGACATCTATTTGCCACTTTTCAACCACACCCAAACCCTAGCTCGTGAATAGCTGCCACCAAGGAGGGAGAAGGAGATCTAGAGCAAGAAGAAGAAGAGGAGGAAACAAAAGAGGGTCATGATCTCCATCAAGTTTTCATTCTTCATCAACGATTCACCATCAAGTTCTTCATGAACCCTAGATCGTAAAGATCCAAGTGTTACCTCCAATACCCTTGATTCTTTGGAGTCTTGGACACCTGGTATACCTTCTACTTCCTCTTCCTTACGTGAATTCAACTCCAAATCTCCAGATTCACGTCGATCTAGAAAAACCTAGTTCGCTAGTTCCGCGAAGTGCGGACTTGTCCGGTCCCTAGCGGACTAGTCCGATTTTTCTAGTTAAATTATGCTGAATTAATTCTAAAATTAGATCGAATCAACTCCAAACCTGTGTATACTTCTTAATAACCATTGTAATTGATTAATAAAAATCATTAACAACTTATTCACTAGTTTTGCTTCACATTTGCATTAATCATGCATGTCATGTCATATTGAGTAATATTTGTGCACTCTTTGATTATGTTTCTTGTCCTGTATGTTTATTGTGCGGTTTAGATGGATTGGCGCTAGAGAGTGCTGCGGAGGATCTCCAGCATCAGGAGTTTGAAGTCTTTGATCCCAATCAAGCCAAAGAGCAAGGCAAGTGTCCTTGAACATATTGATCCTGTGTGATAGGAAGTTTACTAGCCTTGTTTGACCACCCTTGTCACCTGGAATTCATGGTAGAGAGTCAGGATGGGCTTTTTACCCTTTTTGCTTCACTTAATTAATTGGGATGGGAAAACAACTATACCACTTAACTTAATTATGTATTTATGAGATTACGATTAACATGAACTGGTTAATATGATGTGGTAATGGGTGATCTAAGCAAGCCTGTTATGCGGATGGGTTGGATGTTATGGTGGTTTGCTTGGTTTAGATATAAGGACCGGTTCATGCGAGAATAATCTAGGACTACAGTGCCACCACGAGGCCAAGCATGGGTGTGGCATAGCTAATTAATTAGGGATTTGCCAGTGCTATTTGGACTATTAAGGATGCTCGAGAAAGGGGTAGTCGGATTGGGTTTGTTGATGATTAGTGGTACTACCCTGGGATCTGAATGGCTCATGAGGGGGCCCTTGGTTGAAGATGTGCTCAGTTGGAGGCATCACCACCGGTGAAACCTGAGTGGGGTCTAAATAGGCTAGTAATCCCTTTGTAAAGGCTATTTTGTGATCTCTTGGCCACACACCGAGACGGTATAATAGAGGTTCTAGTCACTGCAAGGTGATGAAATCACGAACACGTGGGTAAAGTGGTACAACCCCCGCAGAGTAATTGAAACTATCTTGATAGCCGTGCTCCCAGTTATGAGCACCTGGACAACTTCCATGATTAGGGGAAACTTGGGATTTGGGATGGTTTAGAATTGGTTATGGTTTGGTACTGGTTATGGCTGATTATGGATGGTAATATGGTTAATGGAAATGGATATGACTAATGGTAATGAGAGATCTTGAATATGGATGATGGTAATGAAATATGGACTGGTATTATGATAACTACATGGTTTATGATGGGTTCACTTTACATACATATAATATATTGTTTTTTCAAATGTTTTAATGTACTTTTCAGCACTTAGCCATTATTACATTCATCATTTGAATCAGATACATGTCATACTTTCCACACTTGCTGAGTACGACATGTACACACCCTTGCAATTCCTCCATGAACAGTTGCAGGTCAGGATTGGGATTATCATGACGTTAATGAGGAGTTCTAGGTTGTGTGCTGCCGTCAGCTTTGCCCGTGGAGTGATTGGAGCTGCGCTACCCTTTATGCTTAGTTTGCTTAGATTATTTCCACTGCAGTCATAGTCAATAATGACAGTTAGAGTTGCAATATGAAGATTACTTAAATATTGTAATAAAAGTACTTATTTAATAATTTGAGATGTGGTAATTATCTATTTATCATTTGTGAATCACTTGTGTATGTGTGTTGAATGTCCTGGGCACACATATGCGTTCACTTGGTTCATTTTTTGGAACCGGGTGTTACATTGTGCACTGGACTTGTCTGACCATGGACCGGACTAGTCCGATAAACTTTCTGGAACCAAATAATACAGTGCACCGAAATAGTCCGTTCATGCACCGTACTAGTCCGTTCAAGTATCTGTAAACCCTTTTCACTACACTCTGGACAAGTCTGTCCACAGGACAGGACTAGTCCATTAGACTCTCTGATGTTCAGTAACACATAGCACCAGACAAGTTCGTTCTTGGATCAGACTAGTCCGTTCAACTCTCTAGAGTTCAATTTCACTTGGCACCGGACATGTTCGGACACCAGCCGGACTAGTCCAGTATACCTCACACAATTAGGGTTTCTAGTGTGCTGCACATTTCACGCCGACTTTTACACAACACACCGGACAAGTCTGGTCCCCAGTACGGACTAGTCCGATCGTCGGGATCTCTAACAGTAACTTCTTTGGAAACCCTATAAATAAGAGATCCACGACCCCACAAGCACAATTCACGTATTCTACTATTCACAACTCAAACCCTAGCGCCGCCACTTGTCCCAAGAGCCCAAAGACACATCTCCCCACGCATCTAAAGTGGCAAAAGGTGAAAATCAATTGAACACTCAGATTTGGGGTTGGGAGATCAGTGTCTACACGTCGTTGAGTTCTTATCGTTTGATCTCTTTACACTCATGCTCTTCTTTGTAATCTTTTCGAGTGTATTTGATCATCTTTTTGTTGTAATTCTTGTGGGAGCCCTCAACGTGTGAGGTTGCCCTATAAACTCGGTGATTACCCGTGATAGTGGAATCAAGTTGGCCTTGTGTGGTGACTTGAAGAGGGAAAGGGTTTGAAGAGAACCAACTCTGTGTGGGCTTCCTCAACGAGGAGTAGATCTCTTTGGTAAGATCGAACCTCGGTAAAAATTCGTGTCTCGTGTGCTTCTAGTTTTGCATTTTCATTGATTAGGGCATATAGGTGATCAATATTATAACTTGAATTGCAAATTTTTTTTCATATGTAACTTCACAACATTGATTGTTAATTCGAGTGATCTTACCAGTTGTTCACATTTCCGCTGCAATAAAGTTTAAAATCCTGAATCAACACTTAGTCAGATCAACACACATTGCGCACACCGGACTAGTCCGCACATCCAACCGGACAAGTCCGGTCTATCAAGAAATTGATCATTTGATTAAGTGTGCAGGAAGTATTCAAAGCCTATTCACCCCCCTCTAGGCCACATTAAAAAAGGTGACAGTAAGGGTTTTCAATTGTGATGGAGAGGTGTGGGGTATTGGGTTGCTTATATAAGGGTGGAGAGGTAGGGTTTTGGGGTGAATTCCAAGTGGGTTTCGGTGGGGAACGTGTAGGGGCCGAGGTGGGTTCCACTTGGGCTCCTCTGAGGTTGGGCATGAAGTTTTGGAGCCCAATTAAGGCAATTACCCAATAACCAATCATGGAATATTAATACAATCCGAGTGGAATTCAGCAGACTGTACTAGTTCGCAATTGGGACCGGACAAGTCCATTTTGGAACAGAAACTATTTCGGACAAGGCCGATGTACTGGGCCGGACAAGTCTGGGGTTGCAAAAAAACATCTTTCAGACTGAAAATTGAACAAGATCGGACTAGCTCACTCATAATCGGACAAGTCCGAAAAAATATCAGAACCTCAAATGGACTAGTTCGTGCATTGTGTTGGACAAGTCTGGGCTCTGAAGAAGACTGAATTTTTCTGAATAGAAGGGGAATACCGGACTAGTCCGGTTTTGGGGCTGGACAAGTCTGTACCCTGACAGACTTGAATTTTTGCTTAAGCCTAAATTTATTTCAATCTTGTTCCTTTTAAGGTTGTTTTATATTAAACATGTACGAGGATGTATGCAATGCATTATGCATGAAAATGATGGTTTTACAAACCTACCCCCCCCCCCCCTTAAAATTAATCTCGCCCTCGAGATTCGATGTGGAAGCAAATAGATAGGGAAATTTCTTCTTGATATCATCTTCTTGCTCCCAAGTTGCTTCTGATTCTCTATGATGCTTCCATTGCACTTTGCACCATCCAATCACCTTGTTTCTTATGATCCTTTTTTTTTGGTGTCCAAAATTTTGACAGGTTGCTCAGCATAGGTCAAGTCTTCCTCAAGCTCCAATTCTTCCGTTGGTACCTGCTCTTCCAGAACTCTCAGGCACTTCTTGAGGTGAGAAACATGAAACACATCATGCACATCAGAAAGATGCGCTGGCATTTTCAATTGATATGCAACTTCTCTCTGTTTGTCCAAAATCTTGAATGGTTTAATATAGCAAGGTGCCAACTTGCCTTTGACATTAAATTGCTTATGACCTCGCATGGGTGACAAAATGAGGTATACGAAGTCTCCCACCTCAATAGATAGGCTCCTTCATCTATTATCTGCGTAACCCTTTTGTCTCGACTGAGCAACTCTCAAATTTTCAGAGATTGTCTGGACTTGCTTTTTGACATCCTGTATTACATCAGGTCCAAACACTTGACTTTACCATGTCTTATTCCAAAATAAGGGTGTTCTACACCTTCTCCCATACATTGCTTCATAAGGCGACATCTTCAAACTTGCTTGATAACTGTTGCTGTGGGAAAATTCAGCATACGGCAGACTTCTGTCCCAACTTCCTCTATACTTGAACGCACAAGCTCTTAACATGTCCTCCAATATCTGACTCGTTCTCTTGGCCCGTCCATCCGTTTGAGTGTGATAGGCGGAACTGAAATTCAACTGAGTTCCCATAGACTCGTGCAGCTTCTGCCAGAACCTTGAGGTAAATTGAGAACTATCAGACACTATTTTCTTCGTTACTCCCTGCAAGCACACTACTTGACAGGAATGAAATGCGCTAATTTCGTTAACCGATCCATAATAACCCATATTGAATCATAACCTGCTGAAGTGCTAGGTAAACCAACTATAAAATCCATACAAACCTCTTCCCACTTCCATTTCGGAGTCTTCAATGGCTGCAATAATCTAGCTGTCCTTTGATGTTCAGCTTTTACTCGTTGGCACAAATCACATAATGCAACATATTAGTGTGTCTTCAGGTCCTTTATACATTTTTGTACACCCGGGATGGATGGAGAAAAGTGAGTCATGTGCCTCTTTTAATATCAACTGTCGGAGACTCTTATCATTAGGCACAAGAATTCACTTCCCAAGCCATAGAGTACTGTGGCCATCTTCATCAAATCTGAATTCTCTCCCTTTTTGGGTCCTTTATTTGATTTCCTATTTCATTATCCTTGGTATGGCCTGCTCTTATTTCTTGCTCCAGGGTTGTATTCACTTCCATTACTCCCATCTCATTTACGAATCCAAGATTTAACTGTTCAGACCCCTTGCATAGCTCGGATTGCAACTCACTAACAGTGAGCTAGTGGCTTGCTCCCTTTTGACTCAAAGCATCATCTACTACGTTGGCCTTTCCTGGATGATATTTGATTCCCACATGATAATCCTTAATGAGTTCCAACCAACGTCATTCCCCCAAATTCAGATTTGTTTGCGAGAATATATACTTGAGACTCTTATGGTCCTTATAAATCTCGCATCTATGACCAAGAACGTAATGTATCCAAATCTTCAACGCGTGTACTATGGCTGCAAGCTCGAGATCATGCGTAGGATAATTCTGCTCATGTTTCTTCAATTGACTGGATGAATAGGCTACTACTCGGCCTTCTTGCATCAATACATAACTAAGTCCTTGCCTTGAAGCGTTGAAATAGATATAAAGCTCTTGCTCACATCATGCAATACCAACACAGGGGCTGTTGTTAATCTTCTTTAGTTCCTCAAAACTGTTCTGACAAGCTTGAGACCCCTTGAAAGGATTCTACTTCATTAACAGTTCAGTCATGGGCTTCACTATCTTGGAAAAGTCCTTGATGAACCAACGGTAATATCCCGCCATTCCAAGGAAACTCCTTATTTCCTTCACGTTCTGCAACAATTCCAACTTTAGTACATCTCTAACCTTTCCTGGGTCGACTGACACTCTTCCTCCAGATATGACATGGCCTAGGAATGATATCTCCCTCAACCAGAATTGGCACTTGTTGAACTTGGCATACAACTGGTGCTCTCGCTATTTCTGCAATGTCAGCCTTAAATGCTCTTCGTGCTCCTCTTCACTTTTCGAGTAGATCATGATGTCGTCTATGAACACTACCACGAACTTTTCCAAATACTCCATGAAGACCTTATTCATAAGATACATGAAGTATGTGGGTTCATTAGTCAATCCAAATGACATGACCATGTACTCATAGGATCCATATCGTGTCCTGAAAGCCATTTTGGGTATGTCTGATGGTCTAATCTTCATTTGGAAATATCCCGACTGAAGATCAACCTTAGAGAATATTCTTGCTCCCTTCATCTGGTCGAACAGATCTTCAACGCGGGGCAGCGTGTACTTTTTCTTGATTGTCATCTCGTTGAGAGACCGGTAATCCACACACATTCTTTGAGATCCATCCTTCTTATCTATGAAAAGCACTGGGGCTCTCCATGGTGACGAACTTTGGCATATAAAATCCTTCTCTAACTTCTCTTGAATCTGCTTCTTGAGCTCCACTAATTCCTTAGAAGACATCCTATATGGCCTCTTTGCTATAGGTGCACTTCCAGGTATTAAATCAATGACAAACTCGATGTCACGATTAGGTGGCATACCTGGCAATTCCTCAGGAAACACATCAGGGTACTCGCGAACAACTACAATTTCCTCCAAAGTCACTCCTTCTGCATGATTTACCATTGCATTCTCGGTTGTCGGCTGAACTACCTTGAATTCTGTACTGACTCCTTCTGTAGGATCGAAGAGCACGTGAAAAGCTACCAGGGGGGGGTGAATGGTAGATTAAAAAAATCTTATGCAGCGGAAACAATTAAATCCCAACTCCTTTGGCAGAAAAACGATCTGTTAAAGAAATCGTTTGTGTGACTAATCTAAACGTGTTTCACCATGAAAAAAGTGATAGATATCAGAGAGAATCAAGTCACAAGGGCGACACAACAAGAATCACTCAAATTCGTCGATAGAAACTCAAGTTACGATCGAAAGATCGAACAAAGATCAATCTGTCCTACCCGAGAAAGAACAGTTCTGGGACGCTACAAAAAAACTCGTGTAGATCGGAAACCACAAATCCAATGATCGTGAAATTCTCACAGATGATAGAAAATCAATTTGTGAAGACAACCCAAAAAGAATCACGTCAATTAGATCTGTAAAACTCGAGTTATAATAAAAACACCAAAGCAAGGTAATGCTGTGTAGAAACTCGACGAGAAAAACTTGTCTGGAACAAGTCAGACGAACAAGGCACAAAAGTTCCTTTCAACTACAAACTTTATTCAATAGAACACAAGAGGAACAGCCCCAAAGTAGTCTACCACGAGCTCTGGCCTCCCTTGCTTATATAACCAGCCCTTAGGCCAACCCAATCTCAACTAGGACTCTAATCCTATTCAGTTCATGAATCGAAACTTTCCATAACTGCTCAAGACTCTTCTATATGCAGATAGAAGCAATCTTAAGACTTCCAAACACCTTAGGAACGTATCCCACATTCCTAAAACAACTCAAATTCGTGACCCACACAAAATCCTATCATAACCAACTCAAATCTTTCCATATTTGAGTCAAACCCGACTCAGCCGCAGCTTGAGTCCATAACCTAGTCGGTTGGACCTTTCCGACCAATTCTTTACGTCCACATCTCTTCATCACATCTCGGAACCACAAAGCCACGTCCATGCACTCCTTGCACACGTGCAAACATCTTCCAACGACGTCCACGATACCTTCATATGCATTGTTCTTGATTCAAACATGTTGTGCAACCTCCTGATGAACTCAACCACAATTCCTCCCGAACTTGGTTGTTGAACCTCATCTTCTCTCTAAGACTAGTTCAATGTATCCCATCACCAGCCATGTCTTGAACTCAAGCAACACCTGCACATGAACAAACAACCAATCCGTACGAGCCCAAGTCCGTGACTTGACTCAAATTAGTTCCGAACACAACACCTTACGTGAGCACCTCACATAAGCATGTTGCAAAGCATAGCAAAACCGATATCATCCATATCAACCAAAACGCATCAAAAACTTAGAAAATGAATACTAAACAATCTTTCCAACAATGTAAAGCAAGTTCAAAACATTTCACAGTAAAAGCAGGAACAGTGCGATGAAGCTCCGAACATTGCAAATGCTAACCGGAGCTTGAACCGGAGCTTACCAATGTTTGTACAACCTAGCACTGGAGCTTACCAAAGCTAGTCGAACCTAGAGCCAGAGCTAACCAAAGCTAGTCAGACCTAGACAAAGAATTCGCACCTAGCCAAAGCAAGTCGAACCTTAAGTCGGACCTTGCCAGAGCTACCCAAAACAAGCCGGACCTATCATCGGATCTTGCTAGAGCTCGAACCTAGAGTCACACCTTGATGATAAAGGTGTTTTGGTAGTATTAAAAAATTTTATCGCCATAGCCAATATATTCAGCACACATAGGTCTCACAATCCCCCCCCCCCCCCTTGATGAATGCATTGGCAACACCACTTAAAATCCAAACATTGGCTTATTCACATTAAAAGTTTTGAATATAATTTCTTCCCCTTTGTAAAACAGAAATAAAATGAGAAAAAAGAAATTACCCCCCTGAGAAGAATCGTGCCAAAAACAAATGTGAATATGTGCAATGTGTAATCAATTTCTCCCCCTTGCATACTTATCTTTAAAAATTCACATATTATCTCTCCCCCTTTGACAATGTATTCAACAAGGTTTATAAGACAAATTTTGATTGTTATGAGCATATTATAACATATACATATAAAATAGAGCTCATCCAAGTCATACTATCAAGTAACATACACTATCACATCAATGAAATACATAAAATAGTGTAAGCCATGCTAGAGATCAAATGTAATTTTAAATTTAAGAAAGTCATGGTCTCACAAAGTTAACTATTTCAAGACCTGAAAGCATGACACTTGTTGCTGCATTTTATTATTTTTCAAAGCACAAATTTTGATCATATGATATTTGTAAGAGTTATATGCGCATCTGCCTTATTCTAACCAACCAAGCCAAGCCTATGTCATTTGATAATCAGAAGCTTAAGGACATGGTTTTAGTCATACACAACTTCTTTCAAGTTCATATCTAAGTGCAATGGTAAGCCATCTCAAAAGAAGAAGTGCGATGCATGCATATTCTCTTGATCTTTTTTCAGCTTATATTTGTTCGTAAAAACACAACATGTGAGTTAATTACTTGATTAATTCTTTATGATTAAAAGCACTTATGAGCATGCAACAAGTTCAAAGTAGCAAGAAAGTTCGACCATGACCAGATTTAGTGTAAGTAGTTATTCTAATTACTAGACATGGCAAAAAATACAAAATGTATAACACGAGTAATGTAGTAAGAACTTTTAGCATGTAAAAGGAATCACAAAGTCATATATGTATGAAATACTATGCTCATATTATTTTAATTTCAGATTCACACATAAACTTCTCAAGTTTCAAAACTCCCCCTCAATGTAAGCTATGAGGATCCATAACCCCTATTTCACTACGAATGAAACAAAAACGAGTGAAATCCAAAGGTTTTGTAAAAATGTCAGTCAATTGTTGTTCGGTATCTACATGGTGAAGCACAATGTTTCCTTTTTCAACATTATCACGGAGAAAGTGATACCTATGGTCAATGTTCTTAGTTCTAGAATGTTGCACGGGGTTTTTAGCAATGCAAATGGCACTAGTGTTATCACAAAACATTGGAACACTATCTAGATTAACTCCATAGTCCTTAAGTGTTTGAAAAATCTAAAGAATTTGTGAGCAAGCACTAGCAGCAGCTATATATTCAGATTCAGCTATGGATTGTGCAACTGAGTTTTGTTTTCTAGAGGAACAAGCAACAAGTGAATTACCAATAAAATGAAAAGCACCGGAAGTACTTTCCCTATCAATCCTACAACCCCCAAAATAAGCATCCGAAAAAGCTTTCAAAGTAATGGTTGAGGAAGAAGGAAGAAAAAGCCAAATTCTTGAGTTCCATGTAAGTACCTGAGAATCCTTTTGATGGCTTGGCGATGTGAATAATGTGGGGAGGCTTGAAACCGTGCACAAAGACATACGCTGAATTGTATGTCCGGTCTTGATGTCGTGTGGTACAAAACTGATCCGATCATGCTTCTATATTCTTTTTGATCTACGGGTTCACCATCTTCATCAAGTTTAAGTGTTGTTGCTGTTCCCATTGGTGTCCGAAGAGGCTTTCTTCTGTCCATGTTGAAACGCCTTAGGAGGTCTTTTGTATACTTTGTGTGATGCACAAAGGTACCCTCCTTGGTTTGCTTGATTTGTAGCCCCAAAAAGTACGTGAGTTCTCCCATCGTACTCATCTCAAATTCTAAACTCATCATAGCTGAAAACTTGGACACAAGATCATGAAAACCATAACCAAAGATAATATCATCCACATACACTTGAATGAATAATGAGTCATTGCCATTCTTAAGGACAAAAAAGTTTTATCAACCTTGCCACTGGTAAACCCCTTTTCCAGTAAGAATGTTTTTAACCTATCATACCATGCTCTAGGGGCTTGTTTGAGACTGTACAAGGCTTTGGTCAGTTTGTAAACATGATTAGGAAAATCTAGATTTTCAAAACCCGGTGGTTGTTTGACATAAACCTCCTCATCTATGTAGCCATTAAGAAAAGCACTTTTAACATCCATTTGATAAAGCTTAAAACATTTAGATGCAACAAAAGCTAACAAAATTCTTATGGCTTCTAATCTAGCAACAGGAGCAAAAGTTTCATCAAAATCTAGACCTTCAACTTGAGTGAAACCTTGATCAACCAACCTAGCCTTATTCCTAATCACAACCCCATCCTCACTTTGTTTATTTTTAAACACCCCTTTAATTCCAATTAAAGTGTGACCTTGAGGTGGAGGTACAAGTTTCCAAACATTATTTCTTTCAAAATTTTCTAACTCTTCTTGCATGGCAATAATCCAAGATTCATTAGTGAGTGTGTGTGATATATCTTTGGTTTCAAAAGAACCAACAAAAGCAGAATGAGCATGAGAGTTTGGATCGCAAAACCTGGACCGTGTGACTCGTTCGTGCAAGCTTCCAATAATTTGTTGTAGAGGATGACTTTTGAGAACCCGGAGGGGAGTGGACACTTCAGAAGCTTCTTCTTCTTCATGTTCATCACAAATCGATGAGCTTGTGACTTGAGGAGGATCTGGATCAGCAATGGTGGTCGTCGGTGCTGGCTGTGAATCAAAATCAGGAGCTGGAACAATGTCATTAGCTGCTGAATTTTCGGGCAGCAGCACCACTTCTTCCTCATCTTCAACGAAAATGCTCTCTCCCTGCGGATATGAATCTGGACCTGCAATGTTTGAGCTAGTACCTGTGCTAGATTCATCAAAAGACACTTCAAAAGTCTCCACAATTTTGTTAGTGTCAAGTAAAAGCACAGGGTAGCCTCTAGTATGAGATGGATAACCAAGAAACATGCCATCAATTGATCTAGGTTCAAATTTATCAAGATTACCATGTTTCTTAACAAAGCATGTGCATCCAAAGACCCGAAAGTGTGTAACATAGGCCTATGTCCAAATCGGAGCTCATATGGCATTTTACCTAGCTTAGCGTGCAAGAAAACACGATTTGAGACATAACAAGCGGTTGCAATCGCATCAGCCCAAAATTTCCTAGGAGTTTGATATTCATCAAGCATAGTCCTAGCCATCTCAACTAAGGTTCTGTTCTTTCTTTCTACAACACCATTTTGTTGAGGTACATATGGTGAAAAAAATAATGATCTATTCCATTTCAACACAAAAGTGATCAAAAGATTGTTTTTTAAATTCGATTCCGTTATCACTTCTAATTGCTTTTAAAGATCCTGGGTGATCAATTGATAATCTAAGAAATAAAGTTCTAAAGTGACTAAAAGCTTCATTCTTAGATGCCATAAAGTAAACCCAAGAGTATCTAGAATAATCATCAACAATCACAAGAACATACCATTTACCTCCGAAGGATTGAACGCGTGAAGGACCTACGGAGTCAAGGTGCAAAAGTTGACCCGGTTCAGTTGTCATGATCATTGTGAGAGGAGTATGTGAACCTACAACCATCTTAGCATGTCTACAAGAAGAGCACACAATTTCTTTGTCCTATTTAAGCTAGGCAGCCCACGTATGCGATCAAGAGCACTAACACACGTTAGATGATCAAAGCCTACGTGACCAAGTCTACGATGCCAAAAATATAAGTCCTCTGAATCATTAGAAACTATACCACCTATGCTTAGAGGAAGACATATCAAAATCAGCTTTAAAAACTCTTCCAAACCGAGACATATTAAAAATAAGCTCACTATTTGAATTTACAACTTTGCAGCAATTTTTAGTGAAAATAATTTCTAGATTTTCATTTAGCAGTTGTGAAACAGAAAGCAAGTTGTATTTAAAATTTTTAACAAGTGCCACATCCTTCAAAGTGCAGTGATCATTTACTCTAACCGAACCCTTAACAATTATAGGAGTTGAAGAATTATCGGCAAAAGTAACATTCTGTACAAGTGACACAAAAGAGAGGGAGGAGAACCATTCTTTGTTACCGATCATGTGGCGTGAGCAACCTGAATCCACAATCCAAATGTTCTCCTTCCTCAAGCGCGTAACCTACATAGAAGCACAATACATCAATGACTCAATATTGGGGTTACTCAAAAGGCATTTAGGAATACAGTACTGAGTCACACGACATCCAGCAGGAATAACATGCGAAAGCTGAGATAAAACAACAGGTTTATGAGCCAAAGCTTGAGGATTTTTGTACCCAACTACTATCCTACGAGATGTTACATGTGTAGCACAAAAAACAGTAGGTTTGGGAGCAACCTTTGCATGTTTTCGACTCATTACAATAGATTGCATGTTCCTATTATTCGGTTTAGCAAGTGCAACAAATTTTGCATAAAAGTTATGAGATCTAGCGATCATTCTTTCCTTTTTATGTTGTTTAGCTAGTCTATAACAAAAATCTATGACATGACTATCCCTACCACAGTAGGTACAATAAAATTTAACTTTGTGTTCATGTCTAGATGAGCAACCAACATTTTTCTTTGAAACCGAATGAGACAACACTCCTGCAGATTTGAAAACCACTTCTTTTTGTTTAGAAATTGTTTGAATCAAGCCACTTCCTAATGAATTTACAATTTTAGGTGGATGTGCCTTAGCATGAGCATGAGGATCAAAACCTAAACCAGTTTTAGCATTGCAAGACTTGGAAGAATTCAGCAGCAAGTTTAGGTTCTTATTCCATTACAAAACCGATCTAATGTCCTATGCATGTCATCAAGTTTATTGGACGGATCAAGGCAATTTTCACATGAAGTTTTTCCTTTTAATTTGCAATTGGAACAATATTTAACTTCATGAGAATGTAAAGCACTGTTCAATATAGAAATTTCATTCATAGCATCTTGTAGTTTCTTGTCAAGATCATCATAAGTAGAACAATGCAAATCAATTGTAGAACAGCTAGCATTTTTCAAGTTGTTATCATTAAGTGCAGCAAGCTCTCTATTCTTTTCAATTTCTAACTCAAGTTTATCAAGTGTGGAGATGTGCGCACTTCTTAATGAGGACAATTGTTCATATATTAAATCACATGAGGGACATGCATCATCACTAGGAATCAAAGATTTTAAACGGTTGATTTCAGATTCTAGTGATTCAATTTTAGCAGCACTATCCCTAAGCTTTTTGTCCTTTTTCTTAACTGTAATAGTGGCACAAGAAATAGCATCACACATTTCTTCACAAGTAGGACATACCTCTTCATTGTCGATGTTGTGTTCTGCCTCCTCCATACTTCATCTTGACTTGCCCGCCATGAATCACAAGTTTGCCAAATCATCTTCATCTTCATCACTTCCAATGTCCACATCGCTTGAGCCAAGTTCTTGAAGTGCGGTGATGAAGCTGTTTATCATCTTGCGTCCTATAGTACCCTTCTTTTTCTTGTTGGAGTTTCCATAGGTGGTCTTGACCTTGTTCTGCTTTTCCTCGTGGGTAGAAGGACCAGAAAGCTTAGGGCATTCTGTATGAAAGTGTCCTGTCTTGCCACATTCAAAACAGCGCTGAGGTCCAGAGCTTCCTCTCCTTCTAGTTCTCACATTTTGCAATGCTTTTGAGGATCTAGTAGAGATGAGTGCTAACTCCTCTTCTGGAAATTCCTCGATCTGCTCTAGGGTTAGTGAGGACAGCAAAGCAAGTGTACCACAAGATGAAGATTGACCGGAGCTAGGCATGTCATGTAGAGAAACAAAAGCAATAGACTTGTTGGGGTTCTTACGTGATATTATGTCAATTTTATGAGTTTTAACTTGGAATATAGCACATCTAAAGTAAGTGTATTCATGAAAGTAGATTCATGAATAGACATGACTTTCATCTCCCAAATTGACATATCTAATGCACTTAACAATTGCCCAACATTTTCAGCATCTGAGAAATTAACATTGACACTATGCAAGTTGCTGAGAATTTTATTAAAGCGAGCAAAGAGGTCATCAATAGACTCACCGGGTTGCATCTCGAAGCGCATGTATTCTTTCTTGAACATGTCTTGCCTTACCTCCTTGATCGTGTTGGATCCTTCATGGTAGTCACAAAGTGCTTTCCACACATCGTATGCAGATCGAAGGTGTGCAACACGATTGAAGTCGCTTTGAGTTAATCCTTGTATGATCAAGTTCCGATCCTTGTTGTTTTTGTTGACATCTCTCAGATTTGTAGCTGTAATTTGATCATTTGACGACACTTCGTAAGGCTTGTATACCTTCTTCCATATTGCGAAGCCTTGAGCCTGGATGAAGGCCTTCATGCGTGCCTTCCAAACCTGAAAATCAATACCACTAAACACACAAGGTTTGGCAGAGTATTTCTCCATGATGATTATTCAAGACATGTGCAAATCACAAAGATTACAGCACAGTGGCTCTGATACCAATTGTAGGATCGAAGAGCACGTGAAAATCTACCAGAGGGGGGGGGATGAATGGTAGATTAAAAAATCTTATGCAGCGGAAATAATTAAATCCCAACCCCTTCAGCAGAAAAATGATATGTTAAAGAAATCATGTGTTAGACTGTCGGTGTTTGGATCTGGCAGATCTCCTGACACTACCTTTGGTAGATCGAGGAGTTGTAGTTCAGTAATGGGTGCGCAGAGATTCAAGAAGGTGAAAGACACGTGTACATAGAGATTTATGTGGTTCGGGCCGCCTGAGCGTAATACCCTACTCCACGAGGTGTGTTGGTGATGTATTAAGCTTGTGAGTCTAGAAGAAGCTCCAGAAGAAGAAGCTCGTCTAGCTCAGGGTGTTCAGTAGTGGTCTAGAACCGTCCTTTGTGTATCGTTGACCAGTCCTTTTATAGTATAAGGACTGGTCGTTACAATGTTAGCCTGGCCCGACATGTGGCCCCAACAGTTACATATGCTTGATACACAATAAATGGGGTTAATTACCCTTAATAGCCTGGTAATGGGACTTAACAGTGTCGTTACCAGTATTAAGGACCATCCGATCGTGTGCCATTAATATGGTATTAATGACACTGAATCGGGTCTTGAAGTCTTTGATTGATCCTTGAAGGTCCGGAGCCGTTGGGGGGTCCACCGGCCTGATAGTTGAAGTTGAAGGTTTGGCGGTTGCCATGTGGCAGCTCTGGAGCTTACCATCGTGGACGGGTAGGTCCGGTGCTGTTGGACACGTGTCAGTACTGGAGCTTCCCTCTGTCTGGGGTTTGGTCCGGGAGTGCCATATTGGTATTCTGATCGGAGCTTCCCATGTGTGGGTGATAGCTCAGGTCTTGTGATACACGTGGCGGCCCTGGGACTAACCATGTCGGGGAAGCAGGTCCAGCTACGCCTGACATGTGGGGCCTTCGGAGGTCTTCAAATCTGGTAGATGGAGTTTCCTCGTGATCTTTGCGATCCCAAGGGGTATCCGGTACGGATGGTACCGACAGTGGCCCCCTGGACTCACCTCCAGGAGGGACCTTTTGGATGAAGTCATTTCGCCGGAGGTGGGTCCATTCTTTGGTTTTGGAACCGTGTCTTCAAGGGTCTTTGGTTGTGCTGTTGGCGGTAGTTCACAGTTAAACTTCCGCCGCGTGGCGTATCTTGGAGGCGGCAAGTGAGATCTCAGCGTGCAAATCTCACGCAATTGAAGGTCGCCAGTTCCCGATACGAAAATCGTATCGGTTCCGCGCGCCCTGTCAGGCCGCTGACTTCGGGTTTCCCGCCTTTCATGATGACAACCGTTCACCTGGGGTAAGAACCTCGACTTGATCGTCGGGGTGGCCCCGGGCCCCCTTGTCATTAACGGGGTGAAAATTTTGACTGGTATCATAGGCTCCTCTGCGGTTTCCATCCAGGCGTTGTGGGGGCTTACTTAAGAAGGAAAGCACGCATCATTTGGGGTTCTTTACGCCTTTCAATCGTTCTTGTGCTCAAACCTCCCAAACTTTTTCTTGCCTTTCCTCTCTTACCTCGCTGTGCCGCGATGGAGTTGGGTCTCCGCCAGAGCCGACTGAAGGTCGATGACGATTTGAAGAAGGTCCGGGCCCTCATGGGATGGTGCCCTGACTTCGTCAACCACCTGATCCGCATCGGCAAGCTTCCGTTTGAGAAGGAGAACGCTAGCGACATGGTGTACTTTTCAGCGTACGCCATGGTGGGACTGATCCCACCTTTCACATCTTTCTTCTTGATGCTGCTAGACTTCTATGGTCTGCAGCTGTATCACCTTGGCCCCCACTCCATTCTGCTGGTGTCCATCTTTGTCCACTTCTGCGAGATGTGGGTGGGCATTCCCCCCTGCATTGAGCTTTTCCGCACCTTCTTCATTGTCCAAACCACAGGTCGGAGCGACGAGTACCTTGGCTTCTACTATTTTGTGAAGCGCAAGAAGTGCCTGTACAAGTACTTGCAGTCGTTCCCTTCTAGGAAGTGGGACGACTAGAAGAAGGATTGGATTGTTATCAGGGTGGAGGAGCACGAGAAGCTGGAGCTGCCGGATGGCCTCCCCAACATCGACACTGCAGTTTAGAGTGAAGCTCTGGTGCTGTCAGATGCCTTCAACCCTGCCCTGACCAGGATCCTCCTGTGCGTGGAAGGAGGGGTGACTCCCTAGGCAGTGTTTTGCAACTTCCTGACCAACAGGTGGGCTCTACTGAAGAGGAGGGAGAAGTTGGCTTGGGCCCTCAACAGCGTGCTGGATGACGACCGGATCGAGATCGGTTTGAAGTCCAACATGGAGGGTGCAACTTTGGAGTTCCATCTGAAGTAATTCCAGCACGACATCGACATCGAGGGCGACGGCTTGGCTCCGGCGACAACTTTCCTCACTCTGAACATGGAGGCAACATTCAGTAGGGATCTTCGGCGGATGATGCCGGTGCTTGACGACCTTGGTGTCGTTGGGAGGCGCTCGACCACCGGGTTGGCGATCTCCGAAGCTCTGGAAGGTGGCTCCATTCCCGCCCCTAAACCAAGAACCTAAGTCGTCGGCAAGGGCAAGGAACTGGCCGAGCCCTCAAGCCGTAAGAGGAAGCATGCTGACAGAAGGTGAATGTAGGCCTAGAGGGGGGGGGGGGGTGAATAGGCCTTCTGAATTTTTGTCGGATCCTGCAACACTCAACAACAAGTTCAATACCAGAGAAATCAGACTAGTCCGGTAAAGTGCGGACTAGTCCAGTGTACACGGACTAAGTTGATCAAGATTAATCGATTAGGTTGATTCTTCAATGTGTGCAGTGGAAATATAGAATCAAACAACAGTTTAACAGGTGTATATTGGATTGTATCACAATTAAGGCTTGTGTTCTACAATTTATTGTAAATTGAACAATGTGTATCAAACCCTAGAGTAAGTTGATCAATTTGAGTGATGAACACAAAAAGGACAAGACACACGATTTATCCCGTGGTTCGGCTACCACGAAGGCAACCTACGTCCACGTTGAGGAGTCAACAAAAGGACCGGGTCTTCTCCAACCCTACCCTCGTCAGATTGCCACGAAGGCCAACCCTCTTCCACTAATCACAAAGGGGTGAATAACCAAATTCAAGGGGCGTTCTCACACGTTGAGAGCTCCCTTAGATTACAAATCATAATTCCACCAAAAACACACTCAGAAATTACAATTGAAACGCAGGAGTGTGTTAGAGATTCAAACCAAGAGCTCAATGATGTGTGCCAAGTGTCTCTCCAATGATCTAGAAGTAATCCTTAATGGATTGATCGATCTTGCACTTAATTTCGTGAAGAGAAGTGGTTTCTGAGTCTATTGGGAGGTGTGACGGCGCTAGGGTTCGAGAGAGTATAAAAGTGGGCCGTGCACCTCTATTTATATGGGGTTTCTAAAAGTGACCATTAGGGTTCAGAAAGATCAGACTAGTCCGTGGTGGTCACCGGACTAGTCTGGTGTGCTGTGTGTAGCAAACCCTAAGTGTCCCGAAATATCGGACTAGTCCGGTCGAAAACGGACTTGTCCGATTTCACTACTGGAAATCTTCGGACTAGTCCGATAGCCATCGGACTTGTCCGGCTATGTGAAACCCTAAGTGTGTTGGATGACAAGTCCGCACTTGGAGGACTTGTCCGATTTAGATCAGTGGGTATTTCGTACTAGTCCGTGTAAACATCGGACTTGTCCGAAGTGGATCAGAAGGAATATCGGACTAGTCCGGTTAACAACGGACTTGTCCGATTTTGTGTGACTTGTGAAGTGTGTTGAGGACTAGTCCACCCTGGGAAGGACTAGTCCGACTCAAGTCAGAAAGATATCGGACTAGTCCCACAGATATCGGACTTGTCCGATCTGGTGCAGAAAGGATATCGGACTAGTCCGTTGATATCGGACTAGTCCTGTCCTGTGTAACTTTGTGCAATATGTGTGTGTGCTTAAATATGATTGAGCTCTTGGGTGTGTTTCCTTAACACACTCCATACACAATAATCTACTATTTCTTTTCCTTGAGCTCAAGTTCACTTTGCTCCTCATTATCCCTTCTTTTTGGTATTTTGCTTTTTCATTATTGGCCTGCATTCATGTCAACAAAAAGGTTAGGATCCCAATTGCTTGTCATAAATCATCCAAAACCCACAAGGGAGTCCTAGATGCACTTTCAATCTCCCCCTTTTTGGTGATTGATGACAACCAATTGAGATTTCACAAAATATGACAAAAGGAGATGAGATTTTCATAAAGTATGCACATATGACTCAAAAATACATCAAGCAGTAAGAGAAATATCCATATGTGCATTCTTTATGGTGGGATGCATAACTAAGTGCATTGAAACATTGAGAATGACATAGTTTACATTGATGAATCAATACAAAGTACATATGTCATTTCAGGAGCAAAGTTGTAGATTTCAACACATACTTGCAAATTAATTAAGCATTTCAACATAGAACCATAGTTAACATGAAAACAGCGTTAAAGCATTACAATCACAAAGAAAGATAAAGAGAACTCTCTCCTCGCACCCTACCACAGCTAAAGCTAAGACTCCCCCTCAATCTCTCCCCCTTTGGCATCAAGACACCAAAAAGAAGGAGAGGAGGGTCCTAGGGTCTTCACTCTTCACTGTCGGTCCTCTCGTCGTCTTCGTCTTCATCATCATCAGCATGACGAGGAGGGGAAGGAGGAGGGACGGAGCCACTCGAGCCCCCAATGCCAAAGTAGGCAAGCTCGGAGGGGTTCAAGGGCGCGAGCTCAGTGAAGTCTGGGTCAGAATCCTCAGAAATCACTGGAGATCCAATGAGATCGATCTCCAGCTTCTGGCAAATTTGCTTTACATTGGCCTTTATGTACTTCATGTCCTCTCTTCTCTTCTGGTTGAGCTTGTGGGCCTTCACTTCGGCCTTCTTGCAGGAGGAGAATATAGCAGCCAGATACTTGAGGATCCCACTAACTGATCCTTTCTGAGGGGCTTCCCTTGAATTAGGGATAGCTCTGGCACCTTCACTTGATCTTGCAGGTGCCTCTAGACTGGAGGCCGTCGAAGGAGCAGCCTGCACACTTGGCTTTTGAGGCATTTGAGGCCTCAAGGGGAGATGCTCCACATCTTTTCACAAATTCAATGCCGGTGACTTTTTCAATCACAAACATAAGGTAAGGAGCATATCCGCAAGATCTGTTGGGAGTGCAGGAGATGTTTACCATATCATTCCAAATGTATTCCGCCACATCAAATGGGCGGTCCTTGCTTATGACTCTCATTAGAGTCCAGAGGTATCCTTGCACACTCCCTGCATCCCCATCCTTAGGGGCAATGGTCTTTCTTAGCACTCTGTTCAACACCACAAAGAATGGCTTCATGTTTTTGGTGGAAGGAGGGTTGAACTTTGAGTTTGGATCATATAGAAACTTCATCTTGTCCTTCTCAATGACCCCAATGTTGTGTATCACTAAGCAATCAGACCTTGTGGAGTCAAGGTGGAGCAAGCTAGTGAAATCTTCTTGAGTGATGCTATACTTGGATCCATGGGTCATCCAAGTGACACTCTCTTCATCCTCACTAGAGAAGTTACAGGTCGCAAAGAACTGCGCAATCACTTCATCATTCCAGTTGTGTCTAAAAGCAAATAGGTCTCTTAGTCCATGCTTTTCAATGGCTCTCACTACATCAGTGAACGGTGAGCAGCCCTTCTTCTCAAAGTGTGCCCAGTCAATCCACTGACTGCGCACCACGGGGGTCTTCATCGGTAGATACACCGATTTGTAGAAGTCTGCATGGAAGTTGCACCAAAACCTTCCATCGAAAGCTTGCTTTGGCTTGCCATACCAGTCAATGCTTCTGAACTTGGCTGCAGAATCACTGCCCTTGCCGTTGAACTTCTCCTCAGTAGGGTCCCAGACCCCTTCCCTGGGAGCATGGAGCTTCAAGGGCCCGACTGGCCCCGTTGCTATCCCCTTGCCCTTGCCCTTGGCTTGGCGAGAGGCAACTGATGATGCTGCTGCCTTTGACACTGGCTTCTTTGCCAGCACCTTCCTCCGAACCTGAGGAGGTGAAGGAGCTGGCCCAGAGGGTCTTTCTTGGCGTTTCTTGCCAAGACCTGTTGAGGACCGAGGTGCCACTTCGTGGCCCAACTCGGCCTCAGAGTCGGAGATTTCGTTGTTTGAGCTCGACATGATCTGATAATGATTTTGCAAGAATGATGGTAAGTGATACAAGGCATAGGAATGAAAAGATAGCAATGAATTGCATTGAGGAATTGAAAAATTAGGTTTTCATTTCAGAAACATTGGACTTGTCCGGTGCACAGGCACGGACTAGTCCGGAGGACCGGACTTGTCCGTGCATGGACCAGACTAGTCCGGTGTTCATCCTCAAAAACCTAACAGATTGGTCAAGGAATGATTCCTAATGCAAATCTAGTCTAGCATACACGTAGTACATCACATAAGCATGTATCTAGTGAAGGATGCTTTGCTATACGATCAACAATGGAGAAAAACAAGATTTCTAGGGTTTTGAAGAAAGTTACCGAAGAAATCGATTGAATCTTGAAGGTTTGGGGGTTGGAGGCCGGACAAGTCCGCTAGCTTCAATCCCCAAGAGGTCAAGCTTGATCTCCGCCCAAATGTGGAATTTTTCGACGGAGGGAGCAGAGAATCGCCTTGGTAGCTCGAGCGCAAGAGAGAGGAAGGCGTGAGCAAATGTGGGGATGAGAAGATTAGGGTTTGGTGGCGGCTAGGGTTATGGACACGAAAAATCGGACAAGTCCGGACATGACCGGACTAGTCCGAAGTCATCCAGAGAGCTATATCGGACAAGTCCGGACATGACCAGACTAGTCCGAAGTCATCCAGAGAGCTATATCGGACTAGTCCGTGGTCTATCGGACTAGTCCGGTCTAACCGGCACTCTGTGGACTAGTCTGCAAGAGCGGACTAGTCCGGGTAACTACGGACTAGTCCGTGGTCACCAGGAGAAATTGCATAGCCCATTCATATATATTTGAAGGTTCATTAATAGAGAATAGGTGGGACAAAACAAATCAATTAATCTTGATGAATTTGACCAGTAAGCATACAACAATCACACAATGATCATAATTCATCAAAATCTAATAATTGACATAGTTTTTCGAGAAAAAATGAAGAGGGATGATTTTCACAATTCAGTCAAAATTTTGAAGAGGTCATACAGGTATGCAACTTTTCAAGCCACACTCAGAGAATCAAGGATATTTAGTTCATTTCGGAGTTCGCAAAAACACTTTTCATCAAGTGGCTTGGTGAATATGTCGGCCAATTTTTTTTGGGTGTTGACATGTGAGATGGTAATGTCTCCTTTCATGGAATGGTCTCTCAAGAAATGTTGTCTTATGTCTATGTGTTTAGTTCTAAAGTGCTCAACTGGATTGTGGGCTATTTTAATGGCACTCTCATTGTCACAAAGGAGAGGAATACGGTTCATATTGTAACCGTAATCTCTTAGAGTTTGTCGCATCCAAAGGAGTTGTGCACAACAACTCCCGGCTGCAACATACTCCGCTTCGGCTGTGGATAAAGCAATGGAATTTTGATTCTTGTATGACCAAGAAACTAAGGATCTCCCTAGGAATTGGCATGTGCCGGAGGTGCTTTTTCTATCTACTTTGCACCCGACATAATCTGCATCGGAGTAACCAATGAGATTGAATTTTGAGCCTTTTGGGTACCAAAGACCAAGGTTGGGTGTATGAACTAAATATCTCAAGATTCTTTTTACGGCTGTCAGGTGACATTCCTTCGGGTTGTCTTGAAATCGTGCACACAAACATACACTCAACATAATATCTGGCCTAGATGCACATAAGTAAAGTAGAGATCCAATCATAGAGCGATATACCTTTTGATCGACACTAGGTCCATCTTCATTGAGATCCAAGTGGCCATTCGTTGCCATGGGGGTCTTTATGGGCTTTGCCTTGTCCATGCCAAACTTCTTGAGTATGTCCTGCGTGTACTTGGTTTGGCTTATGAACGTTCCTTCCCTTTGTTGCCGCACTTGGAATCCCAAGAAGTACTTCAATTCTCCCATCATTGACATTTCAAACCTGTCTGTCATGATTCTACTAAATTCTTCACAGAAGGATTGGTTAGTTGACCCAAATATTATGTCATCAACATAGATTTGACAGATAAAAAGATCATTATCTAAATTCTTTGTGAATAATGTATAGTCTAATTTTCCAATTTGAAAACCATTTTCAATTAAGAAGTCTCTAAGACACTCATACCAAGCTCTAGGAGCTTGTTTGAGGCCGTAGAGAGCCTTACACAATTTATATACGTGGTTGGGGAATTCTTCGTCTTCAAACCCGGGTGGTTGCTCCACGTACACTTCTTCCTTGATCGGCCCGTTGAGGAAGGCGCTTTTCACGTCCATTTGATACAGCTTGAAATCATGGTGAGTAGCATATGCAAGTAATATTCTAATAGATTCAAGCCTAGCTACTGGAGCAAAAGTCTCATCGAAATCCAAACCTTCGACTTGTGAGTACCCTTTGGCCACAAGTCGCGCCTTGTTTCTTGTTACCACTCCGTGTTCGTCTTGTTTGTTGCGGAAGACCCACTTGGTGCCCACTATGTTTGCATTGGGTCTTGCCACAAGTTCCCACACCTCGTTCCTCTTGAGGTTGTTCAATTCTTCTTGCATTGCCACCACCCAGTCCGGATCCTCCAATGCATCCTCAATCCTGCGTGGTTCCAAAAAGGAGACAAACGAGTAATGCTCACAAAATTTAGCTATGCGAGATCTAGTGGTTACTCCCTTTTGGATGTCACCGATGATGTTGTCGATTGGGTGATCCCTTTGAGTGCATTGGTGTACTCTTGGGTGGGGCACTTGGGGAGTTGTGTCTTCATGATCGTTTTCTTCTCCCCCTGAGTGGTTGCCCTCGTTGACTTGTTGATCATCTTCATACTCTCGTGCTTGTGTTGAAGCTCCCCTTTGATTGTTGGTCTCCTCTTGTGGTTCATTTTCCTCATTTATGTGTGAAGGTGACTCTTGTGGTCGAACTTCACCTAGAGCCATTCTTTTCAATGCTAGACAAGGAGCTTCTTCTTTACCTAATTCACATGGATCAACTTGCTCCTTTTGGGTGCCGTTAGTCTCATCGAACACTACGTCACGTGCTACTTCAACAAGTCCGGAGGCCTTGTTGAAAACACGATAGGCGTAGGTGTTCGAATCGTAACCGAGCAAGAAACCTTCATCGGACTTCGAAGCGAACTTTGAAGTCCTGGGCTTCTTGTTCAGGATATAACATGGAGAACCGAAAACTCGAAAGTATGAAATGTTTGGTTTGTTACCGGTGAGTAGCTCATAGGGAGTTTTCTTGAGTAGTCGATGAAGATAAAGCCGATTTGCGGCGTGGCAAGCAGTGTTAATTGCTTCTGCCCAAAATCGATCCAAAGTTTTATATTCATCGAGCATTGTTCTTGACATCTCTATGAGTGTTCGGTTCTTCCTTTCAGCAACTCCATTTTGTTGTGGTGAGTATGGCGCTGAAAATTCGTGCTTGATGCCCTCTTCATCAAGGTACTCCTCCACTTGTATGTTCTTGAACTCCGTGCCTTTGTCGCTTCGAATACTCTTGATTGACAATGTAAACTCGTTTTGAGCTCGCTTGAAGAATTTCTTGAGTGTTCCTTGTGTTTCTGACTTATCATGCAAAAAGAAAACCCAAGTGAAGCGAGAAAAATCATCAATGATAACCAAACCGTATTTGTTACCGTCGATGCTTATGTAAGCAATTGGACCAAACAAGTCCATGTGAAGTAGTTCAAGCGGTCTTGTTGTAGTCATGATGTTCTTTGCGGGATGATGTGCTCCAACTTGCTTCCCGGCTTGGCACGTGCTACAAGGCCTGTCTTTCTCAAAAACAACATCTTTCAAACCTCGGATGTGATCGCCCTTGAGGAATTTTTGAAGATTCCTCATACCAACATGCGCTAGCCGTCTATGCCACAGCTAACCCATGTTGGTTTTTGCAATCAAGCATGTGTCGAGTTCGGCTTTATCCTTGTTGAAGTCAACAAGGTAAATCTTTCCCTTCAACATACCCTTGAATGCAATGGAACCATCACTCCTCCTTGAGATGGTCACACACTCGTTAGTGAACAAGCAATTATAACCTTTGTCACATAGTTGAGATATGGACAGCAGGTTATAATCTAAAGATTCAACATGTAAAACATGAGAAAGCGTGTGTTCAGAGGATATTGCAATTTTGCCGGTACCGAGCACCTTTCCTTGACTATTATCTCCGAAGTAGATGCCTTCATTTGGGTCCTCGTTTTCTTCATACTCCACGAACATCCTCCTTTCTCCGATCATGTGGTTGGTGCATCCACTATCTAGCACCCATTTGGATCCACCGGAGGAATAGGCCTGCAAAAACAAATTATGCTTTGGTTTTAGGTACCCAAGCTTGCTTGGGTCCTTAGAGGTTAGTTACAATACATTTGGGCACCCACACATGGGATTTTGTGTTCCCATGGCGTGGCCCAACATAATAAGCATAAACCTTACCAAGATTGTTTCTCATTAATACATAAGAGGCATCAAAAGTTTTAAATAGAAGCTGCTGTTGTTTATGAATCGGACTAGTCTGGGTGGCTGGACTTGTCCGGATGACCGGACTTGTCCGGACACTGACCGAACTAGTCCGGTATTCATGCGAGTTCAGTTTCTTATTCTTCAACTTATCAGTTTGAGAGGATCTTCCCTTCACAAAGGAGATCCTTCCCCTGTTATTCTTATGACTTCCAACATGTTGCTTTTCATCATAAGAGTAACCAATGCCATATTTGACATTTGGAGGTCTTTGGACCAAGTATGCACCACGTGCATAGTTGATCTTCTCCTTGTCAAATATTCCATACTGGGTAGGATTTTTATCCTTTGTGGAGGTTGACTTCTCCTTCAAACTGGTGTTGATTTTACTACATGTGCCCATATGAACAAGATCAGTTTTAGTGGGTTGAGAAGGTGAACTTGAAGAGGAGGAAGGTTCACTTAGCTTGAGTGACTTAACTTGCACTTCAAGGATTTTGTTAACCTTGATCAGGTCAGCAAGTTGGTCCTTGATTGCAACATTTGAGTCGGTTAACTCCAAGCAAGTTTTCTTGCTTGAAGCTAGCTCAAGCTCTAGTGAACTGTTTTTCTCCTTTTCAAGCTCTAGGAGTTTGTCAAGTTTGACATACTTCTCCTTTTGGGAGATAATCATGTCCTCTTGATGATCAATTAACCTCTCCTTCTCAACAAGTTGGTCAAGTAAAAATTTCATTTTAGTAGCTGTTTTCCTATCTAGTCCATTTAGCATATCCTCATCATCACTATCTAGTTCATCATCACTAGAGTAGGAATGCATGGAAGGGGTTTTGATGTTTACCTTGCGTTTACCTTCCTTTGCCATGAGACAAGTGCCATTTCCCTTCTTTGCACCGATTGTGGGGAAGAGTGTGGATTTCTTGGATGTGCTTTCTATGGCTATGCTAGCCATCTCTTCTTCATCGGATGATGAGGACTCATCGTTTGAGTCCCACTCCTTCCCAATGTGTGCTTGTTTGGCTTGTTTCTTCTTCTTGAAGAATTTCTTAGGTTGAGGCTTGGTTTCTTTAGTTTTCTTCTTGTTGTCCTCATACGGGCAATCGACTATAAAGTGGTTATACTCACCACAATTATAGCACGCCCGCCTCATCTTTGGCTTCCTCCTTTCCTTGTACTTTCCTTCACTTGATTTTGTTCCTTGTCTCTTCTTCATTATCCTCTTGAACTTTTCATGAACAAAATCATATCCTCTTCATCTAGCTCACTACTCTCGTCATCACTGTCCTCTAGTTGTGCTTCTCTTGCTTCTTTGGATAGAGGCTTGAGAGTAGATTTTAGGGCAACTCCTTTCTTCTTGGCCGAGGTGAGGTCGGCAATTTCTTTGACGTGCTTGGCTTGTTTCTCCATCATTTCAAAGTTGATAATTTTACCAAGCAATTCATCCGGAGTCATCCTTTTGTAACCGGGGCTTTCTTTGATCATTGAGCATAGCGTGACATTGCGAGGCATAAAAGCTCTAAGGATGAGCTTTACCACCTCGTGGTCATTCCACTTCTTGCTCCCATATGATCGAACCTTGTTGACAAGTGTCTTCAATCGATTGTACATATCGTGGGGTGACTCGTGTTCATCAATTGCGAATCTTCCTAGTTCGCCTTCGATCATTTCAATTTTTGCCTCACGCACATGCCGGTCACCTTCATGTGCTATTTGTACTGTATCCCATATCTCCTTAGCAATTTCGAGTCCATCCACCTTGGTGAACTCATCTCGACTGAGAGAGGAGGTGATTACGGCTGCGGCTTGAGCGTTTCTATGGATGGCCTGCTCTTGACTTGGGGTGAGCTCTTTGTCGTCATCCGGAATATCTATCCCTGTACATACAACATGCCATAAACTTGGGTTGAGGGAAATCAAATGCATCTTCATATCCTGCCTCCACATGGAGTAATCACTCCCATCGAAGTGTGGGGCTTTTCCAAGTGGGATAGATAAGTAGTGATTGTTATTGGAATTTAGACGATCATAATTAAAAGGATATCGGGAGTATTCGGTGTGACTACTCCCCTTCTTCTTCTCATTCGCTTTCCCTTTTGAAAGTGCCTTCTTTCTGGGGAGCGCCTTTAGCTCCAGCGTCTCCTCATCGTCGTCCTCGAAGTCTTGAATGGCTTCGAGGTACTTCTCCAGTTTTTGGGTCTTATCGTTGTTTACTTCCTCTTGGTTATTGATTTTGTGGACGTCCTTCATGTCCGACATGATGTTTTCGAGTGGTTAAACTCTTTCTTGAAGAACCAAGCTCGAATACCAATTGAATGTAGGCCTAGAGGGGGGGTGAATAGGCCTTTTGAATTTTTGTCGGATCCTGCAACACTCAACAACAAGTTCAATACCAGAGAAATCGGACTAGTCCGGTAAAGTGCTGACTAGTCCGGTGTTCACGGACTAAGTTGATCAAGATTAATCGATTAGGTTGATTCTTCAATGTGTGTAGCGGAAATATAGAATCAAACAACAGTTTAACAGTTGTATATTGGATTGTATCACAATTAAGGCTTGTGTTCTACAATTTATTGTAAATTGAACAATGTGTATCAAACCCTAGAGTAAGTTGATCAGTTTGAGTGATGAACACAAAAAGGACAAGACACACAATTTATCCCGTGTTTCGGCTACCACGAAGGCAACCTACGTCCACGTTGAGGAGTCCACAAAAGGACCCGGTCTTCTCCAACCCTACCCTCGCCGGATCGCCACGAAGGCCAACCCTCTTCCACTAATCACAAAGGGGTGAATAACCAAATTCAAGGGGCGTTCTCACACGTTGAGAGCTCAATTAGATTACAAATCACAATGCCACCAAAAACACACTCAGAAATTACAATTGAAAAGCAGGAGTGTGTTAGAGATTCAAACCAAGAGCTCAATGATGTGTGCCAAGTGTCTCTCCAATGATCTAGAAGTAATCCTTAATGGATTGATCGATCTTGCACTTAATTTCATGAAGAGAAGTGGTTTCTGAGTCTCTTGGGAGGTGTGACGGCGCTAGGGTTCGAGAGAGTATAAAAGTGGGCCGTGCACCTCTATTTATATGGGGTTTCTAAAAGTGACCGTTAGGGTTCAGAAAGATCGGACTAGTCCATGGTGGTCACCGGACTAGTCCGGTGTGCTGTGTGTAGCAAACCCTAAGTGTCCCGAAATATCGGACTAGTCCGGTCGAAAACGGACTTGTCCGATTTCACTACTAGAAATCTTCGGACTAGTCCGATAGCCATCGGACTTGTTCGGCCATGTGAAACCCTAAGTGTGTTGGATGACAAGTCCGCACTTGGACGACTTGTCCGATTTAGATCAGTGGGTATTTTGGATTAGTCCGTGTAAACATCGGACTTGTCCGAAGTGGATCAGAAGGAATATCGGACTAGTCCGGTTAACAACGGACTTGTCCGATTTTGTGTGACTTGTGAAGTGTGTTGAGGACTAGTCCGCCTTGGGGAGGACTAGTCCAACTCAAGTCAGAAAGATATCGGACTAGTCCGACAGATATCGGACTTGTCCGATCTGGTGCAGAAAGGATATCGGACTAGTCCGGTTGATATCGGACGAGTACGGTCCTGTGTAACTTTGTGCAATATGTGTGTGTGCTTAAATATGATTGAGCTCTTGGGTGTGTTTCCTTAACACACTCCATACACAATAATCTACTATTTCTTTTCCTTGAGCTCAAGTTCACTTTGCTCCTCATTATCCCTTCTTTTTGGTATTTTGCTCATTTTTCATTATTGGCCTGCATTCATCTCAATAAAAAGGTTAGGATCCCAATTGCTTGTCATGAATCATCCAAAACCCACAAGGGAGTCCTAGATGCACTTTCAGAAGGGCCAGACATACTTCTTCCGCGGCGTCTCCTTCTCCCCGAAGGGGAAGGTCTACAATGGCGGCGTCTACTCCAGTTGCGGCATCTTCCCGTGGTGCTAGCTCCAGCCAAGTGACTCCGGTACCAGGGCCAGCTGAGGGCTTCGGGTCCGGAGGTCCTCCCAGTCGAGGGGGGACTCGACCAGAGCAACCCCGACAGCAGCAGCAAGCTCCGGGGGGCCCTCCAGGACTACCACACCAGTGGCGGCTGTGGCTAGTCCGGAGCGTCCGGAGAAGAGATTCCGCGGGAACTGGTGCGGAAGCCTTCCGAGGTAATTTTTGATTTTTTACCTCATTCAGTTGTTTTATTTTTAACTATATTTTGAGTCTCTTCGTCCTTCATTCACAGCGTGCCCAAGAAAAGGGCTAAAGCTCCGGTCCCTGCAGCAGCGGTTGAGAATGTGCAAGCTAAAGCTCCTGCCCCGATTCCAACGCCACCCCAAGAGGTGGCTGAGGCTGCGGCAGCCCTGGCGCCAGCTGTTGTGGTTTTGGACGACTCATCCCCAGAAGCTCCCGTGGTAGCGCCGGACCACGGGACTGAAGATGTACCAGCAGCGCCATCCTCGGAGGTTGAAGCTCCGGGCTTGGATGCTGTGATGTTGGACGTTCTGGCCGCAGAGCCAGAGGAAGCTGCGATTCTGGCCCTAGAGCCGGATGTTGTTGAAGCCTCGGCAGTCGAGCCGGTGGCTGATGAAGTCCCGGCAGTGGAGCCGGGTGTTGATGAAGCTCCGACACTTGTTCCGGTTGTCAAGGAAGCTCTGACGATAGAGCCGGTTGCTGCAGAAGTTCCGGCTGTGGAGCCAGCCATTGAAGAGGTTCCGGTGTACGAGCCAGCTGCTGCGGAGGTGTCGGCGCCTGAGCCTTTGGTGGTCGAAGCATCAGCGCCCGAGCCCATGTCGATCGAAACGCCAACACCTGAGCCAACGGCAGAGGAGGTGCCTGCGCTGGAGCCAGAAGTAGCTTCTGCTCCGACCGAACCTTCGACACCTGCTTCGAAAGTGGTGATCCTGAAGGTGACCACTGCTGAGGCAGAGTGCCGTGATGAAGCTGCTGGCCCCCTGCCGGAGGGGCCAATTGTTGATGACCTGGCGGCTGGGCCTTCGGAACCAATTCCGGAGGTCGGAACTTCTGCAGCAAGCACCTCCTCGGCGGTGGCTGAGGCTATCCCGGAGGACGGCCCTAGTGCCATGGAAGCTCAGGGTACCGCTCTCGTAGAGTGGGACCCAATTTTTGTTGCTGAAGATTCGCTGGAGCCAGCGGAGAGGACCCCAGCAGGTCCGGACCCAATCCCCCTATCGTTGTCTATCGACAACGCCTGCTCCAGTCTTCGCCAGGTGTAGCTGGCCTTCTACCACGACAGCAAGGCCCTCGAGGAGGAGCGCCAAACCCTTAGGAGGTGGCGCAACCGACTCCATTTCGAGACCAAGCTAGCGCAATCGAGGCTAGCCGATGACAAGGAGTGGGTGAAAAGGGAGAAAGTTTGCCTGGAGTATTGGGGTAAGTTGTTGGATGAGAGGGAAAGCATGACGCGGAACCTTGACAACCAGTCCCGGGCCATCTATGATCAGGCCAAAGCTGCAAATAGCGCAGCTGATAAATGCCAGGAAAGGCTCTCTGCCATCCACGATAGTCTCATCAAGCGCTGGGAGGCTCTTGAAGCTCGAGAGAGATGGCTCGAAGATGAAGAGCAGAAATTCCTGGAGCTGCGGGACGACCTCGTGAAGATGGAGGAGGAGCTTGTCCAAAAGACAACTCTGGCTGACAAGAGCCTTGAAGAACGCACCAAGAAATTGGATGAGCATTGCAAGGAGGAGGAGAAGAAGGCCTGGGAGCGAGGGCAAGAGAATGCCATCGCCGCCCAGGAGAAGAAAGTACAGGGCCGGGAGAAATATCTGGTCAATCACCAGAATGAGATCCACCTACGGGAGGAAGAGCTCAGCAAGCTCAAAAGGCAGGTTGCTGAAACGATTCAGCAGAATGCCAAAGAGGTGGAGCGTCTTGCTCTGGAGAGCTCGGAGCTGGCGGCGGCCAAAAGATCCTTGGCGGAGATGCGTGGTGCAAGGGCTGCGGAGTCCTAACAAGTTTGGGACTTCCTGGGCAAGGCCAACAACGCGATGACGCCAATGGGCTTCAGTCCCATGCGTCCGGATGATCCGGAGCCGGAGCTACACCAGGCGTTGGAGGCGCTGAGTTCAGCAGGCAACAAGCTCTCCAAGGTGGGCGATGTCATCGCAGACCAATTGGAAACGGAGGGTCAATCTCTGGCGAAGAACATTGCAGAGTTTGTGCTGACATGCTACACCAGCCGGGACCCTCAATTCCCTGTGGACCCGGTGCTTGAAGGTCCCATCGAAGGAAAGGGTGAAGCTGATCGAGCCAGCGTGTCGGAGGTGGCCCAGAAGGTCGCCCAGTTCTTCCATAGGGTCTAGGATTGTCTCCCTGTAGCTCCCGCTTGTATTCTCTCTTCTTCTTCTCCAATTTTGTAATCTCTTGTCTCCAGATGAATGAAATCCAAATTTTGAGAATTCAAATTTCATTTTTTGTCTTCAACACCACCTTTGTCTCACTTGGCCCCTTGGTAGATGTACACAATTTGATTGTGAACATGTACCAAGAGGATGTAACGGTTGTTGAATATTTGTGTGCTTCGAACTTGTAGAATGTAGGTCTGAAGTCTTCGATAGTGTAGGCCCCTTGAGGCTATCGGAGCTTAGTAGCTCCAGCATTGACCATCGCTAGAGCTTAGTAGCTCCGGCAGTAGTCTTCATCAACGCGTAAAGCATTGATAGTTAGCCTTCTGGGTGTCGGAGGTTGGCAGCTCCGGCAGTGACCTCCGTCAACACGTGTTGTGTCAATGTCAGACTCCACTTTAGAGTCTTTCCACCACCTTCATATTAATGAAATATTTATTTTTCCTGCACATTGAAGTCAAGAAAAACAGTAAAATCCGTTTCCTATCTATAACTTCATTGCGGCTTACTGTTCCCGAGAAAGTTTTAGGTCGAACACAATCCTAAATACAATCAATAACACCGTCTTGCTTCCTTCAGGTCCGATTGTTTCTGTACTTGCCTTACTTCGGCCTGCTGGGGTGTAGGTAGAGTGGCGTACTTAGGGTGCAGGACCAGGCTAAGTCGATAGCAGACTCCAGCCCTAGATTGGCTTGGTGGCATTCAGACAAGTAGGCCATCAACAATGCTCGAACCCGGAAGAATAGACAATGCAACTCGAATCATACATGAACCGGTCGAGCTAAAGTTTCTTAAGAACTGCACAACTTCGTTATAGACAAGAAAGAGAGAAATAAAAAGTATTGAGCTTGTACAAAGTAAATGCACGTGGAGTTTGTTTTCACAAAATGATGTCTTTCATTATAGGTCCGGGGTACAGGGGAAACAAGTACACTCTTAGGGTAAGGAACCAGGCTAAGTGTGTTTCGTTTCTGTTTTGACCCAAGGTAGCTAGATACACTTTTAGTTCTCAGACTGTGACAAGTGTTGCATGGACGTTGCGGACCTAGCGGGGTAGGTCTGGCTGCCCTCCCGGAGGAGCTACCCGACTCTGTACAATGACTCTATAACATACACCACGTGTAATTACAGACTCACCTCCGTGATATTAAGCGTAGAACATACGGAGGTGCTCAATGTTCCAAGGATTTGGGAGAGGTGTCCCATCCTCGGTTGCCAAGCGAACGCATCCGGAACAGAATACTTTGATCACTCGGAAGGGTCCTTCTCAATTGGGGGAGAGTTTGTTTAACCCTTCTCTAGATTGTATTCTCCGTAGCACTAGATCGCCTTCCTCGAGCTGTCGGCTACGAACATGCCATTGGTGATAGCGCCGGAGAGCTTGGCAGTATCGGGCATTCCGAACAGCTGCTCGGCACCTTCCCTCTTCAAGGAGGTCAAGGTCTTCACGCCGGAGCTGGTCCTGCATGGCTTCGTCGGAGGTCCGGACCCGGAGCGACCCCAAGGTGATTTTCGGAGGAAGGACTGCTTCGGCTCCATACACCAGGAAGAAGGGTGTCTCTCCAGTTGACCGGTTTGGAGTTGTCCTGTTGGCCCATAGAGTGGGCAGAAGCTCTTCAATCCAGTTGGCTCCATGATTTTTCAGGCGCTCATATGTGCGCGTCTTGAGTCCTTTAAGGATTTCTGCATTTGCTCTCTCGGCTTGGCCATTGCTACGGAGGCGTAGATGACTTAAATGCCGAGGTCTTTGCAATATCCTTGGAAAGCAGAGCTTGTGAATTGGGTCCCATTATCTTTTATGATTTTGTTCGGGACTCCAAATCTGGATACAATGGACTGCAAGAAGTTAATAGCTGATTGCTTGTTTATTGTCACAACTGGAGTTGCTTCTGGCCATTTGGTGAATTTGTCAATGGCAACATACAGGAACTTGTAACTTCTGACAGCTCTTGGGAAAGGTCCCAAGATGTCCATCCCCCAAACAGCGAAAGGCCATGTAGGAGGTATCATTTGTAGAGCCTGAGCAGGTGTGTGAATTTGCTTTGCATGGAACTGGCATGCTTTGCATTTTTTCACCAGCTCAGTTGCATCCTAGAGCGCTGTAGGCCAGCAGAAGCCATGCCGGAAGGCTTTACCGACCAGCGTGCAGGAAGACGTGTGGTTCCCACACTCACCTCCATGGATTTCTACGAGGAGCTCGTAGCCTTCTTCCCTTGTGGTGCACCGCATTAGGATGCCGTTGGCACCGCGCCAGTAGAGATCCCCTTCTACCAGCGTGTATCTTTTAGCCAATCTGACTATCCGGTCAGTGATACATCATCGTCAGGAAGGATGTTGTCTTTCAAGTAGCTCCGAATCTCCGAGATCCATGCATCGGAGCTTTCTTGAGCATTTGAGTCTTGCGTGCTGGGTTGCTTGGAGCTTCCGGCAGCACCTACGATCCTTGATGGTTACCATGGTAACTGATGAGGACATCACTTCTATAGATACAAACAACACTCCATTGAACATACAAGATGCAATCAATAGAGTTCATACACAACAATTAATTTCAGAGGTGAACTCGTTCTTATATATTTCCTTATATGTTTCTGAACATAAATTGCTACTTAATGATTTATTTGTGATTAGGATCCATGGAGAGGTTCAAGGAGTACTTGGAGGGAGTATTAGGGACGTGGAAGACCAGAGAATTCGTTCAAAGAAGATGGAAACCGAACCAAACTCCAAATCGTATCCAACTCGGAGTCTAGGAGCAGTACGCACTAAAACGGACGCCCAGGACGCATACGAACTCCGTTTTGGACGTTCTACATATGCACGGAAAGGGGAGAGGATAACCTTTCCAATGGCACCGGTCCCATGTCCAAATTCCTTCGGAGTCGTCGGGAATCGTCGAAACAATATCAAATACAGAATCTGTCAGGGTGCTGCGCCACCATATTGGGCCATTGGGCCTTGTATCAAGTCTAAGTCCATTATTTTCGTGTGTTAGAGTTAGGTCACGACCCCAACACCCCCTTGGACGTCCTCCCACCTATATATACTCCATAGTAGCCGCCATGAACAATTGGGTTTTGCTTAGATCAATAATATCGCCGTTTTTCGGTTTGTGAAACCCCAATTCAGCAATTTCAGATTGCTTTTTTCTACGTTCTTGCTTGTGTTCTCGGTTGCACTTGCAGGGATTAGCCTTCTTGGCGAGGTCAATCGTGTGAAGCACGGTTGATAACCAACGGAGCGGTGGTGTAGTGATTGCAGGGGCTGTTCGTGTTCTACTCGAGAGCCTCGGATCATCAACGTCGAGATCTCTCCATCAATCGACTTATCCATTACCTTTCGGAAGATCGGGCATCATCAATTCTCCTATCAATTGGTATCAGATTTCCAGGTTGCCCGTTAGGTAATCCATCTATCCATTACATTAGTTTTGTTATTCATACCTAGAGTCCACAAAAAAGCCACAAAATTTGCAGATTAGTAGATCTGTTCATTATTTTGTCCAAACCACCATTGAGCCTTTGCAACTTTCGTCTTCAGTTTAGTTTTGTTGAGTTTGTGTCCGCTGTTAAGTCATATTGCTGGTTTAGAAAGTGTTTTTGCTCTTAGTTTGAGTTTTGCATTGTGTGATTCATCCTATTGAATCACATCATCACGTCCAGATTAGATTCGCCTCTGTCCAGTCGGGTATTTTCATCATATCTCACTCATACGAACTCGGATTTTAGAGTTCTTGTACTTTCTGGAAAGCTTAAGAAGTTCTCTATAACTTTCGTATTTATCATTTTCCCTGAAAATACAGTTATCGATGTCAAAATTGCATTAGATCCGAATCTGTTATTGATCTAAAAATTCTGAACAGTCTGTATTTCGGGGGCAGTATCTCCTATTTTTCTTTTCCAAAATAGGTCTTCCATATATTGAAATTAAAGAGGAGAGATATATCTACAATCTTGCTGTTCTAAGTTTTCCAATTTAGAGCCTATAAGTGTGCCTATTTCTCCTTGGAAGATTGAGCAGAAAATCAGCAACAGACACACGAGATATCTTGGATTGATTTTCATTGTGTTCTTCCCTTGCAGCACATTCTGAAAAAAAAAGGAAGAAAAAAAGAAAAAGGCAAGTGCAAAACAAGAAACAAAAGCCGCACAAAAAAAGAAAAAAAACAACAAAAAAAAAACAGAAGTGCATGCATTCTTTGTATCATCTAGTTTTGTCTCATGTCTTGCTAGCTTGAACTACTAGGAACACATTTAGGCCACCAACTTTGACAAATACTTTGGACACTTATTCAACTTTACTATCTGATTTCATTGTTGCTAATCCTTACTACAAATAAAGTGCCATCCAAGCTACACCTTACTCTTGAGCAGAATCGATACACCTTTGCAATCATCCCACGCTTCATTGGTTTCTTCATACCGGCCACCGTTTGCCACCTGCAGTGTAGGTAAGAACACTTGTAAGAGCGTGGTAAGACGCTTGAGAGTGTGTGATTCCACTTCCACTTTTCCATTATCCTTTGTAGTTGATAGGGATAACATATTTTTTGTGTTGTCTTCTGTTTGCTACTAACAATGTCAGGTAAAAGCAAGAATCATAAATTATATGCTGAGATGATGGACATGATGAAGACAGCGATAGAGTTGCGCACTAAAAATCAAACATCGACCAAGGATTCACATGACATTCAGACCACCTTTACAACACCTTCCACAAGAAGTAATTACATTCTCCCATCTCTTCCTTCTTATGATGGTTTTGGTTACGATGAATATATTGCTTGGGAAATAGAGTTGGATAAAATTTTTGGACAATGTCATATGTGTGAGAAAAGAAAGATTAGAAATGTTGCAAGTGCATTAGTAGGTTGTGCATTGACTTGGTGGAACAACTTAAGTGATTTAGAAAGACCTCGAACATGGAAAGATATGAAAATTCTTATGCGAGAAACTTTTGCTAATGTATCTAATTGTAAAGATGAAATACATGAACTTGAGAAGAATTTTCTTGTTGTACCTCCTCCTTTGCCTAACCTTTTGCAGGAACATGAACAAATAAATGGAGATGCAAATGAGAGTGAGGTGTTGAACAACTCTTCTGAATTTTTTGATGAATCAACTCATAATGCATTTGAATTTGTTGCTGAAAATGAGAGTAGTGTTAATGGACAATGCTCTACAGTTAACCACGGTATGACATTTTCAGATGTGCTGAATTTTGCTACCAATCATACTATCGATGAGCAGCAACAAGATGAACCTTTTCATAATGCACCTTTACCATTAGTTGATTTTCCTACTGACTCTTACAACAAAAATGAGTTGTGTGCTGATAATTATATTGTACCTATGCTAGAACAACCAAATGAATTTAATACTTTATCACTCACTTGTGCTGAAATTAAGCATTTGATCACAACTACATGTGAAAGGGATGAGCTGAAATTGTTATCTTCTCTAAATACTTTGGGTTATATTGAATTTGACACTCTTTGTGATCTAGATATCGTAGAGAAGAGAATATTTTCCCAATCTGAATTGCCTTTGTTAAGTAGAAATATTTTTCATGCAGTAGGCAAATATGAACATAGTGGTGTGTTTATGGTGCATAAAGTTTACGTTTGTTCAAATGAGAAAACTCCTTTTGTGCTGCAACAACATCCTAAAGTAAATGAATGCACTAACGCTAATAATGTTTTGTCAAGCTTTTCTAGTATTTTGCAGCAGGGACAAAAAATAAAAGAGAAGTATTGTTCGCTGCAGTCGTGCAATATGGACAGTGTTCATTGTACCCCCAAAGCAATCCTTTTTCCTGGACATACGAGCAAGCCGAGGACGGCTTGTCATAAAGAAGGGGAGAATGACGAGATCATGCACATTATCATTGCACCTACAAATATGGTACAAAGTTTATTTGTTTGGGATCCTGGCTCAAGTGAATGTGCGCTCTTGTTTGGACAAGATCAAGATGGTGCGCTATGTCGTCCGCCACCTTGGCCTCCTCCTTTCATGCTTACAAGAAGATTTGCTGGTGTTGCACATATGGACCCACACATGATAGAAGATGAACTTGAGTCGAGGACGACTCCAATTCAAGAAGGGGAGGATGATGAGGACATCACTTCTATAGATACAAACAACACTCCATTGAACATACAAGATGCAATCAATAGAGTTCATACACAACAATTAATTTCAGAGGTGAACTCGTTCTTATATATTTCCTTATATGTTTCTGAACATAAATTGCTACTTAATGATTTATTTGTGATTAGGATCCATGGAGAGGTTCAAGGAGTACTTGGAGGGAGTATTAGGGACGTGGAAGACCAGAGAATTCGTTCAAAGAAGATGGAAACCGAACCAAACTCCAAATCGTATCCAACTCGGAGTCTAGGAGCAGTACGCACTAAAACGGACGCCCAGGACGCATACGAACTCCGTTTTGGACGTTCTACATATGCACGGAAAGGGGAGAGGATAACCTTTCCAATGGCACCGGTCCCATGTCCAAATTCCTTCGGAGTCGTCGGGAATCGTCGAAACAATATCAAATACAGAATCTGTCAGGGTGCTGCGCCACCATATTGGGCCATTGGGCCTTGTATCAAGTCTAAGTCCATTATTTTCGTGTGTTAGGGTTAGGTCACGACCCCAACACCCCCTTGGACGTCCTCCCACCTATATATACTCCATAGTAGCTGCCATGAACAATTGGGTTTTGCTTAGATCAATAATATCGCCGTTTTTCGGTTTGTGAAACCCCAATTCAGCAATTTCAGATTGCTTTTTTCTACGTTCTTGCTTGTGTTCTCGGTTGCACTTGCAGGGATTAGCCTTCTTGGCGAGGTCAATCGTGTGAAGCACGGTTGATAACCAACGGAGCGGTGGTGTAGTGATTGCAGGGGCTGTTCGTGTTCTACTCGAGAGCCTCGGATCATCAACGTCGAGATCTCTCCATCAATCGACTTATCCATTACCTTTCGGAAGATCGGGCATCATCAATTCTCCTATCAGTAACAGGGCCATCGGGACCGCCAGCTTCGGGATGCTAGTCTCGCCCCCTTCGCTCAGTTCGGCAGACTGAGTTGTGGGTTTTGACAACCTCCAGACTAAGGTTCCGTCAGGAGCTGGAGCTCCGGTTGACGCTTTCGTCGAGAGTTCGTCAGCTTCAGCGTTATGGACACGCTGGACATGTTGGAGATCCAGAACTTCAAAGTCCTTCTGAAGCCTCTGGACTTCAAGGAGATAAGCAGCTAGTTGGGGATTGTTACAGGAGCATTCACCCTTCACCTGTTTAATGATGAGATGCGAATCTCCCTTGACTAACAGCTGCTTGACACCGTAAGATAGTGCCAATTTTAGTCCACAAATGAGTGCTTCATACTCCGCCATGTTGTTGGTCGCCTTGAAGTCAAGGTGGACCATGTATATTACCTTCTCCCCGGTTGGAGCGAGGAAAAGGACTCCAGCTCCGGCCCCCTGCTTTTGCATGGAGCCGTCGAAGTAGAGGGTCCAGTGAGGCTCGGTGAAGACTGGAGCCTTGAGTTTTGACTTCTGCTCACTAGGGCCCCCAGGGTTTGATGGAGAGGGGGTCCATTACGCCACGAAATCTGTCAATGCTTGACATCTTGATCGCTTGTCTTGGGACGAATTCAAGATCGAATTCGTCCATTCCGCTTCCCATTTTGCAATGTTCCCAGTAGAGTTGGGATTATGCAAGATCGCACGCAGTGGGTAAGAGGTCACCACTGAAATCTTGTGAGCTTGGAAGTAATGGCGAATCTTCCTGGAGGCGATGAGAACTGCATAGAGCAGCTTGTGCACCTCTAGGTATCGAGTCTTGGCATCATGTAGTACTTCGCTGATGAAGTACACTGGGCGTTGGACTATCTGGACCCTCCCGGAGGGGCTCGGAGCTTCCTCCACATCGACTTGGACCCTCCCGGAGGGGTCCGGACCTGCTTCGGGGACCTCCGGGTCCTTGTTAGAGGAACCCGAAGCTTCTACTGAAGTGACCCGGACCCTCCCGGAGGGGTCCAAGTCTTCTGGGATAACTCCCTATTGATCCAAGTCTGGGGGCTGGGACCCAGACTCACCTTCAGGAACCCCTGGACTCTCCCGGAGGGGTCTGGATCTTGCGGGTGACCCGCAGCTTGTCGAAGAAAGCTTGCAAGGTGTCAAGGAGTGACTCCTTGTCCTTGATCTTGACGATGATGTCATCAACATACACTTCCACTACGTCTCTGATGATCTCTCCAAAGGTTTTGTACATAGCTCGTACAAATGTTGAAGCTGCATTCTTGAGACCAAATGGCATGGCAGTATAACAGTACAATCCATCTACTGTGATAAAAGAAGTATGTTCTTCATCTTCCCTAGACATTCTGATTTGATGGTACCCAGAATATGCGTCTAGGAAACACAGTAATTCACACCCGGAGGTGGAATCCACTATCTGATATATTCTAGGTATTGGGAATGGATTTTTTGGGCATGCCTTATTTAGTGTTGTGTAGTCGATACACATCCGAAGCTTCCCGCTGGCCTTGGGTACAACGACTGTGTTTGCCAACCATTTTGAATGGAAGACTTCTCGGATGAATCCAGCTTCGAGCAACTTCTTCACTTCTTGTCGTATGAAGTTCCATCGCTCTACGGATTGCTTCCGAGTCTTCTGATGTACAGGCCGAGCATCGGGATAGATCTTCAGATTATGCTCGATCAATTCCCTAGGGATCCCAGACATTTGTGACGGTTGCCAGGCAAACACGTCGACATTAGCCCAGAGGAAAGTGATGAGCGCGAGTTCCTATTTGTCATTCAGACCTCCCGATATACGGGTGGTCTGAGCGGCAGCGAACCGATTTGGACGACCTTGACTGGGATGTCCGTGTTCCCGCTTAGTTGCACGCGAGGTGCGGAGGTTGAGCCTCGTTGACGAATGCTCGGGGGTTTCGGAGCTTGCTCCTGCCTGGATTCTTCCTCCTGCGCTGTAGCAAGCGCATGCAGTTCCTCCAGAGCAGTCACTCCGACAGTACAGTCTCTGCGGATCCGAAGAACGCCAGCTGGTGTTGGCATCTTCAACACGAGGTAGCCATAATGAGCAGCAGCCATGAATTTGTACAAGGCGGGCCTGCCCAGAATGGAGTTGAAAGGCAAGTTGATCTGAGCGACGTCAAAGATCAACTTCTCAGTGCGATAATTCTCCCGAGTCCCAAAGGTCACGGGGAGAGTAATGGCACCGAGTGGTATTATAGCCCCTGGACCTACTCCGGAGAAAGGTCGGGAGGGGTGAAGGTCCGAAGGTCGGAGCTGAAGCTTGACAAAAGCTTCGAAGCTTATGAGGTTCAGCCCCGGACCTCCGTCCACCATTACATGGTGGAGTTGAATGTTGCTGATGGTAGGTGATACCATCAAAGGTAGCTGGCCAGCTCCGATCATGTTCCGAGGGCAGTCCGAAGCATCAAAAGTGATGGTAGTGTCCATCCACTTCCGGTGAGGCTCTGCCCAGGCTGTAGGAGCTACTGAGGCCATTTCCCGCCGCATGTTCTTGAGGACACGGCGGGAGGTGATGTCCCACGAACCACCAAAGATGGTGTTCATGGTCTTTTGACGCTCATTGTCAAAGACATCAGAGTCGTCGTCGATGGAGGTGTAAACAGCCTTCAGGACCTTTTTATGGTCCTAGAAGCCTAACTCCTCTTCAGCCGGAGCTTCATCAACTTTCTATTTTCCTTCCCTCTGAAGGAAAGGAACTTCTTCTCGGCGCTTGTGATAGCGCTCGGCAAGGTTTTGGACCTCCCGACAGTCCTCCAAGTTGTGGCTGTTCGACTTGTGGATAGGACACCACATTTTGGAGTTGCCACTGTCTTCAGAGGACGGCCGAGGTCGTTTCTC
The DNA here is from genome assembly GCA_036927565.1 of Tuctoria greenei. NCBI lineage: Eukaryota > Viridiplantae > Streptophyta > Magnoliopsida > Poales > Poaceae > Tuctoria > Tuctoria greenei. Next base: position 23,706,957 of record JAYESD010000011.1, on the reverse strand, counting down.
GGGGCGTGGCCCCCAGCCACCCGGAGCTGCAGCAGCTACAACGGTAGATGCGCCAGCCGATAGCTTCTTCTTGCCGTTGGACTTTTTCTTCTTTTTGCCACTCCCGGAGGTAGTGGCTTCGCCTCTGGAGGATATTTTGCCATCCTCCGGAGGTGGTTTGGAGTGCATTTCACGGCCCTCCGCAGCTTTGGCACACTTGTCTGCCAAGTTGAAGAGCTCCGTGACGCTGGTGATCTCTTTGACCGCCAGCTTCTCCAGCATCTTCTTATCCCATATGCCCTGTCTAAATGCCACAATAACAGAGGCGCTAGAGATAGAAGGAATGGTGTTTCGTACCTGGGAGAACCTCTGGATGAATGAATGCAGGGATTCTCCCCCCTTCTGCACGACTGCAAAAAGGTCCAGTTCGGTGCGTGGTCGGGTGTATGAACTCCCGAAATTGGCAGTTAACTGTTGGCACAATTCCTCCCAACTATTGATAGATTTGTGAGGAAGGCTCATGAACCAGGACCTGGCAGTCCCAGTCAAGGCCACTGGGAAGTAGTTGGCCATTACGGCCTCATTACCTCCGGCCACAAGGATTGCGGTGGTGTAAATTTGGAGAAACTCGGCAGGATTGACTGTCTCGTCAAAATTCTCCAGCAGATGAGTCCAGCATTTTTGTGGCCATCTAACCATGCGTAGATGCATGGCTAGTGCGGAACAACCTCCTTCTACTCCCTCGGGAGCAGGACTGTCTCGAGCCTCTCGCCTTTCGCGAGCACGCTCGATATGGACACGACCGTGCTGTTGACGGTAACGGCGATCAAGCTCCGCCCGGAGGTCATGAGTTGAAAGCCTGGTCACTGTATGAGAACATCGCGCCCCAGACGGTAGCGACGTAACTTGTTGTGACGCAGCACACCTCCTATTCAGGGAAGCATGTGGACCAAGTCTGCCAGACACGGTCCTGCGCTGCGTTGGGGCCCGCCCTGAAGGAGGAGGACCTTGGTTGCTGATGCGGTCGGCTGCTGCTGCAACCAGATGTTCCACATCAGCCCTCCACTGCTCCATTGCACCCTGGGATGCACCTGAAGGTCGTGGTCATTGGAGGAGAGCACGTGCTGCATGAAGCGCGTGTTCAGGGTTGTTGTTGTTCGCCGATGCGGTGATCGAAGCCGATGCACCGTCACGCTGCTCAGCTTGACGTGCTGGTGCGGGTGGTGGCAGTGGAGGCATGACTCCTGGTGGAGCCATGGCACTTGCTGGTTGCTGCATGTTGGAGGGATTGCCTCCAGCGGGTTGAACAACAGGGTTGCCGTTGGATGATCCATCAGCTGAGTTCACCATACTCAAAATCTCGGGCGCCCCTAGCTGGCGTGCCAACTATCGGTGTTTGGATCCAGCAGATCTCCCGACACTACCTTTGGTAGATCGAGGAGTTGTAGTTCGGTAATGGGCGCGCAGAGATTCAAGAAGGTGAAAGACATGTGTACACAAAGATTTACGTGGTTCGGGCCGCTTGAGCGTAATACCCTACTCGACGGGGTGTGTTGGTGATGTATTAAGCTTTGGAGTCTAGAAGAAGCTCCAGAAGAAGAAGAAGCTCATCTAGCTCATGGTGTTCAGTAGTGGTCTGGAACCGTCCTTTGTGTATCGTTGACCAGTCCTTTTATAGTACAAGGACTGGTCGTTACGACGTTATCCTGGCCCGACAAGTGGCCCCGGCGGTTACACATGCTTGATACACAATAAATGGGGTTAATTACCCTTAATAGCCTGGTAACGGGCCTTAATAGTGCCGTTACCAATATTAAAGACCATCCGATCGTGTGTCATTAATATGGTATTTGAATGTGGCCTAGAGGGGGGGGGTGAATAGGCCTTTTGAATTTCCTGCACACTTAATAGAATCATCAAAACTTGGTTGGCCGGACTAGTCCGATCGTGTGGGCGGACTTGTCCGGTGTGCTAAAAATATGTGTGTTGATCAGGTGTTATTTGGGAAACTAAATTTCTTTAGCAGCGGAAATTAGAACACTTGATATTTTTATTTGAGATTAATATAAGAATGCTGGTAAAACTTATAATTTCCTTAGGTTGATGTTTTAGTACTCAAGTGATCTAATGAACAAAATTTAAATGAAATAAGGCGCAAGACACACGAATTTTTCCCGAGGTTCGATCTGACCAGGAGATCTACGTCCTCATTGAGGAAGCTCACACAGAGCTGGGTCTCCAACCCTTTCCCTCTTCAGGTCACCACGAAGGCCGACTTGATTCCACTATCACGGGTAATCACCAAGTTTGTGGGGCAACCTCACACGTTGAGGGCTCCCACGAGAATTACAATGAAAGAAGTGATCAAATAGACTCAAAAGTATTACAATGCAGAGTATGAGTGTAGAAAGATCAAACCCCAAGAGTTCACAATGAAAGAACGACGATCTCCCAATCCCGAATCCAAGTGTTCAATTGATTTCACTCTTTTTGCACTTTAGATGAGTGTGGAGATGTGTTTTGGGCTCTTGGGACGAAGTGGCGGCGCTAGGGTTTGTTCTTTGATCAGTATTCGACGTGTATGTAAATAGGAAAGCCGTGGACTCTCTATTTATAGGGTTTCCAAAAGGTAGCCATTGAAAAACCCTAACACCGGACTAGTCCGGTGCTAGTCCGGACTTGTCCGGTCTCAGTGCATTTTGAAGTTCAGAAAGTCTGCCGGTCTAGTCCGGTCCAAGCTCGGACTAGTCCGGTGCTGTGTGAAGGTGAACTCCAGAAAGTTCAACGGACTAGTCCGATCTCCACATATGGGAGCCTCCAGAAAGGTCAACGGACTAGTTCGGTGGACAATGGACTAGTCCGGTCCCTCAATATGAGAGACTCCAGAAACATCAACGGACTAGTCCGGTGGATGCACGGACTATTCCGGTCTCCCAATAAGTGAGATTCCAGAAAGATGAACGGACTAGTCCGGTCCATGATCGGACTAGTCCGGTGCTTTGTGAAAGTTAGGTTAATTTTAATCCCTTACCCTCGCGCAAAGTTGTGAGCTCTTGAAGTGTGTCTTTCATACACTCCCTATACATTCAAAATCTAATTTGGTCTTCCAAGCTTCATCAAAGTATCTCTATTTGAACACCACTTCATTTTTCACCTTTTTGTGCGCACCGAGCTGTTTCACTTGTTTGTCCTGCAATCATCTCAGTAGTTTCATTAGGATCTCATATGTTTGTCATTAATTAGCCAAAACCCACAAGGGATATCCTAGATGCACTTACAATCTCCCCCTTTTTGGTGATTGATGACAACCATTTGAGATATCACAATTGAGAATAAAATCTTGATTTTCATAAGGTGTGCACATATGAGAATAATGATAAGTCCACAAAAAGCTTCTCACATATGCACACACCTTATGGTGGGGTGCCTAACAGGTATGTGATCAACAAGGTGTGATGAAGTAAAGGTAATCAATAATGAGCATAGAGATAATCATTCAAGCAACAATGAGCATCACACATAAGAGAAGAAATAGTGCGTTACAAGGTTTTAAAAATAAGTACACGTCCTTGATCACAAAAACATAAAGACACCAACTAGAGATGGTCTCAAACTACTAGTCTCAATCTCTCCCCCTTTGGCATCAAGGCACCAAAAAGGGAAAAATTGAGGGGAATCACTCATCGCCACTCTCTTCTTCAGTCTCGGTCCGGTCCTCATATTCACCACCATCATCATCATTCGCTGGAGCAGACTCTTCCTCGGAGTCCTCGAAGGCGGGCGGGGATCCCACCGGCTCAATCTCCAGCTTGTCACAGATGGCTTTGATGTTGGCATTGACATATTGTTGATGCTTCTTCTGCTTGACTTCAATCTTGCGGCAGCAGGCAAAGATAGAGGTGAGCATTTTGAGCACACCACCGGTGGGTTCATGGGCAGGTGCAGAGCTAGGAGGAGCAGCTGAAGATCTTTTGGCATTCACATCTCGAGTTTGTTTAGTCCTCCTCTCAGCTTCAGGGGAGGGAGGTGCATCAGGAGACGAAGGTAGAGTGTACTCGGTGGGCTTTTGTAGTTTCAACCCCGTATGGTGAACATCCTTGACGAACTCAAGTCCAGTCACCTTCTCAATCATGTACATGATGTACGGGGCATACCCGCAAGATCTGTTTGGAGTGATTGAGATGTTCACAATGTCATTGTAGATGTATTCAAAGACATTGAACGGTCTCCTCCCACCAATGACCTTCATTAGGGTCCTCAAGGTTCCTTGAATAGTCCCCGCATCTCCATCTTTCTGGGCTATTGTCTTCCTCAAAATTCTGTTGAGGACCACATAGAAGGGCTTCAGATATTTGCTGTTGGGAGGCACATAGGGCATCCTTGTGTCATAGAGGAACTTGAGCTCATCCTTCTCCAAGGGTTGCAAATTGTGGATGACAAGATCATGATCCAGAGTTTGTTAAAGGTGAAGAATTCTTGCAAACTCATCATAAGTAACACTATACTTGGAACCATGAGTCATCCAAGTAAGACTGTCTCCATCACCACGAGCAAAGTAGAGGGTAGAGTAGAATTGGGTGATGACCTCATTGTTCCAGTCATTCTCAAAAGAAAACAGTTCCTTCAGTCCGTGCCTCTCCAGGGACTCAACCACCTCATGGAAGGCAGGATATTTCTTCGACTGCATGTACCCAATGTTCACCCATTGACTCTTCACAACGGGATTCTTCATCTTCATGTACACATGCTCGTAGTAGTCGGCATGAAAGTTGCTCCAAAATCTTGGGTCTGAGCGTTGCCGAGGTTGATCATACACATTAACCTGCCTGAAGCTGTCGGCAAGCTCACCCCCTTTTCCGGTGAAATCTTTACTCGAGCGCTGCCTGTTGCGGTGACTTGGGTTCTTCATTTTCAGGGGTCCAATGGGACCACTAGCAAGCCCCTTTCCTTTGTTGAGAGTCCTCTTTGGCCCTGAGGAGCTCTCGCCAGCTTTTCCTTGGGGCTTCTTAACAACCACCCTCCTTTTCTTGGGCAAGTTGTCGTCGGAGGGTGGAGAGTGCACATTTACATCATGTCTTTTCTTCATGTACCTCTCCTTGGCTCTCTTCACTTTTTCGCATTCAACTTCTTCATCAACATGAAAGGAGCTGTCATCTGAGCTTGAAGACATCGTGCCTAATAAGGAGTTCATGATTTAGATGAGAATGAACTAAGAATGAAGGAGATGTGAGGATTCAAATGTCAGAGACCGAACTTGTCCAGTTTTAGAGTGCGGACTTGTCAGGTGTATCGGACTAGTCTGTATCTGGGAGCCGGACTAGTTCGTCCTGGCACAAGAACCCCAACAAAACTATGAATCACAACTTCTATCTAAGGATGCAAAGGAGCATGAAGGTGAAAGGAATACATCTCTGAAGCCAATGTACTTCCTTGGAATCAAGAGAAATAAGCTAGAACTAGAAAAGTTGAGAGTTTGACTTTAGGGAGAAATTTACCGAGAGTTGAAGATTCGCGTTGAAGGAGCACGAATCTGTCCGGATGAGTTTGGAGTGGAGTATCAACTCGTCGAGGGGAGGATTTCCCACAGAGAAAACTTGGATTTTGAGGGCTCAACTCGGAAATCACTTTTGGGGGCTAGGGTTTGAGAGGTGAGAGTTCAACTCAAAGTGGAGGGAGGTTTGAAACGGTTTTGGGCCGGCCAGCTGCTTATATACGCGGCCAACCAGACTAGTCCAATCAGAGGACGGACTAGTCCGGTGCCCCTGGAAAACCTAGGAAAGAGAGACTGTTCGGACTAGTCCGGTGGCAAACCTGACTAGTCCGGTGTCCCTGGAAAAATGGAGTATTTATAGATAACTAATAGTGATCCAAGGAAAAGGTTTGCAAATAATCTTGGTAATTATGACCAAAAAGTAATCAACAATAAAAAATTGTCATAAATTCCAAGATTTCTTCATTAAAATTAGTTTTCTTAGGAGAAAAAGAGATGAGGGGCAGTTTTAGTAATAAATTGTAACATTTGAAGTTTCAACCAGGTGTGCAACGTTTCAAGCCACATTTCGAGAGTCAAGAATATTAAGTTCACTCCTAAGTTCACAAAACCTTTTCTCATCCAATGGTTTGGTAAAAATATCCGCAAGTTGTTTTTCAATTCTAACATGTGAAATAGCAATGTCACCTTTTAATAAATGATCTCTAAGAAAATGATGACGGATATCTATGTGCTTAGTTCTTGAGTGCTCTACTGGGTTATGTGCAATTTTTATAGCACTTTCATTGTCACATAGAAGCGGGATATGGTTAAGATTGTAGCCGTAGTCCCTAAGGGTTTGTCGCATCCAAAGTAATTGTGCGCAACAGCTACCGGCTGCAATATATTCTGCTTCTGCTGTGGAAAGGGCAATGGAGTTTTGCTTTTTAGATGACCAAGAGACCAGGTACCTACCAAGAAACTGACAAGTCCCTGACATGCTCTTTCTATCGACTTTGCATCCTGCATAGTCGGCATCGGAATAACATATCAAGTTAAATTTGGATCCTTTGGGATACCAAAGGCCCAAGTTGTGTGTGTGCACAAGGTACCTTAGGATTCTTTTTACCGCGACTAAGTGACACTCTTTAGGTGCGGCTTGAAACCTTGCACACAAGCAAACACTAAGCATAATATTTGGCCTAGATGCACATAAATAAAGTAAGGAGCCAATCATGGACCGATATACCTTTTGGCCTACATTTGGACCGTCTTCATTAAGGTCGAGGTGTCCATTAGTGGCCATGGGTGTCTTGATGGGCTTGGCTTTGTCCATATTGAATTTCTTGAGAATGTCTTGTGTATATTTGGTTTGGCTTATAAATGTACCTTCTCTTAGTTGCTTCACTTGGAATCCCAAGAAGAACTTCAATTCGCCCATCATTGACATCTCGAACCTATCTGTCATAATTTTGCTAAATTCTTCAGAGAAGGATTTGTTATTGGATCCAAAGATAATGTCATCAACATAAATTTGACATACAAATAAATGATCATCACAATGTTTAATGAAAAGTGTATAGTCAGCTTTACCAATTTTGAATCCATTCTGAATTAGAAAATCTCTAAGACACTCATACCAAGCTCGAGGAGCTTGTTCGAGGCCTTAGAGAGCCTTGTGCAGTTTGTAAACATGGTTGGGATACTTCTGGTCTTCGAATCCTGGTGGCTGCTCCACATAAACTTCCTCCTTGATTGGGCCGTTTAAGAAAGCGCTTTTGACGTCCATTTGATACAGCTTAAAATTATGGTGAGTAGCATATGCCAATAAAATACGAATGGACTCAAGTCTAGCTACAGGAGCGAAAGTTTCATCGAAGTCCAAACCTTCAACCTGAGAATAACCTTTGGCCACCAATCTTGCCTTATTTCTTGTTACTACTCCATGTTCATCTTGCTTGTTTCGAAAGACCCATTTGATTCCAACTATGTTCGCCTTTGGTCTCTCCACCAGCTCCCATACTTCATTTCTCTTGAAGTTGTTCAGCTCCTCTTGCATTGCAATCACCCAGTCTGGATCCCTTAAGGCTTCTTCTACCTTGTATGGTTCCAGAAAAGACACAAAAGAATAGGATTCACAGAAATTTGCAACTTGAGATCTAGTAGTTACTCCCTTAGCAATATCTCCAATGATATTGTTGATAGGGTGGTCTCTTTGCACGCTCTGGCGTACTCTTGGGTGTGGAGCATGTGTAGTTGCTTGTTCTTCATTATCTTCATGTGCATTGTCTCCCCCCTAGATCATTGTTTCCATGATTGTCCTGATCTTCTTGATATTCCTCCTCTTGATCTTGTGCAAGAGCCCCCCCTTGATTATTGCCTCCGTGTTGAGATTCATCTTGTGTATTTGAGTCGAATGTTTGCTCTTGTGGTAAGATATCACCAAGTCCCATTTTCTCCAGTGCTTCATATGGAGCTTCCTCTTTATCTAGCACACACTTATCAACTTGCTCCACTTGTGAGCCGTTAGATTCATCGAACACTATGTCACGTGCTACTTCAACAAGGCCGGACACCTTGTTGAAGACACGATAGGCGTAGGCATTCAATTCATAACCGAGCTAGAATCCTTCATCGGACTTCGAAGCAAACTTCGAGGCCCTCTGTTTCTTGTTCAGAATAAAACATTTGCAATCAAAAAACTTTAAAATAAGAAACATTAGGCTTTTTATTGGTAAGGATCCCATATGGAGTTTTCTTCAGTAGTCGATGGAGATACAATCGATTCGTGGCATGGCAAGCGGTGTTCACCGCTTCTGCCCAAAATAGATCTGATGTCTTGTATTCATCCAACATAGTTCTCGCCGTTTCGATCAATGTTCTGTTCTTCCTTTCGGCCACTCCATTTTGTTGAGGGGAGTAGGGTGCTGAGAATTCATGCCTTATCCCTTCTTCATCAAGAAACTCTTCAACTTGGAGGTTCTTGAATTCTGTCCCGTTGTCACTTCTGATGTTCTTTATGGTTGATGAGAATTCATTCCGAGCTCTTTTCAAGAACTTCTTGAGGATCCCCTGAGTTTTTGATTTATCATACAAGAAAAATACCCAGGTAAATCTTGAAAAATCATCAACAATTACTAAACCGTATTTGTTACCGCCGATGCTGATGTACGAAACTGGACCAAAGAGATCCATGTGGAGAAGTTCCAGCGGTCTTGCGGTAGTCATCACATTCTTGGCGGGGTGTGGTGCTCCGACTTGTTTTCCTGCTTGACAAGCGCTGCACGGCCCGTCTTTTTCAAAAACCACATCCTTAAGACCACGGATGTGACCACCTTTTAGAAGTTTCTGCAGATTTCTCATCCCAACATGGGCTAGCCGTCTATGCCACAGCCATCCCATGTTGGTCTTAGCAACCAAGCAAGTGTTGAGTTCGGCTTTATCTTTGTTGAAGTCAACTAGATAAAGCTTGCCCTTCAACATTCCCTTGAATGCAATCGAGCCATTGCTTCTTCTAAAAACAGTCACACCCTCATTAGTGAATAAACAGTTGTAACCTTTGTCGCATAGTTGGGATATTGACAAAAGGTTATAATCTAGAGAATCTACATGTAAAACATTTGATAAGGTATGTTGAGAGGAAATTTCAATGTTACCGCTACCAAGGACCTTTCCTTGGCTGTTGTCTCCGAAGTATATGCCTTCACCTGGATCCTTGTTGTACTCGTACTCTACAAACATACCTCTCTCTACGGTCATGTGATTTGTGCATCCGCTATCAAGTACCCATTTTGTTCCACCGGAGGAGTAAGCCTGCAAAAAGAATTATTCCTTGGTTTTATGTACCCAAGCTTGCTTGGGTCCTCTCAGGTTAGTCACAAGAGTCTTGGGCACCCACACACAAGTTTTCAAGTTCTTGTGGCGTGGCCCTGTATATTTGGCAATGACTTTTCCATATTTGGCTTTCATAAGAACATAAGAAGCGTTAAATGTACGAAACAATATTTGTGGTTCAGATTCATGGGATTTTTCCTTAACAAAGACAATTCTATTCTTATCATGATTGGAAGTAGACATGTGTTTGTTCTTATCAAAACCAAGGCCATCTTTGACATTAGGAGGTCTAGTGACCATATATGCACTGCGTGCATATTTGATCTTCTCCTTATCAAAGATGCCGCTTGGAGGGGCATGCATATTATGAGAAGTTGAAGTGTTATAAATAATATTCTTCTTACTAGAGCAAGTGCAAGTTCCGATTGTTGTCGAACTTTTATCTTTGGAGGAAGAGCTCTTGGAGGACGAGGAGTCACTTTGCTTGAGCGACTCAACTTGCACCTCAAGGATCTTGTTAGCTTTTGACAAGTTAGAAAGTTCTTCCTTGATTGCAATATGCGAGTCTTCTAGCTTTGAGTAAGTTTCCTTACTCAAGGCTAGCTCAACTTCAAGCGACTCGTTCTTCTCTCTTTCAAGCTCGAGAATCTTTTCAACTTCTTGATATCTCTTTCTTTCACGGATGAGCATATCTTCTTGTCGGTCAAGAAGTTCCTCCTTTTCAAAAATTTCGTTCGATAACATTTCCATTTTCTTTAGAGCAATTTTACTTAGTCCTCTAAACATTTCTTCATTATCACTAGAGCTGTCAAAGTCATCAATAGAGGAATTTAGCGTAGGAGGAGTGAGCCGTACCTTTTTCTTGCCTTCCTTAGCCATAAGGAAAGTGTGGTTGTTCATGTCCCATCCTCCCATGTTTGGAAAGAGTGTGGCCTTCATAGTAGGTTTCTTGATTGCGATAGTGGCCATCTCTTCTTCTTCATCGGAGGAGGACTCGTCGTTTGAGTCCCACTCCTTGCCAATGTGAGTTTGATGGGTTTGTTTTCTTTTTCTGAGATTTTTCTTTTCTTGAGATCTTGTTTCCTTCTTCTTTTTGTCTTCTTCATAAGGGCAGTCCACCATGAAGTGACCATACTCTCCGCAGTTGTAGCAAGTGCGTCGAGCCTTGGATTTTCCTTTATCCTTGCTTTTACCTTCATTTGAGTTGTTGCCGTGTCTTCTTTTCATCATTCGCTTGAACTTCTTGATAAAGAGTACCATTTCTTCATCATCAAGATCGGTGTTCTCGTCACTTGTATGCCCATCATCTTGATCTTCACGAGCTTCTTTGAGTTTGGGTTGGCATGTTGCTTTGAGAGCAACCTCTTTATTTTTGGAGGAAGTGAGTTCGGCCAAGTCTTTGACGTATTTTGCCTCTTTCTCCATCATTTCATGATTTATGATCTTCCCCAACAACTCATCAGGAGTCATTTTGTGAAACCCGGGGCTTTGTCTAATCATTGAGCAAAGTGTGACATTTCTTGGCATGAAGGCTCTAATCATTCTCTTGACTATCTCGTGATCCGTCCATTTCTTACTTCCATAGGCACGTATTTTTTTGATGAGTGCCTTCATCCGGTTGTACATGTCTTGAGGTGATTCACCTTCTTCAATAGAAAATCTCCCCAACTCTCCTTCCATTTCGATTTTAGCTTCACGAACCGATCTATTTCCTTCGTGAGTTGTCTTGAGTGTATCCCAGATTTCCTTTGCACTTTCTAAGCCATCAATCTTGGTGAATTCCTCTCTGCTTAGTGATGATGTGATCACGGCGACGGCTTGTGCATTTCTGTGAATCTCTTGTTCTTGTTTTGGGGTGAGTTCTTCATCCGTGTCCGGGATATCTATGCCAGTGCAAACAATGTGCCACAGATTAGGATTTAAGGATATTAGATGCATCTTCATGTTGTACTTCCACATTGTATAGTCGCTTCCGTCAAACTGTGGAGGTTTTCCCATAGGAATGGAAAGATAGTGATTGTTTGAATTGAGACAGTTGTAGTTGTAAGGGTGTCGGGAGTAGTCATGATGACCACTCCCCGTCGTCTTCTCTTCTTCTTTTCCCTTTTGTCCTAGCAGTTTCTTTCTCAGAAGTGCCTTTAATTGTCACACTTCTTCATCATCGTGTGGGCTCTCTTTCAGCACATCAAAAGTTTTAGTTTCTTGTTCCTCCTCATTAATGTTCATCTTCGAGATATCGTTGTTCTTCTCAGAGGCCATTGATCTCTCCGAGATGTGAGTCTCGTTGGTAGAGAACCTTGCTCTGATACCAATTGAATGTGGCCTAGAGGGGGGGGGGTGAATAGGCCTTTTGAATTTCCTGCACACTTAATAGAATCGTCAAAACTTGGTTGGCCGGACTAGTCCGGTCGTGTGGGCGGACTTGTCCGGTGTGCTAAAAATATGTGTCTTGATCAGGTGTTATTTGGGAAACTAAATTTCTTTAGCAGCGGAAATGAGAACAACTAATATTTTTATTTGAGATTAATATAAGAATGCAGGTAAAACTTATAATTTCCTTAGGTTGATCTTTTAGTACTCAAGTGATCTAATGAACAAAATTTAAATGAAATAAGGCGCAAGACATACAAATTTTTCCCGAGGTTCGATCTCACCACGAGATCTACGTCCTCGTTGAGGAAGCTCACACAGAGCTGGGTCTCCAACCCTTTCCCTCTTCAAGTCACCACGAAGGCCGACTTGATTCCACTATCACGGGTAATCACCAAGTTTGTGGGGCAACCTCACACGTTGAGGGCTCCCACGAGAATTACAACAAAAGAAGTGATCAAATACACTCAAAAGTATTTCAATGCAGAGTATGAGTGTAGAAAGATCAAACCCCAAGAGTTCGCAATGAAAGAACGACGATCTCCCAATCCCGAATCCAAGTGTTCAATTGATTTCACTCTTTTTGCACTTTAAATGAGTGTGGAGATGTGTTTTGGGCTCTTGGGACGAAGTGGCGGCACTAGGGTTTGTTCTTTGATCAGTATTTGACGTGTATGTAAATAGGAAAGCCGTGGACTCTCTATTTATAGGGTTTCCAAAAGGTAGCCGTTGAAAAACCCTAACACCGGACTAGTCCGGCGTTCGTCCGGACTTGTCCGGTCTGAGTGCATTTTGAAGTCCAGAAAGTCTGCCGGACTAGTTCGGTGCTGTGTGAAGGTGAACTCCAGAAAGTTCAACGAACTAGTCCGTAGACTAGTCCGATATCCACATATGGGAGACTCCAGAAAGGTCAACGGACTAATCCGATGGACAACGGACTAGTCCGGTCCCTCAATATGAGAGACTCCAGAAACATCAACGGACTAGTCCGATGGATGCACGGACTAGTCCTGTCTCCCAATAAGTGAGATTCCAGAAAGACGAACGGACTAGTCCGGTCCATGATCGGACTAGTCCGGTGCTTTGTGAAAGTTAGGTTAATTTTAATCCCTTACCCTCGCGCAAAGTTGTGAGCTCTTGGAGTGTGTCTTTCATACACTCCCTATACATTCAAAATCTAATTTGGTCTTCTAAGCTTCATCAAAGTATCTCTCTTTGAACACCACTTCATTTTTCACCTTTTTGTGCGCACCGAGCTGTTTCACTTGTTTGTCCTGCAATCATCTCAGTAGTTTCATTAGGATCTCATATGTTTGTCATCAATTAGCCAAAACCCACAAAGGATATCCTAGATGCACTTACAGTATTAACGACACTTAATCGGGTCTTGAAGTATTTGATTCATCCTTGAAGGTCCGGAGCCGTTGGGGGGTCCACCGGCCTGCTAGTTGAAGTTGAAGGTCCGGCGGTTGCCATGTGGCAGCTCCGGAGCTTACCATCGTGGACAAGTAGGTCCGGTGCTGTTGGACACGTGTCAGTACCGGAGCTTCCCTCTGTCTGGGGTTAGGTCCGGGGGTGCCATATTGGTATTCTGACCAGAGCTTCCCATGTGTGGGTGATAGCTCTGGTCTTGTGATACACGTGACGGCCCTGGGACTAACCATGTCGGGGAAGCAGGTCCGGCTACGCCTGACATGTGGGGCCTTCAGAGGTCTTCAAATCTGGTAGATGGAGTTTCCTTGTGATCTTTGCGATCCCAAGGGGTATCCGGTACGGAGGGTACCGACAGAGACTAATCTAAATGTGTTTCACCATGACAAAAGTGATAGATATCATAAAGAATCAAGTCACGAGGACGACACAACAAGAATCACTTAAATCCGTTGAGAAAAACTCAAGTTATCATCGAAAGATCGAACAAAGATCAATCTGTCCTACCCGAGAAAAAACACTTGTGGAACGCTGCAAAGAAACTGGTGTAGATCAGAAACCACAAATCCAATGACCGTGAAATTTTCACATATTATAGAAAATCAAGTTGTGAAGACAACCCAAAAAGAATCATGTCAATTGGATTTGTAAAAATCGAGTTATAGTAAAGACACCAAAGCAAGGTAATGCTAGGCAGAAACTCAACAAGAAAACTTGTCTAGAACAAGTCGGACGAACAAGGCACAAAAGTTCCTTTCAACTACGAATTTTATTCAATAGAACACAAGAGGAACAGCCCCAAAGCAGTCTACCACGAGCTCTGGCCTCCCTTGCTTATATAACCAGCCCTTAGGCCAACCCAATCTCAACTAGGACTCTAATCCTACTCGATTCACGAATCGAAACTTTCCATAACTGCTCAAGACTCTTCTATACGCAGATAGAAGCAATCTTAAGACTTCCAAACACCTTAGTAACGTATTACACATTCCTAAAACAACTCAAATTCGTGACCCACATGAAATCCTAACATAACCAACTCAAATCTTTCCATATTTGAGCCAAAGCCGACTCAGCCGCAGCTTGAGTCCATAACCTAGTCGGTTGGACCTTTCCGACCAATTCTTTACGTCCACATCTCTTCATCACATCTCAGAACCATGTAGCCACATCCATGCACTCCTTGCACACGTGCAAACATCTTCCAACTACGTCCATGATACCTTCTTATGCATTGTTCTTGATTCAAATATGTTGCGCAACCCCCCAATCAACTCAACCACAATTCCTCCCGAACTTGGTTGTTGAGCCTCATCTTCTCCCTAAGACTAGTTGAATGGATCCTGTCACCAGCCATGTCTTGAACACAAGTAACACCTGCACATGAACAAACAACCAATCTGTACGAGTCTAAGTCCGCGACTTGACTCAAATTAGTTCCGAACACAACCCCTTATGTGAGCACCTCACATAAGCATGTTGCAAAGCATAGCAAAAACGATATCATCGATATCAACCAAAACGCATCAAAAAATTAGCAAATGAATACTAAGCAATATTTCCAACAATGTAAAGCAAGTTCAGAACATTTCATAGTAAAAGCAGGAACATTGCAATGAAGCTCCGAACGTTGCAAAAGCTAACCGGAGCTTGAATCGGAGCTTACCAAAGTTCATACAACCTAGCACCGGAGCTTACCAAAGCTAGTCGATCCTAGAGCCAGAGCTAACCAAAGCTAGTCGGACCTATACAAAGAAGTCGGACCTAGCCAAAGCAAGTCGGACCTTACATCGGACCTTGCCGGAGCTATCCAAAACAAGCCGGACCTATCATCGGAAATTGCTAGAGCTCGGACCTAGAGTCGGACCTTGATGACAAAGGTGTTTTGGTAGTATTCAAAACTTCAGCACACATAGGTCTCACACCTTCCTCATTTGTCAATTGCACTGTCCGAGTGTCACACTGAATTACTCTGTTATGCTTCCTTAGCCAATCTATTCCAAGTATGATGTCCAAGCCTTACGAATTCAGGACTATAAGGTTGGCGAGGAAATCTACCCCCTTATGAAAATACTTACTTTTGGACATACTATATTCGTCCTCATCTCTCCTCCAGGAGATTTAACCAACAAAGTATACTTAAGGTATGATATGGGCATGCTATGCTTTGCAACATACTTTGGTGAGATGAATGAATGGGATGCTCCAGAATCAAATAATATAGTCGCAGGGTTGGAGTTTATGAGAAACATACCAATCACAACATCTTCAGCTTGTTGAGCCTCTTTGCAGATACATGGTCCACCTTGCCACGAGCAAAATTCCGTGGTCCTCGATTGCCTTGAGTTGCTCCTCCATTGGGCCTCGGATTCTGCCTTGGAACATTATTCATCTGACCCTATCCCGATCTTGGGCATTGATTTGCGAAAATGTTATGCTTGACGACAAGTGTAGCAAGTCTTTCCACCAGTGGCGCCAGCAAAGTTAGGGCGAGGCCGATTCTGAGCATAGACAGGCATATTTGGGCATGGCGCAAGCTGCATTGGTAAGCAAGGTGCTTGCATGGGTAGGCATTGCTGCATTGGCTGTTGTAGTCGTGGTGGATAAGCAGGATGGTATGCATTAGGACGGGTTGTAATATGGTGCAGCAGGCGGTGCATAGCGAGGACGAACATTGCTTCCTTGTGGCTGTCCCTGATATGGCATTTTCCTCTTGTGATCTAGCTCCTTTTCACGAATCTTGTTCTCAACCATCATGGCCTTGTCAACCAGCTTCTGAATATTTGCATAGTCAGCGCTGAGCAACTGAACTTGAATTTCATTATTGAGATCTCTCATGAATATATACTGCTTCCCGCTATTAGTATTGATGTCCTCCGGAGCATATGTAGACAGTTGAGTGAATTTGTTGAGATACTCACTCACACTCATCCTTCCTTGCCTGAGGTTCTGAAATTCTTGTCTTCTCAGTATCATAACTCCCTCAGTTACATAAAGAGTGTGGAACTTCTCCTTGAATTTAGCCCAGGTGATTCTCTCTTGATTTTCATGGGCATTGCAAAGAGATCCGCACCAATCTGCAGTTGCTCCAATCAACTGTTATGAGGTAAAAAAACCTTCTCTCTGTCACTGCACTGGACAATAGCAAGTTTCTTCTCTACAGACTTCAGCCAATCAGCAGCTTCCATAGGGTCTGCAGCTTGAGCAAAGGTAGGCAGCGTGGCCCTCATGAACTCTCCCAAACATCATGGGGTGGCGGGGTGGCGGTGGTGGACGCATGTGACGCTGATTGTTGTTGCCAGCTTGCAGCTGTCCTATTGTCTCTATCATGGTCTACATGATCTGGTTCTGCATTGCCAACAACTGCTCAAGGTTGATAGCTCCCTATGCAGGTCCCTGGTTGTTCTGGGGTGCTTCATTGTTCTCCTCCTCACCATTGACATTCCTTTGGTTACGAGTCCTCGACATCTGTTGGTGTAAGAATAGTAGAGACGGAAGAATTTAGAATATGAAAAGAAATGCCCCAACTATATGCATCAAGGTATATGTAACTAACAATTCTCTTATTAATTTATACTATAAACCCTATTAAAGAATGTGGACAAGCATCCCACAACTCTCTACTAGGTGCGGATGTGGACAAAATGCTAACCTTCCCACAACTCGCACCAAGCACAAGCACACACCAAGAAAATTCAGCACACCACACTAAATATGACTAAGACGATCTAAATACTTTTCTAACTTCTAGGCAGGAGACCTAGACTTAATTATGTGAGCCGTGACTGTCCTGGCCGTGAGGCGGCGAAGGCGACGGCGGCGATGAGGCATACATAGACGCACACCAAGGTGAATTAGCCATCCATGTAGGCCAATGTTATCAAATCGTCTAGTCGACCATAGTCGCCTAAGGGGCGACTAGGTCGACTAGTCATCGACTAGGGCGACTAATTGCCCTCTAGTCGACCCTTGTCGTTTTCTAGTCGTCCACCACTCTTTTATGGTAAATACCTAGTCGATAGTATATATATCTACATATATAGGAAGTATATATTGTTTTATGCTACTAGACTGAATTCAGCAGGTTGAAAAACAGCAATGCATGCTTCATATTAATGAATTGCAGGTAAAAATCAGTACCTCAATCAATGGCTTCATATTAATCCAGCATCCTGTCCTTGATGTGTCCAGCAGTGTTCTGATTTCTGTCCAGCACGGCAGCACACCAGCAACCTTCTAAATGCAGCCAAATAATAGTAAATTAGACACAATTTGACAACCAAATTAATTCTGAAACGGTAACATAGTTATGTACCTGAACCAAAATTGCAGCAGTTGCAGTCCTGAATCTGGAACAGGCAAACAACAAACAATTTACAGGTACATTACAGCACAAATAAACTTACAATACAGCAGCCCAAGTGGCCAACAATGGCTTAATTCAGTACAGCAAACCGGCAAACCGAATAAGTTCAGTACAGAAAAAGCAAAGCAAATAAGTTCAGCTTAGTTAACAACAAAAACAACAACGTAATTTAGTTTAACAAGTCATCATCAAGCTGGAAGCTGTCATCTCCAGTCTGGTGACTCTGGTCTGCTGCAGTAGAAGCACCAGCAGCTCCTTCTCCACCTTTCTATTCTTGATTCCCAATTTCTTCATCCAAATCTTGCTCCTCCTCCCCGTCAGCAGGCTCTGGAACAGTTGAGAGTGACCTAGCACGCTTCCTTGAGTATGTTTGAGAAGAACTACGAACACCACCACTAGCAGCAGCCCTAGGCAAATTTCTTCCTCTTAGATGTTCACTTGCACCTACAATGTCATCAATAGCCCTCCAAACCTCCCTTCCCTTCTCTATTAGTGGACCAGTTGTTTTGATGCCACTCATCACTCACAAAGAGACTTCACAGGCCTTGCTTGTGCTTTTGCATACTTGCCAAAGTGAGGAACGAAGTAGCAAATCGAGTTGCTGCGGGCCTCACAAGATCTCCACTAATTTTCTCCCTCATTGAGTCTAGCAACCGCCCATGCTTGTAGATGAATCGAGTAACCTTGGTTGATGCAACCATGTAACTCCTTTATTTTCCCAATGTTCTCCAACATCAAGTCCAAACACTGGGCTGCACAAGGTGTCCACAAGAGAGTAGGAATCCTCTCCATTAGGATCCTTCTTGCTGCCTTGAAGTTAGATCCATTGTCTGTGACTAACTGCACCACATACTCCTTGCCAACCTTATTGATTTGCTTCTCCAACAGATCAGCTAGCATGGTTGCACTTGCTACCTCATTTGAGGCATCCACGGACCCAAGGAAAAAAGTCCTCGCTGGACTGTTGGCAAGAAAATTAATGATGTGTTGCTGGTTAGTGGAGGTCCACCCATCGGACATGATAGTGAACCCATACTCCTTTCATGCTTCCTCGTGCTTCTTCCTTAACGCCGATGTCCTATCAACAGCCCTATCAAGCAATAGTCCTTTGAATTCGTGGTATGAAGGGGACCAATATCCAAGACCATATTGCCCTATGGACTCAAGCATGATGTGCCAACTTTTGGAGTTTATGACGTTGAATGATATGCCATTATCAATTAAGAAATCAGCACAATGATCATCGACAATCATTTTAGACCCCTTTTCCTTCTTTGTGAGTTGCTCAAGGGTGGGTTGACTCATTTTGCCCTTGAACCTCTCAGCACCTACTTCTTCTGGTGACTTGCAAAGCAAAGAGCTAATGGACCTTGATTGTTTCATTCTTTGTGGTTTCACTGGAGCGGAAACCATAAAGGAACTCATAGAAGTTTGAGCAATCCTGATTTTTTTGCTTTCCTTTAGTACCAGAACTTGGTGCTGGATCTTCATCTTCCTCCTGAGCAGCAACTTCTTCTAAATTTTCTTGCTGTTCACCCTTGTTGGAGTGTGATTCCGGCAATTCTCCGGTACTACCGTTAGCAGTCCGCGGAGTTTGTAGTTCGGTCGTGGGCGCGCAGAGATTCAGAACAAGATGGCAAGTTGACACGAGGATTTACGTGGTTCGGGCTGCCTGAGCGTAATACTCTACTCCACGGGTGTGTGTTGTTCTATTGAGCGTCTGAGCGCTTGAGTATGAAAGACTAGAGTGACTCGCCTCAGCGTGCGTCTTACGCGTGAGACTGTGTGTCTGTTTGTCTCCCTCATGTATCGCTCGGCCAGTCCTTTTATAGTACAAGGACTGGTCGTTACATCGTCAGCCTGGCCCGACATGTGGTCCTTGCGGTTACTGATGCTTAATACACAGTTAATGTATCTAATTACCCTTAATAGTGTGGTAACACGCCTTGACAGTAGCGCTACTGGTACTAAGGGCCCTCCGATCATGTGTCATTGAGATAGCGTTAATGCCACTTAATCGGGTCTTGATGCTTTAATTGTCCCTTGAAGGTCCAAGCCGTTGGAGGTCCACCAGTCTGCCTGTTGAACTTGAAGGTCTGGCGCTTGGACGCGTGGCTGCTCTGGAGCTTATCGTCTTGGATGAGTTGGTCCGGTGCTGTTGTACACGTGTCGGTACTGGAGCTTCCCTCCATCGAGGGTTAGGTCCGGGGGTGCCGCAGAGGTATCTAGCCCAGAGCTTTCCCATGCAAGGAATGTAGCTCCGGTTTTTATGATACACGTGGTGGCACTGAGACTAACCATAGAAGGGAGGCAGGTCCAGTTCTGTATGACACATGGGGCCTTCAGAGGTCTTCAACTCAGATAGGTGAAGCTCCTTTGCACTCTTCGCAGTCCCAAGGGGTATCCGGTATGCAGGGTACCGACACTGGCCCCCTGGGCTCACCTAAAGGAGAGATCTTTTGGATTAAGTCATTCTGCCGGAGGTGGGTCCATCTTTTGATTTTGGCACCATGTCTTCAAAGGTTTTTGGATGTGCCGTTGCAGTGGTGGTTCACAGTTAAACCGCCACCGTGTGGCGTCTCCAGGATGCGGCAGGTGAGATCTGCTCGTGCGGATCTCACACAATTGAAGGTTGCCGATTCCCAATACGAAAACCGTATCGATTCCGCGCGCCCTATCAGGCCGCCGCCCTCGGGCTTCCCGCCTCTCATGATGAAAACTGTTCACCTGGGGTAAGGATCTCGACTTGATCGTCAAGGTGGCCCCGGGCCCCCTTATCATTGGCAGGGTATAATTTTTGAACTGTATCCTTGGTCCTTCTGCGGTTTCCATCCAAGCGTTGTGGGGGCTTACTTAAGAAGGAAAGCGCGCACCGTTTGGGGATTCCTTACGCCTTCATTTGTACTTGCACTCCAATCCTCCAAACTTTTGCTTCATTTTCATCTCTCGCCCCGCTGTGCTGCGATGAAGTTGGGACTCCCCAAGAGTCGCATTGAGAACAAGAAGGAGTTGTCTAGGGTCCGGACCTACATGGGTTGGTCCAGTGACTCCTTCGACAATGACATTCGCTGTGGCAAGCTTCCCTTCGAGAAGGAGCGAGCCGGAGATATGGTATACTTCCTTGGGTACGCCATGGCGGGTTTGATCCCACCTTTCTCCACTTTCTTTCTGATGCTGCTAGATTTTTATGGTCTGCAGCTCCACATATTGGCCCCCACTCAATCTTGCTGGTGGCGACTTTCGTCCACTTTTGCGAGATGTGGGTGGGTGTGCCCCCTTGCGTGGAGTTGTTTCAGACTTTCTTCACTATCCACCCCACCGGGAGGAGTGATGAGTTCATTGGCTTCTACTACTTCGTGAAGCGGAAAAACTCCCCCCTCAAGTACTTGAGGTACTGTCCTTCCGGCAAGTGGGACGACTGGAAGAAAGACTGGGTGGTCATCACCATCGAGGGACACGAGAGGTTGGAACTGCCTGAAGGCCTCCCCCGCATCAACACTGACACTTGGAGTGATGTGCCAGAGCTGTCGAGGGAGTACAGGCCCATTCTGGACAGTATCCAGGAGTGTGTCAAAGGTGGGGTGACCCCCCAGATGGTCTTCGGCAACTTCCTGACGAACACGTGGGCCCTGCTGAGAGCTAGGGGGCGGCCTGCTTGGGCCTTCAACAGTGAGATTGATACCAACTGCATTGAGGTTGGTTTGGGCACCAACTTGAACGATGAATCCTTGAAGACCCATCTTAAGAAGTTCCAACATGGGAACACCGGCCCTGGCGACGTATCTCCACCGGCCGCCTTCCTTCCTCTGAATATGATACCAGAGGAGTGCAGAGAGCTCCAGAGGAAGATGCCGCTGTTGGACAACTTGGGCCAGATGGAGAGACGATCAACCTCCGGGGTGGCAATCCCCGGAGCTTCAGAAGGTGGCTCCGCTCCCGCCCCGAAGCCAAGAGCTGAAGTCATAGGCAAGCGCAAAGAGTTGGTCGAGCCCTCCAGCCGCAAGAGGAAGTTGAAGCACTCTAACGGGAGGTCCGTCAGACCTGCTCCTTCCACAACAGCTCCTTCTCCCCGGCGGGGGATGTCTTCAACGGCGACACCTACTTTAGCATCGGCATCTCCCCAGGATGCAAGCTCCGGCCATGTGACTCCGGTACCAGGGCCTGCTAAGGGCTCTAGGTCCGAGGGTCCTTCTTAGTTGAGGGGGGCCTCAACCAAGACGTCGCTGACGGTGGCAGCAAGCTCCGGGGAGCCTTCTGGAGCTACTACGCAAGTGGCGACAGGGTCCGGTCCTGAGCGTCCGGTGAAGAGGTTCCGCGCTAGTTT
Source organism: Tuctoria greenei (assembly GCA_036927565.1). Classification (NCBI taxonomy): domain Eukaryota; kingdom Viridiplantae; phylum Streptophyta; class Magnoliopsida; order Poales; family Poaceae; genus Tuctoria; species Tuctoria greenei. Next base: position 23,685,183 of record JAYESD010000011.1, on the reverse strand, counting down.
GAGCAGAAGCCTTCCAAGGTAAATTTGATTTTTTACCTCAGTTGATTGTTTTTGTTGTAATCATATTTTGATTTTCTTCGTCCTTCATCCACAGGGTACCCAAGAAAGGGGCTGAAGCTCCAGTTCCTGCAACAGCGGCTGATGCTGTGCAGGCGGAGGCTCCGACTCCAATTCCAACGCCGCCCAGGAGGTGGCTGAGGACGCGTCAGCTCCGGTGCTAGCTGTCGTGGTCCTTGACCTTGAGTCATCCCCTGAAGCTCCTGTGGTAGTGCCAGACCACGGGAATGAAGACGTACCATTGGCACCAGCACTGGAGGTTGAAGCTCCAGTTTTGGATACTGTGATGATGGACGCTCCAGCCTCAGAGCCGGAGGTAGCTGCAGTTCCGACCTCAGAGTCGGATGTTTTTGAAGCCCCGACGGTGGATCTGGTGGTTGATGAAGTTCCGGCACCCGAGCCGGTTGTCGCGGAGGTGCCGACCCTCGAACCGGTAGAGGTCGAAGCGCTGGCGCCTGAACAGACAGCGGAGGAGTCACCAGCACTAGAGCCAGAAGTGGCTTCAGCTCCAGCCGAATCTTCAACGTCCGCCCCGGAGGTGGTGGTTCCAGAGGTACCCGCGCCTGAGCCAGGGTGCCAAGACGAAGCTGCCGGTCCTCCGCCTGAGGGACCAGTTGCTGATGACCTAGCGGCGGGACCTTCGAAGCCGACTCTGGAGGCAGGAACTTCCGTTGCAGGACCTTCCTTGGCGGTGACCGAGGCTATCCCAAAGGGAGGCCCTAGTGCCGCGGAAGCTCAGGGGACCGCTCTTGTAGAGTGGGACCTGATTTTTGTTATGGAGAACCCGCAGGAGTCAACGGAGAGGACCCCGGCAGGTCCGGAGCCGATCCCCCTGTCGTTGTCCATCGACAACGCTTGCTCGAGCCTTCGTCAGGTTCAGCTAGCCTTTTACCACGGCAGCAAGGCCCTCGAGGAGGAGCGCCAAACCCTTAGGAGGTGGCGCAACCGGCTCCAATTCGAGACCAAGCTGGCGCATACGAGGCTGGCCGACGACAAGGAGTGGGTGAAAAGGGAGAAGGCCCGATTGGAGTACTGGGGTCAGCTGCTGGATGAGAGGGAAAGCATGGTGCGATCCCTCGACAACCAGTCCCAGGCTATCCATGAACAAGTCGTGGTTGCTAATGAAGCAGCGAATGATCGCCAAGAGAAGCTCAGTGCCATCCACGACAGCCTCGTCAAGCACTGGGAGGCTCTTGAGGAGCGGGAGAAAAAGCTCGAAGATGAAGAGCAAAAACTCCTGAAGCTGCAGGATGACCTCATGAAGAGGGAGGAGGAGCTTGCTCAGAGGCTGACTCTGGGTGACAAGATCCTCGCGGAGCGCACCAAGAAGTTGGAGGACCTCTGTAAGAAAGAGGAGAAGAAGGCTCGGCAGCGGGGACAAGATCTCACTAAGAGGGAGAACGAAGTTTCTCCCAGGGAGAAGAAAGTGCGGGGTCGGGAGAGAGACCTGGTCGACCGACAGAACAAGATCCACGTCCGGGAAGAGGAGCTTGGTAAACTCGAAAGGCAAGTTGCTGAAAAGATTCAACAGCATGCCAAAGAGGTCAAGCGCCTTGCCCAGGAGGATTCGGAGCTTGTGGCGACCAAGAGGTCCTTGGAAGAGGTGCGAGGCTCATGGGCCGCGAAGTCCCAACAAGTATGGGACTTCTTGGGCAAAGCCAATGATGTGCTGACGCCGCTGGGTTTTAGTCCCGTGCGTCCGGATGATCTGGAGCCGGAGCTGGACCAGGCGTTGAAGGCTTTGAGCTCGGCGGGCAACAAGCTCAACAAGATGGGCGATGTCATCGTGGACCAGTTGGAAACTGAAGAACAATCCTTGGCGAAGAACATTGCAGAGTACATGCTGACGTGCTACACAAGCCAGGATCCTCACTTCCGACTAGACCCAGTGCTCGAAGGTCCCATCGACGGAGAGGGAGATGCCGCCAAGGCCAGCGTGTTGGAGGTTGCCCAGAAGGTCACCTCGTTCTTCCATAGGATTTAGGACTTTCTCCTTGTAGCTCCCACTTGTATCTTCTCTTCTTTTTCTCCAATTGTGTAATTTCTTGTCCTCAGATGAATGAAATCCAAAATTTTTTCATTTTTTGTCTTCAACACGTTTGTCTCACTTGGCCCCCTGGTAGATGTACACAATTTGATTGTGAACATGTACCAAGAGGATGTAGCATTTTGTTGAAGACTTGCGTGCTTCGAACTTGTAGTTTGTAGGTCTGAAGTCGTCAATAGTAGGGCCCCCTGAGGTTGTCGGAGCCTAGTAGCTCCGGCAGCAACCTTTATCAACGCGTAGAACGTCGACAGTTGGTCCTCTGGGGTTGTCGGAGCTTAGTAGCCCCGACAGCGTCCACTGTCAACACGTAGAGCGTCGATGGTAGACTCCATTAGGGTGTCCTTCTATCATCTTTTCTTCGACGGTTGGTCCTCTGGATTTGCCAGAACTTGGTAGCTCCGGCAACGCCTACTATCAATGTTTGAAACATCGACAACGGACCACCTTAGGGGGTGTCGGAGCTTTGATAGCTCCGGCTTCATCCACCATCATCATTAGATCTTTATTTTTCCTACACACTGAAGTCAAGAAAAATTGTAAAATCCATTTCCTATCTATAACTCAATTGCGGCTTACTATTCCCGACAGAAATTTTAGATCAATAGCAATTCTGTATACAATCAAGCGTATTTGTTTGTTTTCTTCAGGTCCAATTGTTCCTGGACTCGCCTTACTTCGGCCTGCCGTGGTGTAGGTAGAGTGGCATACTTAGTGTGCAGGACCAGGCTAAGTCGATAGCACACTCCGAACCTAGATTGGCTTGGCGGCATTCAGGCAAGTAGGCCATTCAACAATGTTAAGACCCGAAAGATTTTACAATGCAACTTGAATCATACATGAATTGTTCGAACTGAAGTTTCTTAAGAATTGCAAAACTTTGTTATAGACAAGAAAGAGAAAAATAAAAAATATTGAGCCTGTACAAAATAAATGCACGTAGAGTCTATTTTCACATAATGATGTCTTTAATTATAGGTCCGGGGTACATGGGAAATAAGTACACTCTTAGGGTACGGAACAAGGCTAAGTGTGTTGCGTTTCTCGTTTGACCCAGGATAGCTAGCTACACTTTTAGTTCTAAGACTGTGTCAAGTGTTGCCTAGACTTTGTGGACCTTCCGGAAAAGGTTCGGCTATCCTCCCGAAGGAGCTACCCGACTCTGTACAATGACGCTATAACATACATCACATGTAATTACAGACTCACCTCCATGATATTAAGCGTAGAACTTACAAAGGTGTTCAATGTTCCAAGGATTAGGGAGCGGTGTCCCATCCTCGGTTGCCAAGCGAACGCATCCGGGACGGGATACTTTGATCACCCGAAAGGGTCCTTCCCAATTGGGGGAAAGTTTGGTTAACCCTTCTCGAGTTTGTTTTCTCCGTAGCACCAGATCGCCTTCCTCGAGCTGTCGGTTATGCACATGCCTTTGGTGATAGCGCCGGATCGCTTGGCGATATCGTGCGTTTTGAACAACTGCTCGGCACCTTCCCTCTTCGACGAGGTCAAGGTCTTCACGCTGGAGCTGGTTCTGCGTGGCTTCGTCGAAGGTCTGGACCCGGAGTGATCCCAAGGTGATTTCCGGAGGACGGACTGCTTCAGCTCCGTACACCAGGAAGAAGGGTGTCTCTCAAGTGGACCGGTTTGGAGTTGTCCTGTTCGCCCACAAGGTGGGCGAAAGCTCTTCAATCCAGTTGACTCCATGTTTTTTTAGGCGCGTCTTGAGTCCTTTTAGGATTTTGGCATTTGATCTCTCAGCTTGGCCATTGCTTGCCGGGTGAGCTACGGAGGCGTAGCTGACTTGAATGCTGAGGTCTTTGCAATATCCTTGGAATGCAGAGCTTTTGAATTGGGTCCCGTTGTCAGTTATGATCTTGTTTGGGACTCCAAATTTGCATACTATGGACTACAAGAAATTGATAGCTGATGGCTTCTTTATTGTCACAACTGGAGTTGCTTCCGGCCACTTGGTGAACTTGTCGATGGCGACATACAGAAACATGTAACCTCCGACCCGTTCTGAAAAAGTCGAGGTATTTTGAATTGTTTGTTGACACGGACGGCTCTTGGGAAAGGTCCCAAGATATCCATCCCCCACAGAGCGAGTGGCCTTGTAGAAGGTATCATTTGTAGGGGTTGAGCTGGTGTCTGAATTTGCTTTGCATGGAACTGGCATGCTTCGCTTTTCTTCACTAGCTCGGTTGCATCCTGGAGTGCTGTAGGCCAATAAAAACCATGCCGGGAGGCTTTACCAACCAGCGTGCGGGAAGATGCGTGGTTCCCACACTCGCCTCCATGGATTTCTATGAGAAGCTTGCGGCCTTCTTCCCTTGTAATGCACCGCATTAGGACTCCGTTGGCACCACGCTGGTAGAGATCCCCTTCTACCAGTGTGTATCTTTTAGCCAATCTGACTATCCGGTCAGCGGATACATTATCTTCAGGAAGGATATTGTCTTTCAAGTAGCTCCGGATCTTCGAGATTAATGCATTGGAGCTAACTTGAGCATTTGAGTCTTGTGTGCTGGGTTGCTCGGAGCTTCCTGCAGCACCTACGACCCTTGATGGATGCCATGGTAACAGGGCCATCGGGACCGCTACCTTCGAGGTGCTGGTCTCGCCCCCTTCGCTCAGTTCGGCAGGCTGAGCTGTTGGTCTTGACAATCTCCGGACGAAGGTTCCGTCAGGAGCCGGAGCTCTGTTGAAGCTTTCGTCGAGAGTTTGTCAGCTTCAGCGTTGTTGAGACGCTGGACATGGCAAAGATCCAGGACATCAAAATCCTTCTGAAGCTTTTGGACTTCAAGTAGATATGCAGCTAGTTGAGGGTTGTTGCAGCAGCATTCACCTTTGACTTGTTTTATAATGAGCTGCGAATCACCCTTTACCAACAACTGCTTGACACCATATGATAGTGTCACCTTGAGCTCATAGATTAATGCTTCATACTCCGCCATGTTGTTGGTTGCCTTGAAGTCAAGGTGAACCATGTATTTGACCTTCTCCCCGGTCAGAGCGAGGAGAAGGATTCCAGCTCCGGCACCCTACTTCTGCACGGGGCCGTTGAAGTAGAGAGTCCAATGAGGCTTGGTAAAGACCGGAACCTGAGGTTCTGGCTTCTGCTCACTGGTGCCCCCAGGATTTGATGGAGAAGGGGTCCATTCCGCCACAAAGTCTGCCAATGCTTGACTCTTGATTGGTTGTCTTGGGACGAATTCAAGATCGAACTCGGCCAATTCCGCTGCCCACTTTGCAATGTTCCCAGTAGAGTTGGGATTATGCAAGATTGCGCGCAGTGGATAAGAGGTTACCACTGAAATCTTGTGAACCTGGAAGTAATGACAAAGCTTCCTAGAGGCAATGAGAACTGCGTAGAGCAGCTTATGCACATCTAGGTACCGAGTCTTGGTTTCATGAAGTACTTTACTAATGAAGTACACCGAACGTTGGACTGTTCAGACCCTCCCGGAGGGGCCCGAAGCTTCCTCCTCATCAACCCGAACCCTCCTAGAGGGGTCCAGACCTTCATTGAGGACCTCCTGGTTCCTGCTGGAGGAACCCGGAGCTTCTTCTGAAGTGACCCAAACCTTCCCAGAGGGGTCCGAATCTTCTTGTTTTAGCAACAGCAACTCTTCATTTGAAAGAGGTTGATCCTCCGGTGTCTTGCCTTGAGGATCCAGGTCTGGGGGCTGGGACCCAGACTCACCTTCAGGTAATTACGGACCCTCCTGGAGGGGTCTGGCTTCCTGAACTGGAGATGGTTCTGGTCTTTCCGCGACCAGGACCATGCCAACAACTTTGTCAGTTGCTGAAATGTAAAGCAAGAGTGGCTCACTAGGATTTGGAGCTACCAAAGTTGGTAGAGTGGTGAGGAGATGTTTTAGCTCTTGAAAATCCTTTTCTGCTTCTTCAGACCATTGGAATGGTTCGGACTTCCTCAATAATTTGAAGAAGGGTAGCGCCCGTTCTGCCAGTCTTGAGATGAACCAACTGAGGGCAGCTAGACATCCAGTCAGCTTATGGACGTCCTTGATGTGGGCTGGTGGCCGCATGTCTTCAATAGCTTTAATCTTTGCCGGATTCGCTTCTATTCCTTGGTGGTTCACCAAGGATCTAAGAAGGTTTCCGAAGCTAACCCCGAAGACACACTTGTCTGGGTTAAGCTTTGTGCGTGTAATTCATAACTTGTCGAAGACAGCTTGCAAGGTGTCAAGAAATGACTCCTTGTTCTTGATCTTGACGACGATGTCATCAACGTACACTTCCACTACATCTCTGATGAGTTCTCCAAATGTTTTGTACATAGCTCGCACAAACGTTGAAGCAACATTTTTGAGACCGAGTGGCATGGCTGTGTAACAATATAATCCATCTACTGTGATGAAGGAAGTATGCTCTTCATCTTCCCTACACATTGTGATTTTATGATACCCAAAATATGCGTCTAGGAAACACAGTAATCCGCACCCGAAGGTGGAATCCACTATCTGATCTATTCTAGGTAGTGGGAATGGGTCCTTTGGACACGTATCATTTAGTGTAGTGTAGTCGATACACATCCGAAGTTTCCCGCCGGCCTTTGGTACAACGACTAGGTTTGCCAGCCATTTTGGGTGGAAGACTTCTCGGATGAATCCAGCTTCGAGCAACTTCTTCACTTATTGACGTATGAAGTTCTGTCGCTCTACTGATTGCTTCCGAGGCTTCTAATGTACAGGCTGAGCATCGGGATAAATCTTCAGTTTGTGCTCAGTCACTTCCCTAGGGATCCCAGGCATTTGTGATGGCTGCCAGGCAAACACATCGACATTAGCTCGGAGGAAAGTGATGAGCGCGAGTACCTATTTTTAATTCAGACCTCTCGATATACGGGTGGTCTGAGCAGCGTTGGAACCGATTTGGACGACTTTGATGGGAATGTCAGTGTCGTTGCTTGGTTGCACATGAGGTGCAGAGGTTGAGCCTCGATGGCGAATGCTCGGAGGCTTCAGAGCTTGTTTCTTTCCAGATTCTTCCTCCTGCGCTGTAGCAATTGCATGGAGTTCTTCCAGAGCAGTAACTCCAGCGGTGCGATCTCCGCGGATCCGGAGAACGCCTGAGGGTGTTGGCATCTTCAACAACAAGTATCCATAATGAGTAGCAGCCATGAATTTGTACAAGGCTGGCCTACCCAATATAGCGTTGAATGGCAAGTTGATCTGCGCCATGTCGAAGACCAACTTCTCAGTCCTATAATTCTCCCGGGTCCCGAAGGTCACCAGGAGAGTAATGGCACTGAGTGGAGTTATGGCCCCCGGACCTACTCCGGAGAAAGGTCGGGAGGGGCGAAGATCCGAAGGTTGGAGCTGAAGCTTGACGAAGGCCTCAAAGCTTATGAGGTTCAGCCCCGAAACTCTGTCCACCATTACATGGTGGAGATGGATGTTGTTGATGGTTGGAGATACCATAAGAGGAAGTTGACCAGCTCCAATCATGTTGCGAGGGCAGTCCGAAGCATCGAAGGTGATGGTAGTGTCCATCCACTTCCGGTGCGGCTCCGCTCTGGCGGTGGGAGCTACTGAGGCCATGTCCCGCCTCATTGTCTTGAGGACACGGCGGGAAGTGATGTCCCACGAACCACCAAAGATGGTGTTCATGATTTTCCAACGCTCGTTGTTGGAGACGTCAGAGTCATTGTCAACGGAGGTGTAAACAACCTTCAAGACCTTTTTGGGGTCCTGAAAGCCTAACTCCTCTTCAGCCAGAGCTTCGTCAACTTTTTGTTTGCCTTCCCTTTGACGGAAAGGAACTTCTTCCCAGCACTTTTTGTAGTGCTCGGCAAGGTTCTAGACCTCTCGGCATCCTTTCAGGTTGTGGCTATTCATCTTGTGTATGGGACACCACATCTTGGAGTTGCCACCGTCTTCAGACGACGGCCAAGGTCATTTCTCAGGGTGTGACCCCGGCCACCCGGAGTTGCAGCAACTGCAGCAGTAGGTGTGCCGACCGACGGCTTCTTCTTGTCGTTGTACTTTTTCTCCTTCTTGCCACTCCTGGAGGTAGTGGCTTCACGCTTGGAGGACTTTTTGTTGGCCTCCATAGGTGGTTGGGAGTGCATTTCACGCCCCTCCGCAGCTTTGGCACACTTGTCTGCCAAGCTGAAGAGTTCCGTGACGCTGGTGACTTCCTTGGTCGCCAGCTTCTCCAGCATCTTCTTGTCACGAACGCCTTGTCTGAATGCTACAATAATAGAAGCGCTTGGGATAGAAGGAATGGTGTTTTGTACCTTGGAGAACCTCTAGATGAAGGATCGCATGGACTCTCCCCCCTTCTGCTTGACAGCAAAAAGGTCCAGTTCCGTGCCTGGTCGGGTATATGAACTCCCAAAGTTGGCAGTGAACTATTGGCACAACTCCGCCCAACTGTTAATGGAGTCTGGCGGAAGGCTCATAAACCAAGACCTGGTAATCCAAGTTAAAGCCACAGGGAAATAGTTGGCCATCACGGCCTCGTTGCCTCCAACCACAAGGATTGTGGTGGAGTAGATTTGGAGAAATTCAGTAGGATTGACAATCCCATCAAATTTCTCCGGTAGGTGAGGCCGGAACTTTTGCGGCCACCTGACCATGTGTAGATGCATGGCCAAGGCAGAACAACCACCTCCTACTCCCTCAGGAGCAGGGCTGTCCCGAGCCTCTCGCCTCTCGCGAGCACGCTCGATGTGGACGCGACCGTCCTGTTGACGGTAACGACGAACGAGCTCGGCCCGGAGGTCGTGAGTCAAAGGCCTGGTTACTGTGTATGTCGCGCCCCGGAAGGCAGCGATGTCGCCTGTTGAGACGCATCACGCCTCCTGTGCTATGAAGCGTGTGGATCAAGTCTACCTGACACGGTTCGATGCTGCGATGGGGCCCACCCCGAGGGGGGAGGACCTTGATTGCTGATGCCATCGGCTGCTGCTGCAACTAGATGTTCCACATCAGCTCTCCACTGCTCCATCGCACCCTGGGGTGCTCCTAGGGGCAGTGGACGTTGGAGAAGAGCACGCGCGACATTAGTCGCATGTTCAGGATTGTTGTTCGCCGATGCAGTGACCAACGCAAATGCCCCATCTCAACGTCCAGCTTGATTCGCCATAGCGGATGGTGGCGGCGGTAGCATGGGTCCTGCTGTAGCCACAACACCTGCTGGTTGTTGCATGTTGGAGGGATTGCCTCCAGCAGGTTGTGCAGCATGGTTGCCGTTGGACGATCCAGCAGCAGAGTTCACCATGTTTGAATCTCGGGCACACCCCTACCTGACGCGCCAACTGTCGGGGTGTGATTCCAGCAATTCTCCCGGTACTACCGTTAGCAGTACGTGGAGTTTGTAGTTAGGTTGTGGGTACGTAGAGATTCAGAACAAGATGGCAAGTTGACACGAGGATTTATGTGGTTCGGGCCGCCTGAGCGTAATACCCTACTCCACGGGTGTGTGTTGTTCTATTGAGTGTCTGAGGGGCTTGAGTATGAAATACTAGAGTGACTCGCCTCAGCGTGCATCTTAGGCATGAGACTGTGTGTCTTTCTGTCTCCCTCGTGTATCGCTCGACCAGTCCTTTTATAGTACAAGGACTGGCCGTTACATCGTCAGCCTGGCCCGACATGTGGTCCTGGCTTGGAGCTGCCATCTTGAGGGGGCCGATTGGACCAGAGGCAATTCCCTTTCCCTTGCCCTGAGCTTGACGAGAAGCCACTGAGCTAGGGCCAGCTGCATCCTTGGCCTTGGATGCAGGCTTCTTGGCTAGAACTTTGTGTCGCACCTGAGGTGGGGAACATGTAGGCTCGGAGGGATGATCTTGCCTCTTCTTTCCTTGGCCAATCGAGGACCGAAGCAAGGAGTCTTGGTCCAACTCGGCCTCATAATCGGAGATTTCATCATTGGAGCTCGACATTGTCCTAAGAAGGGATTACACAATGTATGGATGAGAATTGATGGCAAGGAAGTGCATTGAGTAGTTGGAAATTAGGGTTGAATTCAGTTAAAAATCGGACTTGTCCGGTGTTCAGGTACGGACTAGTCCAGGGTAGGGACTACCGGACCTCTGCGGACTAGTCTGCGGTGTGCGGACTAGTCCGGATAACCACGAACTAGTCTGTGGTCACCAAAACACATATAATTAGCCCATTTGTATATATTTGAAGGTTCTTATAGAGAAAATAGGGGCCAAAACAATCAAGTAATCTTGATGAATATGATCAGTAAGCATACAACAATCAAGCAATGACCATAATTCATCAAGATCAAGTAATTGAAATAGTTTTTCAGAGAAAATTGAGAGAGATGATTTTCGCAACACAATCGACATATTTTGAAGAAGCCATACATATATGCAAGTTTTCAAGCCACATTCCGAGCATCAAGGATGTTTAGTTCATTTCGAAGCTCGCAAAAACGTTTTTCATCAAGTGGCTTGGTGAATATATCGGCTAGTTGTTTTTTGGTGTTGACATGGGAAATGGCTATGTCTCCTTTCATTGAGTGGTCTCTCAAAAAGTGATGCCAGATGTCGATGTGTTTGGTCCTAGAGTGCTCAACGGGATTATTGGGAATTTTAATGGCACTCTCATTAGCACAAAGGAGTGGAATACGGCTCATATTGTAACTGTAATCCCTTAGAGTTTGTCGCATCCAGAGGAGTTGTGCACAACTACTACCGGCTGCAATATACTCCGCTTTGGCCGTGGATAAGGCAATGGAGTTTTGTTTCTTGGAGGACCAAGAAACTAGGGATCTACCTAGAAATTTGCATGTACGAGAGGTACTATTTCTATCTACTTTGCATCCGACATAATCTGCATCGGAGTATCCAATGAGATTGAATTTGGAACCTTTAGGATACCAAAGGCCTAGGTTGGGTGTATGAACTAAATACCGCAAGATTCTTTTTACGGCTGTCAAATGACACTCTTTAGGATTGGCTTGAAATCTTGAACACAAGCACACACTCAACATAATATCAGGCCTAGATGCACATAAGTAAAGTAGAGATCCAATCATGGAGCGATATACCTTTTGATCCACGCTTGGTCCGTCTTCATTGAGATCCAAGTGTCGATTTGTTGCCATGGGAGTCTTTATGGGCTTCGCCTTGTCCATTCCAAACTTCTTGAGTATGTCTTTAGCAAACTTTGTTTGTCTTATGAACGTCCCCTCCTTTTGTTGCTTCACTTGTTATCCCAAGAAGTATTTTAGCTCTCCCATCATAGACATTTCAATCGTATCGGTCATAATCTTACTAAATTCTTCACAGAAAGATTTGTTAGTTGAACCAAAAATGATATCATCAACATAAGTTTGGCAAACAAAGAGATCATTATCAAAATGTTTCGTGAATAATGTATAATCGACTTTGCCAATTTTGAAACCATTTTCAATCAAGAAATCTCTAAGGCACTCATACCAAGCTCTAGGAGCTTGTTTGAGGCCATAGAGAGCCTTACGCAGTTTAAACACGTGGTCAGGGAACTCTTGATCTTCGAATCCAGGGGGTTGCTCCAGGTACACCTCCTCCTTGATTGGTCCGTTGAGGAAGGCATTTTTCACATCCATTTGATAGAGCTTGAAATCACGGTGAGTAGCATATGCAAGTAATATTCTAATAGATTTAAGTCTAGCTACAGGAGCAAAGGTTTCATTGAAATCCAAACCTTCGACTTGTGAATACCCTTTGGCCACAAGTCATGCCTTGTTCCTTGTCACCACCCCATGTTCATCTTGCTTGTTGCAGAAGACCCATTTGGTACCGACGATGTTGAACTTGGGTCTTTCGACTAGTTCCCACACCTCGTTCCGTTTGAAGTTGTTCAATTCTTCTTGCATTGCCACCACCCAATCCGAATCTTTCAATGCATCTTCAATCCTGCGCGGTTCTAAAAAGGATACAAAAGAGTAGTGTTCACAAAAATTAGCAATTCGATATCTAGTAGTTACTCCCTTTTGGATGTCGCCGATTATGTTGTCGATGGGGTGGTCTCTTGGACGCATTGGTGTACTCTTGGGTGTGGCACTTGTGGTCTTGAGTCTTCATGGTCATCTTCTACTCCCTCTAGATGGTTGCCCTCATTTGTGTGTTGATCATCTTCGTCTTCTAGTGGTTGATCTTGGGTAGCAGCTCACCCTTGATCCATTACCTCAACTTGTGGTTCATCTTCTTCATTTTGATTTGGAGATGGCGCATGTGGTCGAACATTGCCCAACACCATTCGTCTTAACGCTTGACAAGGAGCTTCTTCTCTATCTAGCACACATTGATCAACTTGCTCTTCTTGAGAGCCGTTAGTTTCATCGAACACAATGTCACGTGCTACTTCAACAAGTCCGGAGACTTTTTTGAAGACACGATAGGCGTAAGTGTTAGAATCATAGACTAGCAAGAAACCTTCATCAGACTTCGAAGTGAACTTTGAAGTCCTAGGCTTCTTGTTCAAGATATAGCATTTAGAACCAAAAACACGAAAATAGGAAATATTAGGTTTGTTACCCGTGAGTAGCTCATATGATGTCTTCTTGAGTAGGCAATGAAGATAGAGTCAGTTTATAGCATGACAAGCGGTGTTGACCGCTTCAGCCCAAAACCTATCCGATCTCTTGTATTCATCAAGTATTGTTCTTGCCATCTCTATAAGGTTTCGATTCTTCCTTTTGGCCAATCCATTTTGTTGAGGTGAGTATGGTGCTGAAAATTCATGTTTGATGCCCTCTTCGTCTAGGTACTCCTCAACTTGAGTGTTCTTGAACTCCGTGCTGTTGTTGCTTCGTATGTTCTTGATGTTCGATGAGAACTCATTTTGGGCACGCTTGAGAAATTTCTTGAGGGTTCCTTGAGTTTCTGTCTTATCATTCAAAAAGAAAACCCATGTGAAGCACGAAAAGTCATCAACCATTACTAAGCCATATTTGTTACCACCGATGCTTATGTAAGCGATTGGACCGAATAGGTCCATGTGAAGTAGCTCGAGCGGTCTTGTCGTTGTCATGACGTTATTTGCGGGATGGGGTGCTCCTACTTGCTTCTTGGCTTGGCACGCGCTACAAGGCCCGTCTTTCTCAAAAATGACATCCTTCAAACCTCGGATGTGATCGCCCTTAAGGAGTTTTTGAAGATTCCTCATACCAACATGTGCTAGCCATCTATGCCACAGCCAACCCATGTTGGTCTTTGCAATCAAAAATGTGTCAAGTTCGGCTTTATCTTTATTGAAGTCAACAAGATAAAGCTTTCTCTTCAACACACCCTTGAATGCAACCGAGTCATCACTCCTTCTTGAGACGGTCACACCCTCATTAGTAAATAAGCAATTATAACCCTTGTCACATAATTGAGATATGGATAGAAGGTTATAATCTAAGGAGTCAACATGCAAAACATGAGAAAGCGTGTGTTGAGATGATATTGCAATTTTACCAGTACCGAGCACCTTTCCTTGACTATTGTCTCCAAAATAGATGCCCTCGCTTGGATCCTCATTTTCTTCATACTCCACGAACATCCTTCTTTCTCCGGTCATGTGGTTGGTGCATCCATTTTCTAGCACCCATTTTGTTCCACCGGAGGAGTAGGCCTGCAAAAACAAATTATGCCTTGGTTTTAGGTACCCAAGCTTGCTTGGGTCCTTTGAGGTTAGTCACAAGAGATTTGGGCACCCACACATGGGACTTGGTGTTCCCATGGCGTGGCCCAACATATTTGGCATGCACTTTGCCAAAAGGGTTTTTCATAAGAACATAAGATGCATCAAAAGTTCTAAATAATAATTTTTGCTCATATGAATTAACATGTTTGGACTTGTCAACATTATTAGCCTTTCTAGCTTGAGGGGAGTTTCCCTTGATAAAGGCAATGTGCTCCTTGTTATTCTTATGACTTCTAGCACTTTGATTTTCACCATAAGAATACCCAATGCCATATTTGACATTAGGAGGCATTGTGGTCAAGTATGCACTATGTGCATACTTGATCTTCTCCTTGTCAAATATTCCACCACGGGAAGGAATTCTTGTCCTTTGCCAATTTCGACTTATCCTTCAAGTTAGATTCAACATTAGCAAATGTACAAGTAGTAGCAGTTTCAGTTTTAAGGGGTTGAGAAGGAGAGCTTGAAGAGGATGAGGGTTCACTTTTCTTGAGTGACTCAACTTGTACCTCAAGGATCTTGTTAACTTTGGTTAAGTTAGCAAGTTCTTCCTTGATGATAGCATTTGAGTCGCTTAACTTCAAGAAATCTTCCTTGCTTGAAGCTAGCTCAAGTTCAAGTGACTTTATTTGCTCCTTTCAAGTTCAAGGAGCTTTTTGATCTTAAGATACTCCTCCTTTTGAAGGATGATCATATCTTCTTTGTCGATCAACAAGCTCCTCCTTATCAATAAGTTTATTCATTAAGAATTTCATTCTTGTAGTAGTTTTCTTATCAAGGCCAACAAGCATATCTTCATTATCACTATTGGCATCACTATCACTAGAATAAGAATGCGAGGAGGAAGATTTAGATGTTACCTTTCTTTTTCCTTCCTTCGCCATGAGACAGGTGTCGTTGTCCTTCCTGGTGCCAATAGATGGAAAGAGAGTTGATTTCTTCGTTGTCTTCTTGATGGCTATGCTAGGCATCTCCTCTTCCTCTTCGGATGAGGACTCATCATTTGAGTCCCACTCCTTTCCTAGGCGTGCCTGCCTAGCTAGCTTTTTCTTCTTGAAGAACTTCTTAGGTTAAGACTTTGTTTCCTTGGTCTTCTTCTTGTTTTCTTCATAAGGGCAATCAACTATAAAGTGGTCATATTCACCACAGTTATAGCAGGTCCGCCTCAATTTTGGTCTTGACTTTTCTTTGAGTTTTCCTTCACTTGATTTCCCCCCTTGTCTTCTCTTCATCATTCTCTTGAATCTTCATGAAGAGGATCATGTCTTCCTCATCTATGTCGCTGCTCTCATCATCACTGCCATCATCATCTTGAGCCTCTCGAGCTTTTTTTTACAATGGCTTGCAAGTGGATTTTAAGGCGACCCCTTTCTTCTTTGCCGAGGTGAGGTCGGCAATCTCCTTGACATGTTTAGCTTGCTTCTCCATCATTTCGAAGTTGATGATCTTTCCAAGTAGTTTGTCCGGGGTCATTTTCTTGTACCCGGGACTCTCTCTAATCATCGAGCACAGGGTAACATTGCGAGGCATGAAAGCTCTAAGGATGAGCTTCACCGCCTCGTGATTGTTCCACTTTTTACTTCCATATGCTCGAACCTTGTTGATGATATTCTTCAACCGGTTGTACATGTCTTGCGGCGACTCATCTTCTTCTATGGTGAATCTTCCCAATTCGCCTTCGATCATTTCGATATTCACCTCTTGCACATGACAATTGCCTTCATGTGCAGTTTGCAATGTGTCCCACATTTCCTTTGCAATCTCGAGTCCATCCACCTTGGTGAACTCGTCCCGACTTAGTGATGATGTGATGACCGCTGCAGCTTGAGCATTCCGATGAATTGCTTGCTCTTGGCTTAGTGTGAGCTCTTCATCGTCGTCTGGGATATCTATACCTGTGCACACTATATGCCACAAGCTGGGGTTAAGAGAGATTAAGTGCATTTTCATGTTTTGCCTCCACATTGAGTAATCATTGCCATCAAAGTGTGGGGCTTTTCCTAGAGGAATAGATAAATAATGGTTATTGTTGGAATTTAGACGGTTGTAGTTGAAAGGATATCAGGAGTAGTCGATGTGACTACTCCCCTTCTTCTTCTTCTCGTCTTTGATCTTGATTTTCCCTTTGGAGAGGGCTTTATTTCTTAGGAGCGCCTTGAGTTCAAGTGTCTCCTCGTCGTCATCCTCGAAGTCCTGAATGGCGTCGAGGAGCTTCTCCAAATTTTGCGCCTTTTCATCTTCAACCTTCTCTTGGTTGAGGCTCTTGTGCACATCCTTCATGTCTGACATTTTCCCTTCGAGCTATTAGTTTCCTCTTGAAGAGCCTTGCTCTGTTACCAATTGAATGTGGCCTAGAGGTGGGGTGAATAGGCCTTTTTGAATTTTAGTCAGAACCTGCAACACTTAGCAACTTGATCAAATACCAAGAAATTGGACTAGTCCGATAGAGTGCACACTAGTCCGGTTTGTGCGACTAGATTGATCTAGTTAGATCAATGATCTCAATACCAGCACAGCACGCAACGGAATATAGTATGTAACTTGAAGGTATTGAGTCAATAAAATTAAATATGGCACAAACTATTTGGTTTCAATGTTTTAACATAAGATATGCAAGATCAAGTAAACCCTAGAAAGTAATATGAAAAACTAAGAACAAGATTGACACAAGAGTTTATCCCGTGGTTCGGTTCCCATAGAGGCAACCTACATTCACGTTGAGGAGCCCATGAAAGAATCGGGTCTTCTCCAACCCTACCCTCATTGAATCGCCACAGAGGCCGATTCTCTTTCACTAATCACAAGGGGTAAATCACCAAGTTCAAGGGGCCTTCTCAAAAGTTCAGGGCTCCCCAAGATTACAAATCAAACACCACCAAGAACACACTCGTAAGATCCACAATAAAACAAAAAGAGTGTGTTAGAGAATCAAACCCAAGAGCTCAAGACGTGAGAATCGTGTCTCTCCTTTGATCCAAAGTTAATACTCAAGGATTTGATCTTTCTTGCGATGGATTAAGTGGAGAGATGTGTTTTCTAGGCTCTTGGAGGGTGTGACGGCGTAGGGAGTCAAGAGAGTTCAAGTAGGGCCGTGCACATCTATTTATATGGAGGTTTCCAAAGGCTACCGTTAGGGTTTCGAGAGTCCGTACTAGTCCGTGGTGGAGTCTGAACTAGTTCGGTGTGCGGCGTGTAGGAAATCGTAAGTTCTCAGGAACATCGGACTTGTCCGGCCTTGGGTGGACTAGTCCGATTTAGGCTCTGGAAGAGTTCATACTAGTCCGGTTAGTATCAGACTAGTCCGGCTGTAGTGAACCCCTTAGTGAATTGAGGACAAGTCCGCACTTGGAGGACTTGTCCGATTTTAGTTAGAGAGGTTATCGGACTAGTCTGGAAATTATCGGACCTGTCCTATGTCGTGCAAAGTTGTGAAGTGTTGAGGACTAGTCCGCACTGGGGAGGACTATTCCGATCTTAGTCAGAAAGATATCGGACTAGTCTGTGGTGATATCGGACTAGTCTGGTCTGTGTAGACCTGGACTGTGCAGACAAGTCCGCACTGGGAGGACTTGTCTGATTTTGAACAGAGGGATTATCGGACTAGTCTGGGGTATATCGAACTAGTCCGGTCCTGTGTAAATTTGTGCAGTGAACGAGTTTTCTTGTGCTTGAGCTCTTGGGGTGTGTTTCTCCAACACACTCCATACACAATGATCTAATCTATTCAGCGATTGAGCTCTTTTCCATATAGATCCTCATTCTCCTTTCTTTTTGTGCTTTCTTCATAATTTCATTAAAACATGTGCTCATCTCAACAATTTGGTTAGGAACTAGTTTGTCATAAATAAACCAAAACCCACAACGGATGCCTAGATGCACTTTCACAATCTAGTAAGTGCATCCCATGCGACATCATCAATAGCTTGTTCTCTGGTGCTTCTCCATGTGGATGCAAAGTGTCGGGTGATCACCTCATCTTTGGCAAGAACAGTAACCTAAGCCCTCAATTCTTCACGTCCATGGTGAGGAATCCTCTTGACATAATACTCAAGGTGCATCTTGCATAAATCAAGGAACTCCTTCAATTGCTTAGATTCAAATTCTCCATTGGTGCCATAGAAACGGAATTATTGTGCATCATGGTAAACTAGGCATTTGTCCTCCTTTCTGGCTTCACTAGGCTGTGATGCATTCCTTTGGTCTTTGGGTATTTCTTCTTGTGCAGCGGGTTCATCCTCCTATGGTTCCTCCTCATTTTGGGCCTCATATTCATTCTCCTCATAGGCTTCACCTTCCTCTTCCTTACTATCATAGATTTCCACCATCTCCGGATCTTCTTCCTCCTCATCATCATAGTATTCCACCATCTCAAGGACTTCTTCTGTCGTGTTGGAGTGCTCATGCTCAACTTCCTTTGTGGGAGAACTCACTTCTTCCTCCTCTTGTGCTGGTTCCATTCGCTGCTCCTTGCGAGGCCTAAGCTTGCTTCCAAGGGGTGGCAAATGAGCTCTCTTGCGGGCTGTCATTTTGGTGTGAGCCATCTACAAGAAAACATGAGGAAAATAGAAGAAAACACAAATATCAGTTATGAAATTGCAGCAGTCATAAATCAAGATGAGGAGACATGCATTTTCTCAACAAGATGGAAAAGTGGCAGAAATTGCTGCAGTAGTAAAAAGCACAAATTTTCCAACTTTGTATATCTGCTGGAGGCAAAATAGTGCAGAACAGGCTAATTTTGAATAGGAGAGAAGTCCTTAGAGACTTGTGGTGTCTATTCTACCTAGGCATGCGTCCTACGGTCAACACGGATCTGATACCAATTTGTGACACCCGGTTCCAAAAATGAACCAAGCATGATGCATATGTATGCCGAGGATGTTTAACACACATACACAAGTGATTCACAAACGATAAACATATATAACCATGTATCGAATAATAACACTAATAATAGTACCTTATTACAAACCAAATAGTCTCAACAAGCTCTAAAAGACTGCAGTGGAAAACACTAAACACTAATGACTCCAAATAAGGCAGGCTTGACGGTAACACACACGCCTATAACTCCTCAAAGTCCTCTTGGTACTCCACATTGTCGCCTGTGTCTGAATTTCTTGGGGGAGTAGCAAGGGTGAGCACATGTCATACTCAACAAAAGTGGGAAAGTATGACATGTAACTTTAACAAGGAATGATAATAAACAGTGGCTAATTGCATAAAAGTACTTGCAAAACAGTTGAAAATGCAATTATATGTTCATTAGAAGAGGTCCTTCCCAAAATAACCCAATTAACAATAATTTAAACTTAAATAACCAATACCAACAATATTAATCCATGACCATCTCATAACTGCTCATATGTCTCAATTTCATCAATACCATATTCCAAAACCAATTATCGAACCAATACCAATTCCCAATACAATTCCAGCCATTAAACCAAGTTAAAGGTCTATAACTCTAATCATGTGAGGGTCCACGTTGCTCATAACCGGGAGCACGACTATCATGATACTTTCAAAACACACTCTACAGAGGTTGTACCACTTTACCCACAAGTTCGTGATTTCATCACCTTTCGATGACTATGGAATCTCAATTATGTCGTCTCACACTTCCTTAGGTGTGTGGCCAAGAGATCACAAAATAGCCTTTACAAAGTGATTACTTGCATATTTAGACCCCACTGAGGTTTCACTTGTGATGATGTCTCTAACTGAGCACATCCAACCAAGGGCCCCCTCTTGAGCCATTCGAATCCCAGGGAAGTCCCATCAATCTCTACAAACCCATCTGAATACCCCTTTCCGGAGCCTCCTTAATGGTCCAAATAGTATCGACAATACACTAATTAGTCTGCTAAGCCGCACCCATACTTGGCCCTGTGGTGGCATTGTAAATCCTGGATGACCGCTCCACGAACTGGTCCTTAGATCTAAAGCAAGAAAAACCACCAAAAAGTCCAACAAATTTCACATAACTGTTGATGGCTATTATACACCAATTTCACCCGTCAATATAACTCAATTATGTGAAGGAATTGTCATTTTTGCACACATCACCTTTCTATTTCACCTATTTACACTTGTGCTTGGAGAAAGTAGTGCATGCAGGGATTCTATGCAGAAATGAAGTGAAACAAGGGGATGGATCCTATAAAATATCATTCCAGCCAATCAAGCGATGACACGTGGCACCACATGGATCAAATGGCCCACAAACAAAAGTATTCGAGGCCATCCAATAGTGTAGCACCAATATCAATCAATGGGACCCACCTGTCATTCACTTGGAGGAAGCACACCGCGAAAGGGACCAAGACCAGGTCGGTTGACCCCCCTAGTTGGCCGACTAGGTCCTGGCACCTTTCTCAGTCAAACTCTATAGGTTGGCTCCTCCCAGCTTGAAGAGTTCATGGGTGACTTATTCGCTCGCTTTTGGGGCGGGAACCTGTGACACCCGGTTCCGAAAATGAACCAAGTAAATGCATATGTGTGCCCAGGATGTTCAACACACATACATGAATGCATTCACAAAAGAGTATACAGAAAATTATCATAGAACAAGATTAATTAACCAAATTTTATTACACAATTCATAATATCCTCGAATACAAGCTCTAATGAATATTAATGACAAGTTCAAATTAATATAGCGAAAATAACTAATTAAGCAAACTAAACAGCTAGGCAGCATAAGTAATAGGGTATAGCGCAGCTCCATGCAACACTACAGGCAAAGCTGACGGTAGACACGGCCTAGAACTCCACATTATCACCATTAAACTCCCAATCCTGACGTGCAACTGTTGGGGGGATTGCAAGAGTGAGTACATGTCGTACTCAGCAAGTGTGGAAAGTATGACATGTAGCTGATTCAAATGACAAATATAATAATGGCTAAGTGCTGAAAAGTACATTAAAAACATTTGAAAAGCAATACATTACATGTATATGAAATAAACCCATCATAAGCCATGTAGTTATCATAATACCAATCCATATTCCATATCCATCATTATATACCAATATCCATATTCAATACCAGAATTCAATTCATAACCATCCATAACCATAATACCAACCATAACCATAATACCATCCCAAAGCCAATACCAAACCATCCCAAATCCCAATTTTCCTCTAATCATGTGAGGGTCCAGGTTGCTCATAATCGGGAGCACGACTATCATGATAGTTTTAGACACACTCTGCAGAGGTTGTACCACTTTACCCACATGTTTGTGATTTCATCACCTTTCGATGACTATAGAATCTCAATTATGTCGTCTAACACTTCCTTAGGTGTGTGGCCAAGAGATAATAAAATAACCTTTACAAAGGGATTACTAGCCTATTTAGACCCCATTGAGGTTTCACCGGTGGCGATGTCTCCAACTGAGCACATCTTCAACCAAGGACCCCTCTTGAGCCATTTGGATCCCAGGGTAGTCCCACCAATCATCAACAAACCCAATCCGACTACCCCTTCCCGGAGCATCCTTAATGGTCCAAATAGCACTGGCAAATCCCTAATTAATCAGCTACGCCGCACCCATACTTGGCCTCGTGGTGGCACTGTAAATCCTGGATGGTCGCTCCACGAACCGATCCTTGGATCTAAAGCAAGCAAAACCACCATAACATCCAACCCATCCATGTACCAGGCTTGCTTAGATCACCCATTACCATATCAGATTTAACCAGTTCATGTCAACCAAAATCTCATTAATGCATAATTAAATTAAGTAGTATAGTTGTTTTTCCATCCCAATTAATTAAGCAAAGCAAAAGGTAGAAATCCCATCCCGACTCTCTACCATATATCCCAGGTGACAGGGGTGGTTAAACAAAGCTAGTAAACTTTCTATCAGAGGATTCCCATCAAATTGACACAAGCATGCAGTTTTGCAAACAAAACATTTATTTCAAAACAAGATCAATATGCTTCAAGGACACTTGCCTTGCTCTTGGGATTGATTAGGATCAAAGACATCAAACTCTTGGTGCTGGAGATCCTCCGTGACACTCTCTAGTGCAAATCCGTCTAATCCGCAAAATAAACATACAAGACAAGAAACACAATCAAAGAGTGCACAAATATTACTCAATATGACATGATATGCATTATTGATGCAAATGCAAGTTAGAACTTGTTAATAGATTGCTTTCAATGATCACTAACTATTTCTAATAAATTTTAACAAGTTTATACAGGTTTGGATTTGATTATATCTACTTTTAGAGTCAATTCAACACAAATTTAGTCAGCAAGGACTAGTCTGCAGAAGGTCGGACTAGTCCGCACTTCACAGAACTAGCAAACTAGGGTTTTCTAGATCGACGTGAATTTTTGAGATTAGGGGTCGAATTCACGTAAGGAAAAGAGAATAGAAGGTATACCAGGTGGTTAGGACTCCAATGAATCAAGAAACTTGGAGGCAACACTTGGATCTTCATGATCTAGGGTTGGTGATGAAATTGGAGATGAATTGGTGATGAAGAACGAAAGCTTGGTGGAGATCTTGATCCTCTTTTGTTTCCTCCTCTTCTTATTCTTGCTTGGGATCTCCTTCTCCCTCCTTGGTGGCTTCTCTCCATGAACTAGGGTTTGGGTGGGGTGGAAAAGTGGCAAATAGAGGTCAAGCCAAGGGGTGGGGTTGTTTATATAGAGGTGGAGGCTAGGGTTAGATGGATTTCGAGTTTGAGATGAGTAGAGGCCAGTTTAGAGTCCCACATGGGCTCTAAAAGAGTTAGGCATGACGTCCCTAGGCCCACTTAACGTGAAACCCAAGAAACAAGTCGTAAAACAAAAGATCAATTCGGAGTCGCGAAATATTGGACAAGTCCGACAAGGACCGGACTAGTCCGAAGTTAGTCAGAAAAAAATCGGACAAGTCTGGCCAAAAATCGGACAAGTCCGACTTTAGTCAGAGAGGAAAATGGACAAGTCCGTTGGAACACCAGACTAGTCCAGAAAAGTCCAGGGACTTAGGAAATTTTCAAGGATTCTTGGAATATCGGACTAGTCCGCACAAAATCGGACGAGTCCAAAAATGTCCAGAGGCAAAATCGGACTAGTCCACAGCAAAAACGGACAAGTCTGATTTTAGTCAGAGAGAAATCGGACTATTACTCACCAAAATCGAACTAGTCCGCACTTTTTAGCATTTTAAGTGCGGTTTTGTTCCAAATAAATTTTAAAATCGTTCCTCTTTATGTGGGTTAATGTTAAACATGTATATGAATGTAAGTAGGGCATGACGCATGAAAATGAGGGTGTTACAAACCTACCCCCTTAAAATGAATGTCGCCCTCGGGATTCGACGCGGAAGAGAAGAGATAGGGAAATTCCTTCTTGATATCATCCTCCAATTCCCACGTCGCTTCCTTTTCTGTGTGGTGCTTCCATTGAACTTTACACCATCTAATAACCTTGTTCCTTGTGACTCTCTCCTTGGTTTCCAAAATTTTGACCGGTTGCTCGGCATAAGTCATATCTTCCTCTAGTTCCAATTCTTCCATTGGCACTTGTTCTTCCAGTACTCTCAAACACTTTTTGAGTTGGGAAACATGAAAGACATCATGTACAACTGAAAGATGAGTTGGCATCTCCAACTTATACGCTACTTCTCCTTTTTTGTCCAAAATCTTGAATGGTCCAATGTAGAGAGGTGCCACCTTGCCTCTTATGTTAAACCTCTTATGACCTATCATTGGTGACACTTTGAGGTAAACAAAGTCTCCTATTTCAAAGGCTAATTTCCTTCTCCTATTGTCCACATAGCCTTTTTGTCTTGATTGGGCAGCCCTCAAGTTTTCATGAATTATTTGGACTTGCTTTTCGGCTTCTCGCAACACATCGAGATGAAATACTTGAGTTTCTCCTGCCTCATTCCAGAATAAAGGTGTCCTACACTTCCTTCCATAAAGCGCTTCATATGGTGACATTTTCAAGCTTGCTTGGTAACTATTGTTGTATGAAAATTCTGCATATGGCAAGATCTTGTCCCAACTTTTCCCATGCTTTAAAGCACAAGCTCTTAACATGTCCTCCAAAATCTGATTGGTCCTCTCGGTTTGTCCATCCGTTTGAGTGTGATATGCTGAACTAAAATTCAACCTCATTCCCAAAGCTTCATGCAATTTCTGCAAAAACCTGGAAGTGAATTGTTAACCTCTATTCGAGACTATCTTCTTGGGAACTCCATGCAAACATACTATTCTTCCCATATACAGTTCCACCAATTTCTCTCCATTATAGGTTGTCTTGACGGGAATAAAGTGGGCTGACTTAGTTAACCGATCCACAATTACCCAAATTGAGTCATAACCGGACTGAGTACGTGGCAAACCAAATATGAAGTCCATACCGATCTCTTCCCACGTCCACTCTGGAATCTTTAATGGTTGTAATAGTCCAGCTGGCCTTTGATGTTCCACCTTGACCCGTTGACACACATCACACAATGTTACATATTCAGCTATGTCCTTCTTCATGCTATCCCACCAATAGCAAGTCTTCAAGTCTTTGTACATCTTCGTACAACTAGGATGAATTGAGTATGGTGAGTCATGTGCCTCTTTTATTATTGTCTCCCGAATATGCTTCACATTAGGCACAAAGATCCTCTTACCAAGCCATAGGGTACCATGTTCATCCTCATCAAATCTGAGTTCTCTCCCCTCTTGGGTCCTTTCCTTGATTTCCTGAATTTCCTCATCCTTAGTTTGGCCTTCTTGAATTTCTTGCTCTAGTGTTGGGTTTAACTCCATCATCTCCATCTCATTTACGAATCCAAGGTTCAACCGTACGAACTCCTTACATAACTCGGATGGCAACTCTCGAACTGTGAGTTGATGACTTACTCCTTTTCTACTCAAAGCATCAACCACTACATTAGCCTTCCCTGGATGGTAATTGATTCCCAAGTCATAATCCTTGATGAGCTCCAACCATCTTCGTTGCCTCAAGTTCAGATCCGTTTGTGTGAAAATATACTTCAAACTCTTATGATCCGTATAGATTTCACACCTATGTCCAAGGATATAGTGTCTCCAAATCTTCAAAGCATGTACCACGGCTGCAAGTTCCAAATCATGCACTGTTCATGTTTCTTCAATTGTCTTGATGCATAGGCGACCACTTGTACCTCTTGAATCAATACACATCCAAGTCCTTGTCTTGATGCGTCGCAATAAATATCAAAACTCTTGCTCACATCCGGCAGTACCAAAACTGGGGTTGTTGTCAACCTCTTCTTCAACTCCTCAAAACTGTTTTGACAAGATTGAGTCCATTGGAAAGCCTTTCCCTTCATTAGCAATTCCGTCATTGGCTTGGCTATCTTGGAAAAGTCCTTGATGAACCGACGGTAATATCCAGCCATCCCAAGGAAACTCCTTGTTTCCTTGACATTTTGCGGCGATTCCCACTTCAACACGTCTCTCACTTTTCCAGGGTCAACCGATACTCCTCCTCCTGAGATGATATGACCCAAAAATGACACCTCTCTCAACCAAAACTGACATTTGTTGAACTTGGCGTACAATTGGTGCTCCCTCAATTTTTGCAACGTAAGCCTCAAGTGTTCCTCATGTTCCTTCTCATCCTTCGAGTAGATCATAATGTCATCAATAAACACCACAACAAACTTATAAAAGTACTCCATGAAGACCTTATTCATGAGGTATATAAAGTACACAGGTGCATTGGTCAATCCAAATGACATCATGGTGTACTCATAAGATCCATACCGTGTTCTAAAAGTTGTCTTGGGTATGTCCGATAGTCTAATCTTCATTTGAAAATATCCCGACCTCAAATCAATCTTAGAGAAAACACAAGCACCCTTCATCTGATCAAACATGTCCTCTATGTGTGGCAATGTGTACTTGTTCTTGATTGTCACCTCGTTGAGAGCTTGGTAATTCACACACATCCTTTGGGTTCCATCCTTCTTGTCCACAAACAGCACGAGCGCTCCCCAAGGTGAAGAGCTTGGGCGAATAAAACCTTTCTCTAGTTGCTCTTGAATTTGTTTCTTGAGCTCCGCTAATTCCATAGGAGGCATCCTATACGGCCTCTTAGCTATAGGTGCAGTTATAGGTATTAAATCAATAACAAACTCAATGTCTCTATCAGCTGTCATACCTGGCAACTCGTCCGGAAAAACATCCAAAAATTCACACACCACCAGAATCTCCTCAATTGCGGCACCGTCCATATGATTCAGCTCCAATTGCTTCAGTGCGGTTTGAGATGCTTCAAATTCTACAGTGGTACCTTCCTCATTGTTCAACTTCACCATCTTTGTGGCACACTCAATAACTCCATTGTGCTTCCTCAACCATTCCATACCAAGTATAATGTCCAATCCTTGAGAACCCAAAACAATGAGGTTGGCGGAGAAGTCTACCCCCTTTATTCTAAGGCTTACTTTTGTACATACTATATTTGTCCTCATCTCTCCTCCAGGAGACTTAACCAATAGAGTAAACTTCATATGGGAGATAGGCAAAGTATACTTGGCAACATATTTCAATGCAATGAATGAATGCGATGCTCCAGAATCAAACAACATAGTTGCGGGGTTGGAGTTGGCGAGAAACATACCAATGACCACGTCATCTACTTGTTGAGCATCCTCCGTAGAGACATGGTTCACGTTACCACGAGCAAAATTCTACTGTCTGCGGTTCCCTTGCGGTTGTTCTCCATTGGGTCTTGGGTTTTGCCTCGGCACATTGCTTCCTTGACCAAGTCCTGACTTAGGACATTGATGTGTGAGGTGTCCAACTTCTCCGCAAGTATAGCACTTCTTTACTCCACCAGGATTATTGGGGCGAGCTTGGTTTTGAACATTTGCACCAGGAAAATTAGCACGAGGTACAAAAGGCATTGGAGGCTTAGGTGCTTGCATAACGGGGCGCTGCTGCACAAACTGAGTTGGGCGCAGTGCGAATCCGGGGCGCTGTACAGGAGCAGAGGAGCTGTAATATGGTGCATTGGATGGTGCAAAGCGAGGGCTCACATTACTTCCTTGCGGCTGTCCATGATATGGCGCCTTTCTCTTGTTATCTTGCTCCATCTCACGGACCTTATTCTCCACCACAATTGCTTTGTCCACAAGTTTTTGAAAGTTGGCACAATCACAGTTGAGCAATTGCACTTGAATCTCATTGTTCAAGCCTCTCATGAACAAATATTGCTTCCGTCTGTCCCGGCTCACATCCTCAAGTGCATACCTTGAGAGTTGAGTGAACTTATTAAGATATTCACTCACGCTTGATCTTCCTTGCCTTAAGTTCTCAAATTCTTGCCTCTTCAATATCATAACACCCTCGGGCACATAATGGGAACGGAAACTCTCCTTGAGTTTGGCCCAAGTGATCCTCTCTTGGTTCTCATGAGCATTGCAATAAGAATCCCACCAATCCGCAGCTGCTCCAACTAGTTGATGAGAAGCAAATAAGACCTTCTCCCGGTCACTGAATTGGACAATAGCAAGCTTCTTCTCCATGGACTTGAGCCAATCATCCGCATCCATAGGTTTAGCGGCTTGAGCAAAGGTTGGCGGCCTAGTCCTCATAAACTCTCCCAACCGATTATGAGAAGGCGGGGGTGGCAGTGGAGGCATGTGGGGCTTATTATTGATGTTACCAGCCTGCAGCTGTCCCATTGTTTGTATCATGGTCTGCATGAGTTGGTTCTGCATAGCCAATAGCTGCTCAATGTTGATATCTCCATGAGCAGGTCCTTGTCCATTGTTGTTCTGAAGTACTCCATGGTTCTCCTCCTCATCATTAGCATCCCTTTGTTGCGAGTCCTCACCATCTGGAGAAAAGCAATAGGTAAGAATTAGAAAATGTCCCCAACTATATGCATCAAGGGATATAAAACTAGACAACTAACTAGCCTACGTGCATGGCAATGCTAAAGCATCCCAAAATCCTCTATTAAGCACACAAGCAAACAATATATATCAACAGCACACCAAACAAAACACATTGGTTCCTGAGTGCTCCTATGTGCTCTAAAGTGTCCATTCTATCTAGGTTGCGTCCTACGGTCAACTTGTGGCGCTGATACCAATCTGTGACATCCGGTTCCGAAAATGAACCAAGTAAATGCATAAGTGTGCACAGAATGTTCAACACACATACACGAATGCATTCACAAAAGAGTATACAGAAAATTACAACAGAACAATATTAATTAACCAAATTTTATTACAAAATTCATAATATCCTCAAATACAAGCTCTAATGAATATTAATGACAAGTTCAAATTAATGCAGCGGAAATAACTAATTAAGCAAACTAAACAGCTAGGCAGCATAAGCAATAGGGTATAACACAGCTCCATGCAAAACCACAGGCAAAGCTGACGGTGGACACGGCCTAGAACTCCACATTATCACCACTAAACTCCCAATCCTAACCTACAACTGTTGGGGGGGGATTGCAAGAGTGAGTACGTGTCCTACTCAGCAAGTGTGGAAAGTATGACATGTAGCTGATTCAAATGACGAATATAATAATGGCTAAGTGCTGAAAAGTACATTAAAAACATTTGAAAATCAATACATTACATGTATATGAAATAAACCCATCATAAGCCATGTAGTTATCATAATACCAATCCATATTCCATATCCATCATCATATACCAATATCCATATTCAATACCAGAATTCAATTCATAACCATCCATAACCATAATACCAACCATAACCATAAAACCATACCAAAGCCAATAACAAACCATCCCAAATCCCAATTTTCCTCTAATCATGTGAGGGTCCAGGTTGCTCATAACCGGGAGCACGGCTATCATGATAGTTTTAGACACACTCTGCAGAGGTTGTACCGCTTTACCCACGTGTTTGTGATTTCATCATCTTTCGATGACTATAGAATCTCAATTATGCCGTCTCACACTTCCTTAGGTGTGTGGCCAAGAGATCACAAAATAGCCTTTACAAAGGGATTACTATCCTATTTAGACCCCACTGAGGTTTCACCGGTGGCGATGTCTCCAACTGAGCACATCTTCAACCAAGGGCCCCCTCTTGAGCCATTCGGATCCCAGGGTAGTCCCACCAATCATCAACAACCCAATCTGACTACCCTTCCTCGAGCATCCTTAATGGTCCAAATAGCACTGGCAAAGCCCTAATTAATCAGCTACGCTGCACCCATACTTGGCCTCGTGGTGGCACTGTAAATCCTGGATGGTCGCTCCACAAACCGGTCCTTAGATCTAAAGCAAGCAAAACCACCATAACATTCAACCCATCCACGTACCAGGCTTGCTTAGATCACCCATTATCATATCAGATTTAACCAATTCATGTCAACCAAAATCTCATTAATGCATAATTAAATTAATTAGTATAGTTGTTCTTCCATCCCAATTAATTAAGCAAAGCAAAAGGTAAAAATCCCATCCCGACTCTCTACCATATATCCCAAGAGACAAGGGTAGTTAAACAAAGCTAGTAAACTTCCTATCACAGGATTCCCATCAAATTGACACAAGCATGCAATTTTGCAAACAAAACATTTATTTCAAAACAGGATCAATATGCTTCAAGGACACTTGCCTTGCTCTTGGGATTGATTAGGATCAAAGACTTCAAACTCTTGGTGCTGGAGATCCTCCGTGGCACTCTCTAGTGCAAATCCGTCTAATCCGCAAAATAAACATACAAGACAAGAAACACAATCAAAGAGTGCACAAATATTACTCAATAGGACATGATATGCATGATTGATGCAAATGCAAGGTAGAACTTGTTAACATATTGCTTTCAATGATCACTAACTAGTTCTAATAGATTTTAACAAGTTTATACAGGTTTGGATTTGATTAGATCTACTTTTAGAATCAATTCAACACAATTTAATCAGCAAAATCGGACTAGTCTGCAGAAGGCCAGACTAGTCCGCACTTCGCAGAACTAGCGAACTAGGGCCGACGTGAATTTTGGATATTAGGGGTCGAATTCACGTAAGGAAAAGAGAATAGATGGTATACCAGGTGGTTAGGACTCCAATCAATCAAGAAACTTGGAGGCAACACTTCGATCTTGATGATCTAGGGTTGGTGATGAACCTGGAGATGAAATGGTGATGAAGAACGAAAGCTTGGTGTAGATCTTGATCCTCTTTCGTTTCCTCCTCTTCTTCTTCTTGCTTGGGATCTCCTTCTCCCTCCTTGGTGGCGTCTCTCCACGAACTAGGGTTTGGGTGGGGTGGAAAAGTGGCAAATATAGGTCAAGCCAAGGGGTGGGGTTGTTTATACAGAGGTGGAGGCTAGGGTTAGATGGATTTCGAGTTTGAGATGAGTAGAGGCCGGTTTAGAGTCCCACATGGGCTCTAAAAGAGTTAGGCATGACGTCCCTAGGCCCACTTAACGTGAAACCCAAGGAACAAGTCGTAAAACAAAAGATCAATTCAGAGTCGCAAAATATCGGACAAGTCCGACAAGGACCAAACTAATCCGAAGTTAGTCAGAAAGAAATCGGACAAGTTTGGTCAAAAATCGGACAAGTCTGACTTTAGTCAGAGAGGAAAATGGACAAGTTCGCTGGAACACCGGACTAGTCCAGAAAAGTCCAGGGACTTAGCAAATTTTCAAGGATTCTTTGAATATCGGACTAGTCCGCACAAAATCGGACAAGTCCAAAATGTCCAGAGGCAAAATCGGATTAGTCCGCAGCAAAAACGGACAAGTCTGATTTTAGTCAGAGAGAAATCGGACTAGTCCTCACCAAAATCGAACTAGTCTGCACTTTTCAACATTTTAAGTGCAGTTTTGTTCCAAATCAATTTTAAACTCATTCCTCTTTATGTGGTTTAATGTTAAACATGTATATGAATGTAAGTAGGGCATGATGCATGAAAATGAGGGTGTTACAGAACCGACCCTTCTCCAAGCTATAAATAGGACCCCTCACCCCTTACTTCAACACACACCACTTTAGTATTCATCCTTTGTATCCACTACTCTCCATAGGTTTAGAGGAGTATAGGTTGTAGAGATGAGAGTCTCTAGTCCATAGTCCAAGTAGGAGAGGAGTAGAAGGGGTCTCTTCCCAATTGGGAAAGGTATGCCTTCCATATTCCTATTTGTATTTGTGACTTTATTCATAATAAAGATGTTATCTTTAGTCTACTATTGTTCATCTACTTGGATGAAACATTTCTTGTTTGATTGTGGATTCCATGTATCAATGTTATCAAATCGTCTAGTCGACCCTAGTCGCCTAAGGGTCGACTAGGTCGACTAGTTGTCGACTAGGGCGACTAATCGCCCTCTAGTCGACCCTAGTCATTTTCTAGTCATCCTCCACTTTTTTATGGTAAATACCTAGTCGATAGTATATATATATATATATATATATATATATATATATATATATATATATATATATATATATATATATATATATATATATATAGGAGGTATATATTGTTTTATGCTACTAGACGGAATTCAGCAGGTTGAAAAACAGCAATGCATGCTCCATATTAATGAATTGTCGGTAAAAATTATTACCTCAATCAATGGCTTCATATTAATCCAGCTTCCTCTCCTTGATCTGTCTAGCAGTGTTCTGACTTCTGTCCAGCACGGCAGCACACTAGCAACCTTCTAAATGCAGCCAAATAATAGTAAATTAGACACAATTCAACAACCAAATTAATTCTGAAACGGTAACATAGTTATGTATCTGAACCAAAATTGCAGCAGTGGCAGTCCTGAATCTGAAACAGGCAAACAGCAAACAATTTACAGTTACGGTACAGCACAAATGAACTTATAAAACAGCAGCCCAAGTGGCCAACAATGGCTGAATTCAGTACAGAAAACCAAATAAGTTCAATACGGCAAACCAAATAAGTTCATTACAGCAAAAGCAAAGCAAATAAGTTCAGTTCAGTTAACAATAAAAACAGCAACATAATTTAGTTTAACAAGTCATCATCTAACTGGATGCTGTCATGTCCAGTCTGGTGACTCTGGTCTGCTGCAGAAGAAGCACCAGCTGCTCCTTCTCCACCTTCCTGTTCTTGATTCCCGATTTCTTCATCCGAATCTTGCTCCTCCTCCCCGTCAGCAGGCTCTGGAACAGTTGAGAGTGACCTATCATGCTTCCTTCAGTACGTTTGAGAAGAACTACGAACACAACCACTAGCAGCAGCCATAGGCAAATTCCTTCCTCTTAGATGCTCACTTGCACCTACAATTTCATCAACAGCCCTCCAAAGCTCCCTTCCCTCTGGTCCCTCATCATTCTCCTCAACCCACTCATTCGCCCATTGAAACTCTTCAAGTATCAATGGGCTACTTTTATTCCCTTTTGAACCAACTTCTTTAATTGTTTGAAACCGATTTGCCATCTTCTTGTTGTAGCTCACATACACCAACTTATTAAGCTTCTTATGCTCCAAGCGGTTTTCCTTGTATGGACCTACATTAAAAAATGTCACAATCATATATTATGAATGGCAATTTAAATAAGATTAAATGATAAGTAAATTTGCACATATATGAGCAAATGCACTCCAATTGCGTTCACAACCCGACGCCGAACAACATAGGCTTACAATTCTTTTTGCTAGGCATTGTAGCTCAAATGCAAGGCCACCATATAATCCCCACCAAAGAACTACATGAAAGAACAATTCATTCAAAGAATAATTCATCAAATACCAAATTATTTAAAGAATGGAGAAAAAGGCTTACTAGGATTTTTTATCTCTACCACGTATTGCTAATGGCTTTGAAAAGCACTCTCCCTCGGACCTCTCATAATCATCAGCTTTCTTGCTTATCTTGGTTTGCTCATCTTCATCAGGCACCATCTTCCATATAACATCATTAAACATGGCCTCACCCTTGAAGCATGCCTCCTATCATTTTCCCTCAAAGGAAAGAACTTGACCGGATTCAAGAACAAAGTTGCTCCATACAACTTCTGCTCCATTTGATTATCCCACCTCTTGTCATAGCAATTCATGACCAATTCAAGTAATTGTGGCTTAGCATGCAAAGAGTTTTTGATGGCTGCCTTTGCAACATCCATGGCAGCCATGATCTCAGGCATGGCTGGTGTCTCATCCCCATCTGCTATCCTAAGAGCAATGAGAAGAGGTTTTGAAGCCCGTACACAATATTCCAACTTTGTCCAGAACAGAATAGAGAGGACAATGCTCTCAACCTGTTGTCCTTCTCTACTAGTGGACAAGTTGTTTTGATGCCACTCATCATTCACAAAGAGACTTCGTAGGCCTTGCTTGTGCTTTTGCATACTTGCCAAAGTGAGGAACGAAGTGGCAAAGCGAGTAGCTACGGGCCTCATAAGATCTCCACCAATTCCCCCCCTTATTGAGTCTAGCAACCGCCGATGATTGTAGATGAATCGAGTAACCTTCTTCACATGGTTGATGCAACTATGGAACTCCTTTATTTTCCCAATGTACTCCAACATCGAGTCCAAACAATGGGCTGCACAAGGTGTCCAAAAGAGAGTAGGAATCCTCTCCATTAAGATCCTTCCTACTGCCTTGAAGTTAGATCCATTATCTGTGACTAACTGCACCACATACTCCTTGCCAACCTTATTGATTTGCTTCTCCAACAGATCGGCTAGCATGGTTGCACTTGCTACCTCATTTGAGGCATCCATCGACCCAAGGAAAAAAGTCCCCACTGGACTGTTGGCAAGAAAATTAATGATGTGTTGCTGGTTAGTGGAGGTCCACCCATCAGACATGATAGTGCACCCATACTCCTTCCATGCTTTCTCGTGCTTCTTCCTTAACACCGATGTCCTATCAACAGCCCTATCAAGCAATGGTCCTTTGAATTTGTGGTATGGATGTGTCGGTACCCTGTAGACCGGGTACCCCCCACATACAAGGAAGACAAGACGCTGGGTTCCACCTCCCAAAAGGGAAAGTACCCAGAAGCTACCACGTGTCCCGCAGCTCCGGACCTGCCTCCCTACTATGGGTGGTTCCGGTTCTGCCATGTATCCCGTAGCTCCAGACCTGCCTTCCTACTAAGGGTGGCTCCGGTGCTGCCACGTGTCCCATAGCTCTGGACCTGCCTCCCTGAATGTGGCCTAGAGGGGGGGTGAATAGGCCTTTTTGAAATTTGTCGGAACCTGCAACACTTAACAACCAATTCAAAACTAGAGATATCGGACTAGTCCGGTAAGGTGCGGACTAGTGTGGTGTGTACGCACTAGGTTGATTTAGTTTGATCGATTAATTTGACTTTTCAATGTATGCAGCGGAAATATACAATCAAATGAAGGGTTTCAAGGTTATGTACCAGGTTATATCACAATTTAATATTATGTTTATTGATTCAACGTGAAGTAAGCAATGATGATTGAAACCCTAGATTATTGTGAAGAATAAGAGCGATGAACACAAAAACAAGACCCAAGGATTTATCCCGTGGTTCAGCTCCCACAGAGGCAACCTACGTCCACGTTGAGGAGTCCACAAAAGGATTGGGTTTTCTCCAACCCTACCCTCGTCGGATCGCCACAAAGGCCAATCCTCTTCCACTTATCACAAAGGGGTGAATAACCAAATTCAAAGGGGCCTTCTGACACGTTGAGAGCTCCCTTAGATTACAACACGAAATACCACCAAGAACACACTCAAAAGATTACAATGAAATCACAGGAGTGTGTTAGAGATTCAAACCAAGAGCTCAATGTGATGTCGAACGTGTCTCTCCAATGATCTAGAGTGAATCCTCAAAGGATTGATCTTTTTTGCACTTAATTTCGTGGAGAGATGTGGTTTTTGAGTCTCTTGGGAGGTGTGACGGTGCTAGGGTTTGAGAGATTGTGAAATATGGCCGTGCACCTCTATTTATATGGGTTTCTAAAAATGACCGTTAGGGTTCAGAAAGATTGGACTAGTCCGTGATGATCATCGGACTAGTACGGTGTGCTATGTGTAGCAAACCCTAAGTGTGCCGAAATATCGGACTAGTCCGGCTAGGAGCGGACTTGTTCGATTTCGCTTCTGGATTTCTTCGGACTAGTCTAATTGTCATCGGACTTTTTCCGAACATGTGAAACCCTAAGTGTATTGGGTGACAAGTCCGCACTTGGAGGACTTGTCCGATTTAGTTCAGAGGGTGAACTAGTCCGTGCAAATATCGGACTTGTCCGATTTGGACCAGAGAGAGTATCGGACTAGTACGGTTGTGATCGGACTTGTTCGATTTTGTGTGACTTGTGAAGTGTTTTGAGGACTAGTCCGCACTAGGGAGGACTAGTCCGATTCTAGTCAGAGAGATATCGGACTAGTCCAATGGATATCGGACTTGTGCGATTTTGTGCAGAGAGGATATCGGACTAGTCCGATGTCAGTCGGACTAGTCCGGTC
Organism: Tuctoria greenei; assembly: GCA_036927565.1. Classification (NCBI taxonomy): domain Eukaryota; kingdom Viridiplantae; phylum Streptophyta; class Magnoliopsida; order Poales; family Poaceae; genus Tuctoria; species Tuctoria greenei. The sequence goes on along the minus strand of JAYESD010000011.1, from coordinate 23,649,995 downwards.
CTGTGTAACTTTGTGCAATGTGTGTGTGAAAGCATCTAGGACCCCCATGAAGTACGGTTTTGGTGATTAATGACAACCATTGAACTTTACTAATGAATTTGTGAATGCAAGGTCCCCATAATCACTCAATAAAATGAAATGAATATGTAATTGGAGACCCATATACATTCAACTTTTGAGATCAAATCAATGAGATAAAGACAAGAAGTGAAAGCTCTTATGTCTAAGTCACTCAACCATAAGTTGACAACATACAATGCTTGAAGATCATCAGAGAGCCTTGTGGAACAAATGTCTAAGAGGTCATCTGAGCATGACACAAAAGATTCACTCAAACAACTCAAAGCAAACAAAATCAACTCACCGGGTCAACCGATGATTTCAGAAATGTACACATCGGTCGAGTTGGCTCAACTGAAGAAGAAGACCTCATACAAATGTACTCACCGGATCATCCGATGTGAATGGCTCAGTGACATCGGTCCATTAGTACAGTTTGCAATACCATTGGACCAAGTGAAGCACCGGATCATCCGATGTGCAGACTTACACACATCGGTCGATCACTCCAGTAAGCATCAAGATTAAGGAAATTCTGGAGGAAGAGCCATCGGATCATCCGATGAGAAGACATGGGCAACATCGGTCTAACAATGGTCATATCTGACACAATGACGTCAGCCAAAGTAATTAGACCGATGATAACTAAAGGGCAGACATCGGATCATCCAGTCTTCACAGTAAATTCTGTCAGCCTACTTTTCCAACGGCTATTTCGGGGAGGCTGGCTATAAATACCCCCTAACCCTGTCATTTCGTCAAGTCTTGATCACCAGAAGCTATCCACACATCCACAAGTGTTCAAGGCCAAGAGCAATCACTTCCACACCATTTCGATCATCTCTACACCAAGGTTTAGGCTAGAACTAGCTAGAGAGAGAGCTTGTGTGCCACCATTCTGGGTGAGTGGACTCTCTAGGATAGTGTGAGAGCCTCAAGGGTGTGCCCTTGGTGTTGTAACCGTGAAAAGACTTTCGGAGCTTGCCAAGGCGTGTGTGGAAGCCCGGAAGGTCGAAGTTGTACAATGCTTGAGCTCCACCTTGCCAAGGAGGCGAACGGAGAGGAATAGTGAAGACCCCTCGTCTCGGTGACTTGGGTGTGGCAAAACCCTTTGGTGGGTGCCACAACGTGGATGTAGGAAGATCTTCACGATCTTGCCGAACCACGGGATAAATCCTTGTCTCCTCGGGAGTTTGCATCCTTCTCCTTCCCTTTCTTTTATGCATTTTATATTCCGCAAAGTTTCTATCTACTAGAATGCATAGATAGTCGCGTTGGGAATTGGGCTTTAGAAATTAAGTTTCATTGCTTAGAATTTTTCGAAGAAAGCCCAATTCACCCCCCTCTTGGGCATTCAGTCCTTACAATTGGTATCAGAGCAAGGTTGCTCATAGGATCATTCTAGCTTCACCGCTAGAGAGCTAAAATGGCCAAGGTTGGGGGTTCGGTTCCTATCTTCGAGGGCAAGAACTTTGCCTTTTGGAAAGCACGCATGCGCGCTTACCTAGAGGCTATTGCTCCCGAAGTTTGGGAAGTGACCCACGCGGGGTTTTGAGAACATAATTATGTTGGTGATCAACTTAAATGGGATGCTAAAGCTAGGAATGCAATCTATGAATGTATTAGCCAAGATGTGTTTTCTAGGATTGCTAGCAAGGAAAAGGCTTGTGAAATTTGGGCTTGCTTAATAGAGATTCATGAGGGTTCTTCTAGGGTCAAGGAACTTAAATATCACATGCTTAAAGCAAAATATGATGAATTTAAGATGCTACCTCATGAAAATGTCAATGAGATGTTATCTCGCTTAAATGTGCTTATTGAAGAAATAAATGCTCTTGACATTGCTTCTCTTGGCAAGGGACTCATCAACCGCAAGATCCTCATGCTCCTCCCCAAGCCAAAGTACAACATCATCAAATCCATGCTCCAAAAAGAGTCACTTGACCACATTGAAGTTTTGGAGCTCATTGGAGAAATACACGCTCATGAGATGAGTGTACTTGGGATGATGGAGCAATCATCATCAAATACAATTGCTCTAACGGCCTCCACCAAGAAAACAAGCCACAAGAAGAAAAAGGTGGTTGAGCCTAGCTCAAATGAAGAAGAACAAGCATCAAGCGAAGATGAAGATGATGAGCTTGCATTGATGATGAGGAAGTTCTCACGCTTGAACTCCAAGATCACTAAGAAGGGATACACATTTGATCCCAAGAAGAGAGCATTCCTACCAAGGAGAGATGATCACAAGACATGCTACAATTGTGGTGATCAAGGCCACATCTCCTATGATTGTCCAAGACTGGACAAACGAAGAGAGAACCAAAAGAGCAAGCATCGCAAGCTTGAAGGAAGTGATGATGATGAAGAGGAAGCCAACCCAAAGCCAAGATACTTTGGGAAGAAGAAACATGACAAGGGCAAGAAGGCAAGGCTCTTCCAAAAGAAGAGAAATGGCCCACAAAAGGTGTTCATGTGTGAGGCAAATGAATGGGTCACCGATGAAGAAACAAGTGATGAAGAGAGTGAAGAGGAAGAAGAAAGCTTGGACGGCCTCACCATCGCCAACAATGATGATGCACCTCTTCATCCACCGCCCATGTGCCTCATGGATAAAGGTAACACCAAGGTATGTGATGAATCTAGCGATGATGAGCTTTCCCCCGATGACTTAACGTCTTTGATAAATGAATATCATGCTATCATTAAGAGGGAAAAGAGTAAGGTTAAAATGCTTGAAGAAACTCGTGCTAAACTTGAGAGTGCTAACCTTGATTTGCTTGATAAGTATGAAAGCATACTCAAAGAGCATGACACGCTCAAATCCCATGTCAAGCAAATTGAGGAAGAAAAGGCTAAAATCAAGATAGATAATCATGAACTTGACTTAGCACACCAAACACTCTTGGAAGAGCACAACAAGTTAATACAAGAACATCAAACACTTAACCTTGCTCATGACATGCTTGATCAAGAGTTGAAAAATATGAAGAAGCAAACTCTTAATGATAAGATATCCATTACTTCTCATGCCACTAATGCTTTGCACAAGTCTTTGCCTTTGAAAGCTAATGCTAGGGAGAAGGACTTGTTGGAAGAAATTGAGAGTCTCCGCACTAGTGTGACTAGACTTTCAAAAGGAGAAGTCAAGCACAAGGAAATTCTCTTCCAACAAGCAAAGGCCTTCAACAAGAGAGGACTTGGATCCTTCCCGGTGCCTAACAAAGGAAAGGTGCCCTCACCGGAGCTAAGAACAAGCTTCATCAAGGAAGTTGGTTCTTATTGCCAACATTGTGAGGTCACCGGTCACCACACAATGGAGTGTCCTCTTCCTAACCGACCTTCTCCTAATTTGCCTACTAACTATAAATATACTTTCAATGATCATTATTATCTCTTAAGTAAAGTAGGTGGCAAGGTGAAGGCTAGATTCATTGGCAAAGACATGAAGGGCATGAAGGGGAAGCTCCCCAAGCAACTTTGGGTCCCAAAAACAATTGTATCACACATACAGGGACCTAAGTTGGCTTGGGTGCCTAAAGTCAAAAATTGAATTCATGTGTGTAGGTGAACTACAAAGCCGGAGGAAAGCATTGGGTACTCGATAGCGGGTGCACTCAACATATGACCGGCAATGATGGTATGTTCACCACCATAGAAAACCCCGGCAATCATGAACAAGTCACCTTTGGTGATAACTCTAAGGGAAAGGTAATTGGGTTAGGTAAAATTGCTATCTCAAATGATTTATCCATTTCTAATGTTTTGTATGTTAAGTCACTTAGTTTCAATTTACTTTCTATTGCACAACTATGTGATCTTGGACTAACGTGCACATTTAGCAAAAATGATGTTGTTGTGAGTAGTGAAACTAGCCAAGACATAGTCTTCAAAGGATTCCGGCATGGACACCTCTACCTAGTGGACTTCGCCAACAAGAATGCTAGCTTGACCACTTGTCTTTTCACTAAGACAAGCTTGGGATGGCTATGGCACTGACGCATAGCGCACATTGGAATGAGCAAACTCATGAAGTCATTCAAGCTTGGGATGGTGACCGGCGTGAAGGATGTCACATTTGAGAAGAACAAGCTTTGTAGCGCTTGTCAAGCCAGGAAGCAAGTTGCTTCACACCACCCAATGAAGACAATGGTGTCAACCTCCAAGCCACTTGAACTACTCCACATGGACCTCTTCGGACCGTCCACATATCAAAGCCTTGGCGGTAACCTCTATTGTCTCGTTATTGTTGATGACTATTCTCGCTATGCTTGGACTTTGTTTCTAGGTGACAAGAGTGAAACTCCGGAAGTGTTCAAGACCTTCACCAACCGCGCTCAAAGGGAATTTCAACTTCCCATCATCAAGGTCCGGAGTGACAACGGCACCGAATTCAAGAACTACAACATTGGGGAGTGGTGTGACCGTGAAGGAGTAAAACATGAGTTTTCGGCCACATACACCCCTCAACAAAACGGTGTCGTTGAAAGGAAGAACAAGACACTCATCACTCTTGCAAGAGCAATGCTGGATGACTACGGCACGTTGGAGAAGTTTTGGGCCGAAGCGATCAACACGGCGTGCCATGCCGCAAATAGGGTCTACCTACATCGCCTACTTCAAAAGACCCCGTATGAGCTTCTCATTTGGAGAAAGCCCAACATCTCCTACTTTCGAGTCTTTGGATGCAAGTGCTACATCTACCGCAAGAAAAGGCTCGAGGAGAGTTTTGGTCATGATGAAATAGATGATGAGCCTCTACGAGAAGCCATGAAGAACATGACCATTGGAGACATCAAGCCCGAAGTTGAGGAGAGCCATGATCAAGGGGGAGCTTCAAGTTCCAACAACAACACCTCTATGGCGCCTCAAGTTGACGAAGAAGAAAAGGATGATCCATTGCCAACTCAAGACTCACAAGCACAACAACATCAAGAAGAAGAAGAAGTCCGTGATCAAGTCCAACCACAAGAGGAGCAACATGCATCACCTTCGCCAAGTGCTTCACAACCGCTTATGAGGCATGGACGCATCTCCAAGGCGCATCCAATGGACCAAATCATTGGAAGTCCGTCAAGGGGTGTAAGTACACGTTCTCGCCACTTTGCTTTGTTTTGTGAGCACTACTCGTTTGTCTCGTGTGTAGAACCCACTCACATTGAGGAAGCACTCCAAGATCCAAATTGGGTGATGGCCATGCAAGAAGAACTCAACAACTTCATCCACAATGAAGTTTGGGTGTTGGAGGAGCGACCCAAGGACAAGAACGTCATCGGAACAAAGTGGGTGTACCGCAACAAACAAGACGAGAATGGCGTTGTGGTCTGCAACAAGGCAAGACTTGTGGCCAAAGGGTTCTCGCAAGTTGAAGGACTAGATTTTGGGGAGACATTTGCCCCGGTCGCCCGGCTAGAAGCCATCCGTATACTTCTTGCCTTTGCATCACATCATAGTATTAGACTTTATCAAATGGATGTGAAAAGTGCCTTTCTTAATGGTTACATTAACGAGCTTGTTTATGTTGAACAACCTCCCGGGTTTGAAGATCCGAGGAATCCTAATCATGTGTATAGGTTGCACAAGGCGCTCTACGGGCTCAAGCAAGCACCTAGGGTGTGGTACGAACGACTACGGGATTTCCTCATCATGCAAGGATTCAAGATCGGGAGGGTGGACACCACACTCTTCACCAAGGACATCAATGGAGATTTGTTCATTTGTCAAATTTATGTTGATGATATTATTTTTGGTTCAACTAACGAAGCTTTTAGCCATGAGTTTGGCAAAATGATGTCTAGGGAATTCGAGATGTCAATGATTGGAGAGCTCAACTTCTTCCTTGGATTTCAAATCAAGCAACTTCAAGAGGGGACCTTCGTCTATCAAGAGAAGTACACCAAGGACCTCTTGAAGAAATTTGAGATGGGATATTGTAGCTCAAGAAGCACTCCAATGGCAACAAATTGTCATCTCGACGCGGATAAGGACGGTAAACCTATTGATCAATCTAACTACCATTCTATGATTGGTTCATTGCTTTACCTTACCGCATCTAGGCCCGATATCATGTTTAGTGTATGCTTGTGTGCTCGCTTTGAAGCGGCACCTAAAGAATCGCATAAGAAGGCGGTCTTTAGGATACTTAGGTATCTTAAGCATACCCCTAGTGTGGGCTTGTGGTACCCTAAAGGTGCAAAATCCCAACTTGTGGGATACTCGGATTCGGACTTTGCCGGATGCCGCGTGGATCGCAAGAGTACCTCCCGTGGGTGCCACTTGCTTGGGCGTTCCCTAGTTTCTTGGTCAAGCAAGAAGCAAAATTCCGTCGCCTTGTCCACAGCGGAAGCGGAATACATTGTGGCTGGTGCATGTTGTGCCCAAATTATTTATATGAAGCAAACCCTTTTGGACTTTGGAATTAAACTTGGTTGTGTGCCTCTCCTTTGTGACAATGAAAGTGCGGTTAAGATAGCTAAAAACCCCGTTCAACACTCCCGCACTAAGCACATTGATATTCGCCATCATTTCTTAAGGGACCATGAAGCTAAGGGAGACATCTCTTTGAGAGGTGTTAGGTCCAAAGAACAATTGGTGGATATCTTCACTAAACCACTTGATGAGAAAACTTTTTCTAGGCTAAGGAGTGAATTAAATGTGCTAGATGCATCAAGCGTCATGTAAGTTGCCATGATCATGTAAGAATGCATATCATATAGGTCTTGCCTAACTCTCAAAGGATAGGGGTGAGCTAGGGTTAGCTTGGGATGGTGGTTCTTTTGGGTTTTCCCAAGGCTTGGAGAGTAGCTCTCCCTTAAGAAGCCTTTGAAAGGTTCAAACTTGGCAAGATAAATTTACTTTATGTCTTGCATGATGCCTGCCATATAGACTTGCACTCATATTTAAATTTCTTGCACTATAATTTGTTTGGCATTGCATACGGTAGATTGTCACAAAGGGGAACCCACCTCATGGGAAAGAGACTTGTTTGAAATGCAATATCTCAACTCATATAAGGTGGAAACAACAAAATGTTAGGTGCGTTAATGCCTATAGGACAATGCTTTAAAGAGATAGAAGTCTTCATACTCTACCTCACAAAGCATGGGCCTTACATTTTATTTGGATAATTTTCCTCCTATTTTTCTCGGTGTTCCATTTGCTTTAAGGCCTAGCCAAGCTATTGGCATATTAGTATCTTTTAGGGGTAAGGGGTTGCCCAAAAAGTCCTAAGACATGTGTTTCTCTTTGCTTGTTTGTTTGGTCAAAGGACACATATGGGATGTTGTTGTTCTGCAGTCATCGGAGTATCCGATGCCTAGGTCAAACCCTCATCGGATCAATAAGTGTTCAATCTCCAAGGGTCAGTTCAGTTAGTATCTCTAATGATCCGACGCGTTCATTCTGAAACACACCGGTCCATCCGGTGTTCACAATTCTGGAACTGCAGTAAATTCCACCGATGCTACCTCCTCCATCATCGGACCATCCGGTGTCAACATTCCTCTTTTAAACACCCTTACTGTGCCATTCGACCGATGAACGGGATGGAGTTCGACATCGTGGACGTCCTTGTATGCGAGATGGAGGATGTGATCACAGATGGAGTGGGCATGATGAGGCAGCTCGTGTATGGACACTGGATCAGCTACCTGCTCACTATGATGGTTCCCGAGGGATCCGCCGTGCACGACCGTCTCTCTGACGAGAGTGTGACATGGTTCGGACACTACCGTGCCCCGGCTCCTGGAGACCGCCGCCTTGGCCGTCCAGTCGAGCGTTAGGTCAGGGCTCGCCTTTCTGAGGAGGACTGGCCTGATTTAGAGAAGGAGGATGAGAGGCTTGCCGAGGCTGAGGCTCAGGGGGAGGACTTGCAGCATATCTGGTCAGAGAGCGACACCGACGACAGTGTCGAGGAGTACTTCCCTCCTCCGTCCTCACCCAGGCAGCATGACGCGGAGGCTGGAGGCTCTACAGTGCCACCACCTACTCCACCTCCCGTCACTGAGGCGCAGGTCACACAGCCGTCAGAGCTGACGTCGCTTCTCCAGCAGATGGTTGAGCAGCAGCGTCTGGACAGGCTGGCAGCCGAGCAGGCCCGAGCGGAGCAAGCTGCCCGTCTCCTTGAGCTCCAGCAGCAGCAGCAGGAGATGCAACGTCAGATCGCCCGTGAGAGGCGTGAAGACACTGACAGGCTGACGGGGCTCATTGACCAGATGCACCAGCGCACCCTCGACCAACAGCAGCAGACGCAGCAGGCGATGATGGGCATCCTGGGGTTGATCACCAACCTCTACACCCAGACCGGGATTGCCCTCCCATCGCAGCTGCCAGGAGTCGCTCCACCACCTCCAGTCTTGGCTCCAGCTACCGCTCCAGTGGCCCCAGTACCTTCTACGCCGATACCCTCCTTCAGCGTGTCGCCTTTTTCTGGCTCCTAGTGCTCCGATCCAATACCCGCTGCCGGCCACGACCTTGTTCCAGCAGATGCCGGCCTCCGTCGTCAGTGCCCCTGCTCCAGCACCTCCTCCACAGCAGGCATCGACGGCGGCTCCCTCGGCTCCGGCAGCTCCCTCCACCGCTACTCCAGCCAGCAGCTCCGGCGAGAGCACTCCCGACGGTGACCAGTTCGTCATCGCGCCCAGCGCTCAGGATCCTTAGGCACTCGGATCCCTTTTTGGTGTCTTGATGCCAAAGGGGGAGAAGAGTTAGAGGAGTCAGGGGGAGGAGTGTCTTAGTCTCAGGGGGAGTCCATCTTTGGAGTTATCTGTTATCGATTGTAATTTGGAGTTTATCGTTTATCATTCTTGTAATCCAGTGTGTTTACTACATTTGGTGCTTTTGCTACTTATTTCCATGAGTTATTAATCGATTTGGCTCATTTGGTGTTTATCTATGTTTTTGATACTTCATTATTCACTTGAGTTATTAATTGATGCTTAAGCTTCAAGTGTGGCATCCTGTATTCATTGCATATTCTTTTAAGTTTCATTCTATCAAATTCATTACTATTGCGCTTTGATTATTGTGTTGTCATCAATCACCAAAAAGGGGGAGATTAAAAGCATCTAGGCCCCCCATGAAGTACGGTTTCGGTGATTAATGACAACCATTGAACTTTACTAATGAATTTGTGAATGCAAGGTCCCCATAATCACTCAATAAAATGAAATGAATATGTCATTGGAGACCCATATACATTCAACTTTTGAGATCAAATCAATGAGATAAAGACAAGAAGTGAAAGCTCTTATGTCTAAGTCACACAACCATAAGTTGACAACATACAATGCTTGAAGATCATCAGAGAGCCTTGTGGAACAAATGTCTAAGAGGTCATCTGAGCAAGACACAAAAGATTCACTCAAACAACTCGAAGCAAACAAAATCAACTCACCGGGTCAACCGATGATTTCAGAAATGTACACATCGGTCGAGTTGGTTCAACTGAAGAAGAAGACCTCAGACAAATGTACTCACCGGATCATCCGATGTGAATGGCTCAGTGACATCGGTCCATCAGTACAGTTTGCAATACCATTGGACCAAGTGAAGCACCTGATCATCCGATGTGCAGACTTACACACATCGGTCGATCACTCCAGTAAGCATCAAGATTAAGCAAATTCTGGAGGAAGAGCCACCGGATCATCCGATGAGAAGACATGGGCAACATCGGTCTAACGACGGTCATATCTGACACAATGATGTCAGCCAAAGTAATTAGACCGATGATAACTAAAGGGGAGACATCGGATCATCCAGTGTTCACAGTAAATTCTGTCAGCCTACTTTTCGAACGGCTATTTCGGGGAGGCTGGCTATAAATACCCCCTAACCCTGTCATTTCGTCAGGTCTTGATCACCAGAAGCTATCCACACATCCACAAGTGTTCAAGGCCAAGAGCAATCACTTCCACACCATTTCGATCATCTCTACACCAAGGTTTAGGCTAGAACTAGCTAGAGAGAGAGCTTGTGTGCCACCATTCTGGGTGAGTGGACTCTCTAGGATAGTGTGAGAGCCTCAAGGGTGTGCCCTTGGTGTTGTAACCATGAAAAGACTTTCGGAGCTTGCCAAGGCGTGTGTGGAAGCCCGGAAGGTCGAAGTTGTACAAGGCTTGAGCTCCACCTTGCCAAGGAGGCGAACGGAGAGGAATAGTGAAGACCCCTTGTCTCGGTGACTTGGGTGTGGCAAAACCCTTTGGTGGGTGCCACAACGTGGATGTAAGAAGATCTTCACGATCTTGCCGAACCACGGGATAAATCCTTGTCTCCTCGGGAGTTTGCATCCTTCTCCTTCCCTTTCTTTTATGCATTTTATATTCCGCAAAGTTTCTATCTACTAGAATGCATAGATAGTCGCATTGGGAATTGGGCTTTAGAAATTAAGTTTCATTACTTAGAATTTTTCGAAGAAAGCCCAATTCACCCCCCCTCTTGGGCATTCGGTCCTTACAGTGTGTTTAATTGTGGTTGAGCTCTTGGGATGTGTTTCCTTAACACACTCCATACACAATGATCTACTATTCTTCTTCCTTGAGCTCATTTCCACTTTGCTCGTCATTCTTCCTTCTTTTTGGCACTTTGCTTATTTTGCTGTTTAAAACTTGTGCTCATCTCAGCAAAGAGGTTAGGATCCCAATTGCTTGTCACAAATCATCCAAAACCCACAAGGGATTCCTTGATGCACTTTCAATCTCCCCCTTTTTGGTGTTTGATGACAGCCAATTGAGATTTCACAAAACATGATAAAAGTTGAGGTTTTCATAAAGTATGCACATATGAGTTTACAATACATCAAGCAATGAAAACATAATACATCTGTGCGTTCTTTATGGTGGGATGCATAACTAAGTACATTGAAAACATTAAGAACGACATCTTTTGACATTAATGAACCATATGCAAGCTATATGACATTCTACGAGCAAAATCACAGATTTCCACAAATACATCTCAAAAGATCATAACATTGCATCACAAAACCATAATTAACTTAAGAACAGTTAAAGCTTTACAACGCACAAAAAAAAGTCAAAAAGCATAAAAGGGAGCTCTCTCCTCGCATCCTACAGCTAAGGCTAAGACTCCCCCTCAATCTCTCCCCCTTTGGCATCAAGACATCAAAAAGAAGGAGAGGAGGGTCCTAAGGTCTTCACTCTTCGCTGTCGGTCCTCTCATCATCGTCTTCGTCATCTTCATCTTCAGCTTGATGAGGAGGAGGAGGAGGTGCGGAGCCACTCGAGCCCCCAATGCCAAAGTAGGCAAGCTCGGAGGGGGTCAAGGGCCCGAGCTCAGTGATGTCTGGGTCGGAGTCCTCAGAAATCACTGGAGATCCAATGGGGTCGATCTCCAGGTTCTGGAAAATTTGCTTCACATTTGCCTTCACGTACTTCATGTCTTCCTTCCTTTTCTTGTTCAGCTTGTGGGCCCTCACTTCAGCCTTCTTGCAGGAGGGGATTCCCTACTAGCAGGGGCAGCTCTTGCATATTCAGATCTTCTTGCCAGTGCCTCAGGACTGGAGGCCGGCGAGGGAGCAGCCTGTATACTTGGCTTCTGAGGCATCTGAGGCCTCAAAGTTAGATGCTCCACATTCTTGACAAATTTAATCCCGGTGACCTTCTCGATCACAAACATCACATATGGGGCATACCCACAAGACTTGTTGGGTGTGCAGGATATGTTGACCATGTCGTTCCAGATGTAGTCCGCCACATCAAACTGGCGGTCTCTGCTTATCACCCTCATCAGCGTCCGGAGATAACCTTGCACACTCCCAGCATCTCTATCCTTGGGAGCAATAGTCTTCCTCACGACTCTGTTCAGAACCACAAAGAAAGGCTTCATGTTCTTTGTGGAGGGAGGGACAAACTTTGAGTTTGGCTCATATAGGAACTTCATCCTATCCCTCTCAATGACACCTATGTTGTGTATGATCAGGCAGTCAGATCTTGAGGTGTCAAGGTGAAGCAGGCTTGCAAAGTCTTCTTGAGTGATACTGTACTTGGATCCATGAGTCATCCAAGTAACACTTTCCTCATCTTCACCCGAGAAGTGGCAAGTTGCAAGGAACTGCACAATCACTTCATCATTCCAGTTATTCCTAAAGGCAAAAAGATCCTTCAGGTTATGCCTCTCAATGGCTTCCACTACTTCAGTGAATAGGGAGCAACCCTTTTTCTCAAAGTGTGCCCAGTCAATCCATTGACTGCGCACAACTGGTGTCTTCATTGGGAGATACACAAACTTGTAGAAATCAGCATGGAAGTTGCACCAGAATCTTCCATCAACAGCTTGCTTCGGTCGGCCATACCAATCGATGCTTCTGAATTTTGCCGCCGAATCACTGCCCTTCCCGTTGAACTTCTCTTCAGTGGGGTTCCGGACCCTTCCCTTGGAGCATGGAGTTTCAACGGGCCAACTGGACCCGTCGCTATCCCTTTGCCCTTGCCTTTGGCTAGGCGGGCACTTGCCGAGCTAGAGCCACCACCGGTGGTGGCCTTAAAAGCTGGCACCTTGGAGGCCGGCTTCTTTGCTAGCACTTTCCTCCGAGCCTGTGGAGGAGACGGAGCTGGCTCGGAAGGTCTGTCTTGGTGCTTCTTGTCGAGACTTGTCAAGGTTCGAGGTGCCACCTCGTGGTCCATCTCGGCCTCAAAGTCGGAGATTTCATTGTCAGAGCTAAACATGACCTGAGAATGAGTGGCATGATTGAGAATGAATGGTACATGGCATAGGTATGGAAGGATAGCAAGGAATTGCATTGAGGAATTGAAAAGTTAGGTTTTGAGTATAGAAAAATCGGACTTGTCCGGTGCACAAGCACGGACTAGTCTGGGGGGAACATACTTGTCCGTGCATGGACCGAACTAGTCCGGTATTCATCCTCAAAAACCAAGGCTACCAGTCACATGGTGATTCCAAATGCACAATAGGCGTAGCATAAACGTAATACATCAAGGAGGCATGTATATAGTGAGATATGCTAGGCTATTCGATCAACAATGAAGAAATTTGGAATTTCTAGGGTTCGAGTGAAAATTACCGAAGAAATCGATTGATGCACGAAGAGGAGGGAGTTGATGTCCGGACTTGTCGGTGAACTTCAATCTTCGAGCAAGGATGCTTGATCTCCACCCAAATGTGTAGCTTTTTGGTGGAGGGGATGCAAAATCGCCTTGGGAGCTCGAGTGGAAGAGAGAGAACGCGTGAGGCAAGAGTGGAGGTAAATGAATTAGGATTTGGCGGCGGCTAGGGTTATGGACACGAAAAATCGGACAAGTCCGGAGATGACCGGACTAGTCCGAACTTTTCCAAAGGACTATATCGGACTAGTCCGTTGTACACCGGACAAGTCCGGCCTAACCGGCACTCTGCGGACTAGTCTGCATGGGCGGACTAGTCTGGGTAACCACGAACTAGTCCGTGGTCACCAAGTAAGAATTGCTTAGCCCATTCATATATATTTGAAGGTACATATTTTGAGAATATGGAGGCAAATCAAATCAAATAATCTTGATGAATATGACCAGTAAGCATACAACAATCAAGCAATAATCATAATTCACCAAGATCTAGTAATTGACATAGTTTTTCAGAGAAAATTGAGAGAGATGATTTTCACAATTCAATCAACATATTTGAATAATTCATACAAGTATGCAACATTTCAAGCCACACTCCAAGCATCAAGGATATTTAGTTCATTTCGGAGTTCACAAAAGAATTTTTCATCAAGTGGCTTGGTGAATATGTCGGCCAATTGCTTTTGGGTGTTGACATGGGAAATGGCTATGTCTCCTTTCATGGACTGATCTCTCAAAAAGTGATGTCTTATATCTGTGTGTCTAGTTCTGGAGTGCTCAACTGGGTTGTGGGAAATTTTGATGGCGCTCTCATTGTCACCAAGGAGTGGAATATGGTTTATATTGTAACCATAATCCCTCAGAGTTTGTCGCATCCAAAGAAGTTGTGCACAACAACTCCCGACTGCAACATACTCCACTTTAGCTGTGGATAAGGTTTCTTGGAGGACTAAGAAACTAAGGATCTCCCTAGGAATTGGCATGTACCGGAGGTACTTTTTCTATCTACTTTGCACCCGGCATAATCTGCATCGGAGTAACCAATGAGATTGAATTTTGAGCCTTTTGGGTACCAAAGACCAAGGTTGGGTGTATGAACTAAATAACTCAAGATCCTTTTTACGGCTGTCAAGTGACATTCCTTAGGATTGGCTTGAAATCTTGCACACAACCATACACTCAACATAATATCTGGCCTTGATGTGCATAAATAGAGTAGAGATCCAATCATGGAACAATATACCTTTTGGTCGACGCTAGGTCCATCTTCATTGAGATCCAAGTGGCCATTCGTTGCCATGGGGGTCTTTATGGCTTCGCCTTGTCCATACCAAACTTCTTGAGTATGTCTTGCGTGTACTTGGTTTGGCTTACATCCCTTCCTTTTGTTGCCGCACTTGGAATCCCAAGAAGTACTTTAGTTCTCCCATCACTGACATTTCGAACCTATCTGTCATGATTTTACTAAATTCCTCGCAAAAAGATTGATTAGTTGACCCAAAAATTATATCATCAACATAAATTTGACAAATAAAAAGATCATTGTCAAAATTCTTTGTAAATAGTGTATAATCTACTTTGCCAATCTTAAAGCCATTTTCAATTAAGAAATCTCTAAGACACTCATACCAAGCTCTAGGAGCTTGTTTGAGGCCGTATAGAGACTTACGCAATTTAAATACGTGGTCGGGGAACTCTTCGTCTTCAAACCCGGGGGGTTGCTCCACATACACCTCCTCCTTGATTAATCTGTCGAGGAAGGCGCTTTTCACATCCATTTGATACAGCTTGAAATCATGGTGAGTAGCATATGCAAGTAATATTCTAATAGATTCAGGTCTAGCTACTGGAGCAAAGGTCTCATCGAAATCCAAACCTTCGACTTGTGAATACCCTTTGTCCACAAGTCGTGCCTTGTTCCTTGTCACCACCCCGTGTTCATCTTGTTTGTTGCGGAAGACCCACGTGGTGCTGACGATGTTTGCATTGGGTCTTGCCACAAGTTCCCACACCTCGTTCCGCTTGAAGTTGTTCAATTCTTCTTGCATTGCCACCACCCAGTCCGGGTCCTTCAATGCATCCTCAATCCTGCGCGGTTCCAAAAAGGATACAAATGAATAGTGCTCACAAAAGTTAGCTATGCGAGATCTAGTGGTTACTCCCTTTTGGATGTCACAGATGATATTGTCGATTGGGTGATCCCTTTGTATGCATTGGTGTACTCTCGGGTGAGGCCCTTGAGGCGCTGTATCTTCATGATCATCCTCTTCTCCCCCTAAGTGATTGCCTTTGTTGACTTGTTGATTATTTTCGAATTCTTGTGGTTGATCTTGTGCTGAAGCTCCTCCTTGATCGTTGGCCTCCTCTTGTGGTTCATCTTCCTCATGTATGTGTGGAGGTGGCTCTTGTGGTCGAACTTCACCTAGAGCCATTCTTCTCAATGATTGACAAGGAGCTTCTTCTTTACCAAGTTCACATGGATCAACTTGCTCCTTTTGGGAGCCATTAGTCTCATCGAACACTACATCACGTGCTACTTCAACAAGTCCGGATGTCTTGTTGAAAACACGATAGACGTAAGTGTTCAAATCATAACCAAACAAGAAACCTTCATCGGACTTTGAAGCAAACTTTGAAGTCCTAGGCTTCTTGTTCATGATATAACATGGAGAACCAAAAACTCGAAAATATGAAATATTTGGCTTGTTACCAGTGAGTAGCTCATAGGATGTCTTCTTGAGTAGTCGATGAAGATAAAGTCGATTTACAGCGTGGCAAGCGGTGTTAATCGCTTCTGCCCAAAATCGATCTGAGGTCTTGTACTAATCGAGCATTGTTCTTGCCATCTCTATGAGTGTTCTGTTCTTTCTTTCGGCAACTCTGTTTTGTTGTGGGGAGTATGGCGCTGAAAATTCGTGCTTTATGCCTTCTTCATCAAGGTACCCCTCCACTAGTGTGTTCTTGAACTCCGTGTCGTTGTCGCTTCGAATATTCTTGATTGTCAATGAGAATTCGTTGAGTTCGCTTGAAGAACTTCTTGAGTATTCCTTGTGTTTCTAACTTATCATGCAAAAAGAAAAACCAAGTGAAGCGAGAAAAATCATCAACGACAACTAAACCATATTTGTTACCGCTGATGCTTATGTAGGCAATTGGACCAAACAAGTCCATGTGTAGTAGGTCGAGTGGTCTTGTTGTAGTCATGACGTTTTTGGCGGGGTGAGGTGTTTCAACTTGCTTCCCGGCTTGGCACGCGCTACAAGGCATGTCTTTCTCAAATACAACATCCTTTAAACCTCGGATGTGATCGCCTTTGAGGAGTTTTTGAAGGTTCCTCATACCAACATGCGCTAGCCGTCTATGCCACAGCCAACCCATGTTGGTCTTTGCAATCAAGCATGTGTCAAGTTCAGCTTTATCCTTGTTGAAGTCAACAAGATAAAGCTTTCGCTTTAACATACCCTTGAATGCAATGGAACCATCGCTCCTCCTAGAGACGGTCACACCCTCGTTAGTGAACATGCAATTATAACCTTTGTCACATAACTGAGATATGGACAGTAGGTTATAATATAAGGATTCAACATGTAAAACATGAGAAAGTGTGTGTTTAGAAGATCTTGCAATTTTACCGGTACCGAACACCTTTCCTTGACTATTATCTCCAAAATAGATGCCCTCATTTGGATCCTCGTTCTCTTCATATTCAACGAACATCCTTCTTTCTCCGGTCATATGGTTGGTGCAGCCACTGTCTAGCACCCATTTAGATCCACCGGAGGAATAGGCCTGCAAAAACAAATTATGCTTTGGTTTTAGGTACCCAAGCTTGCTTGGGTCCTTGGAGGTTAGTTACAATACATTTTGGCACCCACACATGAGACTTGGTGTTCCCATGGCGTGGCCCAACATAGTGAGCATAAACCATGCAAAAATTATTTCTCATTAAGACATAGGAGGCATCAAAGGTTTTAAACAATAACTGTCGTTGTTTATGTACAGGACTAGTCTGGGAGGCCAGACTTGTCCGGAGGACTGGACTTGTCCGGACACCAGCCGGACTAGTCCGGTGATCATGAGTAATTACTGTCTTAATCTTTGAATTTCCAGTTCGAGAGAGTCTTCCCTTTACAAAGGTAATCCCCTCCTTGTTATTCTTATGGCTTCTAGCATGTTGCTTTTCACCATAAGAGTAACCAATGCCATATTTGACATTTGGAGGTCTTTTGACCAAGTATGCAGTACGTGCATATTTGATCTTCTCCTTGTCAAATATGCCACTTTGGGCAGGATGTTTATCCTTTGTAGAGGTTGGCTTGTTCTTCAAACTGGTGTCAACTTTCTTACATGTACAAGCATGAGCAAACTTAGTTTTAGTGGGTTGAGAAGGTGAGCTTGAAGAGGAAGAAGGTTCACTTAGATTGAGTGACTCAACTTGCACTTCAAGGATCTTGTTAACCTTGATCAGGTCAGCAAGTTGGTCCTTGATTGTAGCATTTGAGTTGGTTAACTCCAAGCAAGTTTCCTTGCTCGAAGCTAACTCAAGCTCTAGTGATTTGCTTTGTTCCTTTTCAAGTTCTAGAAGCTTGTCAAGTTCGACATATTCCTCCTTTTGGGAGATGATCTTGTCCTCTTGACGATGTATTAACCTCTCCTTCTCAACAAGTTGATGAAGCAAAAATTTCATTTTTGTGGCTGTTTTCCTATCTAGTCCAATAAGCATGTCTTCATTATCACTATTAATTTCATCATCGCTAGAATAGGAATGCACGAAAGGGGGTTTAATGGTTACCTTGCGTTTAACTTCCTTTGCCATAAGGCAAGTGCCATCTCCCTTCCATGCACCAAGTGTAGGAAAGAGGGTATACTTCTTGGATGTCTTCTCGATGGCTATGCTAGCCATCTCTTCTTCTTCGGATGATGAGGACTCATCATTTGAGTCCCACTCTTTCCCAATGTGCGCTTGTTCGGCTTGTTTCTTCTTCTTGAAGAATTTCTTGGGTTGAGGCTTGGCTTCTTTGGTCTTCTTCTTGTTCTCCTCATATGGGCAATCAACTATAAAGTGGTTATACTCACCACAATTATAGCATGCTCGCCTCAACTTTGGCTTTGTTCTTTCCTTGTACTTCCCTTCGCTTGAATTTGTACCTTGTCTCTTTTTCATTATTCTCTTGAATTTCTTCATGAACAATATCATGTCTTCTTCATCTAATTCACTGCTCTCGTCGTCACTATCTTCCTCTAGTTGTGCTTCTCTAGCTTCTTTAGATAGGGGCTTGAGGGTGGACTTCAAAGCAACCCCTTTCTTCTTTGCCGATGTGAGGTCGGCAATCTCCTTGACATGCTTTGCTTGTTTTTCCATCATCTCGAAGTTGATGATCTTTCCAAGCAATTCATCCGGAGTCATCCTTTTGTATCCGAGGCTTTCTCTGATCATGGAGCATAGGGTGACGTTGCGAGGTATGAAAGCTCTAAGGATGAGTTTTACCACTTCGTGGTCATTCCACTTCTTACTTCCGTATGATCTGACCTTGTTGACGAGTGTCTTTAATTGATTGTACATGTCTTGGGCTGACTCGTCTTCTTCAGTTGCAAATCTTCCTAACTCGCCTTCAATCATTTCGATTTTTGCTTCACGCACATGTCGGTCACCTTCATGTGCAGTTTGTAGTGTGTCCCATATCTCCTTAGCAATTTCGAGTCCATCCACCTTGGTGAACTCGTCCCGACTGAGTGAGGAGGTAATTACGGCCGCAGCTTGAGCATTTCGGTGAATAGCCTGCTCTTGGCTTGGAGTGAGCTCTTCGTCGTCGTCCGGGATATCTATCCCTGTGCACACAATATGCCACAAACTTGGATTGAGGGAAATTAGATGCATTTTCATATTTTGCCTCCACATTGAGTAATCACTTCCATCAAAATGTGGGGCTTTTCCAAGTGGGATAGACAAATAATGATTATTATTGGAATTGATACGATCATAGTTAAAAGGATATCGGGAGTAGTCGGTGTGACTACTCCCCTTCTTCTTTTCTTCAGTCTTCACTTTCCCTTTGGAAAGTGTCTTCTTTCTTAGGAGCGCCTTTAGTTCTAGCGTCTCCTCATCGTCGTCCTTGAAGTCTTGAATGGCTTCGAGGAGCTTCTCCACCTTGAGGTTCTTTTCATCATAAACCTTTTCTTGGATTTTGCTCTTGTGGGTGTCCTTCATGTCCAACATGACCTTTTTCGAGCGATTAGTCTCTTTCTTGAAGAACCTGCTCTAATACCAATTGAATGTGGCCTACAGGGGGGTGAATAGGACTTTTTGAAATTTGTTGGAACCTGCAACACTTAACAACCAGTTCAAAACCAGAGATATCGGACTAGTCCGGTAAGGTGCGGACTAGTCTGGTGTGTACGGACTAGGTTCATTAAGTTTGATCGATTAATTTGACTTTTCAATGTATGCAGCGGAAATATACAATCAAATGAAGGGTTTCAAGGTTATGTACCAAGTTATATCACAATTTAATCTTTAATGATTCAACGTGAAGTAAGCAAAGATGATTGAAACCCTAGATTATTATGAAGAATAAGAGCGATGAACACAAAAAAAAAGACACAAGGATTTATCTCGTGGTTCCACTCCCACAGAGGCAACCTACATCCACGTTGAGGAGTCCACAAAAGGACCGGGTCTTCTCCAACCCTACCCTTGTCGGATCGCCACGAAGGCCAATCCTCTTCCACTTATCACAAAGGGATGAATAATCGAATTCAAAGGGGCCTTCTCACACGTTGAGAACTCCCTTAGATTACAACACAAAATACCACCAAGAACACACTCAAAAGATTACAATGAAATTACAGGAGTGTGTTAGAGAGTCAAACCAAGAGCTCAATGTGATGTTGAACGTGTCTCTCCAATGATCTAGAGTGAATCCTCAAAGGATTGATCTTTGTTGCACTTAATTTCGTGGAGAGATGTGGTTTTTGAGGCTCTTGGGAGGTGTGAAGGCGCTAGGGTTCGAGAGATTGTGAAATATGGCCGTGCACCTCTATTTATATGGGTTTCTAAAAATGATCGTTAGGGTTCAGAAAGATCGGACTAGTCTGTGGTGGTCACCGAACTAGTCCGACTAGGAGCGGACTTGTCTGATTTCGCTTCTGGATATCTTCGGACTAGTCCGATAGTCATCAAACTTGTCCAAACATATGAAACCCTAAGTGTATTGGGTGACAAGTACGCTTTTGGTGGACTTGTCTGATTTAGTTCAGAGGGTTTTTTGGACTAGTCCGTGCAAATATCGGACTTGTCCGATTTGGACCAGAGAGCGTATTGGACTAGTCCGGTTGTGATCGGACTTGTCCTATTTTGTGTGACTTGTGAAGTGTTTTGAGGACTAGTCCGCACTGGGGAGGACTAGTCCGATTCTAGTCAGAGAGATATCGGACTAGTCCGATGGATATCGGACTTGTCTGATTTGTGCAGAGAGGATATCAGACTAGTCCGGTCTTGTGTAACTTTGTGCAATGTGTGTGTTTAATTGTTATTGAGCTCTTGGGATGTGTTTCCTTAACACACTCCATACACAATGATCTACTATTCTTCTTCCTTGAGCTCATTTCCACTTTGCTCCTCATTCTTCCTTCTTTTTGGCACTTTGCTTATTTTGCTATTGAAAACCTGTGCTCATCTCAACAAGGAGGTTAGGATCCCAATTGCTTGTCATAAATCATCCAAAACCCACAAGGGATTCCTAGATGCACTTTCACTCCCTACCAAGGGTGGCTCTGGTGCTGCCACGTGCTCCGCAGCTCCAGACTTTCGTTGCTGCCATGCAACCTGCGGCTCATGAAGACGACATGTGCACTCAAGATAGCATTAGTGCATCATCAATAACGCGGCTTCAAGACACCATTAATGTGCCATCAAGACACATTAACACACCATTAAGACCCATCAAGACCATTAACGTGTCATCAGGACACGTTAATGTACCATCAAGTGCCATTAATGTGTCATTAAGGCATGTTAATACATCTTTGTGACTAATTAACCTGGGGCCACCTGTCGGGCCCTAATGATAATGTAACCTATTGGCCCTTCACCTATAAAAGGACCAGGCAGCCACAACAGAAGGGGAGAGCTCCATGACACCTCGCTCATACAATACAACACAACCCCCCGTGGATGTAGGGTATTATGCCTCCCGGCAGCCCGAACCACGTAAAATCCCTCGTGTTCATTTAGCTCGTAGTTCCAAGAAATTCGCCCCTCCTAAAAAGAGCCTCCGCGAGCTGCTCCTTAGCAGGTCCGAGGGAAGTGTTGCAAAAACACTTTGACATCTTGGCGCGACAGGTAGGGAGGCATTTTTTTAGACCGACGAGCCTCACCTCGATTGTGAATCTTCAGTCCATCGCCGGCTCTTCTCGACCCTCGTGCCATGAAGGGAGCAGGGAAGATGGCGCCACTTCCCGTTTCATAGCGGGTCGACCTGGAAGACACACGCTCCGTGTTCCAGTGGCTACTGCTGTCACCACTCGACGACTTTCTACCGCCACCACCACCAGTGGGAGGTCCAAGGTGTACAGTTTGCTTAAACTGGTCTTGCACCCTAAGTTGATGCCCCGTGACCCTACGCCTGTATGCTTTGCCTCATGGCTACTTCCACAACCACAACTACCTACAACCATGGAAACAATGACTCCACCAGGTATCTTTGACGTATCCGGTTTTCTTGGTTATTTTCCTGTTCGGAGTCCCATGGCGCTGAATGGCCTTCCCCATGAAAATCTATTGCCAATAGAGGGTCCGAAGTGCGCTGTCTACTTAGCTTGATCCTGCACCCTAAGTATGCGAACTCTACCTTTCTTGCGGCTGAATACTGGGGGTCCGGAGTGTGCTACCTAGTTAGCCTGGTCCTGGACCCTAAGTATGCACACTCTACCTTTACAATGCTATGGCTGAGTACTAGGGGCCAGACGTCTCTCTAAAGACTAATGTCAGCGGGAGGTCAAGATTGTGCAGACTGCTTAGCCTGGTCGTGCATCCAAAGTCATGCCCCATGACCCCAAGCCAGCACACTCTTCCTTGCCAGCACTGTGGTTCAGTACCCAGGATTGAAAGGCACATTCTCCTAGTCAAAGAAATAACCAAAATCCAGATACTGTCACCATGTTCACATAATTATGCTTAAATATTATGCATATTATTTCCTTTTTTGCTCTGTTACATCTTTCTGTTTGTCCACAGTAGGAGTTGTGCTATCATGCTGGAGATAGACAGCCTGAAGTACCTGTGATGTCTTTAAGTATTTCTGGTAGTTTCTCATTTGGGATCTCGTGCCCGTTGAATGGCCTACTCTCCTGTAATACAACGCCTATGATAGGTCCGGAGTCGGCTAAAGACATAGCCTGGTCCAGCACCCTAAGTACGCCACTCTACCTATTCTGGTGTTACGTCACAGTAAGGCGGGTCTAGACAACACACATTCCTAGGTGAGGCTGCAACCAGTACCCGAATACTATCGCACTGAATTGCTCAAGCCTTGTAGCCCGGCTAAGGACCGTAAGCCACAACAAAACTCAGAGCAAGAAGATTGCAACCAATGAGCACTATTACTTTTTCTACTGTCACCCTTGTGCAGGACTTCAGCCTTCGCCAAGCTCTGCCATCGGACCTCAAGCTCCGACATCGGCACCTCCCAGGGGGGCCCGCCGTTGACGTACTTAGCATCAATGGTGGACATTCCTGCACCTTCACCAAATTATGGCACCTCCGACGAAGCCTGCTGTCGACGGTAGGTGGGGACACCATCATCAACGTCGACGGCACGGGGAGCATACAGTTACAGCATGGGCATTACATCAATTTGGCAACATGGAGAGGGAGCATTAACATTAAAGCATGAAATTGCATTTGCATCATTGCAGATTCACAGACAGCCTTACAGAGAACTTTGTACTAGGGATGAAAATGATTAAGGAAGTGAATAATGTGTACCTTCATCCGAGGACGAAGCCATCAAGCCGACACTAAGGACTACGGGCGCGGCTCTCCTGAGGCGGCCAGGCGGGGCGGGGCGCGGTGCGCGGCTAAGGGGCGGCGCGCGGCGCAGGGCTGAGGGGCAGCGCGTGGTGCGGGGCGCGACGCGCGAGGCTGTGGAGCGACGACTGTGGTGCGAGGCTGAGGAACGGGACCAGGTACTAGAATCGGGAAGACTAATGTGACGGGAATTGATGGGTAGGGAACCCTAATGAGTCGCCTGCTGGAAATGAAAGGCCCAATAAAATTGACTCTAGTCGCCTGGTTGGTTTTCGGGGCTAGTTGCCCGACTAATTAGGCTAATCGGATGACTAATCAGACAATCAGTTTTCTGATCGATCTGATCAAGTCGCCAGCCTGATCGTTGCCACAATACCGATATGGACAACTAATCACGACTAATCGTGATTAGTCATTCGACTTGATAACATTTCCATGTATGTGGTAAAATAGTGATTATGATTGTGCTATACCAATCTCATTACATTATCATAAACACTATAGACCTCCACTATAGTCTAATTAGCTATGATAAGACTATGTTAATGTGAATCACTTATGCTATGAATTATCATTGGTTCCACGATGATTTAGTTCACTTCCTTAGGATCAAATCATCACCTTAGGATGGCTTGTGCCTAGGCTCTTAAGGTAATTACTTAATATGCTAGTACGGTAGTAGGATAGAGAGTAGAGTTGAATATCTCGTAGACCCACAGATTGAAGAGGTAGGCAGTAGTTGGTGACAGCCCTATCTGTCCTTTGTAATCCTCCACGTTCGGCTATGCCATAGGCTCTTGGCGGGAGTCGCCTAGTGTTGCTAGGGGTAAACCCGTTCCCGATGTGTTAATCCACTTAGCACGAGAATTCATAATTAACATAACCATTAGTAACTAACTTAGGCTATGTATATGTACATTAGAAGCATAGTAGGAGTATCTACCTAACTCTTAGCCTAGTTCCTCTATTACCTCATTTATACCCTTAGGATTGAACGCTCTTGCGTGTGTCACACTACGTCCACTTATCATTAAACCCATCCTTGCTATAACCCTACCTAGGCCAACCTAACTTTTCCACTTGATGATTGTTTTACTTCCACATAGCCTTCCTTTGGGAAAATATAAATGACACCCTTTGGGAATACTCTCAAAAGGGGAAATGCTACATCGATAGTTTTTGTGCACTTGCGGACATTCTCATGAGAATTAAAACCTACCAACAAGCATTTCTGGCACCCATGCTAGAGATGAATTGTTAGTAGTGCATAGGAAATATCAACAAGCATTTCTGGTGCCGTGGCCGTGGAAGTCAGCCGAATTATTTCATGATTGAGTAAATAGGATAGGACCCTGGTAGGTTTTAGTAGGATGACCCCTCTTTGTTTTTGAATTTTATGTGAAAATAGGGTAGTGTATGTCTGGTTTCCGCTTGCTGGAAAACTTTTTTGAATATCCCAAATCCCTTCTAAGAGATCGACCTTGTGTCGTGACTCCTCAGAAGCTTCGAGCGGCAAAGCAAGCCAGCACAACCGCACCAACAACCGAAACACCAATGGCCCAGAAGACCCTTCGTGAGTTTTTGGCTCCCTCTGCTAACAATGTGTCTGTGGGGCCCACTGTTAACACGGGAGACGTGAACTTCGAAATCAAGACTGGCCTAATTACTATGGTGCAAGCCAACCCATTTTTTGTGAAGGCTAACGATGATGCAAGTGCTCACCTGCAATAATTCCTTGAGATCTGTAGCACTTTTAAGATAAAGGATGTATCTCTTGATGCTGTCTGTCTTAGGTTGCTCCCGTTCTCTCTTCTTGGGAGAGCGAAACAGTGGTTCTACACGAACCAAAGAGCTATAGACAATTGGGAGAAATGTTCTACGGCATTCCTCGCGAAGTTTTTCGTATTGGGCAAGACCAATGCCCTACGTGGAAGAATTTCCAGCTTCCAGCAATACGCCAAGGAGTCTATTGCCGAGGCTTGGGAAAGGCTTTTGGAGTATATCCTAGTCTGTCTCCACCATGGAATGGATGATTGGCTCATAATCCAAAACTTCTACAATAGGTTGATCCCTTTTACCCGTGACCATGTTGATGTTACTGCTGGAGGTGCCTTCTTCTCATTGACGGTGACCAAAGCCAAGAAGATGGTCTCAAACATGGGTTGGAGCGACGAGCATCTCCATACCCTCCAGGGAGGCATGCACACCTTGAAGGAGGTGGACATGATCGCTGCTAAATTGGACCTCGTTATGAAGAAAATTGATAGACAAGGCAATGGTGAAGTATGCGGCAATGCCTATGCCTTAGACTCTCACATCACTTGTGGTGTCTGTGGCAACACAGGCCATTTGGGCAATGACTGCCCAGAAACCCATGAGGATGCCTTATATGTAGCCAACAATGGAAACAACAATGGCTATCGTCCAGGAGGTCAAGGGTTGGGCCAACCACGCCAATTCTTTCAAGGAGGGTACAACAACAAAGGCAACAATGGAAATCAACCCAACTTGAGAGAACATGCCATTAGCTAGCTGAAGATCAATGATGATCTATCCAAGAAGTTGTCGGCCAATGAGAAGACCCTAGAAAACATTAATGCCAAGATTGAAGGATTATCCTCAGCCTTCAAGAATCAATTGAGTTTTAACAAGATGTTGGAGACACAATTGGCTCAACTAGCAGCTATCGTTCCTCCAGTGGAGAATGGCAAGATGCCAGGACAGCCCAAACGCTCCATGGAAAATGTCAACATGATTTCTTTACAAGGAAGCAACTGGCTGAAGGACCCCAGATGTCCTACAAGTTTATTCTCAATTGGGGCACACCACTTTGACAAGGCCCTTTATGACCTTGGAGCAAGTGTGAGTGTGGTGCCCAAGGTGGTTTTCGACCAGCTGAACTTCATGGAGCTTACTCCAACACCAATGCAACTCCAGCTGGCTGATTCCTCAGTCTATTATCCAGCGGGTATTGCCGAAGATGTCCCGGTGAAAATCCGGAACTGCTTCATACACGTGGATTTCGTGGTGCTCAACATGGAGGTCAAGAAGGATACACCGCTCGTTATTGGGTGTCCATTCCTAAGCACCGCGAAGGCTCTCATAGATGTGGGAGCTGGATAAATCCACTTCCATATCAATGGCAAGGAAAAGAAGTTTAACTTTCACCCAAAGTTGGAGCAATGCTCCATGATCTGTATCAAGTATGGGCCAAATGTTAAACACATTCAAGAGGTCAAAATCACACCTCCTTAGGTGGACCCGCTCATTGCATTCATGAGGAATTTGATCTATGCGGAAAACCCAACTTGTCGTCCACGCCGACACCCCAAGAAGACGGAGCAGTTTGGGCCTCCCAAAAGGCCCAAGTCCACCAAGCCGTCAAAGAAGGAATGGCGGAAGAAGCAAGACAAGCCATCCGAGCCCATCCCACCGGGCCCAAATGTCAAGAAATGAAGAAGGAGGAATCTCCATCTCATCAGACGGTGGTGAGACCTAGCCAATAGGTTAAATTGGTAGTTATTCTTTTCTTTGTTTTTTCTTTTCTCTTTATTTGGATTTCCCCATTTACTTTGATTCTCCCACTGCATATTTGATTTTCTTAGAAAGTTGAGAATTTTATATTGTCAACTATCATTTTTATTTCTGTATTTTACAAAAAGAAAATTGTTGGGTCTTGAAAAAGGAATTTTTATTTGGAAAACAGTTTTTCTGAGCTGCAAAAGTGGTATTTCACCAACGTGCTGATTCCATAGCCGTTGGGGAGCCACCTGCAAAAAGGGAGAACAAAGGGGCCCACATGTAAGGTCGGCCGACCCCCCTGTTCGCCGACGTGGGGAAACAACCATTTTGGCTCCCTCTCCTCCAACGGCTACATTTGGTTCCCTAGTGACCGTTGGGGATTGCATACTATAAAAGGTGGCAGTGAGAAGCTCTTTTCCTCACACTTCACCTCATTTCATACATCCCAAAAATCACTCCTGCTCACATTGTTTTCTTGCTCTTCATTGAAGCACTCTTGCTCAAAATCCAACTCAAAAAGATTTGCTTTTATTTGCATTTGCAATTTGCTCTCAAGTTCTTCAAGGGAAAATTCGCCGGGTTTTTTTTCACTAACATCACCTCTTTCGAGTTTTTTGCCTTGTTGTGTTTTTGCTTGTTGTGGTCATGAAAGAAATGAAAAGGTTGTTTGGAAAGAGAAAGGAGGTTGCAAGCTCAAGCCATGGTGGAGACTCAAGTGCAGGCCCCTCTTCCGTTGCTACACCAAGTTCACGGAGGCGGAGTGTAGGAGAGGACACTCCCATGGGTGAGAGGAGCAACCCTCACCAACTTCTTCACAACGACAACCTCGACATCCAAAGTGAAGATGAAGATCAAGCACGCAAGCTCCTCCAAGATCGTAAGTTTTCTCATACGAAAGCTTATGATCTGGATTTGATGTCCAAAATAGGTATGGATTCCGATTTTTTTTCCATTTGGCATGCATTAGGATGGGAAAACTTTGCTTACATAGAGGATAAAGGTTCACGCCTCCTCTCCATACAATTCCTTGGCACACTCATGATAGGATTTGATGGTATTACTTTAGATTATTTCAAAAAGAATACAACATCCAATGAAAAGAATTAAGTGAAATCCTAGGCTTCCATAAACGTTGTTTGCTAGATTCAGACACTTTGCCTAAGTTTAACAAACAAAGTTTTTGGCAAGATTTAACTTGTGAGGTCAGATGTAGTGCACCTAGGAATAGCCACTTCCACAACCCCACTTTACGCTTCATGCATAGATGGGTGGCTATGACTATGTTCCCTAGATGAGATGTAAGGATAGTGCGTGATGATGAGCTAAAAATTTTATTTGCCATGATTAAAAAGATAAAAGTTGCTCCAGTTATTTCCATAATGACACAATGGTTAGATTAGATTCCAAGGGTAGGGCTAATTGAATGCACTTCATTGATTACCCGTATTGCTACTAGGGTAGGAGAACTAAAATATTCTTCACTGGAGTACATTGAAAATGAAAGAGAATTAATTGATAAAGATTATTTAGTGCAAGGACATACCCTTAAGCATGATCAAGATGGCTCTTTGATATTTTATTATCCTGACTTTGTCAATGAAATTCGGTTACCTAGCCTAGATTATCATTTGTACAAATGCCGGAGGCTAACCATTGACCTACTTCCCATCGAGGAAGCCAGAAGAAGTAATGTCTCTGGCAGGGAACTAGAAGCCGCACAAGGAGAGTGGCCATGCCCCCGACAACCTCAACGGTCATGAGTATGAAGAGGAAGAGAACCCAACGGGTGATGCATCCGGATGGACTCAACCTCCTTCGTATGAGACCGAAGGTCCATCTTGGCATGGATGGCCAGGTTCTACATGGGAGACACACCTATCCACTTCAAGCTCTAGCAGCTAGAAGTCATCGTGACTATAGCCAAGAAATGACGAACCTCTCTAGACGTATGGAGGACCTTGAAGTAAGGACGGGTGACATCTACAACACTCTCAAAGGGCATGTCCAAGGCTCCCAAGATTGGCAACAACACATGGACGCTCAATTCATCAACTTCAACTCCATGCTACAACAACAACAACAAGCAGATCTCGCGGCATACTTCCGTCATCAAGGGTTCAACACTCATCACGGAGGTGAGTGAAGAAAAAGCTTGGGGTAGGACCCCCACTTGAGGTAAATTATATCAACCCTATGCATATTTATTTTCCACTTAGCCATCATCCACCTTGCATCTAAAAAATATAAATAAATAGGATAGTTTTATTTTCAAATAAAATAAATGATGTGCGGTAAGAGTGACTTGGAATTCACATAGATGAAATGATGAATAGTTACTCTGTGTTAATTTTCCTAAGTCCCTAGTTTACAACTTTCTACTCTCCAATATATTGCTCTCATTGGCTAAAATTGCTTTTGCCTTGATTTGGAAATTGTGGGTAGCAAAAGCTTAATCAATTCTAAGTTGTTGTGAGATATGATATAGTGATAGGGCTTCTATTCCTAGTTTTATAGTGAAAATTAGATTTCCAGAGAATTTGTAAAAAGATTTAAGTTATCCTCATTTGATTGGAAATACCCACCAAAGCCATATGATACATTAACTTGATAAGACCTTATGCATATGCTATTTGTCTTCACATTGAGCTTTGTCAAACGAGTATAGACCTATGTGAGATTTCTTTCATTACTTTTTGAATTTAATACTTCACTTTCACATGCTATACTTCTACACTAGAAGTAGGAAAAATTTTCATGATACCACCATTCCACAATAAAAAGAGAAACTTCATATCATTCATGCTTAGTACTTTCTCCAAAATTCATTGCATAAAAAGGGAGTAGAAGACATGGCTACAAGAAAAGAAAAGAAAATGAATGCTTACATCATAAGCATGAGAAAAAAAAGTAGCTATGTTTCATCCCTGCAAAATAAGAGAGTCCACTCAAGAAGGAGTCATCTCAACATCCACATCCACTCCATTCCATCACACTTGCACAAGGCTTGAACCAAATTGTTTTGAATTGATTTCTCCTAAGGCTTGCTTTTTTTTTGACTTTGGAATATTATGTGTTGTAAATATGGCCACTATATTCCCTACCAAGCTCCACATACAAGCCTTATGTAGAGGTAGGATGAATTTAGGCACAATGCCTTGGTGAGGACATATTTCTACTATACAAAAAGGAGAGACTTGAGAGAATCAAATTGAGATACTTAAAATCTAAATTGAACTCTCCAAAATTTGAGTGGAACTTGATTTCTAGGGTATGTGTGCTCCATTTGTTGTTCTATCTTTCAACCACCCATGAATAGGAGATGGCATAGCCCCATAATAACTTAAGATGCGTGAAGTACAATGCCAATTTTTGCAATACTAGATAGAGTATTTTGATGTGCACATGGTACTTTTGAAAAAATAGAACATAGTAGCAACTCCTGATCATCAACCTAAAGTCTTGACTTTGCTCGGGACGAGAAAAGGATAAGCTTGGGGGAGTTTGTTGACGACTGTTATACACCAATTTCACCCGTCAATATAACTCAGATATGTGAAGGGATTGTCATTTCTTGCACACATCACCTTTCTATTTAACCTATTTTGACTTGTCCTTGGAGAAAGTAGTGCATGCAGGGATTCTATGCAGAAATGAAGTGAAACAAGGGGATGGAGCCTATAAAATA
Source organism: Tuctoria greenei (assembly GCA_036927565.1). NCBI lineage: Eukaryota > Viridiplantae > Streptophyta > Magnoliopsida > Poales > Poaceae > Tuctoria > Tuctoria greenei. The sequence goes on along the minus strand of JAYESD010000011.1, from coordinate 23,619,619 downwards.
TCATTTTAGCCAATCAATCGACGACACGTGGTACCACATGGATCAAATGGCCCACAAACAGAAGTATCCGAGGCCATCAAATGGTATAGCACCAATATCAGTCAATGGGACCTACCTGTCAGTCACCAGGAGGAAGCACACCATGAAAGGGGCCAAGACCAGGTCGGCCGACCCCCATAGTCGGCCGACTAGGTCACGACACCTTTCTTGGTCAAACTCCACGTGTTGGCTCCTCCCGGCTTGAAGAGGTCATGGGTGACTGATTCACGTGCTTTTGGTGGCGGGAACCAACCCTTCTTCAAGCTATAAATAGGACCCCTCACCCCTCACTTCGACACACACCACTTGAGTATTCATACTATGTATCCACTACTCTCCATAGGTATAGAGGAGTATAGGTTGTAGAGAGGAGAGTCTCTAGTCCATAGTCCAAGTAGGAGAGGAGTAGAAGGAGTCTCTTTCCAATTAGGAAAGGTATGCCTTCCATATTCCTATTTGTATTTGTGACTTAATTCATAATAAAGATGATATCTTTAGTCTACTATTGTTCATATACTTGGATGAAGCGTTTCTTGTTTGATTGTGGATTCTATGTATGTGGTAAGAATAGTGACTATGATTTGCTATACCATTCTCATTACATTATAATAAACACTATAGACCTCCACTATAGTCTAATTAGATATGAAAAGCCACCATAGGGGGGTGAATGGTAGATTTAAACTTTTTCAATAGAAGCAATGAAAACCCCTCAGCTGAAAAATGATTTGTTAAAGAAACCATGTGTGTGACTAATCTAAACATGTTCAACAGTGACAAAAGTAGTAGATATTGTACATAATCAAGTCATGAAGACACTACAACAAGAATCACGGAAATCCGTCGAGAAAAACTCAAGTTACGATCGAAAGATCGAACAAAGGTCAATCTGTTATACTGAGTAAAAAATAGTTTTGCAATTCTGCAAAGAAACTCGTGTAGATCCAAAACCACAAATACAATGACCATGAAATTTTCACATATGATAAAGTTGTGAAGACAACCCAAAAATAATCACGTCAATTGGATCTGTAAAAACTCAAGTTATGATAAAACCACCGAAGAAAGGTAGTGCTGTGCAGAAACTCGACGAGAAAGACTTGAAGAAAACAAGTCGAACGAACAACGCACAAAAGTTCCTTTAAACTACGATCTTTATCAATAGAACACAAGAGGAACAACCCAAAAGTCGTATATCACGAGCTCTGGCCTCCCTTTCTTATATAACCAGCCCTTAGACCAACCCAATCCGAACTAGGACTCTAATCCTACTCTTATCACGAATCGCAACTAACCATAATTGCTCAAGATCTTCCTATTCGTAGATAGAAATGATCTCAAGACTTCCTAATAAACTCAGGAACGTATTCCACATTTATAAAACAACCTAACTCCGTGTCCCACACGAAAACTATCATAACCAACTCGATACTTTCCATATCCGATCCATAACTGACTCCGCCGCAGCCGATCTCATCATCCGATACGATCTGATCCTTCCAACCAGATCTTTCCTTCCATAATCCTATCTTCAGAACCATGTTGCCACATCATGCATTGCATGCATACGTGCGAACACCTTCTTTTGACATCCAGTTCCTTCATATGCACTGCCCTTGAATCAATCACCCTGTGTGACCTCCTGATCAGCTCAACCACAGTTCCTCCCGAACTTGATTGTTGGAACCTCATCTCCTTCCTGAGACTAGTCCAATGGATCCCGTCACCAGCCATTTCTTGAAGTCAAGCAACACCTGCATATGAACAAACAACCAATACTTCTGAGCACAAGTCCTTGACTTGACTCAAATTAGTTCAGCACACATAGGTCTCACAATCTCCCCCTTGATGAATGCATTAGCAACACCACTTAAAACCCGAACATTGGCTTATTCACATGAAAAGTTTTGGAAACAATTTCTCCTCCTTTTTTGAAAACTAAATGAGATAGAAATAAATTTCACCCTTTCCCCTTGCATACTTCTCCCCTGAGAAGAAATCATGCAAAAAACACTGGTGAATATGTGCAATGTGTGATCAGTTTCTCCCCCTTTGACAATGTATTCAACAAGGCTCAAAAGAGAAATTTTAATTGTTATGAGCACATTAGAACATACACATATAAAAAAAGCTCATCCAAGTAATATTATCAAGTAACATACACTATAACAATGAGATACAGAAAGTAAAACCATGCTAGAGATCAAATGTGATTTTCAATTTAAGCAAGTCATGATCTCACAAACTTAACTATTTCAAGACCTGAAAGCATGACACTTGTTGTTGCAATTTTGATCATCATTTAAAGCACAAATTTTGATCACATAACATTTACAAGAGATTATATGCGCATCTTCCTTATTCTAACCAACCAAGCCAAGCCTATGTCATTTGACAATTAGAAGCTTAAGGACATGGTTTTAGTCATACACAACTTCTTTCAAGTTCATATCTGAGTGCAATGATAAGCCATCTCAAAAGAAGAAGTGCGATGCATGCATATTCTCTTGATCTTTTCTCAATTTATAGTTGACTATAAAAATCTTAAACAAGTGAGTTGATTACTGGATTAATTATTTATGATTAAAAGCACTTGTGAGCATGCAACAAGTTCAAAACAGCAAGAAAGTTCGATCATGACCAGATTTAGTGTAAGTAATTATTCCAATTACTAGTCATGGCAAAAACTACAAAATGTATAACAAGAGTAATGTAGTAAGAACTTTCAGCATGAAAAAGGAATCACAAAGTCATATATGTATGAAATATTGTGCTCATATTATTTTAATTTTGGATTCACACATATACTTCCAAAGTTTCAAAAATCCCCCTCAATTTAAGCCATGGGGATGCATAACCCCTATTTCACTAAGATTAAAATAAAAATGAGTGAAATCCAAGGATTTTGTAAAAATGTCAGCCAATTGTTGTTTGGTATCTATATGGTGAAGCACAATGTTTCCTTTTTCAACATTATCACGAAGAAAGTGATACCTAATGTCAATTTGCTTTGTTCTCG